>OX459028.1:1250000-2500000 GCA_949775025.1 Tricholauxania praeusta | reverse complement strand
CATTGGATCATGTTTAGCAAAAATTATTACAAAAAAAAAAGGAAAATGGCGAGCAAAAACAAAGCAGATTGACAGTGGCAAATGGAAACAAAAAAAAGCACTTCAACTGACAATGAGCATGAAGACTGCAGACAAACTGTCTGTTATGTTCAAAATGACGACGGAACCACATGACACAGGCAACCCTTTTTTTTGCAGAATTAATCATTTACCTCTTCTGGGTGATGGTACATATCTTACAAAAATATATATATTTTCAAGCCGAAAGACACTAATTTTTTTCTATTTCTTTTGTCCATCTATTTACCTATTTTTCTAAGTTCGTGCAAAACTCTATGTCCAAGCAATGAATCACTCAAATATCCAAAGAAACAATAGACCTATGATTTTTATCGCAAATAGTTAAGTAAGTTATTTTAAAAGCATTGTCTGTCTGTGGCACATTCTGCATTTTATTGCAACCTTCTTACTGTGCATTATTCTAAACCATTTTTTCTTCTTCGCGAAATTAATGCACTCTTTTCTACTTAACTCTTTTTTCTCTCGTCTGTTTTAATTTTCTGCACGTTAGACTTTGAGGCAAAGCCCTACACAAATTTGAGCTGAAGTGCTACTTCATGTCCTATACAATACCGTGCTTCCTCTTTACTGCATTCGAAATTCAAGCGCAAGTTTTTTTTCTGAGTTTTGTTTGGTGCGCGGATCTGCCGAAATCAAACTTCCACTCCATTGCATTTGTTCTGTCATTCGTTTAAAAATTAAATTAAATTAAGAAGCATTTTTGTTTCTTGTACGAGTATGTAGTTATAAACTTTTTGCTGACAATAGGGAACATTTTGTTAGGAACAAATGGGAGAATTGATAAAAATTTTATGAGAAACTTACAGGTTCGGAAAAAATCAGAATAATTGAAATTTGTATATCTAAGTAGTATTTGAGTGTGTAATAGTCTTTATTTGTACGTAAAGTATTTCCTTTTTTTAAAAACTGAATATGCTTAACATTGTGCCCACCCTCATTTGCAGTAATTCTTTTCAGACGTAAATTCCAGACGCTATTGTTCTTGTATTTGTCAACAAGGACGATTATAACTTCTTTGTAGGATTTGTCTGCGACGTGTAAAGTGCAAATATTTCATTCAAGTAGGTAGTCAAATATAATCTTAGGCAGACATAAATATGAAAGAAACTACATACATAATATTACATATTTATATCAACCCAAAGTCGAAACGAATTATCTCTTAGAAATTTAATGACAAACAAAGATCTCTCGAATGTCGAATTCAATTAAATCTACCCGTTTTTTTTTTTTAAATTAAAGTATAATTTTCCTTAAGACTTTTTTATCAGAAGATAAGAGTTAAAAGTTTCTTTTAACTTATATTTCAAATAGTCAAAAAAAAAACTTTTTATATTATTTATTTGTCCCAATTTATCGATTATATTACATCATTTTTGTAGAACAATACTACATACAAACATACTATAAAATTGCCTGAGTAAATGACCTTCAGAGGTACTCAATACAAGCAGTATATCTACAGTACTAGAATCTACCAATAACGTATTGTTTTATTGCATATTTTTGTTATCTATATTATGAATTTAATTTTAAAGGAAAAAAGGGGAAAACCCTTTAATTTTATAAACAGTTTATGCTTAAGATAAAATCGATTAAAATCCGCTTGCATGAGGATAACCAATTATCCCACCATAGCGTGGATTGTAAAACACCCAGACATTAAAGCTGGGAACTACGGTCCAGACAAGCCACCAGTATTTATTTACATTAGATCGCCCATTATTAACTTTTTCACGCTCAGATATACCATTACTATTAACAGTACATGTAAAAGGTTTTTTTTTTGACTTTTATTTTCCAAAACCGAAAATAAATGTTTTTTTTTTTGCATGAAAAAACACGGAAAATCCTAAAATAGTGTTTTGAATCACTAAGCAAATAATTTCAAAAGAGAACACTTAGGATTATTCATAATAAAATCCAAAGGAAAAGACTTAACAAGTTTCTAAAAAGAAAAAAAAAATTATGATAATTATGTACTTATATTTTTAAAAATAAAGTTATTGCACACAACGATGGAAAACAGCCGAAAATAAATTTTGGAAGTGACAGGCGAGGTCTCCGACCCTCCTAATGGGGAGTTCCGGACCAATTTTTCGAAAAAAAATGTTGTTCCACGAATCGATGGGAAAATGCCGAAAATGGAATTTGGAAGTCACAGGGGAGGTCCCTGACCCCTCCCCCCCCCCTCTTGGGGTATTTTGGACGCACTTTTCGAATAAAATGTTGTTGCACGAATTGATGGGAAAATGCCGAAAATGGATTTTGGAAGTGACATGAAGTTGCATGAATCGGATTACTTTACTTACAGTTAGTTCAAAGTGTCAGTGTTATTAAATTTCCTTGCATTTTTTCACTTATGTATTTTGACAGTATGTATTCAAAATTTAAAATTGTTTGCTCGAATTGCTACAGGGGCCGTTCATAAATTACGTAAGACGTTTAGGGGGGGGGGGGGGGGTCGGCGGATTCTTACTACATCTTACGAGAGGGGGGGGGTGAATGATCATCTTACGTAAGATTTAAAATGCGTATTCATACATTAAAGTTGTATTAACGCATCGTCATTTGTGGCAGTAATGAAATATATTTGAATTTTCGACAGTCACGAAAGATTCAGAAATATCGATTACAATCGATTTAAGTAATCGACTCTGAACGTGACAACTTCTTCTCTGTTTATGTAATGAAATATATGTATGTTGCTTACACGCAGGGTCGACTTGTAACACCGTCTCACAAGTTTGCTATTATTCAGGCATTTACACGCAGATACGTCGACTTTGAAATTTTGTTGATGTTGTCCCGGTTCTTTACCACCCCCTTGCACTTGTCCTCTTCAACAAGAAGTCACTTTCGATTCCTTCTTCAACAGGAGACCAAAACAGCAATCAGTTTTGTCCTCTATTTCTTAGCTTAGCGTAAAATTACGATTGGTCAAAAGTACATCCACAGTTCAAAATCATGCCTTACGATTTTTTTGTCCTTCGCTTGCAAACGTCTTAGCTGATCGAGTTTGTAATATTTGTGACCAGTACTTTGCCTCGAAAAAACCTACTGTAATGCACAAAAAACTACATAGAAAAGACTGTAGTCGCACTCACATGATTCAACCAGTTTCAATTTTGAAACGTGGAAAGGGGAAAAGTCTTTGCATTTTAAAACAATCGGAGATTTGTCAAGTTGCAGAGTGGCATGACGACGAGGATATTGATGTTACAGGGGTTGAATGTGAATCAGAAAATTCAACAGACGAATCGGGTGTGCCAATTGTAGGTTCACTATCAGACTGGTTGAAAAGCGCATGGACTAACGATGACTTACGATGACTTTTTTTATTCATCTTGAAAAACAAATGTGTAGTTTGTAATTTCGTAATATTTATTTAATATGTAACATATGTATATTAAAACTAAATATACATAGTAATATAGTACATCACATGAAAAATACATTTTTTGACTAGTTTCACCTTAATTATGAATCTTACGTAAAATTTCGGAAGGGGGGGGGGGGGGGGTAGTGAGAATCTTACTAAATCTTACTCGGGGGAGGGGGGGGGGGTCAAAAAGTCATGAAATTGTCTTACGTAATTTATGAACGGCCCCACAGCAACGAACGAAATTTAATTCGTGTGAAACTCTCCACATCTATTTTAATTCCGGGTCAACAAAAAACTCGAGGCAAAATGTTGTTCGGGTGAAACTCTGGCGAAGCAAGAACCAGACTTCATCACCTAGTGCCTTCGGATTAAGTGACCCAAAAGAGCGTAACTTCTTTAATAATGATTTCAAAGCTTAGGTAGCTCTATTCATATACGAAGTTATTACAATAAGTCAAATGCCGTGGTAGCTCGATAACTCTCACCTATTTATTTCATTTAACTGCTGTCGTATACATAACCTTTAATTCGCACAATATAATGTTACTTAAATTACATGGGAAATAATTTTAAACAGCTACTCGTATAACTTTTGATAAGGAATCTGTAAGAAATATTAGAAAGGGAAAGCTTTGAAATTTTAGAAAATACATTCAAATTCAGAATATACGATTCGGTTGCTAGGTAGGAGTGGCTAAGATGGAACTAAAAATATCAAATTGGAAATAGTTTATAAATTCGGATTTTTTATACTCATTTTTTGTAGCACACTTTTAACTGAATCAAAATAGGTAGCGCTGCAACAAACAAGCTATAAAAATAATATTTTTTCAAGTAATTCGTACGGAAAAACTTTTGTCGAAAGTGGACCACCCCTTTTACTCCTTGAATATAATGTTTACATAAACTTTTCCACATACATATGTATTGTAAGAAATTAAGTCTTTTAATACCAATATGACTCCAACAAATTTCGCAGCTTAAGTTGGAAACTCGGCGTACAATCCAACTTCTAAGTAAACGGGCACAAGAGCACACAAAAGCACACTTATTTTAATTAAACCGTTAATTCGGATTCATGCACGACCCTACGCATACAAATGCTTTTAAGAGTATCCGTTTTGTGTATTACTTCCCAATGTGCACAAAAATGAATGCGAGTCCGATTCGAACCTAGTGTTTCACCGAGGCTACGAGGCAGCCTCGTTTTTGACTACGAAAACGAGGCGAGACCGAGGCGAGAACGAGGCGAGATGGAAAAATAAATTTTCCTCACTTGACCGAGGCGAGGCGAGATCACACGGCACCTCGCCTCGTCCTCGCCTCGTCCTAACCTCGTTTTCGAAACCAAGAGCGAGGCGCGTTTTGACCAAATCTGAACTTGTAAGACCCATATGCAGATTCAAAATATGAATGTAATTTTTATGTTAAAATCTATATTTAACTAATATTTTAGTATTTTATTTTGAGTAAACTACTTTGTCTTATTTTTAACCCGCATGTGCTTCTTACCAGTCAGATTTGGTCCAAGCGCTAATGCACAGAAGTGCTTGGATCGCATCAGTTTTTATGCGACTTCGCCTCGATTGATCGATTAGGGAAGCATGTAAGGCTATGTAAGGCTATAAGCAAAACTGCATGATTGACAACACTGCATTGAAATTGATTTATTCTAATAGAGTTTCTAAGAACTGGTAAGGTGAAGCAAAACGCACAGGGTAATTCTAGTATATAAATGTGTATGTTCGTTGCAAATAGACTCTTAAACCGTTCAACCGACCGACAAAAGATTTGACATACATATATATTCTTATGATTTGGGATGCTCCGTAACATAGTTTACGATAAATGGGTGATGCCACCCCCACATAAGAGAAAAACAGAATTTATCATATATTATCAACTACTTGATGCATATTAATAAAACTTGGTACATTTATAATAGGTAGAGGCATAACTAAGATTCAATTAA
This sequence comes from Tricholauxania praeusta, assembly GCA_949775025.1. Classification (NCBI taxonomy): domain Eukaryota; kingdom Metazoa; phylum Arthropoda; class Insecta; order Diptera; family Lauxaniidae; genus Tricholauxania; species Tricholauxania praeusta. Next base: position 2,494,562 of record OX459028.1, on the reverse strand, counting down.
TAAAATGGGCGGTACCATGCCTTTAATATAAGAAAAAAATTAACTTTATCATATCTCAATATCTATTTGACGTAGATAAATAAGATTTGGTACATATCTTTCTTATAGTTTGTAAAAGGTTCATAGCTTAGTTTGGTTTGGAAAAATAGGCATTGCCTCTCCTTCCCATATAAGAAAAGAATTAAATTCATCATATTATTTTATTTCTTGAGGCTTGATCAGCCTATCAGCCCTGATGCATGTATAATTTTTTATTTATTTTAATAAAAACCTCGCTTTTTTACCGAGGTGTCTCGGCAGAGAACGAGGCGAGACGAGGCGAGGCATGTGATGGCAAGATCTCGTCCGAGGCCGAGGCGAGGCGAGACTTAAATTTATAAAACGAGGCGAGACTAGAACCTCGCCTCGCCTCGGCCTCGGTGAAACACTATTCGAACCCGATACAAGTCCGTCAGTGCTGATTTCGCTTTTTTATGCTTCAACGGATCCGTTTCAAGAAAAATAATAACAATTCGTTTGAAGAAATAAGTAGGAAATGTTCTTGAACCCACCAACATTACACTCGCGCATTTGATATTTTGAATTAATGTTTTTACTAAGTAACTTTGTTTCGAATCCGTTTTATTTAAAAAAACGAGTCCGTCGCGAATCCGTTTCATTAAAAAAAGATTCCACCTCGAATCCGTATGTATGAAGTCAGTTCCGAGTTTGAGATGAATCCGAAAAAGCGATAAGTGTTTCTGAGAGGAATTTCATACGAAAACGAGTCAGTTTCGGATCCGTAACGGATTTACGGACATATACGAAGAAGCGAATCCATTACGAACTCGAAACGGATTCGTTTGGCACACTGGGCTTGTATGAACTTTGCGCGGTGCATGTGTGCGAGTGTATTTGTTGGTTTAACCCTGCATTATGTGACATTTAGACATTTTTTGTTTCCACTTCGCTACGCAGCGCCTTAACACTTTATGCAAACACTAAACGATTGCTAATAACGCAACATGGGCGCATATCCTTTCCAGACACATCTACCTCACACACGCAAATATTGTTTGCTTATATACATATATACGTACGTATGTATGCAGCTATAGTTCTTTGCTTTCAAGAATTATATTCGAATCAACGAGTAGTAGTAATTTCTTATCAAATTTTGTTCGTCAGATACATAAATGGAGTTAAAAACATTGGTTTTGATAATTTTCGTGGGCTTGTATGTGGGATATCAATGCAGCATATTGTGTACACCAAATTGATACTAATAAATAAAAAGTCAGCTTCAGCTTTGTTTTTTAAATGGATTTCAAACAAAAAGTTCACTTCTTAATTAAATTTACTTACAGATGCTCTGAAATAATTGTTTTCACTCGTAGAATTGTACGAAAATTAAGTAAATAGTAAATAATGTTTTTGACATATTTGATCGGACTTATCTCAAGAATCAGAATCAGCGCAAAAGATTTTAAAAAAAAACTTTTAAAACCCAATGTTTCAAGCAAATTCGTATTTTTGTGAGCCAATCGTGCTTTTTAGAGTTTTAAATTTTACTGGTCTGCGATCTGGACGTGATTCAAAATATTTTCCATAAATAAAAGAATGCTGGTTTCGATTACTTAAGTATTTCATTTGACTGCCATGGAAACGAGACATAATTTTTTAACTGTTCTTCGCAAACTTAATGTACCTTAGCTTAATTAAAAAAAAATCATCTAAACTATTGTTGTTACATTCTGCAATTCATGCAAATGTAATGTAAGTCGAATCGAATTTCATGAAAATATTGAAACATCTCTAGCGTGATAATAATCGAATTTAAAATTAGCATTCAAATGTTTGACATGTTTTCTAACACGTCACAATGGTTTGCCACACGTATGTATGTATGCACTCAATACATGGCACGAATTTACATCAGAAGTATATTTGTTGCAAAAACCCAACAAACCCAACATAAAAACAATGAAATAAAAATCAATTCTGAAATAGCTATTATTAATTTTGCCCAGCTGCAGTGACAATAGTGGACACATTCAAAAATGAAATTGATGTCATGTTACAGAATCAATCCAAACCCAATGCGATATTCAAATAATAACACTATTACACTGTGACAATATTTTTAGTAAATAATTTCTTTTAAAATTTTTCGTTGATGTAGAACTGTAATTAAAACATGGTAGGACTTAAGGAACATAAATCTTTCATCTATTTATGCGAAACTTAATTATAAGTACGCACCAACAGTTTTGCCATCAACTTCTTGCTATGCAACGTGAACATAAATTGTCAACGCTACAAGTCCACACAGCATGTGGTCAAAATTCTACTCGTTTGCATCTTTCAATGTGCGTTCACGGATGCGCTCAAGTTTATTATCGACTTTGGTAGATCAGGTCGCTACAAGTTGTCCGGGCATTTAAAATTCTAACGACTTCCTTGCTTGAACATGGTATTGACATGATTATTTCCTTGCCTAATGAATATTGCAGCAATAAATGCGTTTTTAATGGTCTCTTGGATTACAGCGATGTTTCTAAATCAAGTACCTATCGCACATGATGCCTTAATATACTACTTGGCTGTACGCTGCCTAATGAAACCTTAGTAGGTTTCTTCCACACATTTACGATACCATTAAGTGTGTTGTCTCAGTTTCAGATGTGGATTGCTTGTTCACACCTCTCTACTTTGTTGTATTTTTATTTATTTGCCACTTATTCCGGTCTAAATAGTTTGCCTGTTAAGTAATGAGCTTAGATGCATTTGAGAGAACAAAGAAAATAAAAAAATAAAATAATCAATTTTTATAAAATTCTGGTTGGTAAAAAATACAAATTGTCAAAAATCAGAGTGAACGGAAATAAGATAATGAATTAATAGTCTTGATTGGGCCATACACACCCAATAGAGCTTTAGGATATTAAGAGTAGTAGTAACTTACTTCCAGTTAGCACTTATTCTTAAAACGATAAAATCCATTTCGCAGATGTTGCCCAAAACAATTTCTAAATTATGAAATGCTTACTGATTTTTTTTGCAGCTGTTTATTTTCAAAGGTTTTTTTTTTTTTTCAAAATGCGTGTTTTGGAGATCGGTAAACTCAATGAAACATTTTATTTTCGAAACTCTAAGAACAATTTTTAAAAATTTAGAGAGGTTGTACATTTATTAGAAAAAATAAGATTTGATGAGTCTAAGTAAAGTCAAAGATTTCGAGAAGGCGCAGTACCACCCAAACTTATAAATTTGGATTTTTTATATCTCGATAACCTTAAGAAATATTTCAGTGACATAAATGATAGTATGAGACCATAGCTCAAGAATAAGAACAATCTTTTGTGGTGTTATTACATCCTTAGCAATCATCCTTACCACGCCCAATTGTATTTTACTCCAACCCAAATAAGACATATTATTTAGTTATAAGAAATATAATTTTAAATAACAAAATTCAAATATGCGGCACGGGAATCATATAATTTAAATTCATTTTGTGCTTGGTATGTTTGGTAGAAATTATATTAAAATTTATTAAAAATTCACCAAACTTTAATAACAATTTTTCTCTGTCAATTTGGAAGTAGAACTTTGACAACAGGAAACTTTGTTGATTTCGTTTGTTTGTGCAAAAGCAACCGCACGCTTCACCATAAAACGTGATCAAAATTTCTAAATCTCTAACATCAAAAGCACCTGGATGAAAATATTCGAAAGGCAGACAGACGGACAGGTCGAGTTAAAACTAAAAATATGAGCAACCGTTTGTGATGAATTAAAATTCCAATGCATTGAAATAAACTGCACTGATATACCTGGGAGTGTATGAATGTGTATCCGTTGATACCACAGACTAAATGTGAGTGTCACGACGAAAAACAACTTCATGCTTTTCAAACGCATGTCCTTGCATGGCATTGTCACGTGTACAGATGTGAATGTGTTCCAGCAGCAGCAGCAGCAGCAACAAACTGTGGTGAGTTCGCAAGAAGCACGTACAGCAAACATGAGCGCACAAGCACACTTACGCAGATGTATCAACTTTTTCGGGAGTACCCTGGGACAGCCCGACCAGCGGACGGTCGTGTCATGCTTTGATGATGCTGACGTACGGCGGCTCCTAGAAACAACAAGGGCCACAAAGTGTCACACCAATAAAATATGGTAAATTGTCGGAACATGCGAGTGAAATAATTTTTGTCCAAAACCCGAAGCCAAAAATAAACATGCAACAAAGGACACAATTTTGAGTTGGAAAACTACAACAACAAAGGAGCGGTATGGGGTGCTGGTTGTTGGGTGGCATGGCATGGCGGCGCTTACCTGTGCACTGCAGCACGTCGTTGGTTTGCTTCGAGGTGGGCCAAAGTGAACAAAGTGAATAACGTGTCTCACATTTATTTTGTGCAAAATATTATAATTTGATTTTGAATTATTTTTCCTTGGAGTGCGCGAAATGAAAACAAAAAACGGAGCAGAACAGAATGCTGAAATTTTACCAAATTTTGTCACGTAACACAGGCAAAAAAGTCATTTGATATACATATGAAAATAGCTGAAATATTGTGGTTGAGGTTAAGGTCATGATGGCAGTATCACAGGGTGATAATAGTGCAGGACGGTGCAAATTGAGTCGTAATAGTATGGAATATTTTGAATAAATTAAATGGTCTTTAGTGTTTCGAAATGTACAGGAAGTGTGAAAAATAAATAGACTCATAAGTTCAACCTTATGTCGTGTGAAAAATAGCAGAAAAATACCTAAAGGAGCTTTATCTTGCAGAAATAAATTTTGCTGAGTTATGACACTGGGTTGCTGTCACATAGCATCCATCTCACACTTAATGGTGGACCAACGTCGATTTGAAAGAACATTGTAACTCAAGTTTTATACTTTTGAAAAGTTTAAGATCGATTTTCTCAAAATTGATGGTTTTTAACTATGACCTTAAGTAGCTTATAACTTTAACAGTTTGTGTTGTTTTGGTTTCCTTTATTTAGTATACTGTCCGCAATAAGAATATCGCTAAATATCAATTTTCGCCTCTTGCTGGATAGTACTCTTTTTGCAATTTGCATCGCACATTTCGTTTGTGATTGTAGATGGCATCTTTTATCGTTATTTACCTGATTTTGTTCAAAACATACATAAAGGGGGCGCATAAGACACAGATTGGTTCCCTAAATTCTCTTACTTTGAGAAGTAAGGCGTAGTTCTGCTAAGGGAAGCTACTCATTACTGTCGCGTAGTGCGTTATTACTTTGTATGGCTTTTCAAAATCACAATACATAGTCTGTTTAGTAAATTTGAATCCAACCTTTACTCATTTTTTTTTTAATTCAGTGAGATAAAAAAAAAGTAAATGCATCAATAGAGCAGTATACTGTTCTTTACGGTCAAGAAACTTTACCTTTTGCTAAAATGTTTTACAAATTATTTTGATCTCCCAGTGAGTACAACAAAAACAACATTTACGAAAGATAAGATATTTTTTACACACAAATTTGTTTCAGAATAAGAACACATTAACACAGCGCTGGACTAAAAAGTTGTATGCTTTTTTTAATTGGTTTGGTCCCGTTTGTGTAAGATTTTTCTATCAGACATATAGACTAAACTGTCTAGTAAAGCATTCTTTCCCATGTGTTTCCTATAGAAAACTAAAAAGCTGAATGTAAATATTAATATTATGAGTTCTTCTTGCACCAGAAATATTCTTTCACGTACCTACAACTATTAAACCTTCAAATAAAAAATTTTAATCACTCACTGCCCAAAAATATGTTAGAATTTCTTAATAAGGTACCTTCTATTTTATATATCAGACGTTGCATAATATCTGGACCAATTCATAGTACTTGTATGCTCGAGAAAGGAAAAAAAACAATGCTATATAACTGCTTAATTGAAATCATACTAATAATTTTTGTTCAAAAATTTCGATCAAAATGGAAACAAATTTCTGAATTTTAATTAAGTATACATTTGCCTTCAAATTGTGGATACTCTTCTCTAACGCATTTGGGGAATGCACATTTTGTAAATCAAAACAACTGTCAACAATTTGTCTGACTCATTCCATAATTCGAATTCTAAATAAAAAAGAAAAGTCTCACACAGGACTCACACCAACAAGTAAGTGACTGTTGTTTCGAATATTGTTGTTGTTGTTGCTGTTGTTGGTGTTGCATTGCAATTCCCACATAAATACCCGCCAACCATTTACCAACAATCCGCCTCTGAGCGAAACAGTTGCATTTGCATGTTGCATGATGAATGCACACAAGGAACGACAGCATGGGGAGCTGTAGCGGAAAACGGAAACGTCTATTATTAACATGAAGACAAATCGTTGCATACTTAAAGGCTGCTTGAAAACAAAAAAAAAAAAATAGGAACAGCGTCAACACAAAACGACGTCATTGCACTGTAGAAGCTTTTGACTGTGTCTATGTCTGGCGACGCGATGGCTGACGCTGAGACCGACATTTGAGTGCATAATTTGTGCAGATCGTAGAACAACAACACGAAGGCGACTTCGGCAAACCTCATGCAACTCAAGTCGACACATGCGGAAGGACATGAATGAAATTAAGGAAATCAAGCGACAAGAGTATGCTGCTGTGTGTATTCGTATGTACATGCATGCCTATGAATGTGTTTGTGGCTACACTAAAAAAAAAACAGCTACGTAACGAAAAAATATCGAAAGCTTTATTCCGAGTAAACGCTTTGCCACAACCAATCGCGATGATATAGAGAGAAGTACAATGCATTATGGTGCTGTTTTTTAATCTCATTAGACTGGGACTGCAGTTTCAAATCAAATGTTACACAATATTTTGTACTCGACTTAAGTTTTCAGTTAAGGTCTAAACCAGTGAAGGGCACTTAGTGCCTCAATTTCCTCACATTGCTCTAACCGTTATTCGACGCACAACCAAGCGAAAAAAAAATTCCCAGAATTTCAGCGCTATCGAGGCACAAAATTCGCAAAATTTCAACGCTATCGAGCCACAAAATTCGCAGAATTTCAACGCTATCGAGGCACAGACTTGAATTCAAATGAAAACAAAAACAAAACACAAAGGCATAAATGACGGCGCCGCATTGTGTCTTGACGAATGTATCAATTGTTTTTGTTTGTAGTGTAATTTGTTTTTTTTTTTTTGTGCTAATGGCAATTTTGGAAATGAAAGTAAAAAAAACTTTAAAATTTCGTTTGTTGTTGCTTGATGTTGTTGTTTTCTTCTTTTGTTATATTTTTGTGCCCACCGCTGGTCTAAACACAAGTTAAGAAAATCGCCAGTATTCTCGAAAAAAGTTCAACAAAAGACACTTTGACAGAATGAATATCCTGGTGACCAAAACATTCAAGGTTATCTCTGATATTTGAAAAAAAAAAACTAAGATTTGTGCTCTTATATGTACCTAGTATTGTTCTCTGTGTATTAAAAATATTTTTAGTCTTATTCCTATTTTATTAAAACGAAAAACTTTGAAGAAAATTAAAACAAAACGTCCATAGCTACTTGCAACGAAAATGCATTTCATTTAATTTTTTTCATATTTTGATGTTTCGTATACTACGCTGCATATGCTGTGTGCATTTTTATGCTGCAGTGAACTCATCGCTGCATCCTTGCAAACCGAAAAATTTTTTGTGTTTTGTTTTTCATATTTTTAACTTTTTGCTTTTGACGTTCTTCAAAAGGCGTTAATAATGTTGCTGACGTACAGCAACATCATAGCTGCTTGTTGTTTTTGCAAAAGTCAATTTTTTTCCCTCTGCAAAATGGTTGGTTTTGTTTACTTCTTTAATTTTTTTATTTTTATTTCGCAACTTTTTCGTTTCAAGCAGTCGTTGAAAGTGCATTGACTGCATCCTGAGACTGCCAACCAACCAGACTTCTTATCGTCACCACTCACTTCAACTCGTCTGATCGCCCGTCTGTTGGTTTATGCTTACATAACCATCAACTATGCCTACAGGTCTTTGCAATTCTATTTAGTCCTTGTAGTCCTTGCAGTTAATGCTCTATGACGAGGTTTGATTTTATGTTCTCTACTTTTAGGCGCTTTCTGAGTAATGTTAATGTACAATCAGAGCTTTTAACAGGATTTTGATTGCTACTGTTATTTTTAAGCTTCACGTTTTGAAGTTTGACAGGCGAAACAAGCAATTTTTCATAGCTTTTTTTGAGTGTTCTGCTCTTGTCATTTTGGTAGTGAGCGTATGTCATCTAACTAACACGCTTCTAAAATTAAGCATATTTTAATGTACACCACAAGTTACGTTCTCTTAAATATTATTGCGTTTTAATAAAATAGAAAATAAATTTTTAAAAATAATGAACTAAGAAAAATTAGCATCTGTACATCTTCATAACTTTGGAAATTTTTGAAAATATCTTTAAGGTATCGGTATCAAAGAAACTATATCCTGACGTTAGTGTTATATTTTCGATTTCTTCAACATATTTTGACGTTATATGACTTTCTCAATTCTTTCAACATTTTTTAAATTCCTCAACATTTTTTGAATTTCAACGTTTGCCGAATTTTTCAACATTTTTTGGCATTAATCGACATTCTTCGTCTAATCGAGACTATTAAGACTTTATCGGAACTTTTCAACTCTATTCGATACTTTTTGACGCTTCTCTATAGCAACATACCGAAACATCACTAAGTGCACACATTACGCCAATTATTTTTAAACCAATCACTCGAAATTTTTTTCACAGTATAATTTGTATTTCTGTTGTTTCCTTCCATTTCAGCAGGTAAGCTACATATTTCAACCACGTGCTTTATTAAAATATATGCCAAAGTTTTAAAGAGCCTTCAAAGTACAAAATCCACTATTATGGACGTCAACCATGTCACGTTCTGAAAAGGCCCCTTTATGACTACAACCACAATATCTGCTCAAAAAAAAATCCAATTAAGTCGTAAGTAATTATTAAAAACAAATAATATTATAAATCATTATTGCTCATTGTCAGTTTCTTAAGATATTCAAAGCTCAAGAGAATAAGAAATATTGAACAATAAATAATTGTCAACTTGAAAGCAGCTTAGAGTACAGCAGCTTCAATGAAATCGTGTCTCAAGCTGCGCAATGTAACTATTTTGATTGAACTTTTTGTCATTTAAGCCGCCGAAATTGTCATTTATAATTTTTTTTCCCTTACAATAAAGTTTTTATTTTGTTTTATTATTAAATGCTATTATGGTCGACTTGAATATCAGTGACCTCAGGCCATTTTTAATTAATTTCTACAATCGACTTCTTTATTTGCTACCCAGTTAAAGTTGAAAGCTTTTAATGTTGACTGGAAGCATATTTCTGCGTTTCCAAGAGTCTTCGTCCACTTAATCTCATTTCACCAATAACGTGTTTTTATATTCGGGATGAGCTTTTGGTATTTTTTTCGCTCATATGGGTAAAGGTACTCTATAACCAAAAATGTTTTCTCAAGTGCCTTGCACGTTCATTTCGTTGTGTAAACACTTGAACAGTGATACAATAGAGGGCGCTTACCTGTTCGAAAGTTTTTTAATCACCAAAGTAAATAAAACTCGGTTAACTTTAAAAATTTATTTGGCATTTAGTATTAGTAATTGTTTCTTCTTTTTGATTTACCAATAACTTATTTTGCATATAGCACAAATATGGGATGCTTTGATTAGAATAATACCTAAGTGTTTACGTATCGATTTAATTCAAGAAAGATGCGGAGTATTTCAATTAATGACAGGAATAGTATAAGCAGTGACCCCAAATGGGTTGGGAAAACATTTTAATGTCAATAAAATTTCGGAGTTTGTTGTCCATTGCTTATTTTAGCTCTTGTCTAGAGTTAACTTACAGTAAATGAATCTAGTGAAACTTCAGATAGTGCCTAGAACATTCCTATTTCCAGCACAGATTGGTGCATTAAGTTAACTGGCGAAATTTTATCAAATTTAAAAAAAAAATTTGAAAAATTTGATTTGATGGTCAATGATGATCATTTGACGGTCAATGTATCATGAATCATGGATCACATACTCTATTTCCTTAATCGGATCGAGTGCATTTTACTTATTGGAACTGTTGCTAGGCACTGTCTATAGAAAATCAATTCTGTTCTTGCTAGAAGTGGGATGAAGAGCTTTCAAACGTATGTATTCCTCAGTGCTAGGTTTCCCAAGCAAACCCTGAAATTTCAACGAAACTGTTACCTTTTTTTTAGATTGAGTAATTTCTAGAACATTAAAACTCACATGTATGGAATGTATCAAGTATGAATTTATAACAAATGATACCCTGAAAGTTTGCCTTTATGCTTTTCAACTTTCGCAACTTTCGATATTTCACAATCCAGATCCGGGAAAAAATTGTCAATAACATATCCTACTTTTTCACTCATAAAACCTCTTTTTGAAAGAAACATGAAAAATTCACAATGTTGCTAAGGTTAATTAGCTCCAAGGTTTTTCGCTACCAAATACCTTTTTGAAACCTTTTTTTTGCCCCTGTCAAAACTTGTAAAATTTACCTTAAATTTTTGTTGGTAAATTGTTATAGCCCCTCAGGTATTTGTGCATATTTTTAAAAAAAAAAATCCATTAAAAATCACTTTTAATTTGAAAAATAAAAAGTGTACAATTTTTCCTTACTGATCTCCTGTCAAATTTTTGTTATGCGTAAAACCTGTCCAAATTGTCACGGAACACCTATTCAGGTTCAGCGGAATACTGGTGTTCCGCGGAATATAGTTTGGGATGCCCTGCCTTAGTGATATCATGAGATATGCCACTACAACAGACAAATTTGAAAATGGAAGAGCTTTGACCATCTTTTCATTTTGAATAGAACGTTTTGTTCTATCAACATTTGCGTGTCTGGAAACTTCTGCTGTATTGCCAACTTATTCTTCTGTAGGGTGCTATGGTCCAGATACAATGGATAACGCAAAGGTTTATGCGAGGCAATATTGCAGCCTCGCCCTCGTCTTTCGATGTTCTCTAAGTACCTAAATTCATTTAAAAAAAAAAACAATTTTTCCAAACTGTCCCACCATTATAAGATTCTATACTTTTGCAGGTAAAATATCTGCAAACGAATCGTTTGCTTTTTCTTCTCCGTGCGCTTTCGCAGATTCCAATTAGGTTTACAATCCTCATAAACTAAATGCAGAACATTTCAATGTAATTATCACTTGCCAACCTTACCAGCCTCACCAACGGCTGAGCGTGCATCACCGAGAGCGCAATGTGCAAAGCTGCGCCAATTCTAATTTGAAGGCACGGCGATGTACCAACTACAGCAGCCCAAAAAAAGAGAAGAAATCGCAGATTGGCAAATGAAGTACTCCTACAGAAGTCAATAATTTAAAGCGCAGGTTATTAAAATTCCAAAAAAAATAATAAAAAACAAACAAAAAAACCGCATCTTTCCAGAGGTGTTGATGTGTGGCAAAACATTTTAAGGCGTTTTGAGGTTATGTATGTAGAAACGCTTTATTTTTATGTCAGTTTTTGTTGTGTTCTTTAAGGTTTATTTGCACTTTTCCTCTGAGCGCTCATAACTTTCGAATGCATGTGTGTTTGCAATAGTTGGTTGGTATGAGCGCAAGTATCTGATTCGAAAGGGGTTTGTAAAGTCATGTTTTTAAGCATGACCGTGATGGAAATTACTATGTTGATTGGATTTTGAATGTTGCAGTAAAGAGTGCTGCTGTTGCAGTTATTGCCACTATGGCGTCAATGTTGTTTAAGACAACAGTGCGCTCCTTATGTACAGAAGCTAAAAAAAGACCTAAGGGTACTGCAACTTTTGCACTAAAAACATTTATTATTGTCAACAAATGGAAATTAATAAAAATTTAATTGCTCAAATAGTTCTAACATGCTGCTCCCCCAACTTTTTCAACTTAATATGCTCCTAGTTTGTCCTAGTCCAAACTAGTTCATCCTAGAAACTACTTTAGTCAGTAACATAAGTACATAAGCTGTAGATAAATTCGGTCGATTCTAAAATGTCATGTCTAAATTGGTGTGCGATTTGTAAAAGAATGACCGATATATGCGGCACTTGAGGTCAAGAATATTTTTTTTTTCAAAATTGAAATTTCAATTTTTTTTTTTCCAATATTGCCTTACAATCTACGGTACTATTCAAATATAAATAACAAAAACCGTATTGCCAATTCCTTTCTGCAAATCTTTCTTGTTTTCTGCATAGTAACATTTTACCGTGATTGTATTTTGTATGAAGCACACCTAAACAAGGGATTAAATATTCAACTTTTTTTTTTTCATTCGTAATTAATCCAACAATGTTGTCAATCAAAAAATATTTTTGAATTTACATTTTCTTCATCATAACTATCAGTTTACATGAAGGTAAATAATAATCAAAATAAATGGGTTCAGTGGCTCTGATCTTGATTTCTTGAACTTGGCTTAATTTGTGCCAGACTCACAATCGGTCCTCTCGGTAGGTGCAGGTAGCACGCGCTTATTAGTGTTTAATGTGTCAGCACAAAGAATGGCGGCCAATAACTCAAAGAGACTGCCCATATATGATGGTCCGTTATCAACACGTCAAACCCGCGTTCAAATTTTAATTATTACTCTTCAACTTTTTTTAAATATTTTGTTTGTTTTTTTTTAAGTCCCACATTGTTCATTATGGCCTTTCAAACAAGCGGCATTAAAGGAATTGTCATAATAAGTCGCTAAAGTAATTAACGTTCACGGCTATCCAAACTTCGTCAACACGTTGGATTATGTTGCACTTACAAGATAAGGGTCGCTACTACGCTATATTCGATCTCTTGTCATTACATACGAACATAACTGATAAGAACTGAATGTATCCAAATTCACTTAGTTTAATTTAAGCCCTTCGCGCAACTCATATTGTTACCTTTACTATCAAATTTTTAGCAAATTATGTTAAAATTGTATGACCTTACACTTTTTAAAGAAAGCAAAAGAATATTTTTTTCAAAAAAAGGCCAAAGTGTATTGCAAACATAACTTAACGTTGGATCAGGCTGATTACCTTGCTAAAAAGCTTAAGTGAAGTTGAAAAAAATACATAAAAATTGGGTTTTTTAAGTAGAGTAGAGAGCAAATTCAAAGTTAATGAAAAAACTCAAAAACTATTCAAAATTGACGAACAGTAAAAAAACCCAAATTTTTATTTGATTGAAGTTTTAAAATTATATTAATTGATTTAAATAACACTCAGAGGGCGAAAGAAATGCACTTTGCGGCGATGAAAGTTTCAATTACAGAATGCTGGTTCATTAATCTTATCTCAGCTAAAAAATGAAACAAATGCGATACCATTTATTTCTCAGAAACCAATAACTTTTGATTGAACTGTAGGTTTTTAATACAAGACTCATTTAAAACGCATTTCCGGTATGTTTCACTACTTGATTGAATTTAATACTTGAATGACCAAATATACGTAAGTATTATTTTTCTTCTGCTACTGCTCGCAGAAAACTAAGTAAACAAAAGAAACTAATATTGTGGTTAAAATAATGCAAGTTATGACAAAGCCATTTAACCAACCGGCAACAGTAAAAATGTTAACTTATTTTAATTTCTTTAACTCTCTCTACTCGAGGTCAAGATGTGGTCGAGATAGCAGATAGCTTCAGTTAAACTAAAACAACAACAACAAACAGTGGCAATTAACTTTGTTCAACCGACTGTTAAATTGTCGGACAACGCGACTTGACAGACTTCGCTGTCAAAACATTATTTTATATGAGTGTCAGAGGTTTTGCACCTTTCAGCAATGCGATTTAATATGAGTTGTAATATCTTCTGTGTCTGCTAACATAATTAACAGCTGTCAAATGTCAGTTGCAAACTGTCTCTTACACCCAGCGCCGGCCTTAGGAGCGCCAAACGCCATATAAAAACCAAATTTGAAAATTAAAAAAGTAGATAAAAACTAATAATTTTTTAAATTTATTTTACTTGAAGCATTTCTTGTGCCTCTGGTGATAACTCTTTATGTTTTCTATCTCGCTTTATTCGAATTTGGCTGATACGAGGATCATAAGAAATCAGCAAGTAATTTCAAAACATCTTCGTTTTTTGCTTACTCCAGTTTTTTTTATTTGACGAACAAAACTCTGTTTGCCGTTGTATAAAAAAGAAAAATCAAAGCTTAGCCAAAGAAGCGGTTATTTATTACCGGTTGCACGGGACCACGAACTACTCAAATCCGGCTCTGCTTACACCGGCGACAGCAATTGTCAAAAGCTAACTTCGTACCTATATTACTCGAATTGTATTCTGGACCACCCATAATAATTAAAGTTTTTTCCTTTAATTTTTAAAAACAAATTCCATTGAAACTTCAAAAATAACAATAGCCATTGAAAGAAAATCTGTCTCAGGTGCATTTCGACGCGTCACTTAGCTGTCACTTCTTTTAATTGTTTCTTTGAAATATATAAAAATTGAATTTTATTGTAAGTATTTGTTTTCTTTGCATTGTTGTTGACCCTAAAAACTGTAGCGCGTTGCCACAATTTCAGATGATGATAATAATGACGATGATGACATTTGATGCTCGTTGAAGGAGTTGATGACACTTCAAAAATTGTTGCATTCTCGACCCGTAGTCTTAGCGGCGTCGTGTGGCATTTATGTTATTTGTTGTTGTATTACTATTATTTTAAGAGCACCCATTTTTTGAATGTTTTATTTTTATATATCACTTGACTTTGAAGGCAACATGATCCACATTTTCAAATGAAAATGTTTCAAACATTTACTTTTGTTTTTTTATTTTGAACTTTACTCAATTTAAGACCTGTTTGGATTGGAGCAGATCAAAATTTGTTTTTTTTAAAATCAGACAATTTTTAAGGTGGAATCGAAGAGTTTTGTTATTATTCTTTTCAACTCTTTCATTGTATGTAGATGACAAAATAAATTTTCGAATTTATCTTGCTATGTGGTGAAACTAATTTTTGTAATGTGAGAACTTATTTGCTGTTCTTTCAACTGATACTTCTTCGATAGTTTTGGATACTTTTCGAATTTTATCTATAAAAAGTACGACGTACCGCAAAACCGTGAGTGAACAAAAATGATGAGTCAACGAAATACCTTAACATTTATATTTCAAGTTATCGTCAATATATCAAAATTAATTATTTTGATGTTAATGAAGCTCGGAAAGGCTATATCCAGTCTTGGGAAACGGGACACTTGTGTGGGTTGCTTTTAGAATTGGAGAATCAATGTCTTCGACACCTGAGTAGGTGTGCCGAATCATGTGAAGTTTGGTAGCAGGCCAGACATGCATTTACGATCTCCTTAATTACTCTTAATACGTAGCTGTAAAGATTCGGCTACTGTAAGATCTATGCATCTCCACGTCTGTAGTATTCCTTGTGCTACCTAACTGAAAAAAGGTGACAGATTATGGGATTGCAGTATTAATTAGAGAACTGGTTAGAAACTTTGGAACTCTGCCATCAGGTACATGTTGAGCCATTTTTTGATGGCTGCAATTGGTTGAACCACTGTCAATGTTTTTTATTTACTGTTTTGGTGATAGCTTTGTTACGTAAATGAGCCTTAAGCACCGATATCTCATTTTTTCTTTCAAAAAATGAAACACTTTTTAACAAGCCCATAATATGTTGCTTATAGCGCTAATTGTACTTTCAAAATAAAATGTGTCAACAAGCATAAGCGTTATAAATTTTTATTCAAACTATCTAATAAATTATAACAAAACATAGCGTAAGCAAATTTTATATTGTATGATACAACTTAAACTACTACTAGTTGTTTGAATCAACACGACATTTTCGTTGTTCACAAAAAATGTAACGTTGTTGGCAGCCTGTGATGGGTATGGTGACAGTAATTTTACAGGCAGCATCCTAATAACATTTACATTTTTCATATAGGCGGCCGCTTAATTGCTAACATCTTACGACATGCATAAATTAAGCTGTAAATGTTTTTATCAAATTTTGTATTAAAATTCAAATGAAAATGAAGACATTTCTATGCGAACACCCAACCTTTAGGGAACTTTTTTGATACACAACGCATAAGCGTTTACTCGTCTCATTCGAAATTTATTGTTTCCAATGAAGAAACGTTTTAATTTCACACAAAAAGTCAAATAACACCTCATTAGTAAAAAAAAAGACATGGCTAGAACAGCGTGTTGCCACTTTTGTTGTTTTTGTTGCGATGGTGACAAACTTCTGATTTCCAGTCATTTCGGGCAACAGCTAAACATGGCTTACAGCAGAAACAAATGCTGCAGAGAACGAACAAACGAATGTGCGATGGATGATGGTACGTTAGTTTCAAATAGGACTTTGTGGTATAAAAGAGTAAATGCGCCTTATCAAATGACAATCAGCAATGAAAGACGACTCCTATGGCCTGATGACAGATTGACAGTCATTACAATCAACACAACAACAATAAAACAACAATAACAAAGGGATATCAACAACAACAGTTCGAGAGTAAATGAAACAAAGCAGCAACACTTAATTAGTTGGGCGAATGAAATTTCTTGGATTTCCACAATTTGACATATGGTATTTGTTATTGTTGTCGTTTCTGTTGTTGTTGCTTTTGGGGTAACGGTTTAAGAAATTGACTGGATTTGTCATTGTTGTTAGTTGTTGTGCCCTTAGCTTGTACACGTGAGTGTGTGTGATAATTCTGCTATCACAGTGAAAGCATCACTACTGTGTCACTTAGCCGAATTCTCAACATAATGAAAATCACGGAATGACAGCAATTTCAGCAAGGAAGTGTAGAAGCTTTTAAGTGATAAACTTGATTAAGCTTCAGTTGCTGTGTGGAAATTGATTGATTTCTGGCGATAAGACAGCAGTGATAGAAAGTCATTGACTAATGAAACACAGTAACGATTTATTCGTAATTAAATGCACTTGAAAAATCGAAATAATAAACCTGATGTCATGCACAGCAAAATGTAAGTCATGTTTTCACCTTGGTGGTCCCTTTTAAGCTGGCTGCAAAAATTTCTGAGAAGAAACGAAAAAACCAATACGAACACCGAACTTACAGAGTCGCACTTGATAATTCAGTGCAGTGTCAGTCGTTCCTTTTTGAAACCACACTGAAGTGTCATTTAGGTAAAAAAAAAACAAACAAAACTGAAATCAAGTAAACACATTCCGGTATGCCGTCACTCTTCCTCATATCTTGATAATTATCATGTTACCCATGAGATGCGAATCAGCAAAAAGAAAGAAAACTCGTGACTCAGGCCTCGCAGTCGCCACACTGAAGTCATTGTCCCTCTCCGAATTATGGCATCGTAAAATATGTGCCGATTATTTGCTTGGTGTTAATAGGCGGTTAAATCACAAAAACATTTTTAATACTTTTTTGATGTGCGAAAGCTGAGAATATTAATCAGCAAATGTGAGAAACGCAAATCAAGTAGCTTTAGTTTGATAAAATTTAACTTTATGGTCCAAAATTCATAGAAATTTCGAACAAATGAATTTGATTGGCGCAATAAAATTGGTATCTTTATTAAAATACTTTATGATTTTGTATTTTTATGAGCCATAAAAATGCCAAATTTGAAGCTCTTATAAAAACATTTCTTGCATAATTATAAAACTGTCCAAATTGTAAGATATTATTATATACATGTGTATTTGAATTAAGGTGATTAAAATTCTTTTTTTTTATTTATAGTATGAAATAAAATATCACGCAAAAACAGCTCAATAGTACATTTCTAAAAAGTGGTGCCGAAACCTGTTAGTCTTACAAGGAACTTGTATGGAAAAACCATATATTATTTACAATCATCATGTTCTTTGTCTACTTCCGAGGTCATGTAAAGATGAGATTCCTAATCAAATTTATTCAGCTTCTTTCTAATAAACATTATTTAGTTAACATCCTTCCTCTTTAAAATGAGCTTGCAAACCTTTATCTCTGCTTATCGCTAGCATCGCAACATTAATTTAGTTTTCAGCAGCTTTAAATAAATTGCATTAATAATCGTTTTGTATCAAAATATTATGGCACTCATAATCTTAACAAAATTCGCTTCTGTTCGTATTGTCATAGCTTTCCCATTTAATTTTGCTTTGCTCCATCCAGAGAGGAAAATAAATGTCAAATAACGCAAACTCAACGTTAAATACGATGTTTTATGGTTTTTATAGCTTCCGTATTTCATAGCGAATGCACTTTACTACTTGCGTCTTTAATGTGCTTGCACTTGTGTGTTGCGATATGACGTTGTGCATACATATTTTAATTTATATTGTATTTTTCGGAAAAAAGTAAGTTTTAGTTTGGAATTTTGGATTTGAATAGTACGTTAGATCAGTATTTTTTCTAAAGAAATAAGTTACCCTTCTTAGCAAGAGCACCCAAACTACAAGCTTGTTTTGAGAATATATATATTTGAGTAAAAAACGAGAAAAATATCTATTTTGACTCGTAAGTTTTAGCTCAAATTACAAAGAAGAAATTTTATCTCAATAAATTAAACAATATCATGTCAATCACATATGATATGGCGGAAATTTAATTTTAAGTATAATCTTTGGGATCGCATAAAATAAATGCTTCCTTTTATTTTTCGGACTTGGCGTAACAGACGGACCTCTTGCCTTATAAATTGCATTCATCGAAGTCGATACTTCCCAGGCACGATTATCATTAACAGCAATTTACGTTTTTATTTAATTTTTTGTTTCTTTTTTTTTTTTTGCTGTGCACAAATAAAATTACATAATAATAATTTATTTTGCGTAATTTTATGTTTTTCATGTTGTTGCTTTTACATGAGAAAATAAATTGAAAAACGTGTTGCTTATCAGCAAAAAAAACTGCTATCAACACATTTGATGTTGATGTGCTTTAACTGTTCTGCTTAGCAGCAGTAGCTATGAAAAAAGCTGTAACAGTAATAGTGGTAGCAGCGGTTGGTACGCATATTTTCTACCCACGAAACAACAACAGCAAAAATAAATTGAATTGAAATCAATCAATCAACTCAACGCGTGTTGTTTGGGAACCAAATACAGACTTATTTGGAAGCTTACATAGACTGACACAAAAAACCAACACTACTCCGATTTCTCCACCCAAGGACAAGAAAGTCAAGCGGTTTTCTTTTAAAATCTGAAAAATGTTATTATTTATTGTCGCAAACAGGAGCATCGGGACAAAAATTACAAAACTTTTTTTTATCTATGTAGTTTTCACAATAAAAATCGTTGTTTTACTGCAACAGGCTAAATATTGTCGAAAATATGAAAAATCTTCGAATTTCCGAGGTTACATAAATACATTAATATATTTATGAACGATTTTGTCTCAATTTCAAATGTAGTAGTGCTCTCCGTACTGACTTATTTTGTAATGACTGTCAAACTAAATTAGTAAAATAAATAAATCACATGAAAGATAACCTGCTTTCAAATTGTCATATCACTATTGAAGATCTGTCAGCTATTTCTAAAGTTATAATCGATTCCTTAAGATATTGACCAGATTCTTTCGATGACATGTAATATTAAAAAATTCTTCAAAAATATTTGGCCGATTTTAAATATTCATGTGAAAATGAGAAATTTATTTCTTTTCACCTGCGTATCAGAGAGGAACCTGGGCACATTTGGTATTTATCGACGCAAAACATATTTTGAAATATATATTCATTATGTTGAATTCTGTTCAGAGGTTTCCAACTTTTAGAAAAGTATATAAAGGGTGTTTTTTTAGAGGTTTGTTTTTCGAATAGAGATAAAACTGGCATTTTATGGTCAAATCTGGCAACTCTAATGTCATTTATGTTCAGTTTGGTTTGCCATTTCATCATGAACAGGTTGACAAAAGAACAACGCTTGCAAATCGTGCAAATTTATTTCGAAAATAATGGTTCAGTTCGCGAAGTTTACCGCAAGCTCCGTCCATTTTATGGTCCACATAATCGTCCATCAGAGCAATTAATTCGGTTAACCATGGGTCGTTTTTGCACTACGTTTACTCTATGTGATAATACGCATCCGCAGATTCGTCGAACAGTGCGCACCGAAGAAGAAATTGCCGCTGTAGAGCAAAATGTTGAAGAGGACCCGAATGAATCGATTCGCCACCGTGCACAGCAATTGGAGCTTTGTCCATCAACTTTATGGAAGATTTTGCGCAAAGATCTTGGCTTGCGACCTTACAAGATCCAGCTTGTGCAAGAATTAAAGCCGCGAGACCATGCAATACGTCGTGATTTTGGTGTATGGGCCGAAAATGAGATTGATCTCGATGCTGATTTTCATCGCAAAATTTTGTTCAGTGATGAGGCTCATTTTTGGTTGAATGGCTACGTCAACAAGCAAAATTGCCGCATTTGGAGTGAAGAGAATCCACATGAGACCCTTGAGACGCCATTACATCCACAAAAACTGACTGTTTGGTGTGCTCTATGGGCTGGTGGAGTCATTGGGCCATACTTCTTCCGAAATAATGCTGGAGAGTCAGTTACCGTTAATGGAGACCGGTATAGAGCCATGATAACCGACTATTTTGTTCCCGAATTGGATGGCATGAATGAGTTGTGGTTTAACAAGACGGCACTACATGCCACACAGCGCACGTCACAATCAATTTATTGAAGGAAACATTCGATGAGCGCATAATTTCGCGGAATGGACCTGTCAATTGGCCACCAAGATCGTGTGATTTGACACCATTGGATTATTTTCTTTGGGGATATGTGAAGTCGCTCGTCTACGCCAACAAACCAGAAACGTTAGGGGACTTGGAAGCCAACATTCATGGCGTTATTGCCGACATACGGCCCCATATGCTCGAAAAAGTGGTTCAAAATTGGACCTGTAGAATTGGCTTTATTCGAGCCAGCCGCGGCGGCCACATGCCCGAAATCATATTTAAACATTAATGGCATAAAATTATCCTTCCAATAAAGCCAAATTGATGGACATTAAAACGATTTTCTTGTGTTTTATTTCAATTCGAAGCTCTATACTGTAACGAACTCTACCTAAGAGGCATGCATCCGAAGAGCCGGTTCTGCACAACTGTCTACGCTCGGCTTTAGCTCATGGAAAATGGGGTGGGGTTGACTCCCGAATGCATACAAGTTGTTACACAATTAAAATTTTGTGCAGACTTGTAGAAACAAATGAAACCGAAAGAAATAATACTCATCAGTACCGAAAATTAATTAGGGCAAAATAAAATCGAAAAGAAAACAAAAAAAAATCTATTGAAACTATTTATATGGTTTACGTATGGTCTTATTGACGTGCATCCAGAAATCTACATCTATGAGGGAGATTTAGGTGATGATTTTCCCTCACGTCCTTACCCGCCCAGCCTGCTAACACGATACATGTTCAAGTGTCAGCCCACAATAACTTACGCCACTAGTTCACCTTTCGTAAATCAAAACACGAAAACCTTAGCAGTTCATTTTTAAATTATTCATTTTTAATTAAACAAAAAATATAAATTTATTACAAAATTTGTGGTTGTTTTCCACTAGTTCTTTTGAGTTACATTCTTTTGTTTGTTTTATAAGCCTATGTAGTATGAAGCTGTACATAATAGTTAGGAAAATTCGTAAACAAAATATATCTGATTCTTCTCTTTTTTTTTTATATTTTTGTTTGTAGAGAACAATTCATGAAAGAAAAAAAAAACAATCAAAGTATTATCCAAAAAAAATAAGGGCAGGTAGTAACTCTAAAGCATATGAATCATATTTCTAGGTGCAATATTATTACGTACTCCAATAATCAAAACAAAACTAATAATAATATGTGTCCGATAGACAAAAAAAATTAAAGAGCAAAAAAAAAACGAGTCTTACTCACGTTTACCCAGTCTCCCACGTCGACAGCAGGCCTGTTGTTGCAGTGGAGACTTTTACAAAAATAATTTTTGTTGTAAAAATCTCGCTAATAAATGAGTAATTATTTAATTGAAATTTTATTTAAATTCTCTCTGCATATCGCATTAAGAGAAAAAAAAAAATCTCAGAAGCCTAAATTTTGATGTTTATCAATTCATTCGATCTTATCGGATATTTAAGAAAATAAATTGTTTAATTACTAAGCACCTGTTTTATTAGAACAGTGAACGCCAAAACTATTCTTATGGCGAATATTGTCTGTTTGTTTTTTTTTTTTTGTTTCAAATTAAATTTACTTTACTTCACAATTTCTTTTCCTTTTGTTTCTATAAGCTAAATAATAATTATAACATTAAGGTATTTTTAGTATTTAGCCCTACATTATTCAAAGACGAATCTAGAAGTATTATGACTTAATCTTTACATGTACATAAATAGTTTGTTAAGTCCAAGAATATAGTATTAAATTTATGCATATCTTCAGCCAGGAAACTGGTCTTAAAACTTTTAGAAATCTTCGAATATTTAGCAGCAAATAGATTTTCCTATGAGCTTGAATAATTTCAACTTCTGTATTTCCAAATTATATAAATTGAATGAAATAGATAAAGTTAACATACATATGTATGTACATATGTGCCTGATGCTTTTATCAAATTATTACTATATTTTAAAGTGAATTTAAGAAAATTATGTATAAGTATATCTTTATAGTTACGAATCCTCAATGAGTTTTTCGGATGATTTGTTTCTACTTTGGTGACTCTTTTCACGACCGGCTTCTGAAGACACTGCAGCGTGACGGATTTTCGGTGGCTGTTTTTTTTTTTTCTTTTTTTTTTTTTTTTTTTCAGCGTGTAGATAGCTGAAGATATTGCTGCAGACTCTTTGCTGCGAAATTTCTCATGTTGTAATTTTTTTCTATTTATAATTCAGTGAAGATTTTCTTTCGGCACATTATTTAGGGTGATGTAATATCGCCATGCTTTTGGCGCACGAACTTTTTTCTTCAGACTTCTCGAAATAATCGCCGAATATTTTAGACAGCTTAAAACAGTTTAACTTAAAACTGTAGGAGCTCACTTTTACTTAAATGAAGATAATAATTTAGCTATCATTATCAATTTTAAATTGCTTTGGAGGCACTTATATGTAATTTTGGTTTTACTATTTACGACGATGTGTACGCTGTCGAGTTTAAACGCAAAAGAAAGATGTTTTTTTCAGGAACTAGGACGGACATTTCGTTCTCCGCATGGTTTCTCCTATCTGTCAAACTTACAATATCATCTGTTTACATACGTTTATTACATTATGCCAGGGTTTTAGCTTCAACAAAACACAATTATTGCTCAATATTTTTAGCAGTTCGCAAAATTTAATTGATTTATTTTCTTGGATCAACTTATGTTTTGTTGTTAACAAATACTGGCCTTGCCTATTTGTAAACATAAAACTAAATTTATTCACAGAAACATCATTGATTTATAGCTTACGCATAAGCGAAGGCGCGCGTAAAAGAAATTAATATTTTTATACGGCAAGTATATTTTCTACGCGATTACATGCGTCCTTCGGCTTGTCCAACTTTTGGGTTTAGGGCTTAAATATCACTCTCACAATACCTCTAAAAAAAAAACACCCGTTACATAGTCGTTAGCAAAAAAATGTATCAGTACGATGACCAGTCTAACATATTAAAACTATATCTAAGTCGGCAATATCAATTTTTGTATTCATATTTTCGAACATATTTTGGGCCTGTGGCAAAATAAACGACAGGTTTTGTGGTAAAATGGCGTATGTTATTCGATTCCTCTATCATATATTTCGAATAAATAATGTAAAAGGTGTTGCGTTTTTCAATCTATATAAAAATGTATGTCTAAAAAAATGTCGTATGCCCCATGTTGCTGTTTTTGCTTTATATGAGAAACAAATTTAATTGCACCATTTGATGGAAATGGCTTCAAAATGGTTAAGCGCCAAAACGGATTTTGGAACCAGGGGGTACCCAGTAAGGGCCTATTATGGTCACATTTAAGAAACAAAATGTTTTACCCTCCTCCATTTAAAATCCGTTTTGGGTCTTTTCCCATTGACTGAATTTTTTTTTCGAGAAGAAAGAATTCTGTTTTTTGAGAAATGCCCCTTTTTCCAAAAAATGTTTAGGCCTTTTTTTATTGTTTAAGTCCATTTTTGACCTTTTCCAATCGATTATCGGTACAATAAAATATTTTTTCACAAATAAGACCAACAAGGGCGTTCGAAGCTCCCTTTTCCAAAGTATATTTTGAAGATTTTTCTATGTATTTATTCCTTATTGTGATAATGAATATAAATATTTTTTTCACAACTCTCATGTCATGGCGTCTTTCGAGTTCGATTAGTGAATTGCATGAAAGCATCAATAGCTAAAATTAAACCAAAAAATATGGATTTAACAGCGAGAGTACTGCAGCTTTTTATTGGAGTTCAATTGGCCACATTGTGAATTCTTTTAGCTGTAAATGCCAAATCAAAACAATAAATATAGTTGCTTTTGTTTGGCCGTTATTCTTTTCATTGAAATATTGTTCATAGCTACTATAAAGAAAATATCCACAGAGCTGTGCCAGTCCTTAGCATCTATTTTGGCTGTATAAACGCTTCCAAAGCAAGATAAGAAGATGTATTGAAGCAATGCTAATATTAAGCTAGACACAAGCTGTAAAAGCGTTTTAAAAGAATCAAAATTTTCTCTTAAATAAAACTTCAAAAAAAGCATAAGTGATTTTCCAGCGCACTCCTAGCAATTATTGCACAGATGTATTTCAATTCTTCTTGGGTAACTAATAAATAGTTGGCTTATTGTTATTCCTGAATCTTAGAAAAAAGCGACACTACCGACTTCTGAATGTCGATCTTAACAAAGTGCTTCTAATGTGTTAACAAAACTTTCTAACCATAGGGCGGGAAAATTTGAGAACTGTTGATTTTTTGTGTCAGTCTAATGTGCACATTTTAAACAGACACATACATGCATGTACGCTTTCGTCCTTACACACACACGTTACCACATTATTATTAAATTGCCGTCAATCATAACGAAAATTGCGCTCATTATTCTAAAATCAGTGTTGCACATCACATCACAACACAAAAAACGTTGCAGGAATAAGGACGGAACGCAAAAAATCAAAGTGATTTGCAGAAAGGTGCGAAATTTGCACCAAAGTATAACAAGTCATTTTTGTACGTGAGCGTGTAGCTTTAAAGCAGAAAATTTTAAAGCAGCAAAGTAATAACCTCATTACTGAAATTGGGAAAGATTATTTTGAAATTCCATTAGGGTATTTTAAATGAAGTTTCCAACTGCTAAGAGGCTCTTAAGTATTGTGCAAACTGGAGCAAGTGATTTTTGACCTACTTTTTGCTAACTGATTCAATTATCTCCTCGTGCCAAAAAAAAAAAAAAAGTTTCAGCAAATACAATTTTGCAGTGTCAAATTTGTTATTTTAACATGAAATGAGAGCTTGGCGTAGAGTTTATACTTGTGATATCAGAGAAGATATCCTTTGGTATAAACACAAAAGGTACAATATTTGGATGTAGTGAACCTTCATATTTAGGAGTTAGAAGTCTTTTAGAGACAGAGCATTCGAGGTATGAACTGCACAAGAGAATAAGTAGATTCGTAGAGAGGTTCAATGCCCGTCTTCGGTTAATAAAGCTATGATTTAACATTAGTTCTGTAAGATCTGTTGTATGCTTCTGTGGTGCACTGACGAAGCCCTGCGCTTGAAGTTTAAAGGTTCTCCTTACCATCCTTCAAATGATATGTTACATATTTTTTGGAACATTTTTTTATCATTCCTCTTTAGGCGTAATATTTTCAACCTATGAAATTTTACGTACAACTTAACGTCCCATAGTATACTTAAAAGAACGTGCCTATAATATCCTGCGTTTCCATTACGACCACAGGGACTGAACAAAAGTTCGATCCCTGGCTATTTGTCCTAGCTGTGCGTTTGTTCGTTCCAATCTTAGCCATATCCATTTTTACCCAATCGTGACAACAATGTACAGATCTTTCGTGGGGTGTTGCCGTGGAACCGCCTCCTGCCCCACGCTAGGTACATTTATTTGTTTTATTTTACTCGCCCCTTTGAACAAGATGGAAAGTGAGGCCTTGTGTAACAGCTAGAGTTTAAAAACGATCTTAACAAAAATTGTATTTTCTTTAAAAAGTCGATAAACGGCTTTTAAGTGGTGGTCTCCATATTAATTTTTTGTGTTGTTTGGTGCCGCATCTGCCAAATATTTTTAGTCAAAAGATTTAAGGAAAGCATTTAAGTACACGGGATCGGGTTCGAAAATACTAGAATTTGTTTCCCTGACTGATATCTCTCTTTTTTAATTTCTTTTTTTTTTTTGTGATTTTCTAGTGACTATTTTTTAGCAGACCTCGCTGGTATCAGAATCTTATTTCGGATTTTATTGATATATGAGAAAGTTTATATGACTGATTCAATCAGTCCGTTTGAATGTCACTTATTACGTTTTCAGTGAAAATTCGACTAATGTAAGTAAATCTTGCTGATTTTTCGGATAATAAGAGTGGCATTTCTTGTGATAACTTCAAATTTTGCACTTCTTTTGCAAAACACCAATTTTCAAGGACTCAATACTTTTTTCCACACATAGCGATCTCTCTTCTCTAAACATGTACTTGCAGCAACATACAAATCTGTGGGCATTTGACAAAACAACCTCTTTCGATCTACGGTAATAATTCAGTAAAGCGTAGGTTTTGCGTTGAAGCAAAGAGTTTATGCTGCATTGAATTACTAACGCAGATCGAAAGAGGTTGTTTTATTAAATGTCCACAGATATATGTAAATACTATATTTATCTATTAATGCTGATATATATGAAAAATCACACGAAATAGGAAGCTACGCTAATGAATGGTTTTTCAAGCAAAGTGAGCACACAAGACCATATGGCTACCGGAGATGTCAGCGTTTCACCAATAAACAGACGTATGAATTGAGGTATCACTAGAGTAACACGAATTGATTTGATTTTAATTTAATTTGCAACCAAACATGAAATGTCAATGCACTCGGGCTACTAGCTCAGTCAATTTTCATGATTTAATAATTTGTATAAAATTTCAATTTGCAACCGATGATAGAAACAACCCATGAATGAAAAGAAAGAACCTGACAAAATGACATACGAAACATTGTATTTATTACACAGTAAGAGTAGTGTGATCCACCATCGAAGCACATGGAGCCGAGGTTGGCAGTGACACATACATACATAGGTGTTGTTAAGGAATATGTGCTGACTTGTTTGAATTTTGATGTCACTTGAAATTACGTTATCATAATTTGCAGAAAACTTGGTTAAAAATGTAACTGACATTTTACTCAAGTCATTAAATATTGCTTTAGGGCTTTGTTTAATAGAAAATTGCTAAAAATAAACGCCAACAAGCGGTTGAGACTAAACGACTTTTCAAAAACAAGCAAAAAATATGTAAAAAAAATATGCTTCAGTATTTCTCTAAGGAATTTGCGATATTTCCAACACCTCTTTTAATCATCATACATCTGAAATAATCAATTTGAACATCCATTTGATGGTGAAAAATTTTTAATGTCAATCGATTAAAAAAAATTTGCTTAAAATATTTCAAGCCAAAAAACTATCGTGGATACTTAAAGATATTTGATGTTTCGTAAGGATATTTGGTATATATTACCATTACAATAATCTAAACATAATTCAAATGCAACAGGCGTCAAGTCAAGAAAAAATTACTGCAAAATCTTAGCACTTCTGAATTTTAGGCATACTACTTTCCCAATATACAAAACTCCTATCTCTGACTGATTTACAAACACCGACCAAAGCACCTTGAAACATAAAACTCAAAATACATACATATGCTTCTTTCACACTGTTTGCATAACTTAAGAAAGAAGTTTTAGAGATTCCAATCTCAAGGGGGTGTGAAACATCTTAAAAATTCCAAATCATGCTGTTTTCACTTAAACCAAACTAAGTCAATAAAAAAAAACTCATATGAATTAAGTGTCACTCCTTTTTCCCTTTGGAAAGCATGTTTCAGGAAGCAAGGTTACTAGCAGTAAATTAAGGTTATGGCTACTTGATATGTTCGCCTAACCGTTTGCTTAATAAAAGGCCGAAAATATAAATAGGGCTTATAACACAAGGCAATAAGTATCAGTATTGAGGTGAGCTGTCTTAGCAGAAAACGATGAGGACATGTGATGCCAAAAAAAATGCGCGTTGAGCTCTTCTCGAAATAAAATATTCAAAAGCATTGATAGAAGCTAAAATTTTTCCGCATATTTTGCAGAATCACTTGTGAAATATTTTGTTTTTTATTATTCTTTTGAAACATTCATCTACTTATTGTTCAAAAGAAATATCCCACCCACAAAGTGCGAAATAAATCAGTAATTCGACACTGTATACCGAGAAAAAATCAAGAAAATCCCGAACTTCGCTACTCCAACTTCTTTAGATGCTCACTTGCACACGATCATTTCTAACGATCGAGCTGTGAATTTGTGTCCGCGTCTTTTAACGTTTGTCTTGTAAACTGTCGGTTTTGCCGCCAACACCAAAATTATTGCAGCAACCACAAAAACTTCCCATTACAACGCATTTAAGTTGACGTAATTTCATTTTATCTCCATCAATATTTTCCATTTTACGTCGGCAACTTCTACGGATCGGATGTTTGTGCAAAAGGAAAGAGTATTTGCTTTTTTGTTGTTGTTTGGATTTTCTTCAAAGCCGTTTTGTATTGCCCCGTTGCTTGGCTCCACTTACGCTAGGGAAGCAGTAATACAACATGACGATTAATCTTTTTCCATCTCCTCCCTTCCCTTAACTTCCCCACAGCTCAGATTAGCTTAGCCAGATGACGTTGGACGCTGATGATCTTCACTATGGCCACTATATTTTTAGCAAACATATTCAAAGACATGTATGTTATGTGTATCTCTGTCTGTCTGTTTGTCCCACTATCTGTTCAATGTGTTGTTGTAAAGTTTGTATCTGAGCCGTTCAAAGAGATTTAGGACTTCTAAAGGCACCAAAGCGCTACGGCCAAAGGAAATTCTGTGGAATAAGGAATTAAATTTTGTTGTTCTTGCTCATGGCTGTTACCAACACAAGCGCATGTACAACAATTGCGACAACAACAACAAGCGCGTTCATCATGATTTACAGATCAATTTCTGTTGTTTATGTGACAGTTGGGTCATGATAATCGCCTGTTAAAAGCGGCTTTAATATGCGCTAAATGCTGTTCCACTGACTTTCGCGCCATTGCCAACATACCATACAAGAGATTCCGTACACATCGTGTACACAGAAATGTACTGCATGGATCGAC
This sequence comes from Tricholauxania praeusta, assembly GCA_949775025.1. Classification (NCBI taxonomy): domain Eukaryota; kingdom Metazoa; phylum Arthropoda; class Insecta; order Diptera; family Lauxaniidae; genus Tricholauxania; species Tricholauxania praeusta. The sequence goes on along the minus strand of OX459028.1, from coordinate 2,465,194 downwards.
TAAGTGGCACATATAAAATTTGTATGTGTGCGTTTCTGTGAGAGTTATTGAGCTCGTCTGCAAAGTGCAAAAGTTACAAAGCCAAAAATGCCTTGTGCGATGACAAGCGAGTGGACTTTTTAAATTTATGAAACGTAACACTAAGTGTGTACTCAATCCTAACAAAGGTACGAGAGTATCACATGAAACAAACTTTTAGCTGCGAATTTGTTTACTCACACCCGGTTCACTGCTTTGAATGGTGACCTATCAATCTTATACCCTCCTTTAGTATGTACTCTTTTACAAGTAGGCTCTTGAAATCACATTTGGAGGTAAACATTATTGCTGTTAAAATAGCTTTCAACACTTTGATAAAATTCGTGGATATTCAAGAAAGTGCAAGAAAATAAAACAGCCGTTAAAATAGAAAAACGTATGAGGTCTTACAAAGTATCCCATATGGATATTACTTTGTATTATTTTTTGTCACTTGTTTCGCTTGATAGTAGCACTTGCAACTTTCGAAATATTTTCTAGTGCTATAGTAATTTTATTTCGTAAAATCTTTCGCACTCTACTTAAATTCACTTTGTCTGTTGCTTTATTACTTTTCTTCATTTCAGAGCTTTCATTGTCAACAAATTCGTTGTGCGTCTGTTTGTGAATTTCTTAAATTTTTCATTGAGAGCTCTTTTAATTCCACTTTAAAGTTCTTATTCCGTCAGGCTGTTAACAACAGCTGATTCTTATAGCGTGCGCTTTCCACATCTTTTCAGTTACTTCCGTTGCCTAATCACAAACGGAAACAGTTTTAGCCGCTTTAATTCTATTGCATGCTTCCTACTTCCTGGAAACTTTTAAGTTTAAGTCTTTTCTTCAGATTTTCGAACTTTTTCCTCTTTTACTGCCTTCAAAGTTTATGTAGTTGTTATTGTAGTGATGACGCTTTCACAACGTAACGCCCACTTCTCACTGTAATAAGTCTTTGTCGAAGTTTTAACTTGAGTTAAAGTTTTCTCTCATATTTTCTCATCCTTTTGGTTTTTTTTTTCTCGCTGTTCAGTGCAGCACTTGCTGCTTATTACACAGTTGCCCTATTTTTTGTTTGTTTGCTACTTTTTGCCAATTTTTAAGCTGGTGCTACATTTTTACTTGTTATTTTTAACGTTGCAAGCTATGTCCTTTCATTGCTACTACTAATTCCTTAAATGGAAACTCTCATCTATCTGAGCACAGAGTGTTTTTTGTGCGCTTGTATGTTTCATATCAGTTTTGTGCTACGCTGTCTCTCTCTGTCTCCCTTGACCATCTAACGAAGTTCTATTATCTTAAGTGCGCTCTTTAAGTGCTTCTTTGATGGCATTTTCCGTAGCTGCAACTGCAGAGCTTCAGATTTTTATTTTCGTTTTAATTTTCATTAGCAACCTTTTTGGGCAACAAGGAATGTCAATGTGTCTAAAAACTACATTTATATGAAACTTTACAAAACGTCTTTAAATATTTCATGATGAATTTGAGAAGTATGAGTACTTCAATGCACTTCATGACATGCTTTCCAGTTTTGTGTATAGTACAAACATATGTACATTTTTACATATATGTATATATATGTATGTATACATTAGAGTGGTTTTTAAAAAATATTATTATTAATATACTTTGCAACAAATATCAATTAAAAAATTCAAGCATGATATCTTGATAGAATAGAACGTACCACAAAGAGGTTGAAACTTTGTAAAGGACTGATATGGTAAAATTAAAATTTCAGTATGAACTCATAGATGTGCATTTTCTGATGAAATAAAAGAAATTACTCATGGGATACCATTTTCTTATTGTATTTGTGTGAGTTCGTAAGTAATAATTATGGATATGGAGTTATTTGAGAAATATCTACTATTTCATCAAAAAATTCACGTATTTCAAACAGCTGTAACTTTAACGATTATAAAGGATTTAACATTTATTTAACAGTTTCTCAAAGCCAAAAGTATCGACTATCCAACTCAAATTATGAATGGAATTTCTTGCGCGTAAGTTCAAAAAAACGTTTTTAAGAACCACTCTTACATACAGACACATAAAGGAGTATGTTATAAATTCGTATTCAAATGGAATTACATAATCAATTGTACCTAAGTATTTCTCATAAAATGTCATTTTATAACATTCTCTTTGAGCATAATGATTTTTACACGAGTATATACAACATCCTGTCAGTTAAATTCTTTATAAGTACGTTTACAGCTTGCGAACTGCATTTTAGCGTCGATCTTAATATGTACATAGGTGGCATATAGCTTAAAATGGTTTTATATAAAAATGTATGAAAAAACAATATACCATTTTGTAACAATATCTTATTATACAGTAAATACTTTCAAAGACTAAGAAATAAATTTCATTGGTTGCTCAAAGTCTTTTGAGATAAGATTCCCTTTCCCAACTTTATTTAGGATGACTCTTTTTGGAGATTTGTATGCAAGCAAAAGTTTCGTAAGTACACTTTCAAGTTATTCTTCTTAAGAGTTTTTTACCAACAAAGATGGGTCAGTTGGTAGCAGTGCTATGTGTACATATGGCTCTTATTTAAAACTTAAGTGTGAAATCTATTTTTTGACACCTTTAGTGCTCTGAGTTTTGAGTTAAGCGAATTTATTTCAGGTAAGCAGTTTTTGAGTGTATCTACTTCATATAAGTATATCAAGTTTTTTTATTTATTTATTGACTTCGCAAAAATATCACGGTAGAACAGCATCGGATTTTAATTTTTCTGCATATTTTAAGTCTTCATCCGAAGCCTCATTTGACTTGTTATGCAATTTTTCAATTCCATAGTAACTGACATAAAATAGAAACAAAAAAAACAAGAAAACACATTGCTAAAAATGTGTGCCAACATAACGAAACTCAGAGCGTTTACCTCAAAATGTACAAATCGTTTGAATAGCAATGATACATCAAATTAGCAAAAACTTCACTTTCCAAGATTATTAAGAAATAATCGCATTAACATTTTTATTTCTGAAAAAATTACAAGTGTAAATAGCAACCCCCACAAACAAAAATTTTCAAATGAAATCCTTAGAAAATTATTGAAGCAAATGTCATCAAACTCAGTGCAGGAATATTTAGTGACATAAATTACTTTTAGAGTGACCTGTCATTTGCTGTACCCATTTTTGAAGAAACTGTTGCTGCAGATCAACTTTCTCAAAAAAACTTAGGTCTCTATAGTGATAATTATTTTTATTTACTCAAGGTTTTTGATTTTCTCTAAGCAGTATCAGTGATAATGAAAATTTTTCCCGAGCTTATTGATGAAATTCAGCTGTCAAGATCAAAATGAAATCAAAGGTTTAAGCAAATTCAAAAGCATGCGATTTTTAAAGGATTTCAATGCACTGAATTCAATTATTGCTCTCAATGTCGTGAATAACTTTTAGCAAAACGAAAGTGTGGAAAACTTCAATTTAAGGTGCGTTAATAAAAAAATTACTTCTTTTTTTTACTAAACGACTTACTAGTTAAAAGAATAAGCCTAATCTTCGAAATAAATATATGTAAAACCTCTGCAGACATTAGCTTAACTCGAACCCAAAACATCCGAAATTTTACACCCTCTTTCCTATATAAGCTTTAATTTCCATCCTTTAAGAAAAAAAAACTCAATTGATCATTTCATCCTGCTGTAGGTGTGCCTGCCCAACAAAAGTAGTCTTTCCTGCGCAACTCAATTCACTTTATCTATGTAGTAGTATGTGTTTAGTGCTCTGCTGCAATCAAAAAGTTGGTTGTTTTATCTTCATCTGCCATTCATTCGATCATTTGAAGTACCAGTGCACTGCAACACAACAAAATATCACTCAAATATGCATAAAATGTTGTTATTGCAAACTTAAAAACGCCTCGCGGTGCTACATAGATATCATGGCTAATGTCTTCATTACATGCAGTGAGAGTTAAGTACAACGGCATCAGTGTTTGCAACGACACTGTTGAGAGTCGTCGCACAAAGGCATCAACAACGAGTTGGTTGCGATTAGTGGAAGGGAGAAGAGAGTGAATTAAAATCGGTTATATAGATACGATATGATATGCTAAACAAGGAAATGGGAAATTATTATGATAAATTTTCGGTTTTTGACTTTCATTTTCAGCGCGTACATCTTCCGTTTATGGAATGCTAACGACATCACGCAGCAAAGGTGTAACTTTTGGATTCCACTTTTGATATCAATTGCGGAGAGAAAATTTGTTATGCGATATTCCATCTTAGCAATTGCGTATTTCAAATTTTATTTCTATTGAAATTGATTTTTTTTTTTTGACAGCAACGTAAATTAATTTAGGGTCTTTGTATAGTAATGGTCCTTTTAAACTAAAATATTACCTTTAAGCTCATTTATTCAATATTTTTAAGGAATTGAGCAAAACGGTATGGTATTTACTCTATGTATGTATTACTTTTTCGACTATAGTTCTTATTGTTAGCTGTTCTACTACGTTTATAGCCCGCTAAGCAGATGTTTGAAATATTTCATAAGCAGGTATATCTGAAATTCGTGTGGGTCCGTGCCTTTTCTGAGTTACCTCGAAAGGCTTGTGTATGGCGCTTGCTGCCCATTGTCAGCATTTTGACTTGCTGAAAAAGCTTCGAACGTCTTCCCCTTTGGAAATTCCTTGGATATGCCACATCGCATGCTGCACCTGTTTCTTCTGTATTTTTATTCTTGACAGTCTCTAGCTATCTGGGGAGATTTGCTTTCTCTTTATTTAGAAAGACATACTTTAAACCGGGCGACAAATAAAGAGTGGACAGATTCGACAATTGCGCCTCTATGTGCACGCAAATTAAAAATCTTAGTTGAGTGGTGCCTTGCTTAATTAAGTGTATGCTTGATTTGATTGGCAGTTTATCCATTTTGCGCTATCCACAGCGTGAAGATAATTTTTTGGTAAATTTAGTAGAAACCATTTAACTTAACAGGAGAATGTTGGCTTGATGCTGAAAGGAATTTAAAGCGGACACAAATAAATAATTGCTTTGCGTCTGCAAGATAATAAAAGTGCACAATAGAAACTGGATAGATTGAATAGAAAGTGGAAAATTTTTTGAAATGATATATCATTTCGGAGCCGGAATCCCTTTCGGAATTTAGATTCTGTCGTTCAAAAATTGTGATTTATTGTAATGAAATCTTAAGTTACCGTTGAGATCCTGTGATGAGTCAGGCAACGCACTAGGTCAATTAAACGAAAATTGAAGCAATGCACAGCTTGCTGTTCCCTGTGGGTACATCATGTACGTAGAATCTTTTACACGAATTTCTTGTTAAATTTTTAACGCCGCATCGCTGCTTCCGTACGTGCAAACGTATTTCCTATGCTGTTCAGGCGTTCTAATTGAATTACTGTGTTTGATGATAGTATCAGCAACGATTTGAGATAAAAAAAATACCAAGCGCGCACGCGCAACCAAATAGTTTCCAAAAAACAAACAAATCCAATGTGAGCTTCCATGTTTATATATTAGTTCGGCTATTTTTTCTTGTTTTTTTTTTTACAAAAAAAAGGTTCAAATAAAATTAAATGAAAAAATGAGGATTGTTGTTTCCAACTGTGGAAAATTGTGAAAAATCACGCAAAGTAGAACTGACAATTCGTTTTTCTGCACAATTACCAAAAAACATGCAAATGTTAAAGGAAAATCGCAAAAAAAATTCAGTAGGATTATCACTTCGAAAATGTAATCCAAACAAGTTGGTTAAATTCAAGTGAGTTAAAGTTTCTTTGTGGAAAAACTTGATATTTTTGTTGGCATGTGTAACGTGAGTCACGCCAACAAACATTCAAAACAACCACAATTTTAAACGATCGCGATCTAGAAAATTGTTGCTGTACTGTATGTGCTGTACCGCTGCTTATCATGGAGCAGAATCATGATCAACAATCACAAACAAGAACCCACAACAGTTACAACTGCCGCAGCAACAACAATATGTTCACACAAATTTTGCTTTGTTTTTTGCTTTGATTTCCTGCTGCAAGGGTTTTGCTTCAATTTGTTTGTTGATTTTTTCGTTAAAAACAAATTTGACGCAACCTAACAGCAACAAAAACAACAACTACCAGTGCAATAAAGGACTGACTTAACAAAAAAATGTTGTTTCTCAGTCTTGGAGTATCACTAGGTGGCGCTGTCGATTTTTTTTTTTTTTTTTTTTGTTGCTGCAGTGCCCCTTTCAAGCAATTTTCCTTTCAAGCAGCACATTTTTCAATTTTTTTTTTAGTTTTCTTTTACTGCACGGAAGGCGGTTGAAAATTACATGAAAATCGTGCAAAATTGTTAAGAAAAATAAAATTGAGTGAAAAAAGAAAATCACCTCAAATCGTTTGTGTTCACAACAACGAGCAACTGTTGCCTGCCTGTGCTGCCAATTTTCTTGAATGCGCCACTTTGTATGATTTTGCTGTTACACTGTTGCCAACTGTCTGCGCCGATTTTACAGTTGCACAGTAATTCGCAAATGAATAAAAATTACACGGATTATGCCTGGAAAAGCATTACTACCATGCAAGCAGAACAGCCCATGTTTAGCAAGTTTCAAACTTCTTTTAGCAAAAGTGCCGAAAAAAAATTATCTTAAAATCAAACTTCAGTGTTGAATAAATAAATAAAAATTATGTTTAATTTTAATTTATTATTAAACTCAAAAACAATTAAACTAAATGGCTAAAGCTAGTCATACTAGTTTCATCCGCTGCTAAGCGGACTCATCAGTGATTTTTAAGCCGATTAGTTAGAATTTGTAAGCTTAATATGTTCCCATTTTTGTATAGATCTGTATAGAAACAAAGCAAAGCAAAAATTATTTTTTCTATTTCTTCATGCATTGTTTCTGAAACTCCTATGATATTACACTTTTTTTTTCAGGCGCTTCGTTGCAAGGTTTGTTGGCGAGTCAAAACAAAGTAGCAAGCGCAAATCTTAAATAAGTTGGCAATCTCCCCTGAAAGATAATTTCTGACACATCACAAAAAATACGATAGCTTCAGTATAGGAAAAATTATGCTTAATTCAGCAATTTTCGGATTGTCTAAACATCCCAGAAGTTGTTAATTTTCAATTTACTTTTAGAAAATGGTTCTTTTCAACAATAAATATTGCATTTTAGCAACTAAAAAAGTATTTTCTGTTAACTTCCAAATCTGGCTTAAAGATATTTTCATCTATTTTGGACTAATTTTCGCTTGAAACGCGCATAGTGCAATGCCGCCGACATCGCTACAAATCATGCGCACCAAGAATGAAGAGTCAATTGGCTGCATTTTGAACCTTAAGCTGTTTTGTTTGGCAATTTTCATGCCATTGTTGTATCTTTGCTGAATTTTTTTTTTTTTTTTTTTTTTTGTGCAACATACTACAGTTAGCTGCGCGGCATATGACGTAACAATAGCGCTGAGCTGCAAGCACCCTCAGGTGTGAGTTTTGCAAACATTAATTTTGCATTTCACTTTCTGCCGTTGCCAAAGTTGTTGTCACTTTTTTGTTTTCTTTTATTTTATATTTATTTATTTATCTGTTTGTTGTTTGTCTGTTTCCTTGTATATCTGTCTATCTGCTTGTCTGTCTGTCTATTTGTTTTCTGTTGCAACTGCCTGCCAACTGTTATTTTTGATTTGATGGCAATTTTCGGCTTTTGTGCAGCACAGCGAACAATTATGTCCAATATTCTTTTGTTCGCCAAATGTCAGAGTTGCCAAGTCAATAGATCAATATATCTGCATTTGAATGTTGTGTTAATTAAGACTTATTTCTTTAGGCTGCGACGTAATCCTTGGTATTCCATTGTCGTTTAATTAACGACTGATTAATAGATTAATTGAAAAGATCCAGCAAAATTTATTTAAATTTATATAACGTTCGTTTATCTCATTGTATTTATGTATGTTGGTATATGACTAATTTCTGCATATTGCTAAAGTTGTATTTTGAGGGCTATGTTTTAATAAAATAATGTTAATTGCACAAAATAATATATATTTATAAAAATCATGATTTATTAAAAATAAATTAAATATTTTTGACTTCTTCATATTGCTGATGGTTTATAATGGATAAAGCTTACGCTTGGTTTCATAAAACGCATACATAAATTTTTATTTATCGATCAAACTTTTTTTTATCATCCCAAAATAGATCAGCTTCCAGCAATATGCTTATGTCAGCACAATATCCTTATTTATCTGTAATTCCGAAACAATTGGAAATCTCTGAATAAGTAATAAGCACAATACTTGAGGTACCCTACCTCACTGCATTCCCTGGATACGACTTCCCGGGATAAGCTATGTATTAAGCACATTTGAAAAAAGTTTCATTAAAACGAGCTCTCTCTCTCAAGGATCAACTCATTTGCTTTATTAACTACTTATAATGCAAAGCACTCGAATTTTCAATATCGAAAACCAGCCAAAACTTCATATGTATTTCAGCTTGAACATATTTTTCTTTGAAGAAACGTCTAGCATGAACAATATCTTAATAAGATATTAGTATAAATTAATTATTATTTCTTCAATATAAGCCTTGCATTGTACTTTTGAGTTAAATGTAACCAAAATCAAAAATCAAACAACTGTGTGATTTTGTACCCAATTGGGTACAGTTTGTTTTCTTATTAGGGCTTCATGGTTATTAAATAAATATGTGCAACTAATTCCCTATTTATTAAGCAAATAAAAAAATAATTGATTATATTTGACCAAAGACTACCAAGTGCCTTAACGAATATATGAACGCATTAAATAAATAAGTAAATTACGATATTACATGCGATGCGATAAAGGAAAGAAAATATTTATGGAACGTGCGCGTTCTCAAATTTTCATCTTTTCAGTACACCAGTAGTGACTATGAACTTTACTCCCTTCGAATCTAATGTTTCATTGAAAGTTCAATTTAGATTCTTTACGAGCAATCAGTTCTATTAGAAAATAGAAAAGAGGAATATGTTGCATGTTTACTATGCAACAACGCGATATCTTCGGGGTTATTACTAAGAAAGAACAATGTGGTCAACATGTGTTGGATTTGTAATAAACAGGGAACCACACTTCAATGCAATCAGTTTGAGCGAATTTTGAATATTTTTTATTAATATTCTTTATTTGAAAAAGTTTCTCTTGTAATCAGAGTAAAAAGGGAAACATATTGAAGATAAATGAACTGAATCTAAATAAAATTTTAATTACTACTAAATCTCAATAAAAATAACATAACGTAAAACAAAACCCATCAAAACTAATTTTATTGCAAACTAATGATGTTCCGCGATTTTACTCGGTAAAACCAAACCCACGAACGAGATACATTTCCATGAATTTGTAGCACAACTGCCAATCAATTTATAACCGTAAATTATAATACCAAAAAAAAAGAAGCCTGCGCAACCTTTCCTTTTTTCTTATTAAATGTTTGCATTAAAAAATGTTTAAATTTAAGTGACTGATTTTCGTCCCAATTTTCCAAAATAAAATAAAAAACAAGAAATAAAAAAATCTATTAAATTTTCAACAGCAATATTTATGTGACGCCATTAAATGTTGCACCATAATTTAATTTTTAAGTTTTTTACTACCCGTACTGTTGTTAAACAGTGCTTGGATGTGGATAAAGCAGATGTCATATGAATATCAGAGCTGTAAAAAAAACACGTAGGCATGAATGTGAAATATTTTTTGGTTACTGTCTACGTTTGAAGAAATATTCATAAAATTATTATGGATGCATAAAATTTAAAAGATCAGTTGCTTTAACAAAAACAACTACTTAAAACAATTTTTGTGGTGGTGATTTTATATATATGAAGCTAATTTTTGTCTAGATCATAAGAGAACATCAGGAGAAGAAATCAACAAAAGTAACCCAAACATCCATCAGACGCACCTTTCAAATCTGTGATTAGAACATATACTTACATATATGGTCTTAATATTTTGGTTATTCAAAACTTGAGTAAGACATATACGCAAAAAGATGTATGTGCAAATCCGCCAAATTTGGCCTTTTAGCTGGCCTCGTTTTTTTTTTTTTTTTTTTTATTTTTTTTTTTGAGTACATCTTCCAGCCATAGTTTTTCTTGAAGCTAAGGCTATCTTGAACTCATAATAAAGGTTGTTCAATTGAAATTCAGATGGCTATTTTTTTTATTTAACTTTGTATGTAACTTTTCATGTTTTTTTTAACTTACATGCAATTTTAACTATGTCTCCCTTTGATTTTTAATTGTTCCTCCTTGAATATTAATCAAAGATAGTCTAAACTTCGAGAAAAAACATGTTTGAAGAGTCTGCTCCAAAAAAAAAAAGTAAAAAAAAAATCGAAGCCATGGTCGAGGTAAGATGACAATTTCGATTTTTTTTTTTTTGGAAAAAAAAATTTGTGAAAAGTTCACTCAAGTGAACTTGAAAACCTCTTACTTTAAGAGTTAGCTTTTTAATGAACAGAGTAATTTTTAGATCTTACTATTGTTAATGTATGCAATGTGTAATATGTGCAATTTTGTGCTGTAATAATAAACGAATCTAAAGTATTAATTTCAATAGTTAGTCCATTTTTCTTTCGAGTTGGAGGTGTTGCAAATATTAGTATAGATATAAGAGTGTAGTTTATGCGTATGCTTACAGCGCTGGCTACCATAAGGGTTTTATTACAGGCGACATCGTTAACCTGGTTGGCAGTTATTGTAACTTGATTGATCATAAGTTGAGTCATAAATTGGTAAATAGGATTTTTATTACGTTGAGCTGTTGTTTGGAGATAAACAAACAAATTAATTCATTACAGAATCTTAAATACGTATAAAATTATTGGGCATTATGTTTTTCTAGTTGGGCAATAAAAATATATAATGATTTTTATGGCTGATTTTATAGGAATGAGACCTGTAACAAAGAAAAAAAAAACATTAAATAAAAGAAGGTATTCTAGATATTTCGACTAATGTGATAAGAACAAATATTTAGTCAAAGTTAAAAAAAAAATCTAAAAGCTATTATGAAGCCGAAAATTCCGTAATGCTGTAGTTTGGCCTATTCCTCAATAGAGAGAACCAATAAGAATGATTCTTTTATTTTTTATTTATTTTTAGTATAATTCGAGGAATAAAAATTGAAATAAAACTTTTTAAATAAAAGCTTGAATATTAAAAAGTTCTTTACACCAACTCATTTCTACAATATATACAATCGTTGAAGTTGCTACACGACAGAAAGCAACAATTTTGATGCACTTTATGTTGTATCGATCGAAAATGCTTCGCTTTTTTGCACTTCGAAATAAGATGCGACACTTTTTAGAATCAACATCAGTTCTTTGCTTTTTGCATCCATTAATTCATATCAATGATGGTATTTGGGTTTTGTGAAAATGTACTGAATCGAAACTTGGAATGTACTTTTTAGAAGGCGAATGTACTTTTTTGTAAAAGACACCAAAACAAGATCATTTGAGTTTTTACACATAAATTTTACTACAAAAAGACTAAGAAAAAATGCATTTCTGACAAACAGTCCAAATGTATTACTAATATACTGAAAATGCACATAATGTACAAAAAAATTGTCCGTTGCATCGAATGTACTGACGCATATCAATCACATCGCATATTTACCTACTGAAGAAAGTACAAATGTACCGAAAATGTCATGGTTTCATTTCATCAACCTACTTACATTAATAGTAATAATAAACAATAATTGCGCGTGCTGCGTAACTCTGACTACTCGGGTTTTTATTGGGTTTGTCCCAAATGCCGTCCAATTTTTGATTTCAACTTTAAATCAAATAATTGAATCTGTGACTTTGAAAATGATTTAAAATTAATAATCAATAAACTTAACGCAAACCTTGCGTGGCTAATATGTATGATGCTTCAACTAACAATATTTTTCCAATTTATAATGATGTTTCCACTAATACTGCCTTTTCTGACACCGATGACGCTTATGCTAACCATTCCAGTGGTGTTATTTTACCCCCAATATCTTCTTAAATTTGCACCGCTAATTCCAACAATGTCGATAACGATCATTTTTATGGCAATATTGTCATTGTTCTTCCAAATTGTGACTCAACAGAACTTTTTGATCAGAAAATTACGCAAAATTTAACCTTTAGTTTTTTGCAGATAATTCAGGAAAATCTTGATTTTTTTGATTTTTGCGACAAATCACGGTAATTATATCATATTATGCTCACATGTAGATCTTTTTCGCTGAATGCTTTTTTTTATGAATTATGCTTTTATGCGGAATCGCGCCTAATTTGGTTCGCGAACATTATGGCGCCTATTGTGCGTGTACTTAAATTATTTTTAATACGTTCTTTGGCATTATCATACTGCACTTCCTTATGGTATTTAAAAATGCATCTACTTGTGCGTTGTGGGCGTGTTTTTATTTTTATTTAATGTCTGCTTTTATGGCGTGTTGCTATGGTACTAAAAATTTGTTAGCACCTAAACCATTAAAGCGCAGTATCTGTAACAACTTTTTATTGTTTTACTGCATGTTTTATAACATCAAAACCTAATTAACCAGAGAATGGGTGTCTTAGCAAAAGCAATTAATGGTTTAGCAAAAAAAAAATTAATGACATTCCTTCTCCATTATATTTGAAGAAAGACATTTTATTTCATCAACTCTTCGACTACAGCCGAATTCGGTGTTGTATCACCTCAACTACACGAGTAGGTCTAATTAAAACATACTACCTTTGATATTTTACTATCTCAATCTGTGATTTTAAAGTGCGCAATTCAACTTGTAACCTATGTTCCTATGTGTTGTGCGCTGGCACAAAGCAAAATACCGTGGCAACACTTTCAAAAATATGACTTTAATCTGAGCTGCCACTCAACGACGAAAAAATATCCGCAGAGGCTTATGAGTTAAGCGCACATAAACCTGACTGATTATAAATCGATGAATTGGACCACCAGTGTTGGCAGCAAAGTCCTTCAACCAAAAAGAAAACGAAATCAGCAACGCTAACAACGAAACAATATGAGCTATCATAGGATTTTTGAGTACCAACACGACATCCATACACTGCAAGAAAAAAAAAGAACAAAAAAGGAGGCCTCAATAAAATCGTGAGCAAAACTACGCGCGCACTTTACAAAAATTAAATATGAACCACTACAACTACGAACAACTGCAAAAACAACAGCAGCAACAATGAGCAGTGGCGGCGGCATGAAAAGTCACTTGAATTCCAACAAACACGGGATTGGTGAAGAGGCAGTGGAGGCTGTTATACATATTTCTGCTTTATCGTACACCTGCTTATTATAAAGTGTCTGGTTTTTTTATTCTGCATTAGGGTGTTGCGAACATAACTTAAAATATAGACAATCGAGAAGATTTAAAATTTAATTGAAAAACCACTTGGGGAACACTTTTGAGTTCAAATACTTTTATTTTATTTACGTAAATTTTACCTTAGGAGAATATGTATTTGGATCTTGCCTTGCATGCATATAACAGTTATTGGGCGAAACCGGGGGAAAGTGACAGTTGCGATGCAAAAAGTTTTCGACTTGTCAATCTTACATCCTTCTTGCTGAAGTCACTTGCAAATTTAGTCGACGTCTTTATTGCCGATTGAGCGTAGGTAAGACACTCATTCTCTTTCTCATTCTTATCCAGAGAGTAAAAAAAGTTTCAATGTCAAAAAATTTTGTGCCCTCTTCACTAAGAGTTGACTTTTTATTAAATGAACTTACTTGGAAAGATAGCCTTACTCAGTTGTCTGTTGGCTCGAGTTAGTGCTAAGTCCGACAATGAGGCCCCTCCTAATTGTAATGAGAACAGGTCTTTGGGGTGCATTCCGTCGATATCTGTGAATATGGAACTCCTCAATGCGATTGATCTGGATTATGAGGAGTTCTTCTTCGCAAATCAGGAAGGCTCGCTTTGAAGAATCATTCTATCATTTTTATTAATTCAGGGTACTTTGAAGAGTTATCAGCTTCAGAAAAGAACTCCAGCTACGACAGAAATTCTTTTGCGTTGTAAAGTCACTGAAGTTACCTCTACTCGCATGATGCTAGGATTGCTCGCCGGCGACTTTTTTTTATAATGCTTGACGTATACTTAACACTGGACATAAAAATAGTGCAAAGGACACCGAATGCATCATTTCAAAAAAAAGCAGAACTTTGATTATATTTGATATGAACAATTTAATAGTGATCGCGCTTTATATTTACTAGGAAATTTTTGATCAAGAACAACTCAAAATGAAAATTTTGGGATCACTCCAAAATCTTTGAGGAAAAAAGATCGCATCAATTGCTTGTGTGTTTTTTTTTTTCTTTTGGACCAAGTTAACTTCATTTTCTTTTGTTGCAGTTGTCGTTGCTACTTTTGCTTTCGTATTTATTATTTGCTGTTGTTGTTGTTTGGTTAATAAAGTTATTATAAGTTAAGCGTTATGATTATGGTCCATTCAACAGCGCGCCAGTGTTTACCACGGCCACGACAACAGTGTTGTTGCTTTGCTTTATTTTTCTTTTTCATTCCCCCCTTAAGACTGTTGTTGTTTCTGTGTGGCTTTCAGGTTGCATTATATTTGTTGTTGCTGTTGCTGTTGCTTATGTGTGTGGGGGGTAATTTTAAGTTATTCGTTGTTGGTCCCCATGCAGTCGCTGTAGGCACCAAACTTCGCCGCTGCCACCACATCTAAATATGCCACTTTTGCTCTCTGCACAATGGAATCAAATTTAAAAACTTTGCTCAAGGAGTGGGAATGGGAAGAGAGGGAGGAGGCAGGAACAAGTGAAATAAAAAGGCTAAATAATAAGTAAGTAATAATTAGTCACTGTTTGATTAAGCAATTTTCAATACCAGAATGCTGAAAACAATAGTAGTATTCACGAGTAGTCTTTCCAAAGTTTTAAATTGCTGAATGCCGTCTTGCTTTTGCGAACCGAATTATAGAATTGTTTCTAAAAGAATTTGAAAATGCGAGGCTTTTAAGCACTTTAAAGAGACCACTCATGAATTCCTCTAATGTGCTTATTTTCATGCAAAGTTCTAAACCGAATTTATCATTTATGTATATCCCAAACAAAAAAATGTTCGCAATCTAACAAAATATTTTCTGCAGCATCCACAGTTTGTGTGTGCAGCACTACTTTCAGTTTCCATTGCGACTTTCAATTTTTATGACCATCAATTAGGGCGTTCAATCCCGAGGACCACGATTGCTTATCCTGGGATTTCGGAATTTCGATATCCGCCATGGTTTATCCCGCGATTTCAGATGGTAATCTTGTAAGCACGCTAAGTCATGACTAACACTTAAACCTCTTATACTCACGAGACAAAAACAATATTAAGAGGTCGCACATAGACTAGCACTGAGTGCGAAGACGAACTTAGCTCATCATTGAATTATATCTCGTAATAGGAAATTATTTATTAATAAAAAAAACTGACTAATTGTAACTACTTTCTACTAAGTTTTATTTTTTTACAAGTTAATTTAGAAACAGGGTTGCTACACAATAGAGTTTTGCACACATGGTGACTGCGATATATAAAATTAACACTTATGTACCTGCATGTATTTTTCCATTGAAACAAAAAGTAGGTTATGAGTTTTAGAATCACGGAATTAATTTTTAATTCCAGAACTGTATCACTTTTTTTACTGTACCGAAATTGAACAATTTCCGGGTTCCTAGGACTTTCGGGGTTGGGAACAAGATTGGATGCCCTACTATCATTACTCTGACTCCAATACTGGCTGTATGTATATTTGACCAATGCAACAATGTTCCCAACAAATGTTTCTTTTCAGAACGTCTTGCTTTGGTTTGCTTCATATTTCGCTGTGAAATAAAAACAAAATTAAAAAAAGGGAAATCATTTTCCTTTTCATTCTTAGCTGCATTTTATCTTAACTTCAAAAACTGATGCAACATAATCGTGATCACGACTGTTTTCGTTTTCATATTTTGAATCCTCCCTCATGACTTGTTTTAGAGAATCACATTTTGAAGCAAACTATCGCATTTTGGTGATCTCTTGGCCTTTATGAGTCGATCGAACGACCGATCAAGTAAACGACCGCCTCGTTGTTTTTTGCCATCTCTTTAGAATCTTTGAACCCACCATGCAAGAACTACGACGACAGACGATCTTTTTCTTCTGTTTTACCGATCGCATATTATCATCCATCGATGCTAGCCAATTTTCGTTAGCATAGCAATTCGAAAACCAATTTCAATTGCTTTAATGATAATGACGAACTGATCACAGCGACTTGTATTAAAATGTTGCAAAGCAAAAGGCTTTGTAGGGATGAAAGGAAAAATCGTCATCGTCGAAGGCGACTGCAACAACAATGACGAAGACGATGTTGATGAAGATCAGCGATTCTCTAGGGATTTTCGCGTATTGCATCACACCATCATCACGTCATGGACTACATTCTCTAGAGCGCAATGTTTTGCCTCGTGCTACGCGGCTTCATTTATTATGTTGCAGCGGCTGTTGCTGCTTTAAGGAGCCTCAGGGATCTCCGATATCATTGTTGATATTTTTTAATTCGGTCTGAGATGATTTTGTTCATGTAATAGTTTTGA
Source organism: Tricholauxania praeusta (assembly GCA_949775025.1). NCBI lineage: Eukaryota > Metazoa > Arthropoda > Insecta > Diptera > Lauxaniidae > Tricholauxania > Tricholauxania praeusta. The sequence goes on along the minus strand of OX459028.1, from coordinate 2,448,548 downwards.
TTTGTTAAAATATTTATGAAATTGTGCAGCAAACTGGTTGCTGCTGGCAGTTTCAACTGTTGTTGATTTTCTTAAAAACTTCAAAGTAGATATGAAATGGCCAGACAGGCGGTTTCGCTGTAAGTGTTCAAATATTGCTATTATTGTGCATTCTAAATGTCCTTTGCATTAACTGACTTCTTATACGATTTGTTGGTTTTGGGTTTTTGAATTGAACTTTTTTTTGTCTACCGCTTTTTACAAGAAAGAGAGACTATAAGACATTTAAAAAATTTGTTTTCATTGGATCGAAGTCGACAAAGGCGAAGGCTCCTTTACAACGTCTGTTGTAGTTCATTTGTTAGTGGTACGTAGATTTATTGGCACATGTTGTTGCTTCCCGGTATTAACTCCATCTGGGCTGATTTTCGAGCACACTGTTATCTGACGTTTGGCGGGTGAAGCCAACAACAACTCTCACTTTTTAGACCACCGATGTTAACATAACGGAATTTACCTTTTTTGGCTCGTATTTAGTATCCTGCTGACGTAAAAACAAAACTTACGTAGTTTTAAGACTACGCATATTAAGAAGTTGATTACGTGGCTGAACTTGCCACTCAGAAGGGGTGCATGCGCAGCGAAATCATCTTATGTGATCTTATCAGCGGTATTGTTATTAAATTCATTAAAACAAGGTATTGTTCTGCATCTTGGAATTCAAAAAAAGCAGTTTAATTTTGTTTCAAGCAGAATTTTGTCGTTGTTAGTCTAATTTAATTTTGGTTGCTTAACTTTTATCAGTGGCATGAAATTAATATAAATTAATGTCTAGCACGATGTTATTTTCCGACCTAACAACTATCGTTTATGAAATATCAACTAGAAGAGTATTACATATGTTGAAGTATTGAAATAAATAATTAAAATAAATTCATACGACAGTTTTGAAAACTTATTATTAATTGAACAAAATGCTTCAATGTGCTAGTGTAATGTACGTTTAAAAGTAAAACCCAGATTTTAATCTGCCTACAACACAAAAATTCGTAAAATTGCAACCATAACGCAACAGCAAAAAATCGAACAGGAAAACTGTGATATGAATTCAGATAATGATTGGAAAATGTACAAACATATGTTAAATGCAGAAATTAATTTATTTCATAAAATAATAGCGCCAACAACTACAACAACAACAATAATAATAACAAGCATATTAATAATAATGATATCGACAACCGTAAAACTTGATTAACATGGCCAATTGTATTGAAAATGGCTTAAAAAGGGGCGTCGTTTGTGGTGCAAAAATGGATTATTGCTATTAAAGTTACCATATCTGTTGTTGTTACTGCTGTATTGCCGACCAACTTTACGCTTAATGAGCTGGAAAATGTTGTGCATTACGAATGAGCGAAAAATCTGCGCCGAAAACCGCTTTTCGCTGGTTTTTTGTGGCTGGTTTCACCGTTTTGCAGAAATTTTTAATTTCCTTTATGGCAGGTTGATTGATAAATTTAAATGTTCATTAATTCATTTAAAAAGTTTTTCCCCTTTACAACAACACTAAGTGTGAGCACGTACAACATATGTTTTTATGAGCAGTAGAGCGGAGTAAAATTATTTTGGAAAATCCCATAGGGTAGTTCTACGTAAATTTGAAGATCGAAATTTTTTAATTTTACAAAAAACTTTCAACTTATAAAAGGGCCTCATCTCCTTAAAATTTTGTTTTTATGATATCGGTAGTAGGATGTTCGACAATATATTTACCCACTCGACAATATATTTACGGCCTCGTTCTTATTTTTTTTTTTTTTTTTTTGAGCACACTCTTTAACCATGGTTTTTCTTGAAGCTAAGGCTATCTTGAATTAATATTCAATTAGAAACAATTAAAATTCAAAGGTAGACAATAGTTAAAATTGTTTGATGCAATGTTAAGTATAGTTTATTGCCAATAATAAATTAAGAAACATCAAAAAAAATAAATGCATATTAAGTATCAGCGCGGGTAAAATGAAAAAATAATTCAGAGTTCAAATGACAAAGACGAAGAATAAAAAAAAGCGTCTGAGACGCAATATAAAATGTTTTTGTTTTCGTATTAAACTTACAAGATTACTGTAATGTTTTAAAAACGCTTCAAATGAAGTCAAAAGGCGGACATTGACACATTGTAGACAGCTTTCTGAATTGGAATTGAAAGATTTCTGAAACTTTGTACGATTTCATGTGAAAGGTTTATGAAACGTTACATGTCGAGTGGGTATGTGCTTCCGTTTTTTGTGAAATAAGAAGAAGAAAATGATAACGAATTTTATTAAATTTATAACAATAGGCAGCTTTTACAATACGTACAGTCGTGGTCAAAAGTATTAGGCACTTTGTGTATTTTCATATATTTGGACCTATTTATAATTGTGAATTTGTGGAAAATGCTTAAAGTAAAGGTGCGCAGACGGTTTTATTCAAACCAGGAGCAATTGGTTGAATTTATAAAAGGAGATGTGAGTGAAATTTCCTACTCTATAAGGAAATGCTTTTTTGACAGTATGCTTTGTAGAACAAAAATTGTCACAAGGACTAAGGGGGAGTCAACTAAATATTAATTTTTTTAAAGAAAATAGCTTTTAAGAAAATTATAAATAATAACTTTTTAAAGATTCTGAGTGGTACTAGCTGAATTGAAAAAATTAAGGGGTGCCTAATACTTTTGACCACATCTGTATGTTCAGCAGGATGCCGACCAACGCGAATCAAACGTGTCAGCAAGGATTGATTTTGTGATATAAAATGTTATCTATTATAGTAATTTATATTCTCTGAATTTCCAATGACTGCCTATCTCCCTTGGTGAAATTTTGCTAGACGCCCTCCCTCCGCTTCGACGCACGTAATTAATCGTCACCCCCATTCGTGATTTTGCAGTTTAATGACGATATATATGAATTCACAATATTTTTCCTATTATCTTTTTTTATCATTCGAAACTCAGTTTCAATGCCTAAAATATAAAACTTTCTATTAAAGCAAAAAACAAAGAAACTTCCCTTTAATAAACTCACCCAAAAGAGTGCTTAAAAATCGTGTTTTCGTGATACTTTCTGTGGTTTTGTTACATGAAAAGAACGACAAACAAAAAATCTTCTACTTCTACTTGATTTTGATTTTGCTTTTGTTTTCGATCATTATAACCGACAGCAAAAAGTGGCGTAATTGTTCCCGATCAACGATCATTCACTCAACGCAAATTTCATATTCTCATGCAGGAAAAAATCGAATAAAATGAGATATTTACAGAGAAGAAAAGGCCAATAAAGTAAAGAAATCAAATAAAAAAAAGTTGATTTCGAGACGCATGATTGATATCATTTGAGAAAGAGATAGCACGTTTGCGCAGAAATGTTCATCATACAATCGTTTTGTGGCCAACTTCATGATAGTGGCGTTCATAATGAACGTTTTTGCGCCGGTAAATTATTAACGTTATAAACCTTGGCTTGGTAAACTCTTTACAAAGCAAAAAGTAAGGAAGAAGCACAAGAAGTAATGAAAAAATGCGCTCTATAATTTGCCGTATAGCTGGGTATAGCCCACTAACTAACTAACGCCCTCCCACCCTTCTCATTTTTTCTGCCATGCAACCGCTCCGGTACTTGCACACTCTTCAAATGATCTTTTTGTTATTTGATGGCTTGATCGGACTGATACCTTATTCTGGTTTTTTGTGCTTATAACGAATCAATCAAAATGATTTTGATAAATGATTTTGTTTTTACGAATAAATCATTTGGTTGCGCTATATGTGGCTAATGCGATCAAAAACGCTGTAAGACAGTGTGTCCAAATGATAAAAAAGTGAACTTATTTTGTTAACTTTGATCATAAGAGTGTATTGTAAAAGCAAATTGCACTTTATGGAGATAGCTAATAAAAATCAAAAATAATTTCTATTAACCTTCGGCACAAAACTATCTCTGCTAAAGTTTGAATCCTAATGTGCCTTAGTCCAGTAAGCGAAAACGTTTTGTAAGTGATAGGCAAAATTAGCAAAGTTCGTTCTTATCGCAGAAAGGTTAGCGAAGGAATAAACTGTTTGATTTTAAGTTTCAGTACATGCAAATATAGTAGTGTACAGCACTAATCTTATAACTCACAAATTAAAGTCATAAGTTCCATACAAGGAACTCATTCCTGACGAAATTAATATATTCATGCGGCAAATCTAAAATAACCGCATTGATATAAATATTCTAAAGAAGGTATATCTAGTGGTTTTTATAGGGGTTTATATTTGCCTTAAGCAGCAACAGTACCTCGAACACTAGACTTACGGGAGAAACCTCTAAGATAAAGATGAGAAAGATACTATAAATATAGGATTCCGTGCTAAAACTTTGGGAATACCCGATTATACTTCTCGGAAATGGTTTATATTTTGACCTGCGGCGCCTACCACACTTGACTAACGCGATTTTTTTTATTTGCTTGTAATTGTCATTTGTCCTTGAATGACATGATTTTACAGAATTATTTGAGATTTAACTTTCTCATAAATAATCAAATTCTTTAGTTTTGCTGATTCACGTGAAAAATATGTCAAATAATAATTTCAAATCGTGGACGAGGAAAAAGTTTCAAGCTTAGTACAGAGGCTTATTTAACCAAAGCTCGAAACGTTTTTCTGCTCTTTAACAATTTAAGACCCAATACGTTTTAGGATTTAAGCCTACAGAAGATGTAGTAAGGTAACATAGTATTTTTGAAGATGGAGCATAATAATTATTTTGCTATTTAGACAAACTGTGCGCATGCAAACGCAAGGGATTCATTTCATATTTTTTGTACTGTTTTTCGATTTCTTTTGACTGAGGTGTGAAAGTTTTTACCCTGAATTCAAGCAGATCCAATTCACCTTTTGCTACCTTTTGTGGTCATTTTGACAGTGTGAGTTATAACCGCATGGCAACCTAATGAACTCAGTCGTGCGACCTTATAACAACTTTATTTTTGGGTATCCACAAGATCATTGCGCTATTTTTATTCACTTTACAATGCAGGATGTGGTGGTGGTGGCTTCACTGCCTAACAAACATTGATTAGTTGATTGTTTCGCCAAATAATCAAACAGAGAGTTAGAAAATGAGATTTGAGCTTTGTATTTGTTCTCTTAGGAAAAAAATGAACAGATACTTTTATTACGCCCAACATAAGCCATGAGTATAACCAAAATGAAACCGCACTGCAATCAATCGCTATAATAACTCGCCATAACTTGCGTTGCCACCTTAATCGAAACTTGTTAACAAGCCTCATTAGCGTCATTTTGAATAACGCGCTGATTTATGTGGCTTGTAAACTGTAATGTTGTTCGCAACACACGTCAATGGAGACTATGTGACTCGCAAGACTGGCGCTAGACTTGTCTTAATTAAAAAATAACATTTTCATAACGATATCGTATGCCGGACTTAGCCCAGTGTTAATAAAAGCTCTACAAATGTAGTTCGCTGTAATCGCTTGTGTCTGTTTATTTGTCTGTCCGTGCAACGTGATGTATTAATAACCCGCTAAACGCCCACATTTGACAAACTTTCATAGCAAGTTTGTTGATTTTTTTGCTTCATTTCTTTTTTGTTGTGCTTAATGTTAAACATATTACAAAGCAAAATGTGAGTATTATTTTGATTAATTTTCCTATATTATTAGCAAAAAGTTAAGTCCATAAAATAATTTCATGGACATGAAAATCTGCTTATGAATAGGTTCATGTCAACAGTAATTCATTATGCCTCGCAACATTTTATGTCGATTTTTATTTAATGGTTGCAAATAAAGTCGATCTTTAAAGTCAGATTCGATTACAGTTTTATTTTTAACTGTTGGTATATACTTATTTCTTGGTAACAAAACTGTTGTTTGAACCTGTCCTGGTTTCAAAACTTGGATTATTTTATATTTGTGATCTCAAGAGCTTGCCAAAATATTCCAGGAAATGATATGTAGCGAATATTCACAATCGCTGGACATTTACACAGGCATTCACGTGATCAAAGCAGCACATTAACATGACAAGATCTTTCTGCAAACCACAGCATCTAACACCGTTTCCTACCACACAGTGTAAGTTGCACAAGCATAAAACAGACACTAAGTGTAGAGCAAATTGTGCTCCTACTGGGGCACCTGCCCTGCAACGCATCTTAATCACACCCTCAGCCGTACAAGGTAAGGAATCCATTTAGAATGAAAGATGTTGGCCAATTTCACAGCAGTCTGCCCTTGAGCAGCATTGCCACAGTCTACTCCATTGACACTTTGACTTTACCACGTGTTTCATTTACATAACATACGCATCGACTCACTTGACTCTTCACCAGATCAGGACGAGCTTAATGAGCAGTTAATCTATTTATCTTGTTGAGTTGCCGTAACAGAGGATTTATCACGAGGTTCCAAATAAATCAGCCCTTATGGATGATTACAAACGACATTAAGACACATGCTGCTGTCTTGTTAGTCCAAAAAACTTTAATGCGGGGCAATATTTGATATATATTTCTTTTGATAGAAAAGTCAGTAGAGCTATCCAACTGAAATCTTTTTTAATAGTTCATTATGTGAGCTTTTGCACACTTTATTGCCAATTTGAACTTAATGGAATCTGGCCATCATTACTACTCTCTTATTTGCAATCAAAAAAAATTTCATAAATGCTCATATTTTTAATATGGCAGTGACTTCCGACACAGCAGTTTTCTAGAATTTTGTACTGTTCGTCCAAGTTCAAATGTTTTACAATTAATAAGACTTTAATGCTTAGGGGTTATTTTCTAAGTGTTTTTGAGATGATTTATCACTACTAAAACGCACATAGCTATAAGATTTTGCTGACTTCCTTTTGACTTCAGTGTCGGAGAATTTTGAAGCAAATTTTAGCACCCCATTAAATTAGGTAAAATGACACATTCATCTTAAACTTATGAACATGAAATATTGCAAAGTACTAAAGACTTTTTCTATACAAATTTAGATAGTGCACTGCACTTGCCCCAAGATAGAATTTATGTTTCGCTATTTCTTAGCAAAACGCCATGCAACACTTCAGCTATTACGGCCCGAGCTACATGCGGTCACCATATCACAGTACACTTCAAACTGTAGATGAGCTTTTTGTCACGTTCAGTGACATGCCGCTGAGCACAGATGCGTTTTTTTAAACGTTTCCCATTTTAGTGCCTTTTTCTTTAGTTAAAATTTACGATCTGCTGCCAATCATTTTGCAGGCTTTGTACAAAAACGGCTATAATTGCGGCTTAAAGTGTGCATTTTCACAGCAAAAACGTTGAGGAATAAAGTTTTGTAAGAGTTATTACTTTGGCCCACATAATGTTTGCAGCAACAACCACGACGACGAGACAGTGACGCTGGCAAAATACTCACATGCTTAAGTAATTTTATTACGAGAACCAGCAACATGAATTAAACTGCAAAAGAAATCATCGCCTCGAACGTCGCTATGGGCCAACTGTAGAAAACTGCGCGTTTTCGGAGCCGCACAGCATCGATCCCGCACTTGCATTTATTCGCACTGCTTGGCCAAAGCAACAATTTTAGGTTGTTTGGTGTCTTAAGCGGCAATTTTTCACATTAATTACAAATTACAGATTTATTTGCCAGGCGTATGGAAGTTGCTGTTGCTGTCGCTTTTGGTAGTTGTAGCTTTAGCAAATATGGGCTTAGCGTGGAGCTGTCAGCAGCTAAATCAGCAACAACCTGCACCTTAAATGCACTCGCATTCGCTCTTTGCTCTTTGAACGCTTTAAGTAGCTGATTAAGCGCGTTGTGCCCCCTTCTCGTGACCGCTTACCGTCCCACAGCCAGCAGACGCTTGGCTCAAAAATATTAATGACTCTTGTAATTTGTTGCTGTGTAATTAATTCCATATGTTGTGCTGTTTTACGAATTTTGTTCGACGTTGAAGGTGCTCCAAACTTTTTAATTGCCTTATGGAGCACAATTTTGCTGCGAAGCGTCTGCTATTTGCAGTGCCCCCTAGTGTGCTTCAAATGTAATTTCTCATTTTATTGGTATCGAAATTAGTTAAAATAAACAAGTAGTAAGTCACGCACGAGTTCGCATTTATTGGTAATAAAAATGTGCACTTGGAAAGGAACACGGTAAGCTGGGTGTTCAATTCAAGTAAAGGAATTAAAAAGTAAATCTTTACATTAAAATTTTATGTGAAACACTTATTACTCACTCGCACACATGCAGTATTCTAACGCTTGAAACCCAATCAAAAGCTTAAGTCCCACAATTAAAGTAATTTGATTTATTTTTCAGCTGTGGTTGTTAATGGAAAGCAATTTGTTACACTCAAGCCACAGCAACAGAGCCAACATCAAAGTAACAATGTTGTTAAATTTTTTGTTATTTTGTTACAAACAAGCGTAGCGAATTACAAATCTGTATTGTGTGTATTGGTGTTTTTGGTTATTACTTATATGGGACTATGTTGAATTTACTTGGGTTTATTTTAATTTGAATTTCCTATTACTCTTAAAAAGCACCCTTTACATTCAAAAAGTAATTTAAAATATGGGGGGGAAATCTGAAAATCAAGCGATAAAATTGATTGATTCGACCGAGCTTTTGAAAATCAAGGCAATTTAGTTTTACCAATGAGTTTTCCAAATGTCTCATATGTGCGGTTAATTAATGTAACATTAGAATCGCTTTTTACTGTTTCACTTTGACAATTTGAACCACTGTGTGATTAAATGACATGTTGTGTGTATAATGTAATTCCTAACACAAGTAATGCCAGAAACAAAGCTTACTGATTATTTCACATTTCAGCTTCATTGGAACTTCGCTTAGGTCGGAAGGTTTAATTCAAATATTTTTAGTTTAGTTAGTTTAGTTTAGTTTTTATTATTGTTATCAATTCATTTAACAATTTAGTAAAACAAAATTATCAAGCTTAAATTAAATTAACAATAATAAATCCACATCCTGTAGTCTACAATGGGCTAGAAGCGGATGCAGATACACATACAGAATTTTCGCTGGAGTACATGGGGTCGTAAAATAATTTCACAAATTAATTGATTAAAAATTTTAAATTCAATAACAAAAAAAAAATTCAAATAAAAGTCAATAAGCAATACTTTAGCAAAAAGAAAAAAATTAACATATGTAAATTTACTTAACTAATGAGTTATTTCTAATATATAACATCAAGAAGCGTATTTATATCATCATATGAGAAATTAAAAAGCCAGGATTTAACACCCCTAAGAAAAGCATGTTTAATACGAAGACATCTGATATTGTATGGAACTCTATTAAATATTCTAGGCGCAACAGAAACGTTAAAATTAAAGAAATGTTGCAGGCTGTGCGATGGAACCAAAGCTAAGTTTAAATAATTCGTTCTATTATATTATGCAAATATCGTTTGTACTTTTGCATTGAAGGCTTAGTCGATCGATATAAATTTACCTTTGGACTCCGAAGCCAGTTTTGGTTTTGCACCGACAAAAGTGAGAAGCAATACAGACTGACGTTGATTTCTAAAAGGTGCCCTATATCCAATTTGTGATATTTTACGGGAACCGTAAGTATTTGTCCTAAATGTGTTATTGAAAAATGTTGGACATAGTATATTAGTAACGTGAGCAACTATTAAGTATGAACCCGAAAGAGTACCAGCCGAATTAAAAATAAGTACACAAATGACCAAAATTTTAGAAAGGATCGCAATCAAAGGAGACGATTTATACCTTATGCTAGCTGTAGTAGTTCCAGAACAAAACAATGGAGAAAATTCTACTTAAAATATTCTAACACTGGTGAAACCTCGACAGATTGGTCTTTATGAATTTTTCAATTTTTATTTTCGGTACCAGGCAAATGTTCTAAGAATCAACAAAAAAATATCCGTCTAAGTATAATGTAAGATATCAATGGTTACAAAAGTAATGTGTGGCCCCAAAAATGCCTGGGATGCTATTATTGTGTAAAAGCATTGTTTACGGAGATGTATGCAAACTGCCTACAAAGCGGCCATCTTTTTTTAAAATATGCAAGAGTTGTGCCTCGAGTTGTGAGTATTATTGCCTACATCTGTTACTATTTTCCGTTTTATTGGTCATAATATTTTTGCCGTTAGATGTGTTAGTCTATTCGGAGTTTTAATACTCCTTTCGTTTACTGGGCTTTCGCAAAATTTAAATAATTTAAAAAACTACATTTTAGCGAGAACTTCATTTCACCTCAATAATACCTATATATTTTCTCCTCTTTTATTCGCAGCTTAACGTGGCAAACACAACTTTTAATCAACGCAAACGGCTCATCATTTAAATGCGGTGCAGAGTAAAAACAACACAACACCAACATAAGACCAACGACAACAATTGAAAAACGCAATCGCACCTTTAAAAATGTTTCCACGCTTACCCGGTCCAATCGGAGCGGACATATTTCTAGGTGCGACCACGACCGTGCGTTCCGTGTTTCCCAACTCACGCCTGGACTCGCTAGCCAATGTGCACCATCATAGTCCAACTGCAGCTCCAGCTCAACTAGGCGATCAGTTGCTGTCACCGTATGACGCATCGGTTGCTGCTGACTTTGCAGCGACAGCGTCCATACTTGATGCTGCGGCGGGAGGCAGCAGCGGCACCAGCACTCTAGGCAACTACCTGCCCGAGGAGGACGAAGACTGGTGGTCGAATGCCATCGAGGAGGATACCTTCGATTCGCCGCTGGCTTTTGATGCCAGCGAGAATGGTTTGTGGAGTGGACGCTTTGTGCCGCCGCCACCGCGGCCGCCATTCCTCGATGAGAGCGTTGCGACGGATGGGCTCACAACTTGTGATTTATGCACGTGGGCATGGCAGCGAAATGCCTACTCGCTGGACGGATCAAACGGTAAGTGGGCTGGTTGCTTGATTGAAAAATTGAATTGAAAAACGTGAAATGAAAAATGCGAACAAACAACAGCAACAACTAAAACAACTACAGCTACGATATGAAATTTCATTTTTTACTCTTGCAAGACGAAGGAAGTGTTCCGTGCAGTCTTTTCTTTTCTAGACTTCAGATCGCATGATCGCTTGCGTGGAGGTTTTCACTTTTCAATTAAAAATTCCACCCGGCCAGAAGAGATTTTATCGCACAGGCGATAGTTAGAATAATTTATCGTATCTATCGTTTTTGTCGATATATCAAAAGTATACGTAAGAGTGCTGATCTCAATTTTGAAAGCTGTTAGTGCAATTGTTCAAACATTTTTCTTTAATATCAATCCGCAGGTTTTTGTCCATGAAAACCAAAAAATTAAAATCTTATTTAAAGCAGAAATATTTTGCGATATGAAAATTGTAAACGATATCGTAACATAATTCTTCTTTGCTGACGCATTCTCTGCCGCACTACTTGAAAATGTTCCCTCTTGATTTCCCTCTGCTGTCAGTTGATGTAAATTAATTTATGAGTTGGTGTAGGTACTATAAGCAAAAGTTGTTTTCCAGAACGTTGTGTTTTTTCTTCTTTCGCAATGTTAATTGCTTATTACACTCTTAGGCCAAGTCGGCTATTTCTTAGCCAGATAACAACTATTGCGGAATGAGTTAAAATGTGAAAAAATTACATGGATTATGCGGACGAGGAACTACCTTTGCATGACTACAGACAATTTTTAATATCTGCGAAAACATGTCTGCTTAACGTGTAGAACTGCGTAGAATGTTGTTGTTGCCATACCGGCCTTTTTCCGAATAATAAACATCTGGTACAACGCGATGTTTTGTTATATAACATTGTGTCATGTTGCAGAATATCCTTCATTAGTCGTACACATGTTTCCATAATTAAAAATTGATAAATAGAAAGTGCAAAAGGAGCAGAAAAAAGAAGATGTGTTGAGGAGCAGCAATTAAATGTATGCCATTCAAAAGGAATATTGCAAATGTAGTAAGAGCTGGTGTTGAACTTTCGAATGCATTCGTTGTAGACTAAAAAGATTAATGGTAACAACATGCTATACAAGGATTTAATGTAAAGAAACAAATACAAGTCAAATTTTTGGAAATTTTACATGGCCCGTCCTGGCCTGCAAGTTGCAACGCGCTATGTATTGTTTGGGAAAATTGATATATACAAAATTATATCTCCAAAAATTCAATGCTTGTCTCTTAAAGCTGAAGCGTACCTATTCCGAATCCATTAATACTTAAAAAAAAAAAGTTTAAATAAATAAAAATAGCAATGATTTTTGGTAACAGCATTGAAAAAATGCCTTGTACTACTTTCAAAAGCTTTGGTAGAGTTGGCTTCACTACATTCTAGTAACTCCAGCAGAGAACTCTTTTGTGATCCCACCAAAAGCTCAATGTAACTTTTCTTCTTGTGAAGAGAAGCTACGTAGAACGTAGAACTACGACACAAAACTACAGCTTGAAGCCTACATCTTCGGAGATTACCAGTTTATACAGCCTAGCACTTCCCCGTTTACGTCTGAAGGTTATCTCTATATTGTCTCGCCTTGTAGGAAAAATTCAAAAAAATTCATCTGGGCAGAGTTGCGAGAATACATTTCAGCCGGTTCAAACTGATACCGTCGCCTATCAAGCACTTGGCGAAGCTTGTTGCTACTCTCAGCCCAATGCTTCTGCCTTTTTGAAACTAGCTATTATTTCATTATCAGATTACACGAGCCCTACATTCTCAGATTTTTTTCCCTTATGACAGGAATTTGAGATATATTTGCTTAAAATTACAAAAATCGCATGCAGAAAATTAGTTTGTTAAGTCCCTCTTATGCGAAGAAGCAATAACATTTATGTGCAAATTTTTGCTTTTGGTTACTACAACAGCATCCTCCTTTTCCGAGAAATCATCTACTGAAATAAAGGTTTCATACAAAGGACTTGACCGTTTTTGTATGAAATAAAATCATCTTAATAAAAATGTACTATACCTATGTATCTCATAAAAAAAATCCGTACACTTTGTCATCGTTTGTGGGATAGGTATTCATTCGATTTATTCTCTCGCAATGCTTAGCGACACTACCACCTACGTTTGTTTTTTGTTTTCAGTAAATACGGTGGGTTTTCCTCCAAAATTTTAAACTTCAAGGAATGCTTTCGCAAATTTTAAGTGCGCGAATAGCGAACGTGAACAGTACCTCCACAAAAAAAATTTAAGTTTCATAGTGGACTTGTTTTCATTGCCTGTATTTAATTTTAGACCTGTGAGGTAATTCTGCGAGCTATAACAACTTTGAGAAAATTAAAAAGTACTCATCTATAAAATCAAGCTTTTCGTGTAGCAGGTGACGCTTGGATACAAACGCTAACCCAACAAAACTTTTGTTAATGAACTCCAGGAAATCATTCATTTTTCCAAGAATTCAAAAGAAGAAAACCAAAAGAACCTTCTTTGTTTTGCACGCGCATCTAATCATAATTGGCCAACTCAACAAAAACAACAATGAAACACTCCCCTATACACAATACGGTGCATACCTTCGTACATTCGTCACGCGTTTTTAGGAAGAGAAAAAGCTAACATAGACTTTAGAAAAACCAGAACCATGGTTGCTGCATGGTGCAAAATGACTAAATTATGTGGTAAACTTGATGCCGCTTTGTTTTTTCCTTTCTTACGTTATACACTCATGGAATCTACCTATGCTATCATATTACGGTAGAGTGGGGCAAATAAGTGCTTTTGCAACATATAGATTCTATTTCTAAAGTTAGAGCTGTTAAGTACAGCCAAATCGGAACCATTTCGAAACTATGAACTAAAGCGAGTGATATTTTTTTTATTTTTTATTTCGCCGCTTTGAGGCTGTGATATTAACTTAAAATTAGCGTTAGTGTCTCAACTAGTGAAAAACTCAAATTTAGTTCATAATTTTTAAAATGAAATTGTGAGCTTATGAAAAATCTATATCAGTTATGTCACAAAAATTTTTTTTATCTATTCGCTTAAAAGGAATAAGTGAAAAGTAGATGAAGAACGTTCTAAACTTTCTCCTGTAACACTCACTCCGACAAAATTTGATAAAATCCTAAAATGTTTTTTAGAACAACTCATAACAAACATTTGGGTAGGACATCCCGGGAAAACCACCATATTCGTATTTAGTTCTGGAAATTTTAATTTTATTTTTGATGTTGACGCTTAGCAATTGCCCTCTATTTCGGCAGGTATACATAGATATGCATAAGGGGCTGCTTAAGTATTTGCTCACTTACTCCATTTCACTTTATATCTTATTTTTTTGTACCACTTTCATTCGCACCGCAACAAATCTGGTCCTACAATAAAAAGGAGCCTTTGTTTTTCTAAATTGAGCTTTATGGTATGTAAATTAAGATCTCAAATGATGTTTTTTTAACAGCACATTTGTTGCAATAACTGACAGTTTTATATTGTGATTGTTGTTGGTTTTGTGCGGTTGATACTACAAGTATTGGATATTGCCTGTTATTCAAAGTGGCGGCAAGGGTTCTTTTCTTCGCTACAACGAACCCAGGCAATAATGGGCCTGTTCGAAACTGGTGAGCTAACGACTGGTCTGTTGGGTAAACATTTGCAATACGTTTCACATTGAAACACAAAGCACATAGTCGTCTATAAGAACAGAATATTGGAAATGGGCGGTCGACATTTGGCAATCAAGACATGGCAAGGATTATTGACTTTGAGTGATGTTTACTTTTATTGCACCAAATTATGGCGTGTTTTGGCTTTGTTGTGTGTGACCGTTGCGAAAAAAAGTAACTGCAAAACTTTAACACGGGAAGCACAAAGCTGCGAAAGGGTAATAAAAATAAATTTTGCAAATTGGTTCGCAACTTCCAAAGGTAAATATGCAAGAGCGCAGGTAAAAGTAATAAGGTGCTAAAAAGGACGAAGTCTGCCAAGCAATGCAAATTTGGGGAGAAATTCGCAATTTTATGGATTTTGCTTTTAAAGGTTTTCAGCTTACCGCTAAAAGTGTTTCAGAGCAAACAGTGTGAAAAGTTCATAATAAGTTATAATTGACTTGCACAGATGTATTATACATTAACGTTCTCACTTTAAAGTATAAGGTATTGAAGAAAATCAAATACCTCTTTACAGTCATCATAACCCTAGTCATGAATCTTAAATCTATCGAAATTCCCTGAAACCAAAAGAAACCTTAAACCTTAAGTTATATTGCGCTGTAAGGATTAAATTCAAGTAATTGAACTCTTTTCTTGTCCGCTCCAGTAGACACAAATTTGTTTTGTCGATTTATTTTTATCAGACAATCCACTATAATTCAATAAATTTAATTGCATTCTCATTATCCGCATTCAATTAGCCAAATTTGACTCTTCTTCTCAAACATGGCTCATTAAAATGCCATTGCAACATTTTATTCCTAATTTGTGCTAAAAATAACAACGAAAGGGCTCAATTTTACGCTATCTTGCCAGCGTGAGTGTTGTTGGCAGCTGTCCCACAAAACTTCTCACATGAATGCAAATTGCAAAACTTTTTTTATCCAATTTCTACGGGCGCATCTTCGTATGCAGCAAGTCATTATTACAATTCATAGAGCGTCAACTTAGTAAACGACTGCCGGAATTGATTTTGTTGGACGTAAACTGTTCAAACAGTGAGGAATGAACATTTTCCAGAAAAAATATCGATTTTTAATTTTCAACGAAATACTTAGTTGGCATTTTTTTCCGAAAAAAAAACGAATTCAGCTAAACAAATTATCAGCCTAACGAGCGCAGTCTACACATAAATGTCTTCCATGTGACGCATCTTGAATTTCCTTTGATCTTGCTGAGGTACGCGATTTGTGCTTCTTCTGGTGGCATTTCAGTTGTACATGGTGCCGTTTGAAACAGAGTTGAATTCTATTTCACGGTGTCAGTCTATAATGTCTTTTTATATCTACTTCATTGTATGAATGCGTTTTATTTCGAGACTTTGATCTTGTGCTTATTTTTAGTTGGGGGAAAAAGATCGAAATATTTATAAAGTGCCAAATTGTTGCGGGAAAAACAATAACTGATGCAAAAAATTACTAATTTGTCGCCAAATTAAAGCTCTATCATATAAGTATGTAGATGAAATGTTGGAAAGAGTTTCGAAATCACTCGGACCAACAATCTGGAAATTTGTTTTTGTGCATGCTCATCAAAACTTTACGTTTGCACCATATACAAAGGCCATAGATACATGTATGTATGTATGTATAAAGTGTCAAACTTTATTTATTTAAAAGTGCTGTTGTTAAAATTTCCTTTAAAGATTTTTTCCACGAGGAATATAAAAAATCTAAGTCCACAAGTTCTTTTTGTGAAAATCTCTATTGTGCTATTATTGACTTAAGAATATAAGGCACTTCAAAATGGTTATAGCTTTGCAAGGAAACATCACAGATCACCACTTGGAAGGTCATTTTAAAGGGCATGGAAGGTACTAAATAATGCTTTTGTTAAAAATAAGCTGATCAACTTTCTTTGAATCCTATACATGGCCTCGAAAGTAGACAAAAAACATCAAATATTTCAGAATTCTGACATGATGGGTCAATTCTGAGGCCAGATTCGGATTCAGCGCTAAAAATTACATCGAAAAACGACCCTTTTCAGCTCAACAACATTATTCACCTATTCATTTAGATACCTTTTTAGTAAAAAATAATTTTTCCACACAATTTACATGTAAAACTAACAGGCTTTGGTGCCACCTTATAAAATTGAGGTACAGAGCTGAATTTTCATGAAATTTTTCTTGATATCATAAACTTACTTTTAAAGCAACAGCACCTTAAAAAAAAAAACAAAAAAAAAATTTGAATCACCCTAATATGTATACATACGTATGCATGTAATATCATTAAAAAACAGTAAATATGTAATAGAAAAAAAAAATCTATAAGGATTTCTTTTGTTTTAGCAGATATCGACTCTAGTTTTTGTTGTGACCATTTATTAAAACTTGGTTAAATCCCACCGTAACAGGCTAACGCATAAAAAGTCGCGGGCATTAGCTAGTAGTAAAATAAAATTTAATAAAACCTTACTCCCCTTTAGTAGAGGAGGTGATGACAGGCAGTCCTTTGCTCCGAGGTAAAAAATGTTGAAGAAACGCCACTGGTAATAATTGGATTAGCGTTATCTGCCGAACCTACAGCTGAATCAATGAAGTTTGATTTTGAAAAATTTTCAGTTATCCCTCGTTAGCTATGGAACTGTCACCAAATTCTAACTTACCTTAATTTTTTGTTAACTAACCTACTGCAACGTGTACCTTTTCCTATGTAATAAATAATACTTCATATCTAAGTAATATGCACAATGCACAGCGGCAACTGAACAAATTATGGCAAAATATAAAGTATGGTCAATTTGTTTCGCTCATGCAATAAGTTTATTGCTAATTGCGTGAATAGTTAGCCAAGCTTACCCACAGGCTATTGCCGTGATTTCTTTTTTGCTTTTCATATCCACTGATGACGAATTCAAATGAGTTAAGCCATTTTTATGTTTTGGATTTGATATTTTTTTGTAATTTTTTATGGTTTAAATTGAATGGTGTCAAATAATTGGCAGCACACGGCACACGGCACACGGCACAACAAAGAAGTTCTACTGCAACAACAAAGTAATGGAAGGTGGTGCTTGGCTGTCAGCCATGTTAAAACAAATTATAACTAATGTCTTAATTTCGCAGAATTTCTGCATTTTGCATTTATTTGTGAGGTTTTTTTTATTTGGTTGAGTTCAATGCAAATAAAGCAACAACAGCGTGGTGTGAAATTGTCGGTGCCACGTAATGACGTTATGTTCCTGTTGCTTTTTGCTTTTATTGTTGCCATATAAATTATAGAATTGCATGCTGAATGAACATGACGGCGGTTTGAATTTAAATTGACAGTCGGACGCTACGAGCATGGTGCTCAGGGAGAGCAGAGCGTAGAGTTAAGGGAGCATTATGAGATAGGGTTAAACTGCGTTGTAATTAATCATGCGAAAATGTGAAATGTTTTGTAATGGCATTTTAATTGCCAACATAAAGCCAAACTAAAGTCAAATGAAAGAAATAAAAAAATTGTACTGAACAGCTGTTTGCAAATGAATTAATTTAAGCCGTGGGCATTGGGAATTTTTATATTACGAAAAGAGTAATCTATTATAGAAAATTCACATTTCCGAAAATTTGCTTCATACGTATTTAATTAGATGCACCATCTTCTTGCATGTTTGCCTGCACGTATTTTCTGATGTAAAGACCTAAAAAGGAACTAAAAAATAGTCTAGCCTTCGAATTTAAACTCACTCCTAGCGATTTTTCAATTTTATTGCCAAAAAACATGAAAAGTTTACTAATCCAATACCATACTGAAAGCTTTATTCAAAATTAATTATGTTTAATTATTTTTAATTAATTGATAACATTGAAATAAAAACAATTTTTGAGTTGGAACGCCAAAAATATATTTTCTGAAGATTTTAGGTAGAACTTTATATCTTCAAATTGTTCGAGAAATGACAATTTTACTAAAACGTTGACCAATTTAATTTCAAAACATTGTTATTTATAAGTCCAAAGATTCGAATTTAACTAACACACTACAAAAGCTTAGCTTATTTCTTTTAAATTAGCATGCAATTTGCCCCTGACATTTCTTTTTTATTAAGTGCTATTTAACGAAAAGACGAACTACTCAAGGATTTGGATATTGTTTAAATGGTTTTCTTAAATGCATCAGTAAAAATCAATTCATTAAACTGAAAGTGGAAGCACTTGGAGCTTTTATTTCCAATCATTAATTATCAAAGTATTGATTTGAGATTTCTATTTAAAATGATTCTATGTTCTCAATCAACAATTCTTCAAGTCACTTTTGAAAATGTCAATTTTGATGTCTTCTATTAGAGTTTAGGATTTTGTTTTCAAAATTCAATGTAGGTACTGACCTTAGATTTGAATTGTCATTACCAGTGTTAAATTTCAAACATTTTGCAGTTAATTTTTCTTCATTCAAATAATTAACACATTTCTAGGTGCTTGATCATTGGCGCTGCAATTTTCGGTCCTATTGCCTATTCTGTATTCGCGCCAACGATCTATTTTGTCCAGACTTTTTAATACAGGAAACTTAACCAAAGGAAAGAGCAGAGCAACGTTTGCTGGGACATCTAGTTTCATGAAAACTCAAATAATAAGCAAATCACTCTGGCATCGAAATCAGTTTAACTTTCATTTATTTCGAAATAGCACCAAAATCGAGATTAAATCATCTCTTTTTCTGAATTTAACGTCGCATATCGATTTCTTTTAAATGTATTCGATTTTACTCGGAATGGATTTTTTATGAATGAATTGTCAGTGCTTTTTAACTTTCCTACTTCTGTCAAAAAATTCATACCCAAACGGTTGTTTAATAAATACAAACAAAATAAACAGTCGGAAAAATAGGCAAATCTGTTAGAAAATCGCAAAGCGCTATAGATTACGTAAGTTAGGTGTAGCATTTAGCTTAAGAACCGACTCAATTAAACCAAATGTTGATCCGTTGTGACACCACAGGGCATTTAACTATACATATCATCTCATTTAACCAATCGTAAGTATTTTGTAATAAAACTAAGTAGCAGAGCTTTAATATCATGGTCAAGGTCATTCAGGTGATCAAGTAAAACGAACCAAGTGTTTTCTGTCCAGCAAGAGGCAGGAGTAATCAATATGTTTGATGTTTTCCGTCCTCCTCCCCTTTAACAGAAGTCAACACCGACCGAACACCTCTCCGCAACGCTTCCGATGAGGCAGTTGCCAGATATGACTGCAACTCAAAGCGATGCAATTATTTTGTGATACAGTGTTATTTTATTTATTAAAATGTGCTCAATTCATAAATTATTTTGAACTAGCTAATATAAAACCAAAAGGAGTCAACTAAATCCAAACGGAAAACAGTCAGCTTATGTCATTAAAGTCGCGCTAATGCCAATGTGAAAGCAATTTTTCACATCGCAACATAAAATCGAGATATATGGAAACCGCAGTGATTTCGATGCCAGTGTGAATCGCTTTTTAGATCAAGGTAACATTTGTTTTCTGGATCTGGAGAGACATTTTAGGGTGTCCGGTTGATAATAAAAAAACTCGTACTGTACTGTAGATCAGGGGTCGACAAGGATTTTATTTCAAGAGTGCAACAACAAAAAACCAACAACAACAACAAATCGTTGGATACGGTATCATAAGGATTTATTAACATATAAAAGCAACAACGCGCATGCCGGTAGCGCACACGGCAGCGCACTAGCTCGCAAAATTACCAACAACAAACAAAAATTACCAACAACAAACAAAGCATAGCAAGAATTGTGCGCAGTCGCAAGCGCTACTTTACCAACAACGACATTCAAAGCAACAACACGCAAGGGTTGAATTGTTTTGGTGCAGTTGCGCCTGTCAACGATTCGGCGAATTACAACAATACGAAGTTGTTGTAGAAGAGTGCAAAGAGTGGAAAGAGTTGGGCGCTGTCGGCCCCTGCTGTATCACACATCAGTATCCATTATTCCTTTACGATCTGCTTAATCCGTCAGCAATTTCGTTAAATTCGCACATAAAACTTTAAGCGCTAGTGCTGATATGTCATAAATGTCCTCTACTTGCAACAATATATCTTGGCAGCACATGTCCGCCAAATGTAATACGCCTAGTTGGTTGCCGTTTCACTGATGCCAGATAGTTCGTTGTGGCACTTTAATTGCCACACATCGGAGAGCACCATCACAAATCGGTCATGCACTGCCAGTATTGGTACGAAGAAAGCAAAAACCAAACTGTAAATTGCACAAAAGTATGCAATTATTTGCAATTCTAACTGTACAAACGAAAGAAGGCCACAATGTTAAATAACTAGTGAAAGCGCAGACGAGCGAATGAGCGAAATCAATAAAAAAGGGATTAAGATTCAACAAGAAAAGAAACCCAACGCCAAAAACAACCAACAAAAGAGGTGAAAATTAACGATAAAAGCGCCAGTGTTGCTCGGTCCGCGTTAAGTCGCAGTATGCGCATAAATCCACGCCAAGGCGGCGAAGCGTGTCCAATTCGTGTTATTAATTTGAAAATATTTAAGGGTTTTGTAATCGCCATTGTAATCAGACACCTTGGCAGCTGTGGAGCAACATTGGTAGGTCAGTCCTTTCACCTCCTCACCTCTGCCAGCATTTTATATGAATAATAATGTTGGTTTTTTGCCCAAAAGTTCGCGCAAAGGTGAATGTTAATAATTTTTATGAGCCAGTTCTGCTTCCCATCTTTTGTTGTTGGAGTGTTTTTCACTGAGGTACCTCAGCCGGGTACTACCACTGCACCGTTGCTGCTGTCATGTGTGGAAAGCAAATTTCATAAATCATTTATTTTTACAGTCTTGACTTTAAATTCTGTTTTTGTGGCTTTTTTTACAGCAATTTCTCTGATTTTATGAGAATTTTGAACTTTTTATTGCTGGCTGTTCTTATTCTTTTCCACTCCTCTGCTAACCATTTTGAGGTTAGTTAACCTTTTTTTTGGAAGGCAGATTTTATAGTGAAAGAAGCTTATCAATTTTTGTAATTGATGCTGAGATATGCAAAAATATAAATTGAATTTTATTTTATGAGGAAAAAAATCAAAAAGAGGCGGGAAATTTTTTTGAATTAATGCAATAAAAGAAGCGCCAATTTTTTATGGCTTGCTGTAGGGTATTTGTTTTTGTTATTGTTCTTGTTGGTCATGGATAAAATGTTATGTTGAACATTTTTATCTGATCTTTTCGAGATATTTGTGTTTGAGATCATTGAACGCGGAAAATATGTCTTAAAATAAAGAATTTGCCCCTATACTACTCGCCTTAAGATTTATTTTAAGTGGAGAGGTACATTCTGTCCGTGTGATTTCTATAACGCAGCCTAACAATAATAATTGTTTATTATTTAGGTTTAGGTTTGCGGCTAATTTTTTGTGTTTCCTTTTAAGAACGTTTTGTGTAAGATTATCCAAAATAAAGCAACATTATCGCGAAATCTGATTTTATTACATTTAGCTGTCGTATGAATATTCTCATGTGAAAAGTACTTAGCTCTTCAATTTTGTTGTAATATAAATTAGTGCTCGGCCAATAGAAAAGGATATGGAATATTTTTCTACAAGTTCATGTCTTTATTTTCTTCTTTGACCTTAAGGGCTTAAGCAACAGTAGAAATTTTCAGAAATTGTTTTTTTTTAGTCATAAAGATGCCTTAGAACCTTAAAAATTACTTACTAAAAGTGTTATAGCGAAAACTATTTGCGGTCCACTGCCAAAACGTACTGTATATTTCAAGAGTGTTTTCTCGAAACAACGTATTTCAAGTTGGCCGAACACTTGCATACATACATATGTAACTCGGAAAATGTTTGATCGAATAACTTAAACTGTGACTGTATATTCAGAACTATATTCTTTATGGCAGTACGTACGAGTTTTTTCAATATTATATATGTACATTTTTGCGTACACAATTTTCTGGAAATTTTTTTTTAATTTTTGAATTTTTTTAAAAAGTGCAATTTGAGACATCGAAATAATCTTGAGTACTTCTCTCATGTATACAATCAAATTTTTTTGAAGTGAAAACTTCTTATGTCACGCTGTGCGGCTGAGGAAAAAAGTATGAACTCGCGACACCGACCGTCATCGGGATTCCCCGTCATGAATGAGAGCGATAGTGAAATTTGAATGTTCTATTGTTTCTCTGAAATAAATATTCCAAGTGGAAGACAAAAAGCAAAGCAGACACACTAACTGACACATTCCATTCTCATTCAACGATTGTTATGCTTACATGTTTGTTTCTTTCAAATTCCGCGTTGTTGCGTTGACAAATTGAGAATGAGAGCGAGAGTAAAATTGGAATACATATTCCGTTTTTGTCTTCCATTGCATTGCCATATAAAATGAAAACGCACACATACCAACTAACCCACTAACTTGCCATTAAACGATTTGTTATGCTTGCATACTTCTTTCTACGTGTGAAATTAATTTTCTTAGCAATTTTAAAACTTTAATATTTTGATATTTAAGAGGAATATCGTGATAAATATCAAATGAACAGTAAAAAAAACAAAAAATAGTTCATTGTGTCGTATCATACATATCTGTAGACCGTAATAATAATAAATAAATAAATAAATAAATAAATAGTGCATACTTGTGCAAGAGCGAATAAACACTTAAATTATAAATCCAAAATATTATTTCAAGTTTTTACTTCTGTCGGCACTCCCGGAGTGCAACCCGCCGGTTTTTTTTTTTTAATAACACTGTACAGTCTTTTTGTGCTTTTTGTGTGGCTTACCGACTTATGAAGGAGCCAAGAGCACTTCTGTAATGGACTAAAAACAAGTTTGGTATATTTATTTTTAACTTTATCTTGGGACGGCTGTGTAAACATCATTTAGCAGGATCAAGGTTTTGCGGGTTCCGGAGCTAAAAACTGGAAAAAGGCGCCTTTTAGCTAAGCATAAAAAAATTTTATTTGATTATATATCGTAATAATACATAAAAATATCGATGAGCTAAAGAAATGGTCATTCAGAAGATAAAAATCTACTGCAAATCACAAAAAAGGAAAGTGGTTTCGATTTCATAATAACACATTCACAACATATTCCCCCTGAGCCCTGTCTCTAATTCTACCGTAATATATTGATTTAACACTGCTTGAAAGCCCCTTTCAGCTCGGGATCCTGGGCCCTAACCCTATCTTAATCCAGCGCTGATTAAAGCCAAAGTTTGAAAAGTTTAAAATTGTTATGTTTCTTAATATTAATTGCAATTAAAAGTATCACACATAAAATTTTAAAAGCACTTAACAATATTGTCAACATAAAAGGGTATCAAAAGGATGCGTTGGATTCATGTCTTCCAAGACAATACGTTTTGTTTGTCGCTCAATTAAAAGACTTCCTAATCAAATTTATGTAAAAAGCTTTAAGTTTGTTTTAAGTAACATTTTGAGTACTGTCTACAACTTTCTGCTTTACACACCCTCGAAGTTTTTATTCCTTAAGCCCAAATTGAAACAAAAAACGCATCTCGCACTTGTAATTAATTACATTTCTTGCAATACAAAATCAGCTAAATTAATGAAATTTCCAGCTTTTTTCTCTGAAGTTTACTTTCTGTGCAATAAATAAAATACATATTTCCTTCCACCATGTTGTTTCATTTGTCATTTGAGTGCCAACTGAAGACGTTGCTAAATGACAAACGGGCGACAACGAGGTCGACGACAACGACAACGCCGAGTGCAAGCAAATACGCGGATCGCCCCAGCAAACATTTTTATTCGTTGAAGAGTTGGTGATGCCAGGCGATAGTTTGTTCGTGAGAAACTGTCCGGGGTCAGCGATTCGTGTGTGACACATAAGCAGAGCTGGGCACCACTACACGTGTGTTTCTCTTAAATGTTCTCCATTGCATGTGTAGTTGTGCTCAGCGTTGCCGTTTTTGGTAGTTTCCTACCAAATCAGGTAGGTTTTTTTGCTCTTGGTAGGTTGGTAGGCTAAACTTGATTTTGGTAGGATTTAGTAAAACCTAAATTTTTATGAAAATCGAAAAATTCAAACCTGTTGTTAAGTTTTTGAATCAGGAAGCAAATATGTACATCTGGAAATAAGCTTTTGCCAACCCTTCTTCAAGAAGGGGGCATGGTCTCTGCTTTCTTGCATACATATTAGGCTTAGGAAATACGCATACATGTGACAAAATAGTGTTGCGACTGATCGCACATCCAATTTATTGCATGTGTGCTCAGACCCGCAGTATCAGAAAGAAAAGTTACAAGCACTATTAATAACATAATGCTATGTAAGCCAAGAAATATTTTATTCTTGTTTTTGTGTTATCAAATGTTTCACGGTGGGCTTTTACCAAGTTTAGTTACAACAAAAACTTGAATATACATACATCAGAATGAAAAAAATATCCCCAGAGCTTTTTTTTTAGCTCCATATTAACTGTTTTTTAGTTAGACTATTTATTCTTTTTTATAAGAAGCTAACACTTTTTAGTGGATAACCCTTTGACACGTGGTGTATTAGCTTCGAAAGGGGAAAGAGGTTAACCTATTGAGCATCGGCGCAACAACATATGAATGTGATCTGAAGCAAGTGTTATGCCTTAGAACTTCATTACACTTCAGTTATTGATGCTTCGTCGATGTAATGTACCTTTCTTACCACAGCTGAAAAGCTCAATGTGGTACTAATAAGGTAAGAGCTCGAAAAAACCTCCAGAAAATTAGGGAGAGGAGAAGGAAATAATTGGAAAGATAGAAAAATTATGAAATATGGAAAGTTTATTACCATGCCAGAACCGGGAATCGAACACGGGACCTCTGGGTTATGAGCGCAGTACACTACCACTGAGCCACAAGACCGACACATAATACATGTATAACATAAATACATACTAATCCGATTTTGTTTATTTTGACACTTTAAGGAGCCTTGAAAGATAGCCTCACATCTCAAATTTAAGCTCCCTAGGTATTTGAGGTCTTGAGTACTGTTAGATTAAAGTTCAAAAAAAAAGTTATTTTTGCAAAAACAGCCGAATTCAATGTCTAATATCTCTGGGCTTGGTCAACCATTTTCACTGTGTGTTATCTCATTTAAAAGCGTATAAGCAGACAAACAAAAAAATGTCAGTATTAAGTATCTATCTACATTAGGCATGTCAAAAAAAAAGGTATTTTCTAGAATACTTCAAGAACATTCGATTTTCGAAAATTTATTCATATTCGAGTATTTCCTCATGTAAAAAAAAAAAAATAATCCTATAGCTGCTACCAGAGCTGCAAAATTTTAATTTTTGGAATTTGGCCAGAAAAATGATGAAAATTTAATTTTTTTCTTATATTTTTTTTAAATATTTCTTCGATTTTCCTAATTTACACATAAGGAAGTATCGAAAAAAAAACTTACCGCTATTT
This sequence comes from Tricholauxania praeusta, assembly GCA_949775025.1. NCBI lineage: Eukaryota > Metazoa > Arthropoda > Insecta > Diptera > Lauxaniidae > Tricholauxania > Tricholauxania praeusta. Next base: position 2,422,506 of record OX459028.1, on the reverse strand, counting down.
TTTAAGTCTATATGTAAGGAAAAAACTGTGGTCTCTCCGCGAGTAGAGCTTTGATTTTTCTTGTGTCACAGCTCCAATCCTTTGTTGTTTTCACTGCATTCACCTTTATACACTACAATTTAAAACTGTTAATGGCACTACATGAATTTCATTTAAAAAAATAAACGAGAAAAAATTTTTTTTCCATTTTTGGTCCAAAAATGATACAAATTAATTTTTTTTTTAATTTTTTTAAAATAATTTTTCCATCTAAATAAAATTAGCCACATCAATTTATTTTAATGACAAAAAAAAAAAAAAACATAAACATAAAAAAATTTATTTGTAATTAAATAATCATCATCAAATGTTAATAAACGCATTCAATGCTGTCAAAAGCTGTTTTTTTAATTTGAAAAATTTTGGTAGGTTACAAACGATTTTGGTAGGTTTTTGAGAAAATTTTGGTTGGAAAAAAAATTGTTCAGTGGCAACACTGGTTGTGCTTTGTTCGCTTTTCAAAGCAAACTGAATTAAATTTTACGCTCTCTGCTTTATATACGTATATGAAAAGTTATTCTCATTCTGCCGCAGTCCCGCGCGCGGTACGTTTTGCCCAGCCACGCACATAAGGAAGCGTATCAGGCGATTGTTGTTGAAAGGAAAAACAAAAATGATGTATTTATAGCTATTGTTTTGTTTGTAATGTTTCATAATTTATTACTGAAAATGATTGCACAAAACTATCCTTAACATTACATGAAACAGAGAACTAAGTCTGGCAACATCTAGACAGTGTTTTATTTTCATACATACATCTCTACATTTGATATCGTATACATATGTACATACCATACAGTGCCAATAATAAAAAAATAGTTTCGAATCATAAAACACTGCAATATATTTAATCTTAAAAATATATAGAAAGCCATTCTATGAGTTGAGTTATAAGCTCATGGTTTGGAAGATGGACTTATATAAACTTATAGACGAGTATAGAAAAGAGCAGGAAATACGTGAATCGGAGAAATTTTCGAGAAAATTCAAGGCACTCCTGCACAAATCGTGCACGTTTGAAGAGTTTTATGGAGCCCATATGCTCCGTGTGGTAATAAAGGAGACAAAAAGAGAATAGTAGAATCGCCAAATAATGACATAGGTAATTCAAAATCAATTATTTTTATTTCTGTTGTTATTTAACTTCCAGAAGAGCATTGAGTGGTCCACTTATCAATTGCGCTGAAGTTGATTGCTTAATACTTTGATCGCTACAAATGTGGCAGATTTACAAATCTTCCAAATGTTTGCTGGGGGCTCACTTACATAAGTCACAGTTTGGTGAAGGAGACCGAGGCGAATACCAAGGAAATCAGCGAAATGTTGCAAAAGTTTCGTTCAAATATTGCGTGAGCAAGCTGGCAGCAAATGGGCGTAAGCGTGGGTGAGGGCGAGACGCTCTTCTTTTGCTCAACTTCTGCGAAAAATCAATGCTTTAGAAAAAATATGTTGACTGCCAAAAGAGCAAACTTTCTGCGCTGTGGTCGATTTTATTGAAATTCTTTAACAAGTGGGTGTTCAAGTGTCGAAGGGGTTGTGCGATAAAAAAGTGGTAAATGAAAAAGAGTGGCGTTTATTTCTAAACAAACAAAAAAACTTCACTTCACTTTTAAAAAGTTATTTCGTTGTAGCAATTGCTAATGTTTGCAAAACTTATATTGTAATGAAATGGGGTGACACCAAAAAAGCCACCATACTCTTCCAAAGAAATTTTCGAATTTCCCTATTTCAATTCATTTAAAGCGCGTAAATTTATTTCAACGAACTTTTGTTTGTATTCTTGACAGCAGCACTTTTAGCTTGTTTTCCTTCTAAACGGGGATAAACTTTATTGCAAGCTGTTTGGGAAAACTGTTAAAATATGGGCCAAGTTTTGGTGTTCAGCTCCACTCATTATTTGGCACAACGATAGCACGGCACGAATGAAAAGCGAAAACTTTTCAAAAGCAAAGTAAGGTGCTGGGAGAAAAAACTTGTCGCTACTTAATGAATAAAAGTAGAGTAGAAGGACGTAGAGCTGAAGTACTTTACAACCATTAGCAAAATTTGAGAAAATCGTAAAAAATGTGCAATAAATTTTCACTGTTGTCCGCTAAATAATTAGTCCTCCGTAATAATTAGATTTTCCCATTGCACACCATTGTTTTGTGTATTTTATTTTGTTGTTTCTAAATTTATGCGCAAAACTTTTGATTTAAACAATCTGAACTTTTGTGCGCCAGTGCTGCCAGTTGTCGTGGTCGCCATCGCTTTAATTGAAAATTCATTGCTAACCAACCGCAAAGCGTGGTCGGAAATGGTTTTGTTATTTTTCACACAAATTTCCCGCCGCTCTGATAGTAAAAATTTATTTATACCGCAAACAAACAAAAATTCACTGACTCAAGAATTTTTGTTTTGATTTGAGCAATAAAACGTCTTCGTATTCCTTTTATTCGCAGTTGTCGGTGCTGCTGTTGCTCAATTCAAATGGCACAAATTATAAACAGAAGATCAGTCAGAATGCTGGATTTCTTCCCCGCAATTCAATTTATGGTTTTGGGTTTTTGTTTACAAATACCAAACGCTCGGAATTCGGTGCTCGTTGCATGTGTTTTGTAATGTGCGAAGGGATCAAATCGTATTTCAATGCACAATCATCTCTGGGTATCCAACTTCCAATTTCCAAAGAATTTGTTTATTACAGCAGTATGGGGCGAAATCGCGAATGTTTTGTGCAGCCGCCTTTGTTTGACAGTCAGACCACACATGTTGAATTCTTATCGATTTTTTGTAGTAACTTTTAATTCTTTAAGATATCTTGAATGGTTTTGTTGAGCTTGGTCGATGACAGTCGTTGAATTTATAGCTAAAAACTTTTATAGTTAGGTGGCACAGCCCAACCTTGTGTGGAAATGCGTCGTTTTACCATGAAATGTACGTTTCTTCAGGAATTCACCGCTTTGATAGCCGATTTTGGAGAGTAAATGCTGTATTTTTTTATTCTTGGATTCAAAAGTAATAGCATGTGCAATTCAGAGATTTCAAAAAGGAAAAGCTTCAATTTGAGCGCCTACTCCTCAAAACTTTTCAATTTGACTTCATTTCTTGAGTTGGCAGTTTTCGTGTTGCGCTTTCGATACATTTTTAAAAAACATTTTTGCTTTATTTAACAGAGCACTTAACTCAACCTCTTAAATAATTTTTCCATCTTTGTTGATATGCACCACTCCAACTGTCTGCCCTACTAAATGGCTCACTAATAATTCTTAATGTTGCCTATAAAACTTTTAATTAGTTTACAAATTAAATATCTCATTCTTTTTAGAATAAATGTTTCAAGAATCTCATAGCAAAACAGAGGTAGGCAAAATAAAATTTAAGATAAATGTGGACAAAAGTGGCAGCAAACTTTAAAAGCATTTTTTCAATAACCATAAAAATTAGTGAAATGCTTGTGTGACATTTTTTCTGTCGGTATTATGTTGTTATTGTCGAAATATTTTTGTTTTGTTTTAATGATTTTATTCTTGAATTATTATAGAAATTAATTTCTTTTTCTTTGATACTTCTGCTGTTATTTATTTCGAAATTTTACTCTGATTTTAATGATATAATGGGGATGATATTCTTTAATACACTATACACGTTATATTATTTTTGATAATTTATAAAGATTTTCCTAAACTTTATCAATTTCATTTTGTTTCACTCTCTCTGTTCAGCAATTCTACATTCAATTAGATCTTCATTATTTGACCATAGCATTAAATTATCTTCAAAATAAATGTATCGAATTCATTTAAAATGTTGTGTTTTTAACTTTTTTCTACTGCATAGATTAGCAGTTTATTCACTGGCGTTTCAATGGACGAAGATATTTGATTTGCCATGTAAACCTGTCAGCAATGTCGTAAAAGCTAAGCCAAAAAATGCTTTTGAAATAGGTAAAAAGATATCTATAAAAAATTAGAGTTTTTTTTTATTGTGATACAAAACTATTTATATTCAATTTTTACAGCGTTCCTAAGGGATACAGTACTTATGCTTCTAATACGATTTTGGAAATTTATACATTACACGGTTCGACAAAATAAAAAAACGTTAAAAAAATAAACGTGTCTCGTCGTTTTTCTCCATCGCGTCAGAATTTTTTTTTTGATTTTGAAGTTTTTTATGATCACATCTATCGTTTTTAAGTAACGCTATAAAATATAAAAGAGTGAACAAAACATCAAATATCTCGAAACGATTTTTTTGAGATACGGCCTTTTCGCTTCTGAGGGCAGTATAGGTCTTCGCCATTCTGTAAAATCGAAACTAACTCAACGAGATGAGAAACGAATTTATCGATATTATTGAGTGCTACCAGTCTTTTTCCTAGACAACTTAAAAACTACAGCAAGGCTGCCTGCAAAACATTATTTTTAAAGTTTTTCAGAATTTTTTTTTTTTTCTTTTGTCAGAGTATCGGTTTTACTATTTGTGTGAGATTTCCGCTTGCCATTTAAACAAATCTTTGTATTCTTCGAACTTAATAAGGCACTTATCAAATTAATCTTAATGATCTTGAGAGCCTATTTTCAAACTTGCTTCAATAAACATTCAGAGATACCAAAATTACCAAATATTTAAATAAAAAGTTTTTATAGAACCATTTGAATATTTATTTTTTTGGAATTAGCATACATCAAGCTCTTATAACGTACTAAAAATTTGCATATATGTTAACTTTTAACTAACTCTTCACAAATATTAGATAATTAAATTTTCAACTCGGAAACAACTTTCCCAACCACCCAACAATATTAAAATAATCAGTGTAAAAAAACGGTCTGATATAAATCAGCATGCAAATGAAGAACAACAAATTCTGTACGCCAGGGAGGTATAAAAATTCAGTTTCCAATAAAATCTACTCAAAAAATAAATTTTATTAAAGCGAAACAAACAAAAGTAACAAAAAGTAAACGCTAGTAACGTAAATAGAAATTGTGTTATCAGCAAAATCAATCAGTTAACAGAAGAAATTAAATTGTTTACGCAGTAACGGCAGCAAAGGAGAAAAAACTCTAAATTAAATCAAGTCAATAAAACTCAGTTGACTTCTTAAAAGACTCAGAGTTGGGAAGGAGATATGGGCAGGTACCATTTTCGTTTGGGAAAAACAACAACAATAATCTTACGAAATCTGAGCAACAAATCTAATAAAAATATTGACGACAAGCACAAGTAGAAGAAGATGACAAACTTTGAGACAGACGAGGGTGATAAAATTGACTGCCGTAGTTGTTACAAAGTTGCCTGGAAAATTTAATCAAGATATGAAGGTTATGATAGCGTTTGTGTGATCTATGTAAACTGGCTTAACTGAAATATTTCACTCATGATTTTTATGACTTTTCTTCAAAAAATGTTGAACTTTAACGCTGAAGTCACAAGAAGACTATGTACTCTAAAGTAAATTCCTTATAATATTTGTATTGCATTATTAGATTAAACGTAAATCCGAAGTTGCATGAAAAGGGGATATCGTCCTTTATCCTTTTCCTAAACTTAAGGGAAAAATGTATTTACATTTTCTTTCACTTCCTTATTTGTATTCAATCAAATATTGTCAATGTTGATTATTATCACACTTCCACACACGCGGCTTCACTTTCTCGCCTTGGATTGCTTTTATGGACTGAAAGGTTCCAAAACGCCCTTGTAACGTGCAATTTGAATTGTAAACAGGACGCGCATCGTACGTGCGTTTGTCACTAGCAACTCAAGGGTAGCTAATAACACTTGACTGGATATTACTGATAACCTTAGGCAAAAACATAGGTTGCAGGTAGGTTTCGTAGATTTTGAAATCCCTTTAAATTAACCAACCGGTAACTATCTAACATTTTTCCTCAGCTTAACCCCTTTGGTGTATAGCTATCAGATATTACATAATGACTTACTTTTAAAAATAGAGTTATTAACAGCCGTTGGTCTTCACCTTTTCCATTTATTTATTTTCACTCCTAAATCAGAAACCATTAATCGTGTATTTATCATTCAAGTGTTTGTTTACTTTTCAGTCCTTTTAAATATCTATTTCTTGTTGTTGTTGTTGTTATTTAGTAAACCTTTATTTGTATTCTTTTCCCTTTCAGTTCTCGCAACTCATGTTCCTATGTTATCAAAGAAAAAGGTCAAGTGCTGTTTCATTTCTAAGTTATCTCATGGATACGTTGCAAAGTATCTCTCTCCAAATTAATGTTTCAAATTTGGTTTCGTTTCTTTTCAAAATCGTTCTTTGATACGAGTGTGTCTCTTTTTTTAATCATAACGAATTTCTCTTGAGTGGCTTTTTTTTTGTGTCTCATTTCTTAGATGTTAAATATTTATTCCAATTCAAAATAATTTTTCACAAGAAAATACTTTTGGGAAAACCGTTCTCCTAACGCGACTATCCTATTTTTCCCTTATCCGTTTCCACATTTATATATACTTAAGTGAAAAATTGGGAAACAAATTATATATAAAATATATTTAAAAACTTTTCAAAGAAAATGTTTGATTTATTGGACCAAAGGTATGAAGCCGCCAGAGCATTCTAAATGTATGTACATACATTTGGTCAAGAACAAACTCCTGCATGATAAATAAATACGCAACTACGACTTTCATAACTCAATTTCTCTTAAACTTTCTTACAAAACACGCACATCTTTACCCTTTCTATCCATTCTATCATTCTTCTATCCATTCTGAAGTTCCAATTTTGATGACGCGTTCAAGTATTTCGATTGGTATTAATCGTAGTCGGCTTATCCATGTAGATTTTGATTTTTACGTAACCCCAAAACAAAATGTCTAAAGGTCACATGATCTAGGCGGCCAAATACAAAGTTGAAATTTTAATGCGATGTTTGGCGTAAGTCAAATCATGATAAAATTTCAGACAATATTGAACAATAATATGCCAGTTTGATACGGCTCCAGCGTGATCTGTCATAAAATCAAAATCAAGGGCATATCCTTGGAATCTAGAACTTTCGGTGAACCTACATATGTTAAACGTTATGACACAGTAGTGTTTCGGAATCTGGGGAGCAAGCAAGCAAGCTCATAAGCTAATAACTTAAATTGTTTGATATTAATTAGCTAGAGGAAGTATTTATTTTTGTATGAGAAATTCCAAATTTTGGTTGGAAAGAAAATTTGCCGATTTCAATTCTCAGATAACAAAAAAACAAACAAAAAAATTACGCTATAAAAAGTAGGAACTTAAACTTTTATGTGACTCTATTTTTGTAGAAGCTACGACATTTGAAACTTTACCAACTCAAAATAAATTTTCTGAAACACGTTATCGCTAACATGAACCTTATACTTAGAGTGAGACTTTAAATTTTAACCTACATGAAATTCAAAAGGATTGGAAGAAAAATATTTTTAACAGCAACGGTTGAAGATTTAGTGAAAGCCAAAGGCTTATAAAATTCATTGTGAGCCAATTTTACCAAAAATTGGTCATAAGCTTTAGCAACTTCAAAAACATGTATCATTCAAATACAATACCAAAAGTTAAAATATCCGATATACCAATTTCGCAAAAAAAAAACATCCATCGAGAATGTAAGCAAAAAACACCACTAGCCAATTAATAGGAGAGCATATTTCACATCATCATCGATTTCCAAGCAACAAACGCTTGGCTCGAAATGGCCAACCGAGCAACCGGCCACGTGGCGAGTTGGTAGCCACAACTCATCAAACAACCTCATTTTCTGCAATGGTGCAGGCCAACAAGCAAATCGTATTATCGGTATTAGCGGTGGTAGGAGTGTTTATGTATAGAGCCACAATTTGTGGTTAATTAAGTTATTATAAATTCCACTTCTTTTTACTCGCATTGTGAGTTCAGTACAGAACAGTTTGCATATGGCTGACGCTCAATAAAAGCCACCAGCAATCTGTGAAGCGGCTGTCTTTATTAACATCAGCAGCGCCATCTAACATTCTAATAAAACTAAATGCGAATAATATTACACTTACCTGCATGTCTGATGATACCACATCAAGCGACTTTGTCGAACTACCAACATTACTGCTGGTCAAATCCTATCCTACTCACACCACTTGGCCACTTTCGATTCCACGCAAACCATTAGAAAAGTGCAGAAGGAAATCCCAACACACAAAGCAGACGAACGGATCGACGGACGGAAGGTTTTATGAATAATTGCAGACTAAAGTGCTGTCGGCGTTCATTGAGTTCACTTTAGCTACATTTGTACCTGTCCTGTCCGAGTTCAAGCATACGATACTGGCCGCCTCGGCTTATGTCTGTCGGTCTGTCTGTGAGTTCGGCTGCATTTTTTATTTTTTTGTCCATCCCGTGCGTTTCCGTTCTGGTCGGTTTGGTTGAAACTGCGCTCGCTGCTGTTTAATTAGCTTAATTATACATTGGGCCAATTCCAAATGGTGTTGTTGCAATTGCCGGTCTTGTTGTTAATTCTATTGTTGTTTCTGGCCAGGTCATGTTGCGTTTCATTAAATTTCATTTTGCTGGAAAATGAAGTTGTTAAGTAGGAAAATGACGCCTGCAATAAAACGCAATGTAGTGTGGCTTTTGTGCTCGTTGTATATGTTGCACGTAAAGTGAAAGCGCAAGGGATTGGGAAAAATTTCTAGTAAAGGAGCAAATACATGCGATATAGTGGGTAGAATATTTGTACAAGAGAAAATAAAGCAACGGCATTTTATTAGTAATTTACATGTGGAAAAAAACTCAAATATTTGATATTGTTTACCCCTTGATCCTCGGAAAAGTTACTATAAAAATATCAATCACAAGTTATGTATTTTTGTCCTACAGGTCAATATAAGCCACATTTTTTGGCTTTGCACTGTAGTCAAATTTTCATACAAAATCTATTTTCATTTCAAACAAAATGTATCTCATTTGAAAGGCCTTCCTTAGTTCCATAAATTTCATGATTAGAGGCTGTTCATAAAATACGTAACATTCTTCGGGAAGTTTGATAGACATGTTTTAGCTACTGTCCTAATAAGATCGTTGATCGCCCAAAATAGAATCTTTCATTAAATTAAAGCAAAATTATCCCATGTGAATATTGTGGAAGTAAATCGAAGTAGTAATGCAAAATGACCCCTAAACGAAATCGAAATGTTTCGTATATTAAAAATGTCCAAAGCTAAAATGATTCTCGTACATATGAAAGCACCGCACAAGTCATTCTAAATATCAAATTCTACCCAAATGGGACTATCGTACTTTTCATGCCTCATAATGTCTGTGCGTTTCAAAAGAATTCGAAGTCTCCTTTTGGCATGTCATATGTGGTAATTTTTGTGAATCGAAAATAATGTGAAACAATCGACATGTCAATGGTTTTTTAAGTAACTGGGATGAAATTTACCGTTTTGGGATAAATCATATCATTAACTCTGTGAAAATAACCTTAAGAACTTGGAATCTCAACAATTTTACAACAAACTGAAAACATTTAATCGCACTAATGATATCACTAATTGGTCACTTAATAATTACAACGGCAACAGAAACCAAAACTGAGCATTTCTTCACAAATTTTCAAGTTGCATTTTTTGCAATACAAAAAAAAAAACGAAATGAAATGAAAAACACCAACAGCAAATTGTCTGCATTTTAATAAATTTTGGCTAAACAAAGGACTGATGAAAAAGCAACAGTACAGTGAGGGGTAAAGAATAGAAAGTTGCATTGGCGCACTTAATTACACCGAAATGCTGTCAACTTTGCTCGAGCTTGTGCAGCAAAAACAACCGAAAAACCTGTCAACGTTGTTGTATTTATTACTAATGTTGTTGTTAAATTAACAGTGATACTTTTGTCTCCATCCTGATCTTCGTTAGTTTCCGACTTTTTAGCGCAGCCGCAAAAATTTTTGGCATTTCATTGGCGCAGATACATGGCGCCCCTGGAGGTCCAAATTGTCATTGGAATTGCAAGGGTTTTTCATGTAGCTGTTGCACATTTTTTTTTTTTTTTTCATTTGACTGGATATTTCTTTGACAATTTTTTGCTCCTTCGGCTGAAATAAATTCACAACTTGGTGCATTTATCAAAACAGTTTTTGTTGCTGTTTTTATTGCTGTCTTTTGATTATCGCGACTCTCAACTGGGACTTAATTTATTTTATTACCTTTTGCAACCGCACATCTACCACGCGGATGATTTTTGGTTGCGCATGCGCAACGACTGAGAGTGCTGTGTGTGCAGAGCATTTGTCATCTGTTGGAAGTGCGTGTGTTTGTCACTGTTGTTGTCGCTTCGTTTGATTTCGTGTTTTTCGTAAGTTCTGCCCAGTGTTAAGAAATTTTAACAGAAGTTTGCCCTTTAGAGAGTTGGATAAATCACGAAATTGTGTGATACATATTATCACTAATGTACCACTGGATGGATTTCAATTAAAATGTAATTTTTGAGGTATAAGCATGCAGTTTGAAACTATAAAATTAGGTTTCAAAATATATCGAACTTTCAAAAATGATTGCGAGTTTCGTAAAAACTCAAAATTAATGCATATCCGCAGGTATTTTGGTGCACGAAAACTCAGAATGTCGATAAAATCCTTTGGGGAGAAGTAATAAGGTACTGAGGTAGGTTTGGGGGTGATTTGGGGGTAGAAATGAGTTCTTATCGATATTAACAGCTTTAGTGCACCAAAGTACCTACGGATATGCATTAATTTTAAATTTTTATGGAAAATGAGTTTTTAACCCTTTGGGGTAAATGGGGGTGCTGGTGGAACAGTGGGCAGCTAAAACTCATTTTTATTGTAACATTATTTGGACACACCTAGATACGTAATATAAGTAAGGTCTACCTTCTGGTTTTTGATTCTTTTTTTTTTTTTGAGGTACTTTCTTTTTAACGTATTTCAAAGTGTATTTTTGAGGTTATGTCAAAATCTGAGGGTGATGGAAAAATTCTGACCTCAGATTCGTGCTTAGGACGCCAAAATACATACCGTATGATACCTCATCTCCCAACTACAATACCTTTTTTTTTCGTGGTCCTGTGTAATCGATCACCAATGTTCAGTTATAATGACATTTTTCACCTGTGGGTACGCGTGCCAACGAAATTATGCGAGAAACTCAATTTCCACGAATAAAACAACTTTTTAAAGTTTCCGCCAATTTCTCTGCCTGGTAAAGCCGGGCCTGAGTATTAGTGTTCATTTCACTTCCTACTCAGTAAATTCGTTACATCGGTGCGTGTGTTTATTTTTATGTTGACAAAACTGACTCAAAAAAGGAGTTGAAAATTTATTTTACAGTATGTAAATTTGAATTTCCCAAAAGTCAGTTTTCATGAGTGAGCGCACTTTTAAAATAAAAAATGTGCTACTCGCTCAGTTTTGTACCACTTCAGAGGAAATTTACTTTAGTGAAGAAATCAAAAATGATGTCGCAAAAACAATTAAAGTTTTACAATTCCTTCGTAAACTTAACTTTTTTGATTTCATTTGGAAATATGCCACTAATACGCTATATTTGATAGTATATGTGTATAGTATCTATGTGCAATTGAGCAAGACCTGCTTAGAGAATACCTGCCTTAGAGAAGACCTGCTAGCACGACGGCGCCAATACACATGGCACTAATGCTGCATGCGTATGTGCTTTTACATGGTCATTAGAATAGAAAAACGCAATGTTTTTGTAAAAAGTGGTGATATTTTACATCGTTGTCGATGTTGTTCCACACTCTTGTGTTTTCAGTTTTGTTGGCTTACGCACCCAGACAGATGGAAATGGGTCACAATACTCACAATTTCTTAGTATAAGAAATCGTGTTCTTGTATACATATCGTTTTTTATGAAAAACCAAACTTTGTTTATCTCAAACACCGAACGTGATAGAAAAAAAATACTACTTAATTCGAGTTTTGCATGACAACGAAACTATATAATAAAGTTTAAAAACAGATGTTACAATGAAATTCATATTTTTAAGAAAAGATTGTTGTTTTCAATAAGTGCTTATGATACGATTTTAAATTTTACAGGTCCTGAGTTGAGGCTTTATTACCAAAATTTTCTCAATATAAAAGATGTTCCTGGTTCTCTCATTAATGCAAGCTCTCCATATGAACACTCTGATGTGCAATTGCCGAAATACTTATGTATATGCCGAGTGCTACAAAACAGGCGGCTATGTGGTAATGTCTTGTAATTGGGGGGCTATTTGTAGTTCCAGTTCTTGTACATTCGCTGTGGTAGCAAGATCCAAGTAGCTTGCTTGTTTCTGATAAGGGGCCGTTCATAAATTACGTAAGAAGTTTTTGGGGGGGAGGGGGTTGGCGGATTCTCACTAAATCTTACGAGAGGGGTGGTAGGGGGGTGGTCAATGATCATCCTACGTAAGATTTAAAATGCGTATTCATTCATAAATGTTGTATTAACGCATCGTCATTTGTGACAGTAATGAAATAAATATATTTGAATTTTCGACAGTCACGAAAAATTCAGAAATGTCGATTACAATCGATTTAAGTAATCGATTTTTCCTTCAGGTATGGAATACTATCGTCAGTGATGGCGAACAAGTCGTTGCAGAATACATTCTCACATGACTGGTATCGATCTCACGTGCAAGAATCGCAGTATTTATTGCAAATACGTAAATGTACTGATGAATCATGCTGTTCAAGACATCGGAGCAACTTGCGTATGATTTTACCAAGCGGTTTTTTGCCACCCCACCCCCTTGCCCTCTTCAACAAGAAGATTCGCTTTCGATTCCTTCTTCAACAGTAGACCAAAACAGCAATCAGTTTTGTCCTCTATTTCTTCGCTTAGCGTTAAGTAAGTACATCTACAGTTCAAAATCATGTAATTTTTGTGGCCAGTACTTTGCCTCGAAAAAAGCTACTGTAATGCTCAATAAACTCCATGGAAAAGACTGTACTCACAAGATTCAATCAGTTTCAATTTTGAAACGCGGACATAGGAAAAGCATTTGCATTTTAAAACAATCGGAGATTTGTCAAGTTGCAGAGTGGCATGACGACGAGGATATTGATGTTACAGAGTTTGAATGTGAATCAGAAAATTCAACAGACGAACCGGGTGTGCCAATTGTAAGTTCACTATCAGACTGGTTGCAAAGCGCATGGAATAACGATGACTTACGATGACTTTTTTTATTCATCTTGAAAAACAAATGTGTAGTTGGTAATTTCGTGATATTTATTTAATATGTATATTTAAATTAAATGTAGTAATATAGAAATAATAATATAATATCACAAGAAAAATACACGTTTTTGACTAGTTTCACCTTTATTATGAGTCTTACGTAAGATTTCGGAGGGGGGGGGGGGGGGTTGTGAGAATCTAACGAATTCTTACTCGGGGGGGGGGGGGTCAAAAATGTCATGAAATTGTCTTACGTAATTTATGAACGGCCCCTAAGCTGATATTTGTCAACTGGCCATTCGTGTGCAAGCGCTTCAACTCCTTTGTCCTCTGCAGCCGCTATTGCTTCTGCTTAGGAATGGGATCATATGCGTTTTCCATCTTATAGGACTTGACTTTATATGCCACGGAATATTCGGTTGGATATTTTTAGAGCAGCTGCCGAATTTCTCGCACCCTGTCTTGGTTTTCGTTGCGTTTTGGCCTTGCTGACTTTTTTTCGACATTTTTTTGCAATACTGTCAGTATCATTGTGAGACGAAAAACAACTTAAAATTTTATATTAAAGTTAAATTCTATGTGCTTAAAGTTCAAGGCTATAAAAGTAAAAAATTCAAAAAACTACATAATAATTAATTACTAAAAATTTAAAATAAATAAGGGGGCTATAATGTGAAAATTAAATTTTCACTTCCAACCTTTTTCACAAACTCTTTTATCATATAAAATCGTCTATTTAATCTGAAAAATGCTGATTTATTACCAAAAACAATTAGTGAAGCGACGCACTGCCAATGACCTCAGCGGACTAAAACGCCTCAAACGCAAGGAGGCGTTTCACAGTTTAATTTTTATTTAACTCACTAATGTTGTGCTGGACACTTGTATGTAATAAAGCAACAAATAACAAGAAAAAGCAGATAAATTAACACAAAATTAAAATAATTTAGAAAAAAAGTAGCCCAAACACATTACTGCATGCATAAATAATAAATGTCAAAAGTGACAGCTGGCAGGAGAGCAGAGAGACAGCGAACACAACAAACAAATCGATAAAAATCATTAAGCAAAAGAACCGCTGGGCTTAAAACTAAAGAGAGAAACATTCGTTTGGCTTAAAACCCAAAATCAGTCAACACGTTTGTAGTTTGTGTTGCCACTTGTTTTAAGCCGCCAAATGAGGTGTTATTTGTCAAAAGTTACCAAAAATTCAGGAAAAAAGCACAAATTAAGTAATCAAAAGAAAGAGCACCTCATAGCAAAGTAAAATACACAAATTTACCACTACCTGATTAAATATGCAAATCTAACGAATGCGGCGTTTTAGCCGCAATCGAGATGTATCTTTCGGATTTTCCTTGTTCTTCTTCATTTATATTTATTTATTTACATAAATGAAATAATATTGTTGAACGTCTCAATTATGTGATACGCTCGCAGCGTTTCTTTTTTAGGGAATTCATTTGTTTTTTTTTTTTGTATTTTTTTTGTTCTCTAACATTTTCCATTACAAAAGCGGCTACAAATTATCTAATAAATGACGTGTAATTATTTAAAATTTAAAACAATGTGTTAATTTAAAGAAGAAAACAAGAAAGTAATGCCTTTTCACTATGTTACCTTGGCCAGAATTCATAGGGTTTGTCTTTTGAGAGATCTTACATTGCATATGAATATCATTTATCAAAGGCTTAAGTTATCTACTATATGCGTCTTGGTCTTGATTAATTAAAGTTTCATACCGACCTTTCGTAGACTTAAGGCGATTTTCTTTCGATTGCCATTTTCTTTTTATTTTTGTGGAATTTGAGATTGGGGCCATGAAATGAAGAAAGAAATACCGCAATGACTTTATCACAATATGAAAACATAAACATATGAAGCTACATTTTTCTAGAATTCTTTCAGCTAATTAAACTTTCAAAAGTGGTCAAAAAAGCAAGTTTCTACGGAATTCTTTCAACGGGCATGAATTACAAAACAAAACTTCAGAAAAATAATTCTGAGGGTAAATACTCAAACACTGACTGTGGCGTTTTGATTTTTCTATTCCTTTTTCCACATCAAGTGTTAATGCGAACGGCTCAGCCGATTTTTATAAAATTTTTTTGAATTTTTTTTTTTGGCGTAACACCACCTAGGCCTTACACTTAGTCTGTCTCGAGAGCCAAAGAAATTATTGTAATTAAATATACCACAGTGAGACCTCGTAATCGCGGTTTATTATGAAAATTAAATACTCCACATTATTCCATAACTTTTTCTTCGATACTTGCCAAAATCATTCATGAAGTTTGGTTGCAATTAATCTGACCACCAGATGTAGCTTTTTAAAATGTTTGCTTTTAGTGGGTATGTCACGATTCCCTAAAATATTAAGATATAGTATTGTCGATGTTATTACAAGTCACGCCCTTTTTATGTCTTTTCATTGCAGTTCCTGAAATAACCCCGAAAAGGATTAGATTTGTATGGGTGGAGGCGTGTTCATAAAGCATTTTTCCTATTTTTATTCCCACGAAATCAGTTTGAGAAGCAATCGATGTACCAAATTTTATCAAATTAACACGCTTCATTTTTCCACAAGCTATCAGCTAAATTGGTATGTGGCTGATCACGAATACATTTGCTTTGTGTTCATAGCCTACGTGTAGGATATACAAATTAAAAGCGGTAAAAAAAAATCGGAGCGAATTTTAGTATTTACCTTCTGAAGTATTATCCAGAAGCTTCTTTTTTGTTCAGGTAGGTAGGAAGGCACATTTTTCTTTACGGAGTTCATGTCTTAAAATAAAATCCCACTGGTCTTCGTACATAATGTTCTAGAGCCAAACAAAACTATTTTGGACCAGTTAGAGTTCAGTTCCATCCGAAATACGTGCCAAGGACCGTAAAGCATGGTGTTGCAAAAATTAACTTTTGGGTCTGCTTTTCATACCCTCTGACACAGGTCCAATTTATTGGATAAAAGGAAACATGGATGCAAACTTATACGTGGAAATAATGAGCTCAACCATACTACCCTACGCTGAATGGAAAATGCCGTTAAAATGGGTTTACCAGCAAGACAACGACCCAAAGCGCATGAGCAAATTGGCGAAAAATTGGTTTTCCTCAAATAGGATTGAGGTAATGGAGAGGTCAGCCCAGTTTCCAGACCTCAACCCCATCGAAAACCTTTGGGCCAATGTCAAAGAAGCCGTGGGCAAGGAATGTCCTAAGAATGTCAAAGAATTGTGGCATACTGTAAGGGCAGCATGGAAGGCCATTCCCGTAGAGTAATGCCAGCGTTTGGTGGATTCCATACAGCGAAGATGTGCATCCGTTCGTTCTAATAAAGGTCATTCCACTTATTGTTCATAGATTTAATATAAATAAGGTTTAGATACTGAATTATACTTTTTTTAGTTTTGTTTTTTTAAGTATTGCTAAGCACTGCTATTATTTTTCACACCTGAATTTTGGAACTTTCCCTAATTTGTCCCTGTTTGAAGTCCGAATAAATCTTAATGTTCAAAAAAATGCTTGTTTAACATTGGTGAAACATAAATGAAGCAAATAAATTTGGAATTTCATTTTTCCTATGAATAATTTTTATTTTTCATAAAGGCAAAGATTATTTCATATGACGCTGCTATTTTTTCGCACACAGCTGTACAAATTAAAAGCGGTAAAAAAAAATCGGAGCGAATTTTAGTATTTACCTTCTGAAGTATTATCCAGAAGCTTCTTTTTTGTTCAGGTAGGTAGGAAGGCACATTTTTCTTTACGGAGTTCATGTCTTAAAATAAAATCAAAACTAAAATTCTTAGAACGATTACAGCGTCACCTGTGTATTCTTATAACAGGAGCGCTGAGTGCCGTCGTTGAACCACATACCACATTTGCTATATAATGTATCTTTTTGCAAAAGGAGTAGCTCATAAGGCTATACTTAGGGTTAGAGGATCGTGAAGTTTCAGATACCGACCACATGGTTATGGTAACGTAGATGCTCTCCAAAACGTCATCACTGACTACATGATCCCCACTTTATTCATTGACTGGAAAATTTTCGTTACGTTTCCGTCAAGAGATATATGGAAGCCAAGGGGCGAGAATCCAATAGACGCAATATATAGATGGCTCCAAATTAATGAAAAAGTAGGAGCAGATTTCTGCGTCTCAAACTGCAACAATCGTTCAAAATCCCAGTAAATTGCAGCATTTAGGCCGAAATTGCTGCGATTTATAAGGCCTCAGTTTACTATAAAGAAAGTAGCCACTTAAAAAATTACTTTTGCATAGACAGACAAGTCACTTTAAGGCCCTTAAATCGAATTACATCAACTCAAGAACACTCTTAGAATCAGTAATGGTATTGGGATTTTGTGAAGATGTACTGAATCGAGACTTGAAATGTACTTTTTACAGGGCTAATGTACTTTTTTTCTGTGTTGGACACCAATATTTACTAAAATTTAGAAATATTTAAAATTCTCTACAAATCGATTTCTTTTATGCATATTTTAGCAAAGCTTACTAAAAAGAACCGTAATTATTGGAAATAGTCCAAATGTGCTAAAAATGCGCCAAGTGTACCGAATGTACTGATACATATTTTTCACAAAGCAAATGTACTGAAAAATGTACCGAAAATGTCATCACTGCTCAGAATGATTAATGCTTTGTGTACACTAAGTGAGGCAAACACAATTCCTTCAGTAGATACTTCGGCATTACGAAATTATGGGAAATGAAAAGCAGATCTACTACCAAAGTAAGGTGCACAACTCATGAAAGCCTTAGCAATCCTAGAGAAGAGAAAACTACTCTCAAAGAGGTAGGACTGCTCTTCCACTTGCAGTATTACAAGACATTTTTGGCCTCGTTTCCATAAAATGGATACAAAATATTTGTTATCCTCAACTCGGAGTAAATGCGGCTTATTAACAGTGGCGTAGCCTGAACATTTGTCGCCCAAGGGAAAGAGCTAATATGCCGCCCCCTTGGAAAAAACACTTCCTTCCGACAAAAATTAATCATTATTATCATACAAAAATTATTTTTTTTATTAAAAAAATAGGTCATCAGCAAAATTAAAATAAATTCGATCCCTCTTTTTTTTGTAAATTTTGAACAACATAAGAACTTCAATTTACTAAAAAAAAGCGCGTTATTTCTTAGACTTACTTCCTGACATAGATGCGCTAACATTTGTCTATTTATATCTATGCCTCTGCAAAAATGTTGCCCCGGGGTGAGTGACATTTGCGCTGCATTATGCAAATCAGGCACAAAATGACAAACGCCCCTTGTAAAACTACTTGTAGGAAATTCAAAGATAATAAAACTAAGCAGGTTTTTTACTTTGTCAGCAACACACTCAAGAGCACCATCTAGCGATGAATTTAATGCTATGCGAAGTGTTGGGTGCGCCAACGAATGCCTGTCGAATTGGCTGTTAAAGTGCGATTGTCTGCTTGCTAGCACTTTGAGATTGCAACACTTTCATTGCACTAGGTAAACATTTTGGTGCCTTTGTTCTATTGAATTTTTCACGCCCCAAAACTCGCTAAAGTCAAATAGAATGATGTTTTAGTTAGAATTTGCATGCGCACCGGATTTCTAATAAATTAATTGATTTTATTACACAAAAAATGAGCCAAACGAGGGCTGCTTTCAGTTGTAGTGTAGTGCTCGTAATTATTGGATTTTGTTTTTACCATTTTAACTGCACTGCTCATGCTTAAATGAAGGCTCCAAAAAAATTAAATGCAAAAATCGATAAGGGTAAATTTAATGTTTAGAACTCACAGCCACATTTAGGATTAAACATCAAAAACGTCATCAAATCTGACGCACTGGTGTTCTTGCTACTGAGAAAGGCTTTTCATTTCAAAATCGGAACAACGCTGTCAAATTATGCGTTTTTATTTCGAAAATCGTGATCCCACCATGTAACCTCAACGATCGCTACGCGCATTCTATGGTGGACATAATGGAGTATTCGGTGGATGATTGAGCGTACCATGCATAGCTTTCTCACTATTGTTGAACACTCCTCCGCACAGACGACTATTAGTGCGGTTGGAAGAGAATACAGTAATCCCTCTAACTGCGCGGTTTCGTATTGCGCGGTAAAAGTTTCGCAGCAGCGCGTATATCTCCATTTCTCTTTTTATATTTTTTCGCACTATTTTTCATGCAATATATATGCACATAAAATTTGGTGATTCCCCTTGAATTGTGTGATGTGGCTTGTAATTTTTACATATCTACATAATTCACATTTTGTTTTCGAAACTCTTCATGTAAAGAACAGTGAAGACAGCAGTGAAAATGTAATGATGTAAATAGTTTTTGTTTTGTCATAACATATGTATGATGAAATGAATCTATAATTTTTATTTATTTTTGTTAATGTTTTACGTTTATTTATATATAATATAACTAGTCACTTAATAAAGACTTCATTTGAACTATGGACCTACTTAAAACTATAATTTTTATAAGAAATTTAGGATTTGGAACGTATTCGCCAAATTTAATACAAAAGTGGGTTCACAGTGCGCGGTTTCGGCCTGCGCGCTGTTTTTTCAGAACGTAACTACCGCGCAGTGCGAGGGATTACTGTATCGTAGTATTTTATTTATCGATAAATGCCAAAAAATAAAAAGCGTGCTCTATATTATTTGTGTGAGTTTTAGAGAATTTTTGAAAATTAGTCAACATGGTTAAATTGGCGATTTTTGGTCTTAATTTCGCTGGAACTATAGCTTTAACGGAAAAGACGAAATACTTTTTTTTAAGTCTTATCCTAAGGTATGCAAATGAAGCAAATCAGAGCAGGTCGTGTTCCAGTTATTTTAAAATAGAAAAAGAAACAGCCCGATCAATTCTGCAAATTATGAATATGAAAAAAATAAATTATCTTAATAATAATCTCCTCTGAATGGCAGCAACGTCTTATCACACAATCTCATACCGTATAAAACGCCAAAAGCCAAGCTTTTCCGGCACATAAACGATTTTCTACCGCATTGTCCTCAAGGCTGCTAAATGTGGTCCATATTGCCATACCTATTACCTATGCGACTACTTAACAATTTGCAAGCTTGATTGCATTTCCATGTTGATTCTGTCACTTTAGTTGCAATTAAAGCCAAATCTTTGTAAAAACAATCACAACAGCCACCTGCTGCGAAACGAGCTGTATATCATTAACAAATGCTCGACGCACACACAGGCGACCCAAAAAAAAAATGGCGCACATAATGGCGCCCAGTAAAACACATGCCAGTGCTGCCTGCTGCTGCTAATCGTACAACAAAATCGATAAAATCACAACTAAATAGTAATGATTTCGAATAAAAGGTTTCATTTTGGCAACTTTGGCGACAGATTTATCTACTAGCATAAACAGTATTCAGATCACAACAACAACAAAAATGGTGTAAAAGTGCAACTCAATTAAATGTTGCGAGGCAGTAATTTTACGAGCATGCAATTCTAAATTCAGTCCATTTATTTCCGTGCGGCAATGAGCGCATTGGTTAATTTGAATAAAACAAACCCGGTGGCACTTGGGTCCATTGAGTGGTCAAGCAGAAAAAACTAAATAGCACTTTTACCGTAGTTACTCATAAAAAAAAAAACATTTTATGCCAAAAATGTTGTCAAGTGCACATAACTTACGCCCAATAGTAAACATAACAACATGAGACAATGTTGTTGCCAGAATTTCAGTTCATTTATTTTTGTTGTATTAAATTTGTCAGCAGACAATTTAGCAAATATTTACCACCAATGACAAAAAATAATCACAGATATATTGCCTGATAATTAACTTATATCCAACCAGTGAATTGCTACAACATTCCAACAATTAGTAGGTAATCGATTTGATTACTGCAGTAATTCACAACTATTGTCGCTTGCTTAACTTAGTTTGTACTCCCAGACTTGCATTTCTGTGAGTACAAACATTGAGTTTTCTTATTTAGAATATTTTTAACAACATCATCAACGAATATTTTTGATGTAATCACATATAATGCGAGCGAATCTCTCGCATTTCACCCAGTGCGACACAAATAACTTTGTACACTGCGACTTAGGTTCTCTTATTACGAAAAATAGTTGCTCATGCTGCTTCAACGTCCATAATTCAAATCCATATGTCATTATTTTCGTTGGGCTCCCACTGCTTTGACACAACAGCAGCAAGCAGCAACAATCACATAGCCCAACAATCAACTCAGGATTGTTCTATGTAAAACCACCTTGGCATCGTCGTCATCCCTCACGCGTGTCATCATCAAATTAATTTTTAGCAGCAAAGCATCACTGGTTCCAACAAAGCGACAACTTCAGCAGGCGGGCACAGTAACCAATCATCTATAGCAGCAATTTATTTTTCTTTTTATGCTATTCTGAGCTTGGCTAAATGCTTAAGCTCACATCAGTTGTATTTATTGTTTTTCTTTTCTAATTTTTACTTCGGAGGGCAATTTGGAGTTACTAATTGATGACAGAAATATAGGTTAGTTATGGCTCATGATTGTGTGCTTATATTATGACCTCTGTTATGGAACTAATGACTTATAACTTTTGTAGAAATCATAGCGATATAAATAAATAAATGCATTTCATTATACTTAGTATTACAGCAAATGTTTGAATTCCCATACAAAATATAAAAAAGTTGCAATATCTTGACCACTGGATAACAATAACCAAAACTAATTGGAAGTATATTCGACCCACAAAGGATATAAGGAACAAAATATGATTAAATAAAACAAAGTTTGGATAAACATTACTGATTTCTTGCGACGAGTAGTCTTAAAAAAAATCGATATTAGTGACCTGTATCTTGTAACAGGAGACTGAGTAAAAAATAATTAAGTTGTTATAAAACTTTACGAGCGTTAGGTGCTTTAGAAAGAATGAACGGGATTGCGCCAATAATTGGGGTCAGACATTTCCTTTTTATATCATATAATGGGTACATTTTGTATGTTATAATTTCTTATGTAAAGTAATCAAAATGATCGAAAAATGCGAAAAACTTCGCATGACTTACTTATGTGTTTGATGAAAATCGGAGATCAAATTCAATTGCAGCTCATATGGAAGTCAGTTAATGTTATGGAAAAAAACCGAATTGATAAAAGGAAGCTTACATGTCCTTGATTTTGATGAAGATATTCACAAACGTATATAGACGTCTGATAAGTTGTGTCCAAAGTTAGCAATAGCTTTTGGCTGTGTCTACCACCTGGACTGTTGCTAACTTAAAACATAGCTTGTGAAATAAATCAATAAATGTTTTTAATCTCCTTAGCAATAAGTAGATAACTAAATGTTTCGGTTGTTGCAGTAACTTAGGAGCTATGTATGTATGTATCTTTTTAAGTATGTAAAGCATATAATGTGTCGTATTGGCTGCAAGTTTCATTTCTTATTTCCGTGGAAAAATGTAACTGAGTTTTTTAAAGATTTTCTTAGTATTCACTTCGACAAATTCAACGAACGTCCAATTGCACAGCTGTCCTGTTGCTATTATTTTGCTTTTGTTATTGTTGTTGTTGCTATTTTCGTCAGTAATGCAATTTCCATCGACATGCCATACGTTGGGTTGTTTTTGTTGTTAAATCGCGCTGTGATTCTTTGTTTTGACTTTGATTGGAACAGCATGAACTTAGAAATTAAAGCGAATCCAACATCTTTCCAAGTGCAGCACATAATCCTAGAAAGACATCAAAACCTTAGATTTCATCAACATTATCAACATCCTCATTGAACTTCATCATCGTCAAAGCAATTGACGACGAATCCCTATAGTTCGACGTCTTACGAGGCACGAGTGGAAGACAAATGGCTTTGCTATCAGCAACTGGAGTAATCGATGTTCAATGATGATTGATTAGCAACGATTTCCACCAGCACCACAACCACCACCAACGCCAACACTAAATGCAAGTGCTGGCCTTAGTTGTTGCTATTGCTACAACTACCAATCTTTCGTTGTTGTTATTGTTATTCTGGCAGCAAAACTTGGGCGGCAATGAATTTATTTTGATTTGTGGGTTTTCGGGATTTTGAGCTCAAGTCACTGCACTCGATCAGCGATGATTTTGATGAGTACACTGTGATGCTGATGTTGTTGATGATTGTGTTGGTGATGTTTTAAGTTGAATTGAAGGCAATGATGATAATGTTGTTTGAGTAAATAAATTGAATTGTATTTACTCCGTTTAATGCTAATGATGTACTTGAACATCGAAGGTGACAAGAAATTCCTAAATTTCTGGCACGAAAAATAATCCAAAAATTTATTTAATGACTCGCAAATAAATAAAAATTGAACATTTCAAATATCCAAACCAAAAAAAAAATAAATTTTCGACTACATATTTACAAAAATGGCAGGAAAAAATACTTCGAACTGTTCTAATAAGAATGAATCCAAAAAAACTATGTTAGATTGTTAATAGAGCTCAAAAAAAATGCTCATTACTTAAATTACTTTTGAAGGAAACGTACACAACACAAAGTTCAGCTACTATAGCTATAAGCCATCTTAGCTATTAAGCTTGAAGCCTTAAATCAAGTAATAAGATTTTTAAAATATAAACTCGTATTATGGAAATGAAAAAATTATGATTCCAGGTGAATTCACTTCATTCAAAAATAACCATGATGTGTGTGATTTGAAAAGTTTAGATTTTAATCAAATGCTAAATATTTGGCAGAATTAAAGGAGCCATATTTCGGTTGATCGCACAGATTGTATGTTTTTGTTCAATTGATTGCTTAAATTCAGAAAGCTTAGTCACATTTTCCGAAAAAAAAATCTACTACACTAATCGATTTGAAAAAACCCAAATGGATTTTGGATGCCACCAGCGTGGTTTGCAGTGTTATAGATCCAATATTCAAAAAAAATACAAACATTCTTTACACTAATAGCAGGGAAAAGGTTCAAACTGAATTTTGAAAGGCATCACAGTATTACCCGCGCCCTTAAGGGGGTATTTTGGCCTCATTTAAGGAAAAAATTCATTCAATCAATCGATTGGAAAAGGTCTAAGACGAATTTTGAAAGCCTAAATTTATTATCGTTACCCATTATTGCATCAATTTAATTCAATTTTGCTGTCAGTGGAACATGGAACGCATACTAGCTACTAAATTGCTATACTGCACAGTAGTTTGAGTTCATATAATCATGAAACCTGGTATGCTTGTGTAACTTAAGTTAATTAAGATAATTTTCAAAAATAGTTGAAATCGGTCATCTAAATCTTGGACCTATATTAATTTTATATTTGCTTTTGTATGGGAGGTACATACAAAAGATGACCGATCTTAACGAAACTCGGTCAGAATGTTAGAAAAGTAGAGTACTGAATGTGTATAGAATGTGGTTGAAATCAGTTACACCCTAGGTGTACCTCCCTTAGACCTTTATTATTTTTTATATGAATTTGTATTTTGAAAATTGATAAGTTTTTTCAGCGATCGGTAAAAGTCGGTGAATTTTTTTCACGTTAATTGAAAGGAAAGAGTTTCACGATTTCTCTTCTTTTTTACTGATATATATTTGTTTTAAAAGATAAAGCATTTTTTATGTCTCTTCTTCATTATTTTCACTATTAATATAGTATTTGAATAAGGGTCCTCCTCATTCAACTTATTTTTATCATAATTTTTCTTCTCAAAGATAAGTAAGGATGTGATGCTATTAATAATTGTGTGATCAAATCTGTATTTGTATTTTCCCTCGAGCTTTTTCTTGTATGTTTTATGCAAGCATATCGCAGATGTGTGTGGGTTGCTTCTAAAGCTTCTTCAGATAAATAACCTGCAAAAGAAGATAAATGTTTAATACCTTTTTCTTAACTAAAACAACTTTTGCTTGACCCATTAAAGTGAAATTACACTTGCCTATCAACATATTTTACAACTTCGCATCCATAGATTAAATATAGTACTATATAGGAAAATTTTCAAAATGATATTACGCAAAGAATCGGTACAAGTTGGTGAATTTTTTAACAGATACTGCAAGACAATAAAACGTTCTTACGATATTTGTTAATGTGAACGCGGGACTCGTTATTTTAAATTTACTACATTTTCGACCAATTTTAAAACCCTGCGATAAGTTCAATTTCATTTTTTTCTCAAATACTGAATGAAAGCTGTTTTTTCTTTGATAATTTTTATAACAACGAAAATAAAATTGTTTTGGTATTTTCAAAAATGTGCTATCAAAAATATTTTTTCCTAGACGCTCAAAAACAAAACAAAAATCTACAACAATACAATTGTAAAAAAGTACTGATTTCAAAAGGTTATAGAATCCATTTTTATTATTTTTTGAGCTAATAATTTGGATTGACTTTTTTCAAAGTATTTCCCTTACAACGATACCAAATTTGTTGAGTTTCGAGACAACAAGATTTTTGATTTTTGACCACTACACGATCTACTCTGCGCTGTGCTAATAAATATGTTACTTACCGAAACTCGAATTTAAAAACTAATAGCGACAAATTAGTGCAGCATTTAATGTTTAATAAAGATTAAAGCCTATCGACTCTTCGTACTTTTTCATACAGTTTTCAACATCAAAATTTCAGTTTTAGCGTGGCCTTATTGTGGTAACGCTTAGGAACGATTGAAAAAACTTTCGTGTCAGTTGGTAATAACATTTAAAGGCCATAGAAGGCGTTGGTTGCTATTGTTGTTCTTATTACTATAATGATAATGAGAATCATTAAGAGCGACGGCTGCTGTTTATTGTTGAACAAGCAAATCGAGGAAAATAGTTAAAGGGACCTTGGATTTCGTTCTATTTGATAACAAAGTCTTTGCGTTGTGCAATCGGATTTGTCTGCAACAAAATCTACTGTGTTCAAAGCTTTTGATAACAGATTCCGATTGTAGAATACGTAATAATTATAAATACATAAACTTTTCTACAACTTAAGTCAAAATTATTCCAGATTCCATAGCGAAAAAATGCTTAATACGACTGTTTTGAAAGTGTAATTTTTGTTATTCAATATTTTGCTTAGTTGCTTATCGGATATCGTTCGGGGGCGCGTTATTTCAGCGCAAATTTATTATGCCCTTTAATGACCATTCATTAAAGGAACTTTTATCTACTTCACTGCAACCCTTGAGTTTATCTGTTTAGCAAAAATGCAAACTTAAGCAAATTCCATACAACTCTGCAAAACTGGAACTCATTACCCTGGAGTTTCGCCACGGCAGCTGCTATCACAAGTGAAACATCTAAAATGCCAAAAGGTTAATCGTTTCGCTTGAACGTGGCCCTAATACAATGAAAACAACAACAGCTAACGCAAACGTAAAACGTCAGGGGGGAAAAAAGTTTGCTGGAAGCTGTAGCAACAAAAACAATAAACATTTCATCTCATTTCAGCGTTCATAAAATTTCGTTATCCTTATCCTTGTTTTTATATATCGGTCTTTTTTTAAATACCAACATTGTGGCAAGATGAACGATATACGGATGGACGGACAATTTGACGTTTCATGTTACGCTATGTTGACTTCAGTGCGATAGCGGTTACAATAAAAGTAGGGGGAAAATGTACTCATCTAAAAATCTGACCTCTTTTTCCCCTTTTTTTTTTTTTTTTTGATCTTTGCAAAATTTATGAGCCAGACTGACTGATAGTTAAACACACGGACTGACTGAGTAGCTGAATCATTTTCAGTGAGCTTTTGAATGACAAGATGTGGTGCGCTTGATAAGTTTGATGTTTGACTTTTTTGCAGTTTCAATTATCCAGCAAAATTTTCAAAATTCTCTGTAGTTCTTAGCTGGATTTGAGCCTTTTAATGGCCAAGTAAGCAAAAAATTCTATAAATAGGAGCAAATATTGTACTTGAGCTCGCTACTTAAGTTTGGAACATTGCATCAATTTGTGATGTAAGTGAGAATTAAGAAAGAATTTTTCGATATTTGGAGGTGTGGCACGTCATTGAAATTTGAAATAAAAAATGTCTGAGCTAGTCAACCGACTGGGAAACACCGCTTCCCATATTCTTAACTGTTTGCTTTGAAAACATCAAATTCAATATACAAGATCCACACACAATATGAATGAATATCCGGTGAGAACGGATTTTCAGATATTGGAACCCTTTTTTCTCTTACTAGCTCAGTCGGAATAAATGTCAAACTGCTAAGCTAAGAAAGATAAAATTCGGAAAAGAAGATCCTCATATAATGCCTAATAACTACAAATGAAGGATTTTTCGAAATTAGAATACTAAGGACGCTTCCCACACAATTTCTGCTTATTATTTTTCAATAATTATGCATCGGATCTCAGGGAATCTTGGTATCTAAGCACTTTGTGATAGATATGTAAACTGATCAAAAGAGTGTGAACTTTAAAATAGAAACAAAAAATTCAAGGGGCCATATCAAGGAAGCAGTTTGGTAAGACTTGATGCAAGTATATTTAGTTGCTCTATGATCGTTTGGAACTAAAATGGGCGAATTTTAACAAGTGCGAAACGAAAAATGTAAAGTGGAAATCAACTTGAAACGTGGTAAAAAGACAGTACCAAACAAGTTAATGTGTTATCTTCGGCCAGGCCGAAACTCACATACCCTACACTGCACTGAAAGTACCTTTTCAATAAATGTTAAAAAGACGTTGAAGAGGTTGAATAAGTCGAAAAAAAATGTAAAATGTTAGAAAGGTTAACAGAGGTTGAAAAATGTTGAAAAATTCGTAAACATATGCAAAGTGTTGAAAACAGTTGAGAGAGGTTGAAAAACTCTAAAAAAGTTGAAAGAGGTTGAAAAAATTGGAAACTATTCAAAATTGATGAAAAAGTCGAAAAAATAAAGAAACTTAGGGGCCGTTCATAAATTACGTAAGACGTTTAGGGGGGTCGGCGGATTCTTACTACATCTTACGACAGGGGGGGGGGTGAATGATCATCTTACGTAAGATTTAAAATGCGTATTCATACATTAAAGTTGTATTAACGCATCGTCATTTGTGACAGTAATGAAATATATTTGAATTTTCGACAGTCACGAAAGATTCAGAAATATCGATTACAATCGATTTAAGTAATCGACTCTGAACGGGACAACTTCTCTTCTGTTTATGTAATGAAATATATGTATTTTGTTTACACGCAGGGTCGACTTGTAACACCGTCTCACAAGTTTGCTATTATTCAGGCATTTACACGCAGATACGTCGACTTTGAAATTTTGTTGATGTTGTCCCGGTTCTTTACCACCCCCTTGCACTTGTCGTCTTCAACAAGAAGATTCGCTTTCGATTCCTTCTTCAACAGGAGACCAAAACAGCAATCAGTTTTGTCCTCTATTTCTTCGCTTAGCGTTAAATTACGATTGGTCAAAAGTACATCCACAGTTCAAAATCATGCCTTACGATTTTTTTTGTCCTTCGCTTTCAAACGTCTTAGCTGATCGAGTTTGTAATATTTGTGACCAGTACTTTGCCTCGAAAAAAGCTACTGTAATGCACAAAAAACTACATGGAAAAGACTGTAGTCGCACTCACATGATTCAACCAGTTTCAATTTTGAAACGTGGAAAGGGGAAAAGCCTTTGCATTTTAAAACAATCGGAGATTTGTCAAGTTGCAGAGTGGCATGACGACGAGGATATTGATGTTACAGAGTTTGAATGTGAATCAGAAAATTCAACAGACGAATCGGGTGTGCCAATTGTAGGTTCACTATCAGACTGGTTGAAAAACGCATGGACTAACGATGACTTACATTGACTTTTTTTATTCATCTTGAAAAACAAATGTGTAGTTTGTAATTTCGTAATATTTATTTAATATGTATTATATGTATATTAAAATTAAATATACATAGTAATATAATACATCACATGAAAAATACATTTTTTGACTAGTTTCACCTTAATTATAAATCTTACGTAAGATTTCGGAAGGGGGGGGGTGGGGGTGGGGGTAGTGAGAATCTTACTAAATCTTACTCGGGGGAGGGGGGGGTCAAAAAGTCATGAAATTGTCTTACGTAATTTATGAACGGCCCCTTATGAAGAAAGTTGAAAGAGGTTGAAAAAGTCGAACATATATGTACATGTAGGATATATTGGAAAAAGTTAAAGGGTTGAAAAAGTCGAAAAAAATATGGAAAATGTCGAAAAAAATCGAATAGAAATGAATAATTTAAAATATGCCACGCCCACTTCTCCAATTCCGCCCACTTTTGGTTCAATAAATTATATCCGTGATCGACATTCTCCTATTAAATTATAGCAAAATAGCTTGTGTAGTTTACGATATATGCCGCAGTTAAATTTAAAATTTAGGGCGGTGACACACCCACTGGTACAATCCAGCCCAGTTTTGATCCAGGAATAGCTTTTCATAAGCAAACCACTAACACCAAATTTTAGTATGATTGCTCACATGTTTCGATAAATATGGCACTTACCGTATCTTATTTGTAAGGTGCTATTTCAGCCACTTTTGATTCAGATATACTCTAAAGCAAGTGAACCACTTACATTAAATTTCATAGCAATTGCTGCAATAGTTCACTTAAAACAGCGCTTACAAATTTATGTTAATATGGGAAGTGCCACGCCCACTGATGCAATCCTATCAAAATTCATTTATTTTTAAAGTTTATAGTAACTGACATCTATACACCAAATTTTATGAAGATTACTCTCATAGCACACTATCTATAACAATAAACGTTTTTTGCTTATATGGGAGGTGCCACGCCCACAGGTTCTATTGAACCAAATTTTTGTAATAAGAGACCTTATAGCAAGTATATCTACCTCATTATCATAACGATAACGTTATAATTTCTCTTAATATAACGTTTATAAATATTGTGGGCGGTGCCACGCCCTTCAACGAGTTTTTTCAGTAAAGTGGCTGAGCTTGTATTGATGACTGCTTTCAGCGGCATCATCTCCAAAATTTTTATAAAAATTGTTTGTGCCAATTTTGAGATATACGGAATCAAAATTTTTAACAGTTGAAAAGCGACACGCCCACTTTTTGGATTCCGCCCACTTTTATTACAATTCAAGATATATTCGATATGTATCCGTTTACAAAATTTCATCACAATATCTTGAACGGCTTTCAAGATATGGCAGTATAAATGATAAAATTTAGAGCTGTGCCACGCCCCCGTAGGATCCTTTGGAAACTTAAAACCCAGTCTAATCCTAATTTGGTTCACATGTGCACCTAATCACCGAGTTTCATCAAAATCGCTGCAATTTTTTTCAAAATTGGCCTGTGTAAATATACATATAGTATGGGCGGTAGGCGTATCCGCCAACCGATTTCACCCATTTTCAATAGCAAGATGCCTGCAAATATATGTGACCTGTGTGTGAAAGTTTCATTCAATTAGCTTTCTTGGTTTTCCCGTAAACCTGATTTCAACAGACGGACAAACAGACAGACAGACCGACAGACAGACAGACGGACAGCGCTAAATCGCCTCAGGTGGTGACGCTGATCAAGAATATATGTACTTTTCCATACCTGACACGCCCCCTTCGATGTGTTACAAACGGAGAGACAAAGTAAATATACCCTCGGTGTAGGATATAAAAACAGCCGAGAATCACTTTAACATGAAATGTTTTATTCAGAAGAACTTTGTACAGAAATTATAAAATGTTTGTAAAACAAAAAATATGTATTTCTAATCCCATATTGAGAACTACATATTTTCGCAAAAAATAACTTTTTCAAATGGGATGGAGTACACATATTCACATATAGTAAGATGTTACAAAAAAAAGCAAAGTGAGCTGCCTAAAAGATGCCGCCAAAAAGGCTGGCACTAAGCTACAGCGGGAAATGCGATAACATCGCCAACGGAAATCGCTACTATAGAAAGAGCTTGTTAGAAGGTCTTTAATTACATTAGGGGAGTTGTCGTACTTTTAGCACAATGACTCAAATTAAAAACATAATTTCTGGCTTAACAAGGGCTTGAGGTTAAAATTTGCGCCATCATGCCGCATTTTAGTAAACAATGTGGGTTATTTTCATCGCATTCAGCAGACTATACTTATGCGTTTTAAACAAATCATTGAACAAATTAAGTATTCTTACGTTTCACAATAAAAATGTAAATTTGTTGGTCTTTTTATTCTTTAATAAAACGTGTAAAAAGTTTTATATCAGTAATTAAATTGTTTCTTTTTTTATGCCACCTATTAAAAGGTTTATTTGCCTCTACCTCATCTACTCATGCCTCATATTTAAAGTTTCCATAATAAAATATGTTTTATGTGCGTCGTCCATAAGCATTTGTTGTTAAGAGTACGCATTTTTCATTCACATAATTTATGCTTTTTAAATTTCATTTATAGTTTGTCATTTATCTTCAGTTTCGCCTGGTTTTGAATTAAAATAACAAAAGCCATGCTATTTTCTTCTCTAAAACTCCACTGTTGGCTGTCAAATTTGTTGCTTCTCTTATGAGCTTTTTGTTGTTTTCCATTGTTATGACTGGCAGTTTTTCTTTTGTTAACTCAACAGGTGCAGTTTTAATGACTTTATTTCTTTTACTTTTCGGTGAATTCAGTTTTTACTAGGCCACGTGTTTTATCCAAATCTTTTGGAAATAAAAGCAAATTCAGAGTTCAGGCTTAGAGGGTTAATCGTGTAAATCTGTGCACTTAATGGCCCTCCAAGAAGAGCCCGATCTGGTGTTGGAGTTGTGCACATGTAATACAAATTTTTGAAGTTTTTGCTTAAATTAGGTAACAAAAAAAAACACTCATAAAACAAATTGTTGTCACACATAAAAAAAAACCGTCCTGTGAAACAGTGAGAGATATATTTTTTCATGACTTAACCGTTCAAATTCACTTTGTTGTTTCCCAGAAGCATTATTGATACTCATGCAGGCATTTGAACTATGTTGGGTACGAAATATCCAACTCCGAATTCCCAAAGTCTACATCCTCAAATAGAAAATTCCCATACCAAACCCGTTATTTATGATCGAAGATTCGAAGACGTCGTTTGAATTGAATGATCAAATTTGTATTTGTTCAACTTTTATTTAAGTGCACAATAGTTTATTCATTGTGAGCTGCACTTAATGTAAATTTCAGCCAAAAAGCTGTTACGTGGTCAACTTATTATGAAATTTAATTAAATTTTGAGATTTCGGGTTGCTTAATTCTAATGTATTGCACCATTTAGAAAATTCAATACGGCGGATGCAATGTGTTGCCTAAAGAGGACCACCTGAAGGGAATCATATTACATATTATTAAGTAACAAAATTATATTTATAACATTTTTCCAAAATCAAAATTGATGGGCTTGCTGCCAAAATATATAGTCAAGATGAACCCAAAATCAAAGTCATGAAAATGTTACAAACTTCGAATTATTTCATTATTTTTTTTCTTCTCCGATATATCGTAAATTGAATCTTATTACAAAGGTCTACATACATACAGATCTATATAGCATTCAGTACGGCAGGATAGTTGCACAATTTCAGTTCATAATATTTTGGAGAAAAAAAGATATCGATATACTTAATTCAAAGTGGGCTTTGACGAGAGGTAGAGTAGAACTTTCACACTCCCGAATTTAGCAAAAAAAATGTTGGTTTTACATTTCTAGGTCAAGGTAACATATCTCAAAAACATATCGTGATTGAATATAACTTTGTTCGGCAAAATTGAACAGGACAACATTTACCAACATTATATCGTGGTTACTAGGGTTTTTATTTTGAAAAATTTTCTTCTATTTTTGCTTGAGAAATAAAAATAATTGTCCCAATATTTGAGCTTCCTTTCTCAAATTTGTAAACGGCAAAGCAGAAAAACGAAAGACAGATTTTCATATTTTCCATATTGAATTGTAATAGGAATCTAACTGACTGCGCCGTTCGCAGGTTTAATCTAGGAAGCTGAAATTTGGGGAGAATTTTCTTCAAACCCGATTCTATAACATAGGTACATAGGAACGCAAATTTAAAAAAAAAAAACCCTTCTACAACTAAAATACCTAAAACACTATATCTTGGCATCTGAGGCAGACTTTTCCTACGTTTTAGTAAGTTGGTTTTTTCGTTAAATTTCAACGAAATCGGACATAAACTCTGGCCGCGCCGTTTGCAGGTTTGAGATATGAAACTCAAATATTGGGGTAAATATTTTTATATTTTGTTCAGTACTTGTAGTGCAAAAATCACAAAAAAAATACAAGCGCCAAATGCATTGAAATGGGCAACGAGCTGCTTATACTAGTTTCAATGACCGCTACGTCATATCATCAGTAAGCCTTGTTAGCCGAGTTTTAGAATCCGAAAGCATACTAAGTATGTTCTACTTTTTGCGTTGTTCAGCTAAGAATCACAACAAAAAATATAAACATGTGCGCCAAACTTTTACATTTTACATGCAATTGCTTTTGTAATCCCTTTGATATTACACATTTCTTGTTGAGCGCTCCGTTGAAAGCTTTTTTGGCGATACGGACGAAGTTGCAAGTGCAATATGCAAATATCAGAGAGCTCACCGAGAGTAATGTCTTCATTTGTGTTTTTGGTACAATATTTCATAATAATATTATGTTTTGTTCCTTAAGCAAAAATAGAGGCAAAAAAATATAAAACTTATCTCAAAAATTTTCAAAATAAGCACCCTGGTGGCAACTCTGGTGCAAAAACACTGTTGCACAGTGCTATCTAAGGCCTTGCAATTTTATTTTGAAAATTTAGTTTTTAAGACA
This sequence comes from Tricholauxania praeusta, assembly GCA_949775025.1. Taxonomy (NCBI): domain Eukaryota; kingdom Metazoa; phylum Arthropoda; class Insecta; order Diptera; family Lauxaniidae; genus Tricholauxania; species Tricholauxania praeusta. The sequence goes on along the minus strand of OX459028.1, from coordinate 2,388,502 downwards.
ATGCTTTCATTATTAAGTAATTTATATATTTTTAATAAAGATATATCCATTTTAAAACATCCATGGATAAAAAATAAAATAAACTCCTTCTCTAGAAAGGCAAACATTTAATCCCAACTTTCTTTTTCTCTCTTTACAGATCATGCTGGTGAGCTCGGCTGGGCGTTTACTCTTATCATAGTTTCAATCATATCAGCTCTTATAGGTGCTATTGTAATGGTCATAGTTCTAAGGTGTAGAAGGTAAGTGTGCTCACTGATACAATTTAATTATTACGTACTTCAGTTATTATATTGAATTGAACTGCCTTTAAAGTACCGATGACATTAGTGGCATTATGGCGTTACCATAAATATAAGTCTAAAATATATATCTGTAATCTTTGTTATCTCCTTTAATAAAGGAGGACACGAATTCAGTCGCTGTGGTGCTCTCTAAGGTATGGACATATGGGGAATGTTAATACGTGCAGATGCACGATATGGTCTTCAAAAAGTATTATTTCCAACTGATTAGATTGTCACCTCTAGTGGTTTATGAGTTCCCGTTTTTACTGCCGCCTTTGTCTGAAACTATTGCCTGCATAAACCGTATGAAAGGTCCCTAAATTCTGCAACATGTTGAGCATGACTGCGTGGTTGTTGTAAATTTTTCGTTTGTTCCTTTTGCAGGAGGCTTCAGCAAATTTATTAAAGGCTCTGTTTTTTTCTACGATATCCCAAGTAGCGTAACTCACCCGGGACTTTTAGTTCCTTTGGGTAAAGTCAATAATGGTCTACTATTATAGAGGAAGACTTAATGCTTGAAGTATCTACAGTTCCATTAGTTGGCTACAAAACTATATATTTAAGTATTGTAATAACAACGGTCTCAGTTGGAGCATAGAGTTATGGTCACGCATCCAGTTTTGCTCCAGTTTCTTCCACTGAGGTGTTGTGACTTTGCGACACTTTTGCTGAAGTGAAATCCGACTCAGTCAAGGTGAAGGTCATTTTTTGATTCCCTAAGTACTGAACTTATTAAATACACATTGAAAAGAAAGTTCAGACAATTTTACAGATTGCTACAAAACATACACAAATTTTATATGATTTATAATTTGAGAACGATTTTTTGATGCAAACTTCATTTCTGTATTCTGTGCCCAATTTTGTCTTTGTTCTTTAATTGTAAAATCTTAAATATAAAAAATAAAGCTTAAGAAATTCAGAATTGTACGTTTCGAACGGATTTTTAAGCGAAATAAGAAACAAAAGGAAAATAAGTATATTGTAATAAATATGTTGGAAAGGAAAAAATATATCGCTTTCTGGTTACAAGAGCATTCGACACTCGACTTATTTTGAATTATATGTTGCTCTAAGGTTGATACGTTTTATTATTTTAGTTGATGAAGATATGCGGCAAATGTGTGCTGTGAAATCGTCAACACTTACGAACTACTGCTAATAGGACAAATTTTATCATCGAACGAAAGTCTCGTTGACCAAACATCGACACGTTCTTTCTCTTGTGTAGTATACGAATTTCTTGAGCTCAGCGAAACTTGATAACTTAACTTAAAATTTGGTAAAGCTTTTTAATTTTACTACCCCACATTTATGCAATACTAGTACTCGTGTTTTAGATCATTTATCATCGTTTAAGCGTTATATAATTAAAAACTTAATAACAATTAAAAAAATTAATAAATGGAGATGGAAGCCGGCGAAGCAAGCTTGCGAAAACCAGCAGCTATTGGAATTCACATGGAAATTAATTAAAAAATTATGCATGCATTATGGATTCCTGCACAGAGTTCCCAGCGCTAATGCTTAAGTCAGTAGAGAGTGGAGGCTAAAGGGGGGCTATGCATACAAGGTGGCAAAGCTGTTATTATTTTAATTAAATTTTCTAACTATTAATCTTTGCGTTTGTGTGTATTTCGTCTCATTGACAAACTGGCTAGCGGAATTACCACTCACTGACTGGACTGGACTGGCTGTGTGTGTGTGCCAAAGTCAAACTGAGCCAATCGACAACACAAATGAGCGATGTTACATTTTTCAATTAAACGTTAAAAAAGCATTAGATAAAAAAAGAGGCGTGATCAAATGATGGAGCGTGTATGAATTTTATAGAAAACATAATTTGTTTTTTTTTTCGCAAAAAAATTTAAACCACCAACAAGAAATTTATAGGGCACATAACAAACAATGAATCGCTTGCGTCAAAATGCTGTAACCACTGCTGAATGTTGTTGCTGTTGCTGTTGTAAAAATGTTTAACATGTACAATTAAATTAGTTTTATCAGTTGCGCGCTGCGCATGCGCAACATTTCTGCACGTTCTTTGCAAATAGCCATAAAAACAATATAGAAGGAAAATATCAAAATTAAAAATCCAGTTACCAAAAGTAATCGAAACAGAAATTTTGAGCTTTTTTTATACAGCATAAGTGAAATTTATTTTATTTAATAAGTTCACGTTTGTTCCACTAGCTTAATTTCGCCACTTCTTAAACTACAGATGAACGCAGTACAGTTCGTTGCCAGAGTTACCAGGTCGGTTGTGCTTTTGCTATCTGCTCTAAATCTATATTTGTTTGGCGAAGTGATGATGTTTTGTTTATTGTGGTTGCCTAAGCTCAGTAATGTATGTAAGTATACATATGTATGTCTGTTCGTGTGTACATATTTGAGAATGCATTATTCAACAAAGTTTAAAAGTTCACAATCAAAAGTGGGCAAATCTTAATGGAAAACGTGTCTAATCAACTTGCGAGGATTAAAAATCAAAAGAAAATTGGCGAAAAATCAAAGTAAATGTATACCAGCAGTGGAAAAGTGCAAGCGTGTGATGTTCAACAGCAGATTTTAAAGAAATGAAAACACATGTGTCAACAACATCAAGAATTTGATAGAATTTTCATATTGCATGCGTGGTGGATAGTAAGTAGATCTGCCATCTAAACTTTTCGTATTATTATGTAAAATGTGAAACCTGCTAAGGTTTGGTGGTCTAAATGATAATCAAGTTCTGATTAAGAGTGAAAATCTCAATAAGGACAGACTTAAATTTCTCTGAAATGCTTGTCCGTCTGCAAGTTAGCTTACATAAAATTCAAACCTATGCTTATTGGGATATTGTATTGGCCTTTAGATACAAAATTTTAAATAAAACTAAATATATTTTTAAGGGAGCCAGATGTAAAATATTCAGTCGACAGCTGTTTCCCTCTCTTCGGTTTCAAAACTTTGTTTCAAAAAATGTAAATTCAAGTATATGTGACTACCTTACAGCAAATAGGAAACAGGAAACTCCTTTAATGTTTTAGATGCAGATGGTTCTGTTATTTCAGTTTTTAGGCAAGAAGTAGAGTTGGGATGGTAATTCATTGCATAAGGCGAAAATATTTCATTTAAATTTTGTTAGAAATCTACCTTTTCTAGATTAGGTGCAATCTTTCTTTTTGGCGAAAGGTGGAATTACCTCTTACTTTATGAGTCTATTCATTCATAACTGTTATTAAGATATTGCTTAACATTGTTTCCATGCCTCCTATCATAGAAGTATAAGAGTAAAATTTGAAAAAATATATTCAACTATTAACTGAACCATGTCCTGTAACTGTGAGATTATTTCAAATAGGTCTGAAATCAGTTTTTTTGCAATTTTCAACAAGGATATATAATACTGCAAACACTTGTATCATTCATATGATACCTACGTATGTCGTTAAACTTGATGCAGTTGTACCCAATTTAAAGCGATTTTTTTTTTAATAAATATCTTATCTTCATATGTAGCCATTAACGAAACTAATAAGAATCGCTAGAAAGCATATACTTGATTTGGGTAGGAATAGAGGTCTTTTACCTCCCTGCTTACACTCTACACTACCACTTTTTTGGGTCACCCTGCCACCAAATTTAATTTTTCAACAAAAGTCACAAAAATTCCCACGCAATTTGAAAAAGCTTAAAAGATTTGTAAAATACAAAACTTATTACAAGAAAATGCTATTAGCCGCATGCACAAGCGTTAAATGCGTGAAAATCTATAGCAACTCGAACATGTAAATTCAACTAATTTGGCGATAAACTTGACGCTTGCGCGTGACACAACCTACTTCGGCTATTAGTCATTGGATTTGATTTCATGTAACAACTTTATTGAAAATTTAGCCACAATGTCAAACAGACAAATTGAGCGGACGGGCGAGCGACACACAGTAAAACGACATTGCTGAACTGTAGCATACGAGCAAGTGCGACAATTTAACAAACAGCACAACTCAGTCTGTTGCGCCTGCGCTACAAAAAAAATTTCTGAATATCAAATTTCTTAATTTAGTTCACCTAAAAGTTTATAAATTTTAAATTTTGCTCTAGAAAAGTTCACCTTAATTGAAGTAAAACTTCAAAATGCATGTATCTAGATAACTTTTTGTATATTTGTGTACATATCTTAAAGGTTTTTATTGTGCATAAAGTTCTGAGAGCGAAAAAAGAATGTCTGTGTCAAAACTGGCAATTTTAAGAATTTGCCACTCGGTTTTAGTTCAAAACTCGCACGTAAGTTTCAACTTCATATGTTTTTAAACTTAAAACTCAATTTTCTCAAAACCGATATTTTTGACTCCGATCTTTAAAAGCTTATAAGTTTTAGGTTATTTTTATTATGATATCAAACGATTGAGTTTCGACTATTTAAACAATACTTCAACAGAGTTGTATTGCTCTTTATCGTATTTTTTATCAGCAGTGGAGTTTCGAGGCTCTTGAATTCATTTGACGAACAAAAAATTGTTCTTGAAGCAGTCCAAACTCGCTATAAAGTAATCCCTACGAGATAGTAGTCCAATGCTTCATGCCTTCGTAAATTTTATTAATTCTTTAAGTGGAGGTTTAATATTTCGTTCATTATTTCAGCTGTATACACTACGTTATATTTATTAATTAATGCAAATTGCTGCAGTTTATTTTTATTTATTAAAGCCAATTCAACGGTAATAATTAAAACGCATAATGCGTGTCGATTATTTTAACATTTTGCATATAAAAACTAATTTTTTCCATATTTTTGTTTGATTTATTAACGTTTAAAAGTAGCAATTAGCCGCTATTCGAAATGACATTTTCACTGTAAAAATGTTTTTTCTGTCATTTATAAATTAATATTTTTCAATCTACAGAGTGTGAATTTCCATTTATTGATTGAGCGTTAATTTTTTAATGCAATAACCGTGGTGCAATATTTACACACATTTTCACGAAAAAGCTTTGAGTGATCCAGTAAAGCCTAAGCCAAAATAGACGTAACGAGACGTAACGAGGCTTAAGGTTTTTAAAATAGATTTAAAGTTTTCAAAATAGAACAATATTTATATTATAACGTTGATATGTATTAAAAACTTGTTTTAGCAAAACTTCACAATTTCACACATAGTGCACAGTCTCATAGGTATATAAGATAAGCGCTTAGTTTTAGCTCGAAAAGTTCTCGAAAGAAAATGCTATTATCTTGATAATGCCAAAAACCCACTATACACAATTTACACATTGCTCTGAGGAACTTAAAAAGAATTTGAACGAAGAAAGTATGTATGTAAGTATGTATGTATGTATGTTACATGAGACCTGTTCAAATAAATAGTATGTTCTGTAATACTTCCAGAACACTCGATTTTCGAAAATTTTTTCATATTCGCGTATATCCTCATTTAGAAAAATAAAAAAAAATAGTCCTAGGGTTGCTTCCAGAGCTGCAATAATCTCTTTTTCGGAATTTGGCCAAAAAAATTTAGAAAATTTGAAAATTTGTGTCGAAAAAACTAACCGCTATTTTTTAAGCTTGTATTCAAAAAAAAATGTGGTCTTTCCGCGAGTAGAACCTTAGAGTTTCTAGTGCAACAGATCAAATCCTTTGTTGTTTCCACTGTACTCACCTTAATTGTTAGTGCCACTACATGAATTAAACAAATTACGAGAAAAATAGACGAGAAAAAAAAATTTTTCATTTTGGTCCAAAAATTATCAAAATTAAATTTTTTATATATTTTTTTTAAGTAATATATACACTGATAGTTAGAGTCAGTAGCGTCATTTTACCAAATGACTGGGGGGGGGAGGGGCAAGAGTCTAAATAACATATCGAATTGATGATATTTTGAATTGAATCTATGTAATACCCCCCTAGCCCTACCCAATTGACGCCTCTGGTAAGAGTGACTAATTATTGAAGCAAAATATTGTAATTAATTGCTCATAAAATACTTTGAAAATGTTTGGACCAAAAATCAGTTTTTATTTTATTTTTTCTCATTTATTTTTTAATGAAAGTTCTTGTAGTGGCATTGAAAATTTGAAGTTATAGTGTATTAAGTGTATAGGCTTAAAAAATAGCCGTACGTCTTTTTTTTTTTTGAAAAACTCAAATTTTCTTAATTTTTTTTGCCCAATTCGAAAAATTAAAACTTTGCAGCTCTGGTAGCAACCCTAGGACTATTTTTTTTATGTTTAAAAATAATATGAATAAGTTTTCGAAAATCTAGTGTTTTTGAAGTATTCTAGAACATGTCTAATGTACATGCCAAACATTTTCCATCAAAAATCTCATGTTCTTAAATTTTTCGGAGTGCTAAAAATTTGAAAATCCACTTTACGAAAATAATATTTCAAAAAAGACAAAGCGAAAATTGTTGTTTGCTACCAGCCTTTCAAACCTTTAATTTTTCCTCGTTAAATGTAGATAAATTGATTTTTTATGTTATAAATTTGTTTCTTTAAATTGTGTTACGTCTTTGCTGCTGTACACATCCAAACATTTATTTTCTTTAGCTCTTAAGTCCATATATAATACAAAATCCAGGTTAACTAGTATGTATGCATACATATATGTATGTATGTAAGTGATGCGATTTCCGCAAAGCATCTTTATCACGTCAGTGCAAAACTTTTAGAAGATCGAAAAATATCATCCATTGTATCCTGCCACATAGTATCCACTCGTTTCAGTATTTTGTTTGGTACTGGTACAATTTTAATGAGTGGTAGGTGGTAACTTCACTCGAAAAAACTTGAGGTTTTTCGGCGGAAGCTTGTGCTTTATTTTGCTTCATTATATGGATTTCTCTAAGCCCTGAATGTTTGTGTTTATTTTGTATTGTTCTTAACATAGCATTTATCATAAAAATTTTATTGTTGCACCCTGTATAAATGGAACGAACCCAAATAATGGCGTCAAATGGCGCTCAATTTCGCACGATTATGATTGTAATTTTTTATTTTTGTGAGCCACAAAAACGAAAGTTAATTGAGAGCATAAATGTCATTGGCCATTATTGTTGTTATTGTGGCTGTTTCTATAATTTTCGCTGTTGCTTTTTGCTTTTTAAAGCCTGCCAGAACTGCTGAGGGGATAATTAGTTGATTTATTGCCAGCTCATGACCGACATTGCAGGCGTTTAATATTTTAATTTAATTTATTGTATTGGTTCTTGTTTGCGCCACAAATAATAATACTCACAACAAAAACTCATACGAAATGTATCTATTTAAGAACGATGTATGGTGTGTCATAACTTGAGTAATGTTCTTATATTTAAAACATAATCTTATTGCAAAAAATATGGATGATATGGTGTGCGATATATGTATATTAAAAATTTTCATTCCGCCTAAGAACTTGCAATGTAAAATTTGATGCCGATAGGACAACGCTAAAGTTATAGCTACTACAATACAACTACAACAACCAAAACTAAATTTCTTTGTATGATTAGGTTTGAAGTCGTTGGTAATAGGATTTCCTTTCCAACAAGCCGTAAATTATCGAAATCACTTGAAAAGAAAAGGTTACAATAATTAAAAGGCTGTATTGGATCCGAATTGTTCTGTGAAGGATATTTTTGACGATATGCTTCAATGCAATATAAGATAAATTGATTGTGTCCTGAGTCTTGCGTAAGGATCCTGTTGTTATCATTCATAAATTTTACACCGCGTTCATCAGCGTCGTTAGCAACGAGTAGATGACCGTCCTCCAAATTTACGATTGGTTCTGTTGATTGCAAGCTCCCAACCATATTTCGTTTCTCTTTTAGTGAAACGTCCGAATCGAAAAACGAGAAAGCCACTGTTTTCTGAGACAAACATCACAAATGGTGTTTCCATTTATGCAAAACTGCTTTAAAAAGCATCTGGATTGATTTTAACGTATGAGATGGAGTCTAAGGAATTTTAAATCTTTTGTAAATATGATATACAGTAGTCCCACGAGAAAAATACATATATCGCGTAGTTCATTTGATTCTCGTAGAGGTATGTTTAAAGGTGTAAATGCCTTTTCCCATTAACATTGCGTGGGATGTTGGACCACATTTCCGAAGGCTTTCGCCGTCTTCAGCAATAACATGATTGTAGTCCGCATGGCTTTGTATTTTTTGTAGCAGTTGATTGAAGAAATTCTTAATGGTTATGCAGTCAACATCACTTATTGTGGAGCGGTCTTCAAATCCGCTCTTAACCGATTTCTTGTCGAGATTATTCCAAATGGCAGCAATAATATTAAAAATAGACACTTCACTGGTCACTAGCCACTAGTCACGGAATGTTTCACTTCAAAGAAGATTTCCAACATGTAATGGTGACATACGAACTCCAAAATGAATGCGCCAGTGTTTTCGCCAGTATTTGAGCTGGCAGTATCGAAAACCATTATCGCTTCTCGTTCATGGTTTGCCATTCGTAGCTCATAGATAGTAGTGCGATTGGCCACAAGCTCATAAACAGAGGTCACAGGCTTCACAGCATTATCATCGTCGTTATCGCATCATCTGCGCACGCTATCAAAATACTTATACACAGCATCTGAACATCAAATTTTCGCCTTATCAAGAAACACAGTTGTTGTCGTTCTCTTCAACGTTTGGTGTGTTGACCGTCATCAACAGTATGCGATTCGAAAGCCGCATCTATATCCGTAATGTTATCAGCGAATTCATCTTAGTCTTCACTTCCGATGTCAGCTGTTTCGAGTACTGCAAAAACGTTATTTCGAAATTATCAGTCGATGATTCACTCTTTAAAGGAATTGAAACAGTTCAATTATTTCAGTTACAAGGTTTAATAGACAATTCAGCATATCTTCCACGCTTCCTCTTTTTGTTTTCGTTGTTCTCATGTCAACGCCTACCATGCACTCTGGTATTCCCTTTATCGTTTTTATTACAACTTACAATTTCGTGTTTTAATGAAACTTTGAGTCATCAATTGTGCAGCTTAAGTCTTTTGTTTGGTTTCACACAAACGATCTCTGCAATTAACAAACAGACTACAAACACCAAGTCGACTAATACTTTTTCCTTCGTCACATGTATCTTGATTTAATTTGTATTTGTTAAATGAATAAATTATTTCAAGCACATTGTCTTCAAATATTTTCGCTTTTAAATCATTGAAATTGATTATATACACATTTTTCTATCAATTATAAAACAAAAAACGAGTTGACAAATTAATGAAAAGTTTTTTGTTAAGTCTTTTGTTAGCACCTGCATATTATTTACACATTAAATAATGAAGATGTTAAATTTTAATTATTCGAAGAGCTCTTACCTTAACTTTTATAAATATTTATATTCCCACAGGGAATGTTAACACTGCTACTATACAAAAATAGAAATAACTTTATTATTAATATATCAAGTTTGTCGCTTAAGTCTTTTATTGAAACATTAATCAAAGTTCATGTTTGTCTTTGTCGTTTCTCTTTTTTTTATAGTGATTAATGTTTGATTGTACTGTGAAACAATATCTTGCCCAACATTAAATAAAATGTTTAAAAATTTTCAAAAAAAGGCATATGTTGCTGTAGTTCTTAAGCACATTGTTGCTTAAATCTTTCTTCAAGTGTCAATCATGTATTTTCCGTTATCATATGAGATGAAGTTTGCCATGAAAAATTAATAGCTTAGTTGTAAAATATGTACATATGTACATAAGTACATAAGTCTTATTAAGTCAAATGGCTCGTAGAGATTGAGGCTATTGGAAAAACAGTAACAAACCAACCATAACACAATATTTTTGTTTATCACAAGGTTCTAGCTTAAGTCTTTGGGTCTTAAGTAAAATAAGCAAGTTTGCGAATTATATATAAATAGATTTTTTTGCAAATATCTATTTTTCCAATAATTTAAAAATGTTTCTAATTTTAATTTTTCTCTTATTTGCAGAATTAAATCAGCGAATAATAATGGTAAGTTGCAAAGAATAATTTTTTTATGGTGATTGAACTTTAGATTGAAAATTAACTTTGAACCCAACTTTTTTTTTACTTAATAGATTATTTTAAGGCAGTTACATCCATTGTAATAAAACGTGACTATACACAGTCCGATATTTCCCAAGTTTCTTTGATCGATGAGATCGGTATATCTGCAAATCCATCAGATAGGGCCTTTTAGCTGGCCTCGTTTTTTTTTTTTTCCATCAGATTGGGCCTTTTAGCTGGCCTCGTTTTTTTTTTTTTTTTTTTTTTTTTTGGAGTACATCTTCCAGCTATAGTTTTTCTTGAAGCTAAGGCTATCTTGAACTCATAATAAAGGTTGTTCAATTGAAATTCAGATAGCTATTTTTTTTATTTAACTTTGTATGTAACTTTTCATGTTTTTTTTTAACTTAAATGCAATTTTAACTATGTCTCCCTTTGAATTTTAATTGTTCCTCCTTGAATATTAATTAAAGATATTCTTAACTTCAAAAAAACCATGTTTGAAGAGTCTGCTCCAAAAAAAAAAATCGAAGCCATGGTCGAGGTAAGATGACAATTTCGATTTTTTTTTTTTATTTTTTTTTTTTTTTGGAGCAGACTTTTCAAACATGTTTTTTCTCGAAGTTTAGACTATCTTTAATTAATATTCAAGGAGGAACAATTAAAATTCAAAGGGAGACATAGTTAAAATTGGACTTAAGTTAAAAACAACATGAAATGTTACATATAAAGTTAAAAAAAAAAAATAGCTATTTGAATTTCAATTGAACAACTTTTAATATGAGTTCAAGACAGCCTTAGCTTCAAAAAAAAACTATGGCTGAAAGATGTACTCAACAGTCTTTAGACTACAGCGTAAAAACCCAATAAATTGACAATTTTTAAAAAACACGAAGAGTTTCACATATTTCTTACTTTAAATGCAAATTAAAAAAATAGCTATCTGAATTTCAATTGAACAACCTTTATTATGAGTTCAAGATAGCCTTAGCTTCAAGAAAAACTATAGCTGGAAGATGTACTCCAAAAAAAAAAAAAAAAAAAACGAGGCCAGCTAAAAGGCCCAATCTGATGGATAAGCACATATGAATCAACGTTTTTATTAAAAAAAGTAAAATATTTGAGTTAAAAGAACTTTCATCAAAATATTTAACTCAAACACTAGTACACCTACAGAAAAATCGTCGTAAACTGTTTTGTTTTTTATTTTAAAAGCTTTAAAAATAAAATATGTACAGTAAAAAAAGTTTTTCTACGATATTTTCATCAAAATTATTTTTTTCACAGTATCTAATAAATAAACTACTTAAGAAAATAGGCTCTACAGTTACTAGTTTTCGAGTAAAAAAAAAAATTAAAAAACTTAAAACATAAATATACTGAGCTCAGGGAATTAGACTGTATGTTTTTCATTAATAATTTTATTAAAAACAAGAAAATTTGTATACATGTTATTCTTTAATCAATCCCAAGAATGTATCTGCTTTCATATCGAAATACCTTAATACACCTACATAACACAATTAATACTATTAGACTAGCGCAAGCTTTCAATAAAAAATTCATTTCCAAAGATATGTCGGAAATTTTAATTTGAAAGCAGATACATTCTTGGGATTGATTGAAGCATACAAAAAGATCAGAAAAAAAAGTAAATTGTTATATCGGAGATATTTTGAGAAAAACTTTTACAAAGAAAATAATAAGAAAATTATTATATTTTTGCATCCCATTTCCCGCAGTTTTCGAGATATTTCGTTTTAAAAAGTGTTCAAACAACTTAAAAAGAAAAAAACAGAGCGTACAGTTATTAAAAGAATGAACGATATGATATAAAAGAATGCCCTAAACTTGCCTTAAAAATATATGAAAACTTTATATGTTTTCATAAAAAGGTAATTTTTTATTAAATACGGAGACAACTTTCTCATAAATATGTAACACATGTTCACACATTTCATATTTTAAGATCAATTCTCGTCGGATTAAAGTTACCGTTTTTCTCACTTTTTATATGAATTTTCTCTTATTTTGTGTGTCGTAAAAGCACAATAACAATAGTTGATTAATTGTACAACTTTCAATTTTAATTTTTAATAATTTTCTTGTCTGTTGAATTTTCATCGCATTTTGCACTATGATTGGCCGCAACTCTTTTTTAACGTACCAAGTATTTGTCAAGCGTTTACCATAAAAACAAAAACAATGACAAGCCAAAATGTCATATCTTAAGTGTTGAACTATCGCAAAAGCTGTCACCTTCAGTTTTGGTGTTGGGACCAACAATTGCGAGAACTTTCTGGCATAGGCACGTAAACTTTTTCATGTGTTTTTATTACAAAAACAGCCGAAAGAACTCAATTCATATGCATACGTTCTTTGCGACTTCATATAAAACATGGCTTTAAGTCACAGATAGGCCAATGGACCTCCAAATATTGTTGTTTCTTTGCGCAACATTCGCTTTAAAGCTACGCGAAACGTGTGTCAAAAACAAGATAAACGATTGCGATTTCCCAAACATTCTATGCAAAAACTGCAAAACTTTTCAGATACGCGCTGCGCTGTATGGTACGTGGCGGCTAGGGAGCGGAACTACAACTTAAATAAGCAGCAGCAACCCACGTTGCCAGTATACAAAATTAATTTGTGCTTAAAGTTGGAAAATTAACGAAATCTTTGTGTGAACAAAAAATCACTTTTTATCTACAATTCGCAATTTGTAAGATTGTTATTTGAGTTGTACTTTTGTTTTGTATGTACGATCGGAGACACCTAAAATTGTTAATCATTTGCAATTTCGGCTTCATTCACCTTTGCCGCGTTGGTGCCGCCAACACTGCGCGTGGTCGGAAAACTAATTTCCATCATCGGCAAACTCAAGTGTTAGAGTAAATTATGGAAATTAATTGATTTAATGCTAAGATAATCGCAGAAAATTCATTTTGTAAGTGCAGGGTTTTTTTTATTTTTTTTTTTTATTTCTTAGAAGTCAGGGAGAACATCTAAGAAAAAGAAAAACATAGTAGCACATAGTTTATTTAATTTTTTGAATTTGAAGAACAATACATTTTACAGGAACCAATATTATAGCACATTAAATTGCCTTTAATTAGTTGATTTCTGAACGACTTGACCTCCCACATACAAAAAACTATCTGCATATTGCATAAGTTTTTTTACTTGCTATAAAATAGATCTTAGCTGAAAGTGGGCTGTATTATTATATTGGGCTATAATATAGTTCCTAGTAGCATCAGGGGAAGTTATGAAGACAAAAATCTAGCTTACAAAACAGTGATGTCTTTTTAATAGATGTGTATCAAAATTAATAAGATACTTAGCCTTTGTTGTGAAATTTGCTTTTATAATATCTTCCTAGAACAAGATATAAAATCATGATAAAGAGACCGCATGTCTGTTATGTCTTAGTACTCAAAAACATGACGTTTGATGTTCTTAGAGACAGACACGAGATAGGGCACATTATTGCCCATATATGTATGCTTTATCAAAACAAATGAGAGAAAGATATGATTCGCTTTTGGCATGTAATATATTATATTACAGGTAGCCAAGTAGGTAGCGCGCAGGACTATGAAGCGCTGGGACATGGGTTCGAGACTGACTTTGCAAATTTGCAAACCGTAAGTAAAAATTAAATTTGATGATAAAATCAAATGAAGCATAATAAAGTTTTTACAATTTGCTTATTAATTAAGTAATTTGATAATAAAATAAAATTATACATAACAAAGTTTTACAAGACCGGATATTTTTATTATAATGTTTTTAATGTGTCTTTTAAACAGCTCAGAAAGATACTTTACCGAGTCTCTTGAAAGATAACATTGAGGGGAAAGTGTCTTTACACCTCATATGCCAAATGGCTCTTTATAATTTATATATATAATTTGTTGTCTTTCTACTTGTCTTTAAAAGGCCTGTAAAAGAAGCTATAAGACCTTTTTATGCTACTAGGGGTACCGATATTAATCCTCTCAGAATGAATCGGATGTGACTTTTAACCAAGTCTTTAGCTCAAAATGTACGATGCTCATCAAAAACAATGGGACAAGCATTTGTGGGACAACGTTGTCACACTTCGATATAATTAACTTAGCAGGTTTTACTATTACCAGACTTGTAAAATAAACCTTAACCACAAAAGATTTATGTGTTATATTTTTTCCTATCCCAAATAAATTAAGAAAAACGTCCGGGATCCCAGAGCTTTAATTCCGGGACATTTTATCATGGAAATCCACTAACCATGAACAAAAATAAAAAAGATGCATATACATTATTAAAAATGAGGATTTGATTGTGAGGATTTTATTCTCTTTGGTATAAAAACGATCATGACATAATGCATAATAAGAAAATTCAAAAATTATTCATTTAAATGTTTCTAGGAGCTTCGTGTATGAGATCTTATGGAGAGAGTTGTGGGGTACTTCATATTCAAGTTACAATACTGCCGTATTAAGCGAAAAAGACGTATCTCAAAAAAAAAAATATCCGAGATTATTATGGCATCGGATAGCTTAAGTAATTACGCGTCTAATGATATACTCCAAATGTCGGTATCTTAGTTTTATCATATACAAAATGTACTAAGAAAATTTCTTCTGTCTCAATTTTACCACAAATTACTAAGCGAAAAAGACGTATCTCAAAAATACGAAGGAAAAATATTATTATATTCGTATACGAATATAAAAACTAAAAAAATAACGGGAATTAAACGCAAAGCTTCCTTGACTGGATCACGTTGTCATTGTCGTTGCAAGTTCTTGTCGTTACTTGTTTGTTTTCGAACGAAAAAACCATGTTCGTTTGGAGAAAACTCCCTTCTTTTAAGGCTTGAGATTTCATAAGTAACAATCATGTATGCTTAATTTTTTAAATCTTTATCTTAGTATATATAGTATAGTTTCTAAAAATATAATTTGATATTAGTTTTTATTTAATATTATCTGTATTTTATAAGATAGAAAAAATTATATCTTTTGTATGAAAGTTTATATGGCAAGATTAAAGTAAAAAGACGTATCTACATTTTTAAAGCTATAAATACTAAGTGAAAAAGACGTATCTCATGAAAAGCGTATAAACGCAGGGAATTTCGATATTTTGAGTAAGTCATAAATAAATAACCTTAAAATGATATTTAAGTTGCCATAAATAAGTTAAAAAACTCGTAGAGAAAGTAAGAATAAAACGACATTTACAAAATATCAATTATCTCGAAACGAAATTTATTGAGATACGTCTTTTTCGCTTAATACGGCAGAATAGGTCTCTAAAAATACTCTTTCATACCCTAAAATTTTTAACTTAGGTCTATGGGTCAAAATGTTGCCTGGAGGGCCGGCTCAAGAGCTCAAGTTTTTTCTTTGTAAAAGAAATTCAAAAATTTTGTAGCAGATGCAAAAAAACTATGTATAAGATACAAAGCTTATCGTCTTTTGCAACGAATATTCTACTCAGCTACACTTTTCGCCAATTATCCAGAATCCGTTGCTGCTTTTTTTGTTGTTGTCGTTTACTTATTACTGATGGAGATGGACTCAGTGAGAATTTTTTTTTTGTTTGGCTGCTTCAATTGGATAATTTTTTTAAATTTCCTTTATTTTTGACCATTTTCAAAATCCTGTGAAAAACCCACAAATACTATTTTTTTGGAGTAATAATTTAGATTTACTTTCTTTAAAGTATTTCCTTTAAACTATACCTATTTTGTTGGGTTTCGAGACAAAAACATTTTTAGTTTTTGACCACTACACGATCTACTGTGCGACGTCGGAATTTTTTATCTCCCTACTTCGCCAGTTCCAGCTGCATCAGCGAAAAGACGAAGGCGCTTCTCCTTTAATTGCGTTTGCATGCATAATGCCTTTGCTACCATAAATTTGCTGTTTCAATTGTTGTTGTTTTGCGTTGCATCCTCCCCGAATTGCCTGTAATGCAATTGAATGTCAACAATTTAATTAAATCGTCCATGTTAGTTACGGCTGGAGACATTTTTATGGTTTAATTGTTAAGATTTGTAAGTGCGTAGCAGCAACAGTTCGAAAAAAAAAATTATATAAAATAAAAATTTCAAAAATTGCAAATTTATTAGGTCTATTTTATGGTAGCTGCTTTATAAATATTATGGTTTTTGTATGCATTAAGTATTTGAAAAAAGAAGAAAATCTTATTTGCTGAGAAGTGCATTATAAAATTAGAACACAATTCTTTTTCTTTTTCTATATTGTACATTAGACATGTTCAAATAAATGGCATGTTCTAGAATACTTCAAGAACACTCGATTTTCGAAAATTGATTCATATTCAAGTATATCCTCATCTAAAAAATAGATAAAAAATAGCCATAAAAGTTAAGAAAATTTGAGTTTTTTCTTCTATGCAATATTTTTATTTTAATTTGTTTCGATTTTCCTTACGTACGCATAAGGAAGTATCGAAAAGAAATTTACCGCAATTTTTAAAGCTTATATATAAGGAAAAAAAAACTGTGATCAGTTTCAGATTTTCATAAATTTTAAATTTTCAAACACAAAGTTTCGAAAACGTTGTTCTTATCGCGACAGTCCACAAGGCTTGGTAAATACCATTTCGCACTTTTTTGAAATAGTTGAACTTTAGAGCTGTGTTTTTTTTTCAAAATTCAAACTAATTCTGCTAATGATTTTTGAGTTCCCAAAAGCATAATTTGTTGTTAAAAAATAAACAACTTCTTGACAAGAGTAAGGCATACATATGTTGATAATACTAACGTAAACATCATTGATCTGGAATTCCATAATGAAAAAAAATTGCTAGGTCGCTGAAGGTAGTAAAAATGCACTATAAGATTTCACTGCTTCCATCTTATTGGCAAAAACAAAATAGTTTGTTTGATTTTTAGTGTGGGCGGTAGTGTGACGAACTTCTCCAAACAATAAATAAAAACAACAAAAGTCAAACTTTGCCAAAATGTTAAACGCGTGCAATCACGATTTTTGTGTGAACATCGAAATCAACAAAAACCAAAATAAAATTATACAACAATTTGTCTCAAAGTAGAAACAAGGAATTTATTTAGTTGCTGGAAACAAATAAAAACTGAACACCAATTGGTGGAAACAGCAACTACACGACACACAAACACTTACCAATTAAATCGGTAACGTCTTAAAACTGCACCGAATACGCCAATCAATTGTAATGGCTTCCTCTCTATTTGCTTTGTCTTGAGTGACTTAAGGTGGACAACAGCAACAAACTGTCAGTCAGTTAGTTGGTGCGCATTCGCAAATAACATTTGAATCCAATTTCTAATGAAGGCAATCGGTTTCAGAGTCAGTACTCGGTCCTCTTACCTCTGCGCATCGTCAAAATGCATCGTTCGTTTTCACTTTGAGCATAGGACGATTTCATTCCCCAAAAGTGAACATAAATCAAAATGCGGACAAATTAAAATAAGGGTACCTACTCCTCTGAGCGCGAAAACTCGAAAAGCATGTAAAGCTCGAAATCTTTTGAGCTTGCTTACGGGAACACCCCTATCAATGCAAACGAATGAGTTTGATCAGTGTTGCCACAGCCAAGAACAAAATGGTATCACAAGAAAATAAGCTTCTCCAGGAATTGGTTTTTCCTCAAAAAAAGTTTGACAGCCATTTACGATAAAAGAAACTTTAGGTTTACTTATCTCTTCGACTATTAGAAGCTCAATCGATATTAAAAATTTGAGTCCAGTGACAGATGGTTTTTGATTAATTCCAATGCATATGTCCATTCTCGTAGCTTTTCTGTAACATTTAGTTAAATGAGTAATTAAGTTATTTGTACACCAGATTTGATTAGCAAAGTTGCCCTAATGCTTAACATTGTTACATATATCCGTAATATATTGGCATACAAATGTAGTATTATTTTTTAATGAGAAAAATAAATTGTTTTGGTTTAAGGAAAAGCAGCTTGGACTTCATTTTCTTCATTTTGCCCACATTTTGTCTTTAAGATACTCAAATCTGCGTCTCATTAGCGACAAATAACAAGAACAAAAACTGAACACTAGACAAATACTACTTGTACAAGTCTCAATACCAATATCAGAAACAGTACCCAGTCATAACCGTAATCCTCAAAAGAATTTTGGGCCTTATATCCGCTTTTTTTTCGTTAATAATTCCCATTATTTTGTGTGGGGCTATAACCACTTCTAAAAACAGACATAGTCCCCAAAAACAAGACGATATGACGCCAAATAATTTTGGGCGTATGTCCACAGGCGATAGTATGTCCAACACCACAATATAGTAAGTGAACATAATGCCCACTTACCTTAGCTTTTATGTAGAATTACTGTGGCTTGCGAAGCCAGTGTTGAACATACTATAGCCGCAGCCGAAGGCCACCGCAATGCCGGTGTTGGATATATAGGGGAATGCAAGCCTTGAGACAGCTCAACAACACTAATCACTTATTCGTTTAGATACCTTTTTTGTAAAAAATAATTTTTCCATACAATTTACATGTAAAACTAACAGGCTTCGGCGCCACCTTATAAAATTGAGTTACAGAGCTGAATTTTCGTGAACTTTTTCTTCATATCATAAACTTACTTTTTAAGCAACAGCACCTTAAAAAAAAAACAAAAAAAAAAAATTTGAATCACCCTAATGTTGTATATCCAAATCCTCAAGCTGCAGTAGTTAAAAACATTTAATTAGCCAGCTTCGATCGATCTGTAGCATTTGATAGTAGCGAACATAATGTTTTGAATTCTTTTGTTGTCAGTCTGCGCATGCGCAGCCAGACGCCAGCCAACCATCGTTGGTGTCAACGTGCACTCATTGAGTTGAGTTCATTGGTCAAGTGGTTGCGTTTGCGTTCCAGTTGTGCATTTAGTTTTTACTTAGATTGTGCAGCAGAGATTTTTTTTTTCATTTTAAACAAAAAGAACAAACCGTTAGTAGTTTAAAACAAAAAATCATTCCTCATGGTATAACATCCTCAGCTTGGTACAATATTGCTAAAAAAAAATAACGAAACTTGATAAGCTTTATCCATACAACAGCGTATATTCAAAAGGAAGAATCTTAAAATGACTGATATGCAATTTGGCTCAATTCAATTCACCTAGCCTCACCGTAAATTTAAGGGTCTCTTCAAAGAAGCTGGGATTTCAGTATAAAATTTCCATTCAGTTTTATTTGCTCTGAGTACTAAGTGATGTAAATTGCACCATGTAAGGTTTCCATAAATTTATTTAAGTATTTAAAAGCAATACAAGAATACGTATAATGCGCCTTTCCAATATACTTTGTACACAGTGCAGTTTAAGATGTTCAATTTCACACATTCGGTTCTATTCGCGCAATCTTTTCATTTTGGCACTGCACAAAAGGAGTACTAAAGCTACCTTTGGTGGAACAGACACCAAAAAATGATCAACCTTTGAAAGAAAAGCGGGATCAAACTTATACTCAGATTTATTTTGTATACTGTACATATTTAAGGATAAGCTAGGAACTCGGTCATAACCCCAATGGTCATAATCCCCAAAACAGTTTTTGACCTTACGTCCTTTTTTTCGGTCATAGGCGCCATTTCTTTTTTGGGGCTGTGACCAAAACAGGAGGACATAAAGCCAGATAAATGTGGACATAACACTCACTTACCCTAACTTTTATGTCGAATTACTGTGGCTGGCAAAGTCGATGTTGAACATACATACTTCAGCGAGGATCAAAATCGCAAAACTAATAATATGACACGACTTCCTCTTTTTCGATTTGTAACTTAGTCACTTATATTTGATTTTAAAATTAAGTTAAACTTCCAGAAAGTTAATAAATTGTCATAATTTGCATAGTAGTTTTAACCATTTAAAAAACATTGTTAAGTTTATTGACAACATGTCGCATGAGTAATCTTTATATGTACTTAATAAGAATTAAAGTCAATCATTCAGTGTCAATCATTATAATTGCATGGAAGTTAAAAAGTTACTTACATTAGGTCCGCTATTCGAATTATGTTATTTTGTGACGACTATTCGAAAGCAGATTTTAAGCCTTTCGAAAATTGTTAGCTGAAACGTTGCAGTGGCATGAACGTTGAAGCCCATATGTAATATATTATGGATTATCTTAGTACTTCTTAGAATTTTTATTTTAGGTGGGCTACTAAATTCGAGAGAGCACATCGAATTTTAGCCTTCCAAATTTTTCGCAAAAAAAAAAATCAAAATTCACTCATCTCAGAAGAAAAGTCTTTAAGCTATACCGAAAACGAAAAAGGACTTGATTTTCACCCAACTAGGCATAGAAGTAACTTAATAGAATCTTTCTGGTCGGCACTCAATCGCACACTTCCACTAGTTTTCACATGAAAGCCTCTTATTACACGGTTAGAAATCTTGGAATAAATTTTAATACAGGCGAAGTATTACAAAGATTTTTAATACAGTTTTGATTAAATTTAATACTTTTGAATATATGAGGCGCCCGATTTCAAAACCGGCCAAGTCCAAAAAAATAAAATTTTGAGATATTCTCATATATAAAAATCTAGACCAGGCTTTATCTTTCTACAATGGTTTTAGATTAAAAAAAAAATGTTGCCACAAATATTACACTCTTTAATTTATAATTGATTCATGGGTTTCAAAACCGGCCAAGTCCATTAACTTGCATTCAAAACCAATCCAACGCCTTGGAATCAAAACCGGCCAAGTCCAGTACATTGGTTTCAAAACCGGCCAAGTCCACTTTTTTTCCAACGCCTTGGAATCAAAACCGGCCAAGTCCAGTTCATTGGAATCAAAACCGGCCAAGTCCAAAATTGTTTTCTCAAAAACATTCGCAAATAAAACTTTAAATATCTGATCTGACGTACCTTGAGTAAGAAATTTTATAAGCTATCATGTGTGATGTACTTTTTAATTTTTCAATGAACATAGATGAAAACAAACGTTTTTTGTTGTTTTCCCAAAAGTATGAAATATGGACTTGGCCGGTTTTGAAACCGGGCGCCTCATATTATAAAATTTTGTAATACATTTTGTATTAAATTCTAATACAGTTCAAACATTAAAACGATATTTTATAACATTTGGAATCAATTTGATGCTATCGCAAGTATTACATTTAGCCAACGTAAATATGATACTACGTTGGCTGATGTATTTAAAATGTTCATGCAACCCTTATATTGAAAGGGAACCAGGTTCGAATCACAGTGGATACGACATATTTTTTTTTAACTTTCAATAAAAACGAGTATTAAATTTTAATACAATTCTGATGTAGTCATTTATGTAAGCCCAAAAGTATTAACATTTATTCCAAAATTTTTAACCGTGTAGTTGTCCTAATAGATCGGTCAGAAACCAAGCAGATCGAATGCATCGACAAAGAGTATTTCATTGTTTGAGTTCTCGAAATCCGGTTTTCTAAATATTTCGAAAGCTAGATCTAAATGAAAAAAATTCTGGTAATTTTCAGAGCCAGTGGACCAAAGGCACTTGGGAAGGCGGTTTCAGAGCTCTACGCTTTTTTTCCAGTGCCGTGTAAATTTTTTTGTTCAAAAAATACTATTTTTAACTTTAATAATGCCTAAATATTATGTCACACATTTTGTTTTTAAGACTAACATTACAAAAAAAGATATAAGCAATTTACTCATTCACCACATTTTACCTGAATGGCAAAGTGTGATCCTTGAAAAACTCTTAGAAAGGCTAGAAAACCCCTTTGTTCAGAATTTAAGAAAATAAAATGTCTATTTTTGGTGTGTTTTTCCAACAATGCTTAAAGTAAGACTGCAAAAAATCCTGTTTGAGGTCATACCTCAAGACTGAAAGTAGGTGTGCGCTGCTGTTTTGAGGGCCCTATACAGATAGCCTTATTCGCGCCATCACAATTGCGCAAATCAACAACACTTTACAATTTACATTTTCAGGCTTCATTAGTAAAAGGTGAACATTAAATTTATGCGTATCAATCCACTTGAATAGTGATCTGAAGTAAAGAGAATGCATATTCTACAACTCAGTCGCTTTTTGTAGGCTACAGCAACTAGTGCAGTGTTCATTACTTTATCTAACTATTTTATTGCAATTCTACTATACAATCATTATTGTGGGACTAAAAAATGTTTTCTCAACTTCTTAGGTGGCCGTCCCCTGCCCTGGTGGTGTAGAAACAATCGTAATGGTGGGCAAAATGGACGCGCTTCACTATCTGCCAAACATCCTGCCGACAGTATACGAAGACCCACAAGCAATTCGGGAGTATGGACTTGGCTAAGTAGTCGCCGCTCATCGGCAGGGCCAGACCAAATCGGACCACCGTCATCATCACCCGCCGAAAATCATTACACGCATATGGATGACGCCTATAGTCCAGTTGGAGTGGGCGAAGCTTTGTATGCAGAATTAGATCGTGAGTCAGTGCGCTCAGCAAATCCATCATATCAGAATACTGCATATAGTCAATGCGGCGAGGTAAGCGTTAAGTTTCTTACAGTTCTTCTGTCTTTCGCCCATGGACGAACACATACATATGTGACCTGGACTACAGAAACCAGGTTTATGTTTCAAGAGGTCGATTATCAGGTTTCTCTCCAATGAACTGTGACTTACGAGATTGTAACAAAATTCACTCTATTAAAAAAAGATTGGAAATAATATTCACACGCATTTTCGCATTTTTTGTAAACTTCATTTGCATTTATCCCGAAAACATATTTTCAAACATTTACCTAGTTTTCGTAGTACAGGTCACACATAATGATTTTATATTAACAAATAAATAACTAACAACATTTAAGGACTTAACTTTCAAAATAATTTTCTTTAAATTTTTAGAAATACAACTTCCAACCCAATGATCAGGACATTCCCATGGTTGTGTCATCAGCACCCAGCAGTGCCTACTATTCTGATTTATCAGTGACCGCTATGCCTGGCGGTGGTGGAAATGATCGCGCTTATGAAATCGTTGGACTTACTGTGATGTCGCAGCCTTTACCCAACTGGGGCGATGCCGGTGGCACTAGTGGAGGCTTTAGTGGTGCAACAGCGCCACCAGCGGGTGAATTAAGTAGCGCTTCTACTGCAGCTGGTCTGGCAGCCCAAAGGCGCATACCAAGGTTAGCGGCCATAAATGAAACAAGCACAACAACGGTTCCCTCAGATTATGTATGAGAAGAAAGTAAATTGTAAAAATTATAATTTTTACATAAGAATTAACAAAGAGCTTATATTTACATAAAAAAAGAAACTGATCGAAATGAAATTCAAAAAGCAATCTATGTTTAATAGCATATGCGATTATGTGAAACATTTTTGCATCTGTTTCATAAGGGCGGTTCATTTTACACCAACATTTTTAATTCTCCGGTTGCACATGAACTCTTGAAGCTCAAGTTGGAAGTTTTTAGGTTTTTGAGAACTTAGTACTTTTAAAGTATCAAAATTTTTAGATTCCATTGGAACAGAAAACTGTATACGCGCAATTTCTCCATGTGACTTTTATGAAAAAACGTATGCGTCGATAATGGACCTTTGAAAAATAAAATGTACGGCTCGAATTGTGCCGAATTTTCATTTCAGCCTATGCTACCAGATTTTATGTGTGATGGTAACCGTGAAACGGTTGATCTGAAATGAACCACCCCCAATATTTCATGCAACAGCAGCAAAAGAAAAGAAGTTTTAATGTTTAGAGCATCAAAAACCGAAACTTAAATCTTAAGAATTAAATAAAAACGATATAATCGTTAGTGATATTTAGCCTAAAGTTTAAAAAAGAGATAAGAAAATATTTATAAAAACAATTTTTTATAGATTTTTAATCAAATTTAAATAATCTAATTGTAGTAACATAAAAATAAATTTTTCAATAATAAACACCATCCCATCATTAGTAGAACAGATTTTGCACTTTTTTTCAGATAAGTTAGCTTAGGTGAAGTAATTAATATCGTGTTTAAATACTATACAACAGGAGACTGAAATTATATAATACACAAGTAGTGTGGAAAGTTGGTTTTTTCTTCGAACAAAGCGATTTTCGCAGTAAAAATTCATTGTTTACAAATCACTCACTTTCTTCATAGGATTCTCTCAGTAAAGTTGAAATGCACTGGAGCTATAATTTCCGACGGCAAACGCGTTCGTCACATTAACATAATGTCCACAAATTGATAATGCGATTTTTGACATCAGCTGATTACAGAAGAAGAAGTCGAGCTTAACGCGGGGTCGTCACAAAGACCAGACCGACACGAGGAAATCTGTTGCAATTCCATTTTAAGTTCCCATCGCTCACCTCAGATACAAAATGGTAAATCTGGTAAAAGAAAGCTACGGTTCGTAGATATGTGCTGGCGGCAAAAAAAAACCACGTCAACGAGTTTCGAGCAGATTTTGTTATGTTGGAAAGAACTTTGGGTGTTCAGAACTGGTCGGTACAGCGATTTTTCGTTCAGTCACTTATCCGACCATAAAAAGGCGTCAATTTTTGAGATGCATACATATCATCGAGCTGCGAGCTAAGTTTGTCGTGTTGAGAAGAACGTTATCAGTAAACTCTCTTTTGGAAAATCTGGCTTCCTGTTGTTAGAACTGTGTAATTGTTTGGAAGGTATATGTTAGCAATTTAGTCTTCGACAAGTAATAAGTATGTAAATATCAGTTGCCAGCTACTAGAAGCACACAAGGTTCATTCTCAACTATAGCTATTAATGTTGTTAAGTGGAATGTCATTCTTTTATTTTTACAGATTTGATTGATATGCGATTGTTTTGAGGCAAGCGCCTTACCCTTATATGCGAATTTTTTATAAGCTCATAACACTGTAGAGTTTTTTTGTTGTGATCTTTATGTTTTTAGATACATATGTACTTCTTGAAACCAGACCTGACACAAATGTTTTTCGAGAAGGCCTAAAAACTAACGTGCCAAAAGTATGTGGCTTCGCCCAAAGGAAAAGGTACCGTATTCGAGCTAATATTCACATACTTTATTCACGGTCAAGAAAGTGGATGATAAGTGTGTAGATATTGATTTGTTAAATATATACATTAGGGTGAATATTTCTGCAACATAATTTGATCCTATAGTAACGACATGAAATTGGTGGGAAGATTTCGTTTTTTCGATTTTGATAGTGTCTAACAGTGCCGACAATTTATAAAACTCGAGATACGGTATTGTATACCTCGAGTAACGCATAGGATGAGGTACGAGTACACTTTATTTTTCCTTAATTTATTTGTCAACGTCAGACTAAAATTGGTATTTATCTGATTAAGGGCAGGGTAACGTATTTAACGTATTTTTTTCTCTTTTTTTATTTGATTTTTTGAATGAAAATCCTTTCAAGAAAATTTGAAAATGTGAAAAATTGAGACGGGCCGGAGCAAAACTAAAGAAGATACAGCAGCTTAAGCAATCGTGCCGCAGTATCTGTGCCTTTACTGTTTAAGACTTTAAAGCGTTTTTCCCACAACTTTTCTTTTGATAGCATCGACTTCAATTGCATTTGGGTTGCACTGAACAGACGAAGTGTAGCAGGTTTCAAGTGTAGAGTATTACGAAATCGGAAACTTGTTCATCCTTTTAAATCCATGTCGAGTGTGCTGCCACCAATTTTGTTTCTAAAAATGCTGAACTATTCTATCAGCAGATCTCTAGGCTCAACAAATCGTGGTATTTAATGAACTTTCAGCGGGCATCGCTTATGCGGATGACATGCATATGCCTCCTTGCCATAAAACAGTCCAACATTCAAGATAAACAAACACTGCCTTCAGAACTTTTTCGAAAGATACATGTTACGGAAATCAACTGAAGTCTGCCGGCATTCATTAGAGTGCTATGATCATGCAGGGTGGAAGACTCTTGTGAGATTTTAACACAGATTTAAACTTTTGCTTGTTTCGCATTAGCTAACGCAAAAACATTTATATCAGTGAAAACAGAATTGGGACGTGCAATATCGTCCAGATTTTCCTATACGTTTGTAGTTAGTAGAAAATTGACACTACAAAATTTATCCCAGAGAAATGAACAAATTCTGTTTTTTGGTGCGATTTGACACAGAAGATAAATCGCACGTCCCAATTTTGTTTAGACATTAAGTGAACAAGAGTGAAGCTTCCAAAAAGAAAGGACCAGCTAAAAGAATTTTTTTTATTTTTTTATACGCAATTATGGCTTGTTTATTAAAAAAGAAAAATAATTTTTGAGCTTACATAGTTTGGGATTACGACCGACAGGGTTGACAAACGAGCGAACTAGGAGACCATTTCACAACAGTACTTGATGGAAGATGGAGGTTTATTTGACTCTAAGTTGTTCTCTTTGGCTATAATTTGATTTCTTGATTTCAAAAGCCATATTCTACTTAACGAAATAAACAAAATTTGTTGCAGTACAAATGCATTAAAACGGAGTTGAAATTTACTTTGTACATTTTTTAATGATGAAATATGTTATAATAAATATTCTTGAACAAAATGTTTATTAAAATCTTTTAGTAAAAAAATATTATGTATAAATTTTTTGTTTTCATGCAACTTAAATTACATTTAAAAAAAACTAAACATTAGTGCCCATTTCCTCTCCTCTATCCGTATGTGAAATTCTGGAAAATGTTGTTTTTCTGAATTTAGGATTTTTCTAAGCTCACTGCGTACCTACATACCCATACAAAAATTAAATAACATTAACAAATATCGATAGCTTATAAGTGAAACAAATACATATTAGCTCTGCAACCTGTCCAACAAAAAAATTAAATTTATTATACAAAAAAAAATTAACTATAAAAATATTTACAATTGTAATCATCGAGTATATATTACATTCTTTTTGTCAGAAGCAAAAAATATTTATACATGAAATTGTACAATAAATTCAAAGATTTAGTAAGTGTATGGCATTTAATATTCTCGTTTCCATATGTACATTTCCACAGAAATTTTAGCCGGTCATGGTTTCGAATTTTTATTTTTTTTTTTTTGGAGCACACCCTTCAACAATGGTTTTTCTTGAAGGTAAGACTATTTTGTATTGATATTCAAGGTGGAACAATTAATATTCAAATACCTTTAATTAATGTAACTTTTCATGTTTTTTCAACTTTAAATTTTTACTATGTCTCGCTTTGAATTTTAATTGTTCCACCTTGAATATTAATTTAAGATAGTTGTAACTTCAAAAAAAGCCATTGTTGAAGGGTGTGCTCCAAGAAAAAAAAAATCGAAACGCCGACTAAAATGACAATTTCTCTGGAAATGCACATATACGTACATACATATATGTGTACATACTACACACCACATATGTAAGTATGATATAATAAATAGGCAAAAATTATATTTGTACACAAAGTGGACGCACTAAAATATAAAAGAAAATAAAACTTGTTGTTTTCATTTAGTACCGGACCGGTCTATAGTTCAGCTTATCGTGAGGTTTAAGAGTCGAAAATATATGGAAAATGTTGAAAAAAGTAGAAAAATATAGTAAATATTGATAAAAATTCAATAGGTTGAAAAACTCGAAAATAAGTTGTGCTGATATGTTGTCCATTGGGTTTTAGGGTATGTTTTATTTCAAAATTCCCTTAGGACCGGGATTGGTACTATTGGAACTTAAGTTGGACTTGGGACTGTTTTGTATGGGAAATTTGTGTTGAGAATGCAATATTTTCCAGTAAGTAAATTAAATTTAATTCTATCGACGAAACAAAACCAATGCCAGAAGATGAATTTTACCCTGCTCTTTCTGTTGTCGGTAAACTACAAAGCCGATCATTAATGACGACGTGTGATCTCGATGAAGTGCAGAATTGACGTCGACTTTCCATAAAGGACCCTGAAACAAACATTAAGTTTAGATATGTATATTCTAGAGTACTTTAATAACCAACTACTTCCTTTATTTAGCTAATGGTACCAAAATTCTTACATATGGTGGTAAGCTTTTACATTTAACGCTTAATCTGAACATAAATTTTGCTTGAAAATTTATTATTGCTTATAGACCTCAAAAATAAGTTACTCATAGATCCCTATAATAAGATATTCCCCAAAGGTTCTTCGCGACAATATGAATGTATTTCAATTAAAATAATAAACATCAAAAATAAATACCATAATTTACTATCAGCTTCTCCACACATTACAAGAGCCTTTAACATTAACTTTGAAAAGAAAACAAACGTACAATACAAAATTTTTACCAATCGTAACCCAATTCATTGCCGAGTACAACGTTTAGATCCAATAAAACTACAACAGGCTAAAAGATAATATGAGCATTTATTGGAACTAGGAATAATTCGGCGATCAAAAAGTCTTTGGGCAAGTGCCTAACCTATGGTTCCAAAACCAAACGGTACTTGGAGAGCATGCGGAGACAATCGTCGTTTAAATAACTTTACCGTTTGTGGCAGATATCCTACACCAAACATAAAGGATTTTCAAATAATTCTTTTTGATAAGCGAGTATTTTCTAAAATCGATTTAATTAAAGCTTTCCACCAAATTCCAATGGCAGACATAAGTAAGTAAGTTCATGTGTCAAACACATGTAATGGTGCAGTCCTACAACAAAAAGAACAAACCACGGGAATTCAACAACATATAGCTCCCTTTTCAAAAAAAATTTTAAAGCCTCAAATGATATAAAGCACTTATGATAGGGAATTATTAGCCATTTATGAAAGCATGAAACATTTTTGCTTCATGGTTGAAGGCCGTTACTTCAAAATTATTACTGACCATAAGCCATTAATTTACACATGTTCTAAAAACTCTAATAATCTCTCTTCAGAACTTTCAACTTCGATTGAACATATTGCAGGTGCAGAAAATTTAGTTGCAAATGCACTTTCAAGAATTGGAACGATAGAAATACAAACCTATTTCTCATTCTGAACTTTTTTAAGTCTTAAAATTCAGATGAAGATCTGAAAAATTTGTTACATCGTCCAACAGTGCTAAGTCTTATAAAATGCAAAGTTCCAAATTCGGAAATTAAGATTTATTGCGATGACTCTTATGGTTTACTACGCCCATACATTCCAAAACCTTTACAAAACAAATTTTTTCAACATATTAATGGGTTATCGCACCCAGGTATAAGATGTTCAACAAAATTAATTGCTGATAGATTTATATGGCCAGGAATCAACAAAGTAGTTCAATTATGGACGAAAACTTGTCTGAGCTGCTAGGAATCGAAGTTTTCAAGACATTGTAAGATCAAATTGAATCAATGAAAAGTCATAATGAAAGATTTGAACACATCAATATTGATCACATTGGACCACTTCCATCATCAAATGGTTACCGCTATTGTGAGACTTGCGTTGATAAATTTTCAAGATGGCCAGAAGTAATTTATCTGAAACTGTTGCAAAAGCATTTTATGAAAATTGGATTTGCAGATGAGAGTTACAACTGATCAAGGTCGCCGTTGGCCTTGTAGGAACTGAAAAATTTGGGAAAAATCCGTTGATTGGAGGATTTTTGGATACAGGTTTACTTCAGCTGACATTCTCCAATTTTTTCTTATGGGTAATAGGGGGTTAAAATTAAAAAAGAAATATAAAATATAAGATTTAGTTTCGGAGACCTAGCCTTTCGGAAATTGCGGATATAGCTTTTGTAAAAATGATTATAAGTTGTATAAGTATCCTGAATGAATATCAAAAATACGGTGGTCATAAGAAAGATAATTTAATCGCCTATAATAATGGTGAACAAAGTTTTGAAATTTAACCTATAGTTTTGGAAATATGACAATTTTTCTAAAATTTTGACCAATTTTTTTACAAAAAAGTTATTTTTTCCAAAAAAATATGGAAATAACCTAAAAATTTTTTAGCATGTTAAGAAAGTTTAATTTATTCTCTTTAAAGTGGTATATAGCTTGTTCTCAATTTTTGTATAATTACCCCCTTTTTTACCGAAAAACAAAAAAAATTATTCAATGAATTCTTATGAAAAGTATGTATTTATGGGCAAACAAATAAAAAACCATTGTTATTGCTTCCCAATTAAGCGTTGTTGCTATTAAAATATCAAAAGAAAATTACAATGAAAGAGAGTAGTGGATTTTTTTCTCCTTGCTATGGCAAGGCTTTGGTAGCTAAAAAGTGCATTACTTGAAAGAATTTAAAAAAAAAAACAGGACATTTTTCCACGCTTATATCTCAGCTTTTGCTTAACCGATCTCGAAGCTGACAATTTTAGAGCACTCTGTTCGATGAGTACCTTGATTTGATATATCATTTATTGCTGTAGCTATTCTGGATCTCGTCAACCAAGCCTTTCCTTCGAGGTAAAAACTATACTAAGTCAAATTACCACTAAAAAAATAGTGTCGCGCTTTGCATATAATTTCAAATCACACCCCCGCTAAAGAAGTTTCACTTCAAAAATGTTAAAAACAAAAAAAGGAAACACTTACCGATTGGGACCTTAAATTTTCTTATACAGTTGAGGAAGTACGATACGAAATTCGGAAGCAAAAGCTTTTGAAACCATTGCATATACCACAGTGGATGCTGCACTTTGTCAGTGCTGCAATGCACTTACACTATCGAAGGATTTTCAGCGAATAAACAAATAATAATAACAAGCAAATAATTGCTAAATTGCAAACAAAAATTAAAGTTAATGAAACACTTTTTGCTTCTGATTAAATCAAAAAGCATTGAACACAATCACGCACAATTTACAATTAAAAAAAAAAACCCCAAAAGCAAAACAACCAAAAAAAATACAGCACTTGCGGCTCTATCGACGGCGCCGTTTTCAAACATATCCTTAGGTTACCATGCAATTTCATTCAAATTCTTTTTTTTACTACTAATTATTCAAAATATTCACAATTTAACACAAGAAATTAATTAGTTTGCAATGAGAATTAAATATAACGGTATCAGTTAATTAGCGTTGCCACATGTTTAAGCAGAATGACAGCTTTGGAGTTATGTGCCGCGTAAACCTGCGCATTTGACTGCAAGTTGCATCGTCCATAAGTTGGTTGTTTCGGAAACTATTCAACAAATTATTGCAGATGATGTATTAAATGGCGTTCTGAATAAAATAAATATTGTTTTACTCATATCTGCGTAGTTGAAATTTTATGTGTTTGTTTTATTTAATACCTAAGCACTGCGCTTAGAACATTTCACATATAGAAGGTTCAAAAATCAATATAAATTGTGCGGGATATCCAATTTTTAAGATTTATTCTTAATTAAGAAGACACAATGAAGTAAAGCTTCAAAAAATATTCGCACATGTTGGCCACAATTTGCAGCTAATCGTACAGGTTTAAGAGCAATACGGAAAGACAATCAATAAGGGTATTCCTCTAAAGGCAAAGATGCCTCGAAAACTGTGTAAGCTGCGTAAGCAGAGAACATTTTCGAGCCTTGAAAAAGATTTGAATGGAGCAACGTTTACGCACGCCTCAACTTTCGAAGCAAATATGTGAGAAAGCAGCCTTGAAAAGTCGGAAAGTTAATCAGTGCTGCCGTTTGTCGAAACAATTTGCAGCTAATTTGAAATTTGTTTTGTGGTTTGCACTTATGTAAATCTGATATCACGATTATTAAATATATTAATAGTGCGATTCTGATTCATTCGTTTGCTTAGATGGAGGTGTTCTCGTAAACAAGCTCAAAAACTTTCGAGTTTTCGCGTCCAGAGGAATATCCTTAATGTTTTTTTTTTAGTAAAAACCCCTGTAGGTGAAAGAAGTAGGTGCGCGGAGTGGATGGTCTTGCCATTGTTGAAAACAGTGAAAACTTTAATACAGAATGAAATGGTTTTTTTCCTTGTTGCGAAAGAGTTTTTGACAGTTTGCTGTGAGCAAATTTTTACTGAATACATTTTTACAAGAATTATTAAGCAAGACAAAACACAAATTTGAAAAACATATTTTAAGCAGTGATGCCAGTTCGTGTTTTACTAACCTGCTTGTGGGCAATTCGGTTCGATAAATAGCTAGAGGAGAAATAAAGTAATACACTGATTAGCTCATTGTAACTGTATCTCAATTAAGCGTTGTAGTTATTAAAATATCAAAAACAATAGCAAATTACAATGGGAGATCTAGCAATTCTAGATCCTAAATAGTGTCGTCTTTTGCATTTTATTTTACACACCTAATCAAATCACATCCGTGCTAAAGACAAAAAAGGTCAACTTTTCCCAAAAAAAAAATTATTTTTACCATTTTAAGGAAAAATTATTTTATTTTGGGAAGGCCGTTAGTTCCTTGTTTTCAACTTGTCAACCTTGTTAGGAATACTCCTATAGTACACTGAATATAATATAATTGAAGGATGTAAGTCCTAAGCCACGGTCAAACGCCTCCCACTTACCCTTACATTAGCTATGATCAAATAAATGGCATGTTCTAGAATTCTTCGGGAACACTCAATTTTCGAAAATTTATTCATATTTAAGTATATCCGCACACAAAAAAAAAAAAAATTTAAAAAAACATACTCTTAGGGTTGCAATCAAAGCTGCAAAATTTCAATTTTTCGGAATTTGGCCAAAAATATGATGAAAATTTAATTTTCTTTGGACCAAAAATCAAATTTTATTATTTTTTTCTCATTTCTTTTTTTAATTGAAAATTTTTGTAGTAGCATTGACAATTTTAAATTATAGTGTATTAAGGGTGAATGTAGTGAAAATAACAAAGGATTGGAGCTGTTAAGCGAGAAACACCAAAGCTCTACTCGCGCGGTGACCATGGATTGTTTTCTTATATGTAGGCTTAAAAAATAGTGCTACATTTTTTTCGATACTTTCTTACGTGTGCAATAGGAAAATCCCAAAAAAAAAACATTTTAAAATATATATTATAAAAAAGAAAAAAATTTTTTTAAAGAGGATATGCTCAAATACGAATGTTTTTGAAAATCGAGTGTTCCCGAAGAATTCTAGATCATGCCATTTACCTTGTATACTAAAATTTCAAGAAAAATGAGAGTGAAGCCGTTAAAATAAATAATTACCCTTGTTCATCCTAGGCTAAACTGGTTCATCCTAAAGTATAAACCAAAATAGTCGAGACGAGACATAACGGGTAAGTTCGAGTGTATGTAAACCAATGTTGATAGCCAAAATGAGCCTATGTAATTGATCGAAATTGAACGAAACATTTTGACAAGACGTAAGAGTTCCGTAAGAACCGCACTTCAAAACGTTGCTACTTACTTGTCATAACAGCTTTTTCGGTTTGTTGGCTAGCGTAACATTTTGGGTTACACAAAACAGACGAAACGAGTGCAAAAGTTCGTTCAATTGCTATCGTCTGGTCCCGTCTCGTCACGTCTATTTTGGTTAAGGCTTAACACGCTTCGGTAAATTTTTTTGGCCTAGTTAAAACAGGTTTTTTGTGAGGTAAAATTTTATTCTAAAAATTCCTTTAAAAAGATCCACGAATAAGTAACCTTCCCAGGCTGCCACCTCTGCCGCAGTGTGTAGCAAAGTTGGCCACTTTTTTTATTCGTTGCTGTATTCCCATTAATGATTGAAATGTTCAAAACTAAATATGCATTTTGGTCCCTTAACGAACAAACATTGAATAATATACTTGTAAACTCTAAATGTGGCTGCCAGATAGTAAAAATATATTTGCTACTAGCATTACCCTGTGCGCGTCGCCTCACCTCAACCGTGGTGTAGATTCGATGTAAGGTCTGCGTGAAAATTCTATTTAAAAATACTTTTGTAAGAGAACCACCCTTAGCATACACCCAAAATAAAATTTTTACAGCCTAAGCAGTGCCTCTTAATATAAAAACTATGTGATGTAAATTTCATGAGGATCGATTAAACGGTCTTCGAGAAAATGGTATTTAAAAATATTTTTGTATGAGGGCAACCCTAAATAAAAGTTTTGTAGCCTAAGCTATGCCTCTTAACATAAGAGCTACGTGGTGTAAATTCAGTGTGAATCAACTAACCTGTCTTTGTGAAAATGATATTTAAAAATATTTTTGTGTGAAAGCCACCCTAAATTAAATTTTTACAATCTAATCTGTGTCTCTTCACATAAAAGTCATATGGTGTAAATTTCATGAGAATCGATTTAGCGGTCTTCGAGAAAATGATATTTAAAAAATATTTTTTTAGGGCCACCCTAAATAAAAGTTTTTTTTTCTTAGCTATGCCTCTTAACATAAGAGCTAGGTGGTGCACCACCGGTGTACATTCGGTGTGAATCCACTAACCTGTCTTTGTGAAAATGATATCTAAAAATATTTTTGTGTGAGGGCCACCCTAAGTATGCACCCTAAATAAAGTTTTAATGATCTAATCTGTGTCTCTTCACATAAGAGCCATATGGTGCAAATTTCATGAAAATCGATTTAGCGGTCTTCGAGAAAATGATATTTAAAAAATATTTTTGTGTAAGGGCCACCCTAAAAAAATGTTTGTAGCCTAAGCCATGCTTCTTAACATAAGAGCTACGTGGTGTAAATTCGGTGTGAATCGGCTAACCTGTCTTTGAGAAAATGATATTTTAATATATATTTGTATGAGGACCACCCTAAGTACGCACCCTAAATAAAATTTTTACCATCCAATCTGTGCCCCTTAACATAAAAGCCATACGGTGTACATTTCATGAGAATCGATTTGCCTGTCTTTGAGAAATCGCTATTTTTAAAATATTTGTGTATGAGGGCCACCCTAAATATGCACCCTAAATAAAAGTTTTATAGCCTATGACACCCGCCTGATCGATGCTAACATACTGTAAAAATTTCATCAAAATCGGCTGGATAGTTTCCGCGTGCATAAGAGACAGACAGACAGACAGACAAAAAATGAATTTTATATAATAGATGTCATGTGCTCAGAATTTTATTGTTTTTATTTACAAAACTTTGTCACAAATATCTATTTTTTTTATTAAAAAGAGAAATTTTGAATTCGTAGCGTGCGAATCTTTTTAATTCTAAAAAAAAAAAATTTTTTTCTTAAAATTTCTCTGCAAAAAATAAAAAAACTTAATTAAAATCTACTATAAAGAAGCAAATCTTTTTTCATATTAACACATTAAAAGCATTTTATTTGTGTTTTTAATTTCAATGCACAAAGGTGCAAAATTTAAAAATGGACGGGGAGAGTCCTTTTGAAGCGGAAAATCAATCAAATATTGCAGATTCACATGGCTGGCGATCTGCCCCAAAGAGACTGAGAGTTTCTCCATCCAGTAGCAACAACAATTTAACGGGTGAAGTCGTCAATTCCGCCAATAGATTTTCGCTACTGGGGGATATCTCATTGAAACTCATGGAAAGACAGTCGCCAAAATCTTTAATTAAAGATGGTAATAATGAACCCAACAATAAAATCAGTGCTCAAGTCAACAAAAAACGGAGAGATGACACCAACAACTCAGCTGCAGAAGGGAATTTATCGAAAAAGGGTAAGTTTTGCCCTCCAATTTTTGTAAAAAAGTTAGATATTAAAAACTTAGTGCAAAACCTAAGACGCAAAAAAGTTGGCTTTAAAATCGACTATAAAGGCAACAAAGGTAATAAGATTTACGTAGAGGATAGGGCGGTTCACCGGGAATTGCTAGAAAAATTAAGGGAAACTCCGGGTATTGAGGCAATTTCCTTCACACCTAAAGATGAGCAGCCAACTCATCTAATTTTAAGGGGGCTATGCTCTGATTATGAAGAAAATGAGGTCCTTCAAGAATTCAATGATTTGTTGCCCGGAGTTGTTGATCATGTCAGCTACCTCACAACACCAAGATCCATTAAGCAAGGGATCAAATATGATCTTTTCATTATAAGAGTTCCTCCTGGAAAGCAATTCATTGAGGTACTTAAAATTAAGTACCTCTTTAATACCTGTATTCACTGGGAGAAACCCAAGAGAAACACGGGTCCACTCCAATGCAAAAGGTGCCAACAGTTTGGTCATCTGTCAAAAAACTGTGCCAGTAAAATCAACTGTGTAAAATGCGACAAAGAGCATACACCTGGTGATTGTACCGTCACTAAAGAGTCAGGCTTGAAACCCATTTGTGTCAATTGCGGAAAGGACCATCCCGCTAACTATCGTGGTTGTGCAAAATACAAAGAGTACAACAAATATTGGAAAAAAAATTCTAAAAATGCGAAAGTTGAAAGTGGGAAAGTAAATCCTCCAATTTTTATCTCTGCAAAAAATCCACCACCACTTACTGTATCCTATGCCAGCCGCTTTAGCCAGCGGGATAGTCCTTCCCAAATAAAAATCGCTTGTGAAAATGCTGGGTCTAATGTTCTCGGTCAATTTTTTGAGCTTTCCAATAGTCTTTTTGGAGTAAACATAAAGAGCCTTTTAAGTAAGATCGAATTTTTCTTAAAAAATATAAGCAATGGAACGTCAATTCAAGAAAAAAGATTGAATTACTTAGAGCTTCTGAACCAGCTCATATTAAATGATAAGTAATGTCTTTTAACTTCCTTACTTTCAACACATCTTCATTAATTGATCACAGTAGGAGAATTGAACTTCATAAAATTCTCCAAGCGAACAACATTTCTATTGCTTTCTTGCAAGAAGCCCACCTCAATTCTAAACACAAAGTTTTTTTAGATGACTTCTACTTTATAAGAAACGACCTGCAACAAGGGGTTGCGATAGCCGTTAAGTGTGGCATCAGTTACAGCACCATCAGAATACCAGATCCAAGATTTCCAAGCTTATTTATTTCCTTAAATGTTAGATGGCACGGTGAATCAAAGAGAATTCTATGCGGCTCCATTTATTTTCCTTCAAATTGCCGTACTGATTCACTCCTAGATGAACTGAACAAAATCGAAAACTTGGCTTCATCTTTTGATGGTGCTGTGATTGGTGGTGATCTCAATGCACGTAGTCTGAGCTGGGGTGATTCCTTTTGTAATATTAATGGAAGAACAGTTGAAAATTGGCAAAGTAATCTCTTACCATCATGAATGTTGATTTCACCTGCTACACCGACCTTCCCCAGGAGTTCATCCTGTCTTGATCATTTTTTGGTCTCAACACACTTGATCAATCTGATTGATGTTAACTACTCTATCCGAACTCTTTCTACCTTTTCTGATCACTGCCCCGTGTACTTTAACTTAAAATTTGAAGCTATGGAATTATCTTTGTCACATTCAGTGTTTGGTAAGTATTTTGCAAATATAGACTGGGCGACATTTAAAATATCTTAAACTAAAAAATTTTTACAAAATTAACTTTTAATTTTTTGAAAATAATTAAGACTCTTCAAAAATCAGTTTTTTTCCCAAAGGACTCTTTTTCTCTTTAATTTTTAAGACCTCAGTATTCGACCATTAAGCTTATTTTTTATTAATTTAATGTAAATAACATACTAAATAAATTCATTAATAAATAAAACTATTAAACAAGTAAGACACTACTGCAATTAAAACATGTTCATTTACGAACTATGCAAAAAATGTTGCATTTGTGATTCTACTATAGCAACCGTTGGTGGTGCTAACGTCGAAGCGCTACTGCCATTTCCGCTGGAACTTTCCTTTACAGCCTCTTGCACTTGTACTACTGCCTGCATTCGATGCCGTAAGTGAATCTTGCGATGCGTGCGCAATGCTGCTGGCTGAGTAAAACGCTTTCCACACTCCTTACATTCATTAGGCTTCTCCCCAGTATGCGTCATTTCATGATATTTGCGTGTATCAGGCTTAGCAAAAGTTCGATCACAGAAGCGACAGGCATAGTCCTTTGCGCGCTCGTGCACTGTACGTACATGCATTTTCAGATTGCCAGCACTGTTACAAACATGTTGGCAAAAGCGACATGGCCACGTGCGCTCTAGTGTATGGTAGTTTATGTGTATTTTTAGCTCGTTACGTGTTGTCTTGCGCATGCCACAATAGGGACAGACGTAATTCTTTATACCTGCATGGCGCATCATATGCACTTTAAGTTTCTCTTTGCTTGAGAAGCGACGATCACAATTCTCCTCGGTACATGCAAATGGCAGTTCGGATTTATCTTTATGCGTATAACGATGATCATTTAAAATTGCGGAAGCTTTAAATACCTTGCCACAAATTTCACAGACATGTGACTTCAACTCAGGTCCTTTTTTGTGAAATTTGCGCAGATGCATAGATAATGTTGGTTTGTGTTTGTAGACTTTCCCACAGCCTTCCTCCTCACAAGAGTACCACTGGTTGGTACCGTCATGTTGTTTGAGATGCTCTGAGAGGCAGTGCCAACGGTTAAAACCCTTGTCACAACCTTTAAAGCTACAAGGATAAGGCATAAGACCGTCATGATTGCGTTTATGGGCAACCAAGCGATGTTCAACAAAAAATCTTGTGGGACAGATTTCGCATTGATAGACCTGAGATTTCTTATCTGGTTTAGATTCAGTTACGTTGCGTTTGCAGTATTTTTGTTTGTCATTTATCTGAACATGGATGCGCTTTAGAAAAAAAAATTAATTAAATTTTTAATAATTACATATTTAGAAAAGGTATCGTATGTAGGTCATTGTGAATTGTAATATACACATTAGGGTGATTCAAATTTTTTTTTTTTTTTGTTTTTTTTAAGGTGCTGTTGCTCAAAAAGTAAGTTTATGATATGAAGAAAAAGTTCACGAAAATTCAGCTCTGTAACTCAATTTTATAAGGTGGCGCCGGAGCCTGTTAGGAGGCTATAACTTTGCAAGGAAACATCACAGATCACCACTTGAAAGCTCATTTTAAAGGGCAAGGATGGTACAAAATGATGCTTTTGTTAAAAATAAGCTGATCAACTTTCTTTGAATCTTATACATGGCCTCGAAAGTAGACAAAAAACATTACGTTTCAGGTAATTAACCTCAAATATTTCAGGATTCCGACATGATGGGTCAATTCTGAGGCCAGATTCGGATTCAGCGTAAGAAATTACGTCGAAAAACGACCCTTTTCAGCTCAACAACACTAATCACTTATTCATTTAGATACCTTTTTTGTAAAAAATAATTTTTCCATACAATTTACATGTAAAACTAACAGGCTCCGGCGCCACCTTATAAAATTGAGTTACAGAGCTGAATTTTCGTGAACTTTTTCTTCATATCATAAACTTACTTTTTAAGCAACAGCACCTTAAAAAAAACAAAAAAAAAAATTGAATCACCCTAATACACATATAAATGAAAAAATAATTTATGTATGTAATATTAAATATATTGGTCCAGAATGACATCAGATTAACTTAAAATCTAATGAATTCATCGTCTAATGATTTCATCAAATTTTTTTTTTTCTTAATCATAGAATCAAGAACTATTCCACATCTGCGGAGTTAACAGCGAATGTGTTAAGATATATAATAAATTATATATAAATTATAAGGCTTACATGATTGAAAGTATTCTTATGCGTTTCAGCTATATGTTCTTGATGTAAATTTATCCTATTATCTTTCTTCTTATCATCCTCCTCCTTCACATCTTCCTCTTCATACTCATCTTTTTCATCCTCCTCCTCAACATTTTCACTTTCAGCTCCGTCTGTAACCACCAGCCCATAACTAGTTTCATTAAAGCAAGAATTCGAGTTATTCGTTTGCTCTACTTTTAGCAGCCTTTCAACTTCTTTTAATTTAAATGTTCGACTTCTTGTACTACGGATTTGTTTGTTTAAGCTGCGCACATTAGCATTTACCGCCTGCAATGTCAGGGCTTTCGCCGATCTGCGTCCTTTTCGTCCGATTGTATCACCTTTGCCGTCCGTAATGCACATGTCTTTAGAAATGTCGTTTCGAAAATAAATTTGCGGTTCAGTTACTGTTATTTTCAGTTTGGCCTGATCTTCCAAATCAAACTCGGGTTTTTCATCTTCAAATGCATAGAGTTGCGCTCCTTTTTGTCTTTGCATATCGCGAAACCTCTGCACGGATTCTACGCATGTAGTTTGAAATTTATGAAATTCATTCACTTTGTTGTAGCAACAATCGCACAAATACTTTGGAAAGCCATCCTGCAGCTCCACTGTTAACGATGTGCATATTATTAATTTTTTGGCCAAGTCTGGTGTTAGGAAAATGTCGTGTTTCAGATATTGAGCTTCGTCCTCTAATAACTGGAGACATGTGCGGCAAAGCGTATTTTTATCTTCATATTTATTCATTTTTATTCCTTGAAGAATTGTTTATAAGGGCACTACTAAACAACAACAAAATAAAAGACGTTTGTGGATAATTCCGATGCGACGCGTAAAGTCGTAAAGGCTATAACCCGTAAAAACCGTCAAGCCCGCTGCGTCAAGACGGAAATGAATACGATAAATTTTACAATTTCTTCTGTATACTCTGCACTTATGTATTTCTTATAACTACATGAAGACAATTTTATTTTTCTTATCGTTCTTTTTTCTGTTTTACTTAGTAAGGATTTCATCTAAGCTGTCTGTTGAATACGTTGACAAAATGAACTTGACGACTCAATGGGTTGAGCTCTTAAGTTTTAAATTGAGCTTAGGGCTTTACTAGACCACAGAAATGTCTCTTGGGACTTTTTTGAAAAAAAAAAAACATTTGTCTGCCAAACAATCACACATATTTACGTGCAACTTTTTGACACAAAGTTTTAATAACTTGAAATTAGCAACCTACTTAAGCCCAATTTCCATGTGATCTTATCTTATGTTATTTTATCCCATATCAGGGACATCAAATCAAATTTTTGTAAGAAAGAAAAAGTATGCGAACAGAACCTAATGCGCTTGGAGAATGCGAGAGTGAATAGCATACATTTGCTATCTTAATAGCATGTGATGTCCTCCCTGATATTTGATAAAATAAGATAACATAAGATCACATGGAAATTGGACTTTAGGCTCGGTTCACACGAGCGATTTGTCAAAGCGCGTTAGCTAGCGCGCGTTTCAACACAACTCTATGCAGCAAGCCACACCATCAACGTTGCGTTGATGAAACGGTTTTGTCAACGTCGGTGTTATGCTAAAACACGCGTTGGTTCTCTACTGTATTTTGTTTGTTTGTAAGCTCCTAAATAGATATCAGTAATAGGGGTGTCATAAGAAAAATAATTTAATGGTCTACAATAATGGTACGCAAAATTTTGAAATTTTACGAATAATTTTGGAGAAATGACGATTATTGTACGAATAAATATTGCGCGTTGACTGCCGTGTGAAAAGTACCAAAACCTGCGTTGAAAAAACGCAATAGCAAACGCGCGTTGACAAAACACTCGTGTGAACTTATGCCTAAACCAAAATAGACGAGACGAGACGTAACGGGTAAGTTCGAGTGTATGTAAACCAATGTTGATAGCCAAAATGAACCAACGTAATTGATCGAAAGTGAACGAAACATTTTGACGAGACGAGTTGTTCCGTAAGAACCGAACTTCAAAACGTTGCTACTCGTCATAACAGCTTTTTTGGTTCGTTAGCTAGCGTAACATTTTGGGTTAAATGTCAAAACAGACGAAACGAATGCAAACGTTCGTTCAATTGCTACCGTCTCGTCACGTCTATTTTGGTTAAGTCTTTAGCCTTACAAGTCAACGCTGTGTGTAAGCAAGATACTTAACTGTCAAATATCAGCTGCTATATTTTTATTAAGTTGAAAATTTGTATTTATCAAAATTACAATATGGAAAAAAAAGAAGTTGCAAATTTGTATTATATTGAACTTTCAAAAAATCCTATACGTTTTGACGCAGTAAGCCAACTGACAAATGTATTTTTTGATGACTCTAACAAACAGGTAAAGAGAGGAGGTTCGACTTCGGAACAGGTTTACTTTAGCTGACATTGTCCAATTTTATTAATTTTTTTTTTTGTAAAAGGGGGTTAAAAACAAAAAAAAATATAAAATTATCAAAAAAAGTCGCTGGGATATAGTATCGGAGATATAGACATCGGAAGTTCCGGATATTGCTTTTATAAAAATGGTTTTAAGTTGGGAATCCCTGAATTGAAAATAGGAAATATGGATATCATAAGAAGGATAATTTAACGGCCTACTATAATGGTAAGTAAAGTTTTGAAATTTGACCTAAAATTTTGGAGATATTACGAATTTTCTGAAAGTTGGACCAATTTTTTTTTTTGAAAAACTTTTTTTTCAAGAAATGTGTTAATGACCTAAAACTTTTTTAGCATGATAATAAAGCTTACTTTATTCCCTTTAAAATGGTATATAGTTTGCTGTAAATTTTTGCGAATTTACATCCTTTTTAAAGAAAAACAAAAAAATGTATTAAGTGAATTCTTATAAAAACTATGTTTTTGTGGACAAAAACAATGGAAAACAGCAACAACAACGATTAGTACACCTACAATTATTATTATAAAACGATTTTCATTATAAAATAATCAAGTTATCATATATGTAAATTAAAATTTTTTTAAAATGTGAGGTTATGTTGAAAGAAAGGGCGCTGCATGGAGATGCCAACACTCAGGGTTTCGCCCGGAGGCTCAGGGTTTTGAGTATGATTTCCGGGTCTCCGGGTTAAAAGTCAATGTCTCCGGGTTTATTATCATTTTTGTCGACCGCAACGAATAAAATCGAATCTAAGTCAGCGGTTTTTCCGAATTTCAAATTCTGATAAATTTAAAGAAAAGAAAACGAAAACATGCAAACTATAAAATAATCAGTGAGTTTCTAAAAGAAGTGTATCTTCTTGAAATAAAGTGTCTATCTATTGAAAATAAAATACCAGTAAAAAAACAGTATTAAAACTAATTGGTGGTGGTGTTATAACTCTGAGTGTGGCCAAATAAATCTTAATCCTTTACACAGTTTTGTGTAGCAGACAGAGTTACTTTAAAACCCAAAAAAAAAACAGCTTCATATCTTTGGATTGTTTTTCATTTCAAGCAGTCAAAGTAGCTTTTTCTATTTATAGGCCTAATCCTCTTTTCCTGCATCAAAATTAATTTCTTATTTTAAGGCTAGAACTGACTGTTGCATTACTTAACAAAAATGTCAACGCAGCAAAGTTTAAATATTTGTAATCCTTGGGAGTCCCCAAAGATAAAAAAATGCAACTTTCTTGATGAATGGACGAGAAAGGACGAGGCTTAAACAAATTGACTCACAGAATGCAAAGTGGGGACAAAGCTGTTAAAACTCATCAACAAAGTTTGACCCACTAACAAAACTATGAAAACAATGCAAACAAATCAATTGATTACAAGTTTTATGTCCGTGAAAAGTATTAAACTTTATTTTATTGCT
The DNA here is from genome assembly GCA_949775025.1 of Tricholauxania praeusta. Lineage (NCBI taxonomy): Eukaryota > Metazoa > Arthropoda > Insecta > Diptera > Lauxaniidae > Tricholauxania > Tricholauxania praeusta. The sequence continues at coordinate 2,344,957 of OX459028.1, read as the reverse complement.
ATTGTAATGGAACAGGTTTACTTTAGCTGACATTCTTCAATTTTTTAGGGGTAATAGGGAGTTAAAAGTAAAAAGAAAATATTAAAAATAAGTGTCGGTCGGATCTTGTTTCGGAGCCATCAGAAGTTGCGGATATAGCTTTTATAAAAAGCGGTATAAGTTGGGAACCCCTGAGTGGATATCAAAAATATCGATATCATAAGAAAGATAATTTAATGGTCTACTAAGTCTTGTTTTAAAATTTAGCCTATAATTTTGGATATATGATAATTTTTCTGAAACTTTCACCAATAATGTTATTAAAAAAAATATATAAAATTAAAAAAAAACTATGCAAATTGTATACCATTTTAAAGCAAAATAATCAAGTATTCCTATCATGCTAAAAAAGGTAAAGGTTTTTAACTTAAACATAAATTAAAAAAATTGATATCTCGTTTAGTTTTCAAGATAACTTTTATGCAATAAAAAGAAAACCGAGAGAAAAACGAACTTTTGGATTCAATGAAATCAGTGAAAATATGTATTAAATAATTTTACTTATGATTTTAAAAAAATTCAAATAAAAACTTTGATAGAATTTCACTCACCCCCTAATTGAATCTCCGGGTCAGACATCAGTCTGTGTTGGCAACCCTAGCGCCGCAAGCTAAAAATTTTTATTAAAAAATTAAGTTTAACAATGCAAATGGTCTTATAATAATTGTTGTTGTTGTTGGTTTTTTATTGTTTTTGTCCATAAATAGAGACTTTTCATAAGAATTTATTGAATATTTTTTTGATTTTCCGGCAAGAAAAGGGGGTGAATACGCAAAAATTTAGAACAAGCTATATATCATTTTAAACGGAAAAGATTAAGCTATCTTAATATTCTAAAATAATTATAGGTCATTAACACATTTTTTGGGAAAAATAAGGTTTTTTCAAAAAAAAATTTGTCGAAATTTCCCAAAAATCGTAATATCTCCAAAAATATGGGTCAAAATTCAAAACTTTGCTTACCATTATTGTCGGCCATTCAATTATCCTTCTTATGACACCCATATTTTCCAATTTCCATTCAGGGGTTCCCAACTTATAATCATTTTTCCAAAAGCTATATCTGCAACTTCCGATGTCTTTATCTCCGAAACTAGATCCGAGCGACTTTTTTTGAAAATTTTATATTTTTTTATTTTGTACCCTCTATTACCCCTAAAAAATAAATTGATTTGGAGAATGTCAGCTAAAGTAAACTTAACTACTTATAACTAAATTAAAATTTTTTTATGAGTAGATTTTTGCGGTACGATCTGGTGGTGCTACAGGCGTTGTAGTGAAAGGTCCAACTGAAGAATCTGTAATTTCCTTCTGCATGAATGATCGCGGCTCTATACGCTCCATAAAATTCTCTCCAGACAATCAAATTTTAGCAGTTCAACGCCGAGAAAATGCCGTCGAATTTATTTTATTCCAGGAAGAGCAGCCGCAGTTAAATGAGTTAATAGTATATCAAACTAAAGCGCTGATATATGGATTTGTTTGGGTGCATTCGCGCGAATGTGCGCTCATCTCAAATGCTGGCGTTGAGATATTTACCGTGGTGCCCGAAAAAAAACAATTGAAATCAATTAAATCTTTATCGGTTAATATTAAATGGTTTGCCTGGTGTTCAGAGGCTAACATTGCGCTGTTGTGTTCCGCGGAGGGCAACACCCTCATACCCGTTATCATAAGACAGAAGACTATCACCAAACTTCCGAAGTTGGACTGTAAGTTGGCCGCAATGCGCAATTAAATCTTAATAACATCTTTTTTTTCAAAATGATTGATTAGAGTCTCGTTAAAAAGTTTTTGATTTATCCCATCAATGCAGGCTTGGCTGCAAATAGTAGCAATGTTGTAAGAAATGCTATCCATGCTCTTTCTACGGTTTTCCTTAATAGTACTTGTCGCCTATAACTCCCTAATTAGGGAACCGAAATTTAATCGTTTGGCAGAAGTTGAAAATCATGGACTTTTAATTGAGACTCATTTGAAACTGTAAAAAAAATGGATCCTAAACAATTTCATCGCGTCAGCCTTTTATTTCAAAACAGACAAACACAATCTTTCCACGCCTATATCTCAGCTTTTGGTTACTCGATTTCAATTCTGATAGTTTTCAGGCACTCTTCTTGATGAGTACCTTAATTTGATATATCATTTATTGCTGTAGCTATTCTAGATCCCGTCAACTAAGCCTAGGTTAAAAAAATAGTGTCGCTTTTTGCGTTTCAGTATACACACCTAAAGTGCTTAAGAAATTCCACTTCAAAAATGCAGAAGTGTGGACATCTGCCTTTCATATTATCGTTATCTACATATACCATGCCCTTAACACAATATTTCAGAGGTAGACGAATATATATATATATTTTTGTACAGAGCTTATTGCTCAGTACTTTTAGTGCAAAAAACCATAAAAAATTATAAGCGCAAAATGCATTAAAATGGGCAACGAGCTGCTTATACTAGTTTCAATGACCGCTACGTCATATCATCAGTAAGCTTTGTTAGCCGAAGTTTGGTAGTCTGCAAGCAGACTTGGGAATTTTTGGATTACATTTTTTTCAATTACAATTACAAGTAATCCTTTCCTGTAATTGAAAAAATCAATTAAAAGTAATTGTAATTGAAGTTTTTTTCAATTACATTAATTTAAATTACATATCATATCATCAGTAAGCTTTGTTAGCCGAAGTTTGGTAGTCTGCAAGCAGACTTGGGAATTTTTGGATTACATTTTTTTCAATTACAATTACAAGTAATCTTTTCCTGTAATTGAAAAAATTAATTAAAAGTAATTGTAATTGAAGTTTTTTTCAATTACATTCATTTAAATTACATGTAATTTAAAATTACAATTACATGCAATTGCAATTACTTTTGTAATTGGATTAGTAATCCATGAAAATGTAATCCTTTTGATTTTTGTAATCCATTACTTTTGCCAAGTAATTTCAAACAAAAATGTAACTAATTACACATTTTTCTGCAATTACATTTATTAAAATTTGAAAAAAATTTCTTACAAGCGATAAAATTTTTTAAAATTCGATTCGTTTAGAAGATTTGGCTTGTGGGCTCATCTTATAATGTAGAGGTAGAGGCATATCAACAACAATATTCTTATATATATTAGAGCGGTTCAAAAAACAAAAAAACTTTTTATTATTTCGCGGATTGCTATAGCCTTATATATGTCTCGACAAAGCTCCTCAAAAGGGTGTTAAAATGTTTACCTTTTTCAAAGAATATTAGTTAAAGAGGTTATCAAAATCTATGACGCGGTTCTGCCGAAACAGCGCTTTTTCGTATTAAGGGTGATGCCACGCCCCATTTAAGAACTAAGAGCTTCTAATTACTTTTCTTGTAGTTCAGTCTATTTCCAAACCAAATTTTATTAAAATCGGTCGACTAGTTTAGCTGTGGCAATGTATTTTCCGTTAGGGGCGTGGCACCACCTACTATTGGAAAAAAAAGTATACACTGCACTCTGTCTCTTCACAGCCTTCCTACAAAATAAAAAAAGTAAGCGATTATGATTATGGCTGCTTACCAACTGCCAATTTACACATAGATATCTAAAGGTAGGCGCCGTTTTATGGTCGCCATTTTCTTAAAAACAAAAAATTCGAAAACACCCGTTCTCATATGAAAGCTCTTGAGCATACGAACATTTTGACACCTTGAAAACGTTTTTCGGTTGCTCTCAATTTTGGGCAGACCACTGTCCCGGTTGACATGGAACGTCCATACATATATTTATAAACATAGTAGATGTATGGATACGTATTTGTGTTTAGTATTAATTAGTTATATCTTGTAATTGATTACTTAAACAGTTGGAAATTACAAGTAAAAGTAATCCATTACAAATTTCGTTCAATTACTTTGCTTTTCAATTACATATTTTGGATTACAATAATTTCTGACGAAAATATTTCAATTACAATTATAAGTAATTGTAAATGCGTATCTTTCAATTACATTAACATGTAATTGTAATTGAAAAATTTCAATTACAAAATTAAAAGTAATTGTAATTGCATATGTAATTAATTACCAAATATAATTGATTACTCCCAAGTCTGTCTGCAAGTATACTATGTTCTATTTCTTGCGTTGATCAGTTAAGAATCACAGTAAAAAAATATGACCATGAGCGCCAAACTTCTACATTTTACATGCAATTGCTTTTGTAATCCCTTTGATATCTCACATTTCTTAACGCGCGTGTCCGCATACTATGAAATCCCGCTGCTGCTAAATGAAGAACGTTTTTAATTACGACTCCCTCTATCAATCACTCGCAATTCTTCGAGATTATAATTTTCATTCAAATTCGTCACTAAACCGTAGGTCTCCGAACAGAAATGCAATAAGCCAAGCCCCATTATTGGCTATTGCATCTAAATATTATCACTTCTAATTCATATGCAACCGTGGGTAAAAAACGTAAAATAGACGTCAGTTGATTTGGAGGGTTATTATATGGTAAAATTAACGATTTCCAATTCCACTAATGACATGTTCCTAAGTAATATACTTTTTAGTCCAAGAGCCCGCTGTAGAAAAGTCGAGTGTATAAGATTACAGGATAAGATTTACGGGAATGATAGTAATGCATTTTGGTGAAACTAACCAACCAGGATTGCCTTACCAAAGCCTGTCCCGATGCCCGAATTTTAGCCAATGTTGTTGTTTTAATTAAAGCTGTAGTATATAACAGCTCGAAATTTATGCCACATGGTAGAACTCGAAGACGCCTAAATATAATACATGGGGTTGCATTGTTGAATCCTGTCACAAACATGGGTTTTCACCGGTTTTTTGGTCAATTTTCTATGATATAGATCGAAGAACCTAAATAGAATCAGAGTTGGATATTTTTGGATTAAATTTTTCTCAATTACAAGTAATCCTTACTTGTAATTGAAAAAATAAATTAAAAGTAATTGTAATTGGAGTTTTTTTCAATTACATTAATTTCAATTACATGTAATTTAAAATTACAATTACATGCAATTCTAATTAATTTTGTAATTGGACTAGTAATCCATGAAAACGTAATCGTTTAGAAAGTTGTAATCCATTACTTTTTTCAAGTAATTTGAAACGAAAATGTAATTAATTACACATTTTTCTACAATTACATTTATTGAAATTTGACACAAAATTTTTTTGAAGCGATAAAATTTTATAAAATTCATAAAAAATTTTTATGTTATTGCATATTATTTATATGGGAATGTAAAAAAAAGAACTTTCGCGTGACTGGCTCATTGAGTCAATGACGTCGACCACAGATTCCTCAAGCTATCGTAAAGAAGATTTGGTTTGTGGGCTTATCTTATAACGTAGAGGTGCATACAAACAATAATATGTATTTATATATATGCATTTGTATTTAGTATTAATTGATTATATCTTGTAATTGATTACTTGAGATATTGGAAATTACAAGTAAAAGTAATCCATTGCAAATTTCGTTCGATTACTTGCTTTTTTTTTGGATTACAGTAATTTCCGTCGAAAAAATTAATGCAATGGTAATTAATTACACATGTAATTACAATTACTTGTAATTGAATAATTGAAATGTTTCAATAACATTAACATGTAATTTTAATTCAAACATTTCAATAACAAAATTACAAGTAATTTTAATTGCATGTGTAATTAATTACCAAATGTAATTGATTACGCCCAAGTCTGAATAGAATATATAGGGTTGCTTTGTCGGTTGCAACTCACTTAAGAAAAGTTGGCCTCAAAAACGGGTGTCAACCTATATTTCCCCAATCTCCCCATCTCCCCAACTTCAAAAATACCAAGTTTTTACAAAAAGAGAACATCTACAACAAACGCATCACTTTGGAGATGCAACATATTATCGACACGCCATCAAACAGACGCTTCAACTACAAAATGGACAAACAAAATAGTGCACATATGTATAGGTATTTATTTATATATAAGAGGGTAAATCGACTATGTATACTGTTCCAGTAATCTCATACACGTGGGATTACATAACCCATATTCCATTTAACTGGCACTACCTCATCAGCAGACATGCAGTTTGGACTTCTGCATAAGTTTAAGGAATTTGAAGGAGGAGGAAAATATTAAACATTTTCTTTGATTCTACCGCCCACTTACAAGAAAACGACACAGAACAGATTATCTGTTTTCACTTGATAATCTTAGACACGGTAGTATATAGGTCAGCTTCTTAATTTCATTACGAAATCTGGTTGATACTGTAGCATCACATTGGATCAACATTTGTTCTAAGTGAGTCGGTTCATAAAAATTGCCTTTCACACACATTTTTGTTTCGCTCTGATAGAATAAAAATTTTCAAAGTTATTAAACATCAAAATCAGATCAAACTTTAATACAATATTACTTGTACAATTTAGTAGGAAATCCAACCCGCGAGGTTCTCGAAAGCAAGGTAACACTTGGTCAGGTGTATGGCACGATGGCCGTTTTAATTTTACAATCAACTACCATGGAAGTTGAGGTCTATTTGCTTAATGGGCCTGGGCTTGCACCACGTAAATGTCATGTTTTACGCTTAGGCCAAGTTGGCCGTTTCGCGATCAATACTGTCGATAATTTAGTTGTGGTCCATCACCAAGCCTCTGCCACTTCGCTACTTTTTGACATAGAGCTAAGCGGGGAAGTTATTAATAATATTACATACCATGCGCCTATCACACCAGGAAAATCAATACGCCCATTCGGACTAAAATTACCTAGTTTGTCACCAGATGGACAAATTTTTCAATGCGAATTATGTGAGTATACCGAATTGTTTTGTTTTTTCCTTACAGTCAAATTATTTTTGGACAGATTCTACAACTTGGGTGCTCTTCCAGCCGAACATTGTCATTGATGCAAAACTTGGTTGCATGTGGTATCTTTATCTTGGTATAGAACCGCTCTGCCAGCTAATTACGGATCGCGTACGACTCACTGAGTTTTTATTGCAACGCAGCAATGGTAAACAAATCTTGCTTAAAGTTTTAAAACAACTTGTAGATGAACAGTACAATGGCACATTGTTACCTGTGCTAGAAACAATATTCGACAAAATTAACAAGGTCTACGCGTAAGTTTTCCAACAGCCAGCTAATCGAAAAACAAATTAAAACATAACTGTTTTTGATTCTAAAGCTCTTGGGTCCATTTAGAGTTACAAACGCAAACAGCGCAACCATCGTCGGTGAAGTCATTACCAAAACTGGCTGCACCTCCACGAGTCCTTATCGAACAACATGATATGTTCACAAATGTATTTCAAGCAATTTCCGAGCGTCACTATACCGAGACGATACTAATGCTTTATTTCCAATCGTTGAGTAAACACAACATTGCTGCGCAAGAAGACCTTAGCAAAATGATGATAAATGAATTAATACGCAATAACAGTTTTGATACTTTACGCCGCTTAGTCAGCTACACCTTGCTTCTAGAATCAAAGCCAATTGCTTGCTTCTTGCTCTCACACTCCAATGTTAATGCTGCCATATCGCAAATAGCTTTAGATATGCTGGGAAAAATCAAAGCAAATGAGGTAAATGGATAAAGAATAAATTTTATTTAACAAATGCCTTGCTAACGATTTTCCTTAGATAATTATTGAAGTTTTGCTGGGACAGGGCAAAGTAATTGATGCCTTACGTTTGGCTAAAAATCTTCCAGATGGTGACAGTATTTCTGCACGAAAATTTTTGGAAGCAGCACAAAAATCTAATGATGCTGTTGTGTTTCATAGCGTTTTTAACTACTTTCAAATGCGTAACTTACGTCAGCGTGGCAGTGTTGAATTTTTGAAAAGTATGACTTTTATCTAAAACTTTCTATAGACCATTTTATATACTATCGAGTTTTTCTCTAACAGCTGATCAATGCATTGAGTTTGTGCAATACCATACAAATTTATATTCCACCCGTGATGCAGCAGCGTAGGAAACAACAATTTAATGCAATTTTAAATTATTTTAATTTCATCATTAATATACATAAAAATATTAAATTGTCTTATTGTAGATTAGTTCATAAGCGCTGTGCACGCAGTATTAAATTTTGCTTAAGAAATTACAATACAACAGCAATTGTTCATAATAAACTTATAGGTTAAAACTTAGCATGAAATTAAGTTAAACAGAAAATAATTCTTACAAAACAAATTCAAGTTGGTTTAACATTTTTGGCTCTAAGTTCACTTTCTATGTTTAAATTAGTAACTTACACATATAAATATTTGTGGCATTTAACTAAACAAAAGTTAGAGCTCAATATCACTCTTTATATAATATGGAATATTTTTTTAACCTTAAAACATTTTTAGACCAGGCGATTAGTCATTTTTAGAAGGAATAAGCCAAAACAAACATTTTTTCGCGAAATTGTTCGGTTGCATCTTTGCAAAAATACAATTTACCAATATAAAGCGATTTAATTACATCAATTTGGCGGCTTATGTCAAATTTAATTTTGAAATAGAATCCGTAGGGGTTAAAGATAAAAATTTTAAATTGATTTTTTAAATTTGTTTACCCTATTTCGAACCAATTGTAGGGGCGTCTCATTTGATTTTCGCAAAAATTACACTAAAGAACAAATTTCAAAGGCACTGTATGTGAAAATTATAACTCCTACAAAAACGATCTCACGTTTGATTTGTATGAAAATTACTTTAGGTAGAAAAATAACCAGAACAAATAAAATTACCGAAAAATCTGAATTTCAGCCTCTTCCTTCGAACTTTTTGGGGTGATGCCAACCTCCATAGATGGGAAAATTTTAATGGCTTGTTACTGAGGCACATATAGCTAGAGAATGTGTGTATAAATAAAAACAGATAAAATGCAAGAGGCTGAATTTTTTTTTGTTGGCGCGTTTAAGAGTAATAAAGTTTTTACCAAAATTTTATTGTACACATATTTAGAGGTCTGCACGGGTGTACTTGAAACGACCATTAAGTCACTCGCCTGGATTGCGATCCTCCCAAGCCCCTGTGCACGAAAACCACAAATCAAATCGAAACGAAACACCACACAAGAGAGGTGAGTGCTGCTCGCAAATAAAATGTTCTACGGGGTTAAGAGACTGATTCCTTTACTTATAAAAAATATAAATTTTGAGAAGGCAGACGATTTCAGCGCTGCTATTTTTTCTTTTTTATAAGAAATTGACGATTTTAAGATATATTTTGAAAAATCGAAGACCTACATACATACACGTCTGCCTCTTGTATTTTCAGCGTCTAAGAGCAATACTGAAGACAACGAAATTCTCGAAGAAAACGATAAAATTCTTTGATGGAGTTTATTTGCAAATTAACTATTACTGTTATTTAAAATGTGGCGAAGTGGATCCTAACACAATATATCAGAGGCAGACGTGATAAAATAATTAAGTTTAGTTTTCTTTAGCAACTTCAAAATTTATCTATCTTCACTTAACTCTTAGTTTTTCTAATTTGCTTGAATGTGGACTAAAATGTTCACCGGCTCCCTAGCTAAAATGATCTATTGTGCGAACAAAAAAAAAATTATTTTAACTTATTCTTTTTTCATAATTTTGTTTCGACTTGTCGACTGGCCTGTTGTTAATTTGTCAAACTAACAATTTCTTTGCCTTTTTTGTTTCAATTTAATATAACAAAAGAAAAGAATCTTGACCGAAAGCTACCACTTTGCTTAATAATAAGAAATAATCATTTTTATGATTAAAATCTTCTTGGCGGAGCTTTTAAATTCAAGACTCCCAAATTCTTTATGTCGCTCGTCATATTATACTGAACTTGACGATTAATATTAGTAGGTATTACTTTGAGGCTAGGTTCCGATAAGTGTATTGGACTATTCAGTGCATTTTCACTAAACTCAACATGGCAACGTGGACACTTAAAAACATTCGACAGGTTATCGGTATCATCTTCAATTTCAGTTATATCAGTTTTTGTACCACTGATCACACCATTAGTTTGACGTACAGAATTTTCGTATTCTTGTGCACAGCATTCATGCATTGCATGTCCACAACCACTAAGGACTAAGACATTAGTTTGGTTATATAAACGATTATGACATTGTACGCATCTAACTGATGTCACCCAGAGTCCAGTGCAGGCTTCATTACGCTTCTTTTCAAATAACGAATGCAAATCGTTACCTAATATACGTGCAGCAATTGCCATTGCATCAGTTTCGTAGTGTGAACTAGAGAGCATACTCATTAGCAGATCCTTAATGTCACCAAAACTGCCAGATACATTGTGTGTGTTCATTACTAGTTGCACCAAATTGGGTAAATCTACATACTGCGAGGCCTCATGTAGCATTGGTTTCGTAATTGATTTCAAATCTTCGCGCGGCAAAATCATTTGCAGCAATGTAAACCAGTATTCTTCTCGCTCTTTGGCTGAGAGAAAAGTCGAAGCTCGTGCACAAAGTGCACTAATTTGCTGTGCGCAAACTTCCGCGTTTGCTTCATCCGCATCTGCAAGTAATTGCATTGACAAATCGAAGGCCTGGCGATAATTGCCTTGTTTTTCATATAGATAAATGGCAGCGTTGTACTTCTTATGGCAATTAACTAATTCCAAAGCTTTATCAATGCGATAGGTATCGGTAGATTGAAGAAAATCTTTGACCGATTCCGGCTTTTTTATTAAAAGTAATTCTAATAGTTGCTCAGACTGTGAACTCGTAAGCGGCACACCCCGTTCATGCAAGTTTTGTAGAAATGCATAGCTTAATGTTTTGTCATCTTTAATGATCGCCAAAAATTTGGTAATTTCATTAATGAAGTATTCTGCGATTAGACGAGTTATTTCCTTAGTGTTAATATTGAGTAAACGCTGAAAGTACTTCTTTATTTGCGGAAGAATTTGTCGCTCAGGATGTCTGGCAAACCTTTCAATGTACGCAAACATAGTCTCATGGCGCAGTGGATTGTTTAGATAGCACTCTAATATAGTTTCATATCGTTGCAGTTTTTCCAGTATATATTCCTCAACGTAAAAACAACGCGCTCTTTTGGCAAGGCGAAGTTGCTCTTCATCATTGCTTATGTTTTCAAGACAGTTATTGGCGAGTAGTTCATGCCAAGCACTCTCCCGTTCGGAATGTTGTCGGGACGTTTCATTAGCTATTTGTTCCATTGCCAGGTAGTTCAGTACTTTTTCTAAAAGCTGTGCGTCACGAGGTAAGCATTGCATTGATATTTGCTGTGCTATGAAGTTGAGTAAGCATCCGATTTCGCACCACTATTGGGAAAATGTAAATATCAATGAGTAAATCGTCGCCCCAGAGTTATTTTGACTTAAACGCCAAGCAAGCAATTTTGGAACATCAAGTTTAAGTTTTATGGCTATTATAAACAAAACAACACGAAAAATCAGTGTTTGAGATGTATTTTACATTCCACACAGCTTTATTTAAAAGTTTCATCTAAAATACTTCAGAATGCCACATGTTCCTTTTTTTGTGTTGTATTTGTACATGATGGAGACTTATTTACACATGCCAACCGTGTATAAAGAACCGGAAGCCATTTTACTCTTTTTTGGCGTGGAAAAAATGTTAAATTTGAATCTGGTTTTAAAACTGAATAAACTCGCTACTAATTTTGAAAAAAAGTATGATAAAGGTTTATGTCAATTACAGTTGTCACGATTGGACTATTTTAGGATCTGAGTTTGCGTGTATAATTATATTGATCGATGGTCAATATTGGCAATCAGACTAGATATTTCCGATTAATTTTTAAACGCTGAATTTGAATTTGGCGTCAGAATTTTCGTTGTATGTCAAGTTCTTAGGCAATAATAAAAATACGCCCTCAATTCATTTTTTCATTCTCTGCTCAAAATTGACAAAATGACGTTTACTTCAAAATAACTCTCGACGACGAAATGTTAATGGATAATTTTTATAATTTAACTTACTGTTGCATTTTGTGGAGTCATAATTTCGAGCAAAATATTAATAATACGCTTGCGATGAGAAAATCCTAATTCACCGTTAAAATCCTTTTCCTGAAAGGCCAATGAAATGACGTTTAATGTTTCACGTGTATCAAATTTCAGTAAAGCACGCAAATATGGGTACGGTAATTCATCGACGGTACTTGTGTTGGAATGTAAAGAAGTTAAGCAGCGCAAGACTTCATGCTTTACATTCTGAACCATTTCAATTGGTATATCACCAGTAGGATAACCGCGACCAGCCATACAACTAGAAATGTAAACTAATAAACAGTTGCCCAAATTTGTGTGCTCTGACTCGACCAACGGTATCAGTTCCGTTAGTGAGGTGGTGTAATCATTTAAAGCTTTTGTATTCAAATAAATTTGCGCACGATATAATTTTTGTTTCTTCACAGCTTTCAGTACTTGATTAAGGTCTAAACAAGTCCAATCTAATTTAAGTATAATTTCCTCGAGCTTTATCGGACTAATTTCAATCCAGTAGTCAACTAAAGCTTGTGATATTACAGGATTAACTTTTTGTATTGCATCATTTTCTATGTGCTCAGTAATGTGCTGTAAAAAAATTGCAGTGTTGGTTAAACGATCCCATAACTCATTCCAAAGCATGTCCAATTCACCGACTACAATTAAACATTTAACAATAGCGCCTAAGCAATATTCTGGCGCACGTGGCGTTGCGGCAATGAACTCTTTGAAAAGACTTATTATTCGCTCCTTCGCTTGAATCTTTCTCCTGCGGCGATCACCAGCATTACGATAGTTATCTATAGCCAGGTCACAAGCTTCTTGCCAACGTTGATTCTTTACCTGAAAAATGAAGTAAGACAAACTTGAGTGTGTCCTTAGACAGTAGTAAGCTTCGGAAATTGTTAACAATGCAGTTATCAGTTGAATGAATCGATTAATAGTATCAGACACGTCACACGTAAACATAATATCTTACATCCTGCCAACTTGTAACGGAACAAGTTTATACTAAATGAACTAATAGTTCACAATTTGTTACGAAATTTAGTTTATTTCTTTTTATCGAGTGATTACACAGACCAACAAAATTAAGGCGAAACTTTGGTGCAGGCCACCCAACAATTGTTCATTTAAGAGTATTGGTTTCGGTTTAAGTAAAAAAAAGAGAAAATTAGTTTTTAAATCACAATTTGAAGTAGCAAAATGGTTTAGGTTTATTAGTTCTATGAAAAAATTAGTATAGAGTTTCAGAAAAAGAACTTGTTGGTAATTGAACACATATGGTAAAAATATATATTTTGGTTGTGGTTCTGATATCTCTACTCTGGATTGCCAAGTCGAAAAGAAGGAATTCTTGGCCTTCTCAAAAAAAAAAATTATTTTTCTCTAAAATGGTAGAAATTTAAATTACTCTCGCCAAAGTGATAAAAATTAAAAATTTTTTTTTTGATCAAGATGACATTTTTTTTGGTCAGCACTACTAAGAAATGAATTCATTAAAATAGTACTTAATTCATTAAAAAGCTTTAATTTATGTCTCTCTGTCTCTGATATTTTGCTTTGATCCCCTTGTAAATTTACACGAATATTACTTTCATTTATAATTGATTCGGTAGTTTGAAGAATAAAACAAATTCAAAGATCAAATTGTTTGAAACAGTATTTATATGTACGAACGTTGTAAGTGCGAATGCATGAATGGCCCAAAAATTCGTATTTGGCTTACGATAATCCAGCAATGTAAAATTTTTCTTGATAGTTTTCTTTTTTCTCTCTTGTCTTAGATCTTTCACAATTTCCCGGAAGATAACGAATAAGTGTGTACCAAAATTTGAGCTTCCTAGCTCAAACATGTAAACGGCGCGTACGAGTTTGTGTCCGATTTCGTTGAAATTTTACGGATTAACCGACTTAATGAAACGTACAAAAGTATGCCGTAGGTGCCACGACATAACGTCAAACCACGCTCACATTTCTTATGTAGTTGAAAATGTGGACAAAATACAGCCGAAGGTGTATTTGGAGATAATTCTCCCAAAATTTCAGCTTCCTAGATCGAAGCTGCGAATGGAGTAAACAGTTTGTTTCCTATTACAATTCAGTACCAGCAGACCGACCATTGTTCGGTTTTTTGTTTTGAAGTTTAAACAAGTTAAGGTGTCATCTTCGGCCAGGCCGAAACTCACATACCCTACACTGCACTGAAAGTACCTTTTAAATAAATTAAACAGATAGCGCCACAACTTTTTTTTTATAAAGCTGAATTTTATTTTAAAGCTCAGGTCAAGATCACTTTCCAAACCTTTTTTTTTATTAAATAGCTTTTATTTGTATATGCTATAGTCTTTCAAATCCAATCTGATCCAATTTGACCCAATCTTGATAGAAATGATGTGGATAACGGCACATTTCTCTCATTCATGATGACGTTTTTGGTGTCCTTTTTAAAAGGACAGGGGCGCTATCTGGGTTAAAAGACGTTGAAGAGGTTGAATAAGTCGAAAAAAATGTGAAATGCTAGAAATGGACAGAGGTTGAAAAAGTCGAAAATATATGCAAAATGTTGAAAAAATTTGAGAGAAGTTGAAAAACTCTAAAAAAAGTTGAAAAAGGTTGAAAAAATTTGAAACAATTCAAAATTGATGAAAAAATAAAGAAACTTATGAAGAAAGTTGAAAGAGGTTGAAAAAGTCGAACAAAAACATATAGGATATATTGGAAAAAGTTAAAGGGTTGAAAAATTCGGAAAAATATGGAAAATGTTGAAAAAAATCGAATAGAAATAAACAATTTAAAATATGCCACGCCCACTTCTCCAATTCCGCCCACTTTTGGTTCTATAAATTATATTCGTGATCGACATCCTCATATTAAATTTTAGCACAATAGCTTGTATAGTTTGCGATACACCCACTGGTACAATCCAGCCCGGTTTTGATCCAGAAATAGCTTTCTATAAGCAAACTCCTTGCACCATATTTTTAGTATGATTGCTCACACATTTCGATAAATATACCACTTACTGTATTTTATTTGTATGGGAAGTGCCAAGCCCAATGGTGCTATTTTAGACACTTTTGATTCAGATACATATACTCTATAGAAACTGAGCCACTTACATTAAATTTCATAGCAATTGCTGCAATAGTTCACTTAAAACAGCGCTTACAAATTCATGTTAATATGGGAGGTACCACGCTCACTGATGTAATCCCGTCAAAATTCATTTATTTTTAAAGCTTATAGTAACTGACATCTATACACCAAACGTTATGAAGATTGCTATCATAACACAATATCTATAACAATCAATGTTTTTTGCTTATATGGGAGGTGCCATGCCCACAGGTACTATTGGACCAAATTATTTTAATAAGAGACCTTATAGCAAGTATATCTACCTCATGAAATTTCATAACGATTACGTTGTTAGTTCTCTTAATATAACGTTTATAAATATTGTGGGCGGTGCCACACCCTTCAACTAGTTTTTTCAGTAAAGTGGACTTTGAGTGCTTCTAACTTCATCAAATCTTATTTGATTCAAGGAAACAGCATACCGTTAGAAAGAGAGTGAAAATATCTTTGGAGAGCTGAAAAGCGTTTTAAATTCGAAAAAAAAATTATTCGAGATATAGCCAAATAAATGAAAAAAGGGTCGAAAAAAGGGTTTTTTGGGGATATCTCGAAAACGATTCTTAAGAAAAAAAAAATCGTTGCCATTTTTGGAAACTACGCCCCAAAATACATAGAAAAAAGTCTATGAGAAACCCGATCCTTTTTCTTGTAAACTAGTGTGATTGATTTTTTTGAAAAACAATAAAATTTTTATGCAATTTTCGTCCGCCAGGTACCACTATAATATTTATAGCGTCAAAACTAATTGAGGCTCCACGATTTTTTTGATGAATTCTAGTTTGGAAGGGTTCAATGCATCTCTGTAATTTTTTTTCAGATTTTTTCGAGGCGGAGCAAGTCATTAAAATTCAATTGTTGATAGAAAAATTGCTAATTAACAACAAAAATGCAACTTATTTAAGTTCAAGTTATTATCTACAGAAACTAAAAAATTTCGTCACGATCAGTCAAGCAGTTCAAAACTTATAGCATTTTAAAAAAAAGTTTAATGAAAACTTTGGCTGGCAATAATTATTGCAACAACAATTTTTTTTGAAAAATTTTTCCGTACACTAATTTCTACCACTTGCAGCTACGATTTATATAAAAAACTTTGAAAAACATTTCAGACATGTCGGCTTCGCGTATTCTGACCCTGTGCCAATTTTGAGATATACGGAATAAAAATTTTTAACAGTTGAAAAGTGCCACGCCAAATTTTTCGATTCCGCCCACTTTTATGACAATTCAAATATTCGAAATGTATCCGTTTATTAAATTTCATCGCAATATCTTGAACGGCTTACAAGATACGGTAGTATAAATTATAAAATTTAGGGCTGTGCCACGCCCCTGTACAATCCTTTGGAAACTTGAAACCCAACCTAATCCTAATTTGGTTCACAAGTGCACCAAATCACCAAATTTCATCAAAATCGCTGCAACTTTTTTCAAAATTGGTCTGGGTAAATATACATAGAGCATGGGCGGTAGGCGTGTCCGTTAACCGATTTCGCCCATTTTCAATAGCAAGATGCCTGCAAGAAGATGTGACCTGTGTGTGAAAGTTTCATTCAATTAGCTTTCTTGGTTTTCCCGTAAACCTGATTTCAACAGACAGACAGACAGACGGACATCGCTAAATCGACTCAGGTGGTGACGCTGATCAAGAATATATACACTTTTCCATACCTGCCACGCCCCCTTCTATGTGTTACAAACGGAGAGACAAAGTGAATATACCCTCGGTGTAGGGTATAAAAATCCGAAAAAATATGCAATATGTTAAACAAAGTTCAATGAGGTTAAGTATATCGAAAAAAATATAGAAATATTTAAAAAGTTGAAAGAGATTGATAAAATATGGAAAATGTGAATAAGAGGTGAATAAAGTATGGAAAATGTTGCAATTGGTTGAAATAGCCGAAAAATTTTCAAAAAAGTTTAAAGACGTTGAAACAGGAGAAAAAGGTTGTTAAAGCCGATAATATTGAGCAGTGTTCAAAAAGTTGCAAGAGATTGAACTTCGAAATAAGTTTAAGGTTGAAAAGTCTAAAAAAGATGAATGAAGTTGAAAGTACGGAAAATATTGAAAAAAGTTGAAAGATGTTGAAACACTTGAAAGAGGTTGAATAACTCGAAAAAAGTTGAATGAAGTTAAAAAAGTTGAAATGAATTGAAAAAAGTAGACAAAGTTGAATAAATATGGAAAATGTTAAAAATATTTGAAAGAGGTTGAAAAACTCGGAAGGGGTTGGAAAAATTCTGAAACAGGCGAAAAAGGCTGAAACAGTCGAACAAACATGAGAAAGTTGAAAGAGCTGAAAAATTTTGAAACAGTTGAATACATCTACAAAATTTGCAAAATAAACACCCTAATATACATATGTTGGTAATGGCCGAAACACATATCACATATTAAAAAATGTAATTGGTCGCCCTGTTGTTTGGTCATGTTTGAGAGTATAGATAGATTTGTAAATTTACAAGGATTTCAGTTATTGTCTAAGTTCAATTGAAAACAATTTCATTTGTTACTTACCAAATAAGTTATTCTTTCAGTCCAAGTACGTACTGCTATCATATGCAATGAGCGTGCACCCAAAACATATAAATGTGTCCCACGAGCTACAACTGAATTGTAACACGCATGTGTGCCTGCCAAAGCCAATGCAGGAGATACATTTCCACCTGTAGCTAACCCTTTAAATTGCGCCGAGCCATAGACCAAACCAGCATTCGCCATATCGATGGACTCTAGCTCTTTACTGGAACGTACATCAATCAGATGCAAGATTTCGGTTGTTGTCAGGCATCCGACGCATTTGTGTCCCAACCAATGTACTGAGAGCAAACTATTCGGCAGCTGCACTTTTTTAAGGAAGAAAAGCGTAATGCGTCCATTACTCATAAACAACTGGTGAAAATATAAAAGATTGCCACGTCCAACTACTATTACTGGGTCAATCGAACGTGTTGTGTCTGCAGCTTGTACCACAACCATTTGCCAAGATAACACTGGTAAGCAGTCCGCAGGTCCAGGTAAAACATGAAATTTTATCACTTTTAGTCGTGGCCGTATTGTTACAATAAAATATTTAGAGAGAGTTGCGAGCGCAACAATGCAATACTGATCCAACTCATGATTTTTCGTAGCACTATCTAATATTAATGGCTCGACAGCACATACTTCACCTCGTGCACCACTAAACAGACAGCGAGAGGCACAACCGCGTATGCCGAGTTTACGTGTGAAACTTAAAGACCAAACAGAGCCACCTGAATCAGCACACAGTGCTAATGCTGGTCGAGAGGTCCACTTTACGTGCAGCACACCTGTATTTGGTGTGATGGCATCAAATAGGTTTCTTAAAACATCGCCAGAATTTGTATCAATCATTGCAACAAGACCGCGCGCATATCCTGCCAGCAACCGAGTGCAATCTGAGTTAAATGCTAGTGCTGTGACTGCACCTTGTACATGTTTATCCTGGTGCGCCCATCGTAAGGTTTGTGTGATATCAAAATTGAGTATATGTCCATGCGAAGTACCTACAGCGATATAAGCTGAAACTGTGCAAGCTGTAGCAAGCCCGGCATTAACACGATCCTTTAAAATAAAAACAGCATATATTTATATATGTATATAGCATTTTTACAGTGACCCACAATTAATTTAACATTAAAAAACTATCATTGGGATATTTTTTGTCTCCAAAGCTAGAGTTCTTAACATCAATTTTAAAAAATATGTTTCTGTTAAAGTTATAATTGAAGAAATAATATGGAGAAACCTTTCCCGGAATTTATACTCACCGCTGCTGAACTCAGCTGCGCTGAAACACCTTGCATTACTGTGTAACGCATTATGGAACCTAGTCCGCCAGCGCCGCCACCACGCACACTACCATCCTCAACCAGGGATGGGGTAGGTGTAGGTGCACTTGAACCTGGCACTGCAAACTCAGATGCCACATCTGAGTCCGCTTCAAATTCACTCAAAACGCTTTCCAACGTCGGCAGTATATTGGTGGGCGGAATAGCATATTCAATATCATCTAACTATGTGAAAATTAAAAAAGTTATTTTCTTCCAGTCAATGATTTGTTACTTTTACCTCTTCCAAATCCAACTGCAATGATTCTGCTAATAAGCTATCCGTCGATCCTCGGTCTGATTCTAGAAGTGATTGCAATGAGGGTGCTTTTAACTCATTCATTTCTTTTTTCAAGATTACTATTAATAAATACGATTTTCAGCTTTTCGTTAATTAGATCTACTTTTCTTATCAATTACATTTGCACACCCACCCACTCGCCCAAATATAAACGCTTCTCTTTTTTTTTATTCATTTGTCACCTAGCAGCTGTTTCGACAAATGTCAGTAAAGAAATAATGTATTCTATATTACCAAATCAAAAACTTCAGTAAAAGGCAAACCAACTTGCACTTTTGAGCGGTGGCGGTAAAGCGGCGACGAATATACGCTGTCAAAAATTATAATGTACTTGGTCATGTGAAATTGAACAGAATTGCGGCGTACGACTGGTGAGCTGCAGACGATTCGCCGTCGATTTAGAATTAATTCTATTTTTACGTCGGATCAGTGTTGCATTTCTTTGACATCCTCTTTGCCAATAGGATTTTCTCAGCAAAATTTATTGTTTACAAATTTTGTTTTTGTTACTCTCTTTTCCCTATATGATTCTCTCACAAGAAATCAGACGTGAAAATCAGTCGTCCGCCGCAATTGTGTTCATTCAAATGATTTTCGTCGCGTTTTTTTTTTTTTTTTTTTTTGACAGCGTATATTCGTCGCCGCTTTACCGCCACCGCTCTAATTGTGTCAAAGCAAAAGAGGCAACATTTGGCCTGCTATGACCATGTTAATTGAATCATGCCTTATTACATATTAACAGCTGCCTAATCACTTCGCCAGTCCTCTTTATATTATTATTCTCTATGGACAAATGTCTGACAAAAAGTTTATTTTATTTGGTTTGCTTGGAGTGCTTGCGTTCGTGTATATAGCGTACTTGCACTCCTTAAAAAACATGACCAAGTGCATCTTCTGTGATATCGTGAGAGGCGATGTGCCTACCACGGAAGTCGAGTACGAAACTGACGAATATGTGATATTTAAGGACATAAAACCTGCTTCAAAATTCCATTATTTGGCAGTACCCAGGCGACACATTGAAAGTGCTTTGGTTTTAAATAAGGAGGATGAACAATTGCGTAAGAGAAACTTATTTGAATTTCCAAACTTTGAATTTGAATCCAAACCAAAACTTGTTGTTTATTTTTCACACTTCAAATTATTATATACCATACCTTTGGAAAATCTGTAAGTCTACAATTCGTAAAATGGAACGTTAAAAATTACGAAATGACATTTTCAATCAAGTTCGGTCCAGAAACTAATTAACAGCATGGCGAGAATATAGCCGAAATCGCCAAAAATCCATCCCATTCAACTGAAGCAATAGAGAGAATTGTTAATGTTTTTTTAAATGTACAAATATTAATAACAAATGTCTGACAAAAAATTTATTTTTATCGGGTTATTTGGAGCTTTTTTGGCGTTCTTGCCTTACTTGCGCTCCGAAAAATATGTGACAAAATGCATTTTCTGTGATATAGTGCAAGGAGAAGATCCGACCACTAAAATCGAGAGTGAAACTGACGAATATGTAATATTCAAAGACATAAGGCCAGCTTCCAAATACCATTACTTGGCCGTACCGAAGCGACACATAGAAAGCGTTCTGAATCTAACTAAGGATAACGATAAAATGGGTAAGAGAGATTTGTTGCGTTTTTCACCATTTTAACAATGGTTTCAAAGAAAAACTGGCTTTGTTTATAGTTCGGGAGGCAGCGTTGCAATTGACATAATCATTTCATCCCGTTGGATTCCTATTTTAAATTATTTATTTCGGGTAACAATGTGATGATCTAAGCGTGAGAGGTCGACAAAAAAAATGTCGATAAATAACTCGGAAAGTAAGCCACAAATAGAATAATATATGTATTAAGACCAATGTTGTAAAGGAGATTAAAGCACATTTATTTTATGCCCGAAAAATCTCCATACGATGATATTTGACCCACCGTCACGGCTTAAAAATTTCCAATAAATGCATTCTATAATTTTAAACAAAAAATAGTTGTTTTCAGATCTAAGCAAGTAAAATAATTTTAAAATGTTCAATAATAATGTTTATTTCACTATCATTAATATTTGTTTAAAAACTTAAAATTACGGATGTTATCGATAATATGAATTAATAGGTCAAAGTAAGTGAATATTCAAAAATTTAAATGAATGTAAGGGCGCGCCAAACATTGCAATGCTAATCACCGAAAATTAATTTTAAAGTTGATAGAAAATTAATAAAGTTAGTCTAAATATTACATCGTGCTCAACAAGATGACTATCAACGCCATCAAATAAGTCTACATATCAGGAGAGAAGAGCTGAAAAATGAAAAATCTCTTCATAAGTCGATGGCGAAATCGTGGTGCCGTCCAAAAAAGATCCAATGAAATCGGCTTTTTAGTATATTATCTATATATGTATATTAGGGTGTTTTTTCAAACTTTTGGAGAGGTAATTTTATTTATTTTTTCCTATATTATAGCTTGAGGAATAAAAATAATTGTCCTAACACTTGAGCTTCCTAGCTCAAACCTGAAAACGGCGCGAACAGAGTTTATGTCCGATTTCGGACATAGAAAAAGTCTGCCTTAGATGTCAAGATATAGCGTTTTGGGTTTTTTAGTGGAATGGGGGTCGTCACACACTGTTGTCAAAATAAATTTTGATAACTTTTGGACCAAACATGCAAACATTTTTTTTTCTCATCTATTTTTTTAATGGAAATTCATGTAGTGGCATTGACAATTTCAAAACAACAAAGGATTTGAGCTGTTACACAAGAAACACCAAAGCTCTACTCGCGGAGAGACCACAGTTTTTCTCCTCATGGATAGGCTTAAAAAATAGCGGTCAGTTTTTTTCGATACTTCCTTAGGTGTACTTTAGGAAAATCGAGAGAAAATTAAAAAAAAATTTTATAAATAAGAAAAAAATTTAATTTTCTTAATTTTTTTTGGCCAAATTCCGAAAAATTAAAATTTTGCAGCTCTGGTAGCTTTTGTGGTTTGAACCCACAAAATCCCCACCTTGCGCACGGGCCTGGAAAAACGAAAAAGCAAATCAACGAAAAACAGATTTTTTTTTGCGTTTTAGTAAATATGTATATATTTTTATCTTTTTTCAGTAACTAACATGGAAACTGGACTTCGAAAGCTTTTTATTTCAAAAGGCATTGACTTAAATGGCGCTTTATTTGGATTTCACTTGCCACCATTTATTAGCGTCAAACACTTGCATATGCATGCTATTGCACCGAAATCTGAAATGTGTTTTATGTATCGAATGATGTTCAAAACAGGAACTTATTGGTTCAAAACAGTAAGTTAATGCTTATAATTCGCTTAAGTAATAATTTATTATTCATTCATATAACATTCCTTTAAATTGTTAATATAGTGCATTCCGATTCAAAAAAAATAAAAGTATTATTCATTTCCTAACAATTCTCTTTACAAAATTGATTGGAATACCTTTTACACTTCAATTACATTGAAGTATTTAAAATAAATGAAATTTGAAAATACTTACTCCCATTGCAAAAATCGAGAAAAGGTTGGAAAAAAATTTGAAATGTTACAGATTACTTGCAAGCGATATTGATAACATCATATCTTACATTCTTTGATGCGTTGTGACAGGCCCGTCGAGAGGGGGGAGAGTTGGCCCGGGCTTTTCAATTTTTCGTTTTTTTTACCATAAAATACAGTTAGTGTTTTTAAAAATTTTTTCTAAAAATATAAGTTTTTAGCGCATAGTTAGCTTAAAGTTGAGAGTCACAAGCTTTTTAAAAAAATTTGTTCGAATCTTGTGCGCTCATTACACTGTACTGCTTATGGCGCCTGTTGCAGATTGAAATCCGGTAATTTTATTCATTTTTACTATACAAAAAATATTAATGGCAACTCATTTCTTTTATATAATATGTACGTATATTCATATTTTTAAAATTTTTTATGAAAGACTATTCTTTTGCAAATATTTTAAGTATAATTTTGCGAAAATCGGACAAAAACTGTAGAAGTTATTCGAAAAAACACTAACAAACTTGCAATAAAATTAAACGAAAATACATACGATTGTGTTTGTGTGTGGCTCTTTACTTTTATTCTCCGTTTCTTTTTAAATAAAAAAGTATTTTCGTTTAATTTTATTGCAAGTTTTTTAGTGTTTTTTCGAATAACTTCTACATTTTTTGTCCGATTTTCGCAAAATTATGCTTAAAATATTTGCAAAAGAATAGTCTTTCATTAAAAATTTTAAAAATATGAAAAAGAAAAAATTTTTCATTCAAATGGAGCAATTGAAATTAAGCGATTTTCAAAAAAGACAAAAAAAGTCAGTTTTTTTGGACTTTGAGCACTTGTAACTCCATCAAACCTTATTCGATTCAAGCAAAGAGCATATCGTTAGAAGGGGAATACAAATATCTTTCGAATGCTGAAAATCGTTTTTGAGTCAAAAAAAAACAGTATGGGGATATATTCAAATAAATGAAAAAAGTGCCGAAAAAGGGATTTTTTGAGGATATCTCGAAAACGATTCTTAAGAAAAAAAAAAATGGTTGCCATTTTTGGAATCTACGCCGCAAAATACATCGAAAAAAGTCTATGAGAAACCAGATCTTTTTTCTTGTAAACTAGTGTTATTGATTCATATTACATAGTGTCTTCAGAGAATTGGGGATAGGGGCCCAAATTTATACATCCCCGGGCCCGGATTTTCTCTCGGCGGCCCTGCGTTGTGATATCATAGAACGTTTGTATTTGTTTCAAATTCTCGTTAACTTTTTTCAGTCTGATCTTTTTGTCGAATGATATTTGCAGTGGATCGGAAATGTTTTTTCAGTCTTTGATGTTTGATGCATATGTATAATTAAACTCTACCTTTTTTTATTTCAGCCTGATCAAATTCATCGCTACATTCACGAAAAATGAAGATACAAATTGAATACATCTATAATGTATGTGCCATTACAAGTTAAAACAGAAAAGTGGCTATTAAACAATATTTTTCCAACTAACGAAATAATACCCAACCAAATAAGATAAATAAACGCTACTTTTAGCTTTTAGTCCGATTTCTTTGTAATATGTATTTTTTATAAAAAAAATTAAATTTTTAACAGAGTCTTTTAAAATGTCAATTGTAAAATGTCATATATCATTTTTGGGAGAAATTGTGAGCGGTAAATTTTTTTGTCTCGAGTTAGGAATAGGGCTACCAGATGGCATACTTTAGTAGCAAAAGTGCTACTTTTGGAAGGCTTTGCTACTTTTCACTCGAAATGTACTACTTTTGGATGGTTTTGCTACTTTCGATGTTTGCATTGTAAAATAAAATTTATTTCAAATATTCTTTTAATTTGCTGGAGTTTTGTCGTAAATACAAAGTGAGGACCTAAAAATATTTGTATGGAATTAAAAAAATTTTTGTTTTTCATTGCAATTTTTTGATATGTGCTACTTTTGTAGGCAGGCCATCTGGTAGCCCTAGCCAGGAAGCACACCGCAAATTCGATAACCCCTAGAACTTCAAACAGGCGGTGCTAATCCAGTATTCGAAATTGATCGTTGTCAAGACGTGCAACGCTATAGATATCCGCATGCACATCGTAAAAAAACAAACATTTTTGTTTTGAACCGCTCTAATGTACAGTTATGAGTAATGTTGATAATTTCTAGATTAAGCAGCTTCACCCTTAAAGTTACACATAAACTACTTAGTGTAGTTATCAAAATATGTTTGAGCACAAGTAAATAATATATATATAAAGAATTGAAGGCTCAAATTACTTTAACACCTAGAAAGCATTTGATTAAAAAAATTTAATTCATTACTAAATATGGAATTTTTTTAAGCGCATAAGTTTTATGTTCAACCGTATATTAATCTCTATATATGTTACAGGCCAAACTTGTTACTGTAAAGCATGGATGCGCATCCCATAGCTCAAATAGCTCTTACAACAATAACAAAAAATATTGAGCTCATCTCGAGCTCTTTCCGTTATTCGAGCAAAATCATTTTGGTTCGCAATCACCACATGTATTTTGTTATTGTAATTTTTTCTTCAACACATCGACTCGTTCAACCCTTGCCGTTGCTTAAGTTAAATAATTTCGGTCCGCAAACACCGCATGTATTTTGTTCCTGTAATTTCTTCAACGCACTTTATTGTTTGTGTGATTTTTTTTTTTTCAATTCATTTGCTCCTTCACCTTGAGATTTTTGTTTTTGTTTACATGCAATTAGCTTGCCGCCGCTATTTCAAAATTTTCGTCAATACAAGGAGTTTTTTTGCAAGATATTTTTCATTTTTTTTTTACCTAAATTGATGTTGTTGATGTGTTTGTGCGCATCCCTGCCCAGCAGGCAAATGAGCAAGGCCTTACTCGGAGAAGGCCTGCTAGCACTGCTGCGATTATATAAGGACTTCTCAAAACTAGATTTTCATGCAAATAAAAATACAATCACAGAAGGCATAATATGCCTTGCCACAACAGACGTGCTATCAGGCCAGATATTAGAAGGCAAAGAAGAAGGACTCCATTTACTTTAGCGCTTTTCTGTTTCTTTTTCATTTCATGTATTGCAATGTTTTATGATTCGGCTTAATTTTTTTGTCATATGCATTGTACATATACGACATGAAAAGTATACACATGGTTAGAAATTAAGAGAGGTGTGCAGGCTAGTCTTCTGTTGTTTCATGTTATGTTAAGGAGGTAGAGTTTTGTGTATTCTTTGTCAAATTGTAAAGTCATTAAAAAAATATCAACGCAAGTGAGATGGCGCGGATAAAAAAAAAAACAATTAATATTTCGAGTCTTTAAATTTATTAAAATTAAATTTTTGTCAAGTACTTCTGAGAGTCCTTCTACGGTAAGCGGTCTTAGAAAGCCTGCTTAGGAAGGCCTGTTTTCTGCGGCCATTTCATATAAAAAAGAAAGTACGTTTGAAAGGAGGGTGGAAGGCCTTATACTTACCAAGGAAGGCCTTCTAGAAGCACTGTTAGCTCCTGCCCTTGCCTACTGGGTGCTGTAAAGCGTAAAGATATGCAATCAAATCTTAATGAAAAAGCACTGTGGCTAGTGAAGACTAAGATAGTAGCAAAGTAAAACAATACAACTATCAATTTCATTGTACGCTTTTCTATTCGTAAGTGAAGGTAAGTGTGCGGCTCAGGACTTACATCCTCCAATATGTCCAATACTTGCTTCGCGGCGTCTTTCGGCCACGGCTCAGTTTATAACATGTTCAACATCGGCTTCGCTATCCACAGTGCTTTTGTATTAAAATTAAATTTCATATCTTCACGCTTTACGAAACAAATTTTTTTAATAAGAGTAAATACCTAATCCTGAAAAGTAAAGGGGTTGAACACTGCTAATATTTTGACCGCTCGAAAGTACAAATTACTCAATATAATAGCAAACTTAGAAATTATCGTTATTTTTTGGATCAAATTGTCATGTGCTTATTTTGTTTACTTATCAAGTAAATACATATATGTATGTACACCTCGCTTTACACGGTAGATACGTTCCTGACAAATCCGTGTAATTCGAAAAAATTATTTTGGTATGGAAAAACCGTGTAAAACGAAAATGACTATAAAAAATCTTTTTTAAACATTTATTGAACACAAAATATGACTAATACATACACTTAATAAAATATAAAAATATCATTCATAGTCATAGAAAACATAAAAATAGTTAAATTTATTTGTAAAAATAAAAATCCATTTCATAGAAAAAAAATATTGAACTTCATAAAAAAAAAAAAAAAATTTGTATAAGTTTATGGCAGTAGATCATATATGCGTCTGAAGTGTTGCCAGATCTATAATTAAGTAGAAATAAATTCGCGTGCAGTCAAAATTAGTTATTTTTCACACAATTTTTTTTTTAATTTTGATTTTAGAACCGTGTAAGATCGAAAACGTGTAAAACGAGGGATAAGTGTATATTTTAAAAGAGAAGAAATTTGTTGGAAATATTTTCTTTTAATTCATAAATGACACCGCAATGCTATTATTTTGACCGCAGCTGTATATAAAAGGTAGCGGCAAAACTAAGATCCAATTAAAAAAAAAAATGGGTGGAGCCACGCCTCCAATATGAGAAAAAATCAACTATCCTCAGCAACTATTTGACGCAGATGGATAAGATTTACTACATATGTATGTTTCTTATAGTTTGTTAAAGGTTCTCAGCTTAGTTTAGTTGGGAAAAGTGGGAAACAGGGCCGTTTTTAAGCATAGGCTGCAGTCTAGGGGCCCGCGCCACAAGGTGGTAAAAGTTAGAGAAAAGAAGGATAAGAAGCCGTTGCCAAATCACGTCGTATGACGGATTATGAAATCGGCCAAAATTTCAGAAAAATCGTCATATCTTTAAAACTGTCAGTTAATATATTAAAGATTAACTTATCATAATTGTGTCACATTAAATTATCTTTCTTATGACATCCATTCAGGAGTTCCTCCTTATAATGATTTTAATAAAAGCTGTTCCACAGAATTATTTATTTATCTTTTAAAAATAAATAGAACTTAATCAAAACTTTTCAAAACTCTTTTTTTTTCAATTTTTCAATTCCAAATTGTGATTTGATTTGTAAAAGAAGTTTGATTCCATAAGGAATTTAATATAAGACGAATTTCATCTCTTTTTTAGCCACAAGTTTTTAAGAAATGATTTCTGATTAAAAATAAACTTATTTTGTTTTGTGATTTGCGATAGATACTCGAAATTGTCGTCAACGATTTTCATAAAAATTTTTGAGATGATACCACTGAAAGCAGTCATCAATAAGAGCTAAGTCGTCAATATACTGGTAAAACTCGTTAATGGGCGTGGCACATCCCAAAACAACGTAATCGTTATGAAATTAAGTTTATCTATCAGCTATCAACATTTTCTATATTGTTTTTACTTTACGACCTCTTTCAATTTTATTCGTTATTTTCTTTATTTTTTCGGCTTTTCCATTAATTTTGAATTGTTTCAACATTTCTCAACGTCTTTCAGCTTTTTTCAACATTTTCCATCATTCAGATACATATTTTTAAAATATATGTATGTATAAAAATATCAGCACTTTCAAAATTAAAAATTTGGGAAATACTTAGAAGTGACATCAAATTTTTCTATCCCACCAAACACTGAACAAATTTTACTAGTTTCGTTTTATTTGTGACCTATGCGTTGGTATTGAGCTTAAAAATAATTCTCCCAAAATTTCAGCTTCCTAGGTCAAACCAGATTTCATTGAAATTTGTCAAAAAACGGACTTACCAAAACATCTCAGTTTTGATCTAGGTAGCAGATATTTTGGGAGGCTCTTCTTAAGGTCCAATGCTAAAACAAAGCCAAAAAAAAAAAATCTTCAAAATAAACACTAACAAATAAGGGTTAGTGCTTTGTTGAAGACCGCATAGTTAGATTATGTGTAGTTCGGGAGTCATAAACGTGAAAGTGAAGATAAATTTACCCCTAGAATCTAAGAAAAATATTTTGCAAGAGTGCACCATATGGATATGGAACAACTTAGGATAAAACCCATCAGAAAAAAATGGAATGCTTTTCGCTAAGCATGCCTTTGTGTTTGATCCATATTTTTCAGGTTTCAGAAATTCCAGCAGAGGTTTTCGCCATATCACTAGCACCAGAAGATTCTCATGTACCTGTTCTAAGTGAAAAATATTGCTTGGAAAATGACAGTGAATTGTGGCCGGAGCCACTCATATTTACTGTTTTTTAATGATATGACATATGCATAATATACGTACACAATTTAAAAAACATCCGATATTGTTCAAATTTTGATACGTCAAAAAATCTAAATAGATGGCACCACAGTCCAAATTTCAGTTCATATTCATATTTTAGCCTGTAAATAGCCGTTTTTATCCCGTTCTTAAAATTTTTGTTCTAAAAGCCGACAAATCCAAATTCAAAGTTCTGGATATGAATTTTTTTTTATTATGTCATCTTTTATGCTTTTAAAAAAAATTTAAGCTTCTAGACCTTAAGACGTAGTCTTGCGACTCGATTAAGTGAAATAAGGTCTTTGTAAAAAGTTACAGTTTTGAAAATGGTTTCCTAAATCGTAGTTTTATTCGTAATAATAAAGACCAATTTTATTAGTTTTGCCTATCTATTCGCTTTTAAATGAGATACCATATAGTAAAAATTGTTGACCAGGCCTAAAGATATCATACATTGAATTTGGCTATTTTCGCAAAAATTGAATTTTTTTCGAAGTCTGACCTAACAGTACTCAAGACCCCGAATACCTAGGGTGCTGAAATTTTGGTGTGAGACTGTCTTTTTAGGTACTTTAATGTGTCAAAATTTGAGCACAATCGGATGTTTTTTAAATTTCATACGTACGTTATACACATATTATACTAGATAATATTACTAAAAAACAGTATATGGAATTAAAAAAAAAAGCTCTAAGGATTTTTTCCCTTTTGATGCATTTCTACTTTGATTAACATCCCAAATAATTCCACATTCAAGTTTTTCTTGTAACTTAACTTGTCATTTAAAGTTGGTTAAAGCCCACCGTGTACAACATTAATTATTCAAAACATTTGTTTCGATCACATTAAATGTATATTCAAAGCAGCATAGCTCGAAAACATGAAAATACCGAAACAAAATATGTTCTTTATTTTGGTATTTGCAGCTTTTCACCACCAACCCCTAAAGTTCGATATTTGTAATTGTCAAACAAAAGCATATTTTTATTATGACGTCGAAGCATCAAACGTACAAGCTGCGCACAGAATTAATTTTAGTGTATTTTATTATTTTTGGTTTTAAATTAAGTGGTGCATTGGTTGAGGAAAAGGGTACCAGTGGCAAACCGCTACCAAAAGCAGCTACGTTTCATTTTCCCGAATACGCTTACAAGGAAACAAGTAAAAATGTTGGTTTTAGTGCTTCGAAATATATAATTGATTTTTACCAGCATTGAATGTGGTTTACTTCTTGTCGTTGTAGGAAATAACTTACAGGGAATTTGAGGCAGCCTGTGAACAAACAATTAATTGTGAGGAGCTTGATGGAGTGGCAAAATTAGGCTGTGTTCGGCGATGTATATCACATTCGTGTTACCAAGATATTTATGCGTTTGATGAAGTAAGACTCAGTATTTTGTATAGTGTTCCATTATTTCAGTTTGTTGTTTATGTTACCTTTTAGCTGGAAGAAGGTGAAATAGATGTGCGACTTAACTCATTTAAGGGTTGTGTTATTCAACGTTCTGGTAACACAAACCGTTTGTAGCATAAAGAGGGTTTAGTCAAGAGCCTGCAAAAGATAGACCTGCTTCACGATTTGCAGCGACAACTCAACAATATGTTTAAACTTTTTTTCTAAATACATAGTACATATATGTATGTATGTATGTACATACATATATATAAGTACATCATTTCACCAATTATGTATGACTCATCTGTTGAAGAGAGATTAAAAAAAAGGTCAATTAACAAATTTTTTTTTTCAGATCAGTAAAATTTCAAATTTTGTGTTTTTAATAAACGATATTAAGAAAAAGTTGCTTAAAAATACGAAATTCATTAAAACGCGTATTTGCTAATTCGATTTCAATGATTTTTGAAAACATTTCCTACGTTATTTTTACGCTAAATCCGAACTTTCTATTCATTTTTTATGTAGATTTTTTTTTTAAAATACATATAACATACATACATACATATGTGTAGAGCCAAATAAAACAATTTTCTTGCTAATTTTTTTGAATATGTAATACCATATGCTATTTGGTGTCCTAACAAACTAATACAATATATTAAATTCATAACACGACTATTATATGGAAAAACCAATTTGAAAGTTTATGTGTTACGTTATTTTCTATCTTAGCGATTTCAACGAACACTACTTTTTTCATTGGAATTTTACTTTAAAAACATTTATTTCTGCATTCAATGTGCTTATGTATATACTTATTATAATTTTAATATGTTATAATTAACGAATTCATATATTACATTTTTCAACATTGTGTTGTTTTATGGCTGCTTTGTCAAAAAGAATACGTTACATACATACCTACATATGTATATGTATATGTATGCATGTATTTATATGTATATTATATAATATTCAAGTCGTGATAGCAGACTCTTAA
Source organism: Tricholauxania praeusta (assembly GCA_949775025.1). Lineage (NCBI taxonomy): Eukaryota > Metazoa > Arthropoda > Insecta > Diptera > Lauxaniidae > Tricholauxania > Tricholauxania praeusta. Next base: position 2,313,503 of record OX459028.1, on the reverse strand, counting down.
CTACATACATATGGTTACTAACAATTAAATAAATTTATGCTCAATTAACATTAAATAATGTTTAGTAAATTTGTCATATAAGTCAAAAATAAAATTCAAAAAATACATGGGGTGATAGCTTACGCTTGCTGTAATGAATCTGAAAAAGCTGGATTTGTTTTTTGCTATTTTCACCCTAATAAAAGTTTATTAATTAATGTCTATAATCGACTTTAACAGAGCTTATACTGAAGGTTAGACCATTAACTTCGTTAATATAAGTTTATTGTAACGATTGTGGACGTTTGTATTTTTGACATTTAATTTTCCTAATTTGACTCTGGTTTTTCATGTAACCACGGCCGGAATATTGGCAGTGTTGAAGGATAATGAGTATCCGGTTTTAATACCGAATCTGGCCAGGTATTGGAAATATCGTTGCCATTATTGCGGAATGGATACGTAGCCAAGACAATGGGCAACTGTAATTTAATTTCCTTCTCCAATGATTTTGGTTCAATAACAAAGAAAACGTCATAAGAAATCTTCAAAAGATGGCAGCCGCGTAAGTTCGTAGGTGGTAACGGTGGTACATACAAGCTGTCATTTTGCCATTCATCCTTGCCACCCGGACGTATTTTGCCACGCACCAAAACAGCTAGAGCGCGTTTTTCTGTTTGAACCACTTTTCCGCGTGCCAAATATTCAATTGTCTGTAAGTGAATGAACAAAAAAAGTTATTATAAAATTGTACACTTCAAATATCGCTAACACCCCTATTAGCACAAAAAGATCTTACAGCTTCTTTTACAGGCCTTTTAAATACAAGTAGAAAGATAACATATTATATATATAAATTCCTTATAGGGGCTTATAAGAGCGTATGAAGTATAGAGACACTTTCCCCTCAATGTTATCTCTCAAGAGACTCGGTAAAGTATCTTTCTGAGCTGTTTAAAATACAACTTAAAAACATTTAAGAAAAAATATCCGTGTCTTGTAAATATTTGTTATATATAATTTTATTTTATTATCAAATTATTTAATTAATATGCAAATTGTAGAAACTTTTATTATACTTGCTTTGATTTTACATCAAATTTAATTTTAACTTAGGATTTACAAATTCGCAAAGTCAGTCTCGAACCCATGTCCTGCGCGCTACCTATAGTCTACCTGTCATATATTATATAAAATATCAAAGGCGAATCATATCTTTCTCTTTTTTGTTTTGGTAAAGCGATAAAAAAATGGGCAATAATGTGCCCTATCTCGTCATGCCTCTCGCGGAGAGACCTCAGTTTTTCTCCTAATGTATAGGCTTAAAAAATAGTGGCAAGTTTTTTTTCGATACTTCCTTATGTGTACATAATGAAAATCGAAAAAATATTATAAATAAGAAAAAAATCAAATGTTCATCAATTTTTTGGCCACATTCCAAGAAATTAAAATTTTGCAGCTCTCGTAGCAGCTATAGGATAATTTTTTTTTTATTTTTTTAAATGAGGAAATACTCGAATATGAACAAATTTTCGAAAATCGAGTGTTCTTAAAGTATTCTAGAGCATGACTTTTTTTTGAACATGTCTAATGTATATATATACATATGTATGTATATGTAAAAGAAAATAAAAATTTGAACCCGGCTAGCCACACTCAGTTAAGTCTCTGTTTTTCGATTCTTATAAAAAATTGATGTCACTATAAGTACATAGAAAGACTTGAAGTTCGTTTAAGTGTTTGGTTTAGCTCAAAAATGGGGTTTCTTCATTTACACGAGAACAATGCCTTAAGTCCAAGTAATCTAAAATGGCGCTAAATTAAATTTTGATCGGCAAATTGTGCCACAAAAATACTTATTATTAAAAGCATTGCGTCCATTGTGTGTGGATCATGTAATTGTTGATACCATTCGAAATGTGTCAATATTTCTAATGAAACTAGTTACTTAATGATGCCCTCAAATAATTAGTTGGCTCATAGCCATGTGGTTCAAAGTTACGTTTTGAAATTGTTGAAAACATTGAAAGTGAATACAGATGTCGCTAATTGTCCATTCAGACAAAACCTTGAGTTCAAAAGTATCTGAATTGTAAAATGATCTAGTTACATCTGCTTTGCCAGCATGTATTATCGACCTCGGACTTTGGTGGTAGCATATGTGCTAAAGAATTCATGCAAAATACCAGCTACATCAACAATAAAGAATCAATTTTAATAAAATTCAACACCGTTAGCCTACGAGTTAAGAGTAGGGTTTTCACATGTCGTCTTGTTTTTGTAATAAATTGTACGTTAAACACAGCACATTGCATATTAAACACTTGTCACCCGGAGTTAAGAACAAGACTACGTGCGAATAACCCTCTTACACAAACGGGACCAAGCCCATCGGAAAAAGCATACAATTTTTTACAAAAAAAAAAACAAAATTTATTTTTTCTCAATCTTCGAAATATTCCTAAACTCTGAAATAAAATGACGAAATATTGACTTCACAAAAAAAATTAATTCATGCTTTTTTAATGAAAATTTTATGTTCTTTCCAATGGGTTTGATTTGATTAAAATTTTTCTCTCACGAGAAATAGGCCATGTAAGTAACTCCTATGGAATACTAAAAAGTTCAATGAGCCACCTGTAAATAATAATATTATGAGCTTCCCTTGCACCAGAATTTTTCTATCATAGAGAGACTTACGGCAATCCGTTAAGCTAACAGAGATACATGAAAACTGATGCTACAAGGGTGCAGCAGTGAAAAAAAAGGTGATGATTTTGCAATTCTAAAATAGAAAGTCGGTATTTTTTAATGTTTTCCGGTCAATTTCCAAATTTCTTTTAAGAAAAAAAGAATATGAAGAAAAAATAATCACAGATTCGAATTCCTCGCCTGAAAATAGCCCGAAGACCACCCCACTCCTATTTTGTTGGAAAATTCAATAGCCCCTACAACTTGATGAAAATTTTTTAGGAGCGTTGTCGAGATATAGATATTAGCTCTAACATTAGGCCATGTCTTTGAGTTTTAAGTTTATTTTAACGTACCTCTGTAAGTGATGCTTTTGTACGTTTGATTGTAACATTGCTATAGTTTGAAATAAATGCTGTAACAATAATACTCTCGCCAGGAACATAGCCACCACGGTCCAGAGCTACTCGGCATTTTACTTGACCTCCTCCCACACACGCCACACCAAGTTTATGTTCTACCTCACATGTGAAGGGTTGCTAATAAAAAGATTTAAATAAACAATGTTATATTAATAACTGTAAGTGGGGCTATTTACCGAAAGTATGGGTTTCTCCAAATTTAAGTCGATTGGATTCATCACGATAAAGACCTGATGATTTTTATGTATTAGTCCATTTGGTTCACGTAGCGCTGCCTTGCAAAAGTATTGTATCCAACCGTAACGGCCTAAAAAAGTTGATGGTAACCCCACGGGTAAACCAAGTTTAAATGGAAAACTATGTATGCCTGGCGATAGCACAGAGGGCCCTTGATCAATATCACCTAGGAGACGCATACGGAAATCTATATAATTCTCCTTGTCATATGTACGCTCCTGACGTGCCGAACCTGCACGTACCACACCTTCGCCCACCACATGAAAATGTAGCCCCAAAGCGGGTGTATCATCCTGAAGTTCTAGTAGCACACGTCCTGATAAGAACTGCCCCGGAAAATAGAGGAGCGATGTGTTGTCGAATATGATGAGGAATTTAAGTAGCTTACGTGGCATCTTTTGTTAAGTTAATCATATACACATGATTAATGTCTTTCTTATCTGTAGATATGTCTAGAAAAGAAAAATTATAATTTTTGGAAGAACACGTATAATGCTTCAACTATTTTACATTATACGCATTTTAATTGATGGTGTAGAGATATTGACTCAAAAATGTTTATAAAATTGATGTCAAAGTACGCAAAGTATCCTTAATTCATACAAATATGTATACATAATATGTTAGATAGATATACAACAACCTATGAAAGGCCTCAACTTCTCTTACTTCTCACGCCATTCTGTTGTGTCAATTTCGATTTTACATAATGACGGGAGCCTACAATTAAAAGTTGAGATAAGCTATTGATGGCAAATAATACTCTCAAAGCAACTTGCGGGAGGTGGAACCATAAAAAAATATTCTTCGTTTGGTGGTAGTATGGTTTATATAGGCGGACACGGCAACGACTGAGCTTCTAGGAAACCACTGTTTAATTGAAGCTCATTCAAGCACATTTCTAAGGTGGTATCTAACACCTTCTTTACAAAAGGCCGCACAAAAGATTAGGCAAGTGACAATGACCAATAATTCTTTAGCCCTTGGGGTATCTCGATATAATTAATCATTTTTTATATTTGTCGATATTTTGAAGTATTTTATTTTAAAGGCACCTGTAAAAAATAAAACTTAAGGGCTAAGTATTTCGAAATCCACACGTCACAATTGCTTTTCTTTTTTTTTGGCTTTTTCAAAATTAGTGAAAGTTACATGGGGATATGTGTCTCTAATTACTAGATCGGAACTTTTTTTTTTGTTGGCTAATGCTATTATTCCTTCTAAAAATTGTCATCTGGCCTATATAAGTTTTTACAGTAGTTTGGAATTAATCTATAGTTCTTTTCTATCGGAGGCTTCAATGCATCAATGTCGCTACAAATATCTTTGAGCACTAATTATCATAAAAGTTTAGTAAGGGTGTGTTATCTCAATATAATCTGATGAAGTGGGATTACTTCTTATTTGGTAAAACGTGCTGTTGTAGTTTAGTCGTTTAAAATTTGAATAAATAATTTTTTGTCCGTCTTTCCTGTCCGTTGTGTTCAAAATGTAAATAATGGCTCTTATTTAAATAGTTTTACTAAGTTTCATGAATTAATTGATATTTGGACACGTCTATAAGAAAATATAGAGGAATGCAGACGTAATTATGTCACTCATCATATCCCCAGAGAGACATAACTACACTTGCAGGTGTTTAAAATTCGTTTTTTAACCGCATTAAAAAAAAAAACAACTCGTACCGACCGTACAACTATGGACATTTGCCTCGAAAATAATTAAATGTACTCGTACACTTCGTAAAATGTTGATTTAGACTAGACCTAGATTCAATTATTTGCTCAAAAAATTATTCAAACTAGAAAATGCAAAAATATGAGTACTGTCCCCAAAAATTTGGCCACCTACTGTATAATCACATTGAAAAATCAGTTTTTTGCACAAGGCCGAATGTGCCATCTTTTGTATTCAAAACCATTGGGGGCGTCCAAAATTCTCAATCGAAATGAATAATTTGCTAACCGCTATACTTGAAAATGTTACGAGGTACCAAATAAGTCGATGCAGTAATAAGTGGGCAATTTATCAAGGTCAAATATATCATCACACAACAGCGCAAGCAGGTAAAAATTCTTGGCGATGCTTTCTATGTTGTTTAAGCTAATTTTAATCAGGTTTACTCGCACACAGTCAAACCTACACACTTAATCTATTAAGTGGGCACACGTTGGACTGAAATCAAAAATGATCGTCAATGTCAGCACACGAACATTTTTGTGTAATGAATACGAAAAATTGTTATTAACCAGTTATTGCTGATTCAATACCTAAAGTTATGAGAGAACCCATTGCAGGAACTAATTTTGGTAGTATATAAAATGAAAACGATAAATTCAGATCGTCTATTTTTGTATTTCTTTCAAACTAATAACAGTCGAGAGCTTTCTATTTCAAATAAAATAACAACAGTTCAATGCCATTTGGGAAATTCACTTTTAACAACTTTAGTTGCTTCGATAACCATGGCGAATAGGTAGTAGCAAAAACGATAAACGCTTGTTTTCACTTTTATTTCAAGTTAACTCAATTATCTTAAGACACTTTACCGCCATCTCTTTAAGCTAAGTTGAATTTGTTTATGTTACCTTTGCCACAAAAACAAATGATATATGTATCTACAATTGTGTATGTGTAATTACATACATACATACTCAAACGTATATCGTGGTGAAAATGTTTGTAGCTATTGTATTTTAAGCAAAATTTAGCAAAGCTCGATTCAAAAAATTGTTCGCCATCAAGTTATTTTTGTATAGGCAATTCTATATCTTTGAACTCAATTTTGTGTATTATGTATCTTTTTAAAGATTTATCGAAGCGCTTAACATTTTATTGAATAGGAAAGAAAAACTTGTAAGAACACATTATTAATTGTGTATTGTACATCTTGTTTTCTATTTTTACATTTTAGTTTTTTAATCCTCTCTATAATTCGTATTTCTAGAAATATTTAAATGCACTCGTGCAATGCCACGACGAAAAGCTTTACGTATTACATTTTAGTCTTTGTGACTCCACAGCTGTTCTATTTTGCCCTTAACCAACGTTCACGTATTTCACATTTGCAAATGTAATAACACATAACAATAGATACACTATACTTCTGAGCAACACATTAGTGCTACACCCGCTGTGCTCAGTATTTTTGCTTAGCATCCCATCTACATTAATATCTGTCGACATGTATCTCTTTCCTATCCATACAAACCTGGCTTAAGTTTATATAACATCTAAATTTTTAAGTTTCCATTGTTTTCTATTTTATTTTTACTTGTTTAAATTGGCCAACAAATTGTACCCCGTTTTGTTAAATCGTATAACATCTCTTGCCGCCGATCGTAGCACAACTGATCACACCTTGCTCAGTCTCTTAATAGTTGATCGTAAAGCAATACTTTTCTCTCATCCTAACTTATGTCCATTCGTTTAGCGGGTAGGTACGCGTACATTTAATGCGTTTGTGGCTTTGGCCTATAGCAAGACCTCTCATCGAGCCACTATTTGAGGTCTCACCTGCAGCAAAATTAAGCTCTCATGCGAGCTCTTACGGTTTTGCTTTTAATTACATGTATAATATGTATTTACGTACTAGGGAGATCAATCCCGGAACCTTTTCCAACCCCCATATGTTGGGAATACATGATCTGAATTTTTGAAAAAATGTTGAATTATATTTAGTTACTATAAAATAATTGCGCAAGAAGACATAAAATATATTAGTACATCAGTAATATACATTAACAATTCTAGAAATAATAAAATAAATAATTAAGATAATGAAATAATCAAAATAAAAAACAAGCATGAATTGGTTTCTCGGCCTCGCCATCAGATTTTATGAGGCTTCCTGAGTAGAAGGAATTATCCACATCTTCTATGCTGGATTCGCCTAATATGCAACTACTACTGACACTAGTTAAGCAGATGACATGCTTTTTATTTTATTAATGTTTATTTTCAGACCCACCCCTTTTCGAAATAGATCTGAGGTTGAAAAAAGACTTTGCTTTACTGCTTGATGGCGAGAATATCATCGGTGAAAGCGTGTGCCAAAAAAGGATCAGACCAACCAGAGAACCAACAAGTGGTATACCTTAGGATACCGCTGGCGGAACTACATTATCGGATATAGGGCATAACCAAGAAACAAACGAACAGAAGGTGGAACCTCAACCTCACCGCCGGATGCAGAACTTATCGAAACATGTGGTTTAAGCTGAACCTAGAAAGGATACAAACTCTCTTGAGGTTCAGCAGAGGAAAGTTAAGAACTGTTCTAGGAGTGCTGACAGGGCACTGTGTTATTGGTCATATTGCCGCAAGATATGGTGCCTCTTCCAGAGACTTCTGCAGAAGTTGTGGACGACGGTTAAACATCAACTCTGCGAATACCCGTGGCTTATGAGGAAACGAACCAAATATTTTAGTTCTGCGTTCTTTGTTGGTCTTGAGGAACTAGCCGAATTGGAGCTCACCAACATCCTCAACTTCACCAAGGCTTCTGGATGGTTCGCACCCATTCCATGAAATAATTTGAGAAGAAAAGAGGGGACAATATATGTATACGTAGGGTATCACAATGGGCAAACTGCCTTCGAGTTAAACTTGCCATATGCAAGCGACCCTTTTAAGCTAACCTATGGCCACGATCTTCCACTGTGCGACGGCACAATACATTGATTTAACACTAAATCGGTTAAGATCAAATTGAATTGATTTTGTCGAAAAGTTCGAAATCCCGCCAAATGCCTTATATTTTTTAAGTTTTGTGAAAGTCGAATGCAAAAATTTAATTGAAAAATGTTTCTTAGATTTTCCACAAAGTTTTTAGTAGCAGTGGAAAACATCTCCGCTTAATATTTTAGTGGCAGTGGAGTTTGAATAACGTTACATAATTGTGATAGCATTAGATTTCTACTATACATTTAGCGGTAATTCGATGATTCAGTTTCAATCATTTTTCATATATGAAACCACACACAAAACAAATCAAATTTTTTGAAACCAAATATCTCAAAAACAGTGGGGAATAGAATAGACCCCTATTATCATTTTTGTTAAAAAATGTGCAAATTTTCTAAACAAAACATAAAAAACTTTAAATAAATTTGTTTTTGAAAAAGGCTTATTTGTGTTCAAAAATAATAGTTAAAAATTGTGTATAGTGACTTTTTTCATATATCTACATCTACATATATGTATAAATAAAATGATAGCCGTTTTCGATGAACGGGATTCACGCAAAATCTACTGAATCAATTTCGATCAAATTTTTTCAGTTATCTTTCTTAGGCGCTTGGTCTTTACATAGCAAATCGTTTAATGGCAAGTTAGTGGGTTAGTAAGGGTGTGTGCGTTTTATTTTTACATGGCAATGCAATGGAAGACAAAAAACGGAATTTTACTCTCGCTCTCGCTCTCATTCTCAATTTGTCAACACAACGCGGAATTTTTGAACAATGAAGAATGAAAAAAAATTACAGTAGGTTCACACATAGAAAACACACATGCTGTCCTACATGGCTTGACAACATGTGTGACTGTCAATATTGCTTTGAGTTCACATTATCGAGCATGCCATCAGACATCAATTGCAGAATTTATGAGCGTCCACATCGAAGTAAACTGCATGAAATCCTATTTAAAATGAAAAATGTTCACTGGGCTTGACAGTCAGTTCAAACTGGTTGTATGGTTGGACAAGCCAGCAGGAAAATCAACAATTTTTGAAATACATCCAACAAGTGTGTCAAGCGGTCGTTCCTAGGGCTCACATTATCGAACATTGATGTTGTCAAGCCATGTTGAACAGCATGTGGGATAATGTGAACTGGGCTATTTGAATGTGTTAGTTAGGCTTTGTTGTTTGTCTTTCACATGGCAATGCAATGGTATATTTATGGAAGAGAAAACAACAACTCTAGATCTGTGAAGAAGAATCAAAGTTGACTGTAGTTCTATTTAAAAAAAATTAAATTGTTGCCTTCGCAGAAAAACAGGGTACGCGTACAAAGTCACGGGCATCTGCTAGTATTTAAATAAATTTGTTTTAACTTTAATTTATTTCAATTTTTCTCAAATAAATATATTCGACGTAACATCTTTTTTTTTTTTGATTTTTTTATGAAATACCTTTTTGGAACCAAATACATACCTCAAAAACTGTGGGGAATAGAATAAAAACCTATTATAATTTTTGTTAAAAAATGTGCAAGTTTCCTAAGAAAAAAATAAAAAACTTTAAATACATTTGTTTAAACTTTAATTTATTTCAATTTCTCTCAAATATATTCGACGTAACATCTTTTTTTGATTTTTTTATGTTATTCTTAAATAACGATGCATCTGCTTTCAAGTCGAAATTCAATTAGAATTGTGCGCACATTCAATAAAAATACATATTTTCCAAAGTTATTACGGGAATTTCAATTTTCAATTTTTGCTATATACACATATGGTCAAAATAATAAGTACACGCTCACATAATTAGTTCAATGGCTTGTAGGCAAAAATTTATTTAAGTTAATGGAAAAACAAATTTATAGTTAACTTCTTATAAAATAAAAAGGTATAACATTAATAAAAACCAAAAATATCTTTCAGTCTTATCAAAAAAGTAAAAAATGGATTAAAATGACTGGACAAAATAATAAGTACATTCAGTACATTTTAATAAAAAAAAAAATTAACTCGATTTTATCGGCTCTATTTGTTGATATTTAAAGTTCATCATTAGTAGCCGGTATATCAACCATTGTTTTGAGTAATTTTGTGTACTATTTTTGGCATACTGGAGATAAGCTTAAGGCAAGTCTCTACTGGTTTTTCATACCAAGTTTTTTGGACAAAACTCCATAATTGCTTCTTATTTTGGAATACTTCCTTTCCTATTCTCTGCTTCAACTCTCGCCAAAGGTTTTCCAAAGGGTTCAAGTTCAGTCATTGACTTGGCCAGTTAAGCAAGGTCACACTATTGTTTTGACACCAATTCTTCACCAACTTGGAAGTATGCTTAGCATCAATATCCTGCTGAAATGTCCATTTTAGCGGCATCCTTTCCTCAGCATAGGGCAACATCGTACTTTCCAAAATGTCTTTATAGTGGAATCTGGTCATGCTATCGGAAATTCGATGTATTGGTCTGGCACCGTACCATGAAAAATAACCCCAGACCATAATATGGCCACCCCCATGCTTTACAGTCTTTTTTGTGATGCGTACGTGAAATTCTTTACCCTTGGGGCGTCGAACATTTCGGGTGGAGTCATTTCCAAACATATTTATTTTTGACTTGTCGCTCCACAAAATATTACGCTATTTCTTCTCGCCGTCTGGTCCGGACCAATTTGAATGTTTCTTTGCGAATGATAAACGCATCTTCAATTTTTTTTTCGAAACATAGAAACTTTTCTCGCTATCCGTCAAGGTAAATTGGTTCGTTGTAATCATCGACGTACCGTTCGGAACGAGATCACATTGCCGATGTCTGCTGAAATGGCTCTTGAAGATGCGAAATGGTACTTTTTTGCGACAGTGACAATATGATTATCTATCGTTGTTGAAGAATTTTTTGGTCTTCTGCGGGTTTCAACCACTTTTTTAGCTTTTAAAGCGTTTTGGACGAAGAAATTGACTGATCCATGGCTTCGGCATTAGTACGAAGATTTTGGCCGTAATTTCTGAGTGTCGACACCATCTACCTCTCCTCGGCAGTACAATGTTGATTTCTTCCCATCTATGAAATTTTTTTCTTTTTATTTTGATATAACTAAATATGAAAATAAATAAAATTAACAAACTTGTACGAAAAAGCCGATCAGATTGTTGCAAAATTAAAGAAATGATTAATGTACTTATTATTTTGTCCAAGTGAAATAAGCCCTTTAAATGAAAAAATACGCGTATAGAAAAATTCGGGGAAATCCCTTCTTCTTTTTCACTTTTAAAGGCATTGCCATATCGAAATTATCAAAATAAAAAAGAATTTCCATATATATTTTCAGTAAAACAAAAAATAATTGAGAACTAATAAGATATCAGGTAGTGTATTATTTGACCATATGTGTATATTAATAGCAAAATTTACAGAGGTTTGTTATAAAAACATTTTAAGTGAATCGCACTGTTAAAAAGGATTACTTAAAAAAAGCCACTTTTTAACAGTTAAATTGAGCTTAACGGTTACGGATTCAGCGCAATCTTATTTGCTTCTAGCACAATTTAAAACATTCGTAACTTTCTTCATTCTTATATTTTGTAGGATACGATTTTGAGATTTGATGCAGTTTGACTTCTTCATTTTTCGATATTTTTTAAGATATTGAACATTATTTTGCCTTATCTGCAGTGTTACGAACGATCCATTTCTCATGTTGTCGTATGTGCGTAGGAGTTTCCCATCCCAATCATTCAATTGTTTCATTCGGACATGGCCGTAAGTGAAAACTTGTTTAGCACATTTAACAAAATTTAGTTGAAAAAATTTAAAACAGCGTCGTATGTGTTATAACTAACGTGGCAAACTATTTTGGAGCAAAAAGAAGTACAAAAATATCTCTCTCAAAAAATCATAAGGGTCATAAAAAGACAATCCAAAAATTTAATAAATCAGTTTAAGGACCTCTTTCTCGTAAAGATGCATAAAATTCCAAATGTTACATACTGATAACCCAAAAAAAAGAACAAAAGATTATTCATCAAATAAAAATTTGTTTTTACTGCAAAAAATAGAAATCGTTGAAATAGGGGCTCGTGAACGACCTCACGGAAATTTTGAAATCATTTTGCTCAAGTTTAGCTTCATGTAGCACAAACATTTTTTTAAAAATATTTCTAATAATCCTTGAATTTCATAAATTAGAGTCATCTCAACGCTGGTTCACAGTTTTGAAGCCTGGAATTGAAAATACGCTTTTTTATAAATTTTTTTTCAACGTGGGGTCGTGAAAGACCCCAATGTGCCGGACTGTTATAAAATTTAAGTGGTGCTGCTAAGGGTTAAAGTTACAAAGCAGCATTTGATTGTACAACGAGAAAAAAGAAGTACTGGTCACGTTAGTTATGGAGAATAAATGAGAGCATAGAATGATCCTTTCAGTGTCAATTGACGGGCTATATAAACATAGAAAAGTGCAAGTGCAGAATTCCAATTTTTACTAAAAACTGGTAAAATTGTTATTGAAAATGTCACAAACAAGCTATCAATGATAAGCAATCAATGGTGCTACTATATCTGTAATCAATCTACTACTAAAAAAAACTTTAACCTTATTTTACTGAGAAGTATATACTTTCGATACACTTGTACCCTTCTAGTTCTATGTCAATTATGATGTCGCGAGGAGTATGAGTCACCGCCGCCGCACGCGGTTTCAAGTTTTTTGTTTCAAAAATGGCTAAAGAACGCAAATCATGTCGAAAATCAAGATTTTTTTTAATTGAAGCTAACTGAATTGTCGGAAATAAATTTTTTTTAAACTCGAACTAACCAAAATGCCTACAATTTCTCGAAGCCCGAATTTTGGGAGAAAAAATTCCGTTTTTTATTATTTTTTTCAAAATTCGGGCTCCGAGTAATTGTAGAATTTTGGCGCACATGCTCATATTTTTTGCTGTGAATCTTAACTGATCAACGCAAGAAATACAACATAGTATGCTTTCGGATTTTAAAATGTCGGCTAACAAAGCTTACTGATGATAAGACGTAGCGGTCATTGAAGCTAGTATAAGCAGTTCGTTGCCCATTTTAATGCATTTTGCGCTTGTAATTTTTTTGTGGTTTTTGCACTGTATTGAACATTATTGCTCTGTACAAAACAACAGTATCTAACGAAGAGAAGAGTATACTTTTCTTTATTTACGCGTAAAAAGTAATTTATTGCAAACTTTAAATGTGGTTTTCTTCAAATTTAGATTTTTTAAGTTGTGGCAGTCTTCCAGCAAATAAGCGTTATGTATTTCAGGATATTATATGCACAAACAGTTTCTTGTCGTATGTGTTAAATTGCAAATGATTTGTGTCAAAATGTAATACATACAATTTCAATTAGTATTTGAAATGAGTCACAAAATTTTTAACAAAATAATTTTAAAATTTTTGATTTTTAAGCTTTAACCTCCTTAAAACTACGAAATGTAACATACAACAACTTCTCCTAGCAATGCTAAGCACATATGTATGTACGTGCACACTGTTATAGTACAACTTAAAATAAAGCCAATATATGGTGAACTATTATTTCAGAGTAACATTTGGTGCAATATTTTATAATTACATAATTGAAGGATGTCTTATGAGTCAAAATCACAGAGGTGAAAAAATGTTGAAGTGCAAAATTAAAAATAAGTAATTAAATCCATTAATATCTATGAACAATTTATAGTCGTTAAAAAATACTTACTACTTAAAATTTCATTCAATCAACGAATTGAAAGTTTCTCTCGTAGTCTATTTCAGTTTCGAATTTATTTAGTCATATGTTTTATTGTAAAAGTGAAGTAAGTCCAATAATTGCACTAAAATCCCATAGAGGGCATTATTTATTCACTCATACGTTTACCACTACATATTCATTATAAAAGTGAAGATATTTCAAAATTCAATTTCAAGAAGATAATTCATCTTTACAATGAACGACACATTTATAGAAGGAGCATCCTGGCTGAGGAGAAATGTCGTATCCAAAAGAGCCAAACATTTACTCAGATAGTCAAGCTGCTATAAAATCTCAAAGATCAGCCACCTTAGACTCACTACTGGCTGAGTATCTGAGTTCCTGAGCATTGATGTTTGAACTTACTAAACAGGGGCTAATGCAATAAACAGCGTGTTTTTTTACTATTTGTTTATTTATTGCCTTTCACTGGGTTGACGCTAGTTTAAAATGAAAAGTTATGAGCTTCGCTACTCAGGATTGCACATCATCTGAAATGCAATGAAAAAGTAACAAATAATTTAGCAGCATTCATGAAACTGTTAAAATGAAAGTTGAATTGTTTGTAAACAATCAATTTTCTTTGGTGTTTTGCGCCGTTTAAAAATCTGAAAAAATGTCACCATGCATCAAAAACCTGAGGAGTTTAAGTCCGTTAACAAAATTGGAGTCCCAATAATTTTAGAAAATAATAATAAATAAAAATATAAATAAAAATAATTTTATTGAAAATATCCATTCATCCTCTTTAACATGCCGAAGCTTCATTCATACTGGTTTATTTGCTCCAGAGCAACAAGCTTACAAATTTGGCAAACAAATTTTTTTTTTTTTCATTTAGTTTTTTCGCAAATTATGCGTATTTAGCCTCAGTTGCAAAGTATCTTATTTGCAGATATAGGACTCAATTAATTAAGAATTGAGGGCCAAATAAAAATCATTTTAATATTTAAACTACGCCCATTTAAGGTTATGTGTTGAGTTCACTCAAGGATGATACTTTGATAGTGAAAATAAAATTAAAAATCCATTTTTTTAGTTAAAAACTAATTGTATTTATTGGTGAAGAATAAATAGAAAGTTGATAGACTTTCTACAAGCTATTGCAAGGGATTATTTTAAGCGTAACGATACAGGGAAGCGTTCTTGTAATGAATTTTTCCTCGCTTATGTTGAAAAAAAATATTTGACGTATTTAACTAAAAAAATTTAAGTTACAACTAAAATAAAACATTAATAGCTTAACGCATTCATCATACAAAAAGTTTGCCGTGTTTATTTTTCGAATTAAGTTTTTCACCTCTATGACTTTTACACATATTTATTTATTTTTTGTTTTGTTACTTCCAAGTTATTTTTTTAATAATAAGTTGACCTGCAACGATAAATTATTTATCTCTTACTCCAATTTAATTTCATGTAATTTTTGTGTCCATGGGTAGTTTTGTATTATGTACTTTTTTTTAAATTAAATTTTTTTACGGAACTTACTTTTGGCATTAATATTTAGAAAAAAATGTATCGACTTTTGTATTTAGACAGATGATAGTTTAAGAAAAATATAATATTTTAGGACATACTTTTATTATAGTTCGTTAAGTTCGCATTAATAATTTCAGTGTTAAGTTTTTGAATTAATTAATCTGTTTTTAAATTCAAAGAACTAGGCCAATTCCAAACGTTTCATTTCTTTGAATAATTCCTTTCCCATTTGTGCTGGACTCCTTGTTACAATAACACCGGCAGTTTCTAGAGCTTTAATCTTATCGCCAGCGCCACCTTTGCCTCCGGAGATAATAGCACCGGCGTGTCCCATTCTTCTGCCTGGTGGTGCAGTAAGACCAGCAATAAACGATACAACAGGCTTAGCTTTAATGCCCTGCATAAAATAAATTAATATTAGAGTAAATAATGTATTTATTTAAATAATTCAATCTAATTGTAGTTAAATCATGCGTTAAATACTCAGTCGCCATTAACAGAAGGATAAAGGTAGATTCTATATTTTGATTGATTCTGAAGTTAAAATTTTTTTTCAAAATTTCAAGTACATCTTTTGATATAAATTGTGTTTTTTTTTTATTTACGCACTTTCCATATTGGCGATATCAAAATGGCTTTCTACAAATTTTATCTTTCTGGATACATTTATAAGAGACTGTCGCCAACCATGTTAAAGACAAAATGTGTGGAAGACATTGCAGCAATGATACTTCGTCAACGTCGCCAACCATAAAGGCAATTTATACTCGGCGACTAAAATGGCGAGATGGTAGCCAATCATGAAAGGACTGTTAATCACTTGAATAAGCTCTTAAAAAATGTTGTTAAAAAATTCCTAACAAAAAAACAATTGTTTTAAAAATATGCACGAACAAATGAGAGCTTATCAACTTTGCCAGCAAAAAGAGTAAATTATACGAGTTTAGACAAGGGCAGAAAAGATTTCAGAAATTATTTAGTTGATAAAAAACCTGGAGCAAGTCAAATTTAGCGACGCTACGAATTTCTTATGTGTCACTCCAAATGAGGAATTTTAAATCAAAACACAGGATATGTTAACAACAATTTTTTCTCGGATCTAGTTTGTGCAATATTGGAAGTTCCGAATGTATTTTTTTAAAAATTACTATAAGCTGTGAACTTTTAAACTGATTTCAATAAAATGAGTATCATTTGAAAAATACCTTTTATACGAGTTTCTACATGTGAGTTTAGAAATTACCCATACTTAAAAATAAAAATTTAAATTCTGGGGTTGTGAAGAGTTCCATTGCAGAAAAAGTTTGGGAAACTTTAATTTAGAACATAGGTGGGCAAAATTTTGAAAGCAGGAGCTATTTACAACAAAAGCAACAAAACGACTACAACAGAAACAAAATCCCACCATAAATTCGATCTCGATAGCAAAAGAAAAATGCTGCAATAAACCAGAAGCCAAATCCAGGAATCAAACAAAAACAACACGAGTGCAGAAATAAAAGTACAGTAATCAAACGAAACGAAAGAAGCTGTCGTCAATGTGCGCATTGTTGTTTGCTTGTGCGCTCGCTTCTTTTTTTACTGAATGATGCAACAACAATACAAATTCCAACATAAATTTAATGTGAATATAGTGCGTATAAAAAAAAACAATAAAAATGTGCGTAACAGGGTGGAGTGCTCGTGTTTGTTGTTTTGCTTATTCAAATTGGCTAATTTTTCCTATTTTTCCCACCTACGATTTGGAATAAAGGTTACGTAAGGTTTTGTATAATTTTCTTGGACCAAAATTAAAAAAAAAAGAAAAAACAGTTTCCTTACCGTATTATGTTGAGTTAAATACTCTGCCGCTTGTTCTTCGGCAACGCCACCAATTTCACCGATTAGAACAATGCCTTTTGTATCTGGATCTTTTAAAAAGATTTCCAAACAGTCAATAAAATCGGTGCCGTTAAATGGATCGCCACCAATACCAACGCACAAAGTTTGGCCCAAACCCACTTCAGTTGTCTGGTTGACAGCTTCATAAGTCAATGTGCCGGATCTCGAGACAACGCCAACTTTACCACGTTTGTGAATGTGTCCAGGCATGATACCGATTTTGCACTGAAAATATAAAAAAAGTTAATTTATTACATTTGATACGGTAGAATAGTATATACTTCATACACGTTTAGTGAAAGAAAATTAGTAAATACAGGGTTATCAGCTAATGACTCAAATCTCGCAAGAAGTTGAAAAAATTATGGGAGATAAAACTCATACAATATATATAAATCCGCAGTCGGATTTTTTATGATCCTAATTAAATTAATTCTTGTGTGATCGACATAGCTAAAGTTTTCGAAATCAATTTGTAACACTCAGATTATGCTCAGTTAAGTTTATAATAAATTTGTCCTTGGTAATTTTCTTGTAAATTTTTTTTCCTATGCATTTCACAGCTCGGAAATTACTTGATTTTCTCCTCGAAAACGCGTTAGATTTTCTTATTTCAACGCTCATTTTAAAGGACACTTTGAGCTAGAAATGACTCTTGACGAAAAAAAAAATCTATTTTTACGGGTGATCAATTTTAATTTTTTTGATATGTCCGGCTTAACACGGCCTACATCGTCAAAGCATTGGCTTTGTTTGACCCATAAAATGAGCTGACGAAAAATGTTCTACACAATAGTCTCATAAGTTACAACTATTTAAAATTTAAAATATTTAGACTGGAATAAAGTGATCTCCTAGTTTTTGCCGGGTGTGAAGTTTCCACTTTTTTACAAGCTTAAAATGTGTTCTTCATCTTGATCACTTTTTAAAAATTTACAGGAATATTGGTCTAAATGACTACAGGTTCAATGCAATAATGTTTACTTATTATATAATAACTAATTATTTTAGTCACTAAAGACAATTACTCAATTAGTTCTTTGTAAATTTCAAAAAACTTTTTCTTTCTTTTTCAAATCTCATAATTTTTTTGTTCCGTAGTAACAATATTGTAGAATTATTTTTCAAAAACAAAAAATTTCATAAGCATTACCCTTTCTGGAGCAATAATACCAGGGCAATTAGGTCCCACCAAACGTGACTTGTCCTGTGTCAACAGTGCATGTTTAACTCGCACCATATCGTGCTGTGGAATACCCTCGGTTATGCAAACGATAAGTGGAATCTCTGCTTCTAGAGCTTCCAAAATAGCAGCAGCAGCACCTGGTGGTGGCACATAAATTACACTGGCATGTGGATTGACCTCTTTTTTAGCTTCAGCGACCTTTAAAAAATACCAAGCAGACTAAACAAAATTCTTATATAAGGTATACTGAAAGCAAAACTTACGCTAACAAAAACTGGCAAGTTCAAGTGCTTGGTGCCGCCTTTCTTTGGTGAAACACCACCTACTAATTTTGTGCCATACTCCAATGCTTGTTGACTATGGAAGGTACCCTGTTTTCCGGTAAACCCCTGACAAATAACTTTTGAGTCAGCTGTGAGCATTAAATTTGGACGTGTTTTATTGTATTGAGAAGTAAAACGAATTCCAGCAATGAAACCATCTGTAAAAACAAAATAGACATACAAAATTGTAAATGCATAACTTACGAAAGATCGTACCTAAGAACTATTAATTTTGGCATATACCAACACATGGGACTTTTATTCCTAAAGCAAATACATATGGGCATTTCCATTCTGGCGTTACGTTACGTTTGTACGAAAAAATATTTAAAAAAAGTACAAAATGGCACATTTTTAAAAAGGTTTTTTATATTGGCATAGTAATTAAGTAGCACTATATTAAGTAAGAACATTGACAACAATCGATCATAAGGATTTCAAGATATAAGCAAAAATGTGCACTGGCGTTACGTTACAAAAAACAGTAGTGGGTTTTTGACTTAGATTACAAAATTACAACTCTGCGAATTGGATAAAGCTTTTAGTATAAAACTTTTTTTAGTAGGACTTGATATTGTTTGATAGAATAAAAAATCAACGCGCAGACATACTTCGAACTTCCCTTATTCAAACTAATATAAAGACTAAAACTAGAGAAATGTAAGAACTAGAGAACATACTTAAGTTAGTATATTGAGTATGTATGTACATACGTTTGAACATAAGTGCTACTGTAAAAGAATGATATTAGGGTTGCCAAGAGTTCTTAAATATTTCCAACACTCCCTCTCAAACCAAGATATCATACTTTTATTCAGATTCAAAAATTGATTAATTTGAAAAAAAAACTTTACATACGAATTCCTTCTTTTTTTTTTCTTCTTATATATACATAGAATTTGCAAGCATTCATTAATGATTAATTAGTATGTATTTTATATAATTTACATAAACCATTCAAGTTTTCTTTTTCAAAATAAACCTATATAATTTATAAATTTGCAATGTTTTTCTTTTGATAAGTTTTTAGTTAGAACATCAGCAATGTTATTAACAGTCTCTACATATTCTAATGTTATTAGTTTATTTTTTATAGTGTCTCGAATGTGATGATATTTTATATCTATTTTTACTGCGAGCGTGGTACACATAATTTTTTGTTAATTGCTGCGAACTCAAATTATCAGCTTTTAACATCACAGGTCTGCTTTTATCATAATATTCAATTTCTATCATTAAATTTTTCAAATAAATCGCCTCTTTTGCTGCAGTGGACAACGCCATGTATTCTGCTTCTGTCGAACTTAAAGCCACAGTCGTTTGCTTCTTAGATTCCCATGATATTGCACCGCCAGCTAACATAAATACGTATCCAGTGAATGACTTTCTGTCAATCACATTTCCGCCCCAATCTGCATCAGCGTAACCATGAATTTCAGCATCATTTCGATTGTAATGTAGTTTGAAGTCCTTAGTTTTGGATAAATATCGCAAAATATGTTTCACGCCAATTTCGTGGTCAACATTTGGATCTACATTGCATTGCGCAAGCTTAACCGCTGAATGAAGTATATCTGGACGAGTTGTTATTGCTAAGTACATCAGTGTTCCAATTATGGACTGATACGACGTTGGATTCACTTTTTCACGAGATTCATCTTTAACTACTTGATATCCAGCATCAAGCGGAGTTGATCGTTGTGGACAATTTTTCAAGCCACATTGTTCTAATAAATTTTCGATGTACTGCTTGTGGCCAATAGTAATTCCACCTGTTTCACCTTGACGTTCAATCTCCATACCCAAGAAATGATTGAGTTGACCTTTGTCCAGCAAATCAAACTCCTCTGCAAGTTTTTGTTTGATTTCATCTAACTCAGTTTTTGATGTGCACGCTATGATTATGTCATCGACATAAACTGCAATTAAATTAGTTTTTCCATGAGAACTCTTTTTGTATAAACACGGTTCATTCTCACAAGAAATAAAACCAATACTTTTAAGAACTGAGTCTAATTTTGAGTTCCACTCTCTGCCCGATTGTTTTAGACCATAGTGCTTTGTTCAGTTTTAAAACTTTATTTAAATTATCACTATCGATGAAACCTTCAGGTTGCTGCATGTAACAATCTTCTTTTAAATCGCTATTTAAGTAAGCTGTAGTAATATCTAATTGATGGAGATGCATTTTATGTTGTGCAGCTAATGCTATTACCATACGAATTGTTGCATATCTAACAACCGGTGAAAAAGTCTCAAAATAATTCACGCCATACTGCTGACTGTATCCTTTAGCTACAAGTCTAGCTTTAGACCTCTCAATACATCCACCTTTATTCTTCTTTAAGTCAAAAATCCATCTGCATCCAATGACTTTATGCCCTAAAGGCAAATCGACCAACGAAAATGTATTGTTGTTTATTAATGATTGGTACTCACTTTGAACAGCTTCATACCACTCCTTTGAATACTTATTTTTCTTAATTTCAGCGTAACATTTAGGGATTTCAACTTCATCTGTCTCTACTGCTGAGTTTATAGCATTCAATTGTTTTCGTGGACGTCCTGGCTGCCCTGTGCGTAATATTTTAGGTCTACCAGGCCCCACCCTCAACGTAGTTACATCACTTTCATTTTTGTTTAAGTTCTCGTTGCTACAGGGTGTTTTTTTTAGAGGTATAGAGCTTCGAATTGAAATAAAACACAAGAAAATCGTTTTAATGTCCATCAATTTGGCTTTATTCGAAGGATAAATTTATGCCATTAATGTTTAAATATGATTTCGGGCATGTGGCCGCCGCGGCTGGCTCGAATAAAGCCAATTCTACAGGTCCAATTTTGAACCACTTTTTCGAGCATATGGGGCCGTATGTCGGCAATAACGCCACGAATGTTGGTTTCCAAGTCCCCTAACGTTTCTGGTTTGTTGGCGTAGACGAGCGACTTCACATATCCCCAAAGAAAATAATCCAATGGTGTCAAATCACACGATCTTGGTGGCCAATTGACAGGTCCATTCCGCGAAATTATGCGCTCATCGAATGTTTCCTTCAATAAATTGATTGTGAAGTGCGCTGTGTGGCATGTAGCGCCGTCTTGTTGGAACCACAACTCATCCACATTCATGCCATCCAATTCGGGAACAAAATAGTCGGTTATTATGGCTCTATACCGGTCTCCATTAACGGTAACTGACTCTCCAGCATTATTTCGGAAGAAGTATGGCCCAATGACTCCACCAGCCCATAGAGCACACCAAACAGTCAGTTTTTGTGGATGTAATGGCGTCTCAAGGGTCTCATGTGGATTCTCTTCACTCCAAATGCGGCAATTTTGCTTGTTGACGTAGCCATTCAACCAAAAATGAGCCTCATCACTGAACAAAATTTTGCGATGAAAATCAGCATCGAGATCAATCTCATTTTCGGCCCATACACCAAAATCACGACGCATTGCATGGTCTCGCGGCTTTAATTCTTGCACAAGCTGGATCTTGTAAGGTCGCAAGCCAAGATCTTTGCGCAAAATCTTCCATAAAGTTGATGGACAAAGCTCCAATTGCTGTGCACGGTGGCGAATCGATTCATTCGGGTCCTCTTCAACATTTTGCTCTACAGCGGCAATTGTTTCTTCGGTGCGCACTGTTCGACGTCTCTGCGGATGCGTATTATCACATAGAGTAAACGTAGTGCGAAAACGACCCATGGTTAACCGAATTAATTGCTCTGATGGACGATTATGTCGACCATAAAATGGACGGAGCTTGCGGTAAACTTCGCGAACTGAACCATTATTTTCGAAATAAATTTGCACGATTTGCAAGCGTTGTTCTTTTGTCAACCTGTTCATGATGAAATGGCAAACCAAACTGAACATAAATGACGTTAGAGTTGCCAGATTTGACCATAAAATGCCAGTTTTATCTCTATTCGAAAAACAAACCTCTAAAAAAAACACCCAGTATAATTTTCATTTTGGTTTTCGATAGTATGTTCATTTGTTGCATTTAATTGTAAATAGTTAATGTTTTTATCTGATAATGCTTTAAATTTATTTTCATCAAAAATTATATCGCGACGCACAATAATTTGATGATTTTTAGGGTCATATAATCGGTAACCTTTAGAAGTTATAGAGTAGCCTACCATATAAAAAATTTCACCTTTTGCTCTCAATTTATTTCTTTGATTTTTATTTAATGCCACTGCTAGGCAACCGAACGTACGTAAATGTTTTACTGCTGGTTTTTTTTCCGTACCACATTTCATAAGGCGTTATATCATTAATTGCTTTCGACGGACAACGATTACGTATATGAGCTGCTGCAGCGACAGATTCAGCCCATAAGCCCGATTGAATAAGCATACTTCTAGACATTTCTATTAATGTGCGATTAAATCGTTCCGCAACACCATTTTGCTGTGGTGCGTATGGAACAGTCAATTGTCTTTCAATCCCATTTTCCTCTAAATAAGAATCAAATTGCCGATTCACGAATTCTCCACCGTTATCACTTCTCAGTTTTTTAATTTTCTGACCGGTATGTTTTTCAACCAATTTTTTGAATAATTTAAATTTTTCGAAAACTTCATCTTTAGTTTTAATAAAATACACGAATACTCTTCTTGAAAAATCGTCTATGAAGGTCACAAAATATTTGGATTTTCCTAAAGATTCAGTTGCAAAAGGTCCGCACACATCAGAATGAATTTTGGAAAAGGTTGAACGCATATTTTGCTTTTCATGCATGTTTCACATTTAATTTCGTTAGATGCGATTTTAGTACAATGTTTTTATTGGCAATATATTTTAAATTTTGAAAATTTACATGGCCAAATCTATTATGCCATTTTATTGAATTTTCGACACACGAAAAAATATGTTCTTCTTCATTTTTAAAAACATACAAGCCATTTTGCTTATAGGCTTTGAAAACAATTTCATTATTTTTTTTTGTTTTTAATAGTTACGCATTTCTGTTTGAAAAATAAAATTGCACCGTTTTCAACGCTTTTACTTACAGAAAAAAAATTTACTTGCAAAGAAGGCACAAATAAGACATTATTGAGTGTGACTTTACAATTTGACACTTTGATTTTTACTTGTCCTCTACCTTCTGCTTTCACAAAATTACCACCCGCTACAGTGATTTTCTGTATCTCTTCAACTAACGAAACAAACAAATTTCGATCATTGCACATATGGCTACTGGCTCCACTATCAACAATAAAAGTAGATTTATCAACGTTAGCATTGTTAATGTTTGATAAAGCTGATCCAAATACTGAACTGATGGTACTGTTGTTGATAGGTGATAATGAAGAATCTACTGTTGATTCGTTTTTGTTGTTGAAAAATATTGAAGATGCTGCTAAAAATGATTGCTCTTTTTCTCTCGTTTTGTTTCGACAATTGTCAGCATAATGTCCACGTAAATTACATATGTAACATTTACCGTCTTTTTTTCTATTATTACTGTAGTTACTGGTTTTAACGGCACCAGCATTTGGATTATATTTTGCGTTTTTATACTTATTATTTTTGTTACCATGTCGATTGTTGTAATTATTGTTTTAGTAATGGGCTACATATGCTTGCTGCTGTTGCTGTTGTTGTTCCGGAATATTCTGATTTTTTCTCCTTTCAAATTCTTCTTTCATTTTTATTTTTAGCGAAGAATATTCTGGAAGCGAATCTCTAGATTATATTGCAATTACAAAATTTTCATATTGCTTAGGCAAACTGGATAATAATATGATAACCAACATTTCATCGGTGAGTTGTATGTCGACCTCTGCCAACTTTTCAACAATTTCCGAAAATGAATCCAAAAATTCCATTGCATTACCGTCTTCCGACATACGGAGACTTAATAAACTTTTATATAATGTTACCTTGCGGGCAGGTCCTTTTGGCTTATATACAGATTCCAACTTTTTCCATGCTTCTTCTGACGTTTTACAATTTTTTATATGATTGACTTGAGTTGGTTTGGCTGACAAAACCAATGTAGCCAAAGCTTTTTCATCCAGACGATCCCATTCATCAGTATTTGTTGCAGTTCTTTTTAATTTTCCGCAAACTACCTTCCACAATTCTGAGTGGACAAGAATGCTGCGTACCTGCACGTTCCAAGAATCATAATTCTTGTCATCCAATTTTTCAATATTAAATAAGCTCGACATTGGAAAGTGTTCTATATTACTTTCTGTGATCGTGGTGTCTATCAAATCAATCACACTTGATATGCTCGTATCGATGCTGTCACTATTTTCATATGAGTCTTCTTTTTGTTCTTGTGTTTTATTTCGGTTCATTACAATACATTACTTTTTTTTTTGTTATATTTTTTTAATTAAATTTTAATAGGTGCTGTGCCCATAACCTGTTTGATAGAATAAAAAATCAACGCGCAGACATACTTCGAACTTCATTTATTCAAACTAATATAAAGACTAAAACTAGAGAAATGTAAGAACTAGAGAACATACTTAAGTTAGTATATTGAGTATGTATGTACATACGTTTGAACATAAGTGCTACTGTAAAAGAATGATATTAGGGTTGCCAAGAGTTCTTAAATATTTCCAACAGATATAATATAGGTTTATTTTCCAAGTTGTCAAATTTAAAAACTTTTCTCGATTGTTTTATTATTAGCCTTAGTATCTGACGTTACGTTACTTGGCGTTACGTTACTTAAATTTCCATTGGAAAATTTTTAGCTAAAATTGTTTTAAAAAAATTATTTAGCTCAAATAAAACATCAATTTTAGTTATAATATATTACTACCAGGATACGATAGTTCGGTATTTCGTTTGGAGGCTGAAAAAGTTTAAAAAATATGCATTATGTTGAAATCAGTTGAATAGTATGAATTAAATATTATTATGGTTAAATATATAGAAAAAAATATGGAAAACACTTAAAAAGTTGAAAGAGGTTGATAAAATATGGAAAATGTTGAAGAACGTCAAAAAAAGTTCAAAGTCGAAAAATTTAAAATAAACAAAATATCATACAAGGAAATTACTGACAATTTGGCGTTACGTTACACATTTTCGAAATTTATTATAAAATTAACTATTTGTTTAGTAACCGAGTTTTTTATTAAAATTAGTTCAATTTATTGACCTTTGTTAACATACAAAATTTCACGCACTTACAATCGTCAGAGTAGAAATAATGAGAATAAATGGTTTTTTTCTGGCGTTACGTTATCTTAGAATTTCATTGAAATCAAATCAAAATTTTACCATTAATTGATATTTGTTGGTTGGTTGGTTAACTTTTAATTTTTCGGTCACGGTAGACTTTTCTGTGGAAATGCCCATATGTAGAGTTTTGATTAAAAAAATAAGCTTAATTGATTTATTTGAAACTTTTCGTTTAGAAAACTAATATTTTTTCTATTATTATTATTCTGGAACATCGATTGATGTTATTTATTAGTTAGTTATTTGGAGTCACTGAGGTCGAATCTGCCACGAAATTTTGGCATACTCGTTAGCGTAGACACGCTGGAGGCGAAATGCCGGTAAAATCCGCAGCTTTCAGTACGTATTGCTGCGCTCAGAGTTGCATGAGTTCATTGATCTGCTAGCCAAGGAACGCAAAATAGTCTGCTAAGCAAAAAAGGCTCTAAGAGGGGTGAAGATTTTTAGTGCTTTTAAGGCTCACACTATGTAGCTATTACGACAGCTATCTTTCAGTGCATTGAGAATTTTTCCACCTCCTCCATCGCGAAAAAAAAAATTATAAAGCATTGGCTATTAAGACCATCAACCCAACATACAAATAATTTTGAATAAAAATTAATATGAAGCAAAATCTATATAGTTTTGTAAATTTTATGAATTCAAATATTGTCTGTTGGCAATATTGCGAATCTATGGCTATGATGGTTTCAGTGCATTGAGAATTTTTCCACCTCCTCCATCGCGAAAAAAAGTTATAGATGCTAGCATCAGAAAAGAGCATTGGCTATTAAGACCATCAACCCAACATACAAATAATTTTGAATAAAAATTAATATGAAGCAAAATCTATATAGTTTTGTAAATTTTATGAATTCAAATATTGTCTGTGTCGTGTGAGTCGTGTAATCTGGGCATTCGTTAAGTATGTGATCTAGAGAGAGGTTTGTACCACATCTACAACAGGTAGGATGCAAGTTTTTTTAAACATGAAGTTGAGTAGCTAAAGTGTGTCCCAATTTGAGTTTTAAATATTTGGGTTTAAATTAGTGTAAGTTAAATATAAGTGTAATGATGGCGATTGTGATCATGCCATGATGATATTTGGGAATTTATTAGGTTTTTTTCAACATATGTCATCATGCTCAATTTTTTCACTGTATTACCCATAGTAATAAGTGCATTGCACGCATACTTGGAGAGGCTAAATTAATGTGATGGTTTGCATCAATATTAACATGTCCTGGATTCCAAAGAATTATTGATATGATTTGTTATAGAAAATAATATTTCTAATACGGTTTATGGTAAGCAATTTGTTATTTGAGGAGTTTTTAGATCATGATATTTTTCAGTGAATAGTTGTTGGAATATTAAGTCGGGTGTATTCCGTTTTTCAAACATGGATTACGAAATCTTACAAGACATACCAAAATTACGCCCCGGTGGACCTACATTGTTTAACTTATGCAAGTTGATTTCCAAATTGTCGTAGTTTGCTAGTTTAGGTGAATTTAAAATTTTTTTAGAAGTGTATAGTTTTCAAATTGTTTCGTCTATATTTGATTTGATTTGGTAACGAAGCTTAGGTAATGAGAATGAGAGAAGTTTATGCGAATAGACTGTGTATGATGCTGTTGTCTAATGGCACATTACTTTTACAGTATTAAGTGTAGATTTCGCGGCACTTCCACATAAAAAGAGTCTATAATGAATTTTTTTTAGTAAGGACTGTCCCAGAAAAAACTTGCACTTTGTTTTTTAGTTATAAAAAAATACCCAGCAATTTTTTTGGTTTTTTTATTAATAATGGCTAGTGTTCAGAATATAAATATCTAAAAACTAATAACCAATTTTGTTTTTTCTATAAAAATTTCTTACTTTTATTTTAAGGCCCTTCATTAAATTTTGCACAGTTGTTTCATCGACAGTACGGTACTCTTTCGAAGATCTCTTTTCATTAGAGCCCAATATCTTTCAATTGGGCGAAGCTCTGGGCAGTTAGGCGGATTTGCTATTTTTGGTACCAAATTGATCTTTTTACTTGCATACCATTCCATCGTAGCTTTAGAGTAATGGGAGGTTGCTAAATCTGGCCAGAATATCACGGTACCCTCATGTGCACGAATAAATGGTAGAAGACGTTTTTCGAGGCACTCGTCTATATAAACTTTGGAATTGATTGTGCCTTGCGTAACAAAGAAGCTGCTTCTGAGGCCACAGGTGCATATGGTCTGCCAAACCATATATTGCTTCGGAAATTTCGAAATTCTTTTTTCTTTGAATTTACTAGGCACATTCCCCTTCTTCGGTGATGTATAATATTCGTGCCCAGGTAGCTGCTTAAAATCTGCTTATGTATGTTTCGTCGTCCATAACACAGCAGTCAAATTTAGTCAGGTACCTTTCATACAATTTTCGGGCTCGCATCTAAGCCATCAACTGCTTTTCATCAGAACGGTCTGGTACTTTTTGAACTCTATATGTCTTTAGCTTACTTTTCTCCTTTATCCTTTGCACAGTAGATTTTGATGTACCTGCTCTAGCCGCCATATCTCGCACTGACGTGTTGGGATTCTGCCTAAAAAGGCGCTTCACCTTCGCCGCTACCTTTGGGTTAGAAAATTCTGGTTTTCTGCCTGAACCCTTTTTTCGTGAAAAAGGTAGACCCTTCTTATAATTAGAAATAACCGTTTTGACAGTTCTTTCTGATGCACCAACTATTTTTGCTATAGCTGAATATTTTAACCCTGGATTTTGCAGGTATATGGACAAAATCAGTTCGCGGACTTTTTCTTGCTTGCTAGACATCTTTGTCGTTAGAAGTGCTATCTTCAAGTGTTATACATCATATCAAACGTCACTTTATATGGAATAAATATTTTGTCTTTTTAGACCTATAAGATTATCAGGTAGAGTATAATCTTAAAAAATAAAAGTGCAAGTTTTTTCTGGGACAGTCCTTACTAATACTCTTGCAAGATAAATTAAAATTAATATAGACTTGGCATTGTTATTGGAGAAAAATCTTATGAGGTTAACTCTTGGAGCAAGGGTTAATAGCAATGGTTTTTTATAAGTAGTTTTTTAAAAAAATTAAGTTTTCATTTGCTCAACATTTTATTTTGTATGTTGTTGATTAATGATAATTATGTGGTTGTGTGCATTAGAGGTCTGCATTAATGCGCTTGCTGATTATTGTTCCTGCTGTCGAGTATTGAAGTTTTTTCTTGAATTTAGTGTGTGAAGTATATTGGGTCCAATTTTTCGGAAAAAGGTCGGCAACGTTTTATTTATTTTCTTTTCTTACATTTTAAAGCTTTTTCTTTTCATTATATCGACTCCTTTGCGCGAAATCATCGAATATGACAAAACCGAAGGATTTTTCTACTTTTCTGTGCATTAACTGTCAGAACAATACCAAATTTTCCATGTCAATTTTTGGCGTAACTATAAGAATTTTAGAAATTTTTAATTTGTTTTAGTCGACTGAATGTTATTAATTAATTTGAAATTTTTAATCGAACTTTACAGTCAATTGCAGTAACTAAAGTAAAGACTGTAAAGTTCGATTAAAAATTTCAAATTAATTAATAACATTCAGTCGACTAAAACAAATTAAAAATTTCTAAAACCGGAAGAATACGTCCAACAATTATTCGGAGAATAAGTGGCGGAAGCCCGAAATTCGAAATAATAAAGCTACATCATATAGCAAGTCCTTAAAACCGATGGTTTAACAAAGCTATGCAGCAAAACGAGAAATGACAATAAAATTACAACAGATGGCGCAATCGCATAATATAAATTGCACTTTGTACATGTCGTTCAGCACAACCTCCGTGGCTCAAGTGTTAGAGCGGCCGTCCACATATAATTCGTGGAATGGTCCGGGGTTCGAATCACATTACAAATTAACCAAAAACTGGTCTGATGAGGCTATGTATATACATATGAATATGTGTATATATGTGGTAATAGCCGAAACATATGTCACCAATTACCAGGTTAAATTGTTCCATTTGTTGTCTTTGTCATGTTTGTTTATAAAGCATTAACCGATTTGTGAAATTTCACAAGAACATTGGTTACTGCAATTGACTGTAAAGTTCGATTAAAAATTTCAAATATAAGAATTTTATCTACAATATTTTACCAGGTGATGCGTTGAGGGCTGTAGAACAAATTTGCATCAAAAAGTCGATTTCTAAAAGTTTCACATTATGTTTAACATGGGTAGTTATTTTTTATACTTAGTTCTTGTGAACAGTTTTGTGACTTAAGATAATAAAAACATTTTAAAACATTTTTTAATATTTTATTTTGCCGCTTTTGGCCTTAGTGGTGAACTGTATTTTCTTAGGCAAACTTGCTTTCAATTCGTCTAGGATTTGAGCACTGATCTCGGACCATTGTCCATTGGCGATCTTCCATATATAATATTCCACAAATTTTCAATGGGGATAATTTCTGGTGGCTGTGCTGGCCAATCCAAGCAGGTAATATTTTGGTCTTGAAGCCATTACATTGCAATTTTAGCCATATACTTCGGGTCATTATCATGCAATGGTATCGCCTGGTTCGTTGCCGAATTATTCCAGACAGGGTGGGTATAAGGCCACTTGAATATTAAAATAGTACCTCAGGGATCCGTTTTGGGTGTTCTGTTATTTCTAATATATATCAATGACATGGAAAAAGCAATTGTAAAAGGAAAGTTGGTATTGCTTGCAGATGATGCACTAGTTTACTTATGTATATGGCGACTCAGTGGAAGAATGCATAACTCTTATAAAGGTCGAATTAGAAAGCTTAAGTACATTTTTTTAAAATGAATAAATTAAAGCTCAACATAGAAAAAACGAAACATATGATAGTAAATGGATCATCAGAAGAAAATTTATGTATAAATAACCAAATTAAATATCTAAAGTAATCATAGATAATAAACTGAATTTCAAATCCTATATTGACTATGTCTGCAAAAAAGTAGCAAAAAAAGAACACTTCTTTTATAAAATTAGACAGAGAGCGCATTTTAACAGTGCAATAAGAATTTATAATGTTATTATAAAACCACATTTTGAATATTGTTCGACTGTACTCTTTACCGCTAATAATGAGATGAAAGATAGATTACGAAAACTCCAGAATAGAGCGATGAGGATAATCCTAAAAGTAAATAGATACTCTAATATCAAATTCATGTTTAACGCATTGAAATGGCTTAGTGTAAACCAGAGAATTCTAATGAATGTTTTAATTTCAGTTTTCAGAATGAAACATAATTTATTACCAAAATATCTTTGTGAAAGATTAGTATACGTAAGTGACATACACAATCATAACCTGAGAAATGTTTTCAGATTAAACTTTTTTAGAAATGAAAATACCAAAAACATGTTAATGTATAAGGGTTTAAAAATGTTTAATGAAATACCATGTAGTATTACGAATAAAAACAATTTAAATAGATTTAAGTTAAAAGTTATACATAAAGGATAAGTTTGATTAACACAATTGTGATATATACTGTGAACACTGTATTATATATAAAAAAAAATAGTTTCTATAACTAAACTAGCATTACCCTGTGCGCATAGCTTCACCTCAACCGTGGTGTATATTCGATGTGCAGTCTGCGTGAAAATTCTATTTAAAAAATACTTTTGTATGAGGACCACCCTTTGTATGCACCCAAAAAAAAAATTTTACAACCTAAGCAGTGCCTCTTAATATAAAAACTACGTGGTGTAAATTTCATGAGAATCGATTAAGCGATCTTCGAGAAAATGATATTTAAAAATATTTTTGTGTGAGGGCCACCCTAAATAATAATAGTTTTGTGGCCTAAGCTATGTCTCTTAATATAAGAGCTACGTGGTGTAAATTCGGAGTGAATCGACTAACATGTCTTTTTGAAAATGATATTTAAATATATTTTTGTATGAGGGTCACCCTAAGTATGCACCCTAAATAAAATTTTTTTAAGCTTTTCTGTGCCTCTCAATATAAAAGCCTTGTGGTGTAAATTCCAAGAGAATCGATTAAGTAGTCTTTGAGAAAATTATATTTAAAAAAATGTTTGTGTGAGGGCCACCCTAAATAAAAGTTTTTTATCCATAACTGTGCCTCTTAACATAAGAGCTACGTGATGTAAATTCGGTGTGAATCGACTAACCTGTCTTTGTGAAAATGATATTTAACACGTTGACGACAGCGTCGCACGAAAACCTGCGACACCTGCTTTTCCTGGGGGCCCATGTCGCACAAAAACGTGCGACGCTAGTACTTTTTGTTTTTTTTTTATCAAAACTTTATGTGCTACGTTATATATTATTTTTATGCTGGAGAATGAAGTTAAAAACTTTGCCTACATTTTAGTATATAACATGTCCTAGTAGCCTTATTTTTTCGAAGAAAATTTTAAGCATAAAAGTTTACTACACCAAATCAAAACTAATGAGATGAAATTAAGTAAAACGTTTATATGTTTGTTTATTTACATTAGAATTGAAAGAAATATGAATGAATAGTAAAAAATAGCACATGTAAGTATATCGAAAAATGTCCGATGTTTCTGATGCTTTGTATGTAATAAAAAGAAAAAAATTATTGTATATTGTCCTCTCCACGGGACCAGGGATTCGTCAGGATTCTCGAAGTCTTTTCCTGGAATAAATGCTTCCTGATATTTTCGCTGTAGCATTTCTAAAAGAGGAGCTATTTTACCGAGACGATCACCTGGTATATTTTTTTCATTATCAGAAAAATGAAGAAACTTCAGCAACATTTCAAAGCGGTTCCGGAGCATAGTTTTCGATGGTATTTTAAAATTATAGAGAGGAGTTTTTGACCAGTATTTACGAATACTCCCAACTTTAACCAGCCCTGTAAAAATCTGTATCTGTAAAAATATTACGGCGACTGAAAAAAACAAATTTCGCCAGAATAAAGCATGGCATGCTATGGTATGCGGCTTCGCATGTTTTCGTGCGACATGGGCTCCCAGTGTAATATTTTTCTTGTAGGCCCATGTCATCTGAAAACGTGCGACACGAATATTCTTCAAAAAAGGGAGTTAGAAGGACGCCAGAGATCCAGGACTAGGTAAAAACAACTTTTTTTACCTAGGGAACACATATCTTTAAAAAAAAATTCTGTGGTCCATGGGTGTTTTTTTCGCGAAAATACCGTGGTCCCTGGGGAAACATAAGCAAAATCGGCTTCGTCGTCAACGTATTAAAAATAAAATTTTTACAATCTGTGTCATTAAAGCCAT
This sequence comes from Tricholauxania praeusta, assembly GCA_949775025.1. Classification (NCBI taxonomy): domain Eukaryota; kingdom Metazoa; phylum Arthropoda; class Insecta; order Diptera; family Lauxaniidae; genus Tricholauxania; species Tricholauxania praeusta. The sequence goes on along the minus strand of OX459028.1, from coordinate 2,280,387 downwards.
GTGGTGTAAATTACATGAGAATGGATTTAGCGGACTTCGAGAAAATAATAGTATTTAAAAAAATATTTTTGTATGAGACCCACCCTAAATTAAAGTTTTGTGACCTAAGCTACGCTTCTTAACATAAGAGATACGTTGTGTAAATTAGGTGTGAATTGATTTATTTGTCTTCGTGAAAATGATATTTCTGTGAGGGCCACCCTAAGTATGTACCCTAAATAAAATTTTTACCATCCAACCTGTGCTCCTTACCATAAAAGCCATACTGTGTAAATTTCATGAGGATCGATTTGCCAGTCTTTGAGAAATCGCTATTTTTAAAATATTTGTGTATGAGGGCCACCCTAAATATGAACCCTAAATAAAAGTTTTATAGCCTATGACACCCGCCTGATCGATACTAACATACTATAAAAATTTCATCAAAATCGGCTGGATAGTGTCCACGTGCATAAGAGACAGACAGACAGACAAAAAATGAATTTTATATAATAGATAAATGATTTAATAATAATAATATTGGTATCAAAAATAGAATTTGAAAATGGAACAAATTGTTGAAAAGTAACTAAAAATTGGACCTCCAGGTGCACTTCGTACGTAGTAGTCGCGGCAGTCATATGTTCCAAATAATTTTCAAATATTATGCTTCATTGAAATATCTCTTGCATGATACCAACCAATAAATGATTATCCGGTACAATTAAGTTTTTTATTTCAATTTATAGTGGTGTCACGGTATGAAAAATACCTTTTATAAGCAAAAAAAAATCCGTTTTTTTTTTTCTTAAAATTAACTTTGAATGTCGACGTACATAATACAAAGGATACAAAGGAAGGCACAGAGCAACGGGGCAACAAATTATATTGTAATCGGAAAGAACTGCCACAAAATATGTACATAGTACATATCGTTACCTCAGAGTGTAAGTGTCCTATCGCACTTTTTGACAACATTTTTTTAACACGCCAACTTACTTAAGAAAATACACTCTTTCGTTTGGTGTTATCGAAATTTAGAGGGAAAAAGGTATCCCCGGCGGTAATTTGGCCGCGTTTCAAGACAAAAAATTTCTGGCACCAATCGTTGCAAAATTGCAGAAAATGGATTTTGAAGTACGAATGGTACTTTCTTATATCTGCTTAGGCCTCATTTGATGAAAAAAAAAAATTATTGCACCAATTGATGACTTGTGACTTATTCAATTATGTGACTTATAAAATTATTATATTTTATTTTTTTGCATACAGCGCCCTCTGTGAACAGATTTTTGATGTACTAATAGCTGTATTATACTCTTCTTGATAATATGAAAACAACGATATTTCGTTTGTCAAAATCGGCTCAGTAGTTTAGAAGTTTTGGTCTAAAATATAACACTAGCATGAGCGTGCCGCGAACGTTAGCACTACACGTGACGTAACGGTTCAGCCAAAGCACTTAAGAATAGATTTTCCTACATACCCGTTGTCCTATGCCCCCCATTAAACATGTTCACGAAGACTTTTTGTGTGTTTTGGATCAAACGTAATATACCTTTTACGTGGAGTTTCAGAATGCAAATGTCCTAACTCATAACTCATACAGAAAAATCAAAGGTAAGTTTCAATAAACTTTTTTCAAATACCGTATATGTAATTACAGAGGCAAAATAATAAAAAAAAAACATTAACAATCCTTAAATAACAAATCGCAGAGTAAATAACTTTAAAACGCTGTTTTCTCAGTTTCATGTTTTTGCTGATAGGACACTTACACTCTGAGGTGACGATATATTGAAATAGTTATAGAACTTTTGCTCACGCCCTACACTCCCAAACGAGTTACATTGGTAGTAATGAACTTGAAAAATATTTCATTCAATCCATAATAGTAGTTCTCACATTTCGTATTGAAACTAAAAATATCAATTTCCTTAGCAGACACCGCGTATTTTAAGTGAATAAATAAGTATTTGATGCATTTATTCACTTAAAATACGGTTTATACAAGGCATACATTATGAAACATGCTCAAGACTTTTGATCAAGAGTTTTACAATTTTGATACATTATTCCATAGTACACAACTGTTAATTCTTGTAACCTTAAATTTCAACTTTTACTCTTTCAATCGTTTTTTACACATTTATATATTTATTTTCACATCTGAATACCTTGAAAGCACATCATTGCTCTAGTGCACTGTCAATACCCATTGTCGCAAAACACATTGCTTTCAATTAAATTTTACAAACATTTAATGAAATCCCACTTCTAACCACAACCCTCTCAAATCCAACCATTATTTTATATAGGGATGACGACGACCGCGATCCCTTTATATTAAAAAAGTATAGTATTTGCAAGTTATATAATTTTCCGTAGCAAATTTTGCAAATTGCTCACTTCCATACTTTCAGAGAAAACTTACCACGGACTTTTAACAGTACCCTCGCGGAAGCAGCCATATTTATGAAAACTTATTCAAATTCCTTTCGTAGAAAATAAATTTATGACATAAAATCCTCTGCAATATAAAATATATAATTATGACAGTTCTTTTTATCACACTTGTTCAATTTTTTACTGACCAGTACCAGCTGACGTCTTATCACTCACTCATGCCCATATACATTCGACGGCCTAACTCGCTAGTGCGAGGAAACAGCACGTACCTTCCTTTCTGCTTTTCGTCATAGGTGTGCATGAAAGAGAAAGAGACGACGGCGCATTGTAATAGCTTACTACTTTCGCGCTCCCAGGGCTACCACTTGCGCAAGATATCGACTACTGATTTTTACATGAAACAGAATGTTATTACTCAACCCATGACTTTTTCGGTCAAAAAATGAAAACGATGAAAGGAATTTTAAAGAATATCAACTATCTCACTTGCTCCTTAGATTTCTGTTTCAGTTCTGTTATATTACAGGGTGGATATTGATTTCTTAATAATGAAAAAAGCTTTTCTACTAAAAAGTTTTCGGAGTTTCTAAGTTTGCATTATTGTTTTGGGTATAAGCAAACAAAATATTATTTATCGAAGTAAATTAAAGGAGAAAAGGCGTAAAATATGATCAGCTGATTCAATATGAAAAAATCTGTCCATTAACATATAAACTATATCAAAAATACTTTATTTGACTTCGAAGACAAATTGCTTCAAAGAGATTGCGAAATTCGAATTCGTTTTTCGTGACAGGTCTGGTTGTCTCGTATTGTTTTTTCTCGCTATCGCATCTCATTCCAATTGCGTTTGTTCGATAACTTCGTCACAAGAAAAAAAAGCCCAATTTCCATGTGATCTTATCTTATCCCATATCAGGGATATCAAATCAAATTTTTGTAAGAAAGAAAAAGCATGCGAACAGAACCTAATGCGCTTGGAGAATGCGAGAGTGAATAGCATACATTTGCTATCTTTGCTCCCTGATATTTGATAAGATAAGATCACATGGAAATTGGACTAAATGCTCTAGTGATGCAGTCATAATTTTTTTTGGCGATCACTAAAAAAAGTATACTATATGTATGTAATTATATTTAGAAATTTTCTTGTTTGACTTTGAAAAATTGATGTTTAAAACAAATTAATACTTAAATAAAGTAGCATGTAATTATTAGGGCTTTAATGTTTATGATGAGTTCACCAAACAGCGGATGAAACTGAAGTCATTTTGTTGGTGTTGACACAATATATTGAACAGCAAGCTCAATAAAATAACATTTATTAATGCCTAATTTCCATGTGATCTTTCTTGAACTTATCTTATCAAATATCAGGGAGGACACCACATGCTATAAAGATGGCAAATGTATGCTATTCACTCTCGCATTCTCCAAGCGCATTAGGTTCTGTTCGCATGCTTTTTCTTTCTTACAAAAATTTGATTTGATATCCCTGATATGGGATCAAGAAAGATAGCATGGAAATTAGGCTTAAAACTGATTCCAACAAGTTATTTTTCAACAAAATTTGTATACCAAATAACGATTTAATGCTGAAATTTTAGACCATGAATTGCCAGCCCAATCTTCAGGTTAACTTAAGAGTAAAGTGCAATTTTCCACAAAACTTATTTTAAGCTGAAAAGCTTAATTTATTTCTTTGTAAAATAAAAATTTAAAGTTAAAAAATCTCAAAAAAATTTTCATCTTAGGTGGTAGGTTTTAAAAAGAGAATTCAAAAGTTTGAATATAAGTCCACAGAGGTAGTTACAAATTTTTTATTTATGGTATAAGAAATTTTTTATATCAGGTTTATGTTTAAAACGGTATAAATTTTATCAAACTGAATTCCGCAAATTTAGTAAAAACTGATATTTAAAAACTGATATCAGCGACTATATTTTAGAGAATTCCCAATTTCAAACATCAAATTAACGAAAAAATCAGCCGGATGCAACTTTATGCAAGAGGCTTTCCAATTTCACCTAAGAAATTAATCCGCGAAACATCAGCCTTCAACTCAAAATTTAACTCAAACATGTGTGATATGACGAAAGATCCAACCGTTATATAAAATTTTGATATTGGAAAATCCCTGATTTTTTTGTTTCTGGATCAAACTGATCCCCATATACATTTTTGAGCCAAATTTTAACAGGAAAGCTGATATTTTCACCAATAAATTTCTAAGGGGAAGTTAGTCTTTTAGATGTCGTTGTGAACTGATATTTAATATTTAATCTATAGGTATATGACAAGACACGTTTTTTTTTTTCAAAAAATAAATATAAATTAACAAAGAAAACGAAAAAAAAACTAACATATAATCATAGTCATAATCTTTAAAAGCTTATTTTTGCACTCAAAAATGCGTTAAGTTGTTAACTAAAATTTCAAGTTAGTACACTAGTGTACTTTGTAACTCTATTTTTTAATTAAGTATTGCTTGGGTTTGAGAGCATATGAGTAATTGGTGGACATACAGCGCTTAGTTAAATAAGTTATGTTCCGATTGCTCAAACTTTTCACTTTTAAGTATCTCACTTGGCTGTGTTACGCCATAGAAATCATCACCGTCATCTTCTTCATCTTGTTGTGTGGGTGAATCCTGCTTATATTCCTTACGATTAAAGGTATTTTCTTCACCTGCACGCAAGCGCTGATAGACCATAATATTTTTACCCGTTCTGGTTTGAACGTGCTGCAAGAGAGAGTCAACATTTATATCTTTACTTTTCAATAATGTTGACCACTCGTTCAACATGAATTGGGGATCAACATTTTTATTAACCTCTGCGTTGGTAATCCGATGCATAACTTTGTAGTTCAATAAGAATTCATTAATTTTATTGGCCAAGGGTTCAAACAGCACCACGTGTGAAGGTAAGGCAGTACGCGGATAAGAGGGGATGTGTGAACGTAACCAATGAAGGGGCGAATCAAAAAATCGGTCGGCTTCATCAACATAGTTAGGCTTATTCTTTAGATTCGGCTCACAAGTAAGAAATCGCATAGTGATGTTCTCATGAATATGGCTAAAAAATTTAAATTATTCCATTATTTGAAACTGTAAATTCCTTTATAATACCTGTAATAAGGTGTTGAATGACAGGGCATCAAAAATAAAATACTTGCACGATTGTTATTTTCATCATGATACTGACGTGCAATTTCCTGCAAGCGAGGCATTACTTCAATTGGACCTTTTTGATGTATAGTACCGAGATACCACGCAGGTATTGCGTTACCGAATACAATTACAATAGCGGTAAGCCACAACATTGTTCTTTAACAAAAAATAGTATCGATATTTTTAGAAACGATTTCTTTCTGATATAATAAAACCTAATCTCTTAAAATATTGCTATATGAAAATGCATTCGTGATAGCTAGTTTGTGGTAATATTTCAACAAAAATTTAGAAACAAGCTAAATTTGACAAAGGCTGAAAAAATGTATGTTTCTATATAAACTTACTTAGATGCTTTGTAGCTCCAACGTGTTAAAGTATCAGCGATTATATACAGGCATAAAGGCAATAATGATGTTACAAAGCGGAACTCCTTGTGCTCTACGCTACTTAACGCAACTAGTGAAACTAAAATTGTTATAAGTAGGTGCTTACGCACTGGAAAGATATCGCGATGGCGCACAGTTTCCATTACACCAAATAGAAATGGCAATGTATTAATGCCAAGGACTGTTGGAAGACCGACAGTGAAATACCAATACCTAAAATAAAGATAAAGAAAATCAACTAGTCATTGAAATGTTTTTTGAAATAATTTAAATTGTGTAAATTTTTCGGCAATTTAGTTGACCTACCACGGATGAGATCCATAAAAGCTACCAATGTTGTGGAAAATATTATATTTTAAGAATTCATATGGTGTTACAATCAGTTTGCCATGAATATACGTATCTACGCCAATGCCAATAGCACCTACCAAAACTCTAAAATAAATAAATACATCAGTTAAAGCACAGACATTTTTTTTTTGTTTTACAAACCCAATCACCAAAAAGCGTTTTAGTATCAGTTCGACTGCTGAGATTCGCGACTTTCTCAAATGGTATATGCATAATGGAATCCAGATTACAGCTGCAGTAGGACGTATGTAACAACACAACGCTGCTGGCCATAGGTACGCAGAGCTTTCAACCTGCCAAGGGAAGTAGCTTAATGCTATAGTTGTTAAAGAGGTCTCCAAAGTATTTGCGAGGGTGCGTGAGCCAGTGTAAAACCAAAACCATGACACGATAATTAAAAATAGAGCCCATTTCTTTTTACCCGTCCAGATGTAAAAACGGTAATCCGAAAATGCTGTAATTGTGGCTTGTAAAATACGTGGCAAAAGAACCTGTACGATTGGCAATACAAATTATAATACATATATGAAACTAAATATTCATAAAACTACCAAAAGCTGAATTGTATCTAAGCCAAGCAATTCCAAAATTTTATAAACACCAGCTATAAGTAGAGGATAGATGTAGCTGCGAATCCCTTGAATCCATTCCCATGTCAGGTATCCATAGCTTAAAAACGTATAAGAAAATTAAAGGAATAGGTTTACTTTAGCTGACATTGTCCAATTTTATTTATTTATTTTTTTTTTGTAAAAGGGGGTTAAAAACAAAAAAATATAAAGTAATCAAAAAAAGTCGCTCGGATCTAGTATCGGAGATATAGACATCGGAAGTTCCGGATATAGATTTTATAAAAATGGTGGTAAGTTGGGAACCCCTGAATGGAAAATAAAAAATATGGGTATCATAAGAAGGATAATTTATCGGCCTACAATAATGGTGAGTAAAGTTTTGAAATTTGACCTATAATTTTGGAGATATTACATATTTTCTGAAATTTTGACCAATTTTTTTTTGGAAACATTTTTTTTTTCCAAAAAATGTGTTAATGACCTAAAACTTTTTTAGCATGATAAGAAAGCTCACTTTATTCCCTTTAAAATGTTATATAGTTTGCTGTAAATTTTTGCGAGTTTAACCCCATTTTAAAGAAAAACAAAAAAATATTCAATGAAAGAAAAGAGCGCGCGATTTTTAATAAAAATTTTTAAGTTTTACAATGAAAATGGTCTTATAATAATTGTTGTTGTTCTGGGTTTTTTATTGTTTGTGTCCATAAATAGAGAATTTTCATAAGAATTTATTGAATATTTTTTTTATTTTCCGGCAAAAAAGAGGGTAATTACGCAAAAATTTAAAACAAGCTATATACCATTTTAAAGGAAATAAATTAATCTATCTTAATATGCTAAAATAATTATAGGTCATTAACACATTTTTTGGGAAAAATAAGGTTTTTTCAAAAAAAAAATTGGTCGAAATTTCACAAAAATCGTAATATCTCCAAAAATATGGGTCAAAATTCAAAACTTTGCTTACCATTATTGTCGGCCATTAAATTATCCTTCTTATGACACCCATATTTTATATTTTCCATTCAGGGGTTCCCAACTTATAAGGGTTTTTCCAAAAGCTATATCCGCAACTTCCGATGTCTATATCTCCGAAACTAGATCCGAGCGACTTTTTTTGAAATTTTTATATTTTTTTATTTTTCACCCTCTATTACCCCTAAAAAAATAAATTGATTTGGAGAATATCAGCTAAAGTAAACTTAAGCCAAATTAAATTTTAAATAAATTCAATTGATAGTAGTATTCACACAAAATTTCACAATTTTAGTTTTTTAAAAGTTTTCAGCACTCACCCAAATGTCAACTTGTGTGCCACCTCGAGACTTTGCCAATACTCGTCTGGGACATACCAAGTCTGAACAATAAACACTGATGCCAAACGTACGGTAAACAAAAGTAGAAAAACCAAAAGCAGATTCATTTCATGTAGGTTATGCTAACCAGCATGAATTCTAAAATCAATCCCAATTCTATGTCACTGCTGCAAGCTTCAAAATCAATTTCGCACTTCACACACAGCAACACTGTTCACTTGGTGGTATATTTAATACCAAAATTGTGAGTTTTTTTTTATTTTTTATTAATATTTAGGCTTTATGAAAAAACATAACCTCGACGATTTCACTAAATTTTAACCACAAAAAATTTCGATCCATACGAGACTAAATTTCTGCAGATCTAATTTTTTAACTGTCTCTATTTTGCTCGAATGATTCTTGATTGATGCGTTCATGTGGTCACCGATTTCGGAGTAGATTTTTAGTTGTGTTAATGCGAAATTCGGAGTATTTCTACGTCGACGTGTTTCGTTGATTCACAAGTTCGCTCTCGTGTGAATGGGGAATGTTCGTCGGCGTTCAAATGACAAAATTGCTTAAATTAATACATGTATAATAAAATAAATGTTTAAAATAAAATTAAGCTAAAACTAATTTTAAAATTTAGCATTAAAAAATTTTAAGATGTAAAAGAGAAAACATCTAGTATTTTTAATTTAAGACTAAGTCTTTCAAACTAAATTTTTTTGTTTTTTTTGACAACAACAACATTTCGGCGTATATGCGTGTAAATGCCTGAATAACAGCGAACTTTTAAGTCGGTGGTACAGGCCGACGCTGCGTGTAAGCAGCATAAATACAGTTTTAAACAGTCATGGCCCAACTTAACCATGCATGCATTGACTGAAGTCAGCTCATGCAACTGTGTGAATACACATAAATCGTATATTAAAACTACAACGTACTTAACAAAAAGTTGCGTCGAATTTACTTAAATTTTTACATATGCAAATGTATACAAAATATTTACAATGGATACTGAAGTGGATAAACCATACAATATCAGTAGAAAAATTTCATTTGTTTGACAATTCATTGTTGCATGCTTCGCATTTGCCAGTACTTTTCCTAAAATTAATTAAAATAATCATAAATTTGGATATTTATTGTTTTAAATTTTAAAATAAAATTTATGTAATAGTGAGAATATCACATATGCTTATAACTGTGGCTGCATTGTTTCCTTAGTTCATGTAAGTACAAAATAACCACAAAAAAGTTTATTCTGAGATCCTTAAGCCTAATTTCCATGTGATCTTATCTTATCTAATCCCCTATCAGGGATATCAAATCAAATTTTTGTAAGAAAGAAAAAGCATGCGAACAGAACCTAATGTGGTTGGAGAATGCGAGAGTGAATAGCATACATTTGCTATCTTTCCTCCCTGATATTTGATAAGATAAGATAAGATCACATGGAAATTGGGCTAAATGCTCTAGTGATGCAGTCATAATTTTTTTGGCGATCACTAAAAAAAGTATACTATATGTATGTAATTATATTTAGAAATTTTTAGAAAAATAGCATGTGATGTCCTCCCTGATATTTGATAAGATAAGATCACATGGAAATTGGGCTTTAAGCATCTGACAGGCTTTGCGTTCGAACTTGACAGTAGGTTAAGCTAGCCCATGCATGGTTTAGCTTACCCTTTATTTTGCTTAGACGCAGCGCCGTCTTGTAACATCGAAGCACAAGTTCGATTCTATTCAGGTACTTAGGGCCGGTTTCACAGTGTTTAATTAACTAAAGATTTGAGGTTAACTATCCAATTTCAGTTTCATAGCAAATAGTTAACCAACCAAATTTGGCTGGTTAACTAATAGTTAACTAACAGCTGATAGCTGTCATAACGCAAAAGAACATAAGAAATAAAAGCACAAAGTTTCAAAAAAGCAAATAAGTACCTATATAAATATGGACTCAGATTGGGATTGCAAAGTTCATAGTGATTCAGATATTGAAGTAGTATGGAATATTGCGATTGCTCGCCGAAAAAAAGTATTAAGATCCCGTCCGTATTACTTTCGGTAGGTCCCTTGCAAGCCGTTATATTCGTCCACAATGGTCCCCCATATTTTTCCTTCTCGTCTAGACTAACTTAATCGGTTTTTTTGCATTTGATGATGTTTTCAAAGTTGCCGACCAGCTCCAATTAGCAATTTATTTCGTCTGCCGAAAATTTCGAAGTTCTTGTTGTTGATTCCATTTCGCAAACTATGAAATGTCAAATAAAAAACAAATGTTTTGTGCAGTGATGCCAAATTTTGTACAAAAAATTATCATTAGTTAACCAATTGCCTGTGAAACTGAACAACTTAAATTTGGTAGTTAACTAACAGACATTAGTTAAGTTAACTATTTGGCTAACTAAACACTGTAAAACCGGCCCTTACACGCATATACGCCGGCACTGAAATGTTGTTGTCAAAACCAACAAAAAAAATAGTTTGCTACCACCTAGTCTAAAGTTAAAAAAAAACATTAATAATAATAGATGTTTTCTCTTATTTTTCTTTTGTTTTCTTATTTTAAAATTTATTTATGTATTTGTGGAATTAGAGATTTAGAACGAGTCGCTTTTTTACTAATACCCCGTCGTATCTCGCATTCACACACCAAAAAATTACTCCGAAGTCTTATGACTTGCCTGCGCTTAAATTTGGTGTATGTGAATGGCGCACCTGTTTCAAACATACCAAATATCTGAACATGAGAGTTCTGACAGAAAACCGAAGTTAATGCTCTTAATTAGCATAATTATCATAAGTGTTTGATAACATAATTTATGGAATAATTTATTTTCAAAATGCTTGCTCGTAGTTGCTGCAGATTTGTACAATTAAAATTTGTTGTAATAAAAACGGGACGCTATGGAGCAGAATTTCGGCAGCAAAGCACAAGAGTCTTACACTTACAAATGAGCCGACTATTGCGGCCGTCAATCTCTGCCAATATACGACAAAAATCATCGGCGTTAGCAGAGGAAATTAGCGCTATACGTGCTATATGGAACAAAATATTTGGAAAATACTTGTTGGCCACCAATATTGTCAGTTCAGGTGTACTTATGGCCATTGGTGACTTAATAGCCCAAGAGATGCGCTGTCGTCGATGCACGCCAGATAAACGTGAATATGATTGGCAAAGACTTGGACGGATGTTCATAGTTGGAGCATTGCAGGGGCCACTACACCATTATGTATACCTTTGGATGGATAAAATTATGCCAGCTCAGAGTCTTAAAAATATAACACGAAAGATACTCATCGATCAACTAGTAATGTCACCTATCTGCATATTGATTTTCTTTTATTCAGCCTGCTTTTTAGAAAACAAGTCACTACAAGATACAAATACTGAAATACTGGAAAAATTTCCATACATTTACTTGATGGATTGGGTAGTCTGGCCAGCTGCACAGTACGTGAATTTCCGATTTTTGGACACAAAATATCGAGTTATGTATGTGAACGTGATAACAGCATTATATAATGTTTATATGTCGTTTATGAAACATGAATTTGATGCGGAAAGTTAGTCAATTATGGTATATATTAGAAAATTTTATTTTGAATCAATTAGTTTTTTTTCTTTTGTGATATAATATAGTATTGCACTTGTCTAAATATTCCCTCGCATCAAATGTTCTTGAAATATCATCAAAATTGAAAGCATAGGGCTTCTCAGCTGTCGCTATTAAGAAATGTTTTGAGAAACGTAAGTACTTCTGTGTAAATTGACATTCTATAGTAGTAGTACTTTTTCGAAAACTATAGAATATAAAATGTAACATCCGAAGTATTGCTTAATATCACTCACTATTAAATGACGAAAACAATTAGAGTCGTAGATTTGCTATTATCGAATTTGTACAAGTGTAGACGCCGCTTAAGAGTACAACTACCGAATTCAATTGTCAGCTGTTTAAAATTGGTTATTATTGTCTATTAACGAATGTGAGAAAGTTTTACTATCATTAAAATATAAGTTCTAAAAATGATTGCTCGTAGTTTCCTCAAACTTAAACAATTAAAACTTCTGGCAGTAACATCTAGACTTCCTGGAACAGAATTTAGGCAGCAAAGCACAAGAATCTCGCGGTTTCAAAACATCAGATTATTGAAGCCGTCAACCTTGATCAATAATCGTCAAAAATCATCAGCTCTAACTGAGAAAATTAGCACCATGCGTACTGTGTGGAATAAAATATTTGGGAAATATTTGTTGGCCACAAATATTATCAGTTCAGGTGTACTTATGACTGTCGGTGATTTAATAGCTCAGGAGATTCGCTGTCGAAGAAGCTCGCTTGATAAAGGTGAATATGATTGGCATAGACTAGGACGAATGTTCATAGTTGGAGCTTTGCAAGGGCCACTACATCATTATGTCTATCACTGGATGGACAAAGTTATGCCAGCTCAGAGCCTAAAAAATATAACACAGAAGATACTCATTGATCAATGTGTGATGTCACCTATCCTCATATTAATGTTCTTTTATTCAGCCTGCTTTTTAGAAAACAAGTCACTACAAGATACAAATACTGAAATACTACAAAAATTCCTATATATCTACTTAACGGATTGGGCCGTATTTCCAGCAGCACAGTACGTGAACTTCCGTTTTTTAGACACGAAATATCGAGTTATATATGTGAACGTGGTGATAGCATTGTTTAATGTTTTTATGTCGTTTATGAAACACGAATTTAATGCAGAAAATTAGTCAACTATAGTATGTACACTATATCTCGCTTACCTGCTTCCAAATTTTTTCACTAAATTTTAAATACTTGAAAATGCGTACGGATTAACGAACATTTGAAACACTATGAAGTCATTCATTTTATAGTTTTATTTCATTTAGGACATTAAAGTAAACTAGATAAGTATTACAAACAATACCATCATCGGTCCTTTCTTTTAAGAAAAAAATTATAAAACAACATTGTATCAAATCAAAAAAATTCAAGGGGTTAGGTCACAGTAGAAATTTTCAAAAATCGATTTTTTTATTGGCTTAAAGAATGCCTTAGTACCTTAAAAATTACATACTTAAAAGCTTTTCGTTAGCTTGTATGAAATTAAAATACTGGGCCACAGAAAAAACATTTCTCATATAGTGTTGTTTAAAAAAAATCGTTTTTATACATGACAATGAAATACTTAAGGTCCTCCGGGAGTTTTTCGAAAAATAAAGACACTTTTTTTAATTTTTTTTGAAGCTGCATTTTATTTTAGACATTTTTTTTTTAAATTATTAAAGTACATGTTACTATTCATGATTTATCCCTGAAATTTTGGTTCAAAAATATTCGTCGATAAGCTAGACAAAGTGCAAAAAAATTCTTTGGTTTAGTGAACAGTTCTTGGGCGTTTGATCATAGAATTTTGAATAATATTAATTTTTGACAAAATGGCGGGCGTAGAAAGAAAATTTTAGTTTTTTGTGCACAAAATTGAGGTCGTTTTAGGTTATAAATCAAAAAATAAGTATCCAAAAAAAAAAAAATCGAACGATCAAACGCCCAATTTTTTTTAGGGATTAAACAGTTTCCAGATATCTTGCTCACCGCAAATTTTGAAGTCTTTCACGGCATTGCACTTGTCTAACTTATCGACAAATATATTTGGTCCAAAATATCAGGGATAAATCTAGAATAGTTATACCTTAATAATGTAAAAAAAATGTTGGTCTAAAATAAAATGCAGCTTAAAAAAATTTTTTAAAAAAGTGTCTTTATTTTTCGAAAAACTCCCGGAGGCCCTTAAGTATTTAATTTTCATGTATAACAAGAATTTTTTTTAAGCAACACTATATTTTTACACAAAACTACCGGAAGTCCTCAAGGGCTGTACAGTAATTACATCTACGCAATCAATGTACAGCCTCTATGTGTATCGAAAAATTCATGGAAAAAAGTAACCAAGATATATGCAGCAAAACAATTTTTTAAAAACAATAAATATAATAAAAAATATGTACCGAGGCTCCTAAAACTGCAACTTAAACAAACATTTTATCCCAATATTAAAAAAGGTGCAAGCCTTACAGCTAAGCAATCTACAGCTTATCAGTAAATTTTATTTTGTATAAAATTAAACGCTTAGACAAAATTTAACATTAGATTTTTAAAGCCAAGTTTAAAAACTTTCCGCCTCAGTACCTAATATATTGCGCATTAACTGTAAATGTTCCTGAGTTATAAAACTGGCTATCAGTGTTGTTAAATTTTCATTTGCACGTCCAATTTGAGCTTTAATAATCTGCTTAAAATCTTCTCGTACACCCTTATCAGCACCACGTGTACCAATTCTCCGCGTGCTTAAATTGCCGCTCGATGATGCGAGAGAGAAATCAAAATTGAAGTCTTCATTATGTGCATGCCAAATGTGCATAAATTCTTCGATAAAATCAATCGAGATAATATACGCTGGTAAAAGCCGATAACTAAAAGCACGGCGTGTTGTGATAAGCGAGAATATTTGCTCTGCCTTCAGTGTTTCACGTGGATATTCCAATTGTAAAAGCACAAGTAAATCACCCAGAATTTGATCCGGGCAATTGGGTTCATACAATTTACGCTAAAAAATAAAGAGAGATTGAATAATAAACTTCCTTAAACAGTTTGGTATAAAAAAGAAACATACGCTTAAACTGTTTGTAATAGCCCTTGTGCAAAATTGTACGACAGCTTTTTGAGTCAGAGGTAGAAATATCATATGTCGCGGCACCTTCAAGGTAAGATGATCTAAAATTTGTCCTTGCGCAGTTGGTAGTTCAGAAAGTATTTTAATTATACATTCAAAACCCTGAAGCTAAAAATAGTTTAAAATAGAAACTATAATTTGTTTTTTTTATCAAAGCTTAAAATAATTTACTGTAAGTGTCCCTTGCAACAGGTTTAAACTAAGCAACTGTATATTATGCACTAGATTATTTTTAGTCTGCATTTCTCCCATCAACTTTTTGGCCTCTTCTTGATGTCCAAAATAAATAGCTAAATCAAATAAGAAGCGTGATATCCAAGGAGCAAGAGGTAGCGTTAGCAATAATTTGCTAAAATCTCGCTGAAACTGATCGGTATTTAACAGTTGCCAACATTGGGCAGCATGGACAAATGCTTTCGAAATTTCCTTGCTTGTTATTGTGGTTAAGGATATTTGTGGGGGTTCCATACTTTGTGCATCTGAACGTTCAACCGTCCACTCTAAAAAAAAATAACAGAAGGAATATTTTTAGTTTTCTATAAGAAAATAGTAGTACACCTGACTTACGTTGAGACAAAAGTTCTCAAAATCCGAAATTTCAACTTAAAGTTTTTATATAAACAATTTCAAATATCTAACGTTTTGCATATGAAAATATATGTATGTTTTTTATTACTTTACTGAGCTTACTATTCAATACAGTGTTTGTCAGCACCAAAAAATTACACTAAACAAAAACAAATTAACAACTGTAAAAGGAGCTAAAGCTAGTCATACTAGTTTCATCCATTGCTAACCTTCAGTGACTTTTAAGCCGACTAGTAAGAATTTCTATGCCCGGATATGTTTCTCTTTTTGCATAAATCTGTTGAGAACCCAAGCAAAAAGTGAACAAAGAAAAGCAAAAATTTTTTCTTGTTATTTATCTTAGTTTTTGTAACTCATTTGATAATGCACTTTTCTTGTAGGCGCTTCGCTGCAAGCTGCAAGAGCAAGTGCAAATCATATAATAAATCGGTGAGGTCACCGAAACGTTATTTCTTTCTGGTGTATCGGAACAGAAAACAATTTTTGATTACATATTTTATTGAGCGGATGAAACTAGTATGATTAGTTTTTCTTTTTGCTGATTTATTTTTGTTTAATGTAATTTTTTTATGTTGACACAAACTGTACTGAACAGTAAGAAAGCTCAGTAAAATAATTATAAACTGTTTTCTGTTCCGATGCACCATGTTTATATGTATGTTTCTTTCTCATGATTTCTTATATTGATTATTTAAAATCAAACACGTTTTCCTAGAAAAAGATAAATTTAAATGTAATTCGTTTTTACAAAGTAGAGGAAAGTATGCTCAGCCAAGGCTAAGCTAAACAGTAAAATATTTCTTTGCAATTTTGTAAGCTTGGAAATCTATGACATCTTGCTCATTAACCTGAAAATTGGTATAAGTTTGGAGATACACACGAAAGTTTATATTTTTCCTGCTAAAATTTAATTTGAAAAATAAAAATAAAAAATATGTAGCACTGTGTGTCAACAAAAATATAAATCAAAATCTGTCAACGGTATCCAAAAGTATTAGGAGGCCCACTTAATGTTACCACCAAGGCGTTTCACAATTTTAGGTCAAATAAGAGATTTTTTCAAGCTCGTAAACCGTAAAGAATTTCATGATTGAGCCTTCAGCAAATTTTTCCTCTTAAATGGATATACAATTTTACACCACAAAATAATTACACAAGCTTAACTCTTACACTGCAATTTGGCACAAGGTGAATAATTTTTCAACCACAAAATATTGTGTAATTCAGAGGGTGCGAAATATTCAATAAGCTTTTTCAATAATGTGATTTGGCTTAGTAAATGAAGTGTTAAAGATTATGGTCAGGCTTCAAATCTTCCTTTCGTAAAATCAAACACATTTAAGAGTATGATACATATTATCTAATTACTTTCGTACATTTGGGGGTCAAAAAACCCGTCTAGGTTGATTTTTCGACGTTTCCACATCCACCAGAATTGCAGCTAGGCTGCAACGCATTCTATCCAAATTGTAATGTAATGGTTTTACCATTATTTTTTTCTTATCTGTAACATCATAGATCCATTTAAGGGCAATAAATTTACATAAGGCTTAATTGCGAAATCCCTTACAATGTAAGTTCGGTAAGTGAATTTATATGAGCTGATTTTT
Source organism: Tricholauxania praeusta (assembly GCA_949775025.1). Lineage (NCBI taxonomy): Eukaryota > Metazoa > Arthropoda > Insecta > Diptera > Lauxaniidae > Tricholauxania > Tricholauxania praeusta. Next base: position 2,263,260 of record OX459028.1, on the reverse strand, counting down.
GAATATGTATTTGATATGACATTGCAAAACGCTGTGTTAGTAAGTTTAAGTGAACCTCGTAAAACTAGATTCAGTTTAGAGATTTGGATTCAGAAAAATTAGGCTTCATTTTGTCGCACAGTGTAAGCAAATAATAAACACGTTTTTTTGCTTGTGTTGCAGTTAGATGATTGCACTAAGTGCAGCACATGGTGTTACGTTAATTTAAGGGTTAGGCTCAATACATACTTAAATCAATAAAAACAAATAAATGTGATGCGATCTGGGGAAAAAACCATATAAGCAACAAAACAAGCTCTTCCTTAACAAAAATAATCCAAAATTTTAAAAGCTATGACCTCTTAAAGATCTGAGTTCAAAAAACCGATTTTGAGAAAATTGAGTTACTTTACTTTGTCGTTTAAAAACGACGCTAGCGTACCCTTAAGTGCAAGTTTGAACTAAAACCGAGTGGATACTATGGGAAAAGGTACCCAGTATCATAACTTAACAAAATTTCAATCCCAGATTGCATCGAAAAATATTCGAACCAGCCCCGATTTTTAATATTATTCTGAACTTGAATAAAACGCACCTGTAAAACCTTCAACCAAGACATGATCTAACTCTGCATCATCAGCGCGCGTATTGCAATTTTTTATATAACAATGTAATGAATAGATAAATAAAGTTGTAGCATAGAACAAAATTTGTGTGCTGCCTGGTGGACTTGTAGATACGATTTCTATTAATTTATCCCAGTAAATGTTTTGCCCCCAAGATTTGTTAAAAGGCAGGAAAGTCTCCCAACGCAATATTTTTCCACATAGCTTCAAAATCTGAAAAATCTTTTTCCACGCATCATTGGAATCACATTTGATGTCCTCATCAATTATTTGACGAATGTAGTATTCAAAGGAGATAGTAAATAATCGACAAATCAAATGACTGGGCAATTCGGGTGTTTTATGATATATTAGCGGAAGTGCTTCTTCTACCAACATCTCCTGATACTTTTGGGGATTCTGCTGCATGCCATCAGCAATCATTTCAAGTAATCGTGGCTAAAGTAAAAAAAAAAGTACTATTATGTCGTCTAGTAAAAAAAACCTTTTTTTAAATTATTTATTGTTATAGGCATGGAGGCAGAAAATTTTCAATTATTATTTATATAATTTGTAGTTATTTGACCAATATTATTTATATTGTAATTTATTTGTTCATGCTTCTTTTAACTTAGAAATAGAATGAGGTATTATATTAAAATGTTAAGTTTCATTAATTTATATCAACATAGCAAATAATAAATATTTAAATGTGTTTTGTTAGAGCAGAAAAATGATTTGCTTTTCATTTAATTATTTTAATGGACATTCAGTACAGTCAGTTTACGTAGCTGGACAAAATTATTTTTTTGCTTTTTTGTATTTGTTGGATTTATTATTAATAGAAATACGTACACTGAAAACAAACAAAATATATATATATCGATATATATATATATACATATATATCGATATATATATATACATATATATCGATATATATATGCAAGTGTGCAAAAAGATATTGTTTTCAGAAGTAACAATGAAAAAATATCTTTCATCTTGTGTATACATAAATAAAATTATAGCCGTTTTCGATGTTCGCTAATAACTCAAAAACTACTGGACCAATTTTGATTAAATTTATTTATTTTTATTCTTTAGACGCTTGGTCTCAAAATACAATTAAAATCAAAATACAATTAGAATCACGATATTCCTGTTAATTATCAAAATATTTAAGTTTTAAAATTGCTAAAAAAATTAATTTCACACATAGAAACAAGCATGTTAGCATAACAAATCGTTGAATGGGAATGGAATGTGTTGGTAAGTGTGTGTGCTTTGGTTTTGGTCGTTCTCATGGCAATTAAAAAAAATAAATTTACTAAAACTTTTAAAGGTCTAAAAGTAAAAGCTGTTTGTTTAAGAAGAAAATATTTGAAAAATTATTAAAGTTGTGTTCGAAAATGTTGTCAAATAATTTTAGAAGGAACTTAGAGCTAATGGTTCATATAAAATGGTAAATAAGGTAATGGCACATTAAATTTTATTGCCCAGCACTTTTATGTTCGTAAGTGACCGAAATAACTTCGATTATAGCTTAATTAAAACTAGGCTACGCGTACAAAGTCGCGGGCATTAGCTAGTTAAAAATAATAAAATAAATTTACTAAGACATTTATTTGTAAAATTTTCAATAAAGAACCATAAGGTTATTTTTAATATTTTATATTCATTTCATTAGTTGAATCCATTGAAAAATTTATTTCTTTAATATTGACAAATAAGAGAAAAAATACCTTTTCACGACTACTCAATCACATTTTTTCAGAAATTATAAGTTGAACAAAACAACTTCTCTCACTTTAACCGTCTGAAACTATAAATTTACTCACAGAAAACAAAAATATTTTTTGGTTTCCTAGCTTTGAGAGTATTTATCAGTGCTACTTATGGTTTCAAGCCTGTTCGCTTAGTCACCACTCTAACCTAACCTTAAACGAGAGATTCAATTTTGTCCAGCTTGCATACACTAGACGCACTGTGCTCCACTGTTTGTCAATTTTAAAGAAATATTGCCAAGTAGTTCTTTTCAGCAAACTAAGAATAAACTTTTTTTTAAAATAGTCAATAAAACATTTTCGATTGAGATGTTTTTCTTTTCAGTAAACATTTATAAAACAAAAATGTTTGTTGTCAATCTTTACTGGTTTCTGAAAAAAATTTGGCTCTCTAAAGATAAAAGATTCTATTTTTCAGGAGAGCAAAATAAGTAAAAATGATCGAAATCAATCAGAGACTAGAAGAAGAAAGATTTGTTGAAGATGAAATTAATAAATAAGCTCTCCTAATATTTCTTACACTTCTGGACCTTGTTTCATAATAAAGTACAAAGTAATATTATCAGTTTTGTACCTTGTACATACTACAATTTCGTTTCACAATAAAATAGTTCAAACTACAAGTTGTAAAACCGAAAGTACAAAAGAATTTTTTAAAAGTATAAGTGATTTTGTTTCATAAACAGTAGGGTGTTTATTTCGAAATTTTTGGAGATGGATTTTATTTATTTTTTGCCTATGGCCCCTATTGCGGTTGTTGATTTACAATAGATAAACGCTTTTTTCTATTAGCGATTTTGCTTGGAATTGTGTTTATCGATCACAATCGCTGGCTGTTCTATCATTCTGTTTTGATAGATAAGATTTTTCTTTATTTTAGTAGATATTTCTTTATTTTTTAAATTTTTCACATAAAATATTTCAAACTGAATGAAACTAAACGGCTGTCTCAAGAAAAATAATAATATTTCAAGTCACAATGACTCAATTTTTTCTACTGAGTTTCGTAATACCAAAATGGCATCGTTTCTATTAAATCGATGGCTATCGATTTTATCGCAAATCGACAACCGCAATAGGGGCCTATATTTTAGCTTGAGGAATAAAAATAATTGTACCAACATTTGAGCTTCCTAGCTTAAACCTGTAAACGGAGCGGATAGGGCTTATGTCCAATTTCGTTGAAATTTAACAAAAAACCGACTTACTAAAGCGAAGAAAAAGTCTGCCTTAGGTGCCAAGGTGCGTTTTAAGAATTTTCGTTGTATAGGAGATGCACCCCACTGCTGTCAAACTACGTGGTTTTTTTATTTTTTATTTTAAAAATTTGTATATATTTACCTATATTATAGAATCGGGTTTGAAAAAATTCTCCAAAAATTTCAGCTTCCTAGATCAAACCTGCGAACGGCGCAATCACTTTGTTTCCTATTACAATTCATATGGAAACAGAGCAATATTAATTTTTTGAAATCAAAAATTATCAAAATACATTTTAAAAAAATGCGTACAAACCGATCAGCTGACTTGTACTTTCTCGTTTAGTCAGGATGTCCCCATTATGAAACAGAAACTATTAGTACTTGTAGTTTGTACACTTGTACTTTCGAACTAATACTATTAGCTTTATTATAAAACAGGGCCCTGGTTTGAGTTATGACTTTTTGATGCTCAATTTATATTAGCTTGCGAGTCAGCAAAAAATTAAAAAAATAAATAAATTAATTTTGCTAATGAGCTAATTGTTTGGTTTCAAATACATACCGAGTGAGTTACAGCTGCTTGTGGAAAGCGTTTTAGGATTAATAAAAGCAATTTACACTGGTTCAAGCTATTTTCCGTATGGTTGACGGTATGAAGCAGAATTTTATGCTGGACATCATAAGAGACGTGCTGAAACATTTTTACATAAAACTCTTGCTCTGGTGTTATTTCATTCTCTGGTGCACGCAAAGCTGCCGTCAACTCGGTCACTTCATTCCACAAATCAACAGTTTGATTTTTAAAAGTCAATGTGCTGCAAGTCAAATAAACTGGTAATATAATGAAACACATGCCAATACATGATACAGTTTTGAGTTTGAATAACCCAGATCCCTCCCAAGTTTGGGTTTACCGAAAGTATTTTTTTTAAATGGACCATTATTTCATCGATCGTGCAGCAATTGTAAGTTCTTGTAAATTTACAAATCGATCAATGCTTTTTTACTAAACAAACATGACAAGACAACAAATGAATCAATTTAATCTAATGATTGGTGATATATGTTTCGGCTATTACCAAGGTGTTTTACCGGAGAATGCAAGTCAGGCAGTATTATCATATCTGGAAATAATTAAAGGCAAATAAAGGTAAGTTTTTCATATGTACTGATAGCCTATATCTTTTTGAAGCCGAAATAAACACTAATAACCACAGCGAGCTCATCTCAATTATAAAGGATAATATGGTGGAGATGAAAGAAAACTTTCAACTTATGTGGATCTTTGGACATGCAGGAATAATAGGCGGCTGATCAAGCCTCCAAAGCAGTGATAAAGACATCTCTTCAAACGTTTATACTTTTATCGAAAAGCTTCACAACCTAAATAACACTTTTCTTCCCGTTCCTTATTAACAACCTCCCGACTCATTAATTCAAGTAAGTATGTAGAAATTAACCAAAACTGATCTTGAGCCTTTGTATATAAGTATGTCTCAACAGAAGAAAAACATACATACATGTCACCAATTACCAGGTTAAATTGATCCATTTGTTGTCTGTCATTGTCAGGTTTGTTTAATAAAAAAGCATTGATCGATTTGTAAATTTACAAGAATAATGTTTAATTGTAATAAATAATAATTTGATAAAAAAAATTATTTTTTTCAAACTTTTTGCAGTTGCATTCAAGGTAAATAAATAATTTTTTTTTTCTCCATAAAAATTCTAGCAGTCCTGGCAGACAGACGTAGTTCTGACCGTACCGGTAGGGTATAATTTGGTTATAACCTTTGTCTTTTATATATGTATGAACCAAGTCTCATTCATCTGCGTCAAATAGTTCCGGAAACATAAAAAATTTTAATTTATTCTCATATGAATGGCGTGGTACCGCCCATTTTATTCATTGAAACTTGCCCCTATTTTTGTATATGTACGTATAAGCCTCATTCATCTGCGTCAAAAAGTTGATGAGACATGATTTTTCTTTTATATGGGAGCGTGCCGACGCCTATTTTTTCAAACTAAACTATGCTATGAACCTTCCACAAATCATAAGAAACATGTACAAAATTTTTAAATCTACGTACGTCAAATAATTCCTGATGTAAAAATAGTTTTTTTCAAATATAATAGGCGTGATACCACTCATTTTATCATTGAAACTTTCTTTTGCTCGTACCTAGGTACGAGGTACCTTTTATATATGTACCAAGTCTTATTCATATGCATTAAATAGTTGATTAAATCATTTGAGTGGCGAATTGTGAGTTAAATTTATAGTGGCGGGTAAATAACGTTTAATCATACTTTTAGTGATGTTGAATCAAATAAAATTGACCACAAAATTGGGCATCATTGCCTTATAAGGTGAAAACATCAGCTATTGCCTGCTGACCGTCAGTTACGTGTAAAATGCACCGAAACACTTCTAAGCCTCGACAAGGGTAATATTTTATTGAAAAACATCATGAACGACGAGGCGAGTTTCCAAAATTCGTTGGAATATATTCAAATAACCATAATGATATCTTCTTCCCACTGAAAATGCGCGTGTAGAGCACGCAGGGATACCAAGTCTCACAGAAACAATTCCTAGCCTTATCAAAAAAAAAAAATTAGTTTTTTGACCTTTTTTTTGCTCGTTAAAACGAGTGATTTTTCTAAAGTTTTAACCATTTTTTTTCAAAAACCTAAATTTTTTCCAAAAAATACATTAATAACCTATAACTTTTTTAGGATGTTAAGAAAGCTTAATTTATTCCCTTTCAAATAGTATATTTGTTTGTACTAAATTTTTGCATATTAACTCTCCTTTTTTACCGGAAAAAAAAATAATTCAATGAATTCCTATAAAAACTATATATATATGGACAAAAACAATTACGACTAGTACAACACTAATTATTATAAGACGATTTTTATTATATAATTTTTTGTCTGCGGAGCTTCTTCTGGTTAGTTTTTTATTACAATTAAAACATTGATTGTTACATTAATGAAAAATGTGTCCAACATCAGTGTGTTAGCAATGCTGGTGTTGGACATAGTATAGTGGGCCGCTGCAGAAGGCCGCCGCGAAGCCGGTGTTGGACATATTTGAGGATGTAAATCTTAAGCCGCGGCTTAATGCTGCCCACTTACCCTGACTGTTATCTGTAATTACTGTGGCTAGCGAAGCCGGTGTTGAATATGCTATAGGATGTAAGCGATTTTCAAGCTAAAAAAAATATGAAGGAGACGTTACCGCGCCCAACATATGTATATGTTCTTGATTTGCACACTGAACTGTACAACACTAAAATTTCAAGAAAATCGGAACTGAGGCCGTTAAAGTAAATAATTACTATATATTTTAATACCAAAATTCACCGAAGTGACTTTACTTTTTTCGATAAGAAATAGATAAAATGAAAAAAAAACTAAGCAAATGGTACATCATTTTAAAGCAAGAGAATCAAGCTTTCTTGACATCCTAAATATAGGCTATTAACAAATTTTAAAAAAAATTATCAAAGTTTCAGAAAAATCGTCATATCTCCAAAATTGTCGGTTAAATGTAGAAGATTTGCGAACCATTATTGTAGGCCATTAAATTATGATTCTTATGACACCCATATTTTTTATATTCATTCAAGGGTTCTCAACTTTTAATGATTATTACAAAAGCTACATCCGCAACTTCCGATGGCTATATCTCCGGAACTAGATCCGAGTGACACTTTTTATCACTTTTTTTTTGTGGGAGTAAATCTGTCCCAATGTTTTACAGATTCAACCAATTTTCACTCATTTATCACTTATTTTTTATGATTCAAATCATCAATCTTATCTTGTAATCCTTAATACCACTCAGGATAAGCATCAATCTAAGACCTTACATATAACTAAAACATCTGGCAGCTTCTTCATAGTTGCATGCCTCTTTTTCCAATTTGTAAGCTTCAAACTAAAATAAAAAAAGTATATACATTAAGATATGAATGTAGAAATGCAATTATATAGGATCACGTCATACCTGCACGTTGAAATTGTTTGGAAATAAAGTTTTTGCTGTAATTATCCATGCCTTGGCCGCACAACCATCCGTGTTGCGCAACTTTTGTGCTTCGTCTATAATGTATCGTTCATCAGCGTTATTAATTTCCATTCTTTAACTTAATTGCTTAACAATATATGAAATTCAATTGAAATAAAAACGAAAAATTATTGCTATTGGCATTGATTAGTATTGTTTACATTTGGCGCGTTCAGCGAGCTAAGCACTGAGTACACAGAGGGAAATAACGCATTAGCATTTCTCGCGGATTGTGCTATTCAGGAGCTTTTTAGCCCAAAACAAATTTAAGAAATAAAAGAAAATAAATTAGACTTTTAAAAAACTTTCGCTTAAGAAAGGAAGCGTTCATGTTCGTTCCGCGGTTACTTGATTACCATGTGGCAGTAGGTCAACGTTATGGTTCATTATCAAAAACGACAGGTAAGTATCACCTTAGTGAATACCATAGTACAATTATAATGGTAGCAGCAATTTCTTTTTATTTTTGGTTATTCCCATGGTACAATTATACATGGTAGAACTATCTTGTCAAACTCCAATATGCAACCGTGAAATTGACTAGCATATATGTCGAGAATAATGCCTAATTTCCATGTGATCTTTCTTGAACTTATCTTATCAAATATCAGGGAGGACATCACATGCTATAAAGATCGCAAATGTATGCTATTCACTCTCGCATTCACCAAGCGCATTAGGTTCTGTTTGCATGCTTTTTCTTTCTTACAAAAATTTGATTTAATATCCCTGATATGGGATCAAGAAAGATAGCATGGAAATTAGGCTTAAAAAAACAAAAGAAGACAAGAAATCTGACTGCGCGTGCTTGAAGCTGCGTTTTCATGTTATCGCTCTTGAATTTATACTATCAAATTTTTGTAAGAAAGAAAAGCATGCGAGCAGAACCTAATGAGCTTGGAGAATTCGAGAGTGAATAGGCATCCAATGCTATTTTTATAGCATGTGATGCCCTCTGTGATATGGGATAGTAGAAGATGTGTGTGTAGACGTTAAGAGGTAAACAGAACTGGAACGAGCGATTTATCTTCAGTGTCAAATCGCCCCAAAAAATTGAATTTTTTCTATTTCTATGCGATAAATTTTCTAGTGTCAATTTTGTACTCACTACAAACGTATAGGAAAAACAGAAGAAAAATCGCTGGTCCAAGTTCTGTTTAGCGCCTTACAACGACATGATTTGCTTGTGACGGCTTGTGTTGTTAATTTGGCCCTTTACCCAGCGTTTACACACAGAAATTATTTTTAAAAATTCTTCTTGTTTGTTGGCAAGTGGGAAAACACGAAAGGGACGATGTACAGAACTTTTTGTTTGTTGTAAAATCAAAGCGAAAGTCACAAGAGATCGACAAGAATTTGTCTCACAGAATTTCCTAGTGTAAACGTTGTACTAAGTATTATTTATTTTATTTTGTGCAAAACTTTTACACAGCACTAAAATACTAGTGTCAGTTTTTAACAAACGTGAAAGTTTCTGTTATTTCCTATACCACTGAACTGAAATTTGCTAAAGTTCTTCCTTTTTTTCTTGTACGCACATTCGTAGCTTTTTGCATTTACAATTCCGCCGCGTCGCATGAAGGAATAATTTTAATTTTTATTGAAGTGGAGAGCCGCTGTAATATTATTTTTGCGGACTTTAGTGCAAATAGTTTTAATATCTATTATTATTAAACTAATACACATTTTAATAACACACTTGTTTACTGCTGTCGCACACAAGAAAAGCTGTAAATTCATAATAATTTTGGTATTGAACAAACATGGCAGACGTTGAGAAGGAAGCTGTTGAGAAAACCATTGCTGAGGATTTGGTTGTTACAAAATACAAATTGGCTGGTGAAATTGTAAATAGTGAGTATTAAAATTAATTAAGAAGTGTAAAATTTACCTAATAAAAGCAAATTGATGTTTCTTTGTGAAATAGCAGTTGCAATAGCGAAAGCAAAAAGGGAAAAGAAAATTACACTAAAGCAAATCAAGTGGTCAAAAGAAAATAGAAAAAGATGTTTAGCCACGCGGCGGTAGCATAAGGCGCTGATTTAAAAGTAACATAACCTTAAAACTTTCTTAAAAAAAGTTTTGACCTCGTTTTCCCATCCGAAAACATATATAAGTCCCGAAAAAGGTGGCATTTGCAATATACAATATTAATTTTTGACTGCTTGTTCCGGACTTTGCAGCCTAGTTATATATGTTTTTTTTTATTTGTGCCACGCACAAGATTTCGCTAAGTTATAACTAGATTTTGAAGTTGATTTTTAAAGCAACCTGAATTGATGATTAAAAAAATTTTATTTTTAATATATGTTGACGGAGCATAAGCTCTCAAAGTTACCAAGTAGATAAAAGATATCGGCCCATAGTCAGTCGCAAAATAAAGATAAAACCTGGTTTTTACCCTAAATCGAAGATACAGACTGACCCCATAAAAAAAAGAAAATCTTGCATTAAATTATGAGAAAATTTTAAAAATCAGATTTCCCTGCGTTATTGACACAAAATATTGTAGACACAGTGAACAAAAGAAATAATAAAAAAATCATAGCCCTCAGGACGTGGGTTCGAATCTCGTCAAAAAAGATGCTTTTTTTTTTCTATAAGCACGTTTTAAATTTAAAAGCAGGAAAAGTGCTTTTAAATATTTACAACCAGGTTTTAAAGTAATATTTATTTTCATTGATATCAATAAAAAAAAACATTTACATTTACGAGAATCGAACCCACGTCCTGAGGGCTATGAGTTCACAGACCTTACCATTACGCCACGCTGCCTCATAAATTCGATTTTTTTAGTATTCTTTTTGTTCACTGTGTCTACAATATTTTGAGTCAATAATGCAGGGTAATCTATTCTTTAAAATTTTCTCATAATTTAATGCAAGTTTTTCTTTTTTTTATGGGACCAGTCTGTATCTTCGATTTTGGGTAAAAACCAGGTTTTGACTTTATTTTGCGACTATGAATATGGGCCATCGTTTATACATAAAAAAAAAACATCTTGTGAAACACCAAAATATACTAACGACAACATCCGAAATAACTTTTATTTTTATGCTACAAATATTAGTTTTAATTTTATTGATTTGTATTTTCAGAAACATTAAAGGCTGTTATTGATCTCTGTTTAGCTGATGCCTCGGTGAGAGAAATTTGTACAAAAGGGGACAACCTTATTACTGAAGAAACGAGCAAAGTAAGCATTTTTACATTTTAATTGATAAATTCTGAAAATTAGTTATGTACATACAGCTGTTGTCAATTAATTGGAAACGAAATCTTTCGTGGTGTTATTGCTGGTTTTTTAATTTATTTTTCTATGTGAACCAGAAAATTTATAGATATTATAAATTTGGAACATATAATCTCTAAAAAAAGGACATAATTGAAATGAAATTCATAGCATAAAAAGTTTTATGTGTGATTTTCTGCTCAAACCTCATATTTGACTGAACCAACTAATTGGAAACAAAAAAATAATTTTTAATAAATAAAAGAAAATCTTGATAAAATATTCCAGAAACGATATTATGATTTTGTCACTGCTTGTAAGAACACTTTGACCGAATTCGCTTATAAGCGTATCCTTAATCATGGGTTGTGACCAAAAGTTGCACACCGGGCACGCGTAAGTCAATTGTTGATTTTCGAAAGACGAAAATTGGATCCTCGTAAGTCTGCTGCAGACCTCCAACGCGAAATAATTGATTAATATTATGCAAAAACATCCAAGCGAACTTTCGTTTGTCGATTGGTTGCGGCTGGACTCCATGGGCGAATTTCACGTAAGGACCCATTGGTGACAGTTAAGCTGCATACAGTTTGCTAAGACGCATGCCGGTTTTCCGCTCATTAAATGGAAGTATGTGGTATGAAGCGACAAAACGATGATCAATCGCCTTGGCCTAGATGGTGGAAGATATGTAAAACGTCCAAAGGGGCATACTTCTATTTAATGAGCGGCCAAGTTTTATATTTTTTTAAGACAAATATCTACTCCTTCCTCTTTTCTTTGTTAACATTGATCTCACTAATTGATTTGATAAATATAAACATTAAATTTGTTTTTTTAATTACTGTATACATCTTAAATATTATTATTTATATAAATATTAAAGTAGTTTTGAAAAATTGCCCAAGTGAACATAAACGGAAAAATATGTCCCGTTCAAATGGATTATTATGCCTTGTAAGAAGAAAAGTAAATAAGATTTTTCAATCAAACGAAATCTATTAAAAAGTGACATTATTCCATAACATTTTAAAATTAGTCGCATTAAATTTGTTGTCAGGTTTCGCTGACTTCTGCTTTTCTTTAGATGGCCATGAAAAACACTTCCGTTTTTTGTCCCGTTCGAATGGCTTTTTAATTGCCTCTATCTTGGAACCAGTACCAGTAAGAAAAAAAGTAAATAAGATTTTTTAATCAAATGAAATCTATTAAAAAGTTACATTATTCCATAACATTTTAAAATTAGTCGCATTAAAAAATGTTGCCAGGTTTCGCTGACTTCTGCTTTTCTATAGATGGCCATGAAAAACACTTCCGTTTTTTGTCCCTTTTGAATGGCTTTTTAATTGCCTCTATCTTGGAACCAGTACTACGTCTGGCATCAACTTTACCACTCTATATAGTGCTATCAAAGGGCTATTCCTTAAAGTAACAGAAAAAAATAAAAGTGTTTTACTTTGAATTTTATTCCACTTTGAAAAAAAACTTCCGTCCCGTTCAACATGAGAGAAATGTCCATATTGGAAATTAGAAGTAAAAGTAATCCATTACAAATTTCGTTCAATTACTTTGCTTTTCAATTACATATTTTGGATTACAGTAATTTTCGTCAAAAATATTTCAATTACAATTACAAGTAATTAAAAATACGTACACTTTCAACTACATTAACATGTAATTGTAATTGAAACATTTCAATTACAAAATTACAAGTAATTGTAATTGAAACATTTCAATTACAAAATTACAAGTAATTGTAATTGCATATGTAATTAACTACTAAATGTAATTGATTACGCTCAAGTCTGTTTCAGACTGTAATCTCCAAAATTCATTTGCGGAAAGATGTCTAATTCCCCTCCATCAAATCACTCATATTTTCTGAGTGGCATTTTGAGCGAAATCTAAAAATGAATGAATGAATATTTAAAGAGGTTAATTAATTTTTTCTTTTTAGCTCGCGTTATGTGTTGGTTAACTATTATGGAGAAAGAAACACAAATGTCGGGCAGTTTACCGAGATATTAGCTAATCTGCGCTAATGCGAATAGCGCGCCGCTAAACCTGCTGTATACCTGAAATGACGGCTGGTCACTGCCGCATTTCACTACAATATATATTATTAAATATATATTATTAAATATATATTATTAAATATATATTATTAAATATATATTATTAAATATATATTGCGGACGCCAATCTCCGCTAATGCGGATAGTGCGCCGCTAAACGGTTTCACAATTTATTATTTGTAGAAACCGTACCTGCATTGGCAAACAATACAATACAAAAAATACCTGAAATGACAAAACAAAACCTGAAATGACGGCTGGTAACGGCCGCATTTCACTACAAAGTAGTTAGTAGTAGTATTATATTATATATTGCGTTCGCCAATCTGCGCTAATGCGGATAGCGCGCCGCTAAACCTGCTGTATACCTGAAATGACGGCTGGTCACGGCCGCATTTCACTACAATATATATTATTAAATATATATTGCGGACGCCAATCTGCGCTAATGCGGATAGTGCGCCGCTAAACGGTTTCACAATTTATTATTTGTAGAAACCGTACCTGTATTGGCAAACAATACAATACAAAAAAATACCTGAAATGACAAAACAAAACCTGAAATGACGGCTGGTAACGGCCGCATTTCACTACAAAGTAGTTAGTAGTAGTATTATATTATATATTGCGTTCGCCAATCTGCGCTAATGCGGATAGTGCGCCGCTAAACGGTTTCACAATTTATTATTTGTAGAAACCGTACCTGTATTGGCAAACAATACAATACAAAAAAATACCTGAAATGACAAAACAAAACCTGAAATGACGGCTGGTAACGGCCGCATTTCACTACAAAGTAGTTAGTAGTAGTATTATATTATATATTGCGTTCGCCAATCTGCGCTAATGCGGATAGCGCGCCGCTAAACCTGCTGTATACCTGAAATGACGGCTGGTCACGGCCGCATTTCACTACAATATATATTATTAAATATATATTGCGGACGCCAATCTGCGCTAATGCGGATAGTGCGCCGCTAAACGGTTTCACAATTTATTATTTGTAGAAACCGTACCTGTATTGGCAAACAATACAATACAAAAAAATACCTGAAATGACAAAACAAAACCTGAAATGACGGCTGGTAACGGCCGCATTTCACTACAAAGTAGTTAGTAGTAGTATTATATTATATATTGCGTTCGCCAATCTGTGCTAATGCGGATAGTGCGACGCTAAACCTGCTGTATACCTGAAATGACGGCTGGTCACGGCCGCATTTCACTACAATATATATTATTAAATATATTTGCGGACGCCAATCTGCGCTAATGTGGATAGTGCGCCGCTAAACGGTTTCGCAATTTATTATTTGTAGAAACCGTTTAACATTTTCTATGTTAACTCCTGTATGTTAACCTGTATTGGCAAACAATACAACAAAAAAAAAAATATACATTAAGTATATACTAGCGATGTCGCTAATCTGCGCTTCCGATTTGCGCGAATGCAGATAATGCGCCGCTATAACGGTCATGAAATCGTTTAACATTTTATGTTATTGTCTCTAATTCTTTTGTTTTAGGTCTATAAAAAAGAAAAGGATCTTAACATTTTATGTTATTGTCTCTAATTACTATCGCTTTTGTTTTAGGTCTATAAAAAAGAAAAGGATCTTAAAAAAGGTATTGCATTCCCAACATGCATTTCAGTAAATAATTGCGTATGCCATTTCTCGCCCACAAAAAATGATCCCGACTGCACCTTAAAGACAGGCGATGTTGTCAAAATGTAAGTTAAATATTACTGTATAAATTTGGTATAATTTTGTTCTATTGATAATTATTTTTTAGCGACCTAGGCGCACACATTGACGGGTTCATTGCTGTTGCTGCTCATACTATTGTCATTGCTGCGTCTGCTGATAAGAAGATTAGTGGCCGACAGGCGGATGTTACTCTAGCAGCTTATTGGGCTGTACAAGCTGCATTAAGATTGCTTAAAGCTGGTAACCACGTAAGTAACTGCCTGTCTTTTTTTGTTAAAATGTAATATATCTTTTTGTTTTATGTAGGGATTAGGTGGGTTATAAAAAAGTGGGATTAAATAAATATTCATAATCATTTTTAAGCCAGGATCTAAAGTTAGTAAGTATTTCTGGCTATGTTTAGCATATTTTAATGATGATAAGCACAGGTGCAGTTAGTGAGTTTTACGTCTAGCCGACGATATATACTCAACTTAAAAAAAAAAAGAGTTACTTCGTAATAAAGGTAATATCAAATTCGAACTATAAAGGCCGTTTCGTTCCTGTAAACGTCCAAAAATTGTAAGATCTGGTAATCTTGCAAGGCAATGTGTATTTCTTCGAATCCATTTATTTGGGAATTTTTTGTATTCACAATTCGAGCTATAGTGTTGGTAAAAATGACTTCTTTGTGCAATAAAGTATTGGCAATTTATATCGAAAAAATTCAAAATAATTTTTATTGTTTATTCTTGGTAGAAATTAAAATACCAATTAATGTATAATTGATATTGAAATGATATCTGTTATTTGAAAGTTATGGAAGTTGGCAATTCCAGTAAAAATTGCGACTCATGTCCATAGAACATTTTTTTATAAATATATCGTCCTCGAATTATCGTTTTGACAACCAATTATAAGAGTCCAATCGTAGATTTAGATCGATGGTAGTAACTCATAAACTGATGAAAGTTCTGTTCGCAAAAAAATTGTATAACTCTCAATGTTTCAATGTATGTACGTCCCATACATAGTTAAGTACATAGTATCTTTTGGATTGATTTAGATAATCTTATTGAAAATGACACGACCTAGATACAATTTTTGTATTGTGAATTTGTAGGTAACATTTACCACATATAAGGGTTCTTTTGGAGAAAAATATAATTTATTCTTAAATGCGGTCACTGCCGCATTTCACTACAATATATATTATTAAATATATATTATTAAATATATATTATTAAATATATATTGCGGACGCCAATCTCCGCTAATGCGGATAGTGCGCCGCTAAACGGTTTCACAATTTATTATTTGTAGAAACCGTACCTGTATTGGCAAACAATACAATACAAAAAAATACCTGAAATGACAAAACAAAACCTGAAATGACGGCTGGTAACGGCCGCATTTCACTACAAAGTAGTTAGTAGTAGTATTATATTATATATTGCGTTCGCCAATCTGCGCTAATGCGGATAGTGCGCCGCTAAACGGTTTCACAATTTATTATTTGTAGAAACCGTACCTGTATTGGCAAACAATACAATACAAAAAAATACCTGAAATGACAAAACAAAACCTGAAATGACGGCTGGTAACGGCCGCATTTCACTACAAAGTAGTTAGTAGTAGTATTATATTATATATTGCGTTCGCCAATCTGTGCTAATGCGGATAGTGCGACGCTAAACCTGCTGTATACCTGAAATGACGGCTGGTCACGGCCGCATTTCACTACAATATATATTATTAAATATATTTGCGGACGCCAATCTGCGCTAATGTGGATAGTGCGCCGCTAAACGGTTTCGCAATTTATTATTTGTAGAAACCGTACCTGTATTGGCAAACAATACAATACAAAAAAATACCTGAAATGACAAAACAAAACCTGAAATGACGGCTGGTAACGGCCGCATTTCACTACAAAGTAGTTAGTAGTAGTATTATATTATATATTGCGTTCGCCAATCTGTGCTAATGCGGATAGTGCGACGCTAAACCTGCTGTATACCTGAAATGACGGCTGGTCACGGCCGCATTTCACTACAATATATATTATTAAATATATATTGCGGACGCCAATCTGCGCTTATGCGGATAGTGCGCCGCTAAACGGTTTCACAATTTATTATTTGTAGAAACCGTACCTGTATTGGCAAACAATACAATACAAAAAAATACCTGAAATGACAAAACAAAACCTGAAATGACGGCTGGTAACGGCCGCATTTCACTACAAAGTAGTTAGTAGTAGTATTATATTATATATTGCGTTCGCCAATCTGTGCTAATGCGGATAGTGCGACGCTAAACCTGCTGTATACCTGAAATGACGGCTGGTCACGGCCGCATTTCACTACAATATATATTATTAAATATATTTGCGGACGCCAATCTGCGCTAATGTGGATAGTGCGCCGCTAAACGGTTTCGCAATTTATTATTTGTAGAAACCGTTTAACATTTTCTATGTTAACTCCTGTATGTTAACCTGTATTGGCAAACAATACAACAAAAAAAAAAATATACATTAAGTATATACTAGCGATGTCGCTAATCTGCGCTTCCGATTTGCGCGAATGCAGATAATGCGCCGCTATAACGGTCATGAAATCGTTTAACATTTTATGTTATTCTTAAAAATATGTTAATTACTTAATTAAACTGACTCATTTGGTGGACTTGACCCATTACTTTAACTTAATTTTACACCATTCCCAAGAATCTGTGCGAATATGCTCTTATTATGTATTTGAGGTATTTAACTAAAAATTAATCCTTCGTTATTGATATATCAAGAGGTGAAGGTTAGCACATTATCAAGTGACCGTCCTTCAGGCTTATTTTGAATGTGTTAAAAAAGATAGTACCATACAATAAAAAGTAAATTTTTAAAGATCTGGTTGAAATGTTGAAAAGTATTGAAAGAGTCTAATAATGTTTCACATTTTTTTTTTGGAAATTTTGTTAATTAATTTTTTCTTTTTAGCTCGCGTTATGTGTTGGTTAACTATTATGGAGAAAGAAACACAAATGTCGGGCAGTTTACCGAGATATTAGCTAATCTGCGCTAATGCGAATAGCGCGCCGCTAAACCTGCTGTATACCTGAAATGACGGCTGGTCACTGCCGCATTTCACTACAATATATATTATTAAATATATATTATTAAATATATATTATTAAATATATATTGCGGACGCCAATCTCCGCTAATGCGGATAGTGCGCCGCTAAACGGTTTCACAATTTATTATTTGTAGAAACCGTACCTGCATTGGCAAACAATACAATACAAAAAATACCTGAAATGACAAAACAAAACCTGAAATGACGGCTGGTAACGGCCGCATTTCATTACAAAGTAGTTAGTAGTAGTATTATATTATATATTGCGTTCGCCAATCTGCGCTAATGCGGATAGTGCGCCGCTAAACGGTTTCACAATTTATTATTTGTAGAAACCGTACCTGTATTGGCAAACAATACAATACAAAAAAATACCTGAAATGACAAAACAAAACCTGAAATGACGGCTGGTAACGGCCGCATTTCACTACAAAGTAGTTAGTAGTAGTATTATATTATATATTGCGTTCGCCAATCTGTGCTAATGCGGATAGTGCGACGCTAAACCTGCTGTATACCTGAAATGACGGCTGGTCACGGCCGCATTTCACTACAATATATATTATTAAATATATTTGCGGACGCCAATCTGCGCTAATGTGGATAGTGCGCCGCTAAACGGTTTCGCAATTTATTATTTGTAGAAACCGTTTAACATTTTCTATGTTAACTCCTGTATGTTAACCTGTATTGGCAAACAATACAACAAAAAAAAAAATATACATTAAGTATATACTAGCGATGTCGCTAATCTGCGCTTCCGATTTGCGCGAATGCAGATAATGCGCCGCTATAACGGTCATGAAATCGTTTAACATTTTATGTTATGTTAACTTAATACTACCAAAGACAACTGCATTTATGAGACTTTCCAATCCCAAAAATTAATTTGATGGAAAGATTATATCCTATTCGCCTCTGTCAAATCACATACATTTTTTGAGGAAAACTTTGAGTGGGAGGATAATGCTTCCGCGGATAAATTTCTGAATCGAAATCGGAACGTGGGAAATCTCTAGAATATAGCTGCCTCTGCCACCTCGTCATAGGAGTATGTTCCTAATATATTTGTATCCAAATCGGAACCACCCGTTTATATTTCCTCTAAAAAATACGTTTCGCCTTATCTACAAACTAAATTATGTATTTTGTAGAACTACACGGTCACCGAAGCTGTTCAACAAGTCAGTGAATCCTATAAGTGTAAGCCAATAGAGGGTATGCTCAGTCATGAGCTTAAACAGTTCAAAATTGATGGTGAAAAAACAATTATCCAAAATCCAAGCGAAGCTCAACGCAAGGAACATGAGAAATGTACTTTTGAAACACACGAAGTCTATGCCATCGATGTAATTGTTAGCACGGGCGAAGGCATTGTAAGTAATAATTTTAAACAACATGAGTAAAAGAAAATTTCCAATGATTAAAAAAATGCGCTTGAGGGACTAAAATACTTTTGGCAAAGAAATGTAAGTTATTTATGTAAATAACTTCCGGTGGATTTCAAACACATTTGGCACATTTTCGCGCTATTGGTGTCAAAACCCAGAGATTGTAAGATTATGAGATCTGAGGAAAACATAGTATATATATTTAATTTAATACTATTTATTTTTACATCTTTAAAAAACTTTTTTTTTTTATAACAGGGTCGCGAAAAAGATACGAAAGTTTCCATTTACAAAAAAACCGATGAAAACTATATGTTGAAATTAAAAGCTTCACGTGCGCTTTTAGCTGAGGTAAATACATACTCATACGAATCGAGCAGCTTTTTTGATAACCACTTAAAAAATGATTTAAAAACAGTGGTTGAGAGTATGATGCATTTTAATACAGAAAGATGTAAACTTTGCTTACGTATGGTTTTTGTATTTTTTATTGGTCATGAAAAAAATACATTAGCACATCTTCTAATGCTAATACCTAAAGATTGTAAGATCTAAATGAGTATTGAAGCACAAACTTGTATGCCATCATTTTGGTTTGAGCTTAAAACATTATTTAATGTATATTTTTTAAATTTCATTCGAAGGTTAAAAGTAAATATGGAAACATGCCATTCAATATTAGACACTTCGATGAAGAAACAAAAGCACGCATGGGCGTTGTTGAGTGTGTATCACACAAAATGATTGAGCCTTTCCAAGTTCTCTATGAGAAACCAAGTAAGTACTAATAAAAAATATAGGACGTTCAATAAACAAAAAAAAAAAAAAAAGATATGATAATTCAAGCAAGGCTTAATTTCTTATTAGTTTCATATTAATTAATACGTCCAGACACCTTGCAAAAGAAAATTTAGTTGTTAATTAACTTGAAGAGTTTATTTTTCACTTCATGAATAATTAATAACAAAAACATTACGTAAAACTTAAATCAGTATAATAAAGTGTGCCTGTTGTTCGTTTTTATTATCCGATTAAATCATAATTGAAACTTAACTGGCTACTTCGACATTTAAGTCGAAGTAAAACACAGAAAACAGCTTTCATATTCTCAAATGTTCTTTACTTAACATTTTTCTTAATTTTATAGCTGAATATGTAGCACAATTTAAACACACTATTTTGCTTATGCCGAATGGTATTAACTTGGTTACTGGTATACAATTTGCCGAGGAAAACTATGTCAGCGAATACAGTATAGCTCAGCCTGAATTAAAAGTAAGCATGTCATCAATTATATATAAATGTTATAGAATATAAAATTGTGTTTGATTTTAATTTAATAGGAACTCGTTGCCACGCCACTGCTGCCCAACAAGAAAGGCAAGGGTGCAGCTAAAAAGAAGTCAGAAGCGGTAGCTGCGACAGCAAAAGTGGAATCCACACCAACCGTAGAGACCAAGGCATAAAATATCAGCAAGTGACACGAAAAATGAAAGCAGTCTCGTCACCATTAACACAGCCAGATTAAATTTTTAAAAGAACAACACGATTAAATTTAAATGAATTGAATGTAGTGCATTTTTTGCGTACATTTTTTTCACATTAAATATCAAAGATGGTTGAAATTTTCACATTTAACGTTCATTTAATGAAATGAAAAATCTACAATGCTGAGTTAAAAAGCAGCTTATAAAATTGTTTTATTTCATATGTTTTAACCTTACTTAAATAATTATTGCAAATAATTAAATAACTAAATTTAGAATTAAAAAGTGATCAATTTTGTGAGCAAATTATAAAAGAAACATTTTAAAATAACAATTACAAAAAAATAAAATGATATTTTCTAAAAAACTTAATAAATTGCCATTGTTGAAATTAGGTTATTTCTCGGTTGGAATGTGAGCATCCTTTGCTTCTTTCCCATCCTAAGTTCGGATGGAGATTTGCCTGTTTTACCACAATTTTGACCTCCGATCTTCCTTTAGTCATTAAAGACTACAAAATATCGTTTATTCCGAAACGATTCAGCAAAATTTCCACAAACGGCCAGCTTTATTTCTAGTGCCAAAGGTTAAACGATGAGCCTTGCTATAAATACACGACTCACAAAAATTCATATTTCGCATTATTTTGATAGCCAACTCTCGTGCAAGCATATTTTTGACGTGTCTTATTTTGATGACACCATCACTCATGGTATTTATAGCTGCAATATTTTACTGTCTGCAACGTTTCTGGACTGATATGTCTTATGGCTTCTTTACAATGCACATATCGTGGTCTTTCCTTTCACGTGAAGCCTAATATAGAGAACAAATTTCTAGTTATCTCTGGTACATTCAATGTTAAAATTTAATTATCTGCTGTTAAAATTTTATGAATTGTGCCACGCCCGACTGCTTTGAACGTTATACTCTTACAGGTGCCTTAATAAAACGGTTCTTTGAATTCTTGATATTGTTACTCCGTTATCAAACCACCAACTGTTTGCATTTCGCTTGTGTAAACTTTATTACTCTTGCAATAATTACAGATGTCATCTTTCTTTGATGCTTTGATAAAACTAGTGCATAACATAATTTTAATATTTATCTGGTTTTGCTAGTAGCGCCTCTTGAGATCTGTCACAGCTTGCATTTTTAGTGAAGATTCTCTCGAACATTCCTTTCTGTGTGCAACTCATCAAAAGTTGGCTAAGCTTGTATTGATGACTGCTTTCAGTGGCATCATCTCAAATTTTTTTATGAAAATCGTATGCGCCAATTTTGAAATATACCGAATCAAAATTTTTAATTGTTGCAACGTCCCACGCCTACTTTCCCCATTCCACCCACTTTTAGCATAACTTAAGATATGCTTGATATGTAGACGTTTACCAAATTAAATCACAATATCTTGCACAGCTTATGAGATATGGCGTTATAAAGGTTAAAGTTTAGGGCTGTGCCACGCCCATCCAAGAGTCTTTGAAAGCTTCAAACCTAGCTCAATCCCAATTTTGTTCACATGTGCACCAAATCACCAAGTTTCATTAAAACCGCTGTAACTTTTTTCAAAATGAGCTTGAGCAGTAGGCGTGTCCGTGAACCGATTTTGCTCATTTTCAATCCCAAGAAACTTGCAAGATGTGACCTGTGTGCGAAATTTGATTTAATTAGGTCGCTTGGTTTTCCCGTAAACCTGATTTCAACAGACAGACGGACATAACTAAATCGACTCAGGTTGTGATCCTTATCAAGCATATATATACTTTTCTATACTTATCACGCCCCTTTCTATGCGTTACAAACGGAATGACAAAGTGAATATACCCCCTATGTAGGGTATAATTAAATTCTATTCAAATTTTCCATATTAAATTCCTTACGGAAATATGTTCTACTGTTCTCTGTGCCCATATAGCTTTTATTATATTAGTGGCGCCGCTTCCAAGTTTAAATTAATCAAGTACATTATTGTTGAATTAGTTTGCATATATTTTTATGGATCTATTTATATACATACATATCCGCAAGACATTGAACGACTTATTTAAAATTTAGTTAAACTTAAATTTGTATATCTCAGAATAAATTATGTATAGGAAAGAAAACATTTTTCTATATTTTATAGTTTCTCTTTTGACTATTTGTTATATTTAGCTTGCAATTGAAAAATGTATCTATTTTTTTGCAGGTGGTGCATCTTCTATGGCCTTAGGCGACTTTGAAAATTCATCAAACTTATCTTTTGCTTTCTTTGCCAATTGTCCAGTGTAACATGGTATCATGTGTATGAAGTTGAAAGTTCCTTTAACACCTTGATTGTAGTAGTGTTTTGTCAAGTATCGCAGCCTTTCGGTTTTTGGCAATGCTGGTATCTCAAATGGGAGTTGATTTTCCAGTTTGCGCACATGAGGACTTATTTCTGATTTGATTTCATTATAAAGCTTCTCAGATTCTTTCGAATTTCCCCAGATTCCCAATTGGCGCGAATAATAAACTGCACCGACC
Source organism: Tricholauxania praeusta (assembly GCA_949775025.1). NCBI lineage: Eukaryota > Metazoa > Arthropoda > Insecta > Diptera > Lauxaniidae > Tricholauxania > Tricholauxania praeusta. The sequence goes on along the minus strand of OX459028.1, from coordinate 2,240,091 downwards.
AGCAGCCCAGAACGAATCACAAAACTTTGATTTATCAACAATTGAGAGTGCGCGTCATGTGCAAGACGAATGGTAGACAGAAAAAATGAGAGGTTATTACGTAAACAGATATGGTTTCTATCGTATTGATTTAACTTACCCAATAACCATGTTGCAATTTAATTAAGCTAAGCGAAGAGCAGAAGTAGGGACACAACTTTAATTTTTCTTAATAAAAAAGTCGGTCGAAATTTTCCGTAGTGCTTTGGCTTAACTTAATTCGGTTAGCCAAATCGCACCGTTGGTTCAAAGAAAAAAATTAAACAAATTTGACAGTTGTATCTGCCAATATTTAGCACAAGCGAGCATCAGCTGTTTTTTTTATTGTAATTAATAGGCAAACCAACGCCAAGTCAGCCTGCAGCAATTTTTAGATAAATAAATTTACCATGATTTCATTAATATTTTGCATGTTAAATGTCATAATTTTTATAGTATGTACATATTTATTTTTATTTTCAGCATTCCCTTGTCAATATTTTGAATAATTTTTGCCACAAATTTGAAAGATCTTAATTGAGATAATTTTATGAAATTTCTTTAGTTTCTTTTTGGAAAAATTTTTTTTTTTTTTTTTTTTTTTTTTTTAAAGAATCATTTTATTTGCAATCTATTCAATGAATAATAAGCAAATATAATAACAATATTCATCTTAACTTAATTTATTGATCTCCAACGAAATCAATACAAATTATATACATTGAATTGACTTATACGTATTTTTTTTTTAAATATCAAAATATTTCTTAATACTGCCTGTAATTATTGCCTAAAAGGGAGATCAAGAACATGCAATCTTTTCAGTCTTCTAATTTCGTCTGTTTCATCGAGAAGAGTTATTGCTAAAGGGTTCACATGGTTGCTTAGTCTATCGAGATATTTTGTACTAAATTTTTTAACTTCTTCTTTTATAAATGGAATGTCAAGATCATTATGTATTGAGTTGTTAGTTACAAACCATGGTGCATTAGTTATTGATCTTAAAGTTTTTGACTGAAACCGCTGTAAAATCTCTAAGTTTGAATTACAGGTTGTACCCCAAACAAAACTTTATACAATAAAACTTTGTTTTCAAGGCTTAGTTCTGAATTTGGTCCCATTAACCAATAAAGTTTTTTAAATTTTATATTCAAATGTTGTCGTTTGGCATTTATATGTTCTTTCCACGTTAATCTTCTATCGAGATGCATACCAAGATATTTTACACATCTAAATTTTGGAATTTCATTCCCGTCAAGCATCACTGGTGGACATTCTCCCCTTTTTAAAGTGAAAGTGACATGAGCAGACTTTTCTGTATTAACTTTAATTTTCCAACGCCTTAGCCAATTCTGAATTTTGTCAAGTTCTATTTGGACAAGGTTGGAAGCCTCAATTGAGGACTCATGACAAGCCAACAGAGCGGTGTCGTCAGCATATGTGGCCATTAATACACCTTCAGTTTCTGGCATATCAGAGGTGTATACTGTGAAGAGAACTGGTGCTAAAACACTTCCTTGTGGCACACCTGCATTTATTTCACGGATGCTGGATATTTCGTGTTTTATTTTAACATAAAACGTACGCTGATGCAAGTAAGATCTTAATACCAGAAAAAGTGGTGTAGGTAACAGCTTTTTTAATTTAAATAGCAAACCTGAGTGCCAAACCTTGTCGAAAGCTTGTTGTACGTCAAGAAATACTGCTGAGCAATACTTTTTGCTCTCCAAGGTATCTGTAATAGACTTAACAATGCGATGACATTGTTCAGGCGTGCCGTGTTTGTGACGAAATCCGAATTGATGGTCAGGAATTATCTTTTCTTTTTCTAATATTATCTGCATTCTGTTCAGAAATATTCTCTCAAATAATTTGGAGAATGTTGATAATAAACTGATAGGTCTATAGGAGCGTATTTCATTTTCTGGCTTATTCGGCTTGGGAATCATTATTACTTCAGCGCATTTCCACTGTGTAGGAAAGTAACTGAGTCTTAAAATAGAATTGAATATTAACGTTAGAAAAAGTATACACTTTTTTGGCAAAGATTTTGCCACTTTTGCATCAATGTTGTCGTACCCAGGCGAGGTTTTGCTACTTAACTTTGTTATTTCATTTAGTACTTCCTTTGGAGTTATATGTTTGATTGGCCTTTCCATTTGACAAGCCACGTCAAGAAACCGCAGAATTTCAGTGTCATCGGTGTTACTAAAAACATATGGCGTAAATGTATTTTCAAGATGATTTGCATAGGCCGTTGCTTTACTTTTGTCTGTTCTGCACCAAGTAGAGTCCAAGTTTTTGATAGGCGTATTTCTTTGAGTTGGTCTTTTTAAGTATTTTACAGCTTTCCAAAGTTGGTGGTCATTATTTTGTTGAAAGTTAAGACTATTAATATAACTTGCAACAGATTTGTTTTTGAATAATTTAATCTTTTCTTTCAGTTCAGCTGTTGCTTTGTTTAAAATTGTCTTATCAGCAGGATTTCTGCTCACTTGCCACACTTTCCGTAATCTTCGTTTTAGCATTAGAAGTGCTCTTATTTCACCTGTTACGTGAACGCTATTTTGTGCTGTTTGACTAGAAGATTCAGGTGGGGTTGAGTGAAATGCAGCTGCATGAATTAGATTTGTAAAATTTTCCACAGCATCATCTAAATCAGGTCCAGACTTAATTGGTATATTGAGGTTCACATATGAATTTAGCCAGTTTTGAAATGATGTGATGTTTGTTTTTTTTCCCAATATTTTGTGGTTCTGAGGAATCATTTGTGTAGTGGTGTTGTAGTTCACAATCAGAGGAGAATGATCAGAACTTAAATCTTCACTACTTATTATATCTAACAGATGACTGCACACTCCATTGTAAATTATAAAGTCCAATAAGTCAGGTACTTTTCTTGGGTCACTTGGCCAGTACGTCGGTTCGCCGGTAGATAGGGTATTATAGTGCTTGTTGGTGATGCACTTAAACAGTTCTCTACCTTTAGGATTTATTAATCTTGATCCCCACCATGGGTGCTTAGCATTAAAATCACCTCCTACAATAAAACTGGATCCGAGTTTGTTGAAAAAATCGCAATAGTCTATGTATGCGATATTATGTCTTGGTGGAAAATATACAGCGAATATATTTGTTTCCATGTTACCACATTTAATTTTGATACCAGTTGCTTGGATAGAGGGAATTTGTACTGGTTCTAACACTTCATATTTTATATTTGACTTAATCAAAATACCTGCTCCAGCATGAGCCCTATTGTCGGGGTGATTTGTTGCAATTAAATCAAATCCTTTTAACTTAAAATATGTTTTATTTGTAAAATGCGTTTCTGCTATGAGGAATATGTCAATGAAATTAGTTTTTAGAAACATGTCAACTTCATGATAGTGATTTGGTAGGCCATTGGCATTCCATATTGCTAATCTTAAATTCAGATTTTGAGTTAGTTGCATAGTTTGGTCATTAAAAGAGACATCATATTTATTAAACTGTTGGTTAATTCGATTTGTTTTGCTAACATTGTTTCTATCTTCTTCATTATGCTTTGCCCTTCGCTCTCTGAGTTATTATTTTGTAATACTTTCGAATATAGCATATTATTATTAGGCTGATTAGAATCAGTATTATTTGCGTTGCTTTTAATTAGTTGAGGAAATTGTTGTTGATTCATAACAAATGAGGACGATTGGAGACGGCTTTGTGCATTATTGCGATTTGAAAACTTCTTTTGGATAAGATCCTGATACACTTTGCAGCCCTTGTAGCTTGCTGCATGATCTTGCAGGCAGTTTATGCAGCGTGGAGGAGTATTATCAGGCTTAGAACATGCGTTTGTTGCGTGGTCCAGGCCACATTTTACGCATCTAAATGCCTTTTTACAATAAGATTTCGTGTGCCCGAATTCTTGGCATCGATGACACTGGACGAAGTCGGATGTTTGACGTGGAGGTTCAATGTGAACAATCCCATTATTGATTTGTTTTACATTATATATATCTTTGTTTGTAGCACACGGTTCCAAGTCCACAAAAAACATTGAAAGTGGTTTTTTTTGTTATTTTGCTATTTATATTTAAAATGTTACGCACCTTGTGCCCTAAGCTTAACAGTTCAGTTTTAATTTCTTCTGTTGGAGTTGAATAATGCAGACCTTTTATCACAATTCTATAGGCTCGTTCATGTTTTAATTGGTATGTATGAAAATTTTTCTTTTCAGATTCTAAATATTTTACTACCTTCCTATATGAGTCTACTGTTTTAATCATAATCCTAATTTCATCATTTCTAAGCGATTTATAACTTAAATCATTTTTACTTATAATATTTGTTAAGCTACTTAACAATTTTTGTATATCATAAACACCAGGTATAATAATCGGTGGAGGCTTAGGAATGATGGATACATTAGTTGAGTTTTCTGCTTGTTGATCTTCAATATTGTCATCTAATTCAGCTAGTATTGAATATTTATTGTTGTTTTTTTCGCTTTGAATTAATTGTTTCTTATGATTGTAAATTTTTGGTGATTCAGTTACTGGACGCTTATTCGTACGTTTATTTGGAACATTTTGCCAATTAGAATCAGTATTGTTAGCGCAGTCATCACTTATATCACCTAAATCAGACATTGATTTGGTACACAGAAGGTGGATTGAATGTCAATCACACCCGCTATTTAGTTGTTATTGATTTTTACTTAATAATTAGTTCGATTGTTTATATTTTGTTTTGACTATGTACGCACTGATCGAGTTTGCAAGACTACTCGCATGCACGGTCTATTGACAACAAAAATGATCGCAAAAATTTATTTAAATTATTTTAAATTATATTTTTTATTTTTTTTTTTTTTTTGGAAGAAAAAACACCCGCACGCTACGAGAAATTGGAAAAATTTGGAATAAATTTTGCTATATACATATGAAGTTTGTTAAATTTTGAGATAGTATGAATCTAAGCTTGCATTTTGAATGAATCGATGCTAATTTGCTTATAATTGGAGCAGCTGGTATTTCTGATGGGTGAGTGACGACGTGAGTCGAAAGTATGCAATGATAATAAATGGGTATCCTTTTTAGTATATATATATGTATAGATATAAATAACACAGGTTGGGCGAGTGCTCAGGGATTCTTAATCATCACCCTATTTGAAGTGTGCAAAAGAAAGATCATCTATTTTTTGTTGAGTTATTCTTAGTTTTTTTTTCCAGTTTATTTTTGAATCTTTTTGTTCCTGTTTTCAAGATTTCACTTCCATCGGAAATTGAAAGTAAAATTTATTATTACCCCTTCGTCTCAATATGACGGGTTGAGAACACCCGAAACCGCAAGTTAACTGGTTCGGGTCGTAATGGGCACGTTAGCAAAAGGTCATGTAACGCAAATAAGCAAATGAAATGCTAAAGTTAATCTCATTGTGTAAGGGGACATCCATAAATTACGTGAGGTGTTTTTTGAAAATTCGGACCCTTTTCCTCTTGGTGAGTTGTGGCGCCCCCCCCCCCCCCTCCCTTTCGTGAGGCTTGCCTTATAATTTTTAGATGTAATCTGCTATAATAATGTATATTCTCTGCATTAAAAAGTTGACGTGAGATTTTGCCGGACCCCTCCCCCTTATTTTGACTCACGTAGTTTATGGACGGCCCCTAAACGGGTATCACGACTACGTCAATCTCGTTGAGATAATCTCCATATGTAAAAGTAGCTCTAAATAAACGAGATAATTTTCATTTGCGGGGCTATTGTGGCAATTTCATTCAATAATCCATACAATGCTCTTAAATTAAGAAAAGTCACTAAAAATAAACGTTAAAAATATCATCACAAGTGAGATGACGCGGATAGTTAAAATTGAATTAATTTAGGGTTGATAGTCAAATATCACCTTAGCGGATACTACTCCAGAAAGGTCTCATGACGTATTAAAATTTCATTTTTTCCAAGTCTTCTGTGAGCCCTTCTACGATAAGCGGTATTAGAAGGCCTACTTAGGAAAGCCTGTTTTAGCGGGGCATTAAACAAGAAATTATGTTTGCAAGAAGTTGCGAAGGCCAAAGGAAGGCTTTATATAAGCGCTGCTTGCTCCTTCCCTTGCATATTGAGTGATCACGATTCAATAATATAGGTTGCCACAATGTGTCAAATTTTCGAAAAGTCAGTTGTGTAAATCTTAATCAATTTTGGGTGTGTATCACGTTCTGTTTTGCTCAATTTCGACAACGGAAAAAGAGGCTGCATTTGCAATTGTGCATCCAACTGCCCTACTTTGCGTGCGGAGGTAGTTTTATATAAAATGCAAAACAAAAAAACATTTTTCCATAAAAATTTTCTCATACAAAAATTGGATTCATATAACTTTATTTCCTTTTAATTATAATTTTAATGTAGTTGTTTCTGAGGTAATTGCATTATATAAAAATGTATTATCAATTAGTTTATATTGCTTGCTAACAATTTTAATTACTTCCTGAGCAGCGCAACCACCTAGAATTAAGTTAAACTCAAAGAAAATTAAATAGAGAAATATTTCCAATCTAAAATTTTTTTGAAAAACCGTTCCCTTAACGTAACTGTACGTATTTCCGCATGAGCAAGTATTTTCGAGCATGATATAAATATATCTATATGTTAACGGTCAAACTAGATTTTAGAACAAACTAGTTCTTCCTAGGCAAAACTAGTTCATCCGAAGTGTGTTAGGATGAACCAGTTTCGTCTAGGATAGATAAACTAGGGTTATTATCTACTTTAACGGCCTCACTCCCGATGTTCTTGAAATATTAGTATGTTAGGGTAAGTGGGCGGCTTTCGGCTGTGGCTCAAGGCTTACATCCTCCAATGTGTCTAATGTTTTTCCTAGGCCAAACTAATTCATCCGAAGCGTGTTAGGATGAACCAGTTTAGCCTAGGAAAATGTTAGTATGTTATGGCTTACATCCTCCAATATGTCCAATACCGGTTGACTGTAGTATATCCAACGCCCGTGTGTTAGCGAAAACTGTGTTGGACATAGCATAGTGCACCGCGGCCAAAGGTCACCGCGAAGCTGGCGTTGGTCATTTTGGAGGATGCAAACCCTGAGCCGTGGCCACCCAATGGAATTAACATACTTAAATTTCAAGAAAATCGGGAGTGAGGCCGTTTAAGTAAGGTCAAACTTGTTCAACGGTCTCATCCCAACACGCTTCGGATGAACTAGTTTGACCTAGGGAAAACTAGTTTATCCTTAAAACATATCGTATATATTAAGGAACACCAGTTCGGAAATACAAACGGTTACGTTAGGGAGATGATTTTTCCAAAACTTTCTTATTGGGACTAATTGACTTACCAATAAATGCGGAAATCGAATGAATTTCTGAACCTCCATAACGACAAATTTCATGAATCATATCATCACTAATTGATGTGTGTGCACCCCAATCAGATATCATTTTGCTTGCTACACTTTTAAGACGTAAAGTATCATTTTCGGCGTAGCACTCACCGGGAATGTTGCCACACTCTGTCAAAAACTTTTCATAAGCGCGCAGGGCCACGTAATGTTCTGTGAGAGTACCTTGTATTTCTAAGTCATCAACTGAATGCAAATATGATACGATATTATATTTATTTTAAATAAAATGTTACTTACTTATTGCAAGTATGCGATTGCTCTTTTCATATTCATCTGAAATTTTCGAACCACGTACTACAACTAAGCCAGCAGCTTCGCGACAAAACAGACGCACATTAGTTTCTGTTATGGTCTCTTCAGACAAACCCAATTCCTTAAGTAAGGCCTGGCATTTGCGATAAACAACATCGGCATCTTGTAATGCTTGTTGACGATATACGTTTTGCAAATTTATATAAGATTCTGTATCTGCTGTCATATCTGGAAGTATGCCCGGAAGAGGCAACAAACCATTATTTTCTTCAGTAACGAATTCCTTAAGTGCACTTGCAATTATCCAAAATGGATTGCTCTGTAAAATAAATAATATTTACAATGTCAATAAGGTTTTGTAATCAAAAAAATTGTTGGTAATAGTTAATTGTTTATTCAAGAAGCAAGTCCCTGGTTTCCCCATATAAAATACATCGCGCAAAGGACACATTCACAATAATGGCAGTCTTAGGCGCTGTCAATCATTAATTTAAGTTAAATTTGCTTTCATTTTTTACTAAAAGTTAATTAAACTTGCCTGTTTGTTCAAATTTGAGCAGGCATCATCATCAAAAACCGATTTAATTGACGAGGTTACACAACCTCCTCCAAATGCAGTGTTAACCGCTTTTATAGCCTCCTCGTAGTTTTCTTCATCAGCAGTCATAGCTGAAAATCAACGTTTAAAATTTTAACACATAAACACTACTTATCGTACAAAATTCAACTATCATATGTTTTATCAAAACTCGTTTGAAAAGAAAGATTGCATAAGCGTTGCCTTACAAAATCTGATAGAGCAATTATATTTACCTGCCCGTATCATATCTCGTAATTTGGTCTTTTCATTATATGTCTTAGGAATGTTTTGATTATTTTCCGACTTAAAAGCTTGTAGAAATTTATTAAGCACTATTAACCATGGAACTTTAGACGTCACTGTTGTATTCTATTAAAGAGGATGCATGATTTAAAGTACAACGTAAAACTAAAATAATCATAAATTTACTTTTAAATGAGCTTCAAGTATCGGAAAGGGTTTTTCTAGTCGTAAATCAAATTGCCTGTTGTCAGGATGAGCTTCCACCACACAATGTTCCTTAATTTGTAAGCGAATTGAACCAAAGAATCCTAATGAACGGCAGTAAATAAAAGGTATGTTTGCTTCCCAGAGGCAATTTGAAAGCTTAAGCAAAGATTGCTCATTGAGGTTTGATGCAACCACTACATCGAACGAGTTGAAAAATGCCGGGCGATTGGATAAAATGTATTCAGTACTTTCATCTACATAATCCCCATTAGCATCGGGATTCAGCTCTTGAAGTAAACTCATGCAAGCAGCTGCTTTTGGTTGGCCAAGTGAAGATGCATCTAGAAAAAAACTTATATTGTAAACATATTAAAAATTGATTTTTTTTAATTTTTGACTTTACTCACTTAATACCCAAATCATCTTCAGTGACAACACTGCCATCAGCAATGGTAAAACCTCCTATTCCCGGCAAAACCAGGCTCTTCAACACTTCACATCCTAGGGCTGTGGCATTTACTAAACAGATAGTGGAACTTTCAAGCAGACTTTGCCCATGCTCACCCCATAGCCTGCAGAAAACTTAAGACTGTAGCAACCAATTTATTTTGACAAAAGTTTACTATAGGTACTTTTTTCCTGTTTTTATAAAACTCTTTTTTCCCATCATGCTATTTATACTGTTAAAGTTGGGTGCCGCAACTATTTCAGAGATATAGTCATCGGAAGGTCCGGATGTAGTTTTTCAAAAAATTGCTATAGGTTTGGTACCGTTGAACTGATTTCCAAAATATTCATACATTTTTTAAGATTACTTAGTTATCTAAATATAGTATTGATAATATAAGAGTTTGCAATATATGCCATAGCTTGGGAATCAAACCGATTTTTCTAAATTTCTGACGAACTTCTTTTTAGAACATATATTTTTTATTTATTTACATATAATGAAAGCTACATATAGGATATACACATATCCTTTCAATTAATTGATATAACATTTATTCTTGAAATTTCTTTACTTGCCCTATCGTTAGCGGAAAACAGAGTAACGATTTAAGAAATGTTTGGAGTTTATAGACTATAACATTTTTATATGCCCGCGTGGGGGTATCTATTAAATTTAGTAGATCCTCAATCCGCGTACAGAGTTAGCTTCGAGCTTGTATACTTATCACATGTATATTAATTTTGTAGATGTTTTTTATTTTTTGCCCATGTTTTAGCATGGGTCTTAAAAATAATTGTCACAAAATTTGAGCTTCCTAGCTATATGTTATTAAAAACATTTTGATAGCGTCCTAAACAGTGATAAGGATTGATAGCCTTTTTAATGGTGTCATTTCAGCACAAAAAAAAATAGTTTTTTTTTTCAGTAAAAATGGATTAAGAAAATTAAAATTAGAGTAAAATGATATATTAATTGCAAAATTATAGTTTGATCAATGTATCTCAATATCATAGGTTAATATATTTTTTAGACAAAGTTTTGATTAAAAACTGTTGATCAATTTACAGAAACCGCCATATATCGAACACTTCAAATTTATAGACCAATGATTATTAAATTGTCTTTCAAAACATATAAATTTTTTGTATATTTTTAGAAAAGCTAATCAAGGACTTCCGATCGCTATATTTTCGTAAGCAAGGCTCTCACTCAACTTTCCATTGTACTTTTGTTCTCTAGGAATCCTATTAGCCACAAATAAAATGGGCATCAGCACCTTAAATAAGCCTGTTTCTTAATTTTCCACTTACGTTAGTACTTATTTTACCTTATTTGTCTATCATATTTTTTGCTTTTATCCGATTGTTCAGGCGATTTTGGAGCTGGTGAAGACATAATATTTGTATCAACTAAAGTTTGCAAATTTTCCTTATTTTACGAATATGCGGTCAGCTGTTGACTAACTTGTTCAGGAATAAACGGTCAGCTGTTGCACTAATAACACGAACAAGTACACGGTGTAAGAATCAAAAAGCTTGACATATTCATGCGACGATTCAAATTGATTCAAATCGCATGTGTAATCGCTTGACTTTTTTTTTTTTTAATCGGATCTTGCGTCAAAATGAATACAAATAGGGTGGTTCACATTATCACACATGTTGTCCTTCATTGCTTGACATTATGTGTGACTGTCAATATTGCTTTGCGTTCACATTATCGAACATCAAAACATCAATTGCAGAACAATTTACTAGCGTCCACATCGAAGTAAACTGCCTGAAATCTTATTTTAAATGAAAAATGTTCACTTGACAGTCAGTTCACACAGGTTGTATAGTTCGACAAGCTAGCAGAAAAATCAAACATTTTTGGAATCCATCCAACATGTGTTTCAAGCGGTCCATCCTACCGTTTACATTATCGAACATTTATGCTATTTACACACACCGAATTTGAAAGTCGACGTATGACTTCGGAGTAATTTTTTGTTGTGTAAGTCGACGTGGTGAGTCGATGCACAAGTTCGCTGCTGTGTAAATGGAGATTTGAGCGTCGACGTTCGAATGTCAAAAATGCTTAAATTAATGTGTAAGTAAAATAAATGTTTAAAACAGCATTAAGCTAAAATAAATATTAAAATTTAACAAAAATAAATTTTAAAATACGAAAGCAAAAGAAAAATAAAAGAAAAAATATCTAATATTATTAATTTTTCATTTTAACCTTAGACTACGTCGTAGCAAACTATTTTGTTGTTGTTCGTTTTGTCATCAAATAATGACATTTAAACGTCGATGTATCTGTGTGTAAATGCCTGAATAAGATCGAACTTGTGAGTCGGTGTTACAAGTCGACGCTGCGTGTAAACAAGGTAATTGATGTTGACTCACCATGTATGAAAATGTGAACTGGGCTTATTACAAAATGAAGAGCCTGTCCCATTCGATATCTTTATGTGAAATTTGTGAATTTAATGAAATTTTGACAGTTCTCTGAGGTGAATATGATATGTCAAAATTTGCACTAGCCCTGGGGCTAGTACAAATTTTGACAAGTGATAGCAATCAACAATTGTAAAGACGTCAACATTGTCATGAATTAAAAAAGAAAATTTGTAAGTTACACAGTTTATTTATAAAATATTAATAGAAATTTTACAATATCTTTATATTTTTATTAGCGACAGGATTCACTCGATCACAGGGAGAAAAACATGCAGAGGCAAATGCAAGATCAGGAAAATTATAAAATTTATAATTTAATTCATGTAATATTTCCTTCTCTTTGCAGGCATGACATACGATGAGACAAGACAAATTTTAAAGGTTCAAGATAAATTATGTAATATCTAATAATATGGAATATCTAAATTTTTGAACAATGCCAGGGATGAACCTTAACTTTTGTGCGTAAAAAACACCATTCATGTCAAAACTTTGCGATAAATATGATTACGAATATTATGCTGCCTACACACAGCGTCGACTTGTAACGCCGACTCACAAGTTCGTGTTATTCAGGAGTGGTATCCGTTGACTATCAACTATCGCACTTTTGCTCTCTGTAAGGTGATTGTCAACTTAGAAATCAGCATGGACACTGTACAAGCCATTGTACAGCCAAAACTTTAAATCAACTATTGTCAAACATTTAATTAACGCGAGTAAACGCAGAAACAGAACTGGAATGTGCGATTTATCTTCAGTGTCAAATCGCACCAAAAAATAGAATTTTTTCTTTTTCTCTGCGATAAATTTTCTAGTGTCAATTTTGTACTCACTACAAACGTATAGAAAAAGGAAAAGAAAAATCGCTCGTCCCAGCTCTGTTTCTGCGTTAATTTTTTGAAAAAAAATTCAAAAACATGATTTTGCTGGCTCTTCAAGTTGGATTACATTCGTTTCCTACACCTCTTACTTAAGCCCAATTTCCATGCGATCTTATCTTATCCCTTATCAGGGATATCAAATCAAATTTTTGTAAGAAAGAAAAAGCATGCGAACAGAACCTAATGCGCTTGGAGAACGCGAGAGTGAATAGCATACATTTGCTATCAGAATAGCATGTGATGTCCTCCCTGATATTTGATAAAATAAGATAAGATAAGATCACATGGAAATTGGGCTTTAGATGTTTCCTTCACACGTCTAAATCAATATTCTTGTTTGTGATACTTACCCAGTTACACCTTATTAATTGAGATGTATTCAAATTTTAATAAAATTGCTTATTTGTTAACACATATATTAGTATGAGTTGGCTTACATTACTAAATTTAATTTAAACGACTAATTGGATTACATCGCTATCTCTGCCACGCTTTTTAGCAATCAGTCTTATGAAAACCAAATACGTAATAACTTAACTCATTTTAACGAGCGATTTAATATAATTAGGGTACATATCATTTTTATAAAATACAGTTTTTACAATTATTGTTTTTGATTACTGAGCAGTAGAATATGCTATCACAATTGATATAATTAAAACTAAAGCAAACTCGAAGAAACTTATTAAAACAGTTTTTTAAATTTTTAATGAACAAATATGTTAGTTGAGTTCAATATAAGCATTCCTTTGACGAGTCTTCGATTGAAAGTTCAAAAAGGTTCGTTGACTGATTAATTATAAATAAAAGCAAGACGAATATAAGTTTTCTAATAGTGACGCTTTTTCGATTTTAAATTCTAACAGTAGAAAAAAGCCATTCAAAGAAATTTGTTATGATTTCACTAAAATTGTATGCAGTGATAAAATTAATATATGTAAATACAATTTAAAAAATGTAAGTCCACTTACTTATCAACAGAAGTCTTAAATCACTTTTCTCTAAATTGTCGGCCAACAGTTGCAAGGTTCGATTTCGACATAGGCTTTCCATTTTCATTGGAATGGAAAATTCAACCGGTGGAAACAAAGGCTGCCCAACATGGTGTGACAACATCAATGTTCGATAATGTGAACGGTAGGATGGATCACTTGACACACATGTTGGGTGGATTTCAAAAATTTTTGATTTTTCTGCTAGCTTGTCCAACTATACAACCTGTATGAACTGACTGCCAAGCCAAGTAAACATTTTTCATTTTAAATAAAATTTCATGCAGTTTACTTCGATGTGGACGCTAATAAATTGTTCTGCAATTGATGTTTGATGGCATGCTCGATAACGTGAACGCAAAGCAATATTGACAGTCACACGTGCTGTCAAACCATGAAGGACAGCATGTGTGATAATGTGAACCGCCCTAATCACTTTAATCTTTCTTAACCTGACATTTGCTTTAATTTCACAACAATTCAATTTAATTAAACGCTTGTTTACCTATAATTAAGTGATAAAGGATTTTGGTGGTGTTCTTGCATAGATTAAATTAGAGATTACAGTGCGAGTAAAATAATCAGCGATAAAATGCCAGCCAGAAGAAGGACTGGTGGGCCGCCATCCGTTGCAAGTACAAATTCCGATGATACAGATAAAGATGACGTCGCATATAGAATAAAAAGACAAAGAAATAATGATGTTAGTACTATATGTAAATTTTATTTGAGTAGGGCTACCAGATGGCCTGCCTACAAAAATAGTGTGTATCAAAAAATTCCAATTTTGGGCTTAAGTTTACCGTGACTCCCATTGTCTAATGGGAATTAAACTAAACTTTTCTTATGTGCTTTTTTATTCTAAACACAAATGTGTTATCAAAAAAAGTCGCTCGGATCTATAGTCATCGGAAGTTGCGGATATAGCTTTTATGAAAATCCTTATTAGTCGGGAACCCCTGAATGGATATCAAAAATATGGGTGTCATAATATAGATAATTTAATGGTAAATCTTTGAAATCTAACCCATAATTTTGGAGATATGACGATTTTTCTGACATTTTGATCAATTTTTTTTAAAAAACCGTAATTTTTTCCAAAAAATATGTTATTAACCTATAACTTTTTTAGCATGGTAAGAAAGCTTAACTTATTCCCTTGTTGTAAATTTTAAAATATTCACCCCGTTTTTGACCGAAAAATAAAAATTATTCAATAAATTCCCATGGAAACTACGTTTTTATGGTCAAAAACAATGAAAAACAACAAAAACAATAACTTTTACAACAACAACAATTATTAGAAGACGATTCTCATTGAAAACTTAAAAATTTTTATTAAAAATCGAGCGCGCGATTTTTAATAAAAATTTTTCGTCTGCAGCCCTCTTTTTTTCAACATAACCTTACTTTTTATAAAAGTGTTAATTTATATAATAATCAGGTAATTTTTTATGAGAATCGTCTTATAATAATTGTTGATGTTGTAATAGTCGTTGTTGTAGTAGTTTTTCATTGTTTTTGACCATAAAAACACAGTTCCATAGGAATTTATTGAATAATTTTTTTATTTTTCGGTAAAAAAGGGGGTAAATATTTAAAAATTTACAACAAATTATACACCATTTAAAAGGTAATAAAGCTTTCTGATCATGCTAATAAAGTTATAGGTAAATAACACAATTTTTGGAAAAAAATAACGGTTTTTTTTAAAAAAAATGGGTCAAAATTTCAGAAAAATCGTTATATCTCCAAAATTATGGGTTTAATTTCAAAGATTTGTTCACCATTATTGTAGACCATTAAATTATCTATGTTATGAAACCCATATTTTTGATATCCATTCAGGGTGTTAACAACTTATAAGGATTTTCACAAAAGCTATATCCGCAACTTCCGATAGCTATATATCTGAAACCAGATCCGAGCGACATTTTTTTTTTCTATTTTTATTTCCATTTTAGGGGGTAAAACAAAAAAAAAAAAAAGATTGGAGCATGGGAGTCACGGTAAACCTGTGCCCAATTTTGTAATGAAAACCAAAAATTTTTTTCGTCCCATAAAAATATTTTTGATGACCAAAAAAAAAAAAAAAAAAAAAGCCCTCGCTTTTTACGAAAAACCCCAGCAATATTTGAAATAACTATTATTTTACAATGCAAACATCGAAAGTAGCAAAACCATCCAAAAGTAGTGCATTTCAAGTGAAAAATAGCAAAGTAGCAAAGCCTTGCAAAAGTAGCACATTTGCTACTAAAGTATGCCATCTGGTAGCCCTATATTTGAGCTTAAATGTACTTTAGCTCAATCAAAAATGATTTTTAAACTAAACTGTTCTTGAATATTTTACTTTAAATTGATGTGCCATTTGCATAGTTTTGTTTTTCATTTTACCTATTTTGTTATCGAACAGTTTGGTGAATTTTGGTATGAAAATATATACTCGGCTTACAAGCAAAATTGACTATCTGCAAAAAAATAATTAGTCGGTAACGCTACAGTTTTTCTTGTAAGCCGACGATATGGTAGTTATTTACTTTAACTCACTCCCAATTTTCTTGAAATTTTAGTATGTTGTACAGTTCAGTATGCTTATCAAGAATATATACATATGTTGGGCGGGGAAACGCCTCCTTCATATTGCTTTTGAGCTTCGTTAGCCACAGTAATTCCGTTTAATAGATAGGGTAAGTGGGCGGTTTTCGTCGGTGGCGACTCAAGATTTCTATCCTCCAATATGTCCAACACAGGCTTCGAGGCGGCCTTCGGTCGCGGTCCATTATACTATACTACCGGTCCAACACCAGCTTGCTAACACACTGATGTTGAACAAAATCTTTATGAATATAACAATCAATGTTCTATTTGTAAAAAAAAGCTAAACAGTTTTGCTGCAGGCAAAAAATTTTTGTTTTTAAATTTGATAATGAGAATTGTTGTACTAGTCGTAATTGTTATTTTTGTCCATATGTATGCACGGTGTAAAAATGTGTTAAAGCTTCTCAATCGTACAAAACTCAAAAACATTTTTTCACTTTCTGGGAACATATACCTATTAAGTAATATTTTTGTATGAATCTTCCAATATTCCATTAAAATATTTGTTTATTTATTTATCACACAGGCTGTCAAGAAAACGCGTGCTAAATCTAAAGAAACGGCTAACGAGCGAAAGACACGTGTTGAAGTGTTAAAAAAAGAAAACATTCAGTTAGAAACTAAAATTGAGGAAAAAAAGCAGAATGTTCAGACATTGAAGGATTTATTACTGAATAATGTTAAGACAGAGGATCAGGAGCGAATGATTTCTGAAATTTTAGCGGAAGAAAGTGAAGAGGACGATAAAGCTTAAAATATTATTAACTCACTTAAAAAAGGTCTATGCGCATAAATCCTCGATGGTAAAAAAATATAAGAGTTGGAAAATGTATTGCTCCCCCAACTATTGAGAATTTGTATCGTATTAAAATTAAAAATAGAAAACATCCATGTACATACGTACATGTTTGCATAACTGTACTTTTCTTATATTAACTATCCTTGTATTATAAATTAAGGACAGCAGTTTTTAAATGTCATTCTAAAAACATTTATATTAATACCCAAAAATAATTTAGTAGTACGTACATAATTTTCTAATATTTACTTAATTTATTGGAAATTTATACTAATACAAAAAATGTTCCATTTGGAACCATTGGGAGATATTTACGGTCGCATTAATAAACGATTACTAGTAAATGCCTAGCTCCCATCAGTGCCAGTGTTGGCATGTCACAAGGATTTTTAGGCTTGCGACCGTTACACGTCGGAAACTATCGCAAAAGTAGTAAATGCCACAATTATGAAACGACCGACAACCAAAAACTATATATAATTTATTTAAAACGTGTCGCTGTGTTGTTTGAATGTAAGACAAAACTTTATGAATAAAATAATTTTTCTCAGTTTGAACTTCGAATTCGTCCTTATTGCAAACTCAATTTTAGTACAAACGCTCGCAAGTTTACGTAGCTCGTAAATGTCATAACGATAAGTGCTTCAACAAATAACTATCCAGAAATATGATTATTAAACACTTATTGGGGTTGTTGGACATTTAACGAGGTCTCGTAGCTATTTAAAATAATGCTACGTCAAAAAGGAATCCGAGTTTAAGTATGCTGACTGCGCTTTTAACCTAGGGTTTTCGGGTTCCTGGTTCAGGTATAGTAATTAATTTCCTAACTTTCCTTCCTTTCTAATTATTTCCTTCTCTTTTCATTAATTTTCTAAAGCTTTCTTCGAGTTTCATCCAAATTGGCTTCTCATTGAGCTTTCTAGCTGTGGCAAGAAAGGACACATCGGCAAATAATAAATAATTGAAGTATGTACTACGAGGTTCAAAGGCATACAACTTCTTTTACGGTAATTTTTTTAAATTTTGGAGGGAAAAAACGAGTTACAGGTTCGAGAACTTTTAAGTGAAGAATAAAACTTGGAATTTGAATGTAATTGATGTATAATTGTCCAAAAATTCTTGAAATTGATTTTTGTTTAAAATTATGTTTTTAATTTTTATTCAAAAAATCGGATTTTATTTAGTTTACTGTTTTCAAAAGTATATTTTAATACCTTAAGATAAGAAACAAAACATAGTAAAATTTGTTATTTTGAAGCATTATTTTTTTATTAAAAGTTGAATTGTTTGTGTGTCCGACTTCTTTTTTGAACCATTCCAGCTATTGATGGAAGTGCTATTTGATTTATTTAAATTAAAAATATAATAAATCAAAAGAGTGCAATTAAAATTAGTGTCGAACGAAAAACTTCTAAATATTTTGAAGTTTTTTATACAAGTTTAATTGTTAATAAAATTAATGTTACTAAATACTAATACATATTAATGTTGAGTCAAATCAAACTATCTTGTATTAAACGTGCACTAGAATAAAAGTGATGTTAGATCCTGTCTACGGGTGCTTTTCACCATGATGACAATCGTGTGATATACGATAAAATACATAATTGGATAATAGCTGTGGAAAGTGATTTTAACTAAAAATTATTAGAAAACTCAAGCAAGGAGCGTGTTCACAGGATTTTTTGTTTTATTTTCTTTATACATATATTGTTAATACTTTAAGATTAGATCAACTCAAAATAATATAATATAAATTATTTATATATATTTATATATAAATAAATTACTGACCATGGGGAAACCGATATGCCCCTAGATTCGCGGCAGGCAGTGGGGCTAAAGCCTTAAAAAAAGAATTTTAAATTAATTGATTTAAAAAAAAAAAAAAGTTAAAGTTTCACATTAAAATCACACCAGAAAAATCAATATCCTTAGCGAATTTTAAAGTAGTTGCAGATCCCAGTGAGTTGTGATCTATTAGGCAAGTGAAAAAGAGGTAATGCAAAAAAATAGTTCTCTTAAAATTCTGCACGGTTGCAATATCTATTCCACTGCTCCTTGCGCACATTGTGCGTATCACTTATTTGTGGACCATTAAATTGAATTTTTCAATTACCATTAAAGTGATTAAAAATTAATTAATTTTTTAATAATAATTGAAAAATTTCCATTACCATTAAACTAAATTTATTGGAAATGAAGATAAAATGCATTAAATATTTAATATTTAATGCATTAATGATAATTGAAAAATTTCCATTACCATTAAACTAAATTTATTGGAAATGAAGAGAAAATGCATTAAGTATTTAATGCATTACCCCCATCTTTACACAATTTGATATTAAAAATTACAGAACTTTATATATATACATACATATGCATATTATGGACTTTTTTTTTGGCCAATTTTTTAGCTTTGAATTTGAAAAAAATCCTCACAAAATTTGCAGCTTCTTAGGTCAAACCTGTGAACGTCGCAAACAGAGTTTGTTTCCCGTTTAATTGAAATCGATCATAAAAAATGTTACTAAAACGTAGAAAAAATCTGCCATTAGTGCCAAGGTATAGCGTTTTACATGTTTTAGTTGTATGGGAGATACCACACCCTGTTGTCATACAACGCCAACATTTTTCGTGTGACTAAAAATGCGAACACTGCATATGTACATCAGAAGTGGGGTTTTATTTATTGTCTTTTCGGTGCCCTTGGACTATGTTTTAAGCATTGGACCAAGTAAAACTCTCCCAAAGCTTCAGCTTACTAGATATACCGGCGAACGGCGCAAACTGTTTGTTTCGCATTTAATTATTAATTAATTAAAAAAAAAACCGACTTCCGATGCACATATACTGCTCGCATTTACAGCCACATAAGAAATGTGGGCGTGGATTGACAAGGTGTGGCACCTCCCATACAACTATAATACCTGAAACACTATATCTGGGCACCTATGGCACATTTTAGTAAGAACGTTATTTGTTCTATTTCAATTAAATGGGGAAGAAACTCTGTTTGCGCCGTCCACATGTTTCATCTAGGAAGCTGAAATTTTGTGAGAATTGTTTTGAAGTTCAATACTAAACATATACCAAAAAGAAAATTAAAAAAAAAAACACTAATTTCTTAAATAACTGAACTGAATAGTATAAAAAACATAAAATCATATTTGTTTAGAAATGCTTTAATTTTTATCAAAAGAAAAAAAAATCTACAAAAATTAGTTTAACTTTAAATTTAAAAAATATGATATTTTTATTTAAGGCGCGCACGAGTCTACTTGCCTTAATTGTATATTTTACGCAGTTATGTCGAGAATTCAGATTTGAATATAACATGAAAAAATCATAATAAGAAAATTAGTGTCGAAACTTATTTATCTATTTTTATAAAATTAAAGCATATCTAAACAAAAACTACTATAGTGTGTTTTTTTTATACTACTTACTAATCCCCATAGTTATTATATTTTGTTTCAAAAAATTTTCAGAAAAAAAACCCTGCATTACTGACGCCTTTTTCATAACGCCATTACTGGCGTGGGTGTAATCCACCTATACTTTAAAATGAGTTTATTTCTAAAATTTGTTTCTTAAATCATAAAATTTTATTTTTATAAGTAAAACACTTATTTTATTATGCAATTCAAAAGTTTATTTTTAATTTAGATAATTTTAGTTAAAAAAAAAATAAAGTAATTTATTGAATTTTCACGTTTGATAACGAGGTAAGTAAGAATCGATTTTTCTTGAAAAACTTGCACCGAAAGACACTTTTTTTAATAAGGAATTTTTCTATTTTAATCAATTAAATACTGCTAAAACTAGTGTTCAAATATGTGGAATATTACAAATTTAGAATAAATTTAAAAATTTTGCATGATTTTTGAGCGTAAGTAATGCAGGGTTAAAGAATGACCGACATATTTCTACTGCAAACATACTCAAAGGAATAATTTCTGTATCTCGCTTGTCTTACATATGTATGTATGTGACTTATTATGGAAGTTCGACCTTTTTTTTCCAAATGAGTATATGGATAAGAGGCGTAAATCAATATGGATCAATGGTTCATTGGATCTTACAGACTAAAAATGTGTACTAAGGATTTATGATTTTGTGACTGGCTAATGCTGGTGGGGCTTATAATTACATTAACCCTAGAAAGATAAATCTCTTAGGAGTAACGTTCAGGGTAAACCTCGTAAATTTCACGACTCTTGTTTTCAATGTTAAATTAAAATAAGGTTTATTTTATTTTTAAATTCAAGGTACATACGCAGTTTGATTAAGCATTTTTAGAGAATTGTTTTTAGAAGAAAATTAAAAAAAAAATATTAGTAATTTCTTGTGCTTTTGCTGCAAGTTTAGTACGATGAAATTGGATGTAATCAAAAAAAGGTAATATTGAACTTGTAAAATTTACGAGGTTTTCCTTTCTAGTGTTAACACTGTTACATATATTTAGTTGTAGTGGAAACCATAGTGCATTGATAATTCAATCAATTCACAATTTATAGTTATGGCTGGACATCACAATAATAACCAAACGGGCATGGTTATATACATATGTATATAGTATGTAGGTTTTAAGCGCACGCTTCGAAAAGTCCTCACGTCTACGAAGTGTAGAAATGAAACCGCAGACACAGAACAATATTGTAAATTATACAATATTATAAATACAGAAAATTACTCACCATCAAACAAATCTAATTTTTCCATATGCAATGAGAAAACTTCATCCATTTTTCACGAAAAATTCTTTATTATTATAAGGGAATTAATTGAATGACTTGATGACTCGACTGATGAACAGGCTGACGGCGTTGTTTGGCTTATCATATACTTATCGTATACTTCGTAGACGACGAATGAGGTAGCTATTAAACGATTTGAATTGTTCTTAGATAATTATTTTAGCGCTGTTTTTTTTTATTGTTGCAGTTTTGTTTGTTTCATTTTTTTGTCATTACTATAATCAATCGGCACAATGTAAATTCTCCTCACCGATTAAATAAAGAGAGAGATAAAACACATCGTTTTCACAACAAAAATTGATTTATAACAGTTTTTGGACACAGAAAAATTTCAACTATTATTGACAATGAAAAAATAATTCAAGAACGCGTAATGTTTATGCTTGTGCTTTTTCTCTTGCTGACACACGATTTTTGTTGCCAGTTTTGCTACAACAGCAAGGCGTTTTTATTTGATTACTATTCATACATATCGTCGCTCTTGGGTAGAAAGGCCCTAACTCATTTTTTTTTTCGAAATTTACTTTTTTGTCTATCAAAGATAACCCTCAAATACACGTCCACTCAAAATTTTGACGTGATATTTCAAAACATAGCGGACTCACGCACAATTAAAAAAAGACACTAATATGAGATTTTGCAGCTTTGATGCAGTTTCTCTTCCTCCTATAAAATTGCAAAATCATGAGTTAGGGCCTTTCTACCCGAGAGCTACGATTAGGGCGGATTAAATTGTATGGAGAAATATTTTTTAGTCCGGAAACTCTATTTTTCTGAAAGTTCGTCAAATTTTAAGCAAAAAAGTCCACTAAACCATATGGCTACAATGAATTTCGAGCCCTCGAGTTTTAATTTGAAGTAGTTAAAACTATTCAAACTGCTTATAGCGCCATCTAGTGGCAGTTTTCAGAACTTTACAGTTTCTCATTCTCTTCCTCATCTCGTAAGCAATAAAATGACGTTTTTGTCATTCAAATCGGTTTATTAGTTTCGGAGTTATTCAAGTTTAAGCAAAACTGTTGAACAACTCATGAATAACTTGAATAACTCCGAAATTAATGGACCGATTTAAATAAGGAAAACGTCATTTTATGACTTACGAGTTGAAGAAAATCAAAACTTAAAAGTACTGAAAACTGCCATCAGATGGCAATATAAGCATTTTGAATAGTTTTAACTACTTCAAATAAAAACTCGCGGGCTCGAAATTCATTGTAGCCATGTGGTGTAGTGGAATTTTTTGGTTAAAATTTGACGAACTTTCTGAAAAATAGAGTTTCCGGACCAGTAAAAAATTTAATCCGCCCTAATGTACATACATATATTAGGGTGTTTATTTTGAAAATTGTTTTGATTCTTTTAATATTTGTTGCCTATATTTTAACTGGAAGTTTAAAATAATTGTCCCAATATTTGAGCTTCCTAGTTCAAACCTGTAAAAGGCGCGGGCAGAGTTTGTGTCCGATTGTGTTGAAATTTTACAAAATAACCGATTTACTAAAAGGTAGAAAAGGTATGCCTTAGGTGCCCAGATATAGCGCTTTAGTTATTTTAGTTGTATGGGAGGTGCCACCCACTGTTAATAAACGATGCCCACATTTTTCGTGTAGCTGAAAATGCGGACAAAATACACCCGAAAGGGGTTTTCTTCTTTTTTTTACGGTCTCATAGGCCTATATTATAGAATCGGTTGAAAGAAAATTCTTCCAAAACTTCAGCTTCCTAGATCGAACGGCACACAAAGTTTGTTTGCTATTCTAAATGAAAAAGTAGAAAAACGATAAACAGATTTTTTTTAGTAAAAAAGGCGTTGCTTCCATATGAATTGAAATTGGAAACAAACTGTTTGCGTCGTTCGCAGGTTTAGTCTAGGGAGCTAAAATTCCGGGAGAATTTTCTTCAAACCCGATTCTATAATGTAAGCATATAGGATCACAATTTAATAAAAAAAAGTGTGTGAGTGTACTTTTTCCGCTTTTTCAGACACAGGAAAAATGTGGGAGTGGTTTGACAACAGTGGATGGCATCTCCAATACAACTAAAATATCTAAAACGCCATATCTTGGCACCAAAGGCAGACTTTCTCTAATATTTAGTAAGTTGGTTTTTCGTAAGATTTCAACGATATCGGGCACAAACTCTGGCCGTGCCATTTACAAGCTTGAGCTAGGAAGCTCAAATATTGGGAACATTATTTTTAAGCCTCAAGCTAAAAAAGGCAAAAAATAAAACAAATCTACAAAGTTTTCAAAATAAACAAACCAATACATATGTATGTATGACATTTAAAATGCATCTGATTTTGCTGTAATTTGTACACTTTAAGGTAGCTTAAAAGAGTTAAACTTCAGAACCCTAGGTGGGCAGGGTCACGAGTACTGTTTGGTAAAGGTATTTCTACGAAAACGGCAGAATCGATGTTTACTATCTCCGGGTCTGGTAAACCATTTTTACTACTTGGTTATAAAAAGACAAACAAAACTCGTTTAAATTAGATATTATGAATAAAATCTTGATTTGGGGCATTATTTTCAAAGTTGCTGTATTTTATTAAGTCCTACTTCACTTAATCGATTCGCAAAAAAAGGTCTTAAGAACTAGGGGCCTAAATATTTTTTTATGCTTTACGTTAAATTTAGACTTATGGGCTATGATAACTAAAATAGGTTATTGTTGTAACTTGAACTTTTATTTAAACTTGGTTAAAGCCCACCGTGAATATGGACGATATTTATTTAGAAATATAGAATTCAATTGCTTCAGTCATAACCGTTTATACACAAAATTTAAAGTTCTAGTACAATTTAATTTAAAGTGCTCTGCGACGGACTTTGAATGAAAACTGCCCTGTACTTCTTTATGTTGTAGTTTTGTTCTACTGACAATCATTTCCGCTCCGTCGCAGTGCACTTTGTATGTTTATTTTTACTTTTTTCCCTTGTACTTTTCAATGCGCTCAGAATATGAATCTTTTGAAGAAAAAATGCTCTTTGTTCTCTTTGGTCTTATTTAGGTCAATATGAAAAAAAGCCAAAGCTATAAAAAGTCATAATTTTAACGATATTTCGAATTGCCAATCAAGTGCACATCAAGTAGTTGCAAAAAAAAAAAAAATTAAGAAACCAAAAATTAAATAACCTTCACTGCATTAATTAGGCGTCGTACATATGGGCAGAATTGCTATTTGATTGCTACAAATTGATCGTACTAGATTTGAACCAGCGAAACATGCTCCGACATCACCAGTTGCGTCGCTTCTCAATGTCGTATGAGTAACTTTTAACTTATTTAAAAATAAAAAAAAAAACAAATTTACATAATGCTGTTTTACACTTGGAAATTCTTTTTGAAAATTCTTCTCAAAGCAATTATTGCGTCAACGCGACACAACAAACGTAAAGTCAAAGCATAATATCAGCGAACGAACAGAATAAAAGAGAATTTCCGAGTACTACAAATTCTGTAATTGACTCTTTCGTTTTTCCTCTCTTGCCAACAAACAAGAAGAATTTTCGAAAAGAAATGTTATTTCGGCTTCGAGACCGAAATGTTACCTGCTTGGATTGGTCAGCACAGTCTCCATTATCCCCATTGAACATTTGTGGAATATTTTAGAAAAAAAAAAAATACCCATGAGTCAAATAACTCCACAAAATCTGGATAAGCTATGGAAGATCGCCAATGGACAATTGTCCGAGATCAGTACTCAAATACTAGACAAATTGAAAGCGAGTTTGTCTAAGAAATAGAGTTTACCACTCTAAGCGGCCACATAAAATATTAAAAAATGATCTTAAATATTCACAAAAAAACTTAGTATAAAAATAACTACCCAAGTTAATCAAAATGTGAAATATTTTAGTTTTTGGTTTTTTAGCTAGAATAAAGAACTTGCAAGTTTTCTGCATACTTTTATTTAAAACTTTTTTTACAAAAAAAAAAAAAAATACAGCCTTAACACTAGAAATATGTTTTTTTGTGAACAGTTTCGTGGCTCACTGTATATGTAAAATTTTATCCTTTGTTCAATTAATGTTGTGGTTCTAACAGGGACCGACTGCTATTGAAGTATCGAAAAGGACTTTTGCATACATGTATATTTTGGCATTCCTTTATTATTTTCAAAATAAATTTAATTTGTCATCAACATATCTATTTCCACGAACATAATTTTTCCGCCATCGCGATGTTCTCTTTGGTGGTTGGAACAAAACTAAAATTTGACGAAAGATTTCATCATGTGTACGCTGAACAATCAATGAAAATTGACTGGTTTTTAATTTCAAGAAATAATATTTTAAAAAAAAATATCATTTGGATCTAGTTTTCGAGATATAGTCATGGTAAGTTGCGGATATGGCTTTTCTAAAATCATTTTATTTTGGAAAATCCTGAACATATTTTACATCTATTGATGTCATATGGAAGGTCATTTTACTGTCTATAAGATTGATCCATAAAAATTTAAAATAATTTCCACGTGTTTTGAGGTATGGAGGTTTTTTAAAAATTGTCACCATTTTTTTTTAAAAAAACTGTTATTTTCTCTAAAAATTGTATTATTAATCTGTTATTTTATTAACATATATGTATAGCCCAATTAAGTAACTTTAATTCCATATAACATCAACATATTTAAAATTTGTTCGGGAGTTTCCAACTATTCTTTCTCAAAATTAAAAGCTACTTAAGAAAAAATAGTTTATAAAAATGGCGGCATAGGTCAAATTTAATTTTGAAATATGGTCCGTAAGGATAAAAATTTTAAATCAATTTCTTAAATTTCGAACCGATTTAGGGGGCGACCCATTTGATTTTCGCAAAAAAGTACACTTTAGAACAACCCTAATGTACATATGTGATTTGACGAAACGAACGTGGCCTGATATTTCTGCCGAATGAATTTTTGAGATTGCAAAGTTTTGCAAATTTGTAGTCTCTGGATTTACTCGAATGTTGATCGAACACCACCCTTTAAATGCGTACAATCGCATGACCTACTTATTGAGCATGAGAAATAAACCACTTCGTTATTAAAACTATACGATGTTCGCTGAAAAAGCAGTATAGTAAACAACGGGTAGTGATTAAGACGCAACATGAGCTTGAACTTTATTTTAGGAAAATCTGTTTTACTACAAAATTGGCAATATTTGTTGATTTCAATTTTAGCAGTAGCACTTACTTTTAGATTCTTGCGAAGGCGTCAGCATTATAGTTTTAATTTGCAAAAAAGATGTAGGTAGTCAATATGAAAACTATCAGATTTATAAAACTGTGAACATTTAATTTCAGTGATTTACAGTGAAGACTTGGACGAAAATTACCAGCCAACGTTAGAAGAGAAAGATCACATAAGTTACAATGGAGCAACAGTTAGTCTGCCGGGCGGGGTGCAACAATTTTATTCAATGGCTAACGATAGACGTAGTGTTCGAAATTACTCAAAACGATCGGTATCCTTTGAGATATTAAAAACATGTATCCGAGCGGCAGGCACAGCACCCAGTGGCGCTCATACTGAACCTTGGACATTTTGTGTTGTTGAAAGTGTTGAATTGAAGCAACAGATACGGGACATTGTTGAGGCTGAGGAGTATATTAACTACACACAGCGAATGCACCGTCAATGGACCGCGGACTTGAAACCACTCCGCACCAATCATGTGAAAGAGTACCTAACCCATGCACCTTATTTGATTTTGATATTTAAGCAGATTTATGGCTTTGACGGCACTAGCGGTCGGAGAAAGCAGCACTACTATAATGAAATATCGACTGCAATCGCAACTGGAATACTGTTGTGTGCTCTTCAGGCTGCAGGATTAAGTTCGTTGGTAACCACGCCTCTAAATTGTGGTCCTGCCTTGCGAGCTCTCTTAGGAAGACCAAAACACGAAAAATTACTGGTTCTTTTGCCTGTTGGGTACGCTACAGAAGATTGCAAGGTGCCCGATTTACAGAGGAAACAACTTGACGAAATATTGGTAAAACTTTAAAATGTTAAATAAAATGGCATAGTAAAAAAAATTGGAACAGGTTTACTTTAGCTCCCATTGGAATTTTTTTTAAAGTGGTAATAGGGGGCTAAAAGAATTAAAAAAAGTGTCGTTCGGATCTAGTTTCGTAGATATAGCCATTGGAAGTTGCGGATATAGCTGTTATTAAAACGGTTTAGGTTGGGAACCCCTGGACAGATTTCCAAAATATGGATATCATATGAAAGGTAATTTAATGAGCCCGTTGTTTGGCTTTTGAGATATGAGGACTTTTGAAAAATGTTGGCCTTTTTCTTTTTTGAGAAAACCTTTATTTTTCCAAAAAATATATTATAAACCTATAGTGATACTTATGTGTATATTTAAAAAGTAGAATTCATTACCTTTAAAATGATGTTGCTATCTTAAAATACTTACTCTCTTTTTTAACGAAACGATAAAATAAATAGTAGAATTTTTAGAGTAACATGTCTAACAGCGGCTTCACTGGGGCCTACGCTGTTCAGTCTATTATATAACTACCACTGACTCCGCCAGCCACAGTAATTTCACATAAAAGTTAGTGAAATGATATAATCTTCCTATTTGGATTCAGCTATAGCACCGCAGTGTCTAGTCACTAGTGCAATGTTTTGTTATTCTATAGTAGCAGTTGTTTTTTAAGTCGTAGTTGCCCAATATACATAAACATATATAGTTTCCGATAAAAAATTTGACTAATATAAAAAAAATTTAGTACAAACATAATTTTAAAGAAAAAGAGGGAACAGGTTTACTTTAGCTCCCATGCTCCAATCTTTTTTTTCTCTTTGTGTTTTACCCCCTAAAATGGAAATAAAAATAGCAAAAAAAAAAAATGTCGCTCGGATCTGGTTTCGGATATATAGCCATCGGAAGTTGCGGATATAGCTTTTGTGAAAATCCTTATAAGTTGAAAACCCCTGAATGAATAACAAAAATATGGATATCATAAGATAGATAATTTAATAGCCTACAATAATGACGTGTAAATTTTTGAAATCTAAATGATAATTTTGGAGATATGACGATTTTTCTAAAATTTTGACCCATTTTTTTTAAAAAAACCGTTATTTTTCCAAAAAATGTGTAATTAACCTATAACTTTTTTAGCATGATAAGAAAGCTTAATTTAATACATTTAAAATGGTGTATAGACTGTTGTAAATTTTTAAATATTTACCCCCTTTTTGATCGAAAAATAAAAAAAGTTATTCATTAAATTCCTATGGAAACTATGTTTTTATGGTTAAAAACAATGAAAAACAACAACAACAATGACTATTACAACAATAACAATTATTATAAGACGATTCTCATTATAAAATGACAAGATTATTATATAAATTAATAATTTTATAAAAAGTAAGGTTATCTTGAAAAAAAGAAAGCCGCAGGCGATTTTTAATAAAAATTTTTAAGTTTTCAATGAGAATCGTCTTCTTATAATTGTTGTTGTTGTAATAGTTATTGTTTTTGTCGTTTTTCATTGATTTTGACCATAAAAACCTTGTTTCCATAGGAATTTATTGAATAAATTTTTTATTTTTCGGCCAAAAAGGGGGTAAATATTTAAAAATTTACAACAACCTTTACACCATTTTAAAGGTAATAAATTAAGCTTTCTTACCATGCTAAAAAAGTTATAGGCTTATAACGAATTTTTTGGAAAAAATAACGGTTTTTAAAAAATAAATCGGTCAAAATTTCAGAAAAATCGTCATATCTCCAAAATTAAGGGTTAGATTTCAAATATTTGCGTGCTATTATTGTAGGTCATTAAATTATCTATGTTATTTCACTCATATTTTTGATATTCATTCAGGGGTTCTCAACTTATAAGGATTTTTATAAAAGCTATATCCGCAACTTCCGATGGCTATATATCCGAAACTAGATCCGAGTGAATTTTTTTTATTACATGTTTGTGCTTAAAATAAAAAAGCACATAAGAAAAGTTTATTTTAATTACCATTGGACAATGGGAGCTAAAAATAGTAAAAACATATGTTAATAGTAAATTTTTAATTATTTTGCCCAAAACCGAATAATTTTTAAGTATTTTGAAGCGCGTTTCAGCATAACACAAAATTCCAAGCAGCAAGCCACACCATCAACGCGTGTTGAAAACGCGTTGGTTTTGTCAACGCCGATGTCATGCTAAAAAGCGCGGTGGTTTTCAGCTGTATTTTGTTTGTTTGTAAGCTTCTGAATTTATATCAAAAATATAGTTGCCATAAGAAAGATAATTTAATGGTCTACAATAGTGATGCGCAAAATTTTGAGACTTAGCCAATAATTTTGGAGATATGACGACTATTCCACGTATGTATAACTAACGCGCGTTGACTGTCCGTATGAAAAAACGCTCGAGTGAAAGCCTATCGGTGTGTTTATCTTATAGTGTATTTCAGCAGATTTCAAATTGTACCGATAACATATTGTGTTAAGCTCTTAAAATATCACAAGCTTAATCTGTTTTTCACTGCGCTAAAAACGTTAAAAAATTATCTATGTTTTGGTGTTACCGGACTTGTTAAATAAATCGTTAACCACAATATACATATGTATGAAAGTGTGTTTCTATTATTTGAAATAAATTAAGTTAATTTCGGGACACAAAAGGTTTGATATTCCGGAACTAAATGATCCATTCGTATCTAAACACTTTCAATTCGTTTCCCTACATTGTAGAGCCTACAAGCTTGTCAAACTTGCTAGCAACTATTGCCTTAACGAATTGGGATCATCGTTGATGACATTTCAGTTTACAATGACACTTTATTTTCGTTGCATATTTACCACACTGTGTGTTTTTTATAACCTAAGCAAACACACCACAGCGAAGAAAACACAGCAGAGAAGTCGAGGAAAGCCATTTTGGCAAATAACTACGCAGTCGGCGGTTTGCAGAGACATCTATCTGCGTGGCTTTGTTTTAAAAAAATTTCTTATTGAAATAAATATAATTTGTAAAATAAAGCAAGTTGCTCAAAAACGGTTGCATATAAATTAGAAAACAGGTGTTAGCATTTTACTGTTTATTCAAAAGATTAGAAGAAAGTTTTACGAGTGATGTGTTAATTTAAATCAGTGAAATATTGTCTTAGTGGTGGCAAAAATTTTGCCATTATTAAAAAAAAAACTAAATTGGAAAGATAATAATTGATTAGTGAGTTCTCGAATAAAGAACATCTGAGTACGAGATGTGTAGCTATTGTAAAAAAATACTTAAAAATTACGATTTTAAATGTATAAAAAAGTGCTCGGTTTGTCGCTGTGGCTTTATTACCATTTATTTTTGTCCCTTACTTTCATTCGTCATTTCTTGTCTTCGTATTCGTACTACATATCTCAACATTACTCACGATTTGCAAGCATATAAAAACTTCCAAAAGTCAACTTTTTGGCTTTGGAAGTTTTTTTTTAATTTTCGTGCTGTCACGATTTTGGCAAGTTAAAAATTCAAAAATACAAAAGTCAAAACTTTGGTGTGGTGTATTCAATATTCAAGGAACAGTGTTGACATACATAAGTATTATGGTAGAGTTTCTTAGTCATGTTAATTAAAATGTCACGTTAGTTGGTAAACCTCTTGATTTATTTTTTAAGCGGTAGTTCACTTGAGTTGCAATTCGCCAATTTTTCTTTATTTTTTTAGGAACATGAAATTTAAAAAATGTGGGCATCATACCAATAAGCATGATGTTGGCTCACATTACAATTAATGCAAGTGAGGCCTTCCCCCTGATACTTTTAATTTTATGATAATGGCAACACTACTGAACTTGTGGTGAATTTAAAATAATTGTCAAAAATAAGCGCAGCCCAGCAGCGAGCAAAATCGTGAAGAAAAAAATTGTTACAGCACTAAAAAAATTATTAAATTTAAACAAAAAAATAAAGGAAATTCCAAAATCTGCAAATATTTTTAGTTAAATACGAATCCTTGTGTCTGACTACATAAAAATGTGAAAAAGTGACAGTGAAACCGAGTAAAAAAAAACCTTAATTTCGTAGTAGCAGCAACAAATTGTGAAATTTTTGCTTTCGTAGTAATTTTTTTTTTATAAATTTTGCAACGCAAAGTGATTTATTTCAACTTTTTTGATTTTCTTTAAAACATAACTCCTGGGGCCATAAAAAAACTTACTGGATTTCTACATAAAATGTGCATTTAAAAGGTACGTGAAGTATTTTATTATTTAATTTTCTTTGAAAATTTATTTTTCTTCGATTGCTGTCGTCAATGTCGTATCTTGTCGTCATTGTTGGCTCGTGATTTCTTTTGTCAATTCAATCAAATGTGGAAAAAATTTTATTTTTTCACTGCAATAGCCAGCTTTTATCATTCATTAATGTGGATTTTTGAGTTGAAACAAATATCTGATTAACAAAATTTAGGCTCAGATCTGGTTTTGGATACATCGACGGTTCCCACATATGTACGTATGTCGTGCTAAGAGATTCAATTAATAAACATGTGCTATTAAGTGCTGAAACAAAAATTTTAAATTTCCTTCTAGTTGATGGTGCTAGAAAGTCACAAAAAATCCGTTTTTTTTTCTGTGAAATTGTTTTTTGCACTTAGCACCAAGTTCAATACGCGCTAGTGCAAAAGTTAAATAGAAGAAAAATCCTCAAAATCAGGTTTTTACTCGTCCTGTAAAGTATTTTTTTTTGCACTTAGCACGATTTACCTATCGTTACCTCAATATAGACTGGGCCTAACATTTTTTTCCACATCGAATTTTTTTTTTGTAGATTTCGGTAGTATGTACTTGGACCATCGATTTGTTGTTTTCATAACTTATTCAATTATGAAACTACTTTATTATTCGATAACTTCGAAAACAGTCCATTGAACTATATCGAAATGCTATGTACCAAAACACCACTGAACTAAAATCTACCAAAAATTACGTGGACTAATCGATAGCAGAGTTGAGATGATTTAATACTCCTAGTTTTTATAACTCCGAAAATCGAATGTTTGTTTTCAGAATTATTAATCAGATGTATATGTGGTGCCCACGAATTTAGCACACACTGCAGTGGTAACTTCATATTGAAAATATTAATATTATAGTCCAAGAATTGTAAACTAATATTTTTCCGTGAGTGTTGCTTACAACTAGATGATGAAGTACCGTTAATTTAAATGATTGATTTTACTCTAATTTTCCACATATTACAAACCTTTGAAATTAACGCGCCTTTAAAGTTGATAAGATAAGGCAAAAGGAGAGTGGTGTTTAGAGATTCACCTGTTTGATCAAATGTGCTTTTGCGAACGCTATTCTTCATTTAATATTTTTTTGTGACACATGTGGTTTATGTTGGGCTATGCATCCACGTATTTTTTTTTTTACTTAAACGCCTTCTTATGGGTCTGGTGGACACATTTATAACGAATTCTGACGAAACTTAATTTTTAAGCTTATCGGAGCTTTTAAAAGGGTCTTTAAGTGAAGATCTATGAATTAAACTGTCATCTTTCGCTGTTATTTTGCGCTTTCTTGGACACTATTTTACATTTTTAGTGCTCCCATACTGCTGCATGCGTTGTAATGTATTCTATACCATCTTTCTGGAACATTTAAGGGACCGACTGATTTCTACAACTGTGCTACCAATATTTTTCATTTTATGAATTACCTGCCGGTGAATCTCTGAACACCACTCTCCTTTTGCCTTATCTTAAAATATTTTTTGTTAAAATTAAACTCAAAATTATATAATTGAAGCATACCTTACGAAATAAAACAAATCAAACAAAATTAAAAAAAAAAATTACCGATATTTTTAAATTGTGCTAAGTTCGTGGCCAACTTGAAAGGCGCGTTAATTCCAAATGTTTGTAATTCTTGGACTATGATATTAATATTTACAATATGAAGTTACCACTGCAGTGTGTGCTAAATTCGTGGCCACCACTGTATACTTTGCGTAAAAAAGATGTAGGTTGACTGGAAAGTTGCTAAGTTGACAACACCGATAAAAACTCAGCATAGCAATCAGTTCTATTGAAGTCACCCGATAATCCACAAAAGCGGCTGCAACGTGAACAATGCACGCTCGTTATTCGCTCGTTTTTACGGACTATGCCGGTTATATTCGTCGCTGTTTGTGGCGTTCATAAATATTATGAATGAAATATTCCTCTTAATGCAAAGATACCTCGAAAACTGAGCAAATAGAGTACATTTCAAGACTCGAAGACTTGTATGAAGTCAATGCATGCTCGTTTTTTTTCAGACAATGTATTCGCAAAAATAAAAAAAACACTTCGTTGCATTAACATCAATAAGGGTATTCCTCTAATGCATATAAATATTAAATCCTCGAAAAAGATTTGCAAATTTGATGAGTAAACGCCTGGAACAGTTGGAAAGTGAATGAAGTGAATTTGAAATTTGGGCTTAAGTTTACTTTCGCTCCCATTCACCAAATTTTATTAAACCAAACTTTTCTTATGTGATTTTTAATTCTAAGAATAAACATGTAATATAAAAAAAGAAGTTGCAGGTAGCTTTTGTAAAAATCATAAGTCGGAAACTCGTCATAATATCAAAAATATGGGTGAGAGATTTCTTACAGAGTAACCATAATATAATCCTGAAAGAAGACTGATCAATTTGCCCAACAAAGTTAAAGTTCACCTTATAGGTTTTCGAGATATCCTATTCTAAAAATGCAAAAGACAGGTTTTTTGCTATATTCAGGAGAATGTAACACACACACAGCTTCACAAACTCTTATTGCTACACGTTTTCCTAGCCCAAACTATGCATCCCAACGAATTTTCGCAAATCAGCTTTGTTTTTCATAATCCAAGATAACTATTGTGGACTTATACATTTTGTATTTTTGACATATTGATTTAATAGATAGAGTAACTTCGGGTATTGTGATATGGGTATTTTTGTATTTTAAATTACACGTAACTTTTTAAGCATAGCTTCTACTTCTTTATGTACATATTATGGTTTCTTGATGCATTGTGCAGTATATTACGAATTCGGAGCTCTATAGCGTAATCCAATCTGAAGCTATTTCAACAAAATGGAAAAACCAACTGACTGATGAAATTGGCGGGTAATGTGATATATGGCGTTCGGATAATGTGATATACCATCATGAAAAGTATAACAAGTATAAAACAGTAGGAACTACATATACAATAACATTACATCTTTCATTAGAATTTCCATAAAAAAAGAAACTAGATTTAAACTGAATCAATAAGCGAAAAGCAGAACATATCAAAGTCAGATAGATGACTCACATACAAAAATTGCTTGCCGTCTTGGAAGATAATCATTGTGAGCCCAATTAAATTGCATTGCAGGCATTGAACTCAGGTCTGAATCATTGTATCCTTCTGGAAGGATTTGTTGCAAAAAGCACAGGTAATGTCTTTGCTGGGTAGAGAAAATTGGACTATATCACATTATCCGAATTTCAGTTTTAATACACTCAGGTTATTTTATTAAAACACGCTTCAGCAAATCAAAAACTCACATTATTTATGACAAAGTATATTCACCCACTAACAAGTTTTAGTATTTCGGCTTTAATACTTACTTTATTTTTGGCTTAATTCACACATGAAATTGTACACAAATAAAAGTTCGACTGCACCGGTAAATCAATTTCACCACAATGAGACGAAAAACAGTAAATGCGAAAGCACAAAACCTTATAGCACGTATCTTTTTCCGTTACAGCTATGTTGACAAAAAAATATGATGGCATATCACCGACCCACATTACTCTATTATCATTTTTTTTTTTTTTAGAATATCACGTTTTTGGTGTGTTGCAATCGGGTAGTTGCGTTCATCTATGGCTGCGTGGAGTGAGGTCGTTTTGTATGTGAATTTTTTCAAAATTACCTCTTATTCAAAATCCATAAATACATTTTTTCAAAGAATATAAAATGTTCAAATTTTATATTTTCTTTACTTTTTTCATAATTAAAGCTACAAAGGAAGTGATTCTTAAATTATTCATACTATATGTTTGTACAAAATAAATAAAATGTTATCTGAACTTCACGCTTTCATGTAACGAGCGTGACGACGACCATGCCGAAATATTAATGCTTTTTTTAGACACTTATGTAAAAGTGTGTCAACCCATCTTTTGAGTAATAAATATATTTTTAAAAAGTAAAAGTAAAAGTAAAAGTATTAAAAGGTAAAAGACGAGCTCGTGTTGGACATAGTATAGTGATGCATGAATTCCATATTGGACATATGCAACCTCACCCTAACATACTATCATTTTAAGAAAATAAATAAATTAGCTAGTTTAGCTTAGGCTAATCTGGTTCATCCTAACACGCTTCAGATCAACTAGTTTCGCCTGAGAAAAACTAGTTTTTCTAAAAACCTGTTTCTTGAAAAAAAAACTAACTATAAACTATTCAGGCATATTCTATATTTCTTTTTTCTAGTAGAAATGAAACGAAATCACATGAATTATATGAATTTACAAAGTTAAATTGCCCTGAACTAATTGCAATATCTCTGATCTAGGTCTACTGTATGTCAATATTTAACCTTTACATATCGCACACATTTAGCTAAAGAGGCACAACTCAAAATTTTGGAATTTTCAGAAAACGCAAAAAACTGTTTTGAGCTTGGTAACTATTTTTCATAAATAAAGTGAGGATCACAACAGCTTGAACTCTCCGACACTAAAGATATTACACTTTTGCATATTGTAGCCTAGTTTCCATTGCAACAAGAAGAGAGACATAACAGTTTTTTGACATCAAAGTACAGCAAAAAATTAACTAATCTTTTTTGTGCTGATAGATATGTGCATGATGAACAGTTTTAACAAGTAAATTCGAAAATGACAAATTTTGAGTTGTGCCTATTTAGCTGAATGTGTGTGATATGTACTTCATATGAAACTATGCAATAAGACAACATACATACTTAAATTTATTTGTTCTTAAAAATGCATTTTACACTTAAAAATAAAATGTTCGATACAAATATGATATAGGAACGTGCAGAATTAATTATTCATAGATTTTTCCTGTCATATGCGTTAAAATATCACTATAACTTTTCCATTTTATCTTTTTTTTGCAGTTCAAGCTCAGCTTCTCTGAAAATGGCAAGCCCAAGTTGACATGAAAATAGTTATACATAGTTAAAAGTAACTATTTATTTCTTTTAAAATATTCCAAAGAAAACGTAGAAAATTACGTTAAAATTTAACCAAATCAGTAAATAAAAAGTAAATAAGATAATTAACTTTAACTTTAAATCGAGTCATGAGTCGCTACTGTATCGGCAATAAAGCCGCAACCTCAAATACATCAAGCAGCAGTAAAAAAATGTCCACACGTCGTCAATTTGAGCACGAAAGCGGCTACTATGAAGACGCACACCCAGACTATGAACTTCATTCCTCCATAGGTGCTGGCAGCAAACGCCAGCGATTGCCATCTGGTGAGCTTATGGGTGGCGGTGGCTGCAAAATTAAGCGTCAAAAATTTTCTATCACTACACAAAGCAAACGGCAAATAGGCTTAGCACCAACTAGTGTTCACCAGCAACTCCATCATGCAAGTTCAAAAACTCACATGCAACATATCAACTGCAATAACAATAATAACAACACCGTGAAACGATTTCATACCGATTTTTCGCTCATACCTGTAGCTCAAGTAAAAAAATCTGATGCCGCTGCTGTTTCTACTGTAGTCTATGGTAACAATAATCATACTAAGCCTGCGTCTACAAAAGCTTCGCTTATTACTGAAGTGGTTGAGGTGGGAGATAGCGAAAGTGATGATGAGGCTCAGCAGCGACCGAATGTTAAAAACGGAACGGTCACCGGTAAAAATGCAGTTGGCGCGACTGGTGCAGCTACTACATTTGTTGTTGGTGGTAGTAGCAGCAGCACTAGTGTTGCTTCTAGTACAACAAACAATCATCATCAGCAGCAAAAAGCAAGTGGAGTAAATGGTTGTACTCAACAGCAAAACAAGGATGTCATTGCGAACGCTGACTTAGAGCGTATGCAACGTGAGATTGAAGAAGTCACGCAAGTTCATACCAAATGTAAGTTAAATAATTTATTATTTTGATTTAAATTTTTTTATTTGCAATTTTAGTATGTCAGTAATTTAGAATTCAATTATGAGTCAAATTTAGTTTTTGAATTCACTTCATCAATTGTTCTTATTGTATCAGATCAGTCACCATCCTTATTTTTAAATACACCTCAGGATAGCAATAGAACATCAGAGCATGGAATAATCAGAGCGTGCTTTCTGTTATTGTGCTCTACTCTGCTCAGATATCTTAGCTAAAGAAGAAAGACACCTAATGCTACGAGAAAATGATTCGATAGAGTTATTCAGAAAAATGGCTAGGATATCTTAAGCTTAGAAATTTTACATAATTAGAGAAAACTATGTTCTTATAGCTAACATAGCAATATAAACATGCGTGTTACTTAAAGTTTTCAGCATTCAAGACAAACACTTAACTAACTTGCATTTCACATTTGTGTTCACTGCAATCAAACTTCAATTGATCGTTATTCAATATGTATATCGGTCATTCTTGTAATAACTGCACACTTTGTTTTTTTTTACGTTTTTGAACATTTTTTGATATGAAATATCTCATCAAATTATTTAATCATATTTGTTAAAAAAGACCATAACTTTATAAGAAAAGTTGAAAAAATTTAAATAAATTTGTGAAAACACTAATTTTTTTAATTAAAACAATTTTTCTCAAAATATTTTCAATATAACATCTTCCGTTTTTTCAATCAATACTAAGAATGCATGTGCTTTTATATCGAATATATCGAATTTTTTACTGATGGCGCGCACCATGTTTTTTCAACATAAAATTCGACATAAAATTTTTTTTTTTGTAGTGTTATTTTTAATCAATCCAAATCGAAAATATGAGTTTTTATAAAAGCGCGCATCAGTCTAATTGTATGAATTGTATGCTATTTTCCAAGGTTATGTTGAGAATTTCGATTTGAATGCATTAGATACATTCTTAGGATTGATTAAAAATAACATTACAAAAAAAAAATTTTATGTTGAAAAAATATGGTGCACGTCATCAGTAAAAATTCGTAGTTTCCAAAGTTTTGGCGGGAATTTCGATATGAAAGCACATGCATTCTTAAGATTGATTGAGAAATAACATAAAAAATTAAAAAAAAAACGGATGTTATATTGTAAATATTTTGAGAAAAAATTTTTTTAATTAAAAAAATTAATGTTTTAACAAATTTATTTAAATTTTTTTTTTTTCTTAACAAATATGATTAAATGGATTTTTATCCTATATACCAGGGGTCGACAGCGCCTAACTCTTTCCACTCTTTGCACTCTTCTACAACAACTTCGTATTGTTGTAATTCGCCGAATCGTTGACAGGCGCAACTGCACCAAAACAATTTAACCCTTGCGTGTTGTTGCTTTGCTTGTCATTGTTGGTAAATACGTAGCGCTTGCGACTGCGCACAATTCTTGCCATGCTTTGTTTGTTGGTAATTTTGCGTTGTGTTTCGTCACCATCTATTTTTAAATATAAATTCACTTGTGTGGATGCATTGAAGGGTGCGCTGCCGAGTGCGCTACCGGCAAGCGCGTTGTTGCTTTTATATGTTTTTTTTTATGTTTATAAGTCCTTGTGGTACCGTATTCAACGATTTGTTGTTGTTGTTGGTTTTTTGTTGTAATTGTTGTTGCACTCTTGAAATAAAATCCTTGTCGACCCCTGCTATATACTATAGTTCTTGAGATATTTTGTTTCAAAAAGTGTTCAAAAACTTCTAAAAAACAAAGTGTGCAGTTATTAATAACCGATATTCAAAAGATCTCATTACCAACGAAAACTATAAAAAATCATTTTTAGGGTATGTTCCCACCCATTTTAAATGGCATGGTCGATCTTTTCTGCCCTTACAACAGACGTCAAAAGCGGTGCTGCCCAGAGAACGAGCAGGCGCTCAAAGAGCGTAAAAATGAGAACGAGCAGGCGCTTAAAGAGCGTTAAAAGCGTGCTCGTATACAGAATTGATGACCAAATCATCAACAAATGCTAATTGTAAGTGCGTTTGTTTGTGGTATTGGGCACCACTGTTCAATAGCAATGATGGGCACCACCATGCACGCAAAATTTTGTTTTCTTGTAGTGGTACAACAACCATATGGTGTTCTACTTCTGCTGAAATAGAGCTGAATTGTTGTTGTGCGCTCAAATTTGTATAAAGTTGCGGTAAAAATAATAGCACCGCGGTGTCATTTATGAATTGAAAGAAAATATTTCGCACAAATGACGTTTCGAATTCGAAACGAATTCGCGTCCATTTTTGTGCACATTGGGTATTCACAAACTCTCTCGTTTCTCTTAATTACGCTGTCGTTAGAACTTGCAGAAGAACTTGTGCCCATACATGCTCAAAAGTAGTTTATCCCCTGTTATATTGGCATTTATTAAATGTCAAGACACAATGAAATTCATAAAAAAATATAAACAAAAGAAACGATATATAAATCTAAAAAACCATGCGAATAAAATAGGTCTAGTGTAATTGGTAAGATCGAATCTATTTCAAATCATGCTGACTGACTTCAAATTGCGAAATTGGTTGCCGATAAAATATGTTGTTTTTCAGAGGATATGAAAATATAAGTTTACATTCTCTATTAGAATCTTCAAAATGGTTGAAAATTGCCGGACTGGAAATGGAAACAATCAACGTTGATTTTCTCATAAACTCCAACTGGTTTTTCGCTAAACATTTTAGGATATACACTGCTGATCCAAATAATAGATACACCAAAGAGATTTTCACTCAATCCCCAATAAATTCTCAATATGACAATACCGTTAACTGAGAAATGAAAGAAGGTACTTCCCCTTTTTTTTTCGCCAGTAAATATAAATCGAAAGCGGGCGCAAATTCGTTGATCAAAATAATAGATACACTTGTTTTGTTTTTCAGTTTTATATCTAAAACTTAACTTTTTTTGTGCTTTTTTTTAAGCAACGGTAAAAGTACATTTATATATAAATTAACTGCAAGTAAATTATGAAAAATATTATAGATATGGGCCGAAAAAGTAGTTGCACAGCAAAAGAGTGACGATTGGTTCTGAGCCTACGGAAAAGAGGAAAATCTTTGCGGGACATCGCTAGTTTGATGTATTAGCCTTTGCGTTTTGTGCAAAATGTTTTTATAAAGAAAATAGAAAAAGAAACTAGAGGTAGACCAACGAAAACCTCTCCGGAAGTTGGTCGCCAAATAGTTATTCTTTCAAAAAAATACCCTTTCAAGTCCTCCAAGGCAATTTCTGCGGAAATGTTGTAAGCACTCCTACAGTTCTTCGTCGTTTGCAGAAGGCAAACCTTTCGGGAAGAATAGCTAAAAGGTTCCGCTGTTGCGTACGAAAAATTTTACCATGAGGTTAAATTTCGCAAAATCTCACACCGGCTGATTGGGCCTTGATGGCAAAATTGCAAAAACATGAGTTAGCGCCTTTCTACCCGAGAGCGACGATATGCTTTAAAGACGCAAATGAGTTCTATACATATCAATTTGTTTATGATTACGTATAAAAAAAAATGTATTAGAATTAACTTTTATTAATAGTAATAAAACTTAAAACACCAAACCAATAAGGGTAACCATTAAGTCTAAAAATACAAACTTATGTCTTATATATTATAATATCTTACTATCGTTAGTATTAAATCTAAAATAAATTTGGATCACCTACTTTTTGTTCGACGTGCCGCCGAAGAAGCAACAGCTGCAGCAGCAACCCATTTATTTTTTATCGTCGACAACAAGTAAATAAATATTTGGTCTACTTGTACGTAACGTGTAATGTAACGTAATGTTTAACGCATACAAAAGATTCTATTAATCAACTTTGTATTTTATTTACACATTCGCTCTGAGACACATTCCAATTTCATCGTCGTC
Organism: Tricholauxania praeusta; assembly: GCA_949775025.1. Lineage (NCBI taxonomy): Eukaryota > Metazoa > Arthropoda > Insecta > Diptera > Lauxaniidae > Tricholauxania > Tricholauxania praeusta. Next base: position 2,198,438 of record OX459028.1, on the reverse strand, counting down.
ATGGTTGGTTGTTGGTGGTACCCATATATATTGAGCTCTAATTTTTTTTTTGATTTAACCTCATTTTCTCTCTTGTAGTGCCTCTCTTCCCTTGGTTTTTTCAATAACAATTTAAGCTCAATTATTTGTTGTCATGCAACAAATTTTTGTTGTTTACACGTTTTTTTATAGCACACGAGTATCTAGATGCCAATTATAGAAAAATCAGATTATTTTTAAATAAACGTATTAGGATGTATGTATATGCAAAACAACCGAATGTATATTGCTCAGCTATTGTACACATCAGAAAATATGCAGGTTGCCAAATAACTCAAATGTTATACAGTTATAAACATTTTAGATAGATTTTTAACGTCCTTGTTTCTTATTATGGTCACTTCTCAATCTAAATTTGTTTCGAGGAACCTTTTTCCTATGTTCATTTGGAAACATGTTAAAAAAAATATTTAAATCTGATTTACACTTTGACGTCTTGACCAGCTCTTCAAATATTGAATCCAAAAAAAAAAAAAAAGCGAAAGGTCATAGTCGCTAAAGCTTAGTTTTTAAGTTTTCTAACCTGTATCAATAAATAAATAAAAAAAGAAATACTTACTCTTTTTTACAAACTAAAGCAAAGTTAGATTATACAAAAAATTTTTTTTTCGTATATTATTTTTTCTTTAAGTAATTTTCAAAATTGCTGCCACGAATAACTATTTGAAATAAATTGACATTATTCGAATAATAATTAAAAACTTGATTCATTATTTCAAAATTGTTATTTCTAATTCGAAAAAAATGTTCTAAATCAAGCATGGCTCTCCTTAATAAATGCACCTTGTATAGTTACACAATGGAAAAAACATAAACAAATTGCACACACAAACACATTAATTTGACATTCAACGGTTTGTTATGTTTGCATGCTTGTTTCTATTCGCAAAATTAATTTGTTATAAGAAATTTTGAAACTTAATATTAAAATGGGAATACTCTGATAATTTTTATTGGAGATTGAGGCCAAGCATCTAAGGATTAAAACTAAATAAATTTGATCAAAATCGTTCCAGTAGTTTTTTGGAAGGATATCAGTCACATTAGGAACATCTCTTTACCATTTGTTTTGCTATTAATAAAGCAATATGGTTCCCCAAAACTTAATGGAAGTATTAGCAAAATTTTTTTGGTGGACAATGTATTTTTACTTTAATGCGTATGTGAAAAAATAGATTTAAGCATTTGCTATGTTCGAAAATCGCTTTTGCTTAAATTGGTATGAATAAAAAAAAGTAAATCTTGATGATTGTTTGTACAAACTTACACAAATTATCTGTAGTCGAACGGAACTAAAGTGACTTTGCCAGTACTGTTTTTAATGCACCTAGAATTCTCAATTCTACAACTTAATAATGTTTGTGGCTGACTATCCCATTCATTTCCCTTAAATGCAACATGCGTCGTGGTTGAGCTTTTTTTTTTTATATAAGTATTTTTCTTTCTAATCTTATAACTCCTTATCTTTTTTCTTTCTTCTCTATCTATCGCAGTTTGCATTCATTCTCTCTGCCTGTCTTTATCTCTATTCAAGTGTAAATACTCACCAGTCCCACATGCTCAGTGTTTGTATTTTTAGATTATGTCCGTATAATGCAAAAATATTTTAAGGCAATTACTGATGCAAATGTTTACAAATCTTAAAGTTTTTAAAATATTGGGTTTTTGTACATTAAATTATGGAGCACTAAATTATGCTGAAAACGATCTATTAAAAATGAGTTGATTTAAGAATTGTCTCAATAAATTTTGTGATGTTTTTTCGAATGACGCCACAACCAATTTTCGAAAATTTTGGACTCTGGAACATGTCGCCAAAAAATTATAGTACAAATTGCTTTTAGGATGCTATTTGAAACAGTTTTTTACTATACACTGGCGGTCATGAAAACCGCACCACTGGCAAAACTGTTTTTATATGTAAAAATTAAAACAATTCCGTATTTTTTTTACTTCGATTAATGAGACTTTCAACATTAAAGTATTGTCAGTGTATTGACAACGAAAATACGATATTGTTACGCGTTTGCTTAAAGCAGAAGGTCGTTTTTTAAAATAAGTACGGAAATGTGTCCAAAACAAACAGTTGTGACGTGATTAAAAAGCGACTTTCGGACCAAGTTGAATCGTATCGTAATGGAATTCTTAATAACTTTAATTTGCTCTGTCGTAGAATGCTTTCCACGGCCCACTAAAATGCAAAAACTCAAAAAATCATTGGAGTATTATACAAAAATAATGGAAATTACTTGTTACGATAAAATTTTTTTAATAAAAGGAAATACCTAGTCTTGAGAAGAAAAGGAGTTGAGCACTGCTATTATTTTGACCGCTCGAAATCACACATTACTCAATATAATAGCAAACCTAGAAAGTACCGTTATTTTTTTGGAACAAAATGTCATGAGCTTATCTTGTGTACTTATCAAGTAACTATACTGTAAAATATTAGAAGAAAAAAAACGTCAGTTGTTCCAAATATCTTCTTTCAATTCATGAATGACACCCTGTTTCTATTATTTTGACCGCAGCTGTATATATCGAAAATTCCATAAATGACTGCACTTTTTTAACTTCTTGCTCCGATATTTTTGATTTTTATATATTGCTTAGTGCTTATTTAAAGGTTAGTTTTGATCATATTTAAAGTTAAAAAAATTTATTTTCAAAAAAGTCGTGAGTATTTTGAAATTTAACTGAAACATTTTTTGAAATGTAATACACCTATGAAAAAGTTTTAGAAATAGAATAAGGATAAAACACATTATAACTATTATTTTTGATTAAAATTGCTTTAATCTTATAATGTAAATATGGTGGGCACCTTCAATATAAAAATCCTTATTTTCCAAAGTTATAGAGGAAATTGTGATCTGAAAGCAGAAGATGCATTCTTAGTATTGATTGAAGAATACATAAAGAAATCAAAAAATAATACTGATATGTCGAAGATATTTTGAGAAACATATTTATAAATAAAAAATGAATGTTTTGAATGAATATTTATAAATAAAAAATGAATGTTTGCTTAAATTTTTTTATTTTATTTTTTCTTATGAAATTCAAGCTTTTTTAGCAAAAATTATGTATAATAAGTTTTTTTATCCTCTTCGCCATAGTTTTTTAAATATTTCGTTTCAAAAACTGTTCATAAAAGTCAAAAAAAAAAAAAAAATCATAGTGTGCAGTTATTTAAAGGATGACCTATATTTAAATAAAAAATACTTATGCTACAATTTTTCTTTTTTAAATAATTAACTTAACAAACGTTAATATATTTTGCAATATTCATCAACACAGTACAATTTTCGAAGAGCGTGAAGTTAAATTCCGAATTTAACTAGCAAAGACACAAACCATCTGACTTAACAGAGCTTTAACAGAGCTCTAACAGAGAAATGTTAACTTGACGCTGAAGGAGATTCAGATAGGTTCACTTTAAAATTGTCCAATCTTTCCAAATTATTCAGGATGCACATATAACTATATGTGAACTCAACAGAAAATGAAACTATGTTTCCAAAGATAAAAAATTTTGGTGCAGTTTCTATCGTTAAGTACATAATTTGGTTATGTGAAACTTCCAATTATTATTGTGAAAACATAACATTTTCATCTGGTCACTGACCATTATTTTTTGAGTGTGCATATTACAGACTAGGTGGGTTCGATAGAGCATGGTCCAACGTTTAAAACGACATATCACTTTAGCGGCGCTTCTTTTTTGAACTAATGAGTTTCTTTGCCGAAATTCGTGATTTTTTTGGTGAAAAGGTAACATTTTCATCTGGTCACTGACCATTATTTTTTGAGTGTGCATATTACAGACTAGGTGGGTTCGATAGAGCATGGTCCAACGTTTAAAATGACATATCACTTTAGTGGCGCTTCTTTTTTGAACTAATGAGTTTCTTTGCCGAAATTCGTGATTTTTTTGGTGAAAAGGTAACATTTTCATCTGGTCACTGACCATTAGTTTTTGAGTGTGCATATTACAGACTAGGTGGGTTCGATAGAGCATGGTCCAACGTTTAAAACGACATATCACTTTAGCGGCGCTTCTTTTTTGAACTAATGAGTTTCTTTGCCGAAATTCGTGATTTTTTTGGTGAAAAGGTAACATTTTCATCTGGTCACTGACCATTATTTTTTGAGTGTGCATATTACAGACTAGGTGGGTTCGATAGAGCATGGTCCAACGTTTAAAACGACATATCACTTTAGTGGCGCTTCTTTTTTGAACTAATAAGTTTCTTTGCCGAAATTCGTGATTTTTTTGGTGAAAAGGTAACATTTTCATCTGGTCACTGACCATTATTTTTTGAGTGTGCATATTACAGACTAGGTGGGTTCGATAGAGCATGGTCCAACGTTTAAAACGACATATCACTTTAGTGGCGCTTCTTTTTTGAACTAATGAGTTTCTTTGCCGAAATTCGTGATTTTTTTGGTGAAAAGGTAACATTTTCATCTGGTCACTGACCATTATTTTTTGAGTGTGCATATTACAGACTAGGTGGGTTCGATAGAGCATGGTCCAACGTTTAAAACGACATATCACTTTAGCGGCGCTTCTTTTTTGAACTAATGAGTTTCTTTGCCGAAATTCGTGATTTTTTTGGTGAAAAGGTAACATTTTCATCTGGTCACTGACCATTATTTTTTGAGTGTGCATATTACAGACTAGGTGGGTTCGATAGAGCATGGTCCAACGTTTAAAACGACATATCACTTTAGTGGCGCTTCTTTTTTGAACTTTCGATTTTCTTTGCCGAAATTCGTGATTTTTTTGGTGAAAAGGTAACATTTTCATCTGGTCACTGACCATTATTTTTTGAGTGTGCATATTACAGACTAGGTGGGTTCGATAGAGCATGGTCCAACGTTTAAAACGACATATCACTTTAGCGGCGCTTCTTTTTTGAACTAATGAGTTTCTTTGCCGAAATTTGTGATTTTTTTGGTGAAAAGGTAACATTTACATCTGGTCACTGACCATTATTTTTTGAGTGTTCATATTACTAATCATTATTTCAAAAAAGAAGCGCCACTAAAGTGATATGTCGTTTTAAACGTTGGACCATGCTCTATCGAACCCACCTAGTCTGTAATATGCACACTCAAAAAATAATGGTCAGTGACCAGATGAAAATGTTACCTTTTCACCAAAAAAATCACAAATTTCGGCAAAGAAACTCATTAGTTCAAAAAAGAAGCGCCGCTAAAGTGATATGTCGTTTTAAACGTTGGACCATGCTCTATCGAACCCACCTAGTCTGTAATATGCACACTCAAAAAATAATGGTCAGTGACCAGATGAAAATGTTACCTTTTCACCAAAAAAATCACGAATTTCGGCAAAGAAACTCATTAGTTCAAAAAAGAAGCGCCGCTAAAGTGATATGTCGTTTTAAACGTTGGACCATGCTCTATCGAACCCACCTAGTCTGTAATATGCACACTCAAAAAATAATGGTCAGTGACCAGATGAAAATGTTATGTTTTCACAATAATAATTGGAAGTTTCACATAACCAAATTATGTACTTAACGATAGAAACTGCACCAAAATTTTTTATCTTTGGAAACATAGTTTCATTTTCTGTTGAGTCCACATATAGTTATATGTGCACCCTGAATAATTTGGAAAGATTGGACAATTTTAAAGTGACCCCATCTGAATCTCCTTCAGCGTCAAGTTAACATTTCTCTGTTAGAGCTCTGTTAAAGCTCTGTTAAGTCAGATGGTTTGTGTCTTTGCTAGTTAAATTCGGAATTTAACTTCACGCTCTTCAATTTTCGTCCTGAAAATATTTTTTAAATCGCATGACTTCCACCAAAAATTTTCAAACATTGGTTGTAGGGGTTAACCGCGAAAGATCCAATATCGTTCGTGAAGTGATGCCGAATGATACCTTATTTTTTTTTTTTTGCTATACTGCAGTTGTCAAAACTATTTGTTCGAACAAAACAAAACGCGTTAACTAATTAAGAAATCTTAAATTTCGTTCTTGAGTAGTTAATTCAATCTTTATTCTGCGGAATAATACACTTAAAATATGTTTTAAGTTGACTTCCGCCTTTTATATATTGAATTTAGTTTTTTATTTTTAATGTGTTGATGTTTTGAATTAATTTGTTTCGAACATAACATAATATAATAATACTTATTATTCATACAATTAGACTGGTGCGCGCTTCAATTAAAAAAAAATTTATTATTTTCGATTTGAAAGCAAATATACATACATATTCTTAGTATTGATTAAAGAATAACATATAAAAAAAAGAGCTGATACTGGTGAACAAAATAATTCATCTTTTTTAAACCCACATCAATTGTTACTGCAACCCTTTTTACAAATAAAATATTGTATCAAGAATTTTTTCTGATGCAGTCGACAAAGGGATTGTATCGTGGTTAGTCTGTTAGAAATGTGCTCGCGATGTAATTTATTCCTGAAAATGTGTTTTTTTGTTTCATTTAAGCTTAGGAGTTCAAAAATCTGACGTGATGGGCTATAAATTTGTTCGGCGAAATAGATTAAGACAACGTCCTCTTTCAGGATTATATCGGTTTACTCTGTAAGAAAAACACTGTCACACAATGTAATCAGCTTTTCTAAAAGGTAACTCAAAGTAGTCTCTTTCAAAGAAAAAGTTGATAGCAATGCGCATACTTCAAACTTTTGAAATATGCATTTTTTTTTTTAATTAAAGCTAACAAATCATCAGAGCCCGAATTTTTAAAAGAAGAATTAAATTTTTAATTATTTTAAGTTAAACATTTTTTTTTAAAAGTTCGGGCTCCAACGATTGGTTGAAACTTTGAAAAGCTTCCATTAAAAAAATAAATAATTCGGTTCCGACAAATAGACGATAGTATATCCATAGTATATTGTGTTTACTTCAAATTTAATATACACAGTACCAGGAGACCGACCAAAGTTCGGTTTTTCGATTTCAGGTTGAAAAAGTCGAAAAAATGTAATGCAATTGAATGAGATGTCGGAAATATTGAATATGGTTGAAAAGCCGAAAACAAGTTAAAAAAAATTTGAAAGAAGTTGATTAAATATGAAAAATGTTGAAAAACATTGAGAGAGGCTGAAGCGGGTGAAAAAGTTTGATAAACTCGATAGTATATTAAAATGTTGAAAACGTTGAAAGAGATTGAAAAGCTCAAAAAAAGTTGAAAGTCTCGGAAAAAGATGAATGAGGTTGAAAAGCCGAAAAAACTTGAATGTGGTTGAAAAAGTCCAAAAAATATGGAACGTGTTGAAAAAAGTTGATAAGGTTGCAAAATATTGAAAAAGTTGAAAGAGTTTGAATAGTTCGGAAAAAGTTGAACAAGGTTGAAAAATTCGAAAATATATGGAAAATGTTGGAAAAAGTTGAAAGAGGTTGAAAAATGTTGAAACAGTTGAAAGAGGTTGAATAACTCGAAAAAAGTTGAATAAGGTTGAAAAATTCGAAAAAATATGGAAAATGTTGAGAAAAGTTGAAAGAAGTTGAAAAATGTTGAAACAGTTGAAAAAGGTTGAATAACTCGAAAAAATATGGAAAATGTTGAGAAAAGTTGAAATAGGTTGAAAAAGTCAGACAAATTTGGGAAATGTTGAGAAAAGTTGAAAGAGGTTGAAAAATGTTGAAACAGTTAAAAGAAGTTGAAAAACTCGAAAAAGTTGAATGAGGTTGAAAAAGTCAATCAAATATTGAAAGCGTTGAAAATATTTGAAAAATGTAGAAAATCGTTGAGAAAAGTTGAAAGAGGTTGAAAAATAATGAAGCAGTTGAAAGACGTTGAAAAACTCGTTGAATGAAGCTGAATATATTGAGACCAAATTTTATTAGGATCACTTCTTTAGTTTGCTAAATATGGCATCAACGTTATAAGTTTGTATGGGAGGTGCCTCGCCCACTAATGAAATCCCATCAAATTCATATAATTTCAAAGCTTATGGTAACCGACACCTCTACACAAAATTTAAAGAATATTACTCCGATAGCACACTAAAAATAACATTTAAAGTGTTTTGCTTATATGGGAGGTGCCACACCCACTGATGCAATCTCGTCGATTTTCATTTAATTTCAAAGCTTATGGTAACCGACACCTCCACACCAAATTTAAAAAATTTGACTCCAAGAGCACACTAATTGTAGCCTTAAACATTTTTTGCTTGTATAAGAGGTGCCACGCCCACAAATGCAATCCCATCGAAATCCATTTAGTTTCAAAGCTTATAGTAACCGACATCTCTATACCAAATTTAGAAAATATTACTCTCATGGAACAATAAATGTAGCTTTTAACTGTTTTCGCTTGTATGGAAGGTGCCACTTCCACAGGTGCCGTTTCGCCCACTTTTTGTTACAAGATACCCAATAGCCAGTATATTTGACATGTCAAATTTCATAACGATTGCGTTGTTAGTTTTCTTATTATAACGTCTATAAATATTGTGGGCTGTGCCACGCCCTTCAACGAGTTTTGCCAGTATAGTGGCATAGCTTGTTATAATGATCTCATTCAGCGGTATTAACTCTAAAATTTTTATAAACATCCTCGGTGTCAAAGTTTTCAATTATTGAAATATGCCACGCCCACTGTTCCGATTCCGCCCACTTTTGATAGCATTTAAGATATTTATGATATGCATCCGTCTACCAAATTTCGTTGCAATACCTTGAGCTTTGCGAGCTATAACGAAATAAAAATTAAAATTTAGGGCTGTGCCACGCCCCTGTTAGAAACTTGAAAAACTTTAAACCTAGTCCAATCTTTATTTTGTTCACATATGAACGAAATCCCGAAGTTTTATCAAAATCGCTGCAGCCGTTTTCGAAATAAAGTTCAGCCATACAGTGACTTACAAAAGTGTTCACAAAAAAACATATTTCTGGTTTTAAAGCTGTATTTTTTTTTTGTAAAAAAGGTTTTTAAAAAAAAGTGTGCAGAAAACTTGCAAATTCTTTATTCTAGCTTTATTCTAGTATATTTGACATGTCAAATTTCATAACGATTGCGTTGTTAGTTTTCTTATTATAACGTCTATAAATATTGTGGGCTGTGCCACGCCCTTCAACGAGTTTTGCCAGTATAGTGGCATAGCTTGTTATAATGATCTCATTCAGCGGTATTAACTCTAAAATTTTTATAAACATCCTCGGTGTCAAAGTTTTCAATTATTGAAATATGCCACGCCCACTGTTCCGATTCCGCCCACTTTTGATAGCATTTAAGATATTTATGATATGCATCCGTCTACCAAATTTCGTTGCAATACCTTGAGCTTTGCGAGCTATAACGAAATAAAAATTAAAATTTAGGGCTGTGCCACGCCCCTGTTAGAAACTTGAAAAACTTTAAACCTAGTCCAATCTTTATTTTGTTCACATATGAACGAAATCCCGAAGTTTTATCAAAATCGCTGCAGCCGTTTTCGAAATAAAGTTCAGCCATACAGTGACTTACAAAAGTGTTCACAAAAAAACATATTTCTGGTTTTAAAGCTGTATTTTTTTTTTGTAAAAAAGGTTTTTAAAAAAAAGTGTGCAGAAAACTTGCAAATTCTTTATTCTAGCTAAAAAAAAATCAAAACTAAAATATTCCACGTTTTGTTTAACTTAGGTAGTTATTTTTATACTTAGTCTTTTGTGAACAGTTTTATAACTTAAAGTAATAAAAACATTTTAAATCATTTTTTAATATTTTATGTGGCCGCTTTTGGCTTTAGTGGTGAAGTGTATTTTCTTAGGCATACTCGCTTTCAATTTTTCTAGTATTTGAGTACTGATCACGGACCATTGTCCATTGGCGACCTTCCATAGCTCGTCCAGATTTTGTGGGGTTATTTGACTTGTGGGTATTTTTTTTAAAAAATATTCCACAAATTTTCAATGGGTATAATTTCCGGTGACTGTGCTGGCCAATCCAAGCAGGCAATATTTTGGTCTCGAAGCCTTTTCATTGTAATTTTAGCCATATACTTAGGGTCATTATCCTGCAAAGGGATGATATCGTCTGGCTCGTAGCCGAACTATTCCTGACTAGGTGAGCGTAAGGCCACTCGAATGTTTAAATAATCTCTTGCTTTTATTATTCCATTGATTCTGTATATAAATATATTAATATACAATTTTAGCTCCTTTAATAATAGTAGATAGTACATGCGTATGTACTTATGTGTAACGCTATACTCAAGAATAATCTTTAATTTTCTAACAAATGTGCTTGGGGTCTGTGATATGTAATTGTGTTGCCTAAAAAGCATAAATAAAAACTTACTTGATAATTAAAGTTGTGTTATTTATCGCTTTTCGCTATTGTTGTCAATTGACACTTATTGAACAAAAAAAAAAAAAAACAAAAGCAATCTACTTAATCTTGTAACTTCATATGATTTTCCACTTAAAAAATTAAAAGTTATTTCTAGTAAAATCGCATTTTAAACACGATTAACAATTCTCTACATGGACGCAAACTTGATTTAATTCTGCGCTTATTTCATTTAAATATAATTTAGAATTCAGGAGTTCAACAACCTGTGATATTTTCGTTTTATTTTTGTTTTTGCGGCTTCAAAAAGTTTCGCCTTCCAGTTTATTCTTGTTTGCATGTACCTACATTTTTCGTCTTTGTATTTTTATTTGATTTCATTAAAAACTGCGCATTGTTATTAACTTTGATGTGTGTATTTTCATTATTTGTGTTAAATGTTGACAAAATTAACGTGTGTTTCAAAATAATTCCATTTTTCATTTCACCGCTGCATATGTACATACATACATATATGTTTTAAATAATTTTTCAATAAAGTAAAATAGATATTTTTGAAAAATTGACGTCATTAGGTCGTTTTTACTTCTAAAAAGTCATGAAATTACCGTATAATTCGGTAAGCAATAAAGAGTGTTATAAATCACCAACCAAATATGTTGGTGAGAACAACAAATCGATAATCAGGGATTTTCTATGAATTTATATGAAATTCACATGACGTTTCGACGAGCACTACATTCTGCACTCAGATTTCTTTGACATAAAAGGTCGCCGTCGCTTTTTTGAAAAAATGAATTAAATTGTATAACTAAATAATAAAAAAGTTAAATTGTTTTATCGCGTCTGCCTCTGATATATTGTGTTAATGGCATAGTATATATAACGAAAATATAAATGGCAGACGTCCACACTGCTGCATTTTTAATAACACTGCTGCATGTTAATCATTTTATTACGGTAATTTTTGAAAAAAACAATGAAAATTATACATTTTATTGCTCCAATTCTGTTCTAAAACACAAAAAATTACCTTCGGTGACCTTGCCGATTTTACATATAAAGCACCTGCAACTTCGTTCGTATCGCCAAATAAGCTTTCAACGGAGCGCTCGTCGAGCAATGTGTGATATCAAAGAGATTACAAGAACAATTGCATATAAAGGAGAAAGAAATGTAGAGTCTTTGGCGCACTATGTTTATATTTGTTGCTAAGAGCTGCTCAACGCAAGTAATTTAAATATAGTATGCTTGCAGACTTCTAAACGTCGGCTAACAAAGCTTACTGATGATATGACGTAGCGGTCATTGAAACTAGTATAAGCTGCTGGTTGCCCATTTTTTTATTCTTTATGCATTTTGCGCTGTAATTTTTTTGTGTTTTTTGCACTTACGGTAGTCAACAGGAGGCTCAGTAAAAAATAATTATTAAATTATGATCTGTTCTAACACACAAACAAAAAAGCTTATTTAAAATAGTTCGAGCTCCAGCAGAAAACTATAAAGGCTCTGTAGATATCCAGGCTGGATAGACCCCAAAACTTTTTTTTAACTTTTCTTCGAATATTTCATTCCCAGAATGTCATAGATAATTTCTGACTTTTTTATTTAGCAAAATATTAAACTGTTTCCTTATTTTATAGCTTAGAAAGTAATAAACCGTAATATGGTTCCTGCCCGGCATATGATTTACCTTATTCTAGAAAGAAAGTTGGGGGCTTTTCACTTTAAATAAGATAAATTACCGTTTTATTTTTACTTTTTGAAAATCTACACATTGAACATCTCAGCGCTATTTTTGCCTGTGCAAATATGTCCTATTGAGATAAAACCTTGAATAGTTATTTTAAAAGGGTCAAGTTTAGAGCACTATAGCACTGCGTCAGCATGTGTTAGAAACAAAGTATTAACTGTACAAATTTGCCATAATCAGCAGTAGCTACTATTCAGAAGCATACCTATATTAGCGATCTCACTGTTATTTTATGGGAAAGTACTAACTTTTCACAGAATTTTCATTAAAATTTCATTTGGTTTTATCTAATTTTGGATGATAACAGCGCAATGTGCACGCCTGTTTATTTGTATTATATTATATATTGTATAGTAATTGACTAAATTTATATTTCATTAACCCGATTAATTCGTGCATGCCGAAACAGATATCAGACTGATGAGCGAATTTCGCTTTTTCCCCTCTCTTTTCTTTTTCAGCCAGGTTTGAAAGAGTTTTGCTGGCCATGTTCGGTCAACACCAGGCTATTGACGCCTGGTTGCCTGTCTGTCAGTTTTCGTTCCAACTTTTTATTTGTTACCCCGTTCAAGATTTTGTAATAATAAATGTGCTGTTTTTGCTACTGTTACTGTTTTTAAGTAAATGTTGTTGGTGTCAACGTCTGGATCGTTGCCCTTTAGTCAAAGCAAAAAGGCTGCAACAATATGTAGGCTTATTTATGTGTAAAATTTTTGATTATGTGTAAGTGTGTCTGTGTGTGTCGTTTGTTTGTATGTATGTGTTTGTCTGGCAAACTTTGACTTATTTTGTTGGTTTTCTTAATGATTTCTTTACCCAGTGCCACATATTTTTCACTTTCTACCTCTTTTCTCTTTCTATTTATCTATCTACTTTGATATATTCACATCGTTTTCTTCTTTTAATGACGTTGGCCTTTTTTATCCTAAGCACATTGAAATAACACTATGAATATTTGGTAAACATTTTGTCCTTATAAGGACTTTTAAAGAGCGCTCCACTGTGTATTTTTTACAGACGCAGTTTTTTTATACATAGCAGGTGGTAGGAAGAGTATGAAAACTAACTGATTTAGGTCATTCAACCTCTGACATCAGCAAACGACGCAGGACTAACAATTTATTTGTTCATCTCCATTTCATTCCAGTATAGAAATTATTTTCTTTGTGTTTTACGTGTTAATAGTTATGGAGTGTTCTGCCAAACATTTGTTTTGCTTTTTAATGTAATGGCTTAAATTTAATTTAATTTATCACTGATAAGCAATGTCTGTTAGGTCTAAGTGGCTTGTGTTATATAAGGAACGACAACCCAATTGGAAATTATTGGAAACCTTATTAACAAGTGCAGGCTAAGTGTATATATTATCTAGGATTTTACACGCGCTTTCCTTACGACTATTTTAAAATTACAAACAGCGATTAAAATGTCCAAAAATAATTTTACTATATCAACTAATCTCTTAATGCTGCATTCCCGTACAATAGTGCATTGGTTCAATTTACGTTCGAAGAGCGTTCCTCTACTCAAAAATCTATAAAAAAAGAAAAATATTTCGGACAAAATCTTACTTAAATTATTGTACGGGAACGCAGCTAATGTTACCACCAAATCTAACTATCTAACACTATTTAACTTGTATGTCCAGAATTAAGAAATGCAACTTGCAGAATTAAAATAATTAGCAAAGCCGGTGCCAATTTTTTTAGACTTGAATTCAGCGGTACTGTGTATGTATGAACTGACTGATTTGGCATAGGAGAATCTAGCAAATTTAAATTCAATGGACAGCAGGATTAACTAGTTTGACAATAATAGCAAGCCCAATAAAAAAAAAACTCAAACCCCAAAAAATAAATATTTAATTGCTCTATATCAAATATACATTTATTATATTCCATCACATCGTTTTTTCAGAGTAGCCATATAAGTTAACTAGTAGAACTAGTTTTGTCCAAGGTAGATATATGTGACCGTCCTTAAGAAAAAAATGTATCTTCCCAAACAGGAATCGACCAACAGTAGAACAAATTGAATACACCATGTGCGTAGGTTATAAAGATTCCTTTCAATCGAGGTACAGAAGGACAAAGCGAATTTACCCTGTATGCAGAGTATAAAAATACCTTCCAGGCCATACCTTAGTTGCTGCCACCAGAGGCGTAGTGAGAATGCAGGGCGAATGGAGAAAATTTTGTTGAACTATTTTTTTTTTTTAACATTTCTTACCATTTAAACGTGATGTTACAAAAGAGAAAAATATAATAAATTCGGATTGTGTTTTTCCCAATGTTTTATCAATTTTACTCATTCAATATTGATGGATCGCGATCCATATCACAAATTATTTAAATATTTTGAAATCTGTATCTCGGATCGCAAATCTGCCAAACAAATTATTGTGTCATCCAAAATATATTCAAAATATAAACACTCTCTTAAAAATTTAGCATTCAATATTGATGGATCGCGATCCATATCACAAATAAGGCGCCTGCCTGCCACACGTTCAATATTTATTGTGATATTTGGATCGCGATCCATATTGATGGATTTTTGGATCGCACGCAAATGCTACACGTTCAATATTTATTGTGATATTTGGATCGCGATCCATATTGATGGATTGAGGGATCGCACGCGAATGCTACATATTCAATATTTATCGTGTCAGTATTTATATATTTGTTATTCTGAGTAGTTCGTCATTTAAAGGATGTCGCAAGAAAACAAAAAAAAAACCTGTTTAGCTATCTTGCTGGCTTTTTCTTTAAATCAAAAAGTGAAGAGAAAGACATGAAGTAAACCAATGGTTGCAAAATCGAGAAAAATTCTTCTTCTTCTTCTTCTTGTGTTCTGGGACTACAGAACATAGAGACCAAAATAAATTCTCTCCAACGACTGCGGTCTTAAGCGATGAGTTTTATCTGCTTCCACGAATGTTTCGAATCTCGAATTTCCTTTTCCAACGCTCTCCTTCACGTGGCTACTACCTTGTGAATTCCATTCACCACCTACTGCCTTATTGCGAACTGATAACACAAAATATGCTACACGTTCCATATTCATTGACAGATTTGCGATCCGCGATCCAGATTTCAAAATATTTCAATCTGCGATATCTATCACGATCCATCAATATTGCATGCTAGAGACATTCAATAAATATCGCGATACTGGATCGCGTACATGCAGGCGCCATAGGGTTATATCGATGAGTATGTAAGTAATTACTAGTAGTTTTGAATTCCATGATCATCTGACTGGTATGTTGGTATGTTGTCGAAAGCTATTCGAAAGTTTTTCGATATTCAAATGAAAATAAATCGCAAAAATTCAAGACGTTATAACCTTGCGCTATAATTTAGTACAGTCATTTGGCAAAACTTTCCAGGTAAAACTACCAAATGATTGTACTAATTGAGCTAAAAAAATTTTAAAGATGACCCTAAAGGTTAAAAGGTTCTCTCCTATAAAAATGCAGTAATAGCCTAGTTTCGAGAAAGATTTTCACTTCGAACAAATTCTGTCTGTATTTTCTGTAAAAGTTGGTTATGTCGAATATAGTATATTATGTTGAATGAGAAAAGATGGAAATCTATTGAGCATAGAAAATGCAAAGCATCTTCGATAAAAATACACAATCCATGCAGCGTTAAACATTTTCAAGGACATTTGCAACGTGTGAATACATTCAACTCGTCATACAATATATACCAGCAGCAAGAAATAGTCGACAAACGCAATCGTCAAGGCCCAATTCTTTTGCTTCACAATCAAAATGAAACCCAAACTAGTAAATTGGAGCAAAATAAACATTGATTTATGCAAATTGATGCAATGCAGTAATATTAAAGTGTATGAAAGAGTTTACTAATTTAGGAGGCGTAAATCTTTTCTTGTCCTTCATGACACATGTTTTTCACAAAAAAGTTTGAGTTACACGCAAAGTAGGTAGTAAAAAGTCAGAAAATCATTTGCAATAATCTTAGGTAGAACAAAAGCAAAATTTTTATCAAAAGAGACAAAGACAAGTCCAAAATTCCAGTCTATTATTTGTAATGTGGTTAGGAGTTATTTTGATTAAGCAAATGTGCCCAAATTCGGCGTCAAATTTGCATCGGCATCGTTTACAAAAGTGTAACATTTATCGGTAAACTTACCGCACATTTAACTGCAATATTTAGCGATGCAGTGCATATTAGGTTGTGGGAAATGAATAAAATATTTTTATACCCTACACAGAGGGTATATTATAAGTGCGCGTGGCACGTATATAAAGTTTATATAGGGTTTTTTAATAGAGTCGGATAGATTTTGACAGTTCATGGCAGGCATATTGTTTTGTCTGTTGTTGAAAATGGGTGTTCTATTGTGGCATAGATGCGCACCTTCCTCTTTCTCAATTTTAGAGACATTTCAAGAATACGACATAAACAAAACATCAATTATCTCGGAATTCATTTTCACTGAGATACCGCTTTGTGCCTCTGAGGGCGGAATAGGCATTTCAAATAAAACAAAAAACTCGTTGATATCTAACACACAACTTGTTTAATTCAATATCATCCACACGTTCTTATTCAAAAGTCCATATATTATTGACCAGCGTCACCACCTGAGTGGATTAAGCCATTTCTGTCTGTCTGCGTGTCTGTCTGTATGTGAAAATCACGATTACGGGAAAACCAAACACTCCTTCAAATAAGTTTCTTGACATTGAAAATGTAGTGTTGGTGTAGGACACAAATCTTTTTTTCACTAGAATTCTTATATTATGAGTTTGGAGGTGACCTGAGTTTGCATTTTGAAGGTACTATGCGCACATATATCAGTAGATTTTTAGTTTGCTAAGTTCTTTCTATAGGCCTATATTTGATCTGAATTTGTGAACTCTGTTTTGATATTTTCACTAAATAAATATTACATATTCTTATCTATTTATCCGTTAAATATCTTTAATTAACATTTATAAATAAATTAGCATAATTCACTGTAAAAAGTTTATCCCAAACTAGGGGCCACGAACTCAAAAAATTAGAAGCAAGGCCGCATTTTATCACGAAATAGGGTTCAAATAAGAGGTCTGTAAGAATATTAATAATAAAAGAAATACATTAATTTACTCACAAAACACCAATATTCATCAGACAAGCTTTCAAACTGATATCATATTCAGAAAAAAAAAATAAAAGATCTAAAAGTCGTAAGAGCCTTAAGGAGGAGGTAGGGTCTGAGTCTTAAGCATCAATTTAAGAATGTTTTTAGTGATATGGTAATAATAATTTTATTTTTTTAAAGAATATATGAATATATATTTTTGTACAATACAAAAATCATTATATGTGACTGGGAAAGTTAAAGGGACCTACGGTACGAAAATAAATTTTCGATAAAAACGACTTTGAAGTTAAGAAGTGGTTTTTTATGCGTATGAACGTTTTTATAGCATCAAACTTATTACTCGGGGGTTTTTGGGGTCGCTGATTACGAATCGGGTATCAGATTTTATAAGAATTTTTTTTTTGTATACTTAAACAAAATCATCAATTCCGGGGCCATAAGTCGGCCATAAAGTTGTGCTCCAATCGACCTCAAATTTTAACATGATACTCTTGAATAGTTGTACTATCAAATAAAAAAAAAATGGAAAACAATTTTTTCCAGACCCTACCCTCCCCTTAAGCACCGAAATTGAGCACATTTACCATAGCCCTCTGTGTAGCTTTTTAAAGTGTATGCGCCCACTTTTTTCCTGATGCTAGACCGAACTATTTTTTAAATTCATATGTATGAATAAGTATGTGCAATTCAAGTTCCATTCCTTTAAATATTTCTCTAAGTATAGGGATTAAAGGTTTTGTTTCTTCGTGAATGCCAGCCTACTTGTTGGAATGCGCCTTCTCCTTGGCAATAGCTTTTCCGAATCATTCCAACTATTTGTGTGATATTTGGTTTTATTACTTTACATAATTCTCTTAGTATAACGTTTTGAAGATTTTACTTGCAGGTGACACGCCTGACCAAACATTTCCTGTATTTGTGTGAAATTTAGTTTTTCAACCTAACACACTTCTGTATAGTGATTTCAAGTTTTTACTTTTTTGGTACTATAGATGCCACGCCCTCTTGTGGAAATCCCACAACTTTTTGTTTGCATCTTGTTCAAGTCGTTCTTAGTATTTGTGAGAAATTTGGTTACACTACACCAAATAATTCTCTGAATATAGCGTTTAAAAAGTTTTATTTGTACAGGCGGTAGGCATGTTCGTAAACAGATTTCACCCAAGAGCCCTGTTTGAAGGTGTAGTCTATGTACCGAAATTCACTCAATTATTTTGCTTGTTTTCCCGTAATCGTGATTTCCACATACAGACGGACTTGTCTAAATTGACTCAGATAGTAACTCTGATGAATTATACATATTATTTTCTATACCTGACAACTCCATCCACACATCCAACGGAGTGACAAAGTGAATACCTGAGTGTAGGGTATAAAAATATTTGTCTTGACTCAAAAGCAACTAAGATACATAAAGGCATTTCCGCCAAAAGGCCAACCGGTTAAAACCAGTTCAAAACGGTTAAAATACTTTTTCACAGCCATAGCACAACATAATCGCATTGTTTTTTTCTTTGTTGGAAAGGTTGTGAAGAGAAAAAGGAACATGTATACTTTTTTCTCAATAGTAGGCGGTGCCACGCCCCTATCAGAAAAAACGTTTTCACGGCTAAACTAATGAACCGGTTTTGATGAAATTTTGCTTAAAGGTAGATTGAATCGTAAGATTGATTATTAGAAACTCTGGTTTCTTAAAGGGGTCGTGGCATCGCTCCAAATGGGAAAAAACGGTATCACGGCTGTGCCACTACACCGATTTTGATAAAATTTGGTATGTAGATAGTGGGCGTTGCCATGTCTCTTACAGGAAAAACGTTTTAACAGCAAAAAGACAAGTTTTATATTCTTTTAAGAAAAATATTTATCACTAATTAATTTGATAAATGTAAATATCTTAAATAATATTATCTATATAAATATTAAAGTCGTTTTGAAAAATTGCCCAAGTGAACCAAAATGGAAAAATATGTCCCGTTCGAATGGATTATTATGCCATGTAAGAAAAAAGTAAATAAGATTTTTCAATCAAACGAAATCTATTAAAAAGTTATATTATTCCATAACATTTTAGTCGCATTAAAAATGCTGCCAAGTTTTGCTGACATCTGCTTTTCTATAGATTGCCATGAAAAACACTTCCGTTTTTTGTCCCGTTCGAATGGCTTTTTTATTGCCTCTATCTTGGAACCAGTATTACGTCTGGCATCAACTTTACCACTCAATATAGTGCTACAAAAGGGCTATTCCTTAAAGTAACAGAAAAAAATGAAAGTGTTTTACTTTGACTTTTATTCCACTTTAAAAGTGCACTTCTGTCTCGTTCAACATGAGAGAAATGCCCATATGTAATATGTAGTGAAAACTTATGGCTAGTTAAACGTTTTTAATTGTTGAAATGTTTAAAAATTCATAAAAATTTAATAAAAACGAAAAGATGCAGCGAAAAGTCGATTTAGATGAGATTGTTCACTACATTGACGTAGGAAAAAAAAACCCAAAAGTAACAACGACCAGCGCTGCCACTTTGCTACTATCGTAGCAAATTTGCTACACTTAAGCAAAAAACAACACATTTGCGACTTTGTTACCCACTCTCATCAAATGTATCAATTTTGCTACACTTTTCCCATTTCCATATAATTACTTTTTCTCGTGCGATTTTTTTATTAAACACATTTTCCACTTTATTGGCAAATTCTGTATCAGAACTAGCTGAATTGTCAACTAAACAAAGTTTTCATGATTTCTAATGTCAGTTACTGCTTTTCAAAAAAACTGCTTGCTTTGCCAAACAGCAGTGCATCTGCAGAGCGAATTTTTTCAGATCTCAATTTAATAAAAAATAAAAAAGTAACTCCTACAAAAAAGATACCATAGATCAAATAATGGCTGCAAAATGTTTGATCTATCAGATGAATTATATAATATGTTTATGAATTATTATTATTTATGTGAATTGAATGTTAGTTACATTTATGTTATCTTTTTTTACACCATTTTGAATTTTAATGTGATATTTTCGTTTTATAAAAAAGCTTATGTTTAGTTTACTGTTCAATAAACGATAATTGAGCCATTTATTGACTTTTGCTACGCTGCTCATCGTTTTGCTACGCAATTTTGCTACAAAAATTTTATCCAAAGTGGCAGCCCTGATAACGACTACTTGAATAATACACAACAAACTTTATTTTTATAAAAAAAGAAAAGAAAATAAACAGATACAAACAGGCAAAACACAGATAGAAAGAGATGGTGTAAAGTTTCGATTATACAAATTGCTTTTTCATTCGTATGCGTGCGTGTTTATTGAACTTAAGAAAACAACAACGCAGCAGAATTTCAAAGTCGAAAGTAAATTGTATAAAGAAATAATAATAATAAAAAAAAATGTAAAATAAAACACGTTTTTAATATGATTTAAATGTTTGACAAAAACTGCAAAACTGAAGTGCATATTTTAGGAAATTTCGTATGCAGTTTCAGGAAAAGTGAGTTTAAACTTGAACTCAAAAAAATAATGTTCTTTAAATATTTCAACTATTTTTAATCAGTTTTAAATTCACAAAAGAAAAAAATTTCGATCAAAATGAACCTGAACAAAAAAAAATATTCATTTCCCATGAAAAATGATACGTTATTCCGAAAATTGCAGGTAGGTGCCAAGGCAAAATCGAAACGAGCTTGTAGGTAAAATTCCTAGCGTCATAATTTGGGTGGGGCAAAACAATTAGGTGTCACTCCTAAGGATTTCCCAAATTTTTAAATTTGAAATTACTGGAAGATGTAGTCTTCTCCACTTAACCTTTAAAATATGCCTTAAAAAATTTTTACAAAGCTCCGTCGGGTGTTACTCCTAAAACTGTCATTTCGGACAGCCCACTCCCACCGGACTCGGTACTCTACTTGTTAAAATGAATAATATGTCACATTTTGATGTATGTATGTACAATTAAAATTTAAAGAACAATTTATTGACAATTATACATATGTATAATGACATGATTTATAATTAAAAATTTGTACAATGAACTTTTTTTGTCATTTTTATTCAACAAACATGACAAAGATTGTTATCAATTATACAATTTTAAAGTGACATGAATTGGATCCTCTACAAAGGGTTGCAATCCAACAATATTAACCAACGGGTTTCAAATTCACAGATCACCACTTGAAAGCTCATTTTAAAGGGCAAGGATGGTACGAAATGATGCTTTTGTTAAAAATAAGCTGATCAACTTTCTTTGAATCCTATACATGGCCTCGAAAGTAGACAAAAAACATCATGTTTTAGGTACTTAGCCTCAAATATTTCAGGATTCCGACATGATGGGTCAATTCTGAGGCCAGATTCGGATTCAGCGTAAAAAATTACGTCGAAAAACGACCCTTTTCAGCTCAACAACTCTAATCACTTATTCATTTAGATACCTTTTTTGTAAAAAATAATTTTTCAATACAATTTACATGTAAAACTAACACTTCATATCATAAACTTACTTTTTAAGCAACAGCACCTTAAAAAAAACAAAAAAAAAAAAAATTTGAATCACCCTAATGTACATATTCATATGCAAATACATTAGGGTGTTTTTTTTTTCAAACTTTAGGATAGGGATTTTGTTTATTTTTTCCGTTTTATCGGAAAAATATTGACCATCAGTGACGAGGTATTCCATGGACAAAATAAGAACCATTTTAGGCAAAAATGATTTTCCACCAGAAACCATAAATAGAATGATAAAAAGATTTTACATACAACGAAACACAGAAAAAAGAAAAGCAGAAGTAATTTACAAGTCGATGACATATGTTCCTCAACTAACTGACAGACTACAAAAATCGGATATATACGACAAAGAAAGATACAAAATCGCACCAAAAATTATAAACACAGTTGGACAATATTACAGCAATACAAAAACTAAAATTGAAAATAATGACAAATCAAACATTATTTACAAAATCCCATGCGGTGGAGGTGTAACAACAAAGTGCAATATGGTATATGTAGGGACCAGAGATGTGCAATGAGTGGCTCGTTTTTATTTACCATTCGCTTATTCATTGCTATTGCGTGCTTTTATTCGACAACATATGAAACGAGTGCTGCAGTGCATTGCCTTTGAATTTCATTGCCATTGCCTGCCTCTATTTTCTTTGAACATACTCGATAGACAAGCACTATTCACTCATAGCTCGTTCATTCGTTTCCATTTTTATGAAACGAATTATATGGCTATGCAACGAATGCTATGGCTATGCAACGAATGCTATTGCACAGCATCGAATACCTCATACGATTTGAGCTCATGCTATTGTAGAGTAGTACTTTGCTTGCCGTTGCTTGTGATTGTTGAGTTTCTTCTAAAAGACAAAATAAATTCTTATTTTAAAGCATGGAAAATACACAAGTCAAGGAAAATATAGTGAAAAAAGTTAATGCTGCGTAATGACATTCGTTGCATAGCCGTAGCATTCGTTGCATAAAAATAGAAACGAATGAATGAGCTATGAGTGAATAGTGCTTGTCTTTTGTAGTGTGTTCGTTGCCTTCAAAGAAAACAAAGGCAAGCAACGGCAATGCGATAAAAAAGTACTGCACGTCAGCATTCGCATTCGCTTTGAGTGAGCAGTGTTTTCATTCGTTTCACACGTTTGATGCATAGTGTTGATTCACAATTTGTTTTTTGTGAGTGTTTCACAACTGCGTATGAATGCATTCGTGCACATCTCTGGTAGGGACTACTAAAAATAAATTAAAAACAAGAATGTCAGCACACCGATCGGACCAAAGGTTACGGCATCAATCTGACCAAAAAACTGCATTAGCAGCCCACTGTGCAAGACTAGGACACACAGCTGACATTGACAACGTTAACATACTGCAACAAGAGACAAACTACAAAAAAAGACTAACATTAGAAATGCTCCACATCATTATCATCCCACAAGAGCAAAGAATAAACTTTAAAACTGATACTGAGAGCGTTGCACACAATTATAGGTATCTAATAAGAAAATAAAAAACAATGAAAGTAGTTGATGTCCGAATTTAGTATAGTAATAATAATAAAATATGTTGTGATTTATGTTGTTTTTAAAAAAATTTTTTGTTTCATGTTAATTTTTATGTAATTTTCATTTATGTTAATGTAAGCATATTTTTCTGACGAATATTGTAAAAAATATAAATTATTGCTGTGTATTTTTTTTTGTTTACAGTTTCCTGAAGATGACTTTAAAATAAAGTCGAAATATCGAAAATAATAATAAAGTAAAAATTATATAAAAATCCAAAAATATTTTATGTACTGACCTACAGCCAGATTAAAAAACTAAGAACGTTTATTTTTTCCTATATTATAGCTTGAGGAATAAAAATAATTGTCCCAACATTTGAGCTTCCTAGCTCAAACCTGAAAACTGCGCGAACAGAGTTTATGTCCAATTCCGTTGAAATTTAACGAAAAAACCGACTTACTAAAACGTAGAAAAAGTCTGCTTTAGGTGCCAAGATATAGCGTTTTGGGTTTTTTAGTTGAATGGGGGTCGCCACCCACTGTTGTAAAACCAAGCCCACATTTTCGTGTGACTAAAAATGCGGAAAAAATACACCCGAGGAGGTATTTTTTTTTTTTAAATTTGCGGTCCTGTGTGCCTACATATAGTAACTTCGGGTATTGTGATATGGGTATTTTTGTATGTTAAATTACACGTAACTTTTATAACATAGCTTCTACTTCTTTATGTATTATGGTTTGTTGATGCATTATGCAGTATATTACGACTTAGGAGCTTTTTAGCGTAAGCCAATCTGAAGCTATTTCAACGAGATGGAAAAAAGCCAAGTGACACCACTAAATTAAATTGGCGGGTAATGTGATATATAGCGTTAGGATAATGTGATATACCAACTTTAAAAGCATAACAAGTATAAAACAGTAGGAACTAATAATACAATAACATTATATCTTTCAATAGAATTTCCATAAAAAAGGAAACTAGATTTCAACTGAATCAATAAGCGAAAAGCAGAACATATTAAGTCAGAATATGAGCCACATACACAAATTGCTTGCCGTCTTGGAAGACAATCATTGTGAGCTCAAATTAAATCGCATTGCAGGCATTGAACTCAGGTCTGAATCTTTGTATCCCTTTGGAAGGATTTGTTGCAAAAAGCACAGGTAATGTCCTTGCTGGGTGGACCAAATCGAACTATATAACATTACCCGAATTTCAGTTTTAATATACTCGGGATATTTTTATTAAAACACATTTCAGTAAATAAAGAATTCACATTATTTATGACTAAGTATATTCATACACTAACAAATTATAGTACTTGGGCTATAATACTTACTTTATTTTGGGCTTAATTCACTCATGAAATGCACACAAATAAAATCTCGACTTGTGGCTAAATCAATTTCACTGCACTGAGACCAAAAACAATAAATGCGAACGCACAAAACCTTGTAGCACATATCTTTTACCGTTAGTGCTATGTTGACAAAAAAAATTTTGTCGAGATTTGCTTATTTAAGGAAATATGATGGCATATCACATTACATGACCATATCACAATAGCCGAAGTTACTCTAATAGAATCGGGTTTGAAGAAAATTCTCCCAAAATTTCAGCTTCCTAGATCAAACCCGCGAATCGCGCATCAACTTTGTTTTTTAGTACAATTCGTATAAAAAACGAAAAAGCAAAACAACGAAAATCAGAAAATTTACTAAAACGCAAAAAAAATCTGTTTTTCGTTGTTTTGCTTTTTCGTTTTTCATACGAATTGTACTAAAAAACAAAGTGGATGCGCGGTTCGCGGGTTTGATCTAGGAAGCTGAAATTTTGGTAGAACTTTCTTCAAACCCGATTCTATTATATAGGTACAGGACCGCAAATTTCAAAAAAAAAAATAAAAATACCTCCTTCGGGTGTATTTTTTCCTCATTTTTAGTCACACGAAAAATGTGGGCGTGGTTTTACAACAGTGGGTGGCAAGCCCCATTCAACTAAAAAACCCAAAACGCTATATCTTGGCACCTAAAGCAGACTTTTTCTACGTTTTAGTATGTCGGTTTTTTCGTTAAATTTCAACGGAATTGGACATAAACTCTGTCCGCGCAGTTTTCAGTTTGCCAAATTTTGTTTTTCCATTTTTTTTTGTTGTTTTATTTAATAGTATATATTTTCAAAAGTATCCTGTTGCAATTTGAGGTCGATTGGAGTAAAACTGACGAAGATACAGTGTCTTGAGTCTCGATGATTCTGTGTAAGTATATGAAAAACTAACTTGTCAAAGTCGGTGGACACCTTTTCTCAAAAACTACTGGACCGATTTTCTTGAAACTTGACACACTCTTTTAATACATATAAAACCAGGTAATGACGAGGGGGGTTTTTTTTTTTCATTACAACCAGTTCTGCAATTATAAATATACTGATTTTTGCCCTTTTTTTTTAAAAAAAATTCGTTTGTTGGCTTAAAAATTATGCCAAAATCCTAAAAATCGTCAAAGAAAAAAAAGCCTTCGTCAATACCTTTAAAAACTTATAAGCTAAAGAAAGTTTTTTTTTTTTGATTTTAGATGATAACGTGATGAGATATCTTGTCCACTGCAAACCACCTTTTTTTTAGGCGTCTGCGGAAATTTGCTGCCAATGGCTTATTTTGCAATATTTTTTAATTAAATTTTCACAGAATACTCTTTAAATATTGTACTTGGGTAATTCCATGGTAACTCGCGTTACATCTAAAAAGTATTTTTGAGTTTAATGATGCCATAAATTTTAATTATTTATGTTAACTAATAAAATTGGATTCTTTGTGAACACATAACATTTCTCATGTCCTACATTAGTCTAAAAATTCAGTGTTAACATAGTATTTATCCAGTAAAATAATAAATTGTGTTGGTAACTCATGTTACCATTTTTGGACAACATGTTCAGAGAGTAAATTTCATTTGAAAGTTTCTCCGAAATTTGTGAGCACACTGCTTTATATTTGACATAAATAAATGAGCAATATATCAATAAGCTTACCATTATTAGAAACAACGATAATGAATCGTAATTTTTAAATTAATTCAAAAATAATGTGGTAACTCGCGTTACAAAAGATTGGTAACTCGTGTTACCAAACACTTTTATACCAATATAAGGAGCTTTTTCTAGCTGTAATACACAAGAATAAAAATAAAATCAAAGTTGAATAATAATAAGGAACTTCTTCAGTCTTTAATGTGCAAAAATTAAACAAAAATTTAAATTAAGCAAAAATTGAATAATAAATCAAATTACTCTAGAATGCATAACTCGGGAATGCAGTGAATTATGACTTAAGTACAGATAATGGTATATTATCCTCAGAACTATAACTATCACTCCTACATCCATACACATCTTCATAATAGAATGTTTTAGTCTGATGCCCATGTTTACTTCTTTTGATGTTTGGGCCATTTGCAGTTTCTCATTTCGCCAGTAAATTAAATGGGTTTTGGATATTCCGACGTTCATTACGTATTATTGCTTTCTTTTCTGCTTCTAACAAACTATCAATTTTTGCTCTCTTCTTTGCTATACTCTTTCGGCAAACTTCCCTATGTGTCTTTTTGAAATCTTAGTATTTTCCCTCGACTTTTAATTTTTCCCTCTTTTCGTTTTTTCGGCAGCCGAGAGCTGCATTTGGTCCTAAACAAAAAAAAAAATTTCAGTCTAAAGAAGATAGACAAAAATTATCAGAAACTCTTGTTAAATGATGAAGGTGTGAGTTACCGGTAACTCGCGTTACAAAAAGTACTTACATTTAATTTAGACTAGTAAAATCAAACGGAGGATGTTTTAACCGTTATACGGTACAAATTGAAACATAAAAAGAGAATCCAAGTTTTTGTTTGAATTAGACAACAAACACCTACAATACTAGAAAAAAATGTACTTATTGGTAACTCGCGTTACAAAAAACAAGGGTATCTTTTTTCTTCATTTTTAAACACTCAGCTTTCTCAAAACGAGTGTTGCAACGCATTGTTGATAACATGAATATATGTAATATTAGGTACATGAAACTAACTTACCAACTAAAACAAGAAACTCAAAACACAGAGATTTAAAAAATGATTTTTTTTCAAAACTGAAAGCACGCGTACATACAGTAACTAGAACAGAAAATAATGACGAATTTTATGGTCAAATCTTAAATTTGACACTTGGTGGCAAAACTACTATTATTGAAAATTAATTTCGATATAGTTGAAGATTGAAAAGCAATAAAAAAATAATCCTATACCGTGTCCACATTTACATGGAAATACCCACTTTTATATGATCTTAAAATAAATAAATTTACTTTTACCATAACACAAAAAACATATTTAAACTTATGCCTAAAATGTAGCGTCAAAACCCTACCCCCTCCTTAACGCAAACAAACTGACTCAACATATTTTAATTTCTGCTGTTTTTCAATACCCTTGAGGAGCTTTCCGGTGCTAACCAAAATCACTAAAAGACTTTGCAACTGTATTTTAAGCCTTCACCCTTAAATATATATCCAAAATGGTTTTGTGAAAAAGCTTAACCCATTCATACATCAGCTGTATTCTCAAATAAAAATGGAAAATGAACTCCAATTCTAAAAATTGAGCTTAGCACAGGAGTTGCTTGAACTTGATTTTTCGTTGTTTTACATTTCTACTGTGAAAATTGTTTGAAGTTCATTTTTATTGCTCTTAACAATAAGAACAACGATCTTGTCCCTGAATGATGAAATAATTTTAAACGCTTCTCAGAACTTGTAAAATGTCTATAACTCGTATGTTTTTTAGGGCTTGTGATTGAAACATTTTGAATACCTACTGTAAATATTTCAAAATTAAATTTTTATAATTTTAACATAAAATTTTGCAAAAAATTCATAAAAAAATATATGTAATTTTCTAGAACTTATTATAAATTATTAATAAAAAATCCTTTATATTTTTCAGGCACAATTATTGAAGACGAAAAAGTTAATTTAACCCATTTTCAGTTAATACGTGTTCTTGGAACAGGAGGTAAGTTTATAAATCTCATTAATATAAATAAGAACTACTTAAAGAACGTATGAAATAAAACATTTTCTTGAGATAGTGGCCAAATTTAAATTTATTTTAATATCAAAACTTTGCGTCTTTTACAGCTTATGGAAAAGTTTTTCTCGTGCGCAAAAAAGGAGGAAATGACCATGGAAAACTCTACGCTATGAAAGTATTGAAAAAAGATACTGTAGTTCAAAAAAAGAAAACTGCAGAACATACTACAACTGAGAGACAAGTGAGTGCTCTATGTTAAAATATATTTTTAGTACAATCATAATAGTACAGTAGAAGTACAGTATTTTTTAACCCTAGAAAGATAATCTGCGTCAAATTTACGCATGGATATTCAAAATATTGCTCACTCTCCCTATGTAGTGCGAACATGTTGCTGTGCATTAAAGACATCTCAGTCGTTAATTAATAAATTTAAATATTTAAATTGTTTTATTTATTATTTTACCTTTGTGTAGAAAAATAATGTCGATAGCTTTGCTCAAAGCTTTAAGTATATGTATATACCAAATAAATAGTTATGCGTCAATCTTACGTATGATTATCTTTTACGTATGTCACAGTATGATTATCTTTCTAGGGTTAAATTAAAAACATTGAATCAATAAGTATTACCGGTTATATATTCTCTTGAAAATTTTATTTTACCTTTTTTTCTTCGTCCAATTAAGCAAATGACGATTACGCCTTTATAAGATAGAAGAGTCATAAACTTCGAATAGTATATCAAATTGTGGGTAACTCAATATTCTTTTCAGATTGCTACATAATTACTCAAGAAAAATCTCTTTCCTTTTTGTTCTTTTACATTAAAATTTAATGGAATGAGGTGGAATATTGCACTGAAGCGCTTGTTTGTATTGAAAATAAAATGCAATGTATTTAGTTTTTGATCTATCTAAAATAACAGCTTTACTAATTCGTATGAATTTGTAAACACTTCGTTTTAGTTGCCAATTAATAAGGTCAAAGTTATGAAATTTACAGACTATTTTTATACATCGGTTCACAACTCAATTTAAGAAATCGGAGATTCTGAATTATGCCTTTTCCTTATTTACTGATAGGCTATATAAATCGGTACTCAGTTTTTCAGCATTTAACTTATTTAAGCCAAATTGCTCTTAGGTGTCTTCTTTAGCTAAGGTTAGCGTCATGTGCTTTTATCAGCATAGTTACAATAACAACAGTAACTCATCTGCAAGTAATTCCGGTTGAGTTATTTTTCAATCCCGTTAGTTGCCTCGTACCGGTATTTATGACACTTACACAAACATATGTGCATGTATAAGTGCTTACTTGTTTTATGTATTTTAATTTGTATGTGAGATACTATTGGATCCAACCAAGTGGCAATAATATGAACATGGCTTAAAATGAAGACTCATCTCATGGCTGAAACTTTAGCGGGAAAGACAAATATTTTAGCTACTTGTTGTGGACTACCCTACAAACGTTGGGTTTTAAAACGATTTAATGAACTTTGTCAGTCATAGTTATACTGCTTTTTGAATGACAAATAATTAACTTGGCAGAACCTCGATTGTTTTTTTTTGTTTTTGTGAAAAATAAAATTTTTTGGGCGGACAAATTTTTATTTTATTTTTTAAGATAAAATGCACTGAAAAAAATTTCCTCCCACAATTGTTCATTAAAATTTGTTTTTAAAGTGTATTTTATTATTTTTTTCCCTACAAGCTCATGAGAATGTAAACAAGAAAAAGTACCTCCATTTTTTCTGTAGGTCTACTAATTTTGGAGTAATAAATTATCAAATTAAATAACGGGCTGCATGGTAAGAAATTTTTAATAAGAACTGATGGTTAATTTTTACAGTGCTTCAGTTGGTGAAATTATGCTACATTTCGATTAGTATTATCCTATACGCTACAAAATGCCTATAGTGTTTAACGTCAACCCTTGCCGTTACGGTTTAATTTGACGGTGCTCTGCGCACAGACCCGAAACGACGCGTCAAGCGGCGCCACTTTGATCAGCATAATGCTCCCGAAGGCACCATTTCCAGGCCATGCAAATGGGCATGACTTAACTCCTGGCCGGAGTCAAGGCCTATCTAAGACCTCTGCCATCCTTTGGGAAATGGCACCCGGTTGCAATGCAACTTCACACCGAGGGAATAAAATTCATCCTACCTGCGATTTTGGATGCAAACCACAGCCACCACGAAGCTCCCACAAGGCAGCCTACCCATTTTCAGGTTAAAACCGTTCTAGGATCAGGTCAGGTTTCGTAAAAGCTATTACCACCACAAATAAACCCCAACTAATCCCTACTGTAGACCTCTCAATTGACCATGCCTCCTCCGCCGTGCGAAAACCGCCGCAGACAGAGCCGCCTCTTACCATACTGGAGCGCCATAAAATGCGCAAGCAACAAACAGCCCCCCATGTATGGTGCGGACGGTTCGCCTAATAAGGCCCCGCTAATTCCTTAAACGTTCCCAAACCCGCTTCAATTGAGGCAAAAATCCCTGCTGCTCTTGCATCGTTATTTCCAGGTATTTGACCTCAGCTATACGCTACAGTTAGAATTTATTTAAAATAAAAGTAAGTACAATAAGACCTACAGCCCTTTATGTTTATAATTATAAACATAAAGCCAATTCTTACTCGGCGACTAAAACGGCGAGATAGTAGCCAACGATGAAAGGGATGCTAATCTCTTGTAGTACATCTAGTACTACTGTTACAAGTAGCAACATTATATTTCCAGATGTATAACTAACGTCAAAAGAAATACAAACGAAACTGAAAAGAAAGAAATACGAGATGAGAGATGTGAGATTTTAGCAAAAACAAAAAATCGGAAAAAATGTAACGGTTGGGCACGTTATGTATAATTTACGTGACCAACAGTAATTGATTTGAGAGTACAGTACTTATATACTCTGATGTAGGCGGACGAAATGCAAACTATACACACAAAAAGCACAAACCGCACTCAGAAAAACACTTGTGTCACATGAAATACTGGATGCTTTGATTAATTTTTTTTGGTCTGACTTAAAACAAAATAATTAGTAGCATGTTTGTATTCCATATCGTTAAGATCTACTTTTCATTAGATATTTCACAGACAAATGTACTGCTTTTTGCCGTACCAAAATTGTTTGTAATTCATATCGTGAACGTGAAGACCTTTTTTTTTTTGTTATTTCGCTAATAAATGTACTGCGTTTTGCCGATCCAGATTGGCAGCATTATTTATAACTATGCTACGTCTGCCAACCGTGTGTGAAACAGTGTCTGTTTGCAACGCTAATTTTCATTGAATTACCCACATATTCTTGTCATGAGTCTTTTTTAGCCATATCCTACTGTCTATGAACAACAAAAGGCATAATTTTATATACGCGGATCGCTGTGAGGAGTCGCTACGCAACTTCTTTGGCAGTTTCTCCCAAACAAAAATTATCGCTTAGCATCAGAATATGAGCTTGGCTATTGAAATAACTGACTTCAGCGATTAAAAGTGTTTGCTGAGGTATCTTTTTATGTACATATGTGACATTTACAGTGTTTTTTTTTTAATTAAAAAAAAAAAAAAAAAATCATTTATTTTCAACAGCTTGATTATGCTCTGTAGACTTACAGCCCTATTCTGTTTGTTGACTT
This sequence comes from Tricholauxania praeusta, assembly GCA_949775025.1. Taxonomy (NCBI): domain Eukaryota; kingdom Metazoa; phylum Arthropoda; class Insecta; order Diptera; family Lauxaniidae; genus Tricholauxania; species Tricholauxania praeusta. The sequence continues at coordinate 2,166,495 of OX459028.1, read as the reverse complement.
AACAAGAAATAATAAAGGTGCTCGTGTTAATCTAATTGTTATGAAATGTAAATATTGGTATTCTAAAAAATCATTAACAACATAAAAGCTTTTGAGTTCCCCACACAAAAGCTTTCGTGGTAAACTTGTCAAATTTTGACTTTTTTAATTTAAATTAATAAAATAACAAATAGAGTAATAAAAATCTTGAATATACAAGGCAACGTGGCGAAGTAGTTAGGACTTTGAACTCAATGAAAATAAATGTTTTTTTAAGACATGGTTGTAAATATTTAAAACCACGTTGTCCTGTCTTTTAAATTTTATAAAAAAAATAATTTTATTTAGCTCAATACTGAAATATCACTCGTTGTTAAGACACTTTCTGACATTAACAAAATAGTATAGAAAAGAGCTTTTAAATTTTTGCCAGAATACGGAACATTAACAACGTGTTAATATTAAATATTTTGTTAATGTGGTGAGCTTTGTTAAGCTGCCAGAATAGGGCTGTTAAGATCGGACTTCAAGATCAAAATCTTCTATTTCAGTTACATTTTTTAAGATACAAAAAACGGGTGGGTAATTCCATGGTAACTCGCGTTACATCCAGAAAGTATTTTTGAGTTTAATGATGCCATAAATTTAAATTATTTAGGTTAACTAATAAAATTGGATTCTTTGTGAACACATAACATTTCTCATGTCCTACATTAGTCTAAAAATTCAGTGTTAAAATAGTATTTATCCAGTAAAATAATAAATTGTGTTGGTAACTCGTGTTACCAGTTTTGTACAACATGTTCAGAGAGTAAATTTCATTTGAAAGTTTCTCCGAAATTTGTGAGTAGACTGTTTTATATCTGACATAAATAAATGATCAATATATCAATAAGCTTACCATTATTAGAAACAACGATAATGGATCGAAATTTTTAAATTAATTCAAGAATTATGTGGTAACTCGCGTTACAAAAGATTGGTAACTCGTGTTACCAAATACTTTTATACCAATATAAGGAGCTTTTTCTAGCTGAAATACACAAGACTAAAAATAAAATCAAAGTTTAATAATAATAAGGAACTTTTTCAGTTTTTAATGTGCAAAAATTAAACAAAAATTGAATATTAAATCAAATTATTCTAGAATGCATAACTCGGGAATGCAGTGAATTATGATTTAAGTACAGATAATGGTATATTATCCTCAGAACTATAAGTATCACTACTACATCCATACACATCTTCATAATATAAATGTTTTGGTAAGATATCCATGTTTACTTCTTTTGATGTTTGGGCCATTTGCAGTTTCTCATTTTGCCAGTAAATCAAATGGGTTTTGGATATTCCGACGTTCATTACGTATTATTTCTTTCTTTTCTGCTTCTGACAAACTATCAATTTTTGCTCTACTCTTTCGGCAAGCTTCCCTATATGTTACCGGTAACTCGCGTTACAAAAAGTATTTACATTTAATTTAGACTAGTATGATCAAACGGAGGATGTTTTTACAGTTATTCGGTACAAATTGAAACACAAAAAGAGAATCTAAGTATGTATTTGTTAGAATTAGACAACAAACACCTACAATACTAGAAAAAAATGTACTTATTGGTAACTCGCATTACAAAAAACAAGGGTATCTTTTTTCTTAATTTTTAAGCACTCAGCTTTCTCAAAACGAGTGTTGCGACGCATTGTTGATAACATGAATATATGTAATATTAGGTACATGAAACTTACTTACCAACTAAAACAAGAAACTCAAAACACAGAGATTTAAAAAATGATTTTTTTTTTCAAAACTGAAAGCACACGTACATACAGTAACTAGAACAGAATATAATGACGAATTTTATGGTCAAATCTTAAATTTGACACTTGGTGGCAAAACTACTTTTATTGAACATTAATTTGGATATAGTGGAAGGTTGAAAAACAATAAAAAAATAATTCTATACCGTGTCCACATTTACATGGAAATACCCGGGTGTAGAAATATGTATTAATTATTTAATTAGTTAGGACAATAAATACAATACAAGCTTAAAAGGAATTTGAAAATAAATTTCCCATTTGTCAGTAACAAAATGGTGCCAAATATAAAGAAATTTTAATTCTGCTGTTGATATGTATAATTAAACCAACAAGTAGGTCGAATTTAATTATTTGTTTTTAATTTAATTTGAATTACGATTTATGAGTAAACTGGCTGGAATTCTACACCAGTAACAAAATAAAGTAACAACTAGATAAATACAATTACCAGCATAACAGTGAGCACCATGACAAAAGCGCACAAGCCATCGATTTGTAGACACACAGACTAACAACTACAACAACAGCATTAAGTCAATACTAAATTGTTTGTTGCCGTTCATTCAAAATAGGTGAAAGTGAATTTTTTGCATAATTGTTGTTGGCAACCACTACTGCTTTTCGTTTTCTGGCCTTCCATCTATTATGATTTGTTGTAATTCTTCTCAGTTTCTGATTTCAAATTATTATGTTTGTATGTGGTTTTTTTACGATACTTTTGCTTTTCATTTTCTGCTTTCTAAATTGATTTTTTTTTTTTCATTTTTGGTTTTCTTTTGCGTTTTTAAATTTATATTGTAATGTTTTTTAACGTCTTGCTAAATTGGCTTTGCATTGATGTATCTAAAGGTACAACTTATATTTTTGTATCTAAATATTTGTACTTGTAAATTCTACATGAAATCAAGTTTTTTTTTGCTTAGTTGCTATGTGAAAACTTTCACATTTTTCAACTTTACTCGCAACACCCCAATAGGCAAGGGCAGGAGCTAACAGTGCTTCTAGAAGGCCTTCCTTGGTAAGTATAAGGCCTTCCACCCTCCTTTCAAACGTACTTTCTTTTTTATATGAAATGGCCGCAGAAAACAGGCCTTCCTAAGCAGGCTTTCTAAGACCGCTTACCGTAGAAGGACTCTCAGAAGTACTTGACAAAAATTTAATTTTAATAAATTTAAAGACTCTAAATATTAATTGTTTTTTTTTTCATTCGCGCCATCTCACTTGCGTTGATATTTTTTTAATGACTTTACAATTTGACAAAGAATACACAAAACTCTACCTCCTTAACATAACATGAAACAACAAAAGACTAGCCTGCACACCTCTCTTAATTTCTAACCATGTGTATACTTTTAATGTCGTATATGTAGAATGCATATGACAAAAAAGTTATGCCGAATCATAAAACATTGCAATACATGAAACAGAAAAGCGCTAAAGTAAATGGAGTCCTTCTTCTTTGCCTTCTAATATCAGGCCTGATAGCACGTCTGCTGTGGCAAGGCATATTATGCCTTCTGTGATTGCATTTTTATTTGCATGAAAATCTAGTTTTGAGAAGTCCTTATATAATCGCAGCAGTGCTAGCAGGCCTTCTCCGAGTAAGGCCTTGCTCATTTGCCTGCTGGGACGTTATTATTTTTTTTTTTAATAATGTTTTTAAATTTGCATACATATGTATTAAATAAAGTGGTATGGGTATTGTTTTGAAATCAACCGAAAAGTAAATAATGGCTTACTTCATTTCAAATATACGAATTTAACTTTATTTTATAAGTACTTACGAAATAAATTAATCCTGTAATCGTATAGTTAAACTAGTAGGAGTTTATTTCCTTGGCCAGGCCAAAAAAGCTTTATGGGAAGGGCACGGTTGTTTTATTATAAAACTTTTATATACATCGGGTCATTCTTTAAATAACTACACACTTTGGTTTTTGACTTTTTTCAAAATTTTATAGTTTTTATCTCAAAAACTATGGGGAATAAAGTAAACAAATTTAAGATAATTTTTGGTTAAAATTGCTTTGATTGTACAAAAAAAAAAATGTTTCAAAATATCTTCGACATAACATTTTTTTTTTTTGTTAATCATACTTTTACACATATAATTTTAAAAAGAATTGGGATATCCGGAGACACATAATATATGTATAGTGGTGTGCCATATTATTAGGCCCATTACAACATTTATATTATTAAAATTGTAATATGGCTATGTAAGTGGTATTCAATCATTTTATTATTAATTATGGAATCATGGCGTATAAAATTAAATGCATTTACTTGATCTAAAATATTTTATTACATTAAAAAAAAAATAGTCTATTATTTACGATAAACCGATATTTTGTTTTACGTCCTTTTGCTGCAATGAGAGTTGCTGTTCTCTATGGTATGCTATCTGCGCAAATTTTTGCCACTTCCTGAAGGTGTGTATTACGATCCAGACGTTAATCAGCTTCTCTATGGGGTATTGTTTTCTTGACGTTGCTGTTTTATTGATCTCGCGCTTCATGAGCTCCCATATTGGGCTCAGTTCCGGCGAATCGCCTGACCAGTCCAAGACAGTGATGTTTTTATCACCTCAAAATTTCCTGACTGTTTTGCTATATGGTAAGGAGCTATATCGTGCATAAAAATTGGTTCCTCTTCATCACCTCACCATTTACAGAGCTGAGGAAAAAGTCGATCTTCTAAGATTTTCTTGTACTGGTCTTGTTTCATAGTACCTTGCACAATTTGTAGACGACCAGTATCTCTTAAATGTGTCCCAGACGATGTGATATGATAGATGTAGGATTCTTAACCGTCGAAACAATACAGTCAGAATGAAGCTCTTCTCGAGGACTTCTTCCTAAAAAGTGGGGCTTATCAGTCATAACTTGGAAAACGGACTCGTCTAAAAGGCAAACTTTCGGAAAACGAAAAATATCTCTTAAGACTTAAATTGTTTTGGCATTGATAGAGAATAATAATTAACACAATTCATATTTACCTATTTCCAATCATCTGCTGCCCATTCCAACTGTTTTTTGATCATAGCCTGAGTAAGCTTCGGTTTGCATTGTGGTGTTCTTGCCAGCAAACTAAACTCTGCAAGTCGTTGCTACAAGGTACGCTGTGAAACTTGAATACTTCCGTCATGATATGTTTGGCTAACATGTACACCAAGATTTTTCGATTTTCTAGGCATTCATCACTCATTTTTATGTCTGTTGGTGGGGTTGCTATCAATTTTCTTCCAAGGCCAGTACAAAAAATCTTATAAGAGCGACCCTTTTCTCAGCTCTCTGGATGGTTTGGTGATGGAGAGAAACAAATTTTTATGTACAATGGAGCTTCGTGTCATAGAACAAAACATCACTGTGTTGGACTGGGCTGGTGATTCGCAAAAATGAGCCCAATAGAAAAAGTATGGAAGCGCGAGATCAGTAGAACGGCAATAACAACAAAACAGTATCCCATGGAGAAGCTGACTAACGTCGGGTATCGTAGTGCACATCTTCAGGAAGTGGTAAAAAGTTGCACAAATTGCATATCATAGAGAATAGCAGCTCTCATTACAGCAAAAGGACATAAAACAAAATATCGATTTTTCGTAAATAATGGGGTATTTTTTAAAGATTTTTTTTTAATATAATAAAATATTTTTTTTTTTATTGTTAAAAAACATTATCTGAAATTCTAAACATATAAAATCAAAACATACTACTAAAGTTCAAGTCACAGTGAGCGTCAAAAGAAAGTAAACACCTTAATTACTCATAATGAAAGTTTTATTAAAATGAAGTAAGTAACACAAAATCAAAAATAAATATAAGGAATTCAAGAATTATTTATTAATTAATTAATTTAAAATTACTCTTTTAGGCATTTTTTGTTTGAAATGTTGTATTTTGAGAATTTTTTTTTCAAAATCGTCCATAAATTTACAGTCACATTTAGATCTGGCGACTTTGCTGGCGGTGCCATCAAATTTGGGGTCTAATATATTTACCAGGATTGAACTATGCCCGCTCTGTGTTTTGGGTATCTACAGTGTCGGACAAAACATAAGCACGGAGTAATGACTACTTACATTTTGGTTAGTAAAAATTTAAAGAAGAAGTATTAATTAATTTTTTTTAATTTGTTTTCTTAAGTTAGTAGTATTTATTAAAAAAATCACATTTGTATTAAAAACTATTTGCTATTAAATAAATTACGATTTTAAAAAGAGGTGTTTTTGGGTTCGTTGTTGTGAAGAAAGGTTTACTTTTAGGGCCTTTACTCTTCTGTGTAAGGTAACATAACGTTCTGAAGGATGTCTTTATAAGCGATTCGATCCATTATACAATTTATTTTATGAATTGGACCGATTCCAGAACCGGAAAAACATCCCCACACCATTACATATCCTCCACCATATTTTACTGTGCCTTTTGTGTATCGCGGATTAAGCCGCTTCCCTTTATGGTCTACATAATCAACTAGAACCGTCTGATCACCTCAAATTATACTTGGACTCATCAGAAAAAAGAACTGTCTTCCATTTTGCAGTTGTGCTATCAGCGTGGGCTCTAGCAAATTCAAGCCTAGCTCGTTGGTTCTTAGCGGAAAAATTTTTTTTTTTCGCATTCCGATATGATGGCAGAGGATATGTAATGGTGTGGGGATGTTTTTCCGGTTTTGGAATCGGTCCAATTCATAAAATAAATAGCATAATGGTACAAATCGCTTATAACAAAATCCTTCAGAACGTTATATTACCTTACACAGAAGAGTAAATGCCCTAAAAGTAAACCTTTCTTCACGACAACGAACCCAAAAACACCTCTATGGTTGTGAAAGAGTATATGATAAGTAAAAATATCTAAGTTTTGAAGTGGCCTGCACAATTCCCAGACCTCAATACAATTGAGATCCTTTGGGAAATTGTTGTCAGAAAAATAAATAAACAAAATTATAAAAATCAAGATTCCCTATTTGAGCAAACAAAAATAGCCTGGTATAATATTCTCAACGACATAATCAGCAACCTAATACAGGGTGTTTTTTTTAGAGGTATAGAGCTTCGAATTGAAATAAAACACAAGAAAATCGTTTTAATGTCCATCAATTTGGCTTTATTGGAAGGATAATTTTATGCCATTAATGTTTAAATATGATTTCGGGCATGTGGCCGCCGCGGCTGGCTCGAATAAAGCCAATTCTACAGGTCCAATTTTGAACCACTTTTTCGAGCATATGGGGCCGTATGTCGGCAATAACGCCACGAATGTTGGTTTCCAAGTCCCCTAACGTTTCTGGTTTGTTGGCGTAGACGAGCGACTTCACATATCCCCAAAGAAAATAATCCAATGGTGTCAAATCACACGATCTTGGTGGCCAATTGACAGGTCCATTCCGCGAAATTATGCGCTCATCGAATGTTTCCTTCAATAAATTGATTGTGACGTGCGCTGTGTGGCATGTAGCGCCGTCTTGTTGGAACCACAACTCATCCACATTCATGCCATCCAATTCGGGAACAAAATAGTCGGTTATCATGGCTCTATACCGGTCTCCATTAACGGTAACTGACTCTCCAGCATTATTTCGGAAGAAGTATGGCCCAATGACTCCACCAGCCCATAGAGCACACCAAACAGTCAGTTTTTGTGGATGTAATGGCGTCTCAAGGGTCTCATGTGGATTCTCTTCACTCCAAATGCGGCAATTTTGCTTGTTGACGTAGCCATTCAACCAAAAATGAGCCTCATCACTGAACAAAATTTTGCGATGAAAATCAGCATCGAGATCAATCTCATTTTCGGCCCATACACCAAACTCACGACGCATTGCATGGTCTCGCGGCTTTAATTCTTGCACAAGCTGGATCTTGTAAGATCGCAAGCCAAGATCTTTGCGCAAAATCTTCCATAAAGTTGATGGACAAAGCTCCAATTACTGTGCACGGTGGCGAATCGATTCATTCGGGTCCTCTTCAACATTTTGCTCTACAGCGGCAATTGTTTCTTCGGTGCGCACTGTTCGACGTCTCTGCGGATGCGTATTATCACATAGAGTAAACGTAGTGCGAAAATGACCCATGGTTATCCGAATTAATTGCTCTGATGGACGATTATGTCGACCATAAAATGGACGGAGCTTGCGGTAAACTTCGCGAACTGAACCATTATTTTCGAAATAAATTTGTACGATTTGCAAGCGTTGTTCTTTTGTCAACCTGTTCATGATGAAATGGCAAACCAAACGGAACATAAATGACATTAGAGTTGCCAGATTTGACCATAAAATGCCAGTTTTATCTCTATTCGAAAAACAAACCTCTAAAAAAAACACCCTGTAGAATCTATGCCAAGAAGATGTACAGCAGTTATCAAATCAAATGTATTTTCTACAAAATATTAACGTTATTTTTTAGTTTTTGTACTTTATAAATTACTCATTAGAAATGTGCTTTTGTTTTGTCGCACCAATATTGAAGGCGCTGCTCTTTTTAAAATCGTAATTTATTTAATAGCAAATAGTTTTTAATACAAATGTGATTTTTTTAATAAATACTACTAACTTAAGAAAACAAATTAAAAAAAATTAATTAATACTTCTTCTTTAAGTTTTTACTAACCAAAATGTAAGTAGTCATTACTCCGTGCTTATGTTTTGTCCGACACTGTATATTGGTAAAACCGTAAATTTTTCTGTATGCCCAGACTTTCGGCACTCTGCAGAAAGTTGTCATTTAAAACCTGGAGACATATCCATACTCTTGATATTTTCTGTAAAAGCCATATTTCCGGTAACAGCATCTGACATACTACACTTAAAAAATTTGGTGTGACCATGAAAATACATGTGTTTTCCTTTACCCTAGCAAAACTTTAAGGACATACAGTGTTGGAAAAAATAATAGGGACAAACGCAGCAAAATATCTATTATTGGAATATTTTTTTATGCTACAATCTGTTTTTAATGGAATTGACTGTAAAGTTACGTTACATAACGGATCTCAATTTAGCAAAATCAAACAAGTACGAAAGTGCACGGATTTTGCATAGGCGCGTCTTGAAGTTGCACAGATTTAATCGATATTTATTGGAAATGGGTCGTGGAAAACATTGTTCCAAAGCTTAAAGAGATGCATTTAAAAAATTGGGAAAATCAAGCCAAAAATTCGAGTTATGGCCAGTATAATGGAGTGCTCTAAGAACATGACTTGCAATGATCTGAAATCAGCTGCAAAAAGAGAGAGCAGAGAAAGAAATCCAAGATTTCACCAATTTCGACGACGTTTTGGATAATTATCGTGCAGAAATTCCCATCGAAGGGGCATTTCCTCTTCTGCATATGGCAACATTATTGAACTAAGTATGTTTACGTAATCTGCAGCGCATATTTTGTCTTTTATCGAAAAAAATTGCCCATTTCTAGCCGCCGAAAAAGAACCCCCTTATCATTATAGATTCGCCACCGTGCTTAACAGGGTATATCGAATCGAACTCCGCGTTTCTAGGCCGCCTAACGAAGATTTTTCCATCAGAACCAAACAAATTAATTTTGGTTTCGTTAGACCAAAGTACAACATCTTCAAAACTAAATTTAATTTGCTTAGTTCTGACGTAAAAATCTTCGTTAGGCGGCCCAGAAATGCGGAATTCGATTTTAGATACACTGTTAATTAAGCACGGTGGCGAATCTATAATGATAAGGGGGTTCCTTTTCGGCGGCTGGTGTTAGGCAAATTTTTTGAATAAAAGACAAAATATGCGCTCTAGATTACGTTAACATATTTAGTTCTACAATGTTGCCTTATTCAGAAGAGGAAATGCCTCTTCAATGGGAATTTATGCACGACAATGATCCAAAACGTTCGTCGAAGTTGGTGAAATCTTGGATTTCTTAATCTGCTCTCTCTTTTTGCAACTGATTTCAGATCATTGCAAATCATGTTCTTAGAGAACTCCATTATACTGGCCATATCTCGAATTTTTTGGCCTGATATTCTCAATTTTTTAAACGCATATCATTAAGCTGGGGAACAATGTTTTACACGACCCATTTCCAATAAATATCGATTAAGTCTAGCACGTAAGTAAAGGGTCCACTTATAAAGTATGTACTATATCATTCTAAAATACAACTTACCACTTAAGATCATTTTTATTAACAGACTTTGTCCAAGGAACTAAAAATTATATTTTGTCCCTATTATTTTTTCCAGCTAAAAAATGAACTGTGCCCATTCAAGACGCGCCTATGCAAAATCCGTGCACTTTCATACTTGTTTGATTTTGCTAAATTGAGATCCGTTATGTAACGTAACTTTATAGTCAATTCCATCAAAAACAGATTGTAGTATAAAAAATTATGCAATAATACATTTTTTTGCTGCGCTTGTCCCTATTATTTTTTCCAACACTGTATGTTGTATATAAACTAAAATCTTTGTTTAATTTTAGCTCTACATACTACATATAATTAACCTAAATTGCATAGTTTTTAAAATACATTTCGCCATTTACAATAAAGAACATTCTCATTTACAGTTTTTCGTTAAGTTTTCTTACAAAAAATAAAAAGAAAAGTCAATATTTTTCAAAAATCATGAATTTATTTACAATTACCCACCCGTGATATGAAATTTTGAAAAGAAAGTTTTCTTGTACTTCTTGTAGAATCGCTTTATTTATTATATGTACAACAGATAGGTAAAAAGACTCAATTTTAAAAATGAAACAAAAGTTCTCCAAAACATGTTCGCTCATCTTCAGCTATGTTGGCATTTCCTCTCTCTTTCTTGTTAATCTCGCTCTCCCTCTTATTTTGTTGCTTAGTATGGCGTTATTGGTATCGCGCCAGTTGACCTACATTTTAAAGTTGCAAAACCGGCACACAAAGCAAACAACCATGAAAATAGCAGCGAAAACAGTCAGAACAAAATAAAATTTAAAAAAGTAATGAAAAACAATGCGAGAGTGACCAAAATTAAGTGTTGTAAGAGAATCAACTTTGGAAAAAATTCAGTTTAGTTATGAGACAAGTTAGGTAGAAAAGAAAACAGCGATCATGTAGCTCTTTAGAAGGTTGGTTCGCTTATAATGTTGAGAACAGTCTAACAAGTGTTATTTTTAAACCCTGACCTGTTGAAAAAAATTCTAGTGATTCAACAAACAAAAAAATAAAGCACTTTTGTACATACATGAAAGAAAAATCAAAAGAAAGGCAGCGTAAATATGTTTAACAGAGTGGTTCTTACCTAACGTTTTCTTGAATTCAAAAGCAAACCCCATCGAAACCTTGCAAAAATTTCCAAAAAGTCCCTGTCAAATTTGAGCTTGATATATCAATGCTAACACGTGTCTCAAAGAGAGACTTCATTTGATAAACAAAGTTTCAGATAAATACAGTTTAAGTAAGCAGTTTGCTTCACTTTGACGCTGGGTAAATAAGGAATGTTTTTTTGTAAAAAAATAACTTTTTACTACAGTCAAACTTTTATAAGTGGGACCTGGTTAACTGAGAAAACTCAGTTACTGGAAATAAGTATTTTTGAGGTCCCGTAATTTTTGTTTTCAAAAGCTTCTTTAACCTTTTCGACCCGGCTTTCCCATGTTAATGTTAGAATTAAATCTTTGTATGGAATTGGTTGTTTGCACGTTTTGAAAGTATTCTGTTATAAATTTGTATATTAATTTGTAGTACTTTCATTGGTACATATGGTGTACCAGCCGGCCCGAAGGGGTTAAATGGAAAAGTATAACCTGTAACTTGGATTCGATTTCGATTTTTGAAATATCGTTGTAAGATTATATAACCAGGTTCTTAGAAAATGCGGTAGTCTCATATTTTTATTTGAATCGAAACTTTGATGGTATACAAAAATTGCTTATTTAGTTATAATTATTTAAGGTAAGGAAAAATTCAATCGAGGTGCATTGAAGGTCAAGGCAGGTTGAAAAGATCACGTCAATCAGAATTTTCTGAAATCGAAAATTGTCTCATGGTGTGGACCAAACCAGGGATGCGCACAAAAATTTGTTCGCGAGCTAGCGACTACAACAACATCAATTTAGGTAAAAAAATGAAAAATATTTTGCGAAAAAATTCCTAGTATTGACGAAAATTTTGAAATAGCGGCGGCAAGCTAATTGCATGTAAACAAAAACAAAAATCTCAAGGTGAAGGAGCAAATGAATTGAAAACAAAATCACACAAACAATAAAGTGCGTTGAAGAAAAAATTACAGGAACTAAATACATGCGTTGGTTGCGGGCCGAAATTATTTAACTTAAGCAACGCCAAGGGTTGAACGAGTCGATGTGCTGAAGAAAAAATACAAGAACAAAATACATGTGGTGATTGCGAACCAAAATGATTTTGCTCGAATAACGGAAAGAGCTCGAGATGAGCTCAATATTTTTTGTTATTGTTGTAAGAGCTAAAAGAGCTATTTGAGCTATGGGATGCGCATCCATGGACCAAACAATGCTTGAGCAACAATCTGATTTCGCGAACTTAAGCAAATTAAAAATTATTACAGTAGCCAAGTATGTGAATTACATTAGCTTAAAAAATTCAAAACAGCTCGTGACGCGGACTCCTTTATAAAATTGTGCACCATTGTGCTTATAAAAAAAGGATATCTATATCTTACTAAAGCTACCGTTATCTTATATTTTTCCAGTAGTGAGTATATCTTCGAAAAAACGGTTTGTTTATCAAAAGTGTAAGTGACTCTCTGATGTGTGAGCAAAATGAATTAAATTGAAATCAATTGAACTGCAACGGCAGTGGAACGAACTGTTTCTAAGATTCACCGACTCAATTGAGCGATGCAAAATATTAAACCAAAAACCATATGACCAAAAAAATTTTAAAACAAAACGAAATATGTATTGCATAGGCATAAAAATCTTGCCTCTTTGGTGGAAAAAATCGTGTTATGAAAGCAAAAACAACAACAAAATACGAAACGTAGTCACCTTGTGAAAACAAGCAAAAAATAAAAAAAATAATATATACATATGTACATACACACAAGCATGGAAGAAGATTACACAGATACTAACGCACACACTCACATGGATGCATTAAGAAAAATATGCAGACAAAACTAAACAGAAAGAGGGAATCTGAAAACATGTACAAAAAGTAGAGCATAAGAAACAAAGCTCACCATAGTTTAAAAAAAATTTAAAAATTCCATTGTCAATGTTTACACGAGGAAACTCTTGCCGCAAAGTTTCCTTGTTTGCTGGCAAGAAGGGGAAAAACGAAAGGGTGGTGTACCGAATTTTCCGTACCCGCAAATTCTCTTTCGTTCTGTTCGTTAGCTTATTCTATGCTTTGACTCTACGTTTGTTGTGGTGGATCAACGCAGTAACTGCTTTGATATTCGCAAGCAGAAAGAAATTCTAGTTTTCGTGTGTAAACGCAAAACAAATTCACCAAAGGGAATGGACAAGAATTTGTTTCATCGAATTTCCTCGTGTAAACCTTGACATTCCAAGTGCTCAACCGAAAGTACAAGCAAAACAAAAAACAAAATCACAACATCAATGAATGTATGTTGAAATCTGTATAAGGACGGTAGAATGGTTTAACCACGATAACAATAACAACAAAATATAAACACAATTTACCGTTGCGAAAGTCACGCATACGTAAGTCGGTAACAGTTAGGTGAGTGCGACGACAAAGTTGAAGAAGAAGACAAAGCGTGTTTCGCTCACCGCCGTTATTTATAGACCTTTGATGTTGGGGCCCCCCTCTCTTCACACTATCCACCATATACTGTTATCTCAAATCCAAAGTTTCTCTTCTGTTGTCGAACCTACAGAACCAGTTGACTTGACTACTGTTAGTCAAATAAGGTAAAAACCTTTTTTTCTTTTCTTTTTCTTTAACCAAATGATTGGCGCTTGGTTGGCAACATTGAATAATTACTTCGATATATTTGCGTGAGCGAAAAAGCACTTTTCAAGCCCAAATTTCTTCTTTCATATAAAAATAATCCTTAAAAGAAATTCTGTAAAACACCGCCCAGCAGGCAAGGGCAAAACAGTGCTTCTAGAAGACCTTACCAACATTCTTGCATTTTTTATATGAAATGTCTCGCTAAAACCGACCTTCTAAGACCGCTTTCCGTAACAGGGCTCACAGAAGTACTCTGATGAAATTAATTGTTTTTGTTTTATAACTTGTGTTGCGTTTGATATTTTTAATGTTTACTTTTTGTGACGTTTCTTAACTCTTTCGCGTCCAAAGTTGCAATAAATTGTGTAAATTACAAAAAACTTCAAAAAGCAAAGTTATGATGAACAAAATTACGACGCATTTATCGTATATGTACAATGCAGATGACTAAAAAGTAATGTCGAATCATCTTCTTTGCCTTCTAATGTCAGGCCTGATAACTCGTCTGCTGTGGGAAGGCATAATAACCTTTCATGAGCATATATTTTGATTTGCATGAAAATCTAGTTTTGAGAAGGCCTCATAGAATCGCAGCAGTGCTAGTAAGCCTTCTCCGAGACAGGCTTTGCTCAGTAGCCGGCTGGGCGCATCCACCCATATGTACTTACAGTTGTGTTCATAATAAATAATAGGAGTGATAACCAGAGAGGCTGGAAATATGCAAAATAAAACACGTTTTAAGCGCATAGAATATGCTTCAAAAAACACCAAAATATGCACTTTAATATGCACGAAAAACAGCTTGAAAATTTCATGAGGACTAGTTTCTGCACGAAAAAATATATGAAAACATTCAAAAACTGTGTTATCAGTTGGTTTTTTATATTTGAACATACAAAAACTTTTGTTTGTTTTGTTTAAAGTTGAATAACTCCGAAACTAATGGACCGATTTGAATGAAAAATAAACATAATTTTATTGCTTACGAGTTGAGGAAGTGAATGAAAAACTGTAAAGTTCTGAAAACTGTCGCCAGATGGCAGTATAGGCAGTTTGAATAGTTTTAACTACTTCAACTAAAAACTCGCGGGTTCGAAATTCATTGTGGCCATATGGTGTAGTGGACTTTTTTGCTTAAAATTCGATGATTTTTCAGAAAAATAGAGTTTCCGGACTACTTAAAAATTTAATCCGCCCTAATAAATATACTTGGTCCAAGGCATAAATGCTAGAAAAAAATTACCCTGCATGCTGTGCTATCGTTAAAGCGAAATATAAATTTTCCTCACGAAAAGCAAATTCTATTTTCCAGTATTTTTTTTTTAAATTAATTCTTTACTTTGTTTCACTAAAAAGACTTAAATTAGAAATTGCTCTGCTAGAAAATGTAAATTTGGGTTTAACTACAGTTTTTCTCAAAAACAGAATTTAATTTAACGGATGGGAACTGGTCTGAATTTTTAGCCGAATGAATTTTCCAGTCGATTGATGACACTAGTTTACAAATTTGGGGTTGATCTCGAGATCTGGTTTCTCATAGGCTTTTTTCGATGTATTTTAAGGCGTAGATTCCAAAAATGGCAACCATTTTTTTTTTCTTAAGAATCTTTTTCGAGATATCCCCAAAAAACCCTTTTTTCGGCACTTTTTTCATTTATTTGACTATATATCTATAAAATTTTTTTCGACTCAAAAACGATTTTCAGCATTCGAAAGATATTTGTATTCCCTTTCTAACGATATGCTTTTTGCTTGAATCGGATAAGATTTGATGGAGTTACAAGCGCTCAAAGTCCAAAAAAACTGACTTTTTTGGTCTTTTTTGAAAATCACTCAATTTCAATTGCTCCATTTGAATGAAAAATTTTTTGTTTTTCATATTTTTAAAATTTTTAATGAAAGACTATTCTTTTGCAAATATTTTAAGTATAATTTTGCGAAAATCGGACAAAAAATGTAGAAGTTATTCGAAAAAACATTAAAAAACTTGCAATAAAATTAAACGAAAATACATACGATTGTATTTGTGTGTGGCTCTTTACTTTTATTCTCCGTTTCTTTTTAAATAAAAAACGTATGTATTTTCGTTTAATTTTATTGCAAGTTTTTTAGTGTTTTTTCGAATAACTTCTACATTTTTTGTCCGATTTTCGCAAAATTATATTAAAAATATTTGCAAAATAGTCTTTCATTAAAAATTTTAAAAATATGACAAAGAAAAAATTTTTCATTCAAATGGAGCAATTGAAATTGAGTGATTTTCAAAAAAGACCAAAAAAGTCAGTTTTTTTGGACTTTGAGCGCTTGTAACTCCATCAAATCTTATCCGATTCAAGCAAAAAGCATATCGTTAGAAAGGGAATACAAATATCTTTCGAATGCTGAAAATCGTTTTTGAGTCAAAAAAAAATTTATGGAGATATAGTCAAATAAATGAAAAATGTGCCGAAAAGGGGGTTTTTTGGGGGTATCTCGAAAACGATTCTTAAGAAAAAAGAATGGTTGCCATTTTTAGAATATACGCCACAAAATACATCGAAAAAAGTCTATCAGAAACCAGATCTTTTTTCTTGTAAACTAGTGTAATAGAAAATTTTAAATTACATATTTGAAAATCTTTGTTTCTATATAAAACGATAGCTCGAATGAGCAAGTTCACCATACAAAATCATTTTTGATTATATAATAAGTATTTTTTAATTTTTCTATTTATCTTTATTTCAGGTGCTGGAAGCAATACAGCAAAGTCCATTCCTAGTTGGAATGCACTATGCCTTCCAAACGGAATCAAAACTATATTTAATTCTAGGTATGACAATTATTTGTTCAAATTTGTTCTTGTATTAGTAGTTTTTTTCTCTCTCTTTCTCTTGCAGATTATGTTAGCGGTGGAGAACTTTTTACTCATTTATACAAAGCCGAAAATTTTCCAGAGGCGACAGTCCGCGTCTATATAGCTGAAGTAGTGCTCGCTCTTGAACATTTACACAAGCTAGGGATTATCTATCGTGATATTAAGTTGGAGAACATACTGCTGGACGGCCAAGGCCACATTGTGTTGGCTGATTTTGGCTTATCCAAAATATTTAAGTCTGATACAGATATGCGTGCACATAGTTTTTGCGGTACATTGGAGTACATGGCACCAGGTGGATAATTAAATAAATTGTTTTTTTTTCTTGTTATATGTTGTACCCTACACCCACGGTATAGTCATTTCGTTTGTTATGCATACAATGGGACAGATATAGAAAAATATATATGGAACATTCAACCGGATCATTGCTGACATTCTAAGTATGGCGTCCACAACGGAAGCAGTCACGTAAAATTTTGTAAAATATGGAATTCGGTACGCAGACTACACTTTTAAACACAGCTTTTCAGATTAAGCATGAGGTAGATCGCTTGATGAATACGGCTCCCGCCCATACAAATAAAACATTTTCAAAACTATACTGTGAGAGTTAGTTATGGTAATTTTTACACGAATTGTTTGAAAAAACTTAGGATAGAAATTAGGCTAATTTCAATACGGAAATGTTTCAGTAAGTAAATGTTGCGAAATTCAGTCAAGAAATGTCGAACTTGACTTTTTAATAAAATTTTTCGGCTTATATGCGTGCGTCCACTTTTGCGGTGTAGGGTATTTAATATTTATCAAAGATAAAGATAAAACAACCCTTCTAGTTTTTATCTTATGGTTTGTACTTTTTTAATTTTTAGAAATTATACGAGCTGGTCCAAATGGTCATGATCTTGCAGTCGATTGGTGGTCTGTCGGCGTGCTTACATATGAACTACTAACAGGTGCTTCACCTTTTACTGTTGTTGAACAACAAAATTCACAAAGTGATATTTCACGGCGCATACAAAAGGTGGATCCTGTTTTACCCTCTACTTTGGGTGAGACTGTAAAGGATTTTATATTGAAAATGCTACACAAGGACCCAAAAAAGCGTTTGGGTAAGTTTTTTATTGTAGAATAAAGCTTTGTATTATTTTTAAAGATAATATTAAGATTATGGATTATGCAAGTTCGGAACAAATTGAAACGAGCAGGTCATATACAGAAGAGCGTGCTACTGTTTCATCGCATATTAGGTAGGGATTTTAGGAGTAGGAAGGCGGTCGGCCTGAATTTTAAGATTCGACCGGTATTACGCCACATGATGGCGGAAATAGAGGTGCGCAACGCATCATCATCAAACTTCCCGTGGGTGTGGGCATAAAAATGGTCAGTACTTTGCGTAGACTTAAGGAGTTCAATTGTCTGCGCAGGACTCGATCGTTGCTCCAGAAATCATAATTGGTAGAACTAGAAATGTCGCTTTCCGTCACTAACTAACTAACCTCTACTTTCTGAGAGTTCCGAAATAAGGGTTTTGCAGATTTACAGTACATTTAGCTACATATCTCTATTATTCATTATCACTGGTTATATCATAAATGCGTCGTACTACTGAAAACTGTAAATAATAGATGTAACCGCTTACTTGAACTGGGAAACTTTCGCTTCAGTTATGTAAAATTATTATTATCTCAAAAAACTAATATAAAGCCCAAGATACAATATTGCGAGATACGTGCGTGCGTGATTTTCTATTTGTCAAAAAATATTCATTATACATAGTTTGAACGTGGCAATTTACAATACTGCGAGTGCGGCGTGCGTCTGGATTGACGCACGCAAGCCTTTTCAAAAAATTGAATATTTGGTTCCGAGAGCAAGAAAACAAATATTTGTCAAAAATTCATAAAAACAAAACAATCAGAATTAAATATCAGATTTAGACAGTTTCAGCACTGCGATTTATCGCATTATTGTATCATGCATCGCAATGCGATTTCTCGGGCCAATATCGCAGCGTCTCGCACGCACGCATCTCCCAGTATTGTATCTTGGGCTTAAAGCGAATTTCGCGCTCGAACAAGCATTGACATCTTTCTTTTATTTATAAGCTTCATTACTACTGAAGACTTTAAAGTAATGGCAAAATATGTTGTCAATGGATACGAGCAGAGATTCTTCTCCATGGTAACATAATACCCTTACTGAAGCTGTAAATGGAGTCGCTTACGCTTAAACTACTCTTATAGAAACAGTGCTGGACTATTTTCCAACATAAATTAATGAATTTCATTCCCAACAGGTGGCAACAATAAAAATGCTCATGAAATCAAGAGTCATTCATTCTTTAAGGGCATAAATTGGAACGAACTAAAAAGTAAACGACGAAAAGCTCCTTTTAAACCAACCATCGATACTGAAGACGATACACAAAACTTCAGTGAAGAGTTCACTAAGCTGCCGGTCATTGATTCACCAGCAACAGCTCCTGCAAATACAAATAGACTGTTTCGAGGTATGTATTATATTAGTTCAGGCAAGGGCTCCCCTTGGTATTAAAGTTTCCGTCACCAACCGTCCTTATAAATGAAAGATATTTAACAATAAGTACATGTGCGTAATCTATCTATACTATTATATAAACAGTTAAAACTACACTATCCCTAAGTAACAGAGGCTATATTTTATTTTTTATAAAAATAAGGGGCGTGCCACAAACCAACATTAACGTTTTTGAGGCCAACTTTTCTTAAATGAGTTGCAACCCATGTTTGGGGCAGCATTCGACAAAGCAACCCTATTTATTCTATTTAGGCTCTTCGGTCTCTATCATTTGGTTCAAATTTCAAGCTGTTATCTTCATTAATGAAAATTGACCCAAAAAACCGGTGAAACTCATGTTTGGGACAGGATTCAACAATGCAAGCCCTTGTATTATATTTAGGCGTCTTCGAGTTCTACCATTTGGCATACATTTTCAGTTGTAATATACTACAATTTTAATTAAAACAACAAAGTTTGCAAAAATTCGGGCATTTTTGGACATCGGGACAGGCTTTAGCAAGGCAACCCTGGTTGGTTAGTTTCACCAAAATGCATTATCATTCCCGTAAATCTTATCTTGTAATCTTATACACTCCACTTTTCTACAGCGGGCTCTCCGCCTATATAGTTAAATGTTGACAGTTACAAAAAGGGCGCGAAATTTAAAATGATCCCTCTTGTTGGATGACTCGTTCTATAGACCAGAAAGGTTTTTGATAGCTAAAGCAAATTTGCTGTCAGTTTTATCTATCGATGTAGGATCCTAAGATATCATTGCTCAAAAATGCAAATAATTTGAGTATTGATTTTCGCTTCATATTCGATATATTGTCCATTAAGCTCAACATATGTAATCTCAAAATATTTTTTTTTGAAACATGTTTCTAAAGCTGTTGAACCGATCTTATTCAAATTTGCATAAAATATTTTTAACTATACTATAACTAGGAGGCTCTGTCCATTGGTTGCTTCGTGCACCATCCCCGCGCCTCCGCACACTTCGTTTCGCTCGTGAAGCTGGTGCACGCTTCTCAGAATATATGTTTTCTTCTTATATTCAACAACTTAAATCTATCTTTCTTAACCCATATCGTACCTTTGATTCGTTAACGAATCACGAAAATTGCTCATGTTTGGAAATTTTTTTCACTGTAATATAACAAAAAATTCGAAGGTTTATATTTTTTATATTAATGTTTAATGCATTGGCTTTTCTTTAAAAATTTCCTTTCTCGTGCCACGCCCACTTTTTAAGATTAAGTAGGAGTTTAAAAAAAACAACTGTTTTGGATACTTTTTTGAAAATTAATTAAAAATATTAAAATTGATGAAATGTGAACAAAACCTAAACAGAATAAATTCAAAAGGACTAATGTTATTCTCCACACTAAAAATTATATATCCAAATTGTTTAGGTGAGCTATATATAGCACTCAATTATGGTATACGAATCAATGGCCACTTCCCAGGGTAACTATTTGGCAATTTTTATTTTTGATGATGTCAAATTGTTTGAGAAGCCCAAGCGCTAAAAAATTCAAAATCTTGAAGAAATAACACTTTCCGATTAGTCAAGCGCTGAATAAATTAAAAAAAAATTTTGGTTAAAATTCTTTCCGATCGACCTCAAACTTATTTTCTGCCATTTTTTCCTCTCAATTGACCACCTCATTACAATTTTTCAAAAAAAAACTATGCTGAATATTTTGGTACTATATGGGTTAATGCATATGGGCACATTTAAAGTAAAAAAAATTCAAAATAAATCGGATTTTTATTTTGACAATAGGCTTATTTTATATGTAGCTCCTAAGTAGGTTGAATTTGGTTAATTTTTCGTTATCAAGATAATTGCAAAAAACCAAAGTTGCCGCACGGGACAAAAACTTCCGTTTTCGTGGAAATGCCCATATATTAAACATGTTTTAATTTTTTTGGCTTTCTTGTCAAAGTTAGTTTTAAAGCCCACAAAAGAACAAAAAAAAATATTATTTCACAAGGTCTTAAGCCGACAAAATATTTTTTTTTTTTCGATTTTATTCCATGAAAAAAAGTGTGAATAACACAAAAAACGTAAATATTTTAAGCAAATTAGTGGCTCCATCGTTTTTAGCGAATCAAAATATTGAAAGACAATAAACATTTTTAAAAACACTTTAAATGAAACTCGTGACCTCTATATCTTAATAGAATTGGCTAAAATTTTACTGAGGCTTAATTAGGGCTTCCGGAAGTTTTTCGAAAAATAAAAAGACATATTTTCAAATTTTTTTTTTTTGAAGCTGCATCTTATCTAAGACCAAAATTTTTTTTACAGTATTAAATTATAACTATTGAAGATTTTTACCTACTACTTTGGTCCAAAAATATTCGTCAATAAGTTAGAAAAGTGCAATGCCGTGAACGACCTCAAAACTTGCGCTGGAGACTGGTTAATCCGAAAAAAAAAAATTGAATTTTTTTCGGTTAAGGAGGGGGTAGGGTTTGAGCGCTACATTTTAAGCATAAGTTTAAAATGTTTTTTAGTGATATGGTAATAGTAAATATATTTATTTAAAAAACAAAGCAAAAACTCAAAAAACCCAAATATTTTCATAATATGAAATGAATCTGATCTAAACGAACTTTGACGATGAACGCATTTACAGAGCGAAAAAAATTGGGATAATGTAAGGCAGTTTTATACTTAATATGTGTACATGGTCAGAAAAGTATTAATAATAAACTGATTGGGAAAAAAAATAATAAATTTAAAATGTACAATAGTTAATTTTTTGCAAAAACGCAAATATTGTTTCTTATTTTATAGCTTTCGTTTCATTGAGCATTTTTGTAGCTAACTTTTTTTTGTTAGTTTTCAGTTGAGAATGCAAGTTAATAATTTAGTGCTCCTTATTTAAGAAAATAATTTAATCAACATGATTAATAATATATGAAAGAGATATCTGTTGAAACCGAAGACAATGTACATAGCTATTATGATTCAAAATGGTCGTCAAGACTATAGCAAAAGCTTTGAAAATTATTCATTATTAGTTTGCTAATTAACTAACGAAGTGCTTGCTTCACGAAAAAAATGCAAGGAGCTTTTTTGTAGAAAATTTTATGATCTTTCCAATAGGCTAGGTCAAGTATTTTTACAATTTTTTTTTCACGAGACATAGAGGCAAATGTCTTGTCAAGCATTTTTCCCCATACAAATCGTATGGAAAACAAAAAAGCTCGATGAGCCACCAGTAAATATCAATATTATGAGCTATAATTTTACCAGAATTTTCCTTTCGTTTGCCTAAATCTTTTTAACCTGTTTCAAGCAAAAAAAAAAAAATTTGAATCACCCTAATGTACATATTATATTTTTTAATTGATTCATCTATTTTGTATTAAAGTAAAATAAACAAAGATTCCTAAACCAAGAATTTTGTAAAAATCTGTTTTTTATGAATACATAATATTATAAACATGTAAGTATGAAACTGCCAAAAATTGTCCCATTTTGCTCGCTACTGTATTTAGGTTGTTGCTTTGGCCTAAAAAGCCTACTTGTGAACTTTTATTGTTTTTTACCTGTGATCTGAAATGTATTTTTTATTCTTTCTTTTTTTAATTTGCATTTTGAAGGATACTCGTACGTAGCCCCTCAACATTTCAGTAAAAGATCAACAACAGTAAAAGTCATACATCATAACGAATACTGCAACGAACCGATTATCGTAAGTTAAGTTTGAATTACATTAAAATATAAAATGACATTTTTTCATTATGTGCTTAGCATCCACCACAGCAAAGCGGTCTGTTTGAACTAGGTGAACAACACAGTGAGGGCTCCTTTGGCAACTGTTACGTTGCTACCGAGTGCGCTAGTGAAAATGTGTACCTTGCCAAAGTAATTCCACATACTAAATACCGCCCCTCCGAAGTTGATGCACTGATTTCTTGTGGTCGTGACGGACATAAATCAATTGCCCAATACATTGGGACATATAGCAATGAAAATGATGTATGGATCGTTATGGAATACGTGTGCGGAGGAGAATTATTCCAACGTATTGATTTGTACGATGGCCTACGAGAACCGCAATGCTGTGATATTTTTAAGCAAATTTGCGACGGTGTACGGTTTATTCATGCAAAAAACTTCATACACGGCGACTTAAAGCCTGAAAATATTATATTTTCAGATTTAAATATGCGTACTGTTAAAATTGTTGATTTTGGTGCAGCAAGGTAAGTTTATTATACTTTTATTTACATACTTTTATTTTTCAAACTTTATAAAACGTTCCTTCTGTTTCTCTCTACTTATTTGGAATATAACTTTTATTTTTCAAACTTTATAAAACGTTCCTTCTGTTTCTCTCTACTTATTTGGAATATAAGCCCTCAATAAAAATCGCGAGCAATTTCATATAGCCTTATATATTTATCTCTGACAAAGAAAATATTTAATTTGTTCTCTTACTTACAACCAATAAAGATTGAAAAACAGTAAATCTTCTGAACCAGGAAAGGTAAACCGATTTAAATGGAATTTTGCTTTATTTTAGTACACATTACTTAGAATCAGGAACATAGCTGCTGAAGAAATTTTGGTTTATAGGCCCAAAGTTGTAACTAATTTTGGTTTTCTTCATTTTTTCTCGTAACTTTGACAAGAGCACAACGCGAAGATGGGGAAAACATAAATAAGTTTGGAATATATGCCATGGCTAGCACAAAGTAATGTTATCTTTTCAGACAAACAAATTGTTACATCGTCAGCCATACGTTTATCGTTTGTTTACCGCATTTAGTACAAATATTTTTGGTACAAAGCCTTCACAACTTGCGGCAAACCAAAATTGCATGCTCCATATGCACTGACGGTCATGAAAACCACACCACTGGCAACTCTATTAAACATTTTTTAAAGGTTCCATTCTTAAAACCAAACGAGAATTTTTTTATCGTAAAATATATTTGGAATAGTAATTTTTTTAATTGTTTTCTTACTAAACTATTTAGCATTCAAACCACGAAAAATAGATTACTGGTTCACTAACAAAATCTCAGATCTTATAAAATTATGTTTTCTTTCCAAAATAAAAACGCCGTCGAATTTTAGACCTGTTTTTGATTTAAAAATTAGTTTGCGAGAGAATTGGAGAAACCCAAAGCTATGCTAATTTTTGTTTCCAAACAATATTTCTATAACCACTAGAGTGTTACAATCTTATTCATAATAATTTAAAAAAGTTAATTGTGTACATCTACATATGTAAATAAAATGATAGCTACATATGTCCATCGATATCCGCGCATCTCGCAAAAACTACTAGATCAATTTTGATCAAATTTGTTTAGTTTTGTCAGTTAGACGTTTGGTCTGAATCTCCAATAAAAATTATCACAATAGAAATTATTAAGTTATAAAATTGCTTAAAAAAATTAAAAGAAGTAGATAAGCATGCAAACATAACACACCGTTTAATGGCAAGTTAATGTGTTTGTGTGTGCGCGTTTTGCTTTTTCATGGCGTAATTATTCAAGCTGAATTCATGAGGGACTGGAATTCCTATGCGTGCTGGAATTGAAGCCATTTTGAGAGCGTGAAAGTAAAGCGATTCTCAATATTAAATTCAATAAAATAAATAGAAAAAATAAAAACAAAATACAAACGTATATAATATGGATTTAGGATTCAAAATTTAAATATGGGAACCTTTGAAACAGGCTACGCGTACAAAGTCGCGGGACGAGCTAGTAAAGTCATAAATTTCTACTTCAAATAATTTGCTATTCTTGAAATATATATATATTCTTTTCTTTTATCTTCCAACAGCTATAATAGTAGCAGCAAAACTACCTGGCAAGACATGCCACGATATACTCTGGACTATGCGCCACCAGAAGCTCTTCAATCCACCTGCACAGCAGTGTACTCTAAAGCTTATGACATTTGGTGTCTTGGTGCAACACTCTATACAATGTTAATGGGGCATGCACCGTTCCGGCATGGAAAAGAGGATCGCCTGGTCAGCAATGCAACAATCAGACAGCGAATTCTTTCAGAAGATTTCTTCACAAAATCATTGCGTTGGCAAAATGCCAGCGCTGAAGTGAAACAGTTAATTAAATCGTGCTTACAAAAAGACTACAATAAACGAATATCATTGGAGCAGTTGATGCAAGATCCCTGGTTCCAAATGTCTGCTGAAGAAACTGAAGCGTATGATGACGAGGATGAAGATGGTAATAATGAGGAGGAAACGAATGCTGACGTGCTTGACTTCGAAACGTTCAAAGCAAATGCTGAAAAACTTGGACTTATCGTGGAAGATGTTGCTGCTGTGGTAACTGAACAGGAAATACAAGAAATCCTTGACGATGAGGATGATAATGAGGAAGTTATTGGTACTTTGACTACAGAAGAAGATGCAATACAAGGTGATATAGCAGCAAGGGAATATCAACGTTGGCAGCAACGTCAGGAGACGGATTCGTCGATATGTACAGTGCATGATTCTGACACACGTACATCTATAAATGAACATTTCGAATCGGAGGGCGATACTACAAGTGGCTTAGGGCGTAGCAAATCATCTGATCATACGCTCGACGAACGGCCAAACACATATAGTGTAAATAGTAGAAATAGCATAGATGCAATGCAGAAGGATATTGTAGTGGAAATCTGTGAAACAGTAGAAGGATTGGGAACAATTATATGCGTTGATAATATTAATGATGTAGATGATCGGGAGATACTAAATGACAGCGTTCTGGAGCAAGAAGACTTTGAAGGCTTAGAAACGCGAAACGATAGCATAATGGACCAAGATGATTTAGAAGGCTTTGAAGATCAAATAGCAGAGGAGCAAATTGAAAGAGAACTACAGCCTCTAAGGGAGTTAGTAAAGCTAGAAAATATTAAAACTGAACTGCAGCCTTTGAAGGACACCTTTAATGCTACCGAAGTGAATGATTTCCACTCTAAAACAACGACGATACCTGATGATGACTCTCAACATAATAAGAATAAAAGTGCAATTATTGCTAAAAGCAAACCACAACAAAATCAATTTGTCAAAAATATGGAAACAGTGAACAGAAAAAATAAGGATTCACCATATGTAATAAAAATTGAAAAATCTAAAAATCAATCAAAGCCTATTAAAAAACGTAGTCCAGCTACTGTTGGCGTTAGCAGTTCGTTGTTAGGGCGTCGAAGACGTCGTTCGCTGCCTACGAAGCAGCAGCAATTATCGGAAGATTTGTCTTTAAACGAATGGTTAGGCTTTGAATTAGCCGAGAAAAATAAATATGCGCTGCGCGCCAAAATGAGTTGGCGCAAACTTTGTCGATTGCTTTGCTTTACACAAGCAAGCCTCAGGTGCTTTAATTTTGTACGTCGCGTTTATTTGCCTGTGGTAAAACTTGAGCCAGAATCAGATCAGGAACATGATGGTATTTTCCCAAAACCAAAGAGCAATATTCAAAATACATCAAGTTCTGCAGGAATTGTACAGAGAAAGTCGCAGCAATTAGAACGATACGCGCAGAAGTCCAAAGAATATTGTCACTCTAACCAAGCTACTGAACAGACAGCAAGACGTCTGACACGCAGCTTGAGGCAGAAGCAATACCGAACAGGAGATTGATTAGGCACAGCGCCACTAAAAAAAAGAAAATTTAAGTTACTTCTTAGCGCTGTTAGAATATATGTTTGTCTTTAGTGATTTGGGGTACAGGTTATTTTAACTGACACAATTATATTTTCATTTTTAATTAATTTTCGACAAATTTTCTAAGTTACTATGATTAGCGTTAGAATCTTTGTTTACATATTTAATTTTAAAAACTCTAACGGGCTTAGTTTTTTCGTTCTTTAATATTGTAATTAATAGATGTAGCTAAAAAAAATTAAATAAATTATTGCAAAAAAATAAATTTCGAAACGTAGACAAAAAGCGTTTCTTTAAAGATAATTGAATGGTTCTTATAATATTACGCCAAAATCTAATTGTTTCCTTTAGTTTTTTTTTTTTTTATTTTTTTTATTTTTAAGAATCTAAACCATAAATATGTATATCATTAACAATGAAAAAACATTTTGAACCCTTATGTTATAAGCATATTTAGCGTTACTTTTCGGATTTAGTTGTCAAATACAACTATAACATTTACTTTAATTCTTTATATGAAAAGCAACTTCTTATATTGTAAAATATATTAAAAGAAAATATAAATGCTTAAACTTAATTTAAACAAAAAAAAAAAGTAAAGAACTCTAATAAAAATTCAATGCTATACACAATCTACATTATCCTCTAAATAAAATTTTTTTTCAGTTTGATTAATATCTTATTATAGATTTTTAAAATGAATGATTTCGATAATTTTGTGTACTTTAGTTCATATACGTAGAAAATCATAAATTACTTTTGGTTAGTAGAATTTAATGAAACTCATAAAGAAAAGTTGCAATTCACTGAAAACAATCAGATTTATATATTCCAATAAGCTTTTTGAGTTTTATTTATTGCTTTGCAAACTTATGATGTGTCAAGCATTCACATTAATTTTTTGTTTGATTTCTAGATGAGAAAATCAAACTGTAGTTATTGCATGGACTACTAAGATATTATTATTATTATTTTATCTTTTCACTACTGATTATGTAATAATACAGATTTCAAAACTAATGTTTCTATTTTTTATTGATCAACAGTTTTACTTAATAAGTTTTTAGTTAAAATCTATGATGTTCAGACTTAAAACCAAAGGAGTACAAGTGCATCCAAAGTACTTCTCACTAAAATAAGGTCAAAGTTTTTTTTTCAATAGTAGTACTACTAGTTTTTTCTGTAGATATAGCAGCAATAGTAAATTAAATTGGTTGGTCCAGTGTCATTGATAACTTGTTGGTGGCATTTTCAATTTGCAATTTAACCAGTTTTTAGTAAATAAGTGTTAGGATTCTGCACTTGTACTTCTCTGGTTCTCAATATGTCAATTATAATTGAGTCCATGCTTAAAATTAAATTGGTTGGTCCAGTGTCATTGATAACTTGTTGGTGGCATTTTCAATTTGCAATTTAACCAGTTTTTAGTAAATAAGTGTTAGGATTCTGCACTTGTACTTCTCTGGTTCTCAATATGTCAATTATAATTGAGTACATGCTTATTATATGTATGTATATTAAACTCATATAATTTGATTTCAAGCATTTGCTCAACATAAATAATTTTTGAGTTCAAATGGCTAACCCAATTTTTGAAAAACTTAAATATTTTAAGTAATAACTATGTCATTAATTTCTTAAAATTAGAAACTAAAAGAAATGATTCAATAAAGTGTTTCTTTATTTGTTTGAAAACAAGCAGTTAACTTGACTTAAGTTTAGTATTTAGGTGTGTTAGCAAACTATTTTGTTTAACTTTTGCATTAAAGTTGTTTTGTGTTTTGCTTAAAAGTAACTTTTGCATTAAAGTTGTTTTGCGTTTTGCTTAAAAGTAGCTTTTATTTGATTAAAATTGATAATCTAGCTTATTTTTAATTTTGAAAATTATTATTATAAACTTAAATTTTCCAAATGCCATCTTAAGTTATTCAGTCAAAAGCGTTGCTAGAATGTATAATTCGATGGCTTATAGTTACAAGAAAGTAACTAAATCGCTAGCTTAATGTAGAAAGGATGTAACTTAATTTTTTTTGAAATCGGTGAGTTACTTCCTTTCGATGTAAATCTAACGATGTAGATATGTTCTTGCGATTCTAAGTCATCGAATTGTCTTAAACATTCATATGTATATACGTACATATATACATATCTACACAATTTATGTATGCGAGTATATTAGAGTGTTCTTTATGTTTATTTATTTTAGCCATACCCATCCGCTATTAGTTTCGAAATGCTAAAAACCTGACGCAAATGTACAACACGAACTCCGGTTTCAAGTGCAGTGAGCTAAAGTCCTGGAGGAAAGTATATGGTCTGCTTCAAATAAACAAGAAAATCTGTGAAATTTGTTTGTCCTGTGCACAGTAGCTTTTCTTTATATTTCGAAACTGAAAGTGAATTGAGATAACTAAAATTAAACGAAATTAAAAATCACTCTAGTATAATGTAGAACATAAGTGGTATTAAACGTATACTAACAAGATTTTTTTGCAAATACAAATATGATACTGACACTACATGTTGTATTTGATTTCCTTTTCTACTTTTACATTGGTGTTGGTAGTTGCTTTCATTATTAAAATAAAATTCTTTTTGACCTAAAGTTTGTTGCTTAAAAAACATAACATAAACGAAACAATTATGATAAGAAGACGTCGAAACCACAATTCGAAAGGCCTAAAGCTAGGGCATATGTTTTTACTAATTTGTTGCTCCCTCAAATTTAATAGTGAGTTTAATTGTACAAACAAACTTAATAACAAAATAAATATTTATTTAAATATACATGTATAATGGTATAATGTATATGAAATCAATTTAAAATAAGTTAAACTTGTGTTTTCTTTTGATAACTTAATTGAATCGGAAACTTTAAAGAGGAATCACCTCTAAGTTTTTTATAAAACAAAATTTGTGGCGGTTTCAATCTCAAGGCCACGATTCAAACATCTGACTTGCATATAGACCCTCTCTCGCATGTTAAATTAAACGTGTGCACCAGGGTGCTCTTAAAATATTTTTTTCGAATGCTGCTTACGCCACTCCTAGTTTGGTTCCAATATAAGCAAAAAAAATTGTGTATACTGGGATTTTGTAGTTTGACATACGCCCCAGTAATTAATCTTAATTTCCCATTTGATATATCAGGCATTTTATGCAGTGTCATACCGTGAACATTTGGCGACGGAAATTTACCTCTCAAAAAATTTCCCAAATACCATAAAAAAATCAGATAATTTTGATTAAATTTACACAATGCTTTACAATATTAGTTTTACTAAAAAAAACCAAAAAAAGTCAACAGAATTTCATAAATTATTTTGCAATTATAGCAATCACAGTCTGTACGCCCCTCAAGCCTTTATGCCCGGGGCGTCTGCTGCCTTCGTAGCCCCTCCCTTCTAGGTACGCTTATGATTTCATGTGAAGCGGACACGAAACAATATATGACATTTCTGAAATTTGTCCACATTCGGCCTAATTGTACTTCTAGAAAGTGTGAATGTTAACATACAATTTTTATTTTGTATGGTGCTTAGTTGTCATCTGTTTCCTAAACTAATAAGGATCCCATTATGAAATTTTTAGTAATTAAAAAATGATGAAAAATGAATGATTTTAAATGTTTACTTATGATTTTCTACAAGAAAAAAACTTAAATTTTAAATCTGATTACATAATTGAAAACAGTCAGTTTCCATAAGATTCATTATGCTTAATATTTTATTGTTAATTTGTTTAATTCGAAAAACTGCTTCCGAAAATTCAGTTTTTCATATAACATACTTCAGAAGCCCATAACTTGACAATTAAGTCTCATACAAAAAAAAATATGTCCTTACACATTCTAGAAGTAAAATTAGGTACAATTACAAAGTTCAGAATATAATTTTTGTTTTCTTTGTCCGCTTCACATGAAATGTCCGATATGTATGTATGAATGTACATTGGAAAAATCCAGTAGCAGCGAGCGTGGAAACCATTAAAAGAAGACTCAGGGAAACCAATTTGAGTGCTCAGAATCCACGACCAGTTTCATTGTTAAAAAAAAATGCATATCACAAAGATACCGGACTTTGCGCACGGGTACTTGGTATGGATGCTTGTAAAGTATATAAGCATTATGTGGAGGGATGAGAGTAAGATAGTTATTTTTGGTGGAAAAGGCACTCGTCAATATGTAAGGCGTAGTCCAAACACAGAATATGATACTTGGAATGATCTTACTCTCATCGTTCCACTCTACTTTGCAAGTGGCCATTTTAAGTACTCGTGCGCAAAATCCGATCTCTTCGTGATATGCATTTTCTTAAACAATGGAAGTGGATGTGGATTCTTGGCACTCAAATTGGTTTCCCTGAGTTTTCTTTTAACGTTTTCTACACTCGCTGCTATATTAAGCACTTTCTTTAATTCCGCAGCAGGCAAAAACGGATTTTGTATCGAAAGCCGTATCGAACAATTCACGTCCCGGGGAGACATGAAAAGCTTTCTTCCTCGTGTATTTGTGTATTTCATCGTATTCTAAACCATTTTCAATGAACATCCGATAAAATTTTAAGTTTCCGTAAAAGTCTCACCTTGCGAAATGGAATTCTTAATAATTTTACTTTGCTCTGTCGTATAATGCTTTCCACGGCCCACTAAAATGCAAAAATTCAAACAAATCATTGGAGTATTATACAAAAATAATGGAACTTGTTACGATTAAATTTTTTTAATAAAAGTAAACATGTACCTAGTCTTGAGAAGAAAAGGAGTTGAGCACTGCTATTATTTTGACCGCTCGAAATTACAAATTACTCAATATAATAGCAAGCCTAGAAAGTACCGTTATTTTTTTGCAGCGAAATGTCATGTGCTTATCTTGTGTACTTGTCAAGTAACTATACTTCAAAATATTAGAAGAAGAAAAACGTCAGTTCAAAATATCTTCTTTCAATTCATAAATGACACCCCCGTTTCTATTATTTTGACCGCAACTGTATGTATGAATGTACATTGGAAAAATCCTAGATCCCTAGATAAGAGGAGGAAGTGACTTATTTTAATAAAACTCCGATAATTCTACCTATTAACACATCGCAACTCGCAGAAGCCGTACGGTAATTAATGCCGCTACTGGAGTCATCACCCGTCGGACTCTATTTTGACAGTTGGCTGTTTCATTAGTTTTAATTTGAAAATATTTTTGATATTTTCTTCATTGGTCACATAAAAAATTAATAAAGTACCAAAGCATAGGGGTTCCTTTTCGAGCTAGCTTACGACTCTTCACAAATTTCCTTTGCAATGCCAAGACTTTCCTTCTTCAACTAAATATTTTAATATTTTTTTATTAAAAAAGTGATTATCTTTTTTATAAATAAATGCCACACAATACAAGAATTAAAATCTATCGATTAAGAAAATGCGGTAGAACATCCATTAATTGAAATTACTTTCACGGTCCAAAGTCACAGAAGATAATCAAAAAAAATGTTAATGGACTACTGCAATAGGAGGCTTAGTTTAAATTTAAATAAAAACGGTCCAATAGTTTTTGAGACACGTGCTACTCTAGCTTACAAAAAGCGGTTCCGAATCTGCATATATAAGATTTTATAGATAATATTGGAAACTTAGCATGACGATTATAATAAATAATGCAAAATAATAAAAAAGTTGAGTTCATTCATTGCGAAAATGGTCCATCTCTCGAACAGTAAAACATTTTTTGTAGGTTTCCCAAGTACCCGAAAAATTGCCTGCAACTAGCTCTGAAAATTACGGACTAAGGATAGCATTGGTTTTGTATTTCCTGTAAATTTTGGAGATATCCCTTCAAATGACCGATTCAATTGTAAATGAGCCTGAAGTGTACATATTACTTATTATGTAAATTTATTTTGTATGTAATTGAGAAATCTGTGTTATCGATTACAAGTTTGTGTTTCAGATTTGTTTGTATGTGTAATGTAAAATCGAAATTACCGTTTACAACTTATGCATAAAAGTTATTTCAAATTGCTAAGTTAACACAGGAATCGTCTGTTTGTTATAAAGTGCCAAAATAATTTCAGTTTTCAATGTTGACAGCAACTCTTTTTCGAGATTTATTAGTTTATAATATTGGAAAAAAGTTCAGTTCAGACTAAATGCAACTAATACATAATAGGGGTATGAATTTTACCCACTTATATAGATAGATGCCAAATACCGAAGTGAAGTAACAAGCAAGGGAAGAGTGATTTTTTTAAAGTTATAGAACTTTATATTGAAATAAAACACATACATGTATGTAAATTAAAACCAATTTTGTTTATATTTAAAATAATATTTTGTGACTTCCGAACACATATCCACCACGACTAATAACGCATTCGAATGTTCAATTTTTACTACTTGAGTCCTAATTTCCGAAATTAGCTATGTTGATTTTTAAAGCGTTAATTGTTGCTGGTTTATCAGCAGTACCCAGAGACTTAACATATCCCCATAGAAAATAATCCAATTAACACTTTTACTTAAGGCACTTATTACTGTTGCGTCGAGTAGAGTAAATGTTCGGAATTTATGAATATCACTACAGCTAGTCGCGGTGGACATAAACTGGAAATTAAAAAAAAAAATGTCACTAAATAAGCTTACAAAAAAACCATTGAATTCAAAATTCAATCAATAAAAAATCACCTATTGTAAATAAAAGTAAAATAATAAAAAAAGCGTTCATTCACATAATAAGAGTACGTAACATTTCATAAGTATTTTTGTATCATAGATAATATAAAAAATAAACAGGTGGAACAAATTTAGAAAACTTACTAACTAAATAGTAATTTATTTATTGAATAATATAAAAAAAAATAGTGTTGAGAATTAAGAAACTAAGAAAAATACATTGCAATAAAAAATTGATGTTAATACAAAATGTATCATTTGAAAATACAGTTTGCTTAAGGGGAGATTTTGCTGCGAACGCTGAATAAATGTATATACATTTGAAGAACTTGGCACAGGGGGGGGGGGGGGGTGACTGCAAAGTTCATGAAAAGAAACAACAAAGAAAGGTACTATTCGGAAGTTTGATCCATATTTCTCAAAAGAAGGTAGCACGTTTACGCTTGAAAATGTTTTACAGTTCTGAAACTTCATGAGAACTCCTGACATTATATCAATATTATATTTTCATATGAGTGGTTTTACCTAATCAGTTCAAGGCATGTCATTATTGTTTACAGTTCGAGCTAAAAAATTTGAAATTTTCATACAATTTGTGAAGGGGTACCCAGGTACCCTGTTACCTGGGGAAAGGTGTATTTTTTGTCACTCACAGAAGGCTTAAAATATCTTCGATCTTTGTGATATTCTTAAATCAATCCTAAAAATGTATGTATCTTTTTCAAATCTGCATTCCCGACTAATTGATATTGATCATCACAAAGTTAAAGGAGCTAAAAATGTGTGTAGCCATTTATGGAATGTAGTATATTTTGGCCAATGCTTTAGCATTGAACCTAAAAACAATTCTCACCAAATTTTAGCACCCTAGGTCAAACCTGTGAACGGTGCAAACAAAGTTTGTGCCCCATTTAATTGAGATGTAAAAATAAAGAAAGGCTCTTACTAAAACGTATCACATTCAGACATAGAGTTTTAGGTATTTTATCTGTATGGGAGGTGCTACACCTGTTGTCAAACGACTCCCACATTTTCGTGTGGCTGAACACTTTCCGAAAAATCATCTGAAAATATTGAATGTCATGGAGTATTGTCTAATAATACGTGAACAACATACTGAGGCTGGTTTGAACAGTTAAGCCTTTGAGAACAAATCCAATAAAACTTGTTTGAATGCTCTCTACTCTCTCTAATTCTTTAGGATTTTTTCATATAAAAATACGGATCCCCAATATTTACAAAATTCTTAGTAACGCAAGGCGTGGTTTTATAATTTTTGGTTGAACCCTTATCACATAGTCAATAACCAACTAGTGCTACCATACTCTAAGTGAAGACGCACAATTTTTTATATAAATTCGCCGTTATTAAAGGGCTATTAAAATCCTTTGCCCACTGCTAAATAAAGCATAGCAGAGATAAAGATTTTTTACAAGTTTGAATAATGTTTTCAATAAACCTCAGTTTTACATCAAGTGTTTGAATCCACACGAGAAATTGTTATGTCTCTAAATTTGCAACCAAATTCCACAGTACCTATCATCTTTTTTTTTTTTTTTTTGAAAAAAATTCCCATTTCTTGGAATGAAATTAAAATTTTTCAATTCGAAACTTTAATTCTTGGAATATAATTGGAAAAGCCGATATGGAATTTCAATTCCTTGCTCTGATTAAAAAGGCGTGTTCTTCGTAAAGATACAATTTGTTGGATTGGATATATGCAATAAAATTTTATTTGTCGTGCCTTCTTAAACTGTTGTTTTTATGTTATTTTTAAAAACCTAAAATTCATCTTAGCTTAGTAGTAGGCAAAGTTTCTTTAACTTGTTGCAATTATTCCAACGTTCGCAGAATAATATATTCTCAAAGGAATACAAAATATATAATAAATAAATCCCCCAACAATCAATCATATCGTTATTTGTAAAATTTGAATGTATGTATTTAGTTTTACTTCATATATAATAATAAATAAGTAAAAACTTGAAACAAATCAAAAATTTAAGAAATTAAAAAGGATAAATTATACAGATGATGCCTTCATAAAAGTTGCCTTAATGAAATGTATAAAAAAGCAAAATAAAATCAAGGTCAAATCAAACACAGATGCAACAAAAATTAACTTAAAATGCATGTTAAAACAATGGAAAAACTTCACAAGAATGGGACAAAATTTGTTCATATAACATTAATTCACGTAAGGCTTATTCTTAGACAAAATAACAAAGGAAGTGAACACAACATATGAGTGTACATTTATAAAAATTAAGTAGTGAAGCCTAAAATAAGTGAAGAATACATAAAATTACATCAAACTTTACCAAAAAAAATATTTTTAAATTCAATTTCAATTGAGCTTAAATTAATAACTACAAAAAAGTTATTAAAAACTTATTAGGAATTAAAGAAATCATGCACAGTGAAAGAGTGCATCAGATGTATCGGTAATGTTAATACTTATCGAAATTAGAAGTAAACATATTTACAGCAATTAGCAACAAATTGCGAAAAATGGGAATACTTTAATTAGGTAATTTTAGTAAAAAAATAAAATATAAGTACATATATTACACCCAATGTAAGAACAAGTATAAATAAACCTACATTATATATAGAAGAAGTAAACACAGAGTTTCTATTAACCAAAAACATTAACGTAAAAACAAATCCAAAATATTTTTATTAAATATTGTAGGTACCGATTCATAATCTCAAATGCCATAACCTGGAATTTACCAAAATTTTACAAAAAATATAAAATATATATACATACATATACTGAAATATATCTTGAAGAAATTAAACTATTAAGAGTGTTATCTTTGGCTTCACCAAAAATTTAATACCCTATTAAAATGTGACAAGTCCTAAATTTTTATTTTAAGGGTATCTTTTCCACCTCGCATCAGCACGTAGATTGGTTTAAATAACAAATAACTTCTTATTTTTATATGGGAGATGCCACATCCATTTTTCGAAATTAACCAAGATTCTGTTTGATGATAGACCAATTTCATTACCTTAAATAACTCTCGGTATATCGTCTTAAAGCTGTTGCTTGTATAGCGCCTCGCCCTCGCCAAATTTTTGTCTAATACTAGACCGAACCATTTTTAGTATTTGTGTGAAATTTGGTTCCATTAGCCTCTCAGTATAGCGTTTTGAAGTTTCTGCTTGTATCGAAGGTGCCACGCCCTCTTGTTGAAATTTGGTAACTTTTTGAAATTTGGTAACACTTCATCAAACAACTCTCTCAATAGAGCGTTGCCCATTTGAAATCCCAAGAAGCTTGCTAAAAGTTGCAGCCTGTGTGCCGAATTTCATTCATTTATCTTGCTCGGTCTTTCTGTAATTGTGATTTCCACAGACAGACAAACGGACATGGCTAATTATATTCAAGTGATGACGCTTATCAACAATATATATATTGTACATGCCTGCCACGCCCCCTTCTATGGAATGACAAAGTGAATATACCCTCTGTGTAGGTTATGAAAAGAAGCAAAGCTTTTATCTTAAATGATAAAAAATTCGAATACGAAATGGTTTATTTCACCCTTGACATAGCGACAAGGTTGTGATGAACTTAGACCTGTACCGCAAATGCAAAATGAAGAGGGTTGATAAGTCCCATTTGCAGTCTATTTTCTAATTTAAAAAATATTTTTTTGTTTTTATTGCTTTGCACTTAAAATATATGAATGGAATGGCTTACTCAACGAATATTCATTTGGTTTGGTAGTTAATATAAAATTCTTTATTTTTCAATCGTAGTTTCTTAGACTTAAAGAGTAATGCCCACACAGAACTATTTTTTCATTCCTAACGATTATAAAGAGGCGTGGCAGGTTCAGAAAGTTTATAAGTACATAGTATATTCATCAAGACAAGCCATTAACCTACAAATTTAACTACATAGTTATTTGAGGTCCAAAAAAAAAATGTTGAGATATTCTCATATATGAAAATCTAGACCATGCTTTATCTTTCTACAATGGTTTTAGATTAAAAAAAATTTTTTGACACAAATATTACACTTTTTAATTTATTATTGATTCATGGGTTTCAAAACCGGCCAAGTCCATGAATTTGCATTCAAAACCAATCCAACGCCTTGGAATCAAAACCAACCAAGTCCAGTACATTGGTATCAAAACCGGCCAAGTCCACTTTTTTTTCAACGCCTTGGAATCAAAACCGGCCAAGTCCAGTTCATTGGAATCAAAACCGGCCAAGTCCAAAATTGTTTTCTCAAAAACATTCGCAAATAAAACTTTAAATATCTGATCTGACGTACCTTGAGTAAGAAATTTTATAAGCTATCATGTGTGAAATACTTTTTAATTTTTCAATGAACATAGATGAAAACAAACGTTTTTCGTTGTTTTCCCAAAAGAATGAAATATGGACTTGGCCGATTTTGAAACAGGGCGCCTCATTTTTCAATCAAAGCTTGAGTTGCCTTTTGGCAAGCTAATATACATATACATCACAATTGTTTATTAGAGTAGACATGCGATCAAATGGAGCTGTAGCCATATAATTAGTTCTACTAACTGGTTGGTAAGACAACTGCTAAGAGTTACGATTACTCCTCCGATTAATATTAAAATTAATATAATTAAGAAGTTCTGGCGCAGCGGACGATCCAGTTACGAGCTGATGCAAGTAAAGTATACTCGCAATATTTTTTTTATTTTTTATTTATAATAATTAAGTCTATGAACATAGCTATTCTTACAGACTAGAATAAAATAAAATACATCAATTCAAAAAATTATTTAAAATATGCCTAACAACAGTTTTAGTAGCCAAGAAATCTAAATTATTCGTAGCACTAACTTGATTAAACATTTTCATTGCTCTAAAAATAGGTGCATTTTCGGCATAATTAGTACGAGGAGTTATAAGATAAAAATGAACTTGATTCCTTAGAGCTCTTTCTGGAACATTAAAATGAATCAGACCAAGTAATTCAGGGCAATCAATTGCATTAGAGACGATGTCATGTAAGAATAGTAAAGACAAAATATTTCTTCTACTTTCTAAGGTTTTTAAACTAATCAAAAGGCAACGGGCATTATATGGAGGAGAACAATTTTCAAAGTTTAATGAGCGCAACGCAAACTTTGTAAAGGATTTCTGCACCTTTTCAATTCTAAATTTATGTATTTCATAAAAAGGAAACCATACAATTGACGCATATTCTAACCTTGATCTAACAAGGCTAGTAAACAAAACTTTGAGAGTGTACGGATCACTAAACGAAGAACTATTACGCCTTATAAAAGCAAGCATAGCGTATGCTTTTGGAATGACAAAGTCCAAATGGGGACGAAAAGAAAAATTTGAATCAAATACTACTCCGAGGTGCTTAAATTCAACAACAGACATAAGTGGAAAGCTGACAATATGATACGAGGTTGAAAGAAAGATATTAGACTTGGAAAAAGACTTATAAACACATTTATTTAAGTTAAGAGGAAGTAAATTATTAGTAGACCATAGATGAAGTTTGTTTAAATCATACTGTAGAAGTGCAGAATCAGTCACATTTCTAATTTGTAAGAAGAGCTTAAGGTCATCAGCGTACGATTTTCAATAAATTTTTAAAAAAGTTTTTTTATAGTCGTTTTCGTTTTACACTGTTTTTCCATACAAAAATTATTTTTTCGAAATACACGGATTTGTCAGGAACGTATCTACCGTCTGAAACGAGGGACAGGTGTATAATTTGCAAATACCAACATGATTTGAGTGAATTAAAAACATCTTAAATTTAATGTGCGATATCTCGGGGAGCATGACTACTATCTGATGTGATAAGCAAAAATCGGATAAAATAATTTTTTGTTAGATAACCTCAAATATGCCTCAAACCAGCATATTTCTACTTTTATACAAGAATGTTTCAGAATCCTGACGTGAAACAAAAAATGGAATTCTTGCTTAGTATCTGTATATGTATCAAATCACTAAATAGTTTTCGAAGGGAAACTCTGTCGCAGGCCTGTGTGACTGACACTTCAGATTTTCAGTGGCCGCCCTACATAACGAGTTCTACTAAGTCATTTGAAACTTTCTACAATCAAATTAACACTGATTAGCTCTAGAAAATGTTGATTTTTTTAGATTTTTGAAAAATATATTTTAAAGTCAATTAAAATTTTTCTACAATGTATTTAAAGGACCCTATTATGGTCATTAATAACATCGACATGACACAAGTATCAGACACGGATTAACTGAAGTTGGGTAATGCCTAGTCAAACCTAGTTCAAGTTTCCTTCAAAATGTAAAGATTTTTATGCTATCATACTATATGTGTGATCCCGCAAACCTAATAGCCATTAAAATACTGATTTACTTTATAAAAAAAAAATATTTTATTATTTATTTTTTTTAAAAAACATTTTTATTTTTTTAAAAACATTATTATTTTTTTTAAAAACATTTTTATTTTTTAAAAAACATTTTAATTTTTTCAAAAAATATTTTTTTTTATCTTAAATCTAGCCTGCTTTTTTATTTCGTGAAAGTTTGCCTCTGGATCTTTTTGTATAATTTCTTGTATTAGAACGTCGTATTTCTTCCCACTTAAGTTGTTTGTCTGATGACTTATCCTTATTGAAAATAGCGTTAGATGTACCTTGACCCTTTGTTTTGCCCGTATCTTCAAGCAATTCAGCAAAGTCGTCTGCAGCAGCAAAAAGCGAGCTCATGTCTATCACAAAAATAAGTAAATGTTATGTTAAACAATCGAGAAAAAATAACATAATTTAAGTTACCGTCACTGTGCTTAAGTTTTTTGGCAAAACTACGTCCATCTAACGTACTTGATTGCTTGCGCAATTTTTTAGATTTTTGTGCCGCCAGAAGGCTATCATTGCCATTATCACTGATATTTTCGCTGTCCGCTGTGCTTATGTCGTCATCATTATCATCACCGTAGTCATTTTGGTTTGCTTCATCCAATGAAATTGATCCCTCGCTATCGTTGTCTTCGCCATCTTCATCAAAATCAATTGATTCGTCTTCATCATTCGAAACATCGCTCACTTTATCTTCATGATCGTCACCCCAGTCAACGTCAACATCTTCAATATCAGCATCGCTATCGTGATCTGGAGTAACTTGTTTTTTCTTCTTTTTTGCAATTTTCTCATCTTTTTTCAGTTCACCGCCAAGTTCTTTTAAAAAGTCCAAATTATCTTCATCTTCAGCAATTTTTTTCTTCTTGCCAAAGAAACCGTCGAGGTAGTCTTCGAATTCATCGTCATTTACTTCGCCAGGCTTTAAGCCTAAGTCACCATCATCTTCATTAGCTTTTTTTTTATTAGAAATTGAGCCCGCTTGGTTACGCTTTTTTTCCAAATAATTAAATATAAACATTTCATCCTCAGTGCAGTTTGCTTTCGTTAAAGCTTTCACTGGTTTGCCACGCGTACCAAAGGACACATAGCGTTTATGCGCAATTATAGGTATATCTGCTTTATTTTGATCTAGTTTTTTTGGATTCTTAAAAGCGAAGCGCTCTAAGAAGTGAGGTAAACCAAAATCTCGCAAAGGGTCGCCATAGTAGTCAATACGTTTTTCTTGAAAATGAAGGATGTATATTTAACGAAAAAAAAAAAATCTTGTCAATCTACATAAACGAATATTAAATTTACTTACGATTTAAAATGTTATCCGCAAACACTTGCACAGTAGGATGAAAATGTTCACGTAGCAATAATAATTCAGTACGTAGAGCATACTCTGCACCTGCGTATGAAGGTACACGGTGATATGGATCATATTTTGTAGCAGAAATATCACTTATTTTTAATTTCGTTGGCTCAACTTTTACGTGGTGCCACGACGACGGTGCTAAACTTTTCTTATTATCCTTATCATCTTTCATATCTTTTTCTTCTTCTGAATTCTTTTCATCATTATCAATGTCTTCATATTTTTCTTCGCCGTCGCTGTCAAACTTTGCCAATTCTTCATCGTCAGTGAAAACCTTGGGAAACGTAACCAGTGTTGTTGTTGCACCACTGATATCATTTTCTTTTCTGTCATCTAGCATGGAAGCATCACCAAGTTCCTTGCGACTGCGCAGCAGTTTATTTATGACAATTAAGCAACCAGCAGCCATCTGTGGAGGCATATAAAGCGCGATTTGTAGGAAACGCTTGATGAACGCTTGGGCACGTTGTAAATTTGGGTCGATATGAATGGCACGATGTATAATATGCAAAAACTGAGCACCTGTTTTTGTGCCAATAGATGTCACTTCCATATCTAGCATTTTTTTATATAGCGCATTATAAAATCGGTCCGATTTTTCTGTCTTAACTGCAATCAACTGAAGCAATAAGCTAAGCGTCTGCACGGAAATTCGTATATCGGCCAAGTGTACTAAGCGATAGATAGTATCTTGCATATCTTTGTTCATTATTTCACCGCTGTCATCAACTGCCTTTGCTTCAAGAATAGCTTTTTGTAAGCATCGCAATATAGCTTGCATAGTGCGATTGTTTACTGCACCCTTTTGCACTAAAACTTTAAAAAGCGAAAAGCAAATGTGAACCAATTTAGTGCAGACTTCTGATCTACCTGCTGGTGCAATGCTGGCTAGAAAACAGAGCGCAAAGTGTTGCGCACGATCAGAAATGTTATTACGAAATAACAACTTTTCAGTTTCTCCAACAATTACACCGCACATGTTTGGATGTTTATGAGCAACATCGGTAAGGTGATGTAACGCTTTGGAAGCAATTTTAGCTAGTGGATCGCCTAATTTATTGATGAGCATTGTGAGCAACATTTGCTCTTTTTCAGGTGCATAGGCGAGTAAGAGTGAGGCTGCAATAATAGATGCATTTTTGTTGTTCTCCTGACCAGTTTGTATACCCTGCTGTAGATTTTTTAGGAATTCTAGAAAACAAAATGTATCAATTATTTGCAAGAATACTCTACATTTTCTACACAATATAGTAAATTTACTTTAAATTATGGTAATATCGCTTTGAGGTTTGTAAACAAAAAAATTGGGCGTAAAATTAACACATATGTACAGGGTGTTTTTTTTAGAGGTATAGAGCTTCGAATTGAAATAAAACACAAGAAAATCGTTTTAATGTCCATCAATTTGGCTTTATTGGAAGGATAATTTTATGCCATTAATGTTTAAATATGATTTTGGGCATGTGGCCGCCGCGGCTGGCTCGAATAAAGCCAATTCTACAGGTCCAATTTTGAACCACTTTTTCGAGCATATGGGGCCGTATGTCGGCAATAACGCCACGAATGCCAACATTCCAAGTCCCCTAACGTTTCTGGTTTGTTGGCGTAGACGAGCGACTTCACATATCCCCAAAGAAAATAATCCAATGGTGTCAAATCACACGATCTTGGTGGCCAATTGACAGGTCCATTCCGCGAAATTATGCGCTCATCGAATGTTTCCTTCAATAAATTGATTGTGACGTGCGCTGTATGGCATGTAGCGCCGTCTTGTTGGAACCACAACTCATCCACATTCATGCCATCCAATTCGGGAACAAAATAGTCGGTTATCATGGCTCTATACCGGTCTCCATTAACGGTAACTGACTCTCCAGCATTATTTCGGAAGAAGTATGGCCCAATGACTCCACCAGCCCATAGAGCACACCAAACAGTCAGTTTTTGTGGATGTAATGGCGTCTCAAGGGTCTCATGTGGATTCTCTTCACTCCAAATGCGGCAATTTTGCTTGTTGACGTAGCCATTCAACCAAAAATGAGCCTCATCACTGAACAAACTTTTGCGATGAAAATCAGCATCGAGATCAATCTCATTTTCGGCCCATACACCAAAATCACGACGCATTGCATGGTCTCGCGGCTTTAATTCTTGCACAAGCTGGATCTTGTAAGGTCGCAAGCCAAGATCTTTGCGCAAAATCTTCCATAAAGTTGATGGACAAAGCTCCAATTGCTGTGCACGGTGGCGAATCGATTCATTCGGGTCCTCTTCAACATTTTGCTCTACAGCGGCAATTGTTTCTTCGGTGCGCACTGTTCGACGTCTCTGCGGATGCGTATTATCACATAGAGTAAACGTAGTGCGAAAACGACCCATGGTTAACCGAATTAATTGCTCTTATGGACGATTATGTCGACCATAAAATGAACGGAGCTTGCGGTAAACTTCGCGAACTGAACCATTATTTTCGAAATAAATTTGCACGATTTGCAAGCGTTGTTCTTTTGTCAACCTGTTCATGATGAAATGGCAAACCAAACGGAACATAAATGACATTAGAGTTGCCAGATTTGACCATAAAATGCCAGTTTTATCTCTATTCGAAAAACAAACCTCTAAAAAAACACCCAGTACATACATATATGCCAACTTTTTACTTGAGTCCCACCCTTCCTGAACTCTTTTAATATGAATTTTATTCCGAATTTTTCACCGGAATCTGTTTTTTTATAAGAAATTTTATACCAAAAATATCTTTTAAAACCTTTCAACGGGCTTATTTAAAAAAGTGATGAATTTTTTATTAAAATTCGATTTAAATAAAATATATACTGACTTTATATTTGTGGACAAATAATATCGCCATTTTAGTCGCCGAGTAAAAATTGGCTTTATAAACATACAGCCAATTCTTCCTCGGCGACTAAAACGCAAGATAGTAGCCAACCATGAAAGGGGGGTAAAAAAGGTACTCATACCGGCCAGATCGGGCCGCAAAAATTTGGAAATGCTCCTGGCTAGAAATTGTTTTTGCAAAAAATTTTC
The DNA here is from genome assembly GCA_949775025.1 of Tricholauxania praeusta. Taxonomy (NCBI): domain Eukaryota; kingdom Metazoa; phylum Arthropoda; class Insecta; order Diptera; family Lauxaniidae; genus Tricholauxania; species Tricholauxania praeusta. The sequence continues at coordinate 2,122,292 of OX459028.1, read as the reverse complement.
ATAGTGTTTTTTTATATGGTTAGCTTTTTAATATCCCACGTTATATACATATTTTTATATAAAAAGGATTTTAAATTATACTTACGGTGACCATCCGTTCTGTTTTTAGCAGAACAGTTCTGTTTTTAAGGCGCTTGTTCTGCGTATTTTTTTTAATGGAAAATTACAAGTGTTCTGTTTTTCGCAAATGTTCTCTTTTTTGTTCTACTTTCATGCGCCACGCAAATCTACTACATATTTACTAATCTACATTATAAGTCTATTTCTACTAACGTCAACCCTTTTCTGATCGATATGTAAGTTGTTATCGGTATCAATTAGCAATCTCTATCAAAAAGCTATTTGTGCAGTGTAATTACCGTGACGCTAAGTTTGTCGGTTTGGATTTGAACCCAAATTTTTGCTGGTTTTTCGCTGAACGCAGAGATGAAATTTGTTTACCTTTCATGATCAAGAAAATAATTTCGGAGTTAGAAAAAACAGGAACTGAAAACCTAAGTAAATTGAAAGACTGTGTCAAAAGTTTTTATAAGAATTGCATTAAATTATCTGCATCAGTGGGATTATGCATTTAAAGAGGTTGAAGTGATGTAATGGGAAAATGCTATTTTAAAAATATTTTTGCATGAGTCTCATAGACTAAACCATGTCCCTTAGTATAAAAGCTACGTGGTGTAAATTCCATGTGAATCGATGCAGTGGTATTTGTGAAAATGCTATTATAAAAAAAAAATTTGTATGAGGGCCACCCTAAATAGAATTTTTTTAGTTTACCCCCTATTCTCAGACCTACCAAATATACACAAAAAATTTCATAAGAATTGGTCAAGCCGTTTGGGAGGAGTGCGGTAACAAACACTGTGACACAAGAATTTTATATATTAGATTAGATTATACAATTTATTTTCTTACAAGTGACCGAAAAAGGTCAAAATCGGTATTTTTGCAACATTTACGTGATAGAAAAAATTAATATTAATGAAAAAAACAAATATAAATTTTGAAAATTCATTTTTCATATGAAATCGTATTTTTTCCGAATATTTTATTTTAATAAATCTGATGAAAGATTTAAAACATTTTTATTTTATATTTCTTCAGTTCATTCGGTGAAAATTTTGAGTTACGAAACACTTCATAAGAATGGGTTCAGAAAAGTAGTGATGTAAAGCTTAGCAAAAATATAAAAACTTTTTTCATAAAAGGTTGTACCTTACATACCAAAATATAAATCCTTGAGTTCGTTTTCAAAATGCCAGTATGCATAAATTCTGCGTTGCTTTTCCTTGCTTACTTCAGTATCTTTGCGAAAAAGTTTCCAGTCAGATGCACGCATTTGTATCGATATCAATTTACGATGCGGCGGCAGCAAAACTTCTTTCCATAAATCAGTTAAAATATTGATTACATCAGAACTGGATTTATTTGAGATTTTCGTTTGGCTAATTAACGTATTGAGCGCTTCTAAATTGCCCAAGGGATTACTAGTAACAAGCAATGCTCCTGCATTAGCACGATCCTTAGCCGTACCCTTGTGTAGAGCAGTTTGCAACCAATGAGAATCGGATGGGTTTTCTAGATTTAACAAGAACAATTTTTATGAGTTTGAGTATTTTTTTCTTTCTGAATTTTTGAGCATATAAGCCATTAAGTTAAGTTGTTAAAATGTGTAAGAAAAACTCAAAACAACTATTGAATGTATTTTACTGTATTTAGTATACATATATGAGCACTTTTTTTTTCTTGAAAGTGGGGACTTATTCCTTCTTTGTTGAGAAGAAAAAGTTTAATTGGTTTTTAATAGTTCATGTTATCGCGATTTTACTATTTTTTATATATTTCTTTTTTTACTGTAGCAATTTTTTTTTTCTTATATTTTCTTTAAAAAAATGTCACAAAATTTAAAAGAAAATATTTTTCTGAATATTTTGACCAATTTTAAGAACTTTTTGATCAATGCAATTTTTATTGAAAACTGATAGTTTAGGAGAAAAATGATAAAATGTGAAATTTAGACTAAAATTATTTTTATCATTAACGCAGAAACTAAAAATGATAGAGAAAAAATAACATGAGCAAAACATATCTACTTTTTTAATAAAAAACAAATCGAATCACCTCCTTTTAATAGTGACTACCTTCTTTATAAATGTAACATGTAAGTATTAATACTCGAAGTGTTCAAGACAATTTTTGAATTATTTTTTCTAATATTTTACGTTTTTATTTTTTATTTTTAATTTTTTCACGTTTTTACATTTTTTATGTTGGGATATGTTGAAAACTTAAAGTGATCGAACAACTCTGACTACGGATTCGTTTTCAACACACCAAAACACCTACGGTTCGGTACCTATGCAAAATAAGAATTTTTGATGCTCTTGAGAGGTCTGTTAATCACAATCAAACTGTAGAAACCACCTTGAACTTTTTTCGATTTTTGAGGAATAATATCGCATTATTAAAAGTGAAGACAAATTTTTCTCATTCATTCACTGGAATTTTTGATGAATTCGTTTATAAATATGTTTGTATATGTATGTTTCTATCTAAACCACCCAAAACTTCAAAACCGAACACATGTGGGCCATTCTACCTCGATTTTACATTGAAAATTAAGATTTCTCAAAAAGAATTTTTTTTCGATACTTTGTCAAAAAATATTCGATACGTGTTTTTGGAAAAAGTTTTTCCGGGCTTAGTTTCAAAAATACGATTTTTTGAAAATCAACAAGTTTTAAAAATACAAGGATTTTCGGACGCTTGTATTTCAAAATATACGCGTCATGTAGAAAAACCGTTAAGGAATAAAAGTTAGTATTTAACGTCTATTTTCATATTATCGTATTAAAAATTTTCTTTTCTTAAAACTTAAAATTTAAAACTTAAAATCGAAAGTTTTCGTATTTGGGTATGTTTAATTTTTTTGATTTTTTTTTTTAGAGAAAAAATAAAATTTTAGCAATCATTTTGCAATTTATTTCAATTTGGGACGAGTCCTGGTTCTCTAAATATGAATTTTTCTGTATCAAATGATAAAACTCAAAGAGGCTCAAATATAATACACGGGATTGCATTGTTGAATCCTGCCCAAACATGGGTTTTCACCGATTTTTTTGGGTTGATTTTCATTAATGAAGATAAGAGCTTGAAATTTGTGCTAAATGACAGATATCGAAAAGCCTAAATAGAATATATAGGGTTGCCTTTTCGAATCATGTCCTAAATATTAGTTTACATCCGTTTTTGGGGTCAATTTTTTCTGTTTCGTATCTTTTTCTCAGCGAAAAAGCCAGGTGTGGTATCAGCTAAAGTGATACTTAGTTGACTATCAACTTTCGAACTTTTGCTCTATGTGATAATCGCTTGCTTTTATATAATTTAGGTGTCGTTTTCAAAAAACGACGGTCGACTATCACCTTAGCGGATAACACCCCAGTATTTCTTACAACCAATAGCAGCATTATGTATGGATGTAGGGATGATATGTTTGTCGTCTGCGTATAGATAAAAGTTAAGGAACGATAATTATTTTTTACTGAGTCTCCTGTTCAATACTGTAATGCAGCGCAAAATGCATAAAAGAAAAACAAAAATAGGCAACTAGCAGATTATACTAGTTTCAATGACCGCTACGTGATATCATCAGTAAGCTTTGTTAGCCGACGTTTAAAAGTCTGCAAGCATACTGTATTTTACTTCTTGCGTTGACCAGGTAAGAATCATCGGAACAAATATAAACATAGCGCGTCAAAGACTTAACATTTTTCCTTTACCTTAGAAATTTTAGTGGGATTAGTTGTAAAGGTATGCTTTTTAGAGAAAAACGAATGTATTCAAAAGATCTTTCAAATTAACTTTATATTGTATTTCTTCTAAATCAGAAAAAATAACGCAAATAAACTGTCCAGGGAGAAGCTCTTTCGTTAACAATTTCAAAAATTTATACAATATGCATCAATCTTATAACATGAACGCAACTTGTTAGAAATTTTGCAATTATTATTTAATATGTAATTTTCAAACAATTTTCTTACGCTTTGCAAATGTTGGTTTTTCTGCTTCGAATGAACTTTTACATAGATTAAACAACTCAATTTGTTCGCTGTCCTTCATATCCAAAACGTCTTCACATGTAGAAAATTGTGCATACTGCAAGAAAACAGGTTTATAATATTTTTTAGTGAATTGCTTTTATTATTATGACGAAAATTGGTATTTATATACTTTAGTGTTCTATACCCCATTTTTATGATGTCGGGTTGGACATTGAACATGTTTTTAAAAGTTTAGTTCGTATTAAAGTTAAAAGTTTTAAGTTACGTCGATTTAAAAATTTATTTCCATGAAATAAATAAAGTACACAAAGTGATGAATCATAAACTTTTTTTTATAGGAAGCAAAGATAACTGATTTTTAAATTAATATGATTTTAAAATATATTCCGGGAACTTAACTAAAATTATAAATCACAAACTAAAACTAACCAAAACAGTCTAATAAAACTACATTACACAGGTTCTAGAAATCTTCGGAAACACTCGATTTTTGAAAATTTATTCATATTTGAGTATAACCTCAACAAAATGAAGAAAATTTGTTATTTTACGAAAATATAACCATCGGAAGTTGCGGATATAGCTTTTATAAAAATCCTTATAAGTTGGAAACCCCCAAATGGATATCAAAAATATGGGTGTCAAAAGAAAGATGAATTATAATTTTTCTAAAAAATGTGTTTCCATTCAGGGGTTCCCAACTTATAAGGATTTTTACAAAAGCTATATCCGCAACTTCCAAAACCAGATCCGAGCGACTTTTTTTGATTACATATTTGTGCTTAAAATAAAAAATAGCACATAAGAAAAGTTTAGTTTAATTACCATTGCAAAATGAGAGCTAAAGTACTTAAGCCAAAAAAAATATTGGACAATGGGAACGAAAGTAAACCAGTTCCTAAATTTTAAAATTGGAATTGAATAACTAGTCAGATAAACATTTCCACTTTTCCTTTATGAAAAAAAAAAACTGAAGGCAGCATTGTAAGTTCAAAATCAAACTTATACATACATAGTACCACTTCTGTTGTCCATTATCATCGCTGGAATCATTTTGTGCCTGTTTCAGTTCCTTTTCTCGTTTTGCAAAGAAGTCTTCTTCGCCATCATTGTTTGCAAGTTCTATCATTAGACCTTTGTCATCATCAGATTTCACTGCCTTTCTTAACTTTTTTTTTTCGGGATTTTTCACATGCTTCGCGATATTATCCATTTCAACGTCGTCATCATCGAAAATAATTTTTTTATTTTTAGGCGTTGCATTCAAATCCAATGCAGGCGGCATATCGAAGTAAGTTTATTAAAACTTTATTTAAAAACAAATTCCGGAAAATGCACGTGCAGGTAATAATAGAGGAACGTCAAATTTCGCTGTCAGCTCATACGCTATTCACACACACCGAATTTGAGCTCAAGCGTATGACTTCGGAGTAGTTTTTTAGTTGTGTGAGTGCAAGATACGTCGGAGTAGTATTTCGCTATTTATACGTCGGCGTGGTTCGTCGATGCTGTCGTGTGAATGGGGATTTTACAGAAATTTTTACCGATTTTTTCTTGTAAATGTTAAAGAGCCTAATTATTTGCCTTTAAAATCATATATTAATTATTTTGAAACTTCGCGTACTAACCCCTTTTTTGGAACAGGTTTAATTTAACTCCCATGCTCCCAATCGTTTTTTTTTTTTGATGTTTTATCCCCTAAAATGAAAATGAAAATTGTAAAAATCCTTATAAGTTGGGAGCCCCTGAATTGATACTATAAATATGGGTGTTATGAGAAAAACACAAAAATTTATTCAATGAATTCTTATAGAAACTAATGGTATTCATCTAAACGCGCAAAACCCTCGCAAGCTGTGCAAGTTGTGCAGTTCTGCGCCGTCGCAAACGAACTGTCAAAAATCTTATGAAAAGTTTTTTGAACAAACTAGAAAAGTTTGCGCGACAATTTGGTCGCGCAGACTTGCGTTGCTAAGTTGTGCAAATGTGTCATAATTTTTTTTGACATCAAGTTGTCATTAATAGGCGTGTTTTTTTTTGACGCGGCTACCCGCTAAAAAAAAATTTTTGTATGAGAATGACAGTTCATTTAGTCGGCGATACTCATCGCCGACTAATTTCTCATACAAAAAAAATTTTTAAGCGGATAGCCGCGTCAAAAAAAAACACGCCTATTGTTATTTATACAAAGAAACAAAATGACAGAGGTAAAAAGCTAGATTATTTTAAAAGCAAACATTTATTAATATTTAATTTATTTTATAACAGAAAATAGCAGAACAAGGCAATTACAATCTGACGTGCTCATCAACTGTCACAAATTGCACAAAATATTCGAAGGTGCGTTCATGAAACACATCGCGCAAAATGCACAAATGGCATATCTGCGCGTTTAGATGAATACCATTACTATGTTTTTATGGGAAAGAACAATGAAAAACAACAATAACAACGACTATTACAACAACAACAATAATTATTATTATGAAACCAAAATTGATCTGCAACAGTAGCTGTTGTACTTTTCAAAGTATTGACAAAAAATTGATCATGTGAACACTCGAGTTCTCAAACTGTTTGACCAACTATTTGATTTGAAGTTTGTGTTCTTTGATTGTTTATTGTGCTGCCAATGCTGTATACCAAACATTTTTTTAATTAAATAATTTTGGCGGAGCAGTAAGCTGTCAGGGTGTTGCTCTGAAAACAGAGAAAATTATAATAAACTTTTGTGTATTCCATTTGTGTTCGTAGCACACTATCGGAGTGTGAAGAAAACGTAAACAAAACCGCAAGAATTCCTTGAAAATGAATGAGGCAGCAGCTCTCGCTGGAATGATTCCATACGATACTATTGGTCTTTATGAGCAACCTAAGCCTCGTTTTATCTTCAAAATGCCCCGTGTGGTGCCTGATCAGAAGTCTAAGTTCGAAAGTGACGAACTCTTCCGTAGGTTGTCGCGTGAAAGTGAAATTCGGTACACAGGGTACAGAGAGCGCGCATTGGAGGAACGTCAGATCCGTTTCCAAAATGGTTGTCGCGAGGGACACACTGAAATATCATTTGTAGCTTCAGGTACTAACTTGCAACTGGTATTCAATGCTAACCAGAATCCATATATTCAAGACAAGGAGTGTGATTTCGACAAAGAGCATGGGAAGGTACACATAAAGTCATATTTTATTATGAACGGCGTATGCGTTCGCTTTCGTGGTTGGTTAGATTTGGAGCGTTTGGATGGTGTTGGCTGTTTGGAATATGATGAGAGGCGCGCCATACATGAAGATGCTATATTGCGCGAACAAATTGATCGGTATAATCAGCGTCTACGTGAATTTGAAGATTCTAAACGTGCTTATCGCGACAATCGTCCTGATGAAATGGAAGCAGTGCGTCGAGGAGTTACATCTGGAGGTATTGGCGTTGGTGCTGGCATGTGGCGACGCTAGGAAGCATCTACTCGAAATTCTTGTAGCGCGACTTTTTTAAGTACTTAATTTCTTGTATTACTAGATTAAGATAATTGGCTATGCAACACTTGCTCACTTAAAATATAGTAACTTCGGTTATTGTGATATGGGTATTTTTGTATCTTAAATTACGTAACTTTTATAGCATAGCTTCTACTTCTTTATGTATTATGGTTTGTTGATGCATTTTGCAGTATATTACGACTTCGGAGGTCTATAGCGTATGCCAATCTGAAGCTATTTCAACGAGATGGAAAAAAGCCAAGTGACACCTCTAAATTAAATTGGCGGGTAATGTGATATATAACGTTCGGATAATGTGATATACCATCATGAAAAGTATAACAAGTATAAAACAGTAGGAACTAATAATACAATAACATTACATATTTCAATAGAATTTCCATAAAAAAGGAAACTAGATTTAAACTGAATCAATAAGCGAAAAGCAGAACATATTAAATTCAGAATATGAGCCACATACACAAATTCCTTGCCGTCTTGAAAGACAACAATTGTGAGCCCAAATTAAATCGCATTGCAGGTATTGAACTCAGGTCTGAATCTTTGTATCCCTTTTGAAGGATTTGTTGCAAAAAGCACAGGTAATGTCCTTACTGGGTGGACCAAATCGGACTATATCACATTACCCGAATTTCAGTTTGAATAAGTTTAAATAAAAGTTTTTTTTTTATTAAAACACATTTCAGCAAATAGAGAATTCACATTATTTATGACAAAATATATTCATCTATTAACTCATGAAATGCACACAAATAAAATCTCGACTAGTGGCTAAATCAATTTCACTGCACTGAGACCGAAAACAGTGAATGCGAACGCACAAAACCTTGCAGCACATATCTTTTTCCGTTACTGCTATGTTGACAAAAAAAATGTTGTCGAGAATTGCTTATTTAAGGAAATATGATGGCATATCACAACCGAAGTTACTCTACATATTTCTTAAATATATTATATGTATTATACTCACCAAAATAATTTAAATGCAAATGTCGAAATATATACCTTTATCAAAAAGAAACAAAAACAATCGTTTTGATGAGACAAAACTAGGATTGTCATTTTTGAGGATTAGATTTGTTTAGGGCTAAGCTAAAAGTAAATGTAATTAATTTAAAATCATTCGTGTCAACCAGTTTGAGATGACAGTTTTAGCGCGTTTAATCGCTGAATAATGCACATGAATAAAGAGGTTTTGTTTCGCACTTAATTTTAGTTATCATTAGTTGCTGTATGTGTTGAGCTCCAAACGTAATTCACAAATGTTGCAGAAATTATTGGCATTTGTTTAAGTTAAGTAAAAATCATTAGTACAGTTGATTCACAAAATAAGCAACAGAACCAACCGATTTACTTTTTATATTTATTTTTTATGGGTTAGGTCAGAATCAGTGATTAGTTTTAGAAGTATTTACTTTCCGCACTGCGTTTCCTATAAAGTCAGAGAAAATGCTTCATATTTTATGATTTGTTAACCGTATTATGCCAGAAGACAATGAAGACCAAATTGCACGTCTGTCAAATATAGGGTCTGGAAACCAGACTAGTATTTTTGACGTAGAAAACTACGCAAAATCACTCGCACACAAGTTTTAACAAAAAGTACTAACCTTAAACCTTTAAATCAATATGTTTTTCCCGATTGGAGTTTCCTGCACCAGACACAGTGAAATGATCTTTGACCACTTTAATTAGCATACCGATGCATTCTTGAACACAGAACCGTAATCAGAATTTCCTTAGCATGTCAAGTTTCAGGAACACTCGTACCCAATAATGCACATACCCCCCATCTCAAAAATAAAAAGTTCGATCTTGTACTAGGAATTTGCCGTACGTCATCGGGAAAGAGCATGAATATATTGCAAGTAAAACGTATATATTCCTTCTTACTTACATTACGATGGATATGACACCCCCAGCAGCGACTCTACGGATGTAGAACGACTTCCACAATTTTGTTAATAAATGCTAATGTCCTTTTTGACGTGACAGTGAGTTTATATCAAATGTCCGTTTACAAGATCGAATTCAAATTTTCAATGAGAATAAATTATCGGTATTTTTTATTTTGGAAATTGGAGCCAATTAAGTCTACAACTGGACAATGCAGGACGTACAAATTTTTTACGTTCATTAGTATTACAGCCAAACCAGTGACTAACCACGTGATCAGTGTCAGTAAAAAAATTAACATTTTTACCACAGCCCATCCACCTTTGTTGCTGCTGACATATAAATACATTAATGCCTTCAACAGCTTCCGTTAACATCGCTTCTATAACTGGTTGTTGATTGTGCGCTTCATCACTGTAGATATTAATTCTCCAATAAAATGCATATTGGAAATGATGCCGTCCTTTGAATTGCAAAATGCTCTATGTCTTTTCTCGTTATATTTTAAAGCCAATTGAGACAAGTAGAAATGATCATTACCAGGAGCGAATGACTTCGATGATGTGCGAGTTATGCTTAAAGGATTCTCTATTGCAGTGCCTGATTCTTGTGTTGTGGATATTCGATTTTTAATATAATTGAAACATTCTTAATTAAACTGTTCTTCTTTCTGTCGGAATTTGTTAAAAGTTCGCTTGGTGCGCGGTAAATTTGTTGACACATAACGGCACATGAAAAACATGATTTAACACTTAAGTGTCGAGCGGCGGAAAAATCAGACTGATAAGCCAAACTTTGTTTGGCTCACAATAACAAAAAAAAATTGTTTTTAATAAATAAATAATGTCAGTAGATTGATGCATATCTTAAAGTTCTCTTACATATAGCAAAAAATTAAGTTAAAAAGCATATTATACTATATAATGTTTACTTTTATTAAGTGAAAGAAAACGTAAATTTTTTAAAATATAAGATATTGTTATAAAACCTTTTTATGCATTATTCATGCATCTTTCGTTCAAAAAGTACAAAGCAACAAAGAATTTAACACCAACTATGTATGTATGTAATGCGATTTTCATGTAACTTGAAATTCTTTAAATCCTTAAAGTATTTAAAGTAATGTTAATACATAATATAAGTTTAACGAAATTGTAAATTTGAAATGCGAAGGCCAATACAATCCTTGCCAATCTGGCTCACTTCGCATACCGTGCATAAATTACCTTTATATAGTGGATCATAAGAGGAGTTACAGAAGGGACAAGTTATCTCAGGCTTGCCACGATATAATGGCTTGTAACTAATACCGCAAATGTTGAATGGGTTGAATTCTTCATATTGCAATTGATGCTCATCTGTGGGATTTACTTCGCACGCCTGTAAAATTTTGCGAACTTGCTGCGCTACTTCAGGTCTAGGTCCTAGCTCTAGTAAACGCCTGGCGAAGGAGGCAGCGGTTTTATAATTTTTCAACTTGAAAAACATATTCAAGGCAGTACGTAGTGTTAATATCTGATGCACTGGTTGCAATTTGCAGTGCGTAAAGTATGCTGCCAGCTCACATAGCCGCTTTTGTTCTTCCAAAGTAGATTTTGGCATACCCTTACGATCAGTTTCCATCTTAAGACCAAGCATGTACTCTGAGCATATTTTCAGTAGTTGCTGAGCTTCAGCAATGTCCTGTTTCGTTTCCACAACGAGAAGCGGAATACTTATAAGTATTGCTTGGAATTTTTCGATAGCTTCAGTGAATTTACCAGCTGTCGTCAGTTGATAGCCAGATTGAAGTCGTTGCACTAAATCATTTAATTTAATACCCAAAGCAGGTCGTTGATTTTTTAAATTACTTTCTGAATAGTTACGCAGCGGATAGGCGCTGAGAGATTTTAAATTAGTTACAGCAGTAAAGCTGGTCTTAGAGCAGGTGTAGTTTTGAAGAAATAACTCTTTAAAAGGCTTGAAGTTGACAATCCCAATTTGGTCGTTAAGCAAACGAAAAGCAGTTTCAAATGAGCCGGCCTTAACATGATCCAAAACCAGGGGCGAGTTATTGGCCCAATGCTGCGGTGGTGAGAGACCTTTATTCGGTGCAGCATAGTAACCATTATCTAAAGCGGAAGCTTTAATTTTTGAAGCTAACTCTTCGGGGACAACTATATCATCATCACCAACATCCCAGCCGGCTCCATCTTCACCACCAACATTATCAAGGCCGCCTTCAGTATCAAGAGCATCATGCATTTCATCATCCGTAGCTTCACCAAGACCTAAGTCGGCATCAGCCCCCCAGCCATCTCCACCTCCTATATCATCTAATACAGCAGCATCAGCGTTTACATTCAAAGCCTGTCTAGCGGTAGCACTGCTACCAGCTCGTGTGATCATGGCACCCTCAAAAAAGCCCTTGGAAACGGTTAAGAGAGGCCAATTGGTCTCTACCTGTTGGATTGGTACTGGTGGTTGTAACAGGATAGCTCGCTCATTTACTTCAGGCAAAGCATTGCCCTCTTGCGCTATTGATTCACTGAGAGCACCAGCTTGCTCTTCCAACCCATGTGTTGCAGCAGTCAGATATGCCAAAGAAAACTGACCACAGTTTTTCAAAATGTTAACACGTTCCTTTACATCACCCAAGAGTAAAGCGCCTTGGTATTGTGCAGAAACATCTTTACGTATTTCGGCAATCTTATTCATCTTTTTTAATTTTTCTAAATTACCAGTAATCAAATAGAGAAAACTTAACTTGTCGAAGTTCTTAGTGCGTTGATAGCACATTTCTACCACCTGATGATTACCCTGCAACAAAGCCGACTGTCCTAAGCGATCCCAGCAATCTTTGTCGTCCAATGCCTTTGCAGCTTCTAAAGCAATCTCAATGTTGCCACATTCCAATGCCAAGCCAAAGCGAGTTTTTTCATCTTTAACGAAATGTAAAGCAACTTCTGGATAACCCTTTTGTTGCAAGTATGCGATAATGCTTTGTCCTACCAAACGTGCATTTCGCACCATATGCAAAACTTCATCATATTTGCGATTTATTAAAGCCAATTTAAATTTGTATTCTGTTGAGTCAATATGTAGCACACGGGTGCGGCATTCACGATCCAAACAGAATACCTGATTACCTTTAACGCGCGTTATATATATTGGTAAATCTAAAGTGCGTATAATTCCATGATCGCCATTAGTAATAGCATATTTAATATGATTGCTGGTAGTATATATGAAAACGCCTGAATCATCCCATGCGCCAGACTTAACACGACAATTTTCTTGAATCGTGCAAAGATATTGTAGTCGACGATCACAAATTGTGACGGAATGTTTGCAAAGCAAGGCGACAAGTGACATGTCTGCTGACCAAACTACGTACCGACATTTAGCCAATTTAATGCAGCCTACGGAAACTAAACGTTGTACTTCGTAAAGTGTCACGTATTCTGGGTCGCGAATAAGTAACATGCCAGTACCGGCATAAAAGATTTCCTCACAGAAAGTTGGAATTTTTTTGGTGACTTCGTTTTTGAAATTTTTAATGACAAGCTGTTGATTGCGATCGAGTACAGCAAAACGATTGCGTGCTACCCAAATAGCAGTGATGCCAGAAGATCTTTTGCTATCTGATTCATTTTGCGATTCAGAATCCTTGGGTATTTGGCATAGATCGTAAGTGCTGTTCTCTAGGTTGTTAGTGCGCGTACAGATAAGCACTGCATTCAGCGCAGGGTTATAAGACATGCTATGCACTGGTGATCTGCCACCGCCACGTAACTGCATGACAACCGTGTCTTTTGTAGTGGTGAAATCCAATTTACGTAAAAAGCGTTCTTTCACATAATAGAGTATGTTACCGTGTACTGCATATGCTGGGCGTTCGCGCTCTAATTTAAAGACCACCATACCTAAAAAGATATACATCAATTATTATTCAATAATATTCTCATATATACAAGCTATTCGTATACTAAAAATTTGCATTGTACACTGTTGTGTATAAGGAAGTGTACTAAGCTATTAAAATTGGAATTTTGAGTTATAAATTCAATTTAATCATAATACTTGTTCAAAAAAGGGGAAATACGTGGTTGAAAACAAAAACTACGACATATATATGTATATGAATGGCTAACCGCAAACTTGCTTGCTTTGTTTTAACTCGTCAAAAAAGATTGCGATGAAGTGCTTGTTTTTTCACTGCATCGGGTTTAAGGTCACTATCGACTCCATTTAGTAGGGGATGAAGCTAGCATGCCTACTAGCTACTCTTTTTTGTTCTTTCACTTAATTCACTGCCCTCAGTAGCGCAGAAACTGTATCTCAAAAAATGCGTTACGAGAAAATTAATGTTTTATTTGTCAATTTGTTGAAATTATGTACCTCTAAAATTGAGATAGAGGAAATTGTGTTAGGAGATTTATCATAGGTTGGAACTAATATAATACCGACATTTGGTGTAGTTATTTAGATGCTTAATTTCTTAAGCTATCCGATAGCATAAGAATACAGAGTATGAATTTTTTTGAGGCTATTGAATAACACAACTTTTAATATCGATTTCCATTGTTTGCGCTCGTCCAAGAAATAATATTTTGATATGGCAAGAACTTTCAGAAAAGTGCAAAACGAAAGTTTTATGAAAAACTACATCGCACACATTCTACTAAAGAGGCGCATCTCAAAATTTGTCATTTTCGAGTTTACTTGTTAAAACTGTTCGTCACACACATATCTACCAGCAAAGAGATAAGTTAATTTTTTGTCTGTACTTTGCTGTCAAAAAACAGTAATTTTTTCATGTTGCAATGGAAATTATGCTACAATTTGCAAGTGTTCTATTTTTATGTGTCGGAGAGTTCAAGCTGATCGGTACGTGATTTCAAACCATATTCAAACCTTCTTTTAAATAATCCAGTTTATTTTTGAAAATTAGTTCACGAGCTCCAAAAAAAAAAAACAACAGTTTTTTGTGTTTTCTGAAAATTTCAAAATTTTGTGTTCTTCCTCTTTAGAAGTATGTGTGCGATGTAGTTACGTACTGTTTCTGAAACGTTACATGCCGAGTGCGTAGATAACATCAGTGGTATAAGCAAACCATATCAAATAGATTTAATTATTTAATAATTGTTGGATAAACTCACGTAAAATAAGAGTGGAGGAGGAGTCTCACCATATCTCATAAAATCTTACCAAGTAGGTGGGTCCACATTTTCAAAGAAACCACTTCACGTAAAAAATGGACACCCCGTTATCTCATTTTCTACCGAAAAATAATTATTCAGCATTCACCAAAACATCCATTCTTACCTCCATCGTGTCCAGCTGCAAACAGATTTAAAGTAGGGTGCGCAGTTAGAATCCAAAAGCGTTCACCATCACGACGGAAGGTATATAAACATTGTCGCTTTGTCATATCCCAGACGCGTATGCTACGATCCTCACCATTAGAAATAATCAAATCCTGTCTAGGATGGAACAACACACATGAAACATTGTTGTAATGACCACGGCAAGTATCCACTTCCCAAGCTTTATATTCATTCATGCGCCACAACTTAATTAAACGGTCGTCAGCGCCAGACACGATAAGCGGTAAAGTTGGATGGAAGCTTGCCCAGTTTACGCCACGATCATGTCCCTCCAAAACGTGTTTAACAACAGCATCGGCTTGTCCAAATAGATCAGTTGCTCCTGGGTGGCCTTTTAGGTGATCATCAAGACCTCCTGGACCAGGTGCAACATTTTTCTTCCGCAACCCAGAAATATCCCACACACGTACGGTTTGATCCAGCGAAGCTGAAACAATTTGATCCTCAGTAGGATGAAATTGGGCGCACATCACATAGTGATTATGACCCGTTAGGACACAGATGCAATTACGTGATTGCCAGTTCCAAATGCGTATCGTCTGATCATCAGAGGCGCTTAATATCCA
Organism: Tricholauxania praeusta; assembly: GCA_949775025.1. Classification (NCBI taxonomy): domain Eukaryota; kingdom Metazoa; phylum Arthropoda; class Insecta; order Diptera; family Lauxaniidae; genus Tricholauxania; species Tricholauxania praeusta. The sequence goes on along the minus strand of OX459028.1, from coordinate 2,106,908 downwards.
TGGATATTCGTGATGGAAGGCGACGGTACGTACATAATCCAAGTGTGCCAACAAAGTGAAGATGCAACGACGCTGCTTATAATTCCATACTTTTATCTTGTAGTCGTCACCCCCAGAAACGAAAAGCGGCATTTGGTTATGGAAGGCTATGCTGCGCACGGGACCATCGTGTTCATCGAACTTTTCCAATAATGTGTGCATACGGTAATCCCACAATTGGATAACGCCGCTATGCAAGCTGACTAAAATCCATGGACGTTTTGGGTGAAAAGATAGGCCTTTTACACGAGCCGACTTTGATTCGAAATTGGTCAACATTTTTTACTTCTCAATTAATTTATATTCGTGCTTCGTGAGCAGTCCGTCGTAATTTTTTCAATGTGTCTCCTTCTATATCAACTTGATTCTATCCAAAAAAAAACAGAAACAGCAAAAGTTAGAATAATCAAATATTCTTTTTTGAATAATTACTTAATTTTAATTATTATTTGTGTAATTTTTTCTTTAAAACATACTTTTTGAGAAAATTTTCGACTTTTTCCTGTATGAGTTGTCAATCGTTTTTTTAGTGACACGTCAATTTATGTTTTGTACAATTTGAAGAACTCATTCTATTCCAATATAACGTCAAACACTAAGGTGCTACCATATTTAAGTACAAGTTTTTTAATATTATGTTGTTCGCTACTGTAGTAGTCAGACGTGATGCGATGGTAGTCGGACTTATAGGAATTTGCCGAAATGTGTTCCTGAGTTGGACGGACGACGGAAAATCGGCAAGGATTACTCGCTGTCAAAGTAAATTCGAACGAAGGGAAAAACAATCTGCTCTTATTAAGGAATCGAAAACTTCAGTTTCAATTGAAACGTTGAATGATAAGTGGATACGATCGGTTGACGGAAATACCACCAGCGGCTAGCCGATGTCAAAATTACAACACACTTAACTGAATGAAATTATACAGAATTGCGGTGTGCGACGTAAAAATAGCTACTGCTGACGGTAGGATACACATATTTAATTTTACCGTCGCGGCAGACAGATCAGTGTTGCATTTGTAATCAGCTTGCGCCAATTTATTAACGTAAGTTTGTAGCGTGAATTTTAATTCCATAAGAAGTGATTCTAACATAAAAAAAAACATATGAATTGACTTACAATGAATTAAGCCCAATTTCCATTTGATCTTATTTTATCAAATATCAGGGAGGACATCACATGCTATTAAGATAGCAAATGTATGCTATTCACTCTCGCATTCTCCAAGCGCATTAGGTTCTGTTCGCATGCTTTTTCTTTCTTACAAAAATTTGATTTGATATCCCTGATATGGGATGAAATAAGATAAAATAAGATCACATGGAAATTGGGCTTTAAGAATGGAAGAAGTCTGTTCTTACAAAATAAAATAGGTTTAACTTTGTCGCAACCAAAAATATTTCAATAAAAAAATTATTTTCTTGTAAACCAGTGACCGGCAGGCTGCCCATATGGCCGCGGCCAAACGAAGAGAATAAAGGGCCAACTAAATCATGCATAGCTTAACCTACTGTCAAATTTAAACGAAAAGCCTGTCAGATGCCACACTTTTGTAGCGAGAATGACATACATCCATCTCGCTTATTATGGCAAAAGTTTTGTGATATGGGATAGTAGAATATCACGAAAGATAACAAGAAACGTAGCTTTAAGGGGCCACAGTAAGAAAAAATAGAAATGCACTGAACTGATCTCTCTAAATAAATTTGATGATGTGAAATTCTATAAAATTTCCACAAATGACATTTGACAATAGTACATGTGAACGCAAAGCAATTATTTTTACAATTATGTACCTATAATGTAGATCATTTGTCAATTGGCGATCGGCTTTTAGTTTTAAAAACAATGTAAATAAATACATTTAACGAATTCACTTAAACTTGAAAAACGTTGGCTATATTTACTTGGTCATTGTGCTGATTTTCCTAATTATTCTTTGTTTGCGCTTGATTGGAATTATATATAATGTAGATCATGTGAATGGCCTACTGAAATAAGACAACATAAAGTGAACACCGACGAATAAATTTGTTTGACCTGAAGGCCCAACTAAACCATGCATCGCCTAGCGTAACGTACTGTCAAATTTGAACGAAAAGCCTGTCAAATGCTTAAGAAACTCAGAGAAGACTTTTTAGTGGCTATGTTGTACTTCGTTGAACTTAAGAAGCGATGCAGCCATAGTTGCAAGCGTGTGAAATGTTCCCACAATTGCATAAATTTTATTTCTTATATTTCCAAAACAAATTGAATTCATTCACAAAATGTTATTCAATGACATTTATTTAATTACTTAAAGCAATAAATATGTATTCCAGATACTGTTTTTACTAATTTTAAGAAAAAAAATAAGAAAACAAAATTGCTCATTTTGTACCATGCGTGTAGATTGTGGGGAAAAGTATTGGCAAATGCAGCGCGTGGCATCACTGAATTGTCAATCAAATTGTTATATGTATTGTGTGTGTACATTAAAATGCATATTTCTGCAACTTCACTCCAAGCCCTTTCCTTTACAGTTCGATTTCAATAAAATGCGTCTATTTTACTGTTTAATTATCTTATTTTTCACATTTTCTATTAATTTCTCAACAAAAGTATTTTCCACTTCAAGTTCCATTGCAAAAACTTTTTTCTTATGTATACAATGCATAAACAGCTGATTCCGTACAGAAAGTGCGTTCAGTTTCGCTCTTTCCTTAAGCAAATGACATTTGTGGAAATTGAACGAAACTTTTTGTTAAGTACGTTGTAGCTTTGATATACGATTTGTGTGTATTCGCACACTTGCAGAAGTTGACTGCAGTCAAAGCGTGCATGGTTTAGTTGGCCCTTGAATCATTCGAAGCTTAGTAGTGCCAAATAAATAGAAGCAGTTGGAAGAATGGCAGTGCTTTTAGTTTTAAAAACAATTGTAAATAAATACATCTAACGAATTCACTTAAACTGTTGAAATGACGTTGGTTCATTGAATTTGAGACAATAATGATTTATTTAAGGATTTACCGGATTTTTTGTTTACGAAGTGTTTATGTTATGGGTATGCTTCAACAATGCAACATAAAGTGAACACCGAAATCACCGTTCCACTTTTTGCATCTATGAACTCTCATGTCACTTTGACAATGCTACCTTTCCAAAATTACTTGCAAAACGGAAAAATTTTACAAATTTTAATTTTCTTAGAAAAATTGTGTCAAAAATTAGTGGGACTAACAGCGGACCACCATCATATCATTTTGTATAAAAATTTTGGTTACTCCTTACCTATAAAATTGTAAAAAAGTAAAATCAAAAAATCAAAAAAGGTAAACAAAAAAAGTTCCAGACACGCACACCAGCAAAAACTGCCGTTGACTGAATTTAACGTTTTTCAGCTTTGGTTACGTAGTTTCAATTGGAATTTTCTGGACAAAATTGCAGAAAAATCCTACAAAAATTTCAGTCCAATTGGGAGTACAAAATTGTACCATACTCACACTATATTGTTTTTTCGCTTTTAGTTTTAAAAACATTTGTAAATACATCAACGAATTCACTTAAACTGTTGAAATGACGTTGGCTCATCGTGCACTATTTACTTGGTTCATTGTGCTGGTTTTCCTAATTCTTCTTTGTTTGCGCTTGGACCCACGAACTCATTGGAATTGGTTCGTTACATTTATTCCACTCTGGGTTTTCGATGGAATTCTTATAATATACGTGATCATAAAAATTATACGGAAATGGCGGAATTTAAAGCGTCTAAAGGAGCTTCTTGTGTCGTATCAATGGTACATTGGTGGCGTGTTACTTAAGATAGCGTCGCAGGTGATGATTTGTCTAAAGCTAGAATATCCCCAGCTAGAGATATCGATATTTGTGACAATGATTCCAATTTGGTTGTTGTTATCATCAATGATTGTGTATGTTTTCGTCAAATTGCGGAGAATTGGCAAATGAGTCGAGATGGGACATTAATTAAAACCAAATTTCTAATTTAGTATGTATTCAAAATAAGCTTAAAATTGTAAATGTACATACTTATGTATATATTTATAAAATAAACATTTGGCTGATCTAGACTTAGGGTGGCATTCAATATGAAAATCGACTCACTGGACTTAATATTAAATAAATACGAATAATCTGAATGTGAATCAAAAACCTGCTATCATAAAAACGAATAAGTTTCATGTATTTCAAAGTTGAATATAACTATGTTCGATTAAATGAAACCTCTTTTCATATTTTTTAGCTCTAAGTCAAACCACCTTTGGATACAAAAATAGGCCATTAAGATAGATTTGTTTCAATATTAAATTTTATATTTTTTTTTGTTTAAATGCTAATATCAAATAAAAGAAAATATGTACTTTCTTTCCTCAATTGCAAATATTTACATCCAATAAAACATGTAATGTAAATCTGCGCCGTATTTCCTCTAAAACCCGTATTTACTTTGTGTAGCTCTACGCGTGTGTCGGTTAGCAGCCCACATTGCTTGTAATTCTGCTTCGTTTGCTTTGGCCTTATGTGCTAAGTATGTTATTTGATGCTTGCGTCTAGTACCAGAAGCAGGTTCCTCATCTACCAAAACACCTGTTGGTTGATATGCTGTGGATGTTGCCAACGCTGTTCGCATCCATTCATCACGATTAGGCAATACTTGCTCACCAGAAATATCCATAACTTGTATGTCTTCCTTTTGCTTACGACTTCGTTTTGCTCTACTGCCTACCAAAGCTTGCATGGCCTGCGCATCTAGATGTTGTTCATAGAAACGCTTTTGCGCTAATCGCATTTCTTCCTCAACAGCAGCAGTGTGTTCTACTGTTTGAGTAGCTTCAGTGTCTGTTGTAGCTTTTAGAAATTTGTTTGTTGCTTCAGCCATTTTTGCGGCACGATTTGCTATCATACTATTTATTTCATTTGCGCTGATTTCCGGTAGTTTTTCATCGGCATTTAAAGAAAAAAAGTCGCCACTGTCTTCATCATCATCATTGTCACTGTCAGTGAAGTCGACCAATGAAACCTTGAATTTTTCTTTCTTATTCAGTGGTTTAAGAAGTTTTAAATTTAACCTATACACGTCTTCTGTATTGTATGCGGGGCGTTGATGCTTAACACTGTCAGGAATAAGTGTGGATTGTTTCTCATTATGTTTCTTTTCGATTATGGAAGTGGTATCTGTTGCACGGCTAAAGTCTTGCTCTGATTTTGCTTTCGGTAAAATGCTTAGCAATCCAGAGCCTTTAGGCGTTATTACTGCAACAGTTTTGTTTTTTCCTCTGTTCGCAAGTTCTAGATCGACATCGCCGAATTCTTTCAATGAGGGTATTGTGATTTTTACTGGTCCCTTAAATGAAAAAGTGGAGTGCGACAGTGATGGTGGTTTCTCTGTAATATTATTATTTGTTAGATATGCTTTTTTGTGTAGAAATTCGTCATCTAACTCGGTAACTTTTTTATTAATGTGGTGCATAGCTCGTGGCATGGGTAGCTTAGCAAATATTGGCAAAACATTTTCATAGAGCTCACTATCTTCAGCTCTAACGCCTTGTTTTTGTTTCGGTGCTGGTAACGAAAGTGTAGCTTTTTGAAGTTCTTGAACACCAACAACTTCTGCAAAATTATCATCCTCATCATCATCGCTTATGTGACCACTTAATGTGAAAGCCAATGATGAAGGTATCGCACTTTCCACTGAACTGTTCTCACATTCAATGTCTGAGTCTTCATCACTACTGGCTGCATAGGATACAAGAGACATTTTTTTTTTATGCATTTTATATTTTTTTTAAATGCTAATGATAAATAAATCCAAATTTTTGAGCAAAAAATATTTTTTATTGTAAACGTTCTGTCAGACTAACAACAAATCTGACACTTCACTTTTTTAGGGATGACAAATTTGGGCATTGCAGAGGGATTTTTATTCAATTAATATCCCAAAAAGTATAAAACGTACCGCATCAGAAAATAAAAACCTTTTTTACTCATGTGTTTGATCGTAGGAATTACTCTTTGGCTCAGGACGCTTTGCGATCTGATACGTTCCAAGTCCAGAATATTGTTCTTTACATCCTATGGTATGTTTCAAGCCGGCGTCGCTTCGCTCTTTTCGCTTATGAGCGCAGTATAGCCCAACTAACTATTTCCTGAAAGCAGAAATAAAAAAGTTGTTTAACTTCGATTCACAGCACACACAATATCTTAAATTTTTTTTAGAATGCCTATATCTTTAAACGTTCGTAATATAAGGTAACCAATGCATATGAAAAAAAGGTTCGTAGTATTGGAAGTTCGTTAAATCGGCGTTCGTTATACAGAGCAGTCATTGTATAAATAAAGCAACGCATGAAACGCAGTCTGTCAAATGTTCAAATGCAAAAAAGATATTTCTAAGCATAAAAATATTTAAGAAAATTTTGTTTTTGTTCTTTAACTTTTTTTTTTGGTTCTAGAATGGCTCGAGAACGGAAACCTTGTCGGGAATGAAAAATTTTGAAAATTTAAATTTCGATTTTGAGAAAAAAGTTATCCTGACCTCAAATTTCATTTATCATTTCTTCTTATACATATTAATAAAAATATACCCTAAAATTTTAAGTGAAAAAAATGTTTGGTTTTTGGAAAAATCAACTTGGTTTACTTTATAAAAAAAAAACGCAATTACTCCCCCAGCCTTCAATCATTTTCAAAATTTTTTAAAGATTCTAACAAAGAACAAGAAGTTCTATTAGAATCAAAAGAGAAAAATTAACTATTTTGGGTAGGAAGGCAATGCCGTCTTTTTTGAAAAATTTTTTATAGGTTTTTCAATTTTTTATACCTAAAATTGATATGCTTCGTACAAAATGTTTTCCAATCAAGTCGGAGGAATTCGTATCCTCTTATTTCCTCTGAAAAACAACATGTTTTATTGGCAACCAATTCCGCAATTTAAAGTTACCCTGTATGGCTTAAAATGTATTCAGGTCTGTACAAATTTTTTTGTTGTTCCTTAACTTAAAATAATAAAAAACAATTTTTTTTTTTGAAAACTCGAGCTCCGACGATTTGTTCGCGTTTCAAGTTAGCTTTAATTTAACAAAATTGTTTATTTCCGACAAGGTTTGCGCTCTCTAGCAAATTTTGAACCAACAAACTCGATTTTGGACCACTGTGCGCTGATTCAAAAATGACCGATTTTTTTCTTCAATCAGGCGTAGTTTCGATATATTTGAAATTAAAAGTTTCAAAACCCACAAATTTGAAATATGTGTATCTAAATTTTTTCGAATGAGTTGATTTCGAAAATGAGTTTTTTGTTGCAATTTTGTTTTTGAGATACATATATGATAGTTTTTGGCTAAATTAAATTTTTGACTATATAATCGAAAACTACCAGAATTTCTCTTGAAAACTTATTTCAAATTGTCTCCGCTGAACTTTATGTACCAAGGGTATGCCAATCATATATGTATATAATATCATGCTAAGAGCTGTTAGGCTAAAAAAATAACTGTTTTCAATATATTCGCAAACTTAATTTTTTTCCTGACATTCGAGAGAGCCAATACCAAGATGTATGAAAAAATATAGCCTTTTACAAGTTTTTTTTTTAAACTTTTTGCTATTTTTATACACATTTTTCCTAGGCTACTATTATATAAAATTAATTTTTTGTTTGTCTGTCTGTCTGTCCTTTATGGACGCGAAAACTATCCAACCGATCTTGATGAAATTTTTACAGTATGTTAGTATCGATCAGGCGGGTGTCATAGGCTATAAAAGTTTTATTTAGGGTGCATATTTAGGGTGGCCCTCATACACAAATATTTTAAAAATAGCGATTTCCCAAAGAGATGCAAATCGATTCTCATGAAATTTACACCGTATGGCTAAGGGGCACAGATTGGATGGGAAAAATTTTATTTAAAGTGCATACTTAGGGTGGCCCTCATACAAATATATTTTTAAATATCATTTTCACGAAGACAAATAAATCGATTCACACCAAATTTACACTACGCATCTCTTATGTCAAGAAGCATAGCTTGGGAAACAAAACTTTTATTTAGGGTGGCCCTGATACAAAAATATTTTAAAATATCATTTTCTCAAATACAGGTTAGTCAATTCACACCGAATTTACACCACGTAGCTCTTATGTTAAGGGGCTTAGTTAAGGATACAAAACTTTTATTTAGGGTGGCCCTCACACAAAAATATTTTTTAAATATCACTTTCTCAAAGACTGTTTAATCGATTCACTTGAAATTTACACCAAATGGCTTTTATATTAAGAGGCTCACATAGGCTTAAAAAAATTTTATTTAGGGTGCATACTTTGGGTGACCCTCATACAAAAATATTTTTAAATATCATTTTCAAGAAGACAGGTTAGTCGATTCACTCCGAATTTACACCACGTAGCTCTTATATTAAGAGGCATAGCTTAGGCTACAAAACTTTTATTTAGGGTGCATATGTAGGGTTACCCTCACACAAAAATATTCTTAAATATCATTTTCTCGAAGACCGCAAAATCCATTCTCATGGAATTTACGCCACATGGCTTTTATATTAAGAGGCACAGATAAAAATTGTACAAGAAAAATTGTATTTAGGGTGCATACTTAAGGTGGCCCTCATACAAAAAAATTTTAAATATCATTTTCACAAAGACAGGTTAGTCGACTTACACCGAATTTACACCACGTAGCTCTTATGGTAATGGGCATAGCTTAAGGATACAAAACTTTTATTTAGGGTGGCCCTCACACAAAAATATTTTTAAATATAATTTTCTCGAAGACCGTGGATTTATATTAAGAGGCACTGCTTAGGTTGTAAAAATTTTATTTTAATTAAAAAGAATTTTCACGCAGACTGCACATCGAATATACACCACGGTTGAGGTGAAGCGATGCGCATAGGGTAATGCTAGTTGTAATATATTACACGTCGGAAAATTCTATAATATATCCAACACTTAGTTTGCTAGCCACAGTAATTCCACATAAAAGTTAAGGTAAGTGGGATCACAAAAGGCCGCCGATGGTGGCTCACTTACCTTTTTGGGAGTTTTGAATTCTGAGCTGCGGCCGGAGGCCGCCCACTTACCTTAACTTTTATGTAGAATTACTGCGGCTAGAAAACTAGGTGTTGGATATATTATAGACTGATCCGCGGCCGAAGGCCACCGCGAAGCCGGTGTTGGATTTTTAGGAGTTTGAAGTCCTGAACTGCGGCCGAAGGCCGCCCACATACCTTAACTTTAATGTAGAATTACTGTAGCTAGCGAAGCCGGTGTTGAACATACGGACATAATTCCAATGGTGGCTTCTCAGGACTTACATCCTCCAATATATGCAACTCCGGCTATGTCCATTCTTAGAAGTTGTTATAAGCCCAACACGAACTGGGGATTGTGACCGAAAAAAAAGACATAAGGCCCAAAACTGTTATCATCAATTTAATTTTTCGGACATTACCCCCATGAGGATTAAGTCCGAAAAATTTTCGAACATAATCCCCATTAAAAAAATGGGGATTATAACCCGTGTGGGTTATATCACGGCACCCATTTTTTTCAACAAAAAAATAATTTATATATTAATGTTGACAAAGTTGTAATTTCTACGCACCTTTCCATAGTTTAAATAGGGGTGAATAAACAGTTCCTTGAACTCGCACCGCTGCACATTGACCCCAGATCGAGTTTTTTCGTTCAAAATTTCAATAAAGCTTACGAAGTTATTTCAATTAAACGCATACAATAATAAAACATAATATTTTACATTTTCTGGATAGCGTGCATTTACAAACTTTTCTTGCTTTAGCTGATCAGTATTATTTTATTTCTGATTTTTACAGTTTAAATTTTTGGGGTTGAAGCTGTGATCAGAATCATTTTGAGGGACCGCAACCTTAGTGTGCTCTCCCTGCAACACTTAAAATGATCATGCAGTAAGGCATCCCGTCCGTCGTACATGTAGCTTTGATTTCTTACTGCTGCTGGTAGGCATCTCCCCGACCGGATAAAGTCAGCCAAAGAATATTATTTTTGCCTTTCACTGCTGCTGGTAGGCATTTATACCACCAGATATGATCAGCCAGTAGCGCGGATAAGCTAAAGGCGATCAAGATTAGCTCAAGTATCTTGATTTATATTCTTAATGTACCTATTTTTATAACTTGTATAAATAATTTGATATTGTATTTATGAGAGCTTTAAGTTTAGTAAATTAATTACGTTAATAAATAAATAAAAAAAACTGGCTAGAGAGCACAAATCTGGTCGGAAATGAAGAATTTTTTTCTTCCGAACCACATATCATATCCGGCAAGATTCGCGCTCAGTAACCATTTTGGAACCAAAATTCTTGCTCCGAGGGTTTGTTGGAACTTTGCTAAGCTAAAACTGTTCATTTGCGCCAAAATTTCTACCCTTGGCCCATTTTTGAATCAAAAAACTTGATTTGGAACCACTGTGCGCTAACTTTACATTTGATTTAAAACTTTGCCGGTATAACCGCGAGAAATTAAAGGGTATACAAAATAAGTGGTTGTTTATATTCATTTCACTTAAGCATGTAAAAAACATTCCCTTTAAATTATCTAATACCCACCGCATGGTACCAACTACAATGAGTAGGATTGAGTATTTGACAACAACACGCCAATATTAACAGAATTACTCTTGGGTGTAAAGAATTTTGAATCCATTTGCTGTCTACAGTTTGCTGCGAACGTGAGAGCCGTCGGATTGAACAATATCGTTGGTCGAATAAAAGAAAATATCGTAGAAAATAAGCAACTTCTTGAAAAACCTACGGTCAAGTTATAAAAATAGATCCAGTGTTTATTGTGTACCGCGTCAAAGAAGCAAAAAGCATATATTCATATGTGTATTAAGCTTGTTCTGTTTTTATAATATTTTATTATAAGAATATTTTGGTCTACATACCTTAAGTTAAGTGTGCGAATATCAAGAAATGAAAAAACTTTATGTATTCAAAGCAAGATATAATCATTAACAATCGATAATCATAACAAGAAAATTTACAAACAAAATTACAATCGGAAATTTTAATTTTTCCACCTGCAAGAAATAATAGAATAAGTACGACCCTTGAAAAAAGACTTCTTGTCAGTGCAGAAAACTACAAAGGCGTTTTTGCAAATAAAAATAGATACAAATATAACAAACATCAAAATTCTCAAAAATGCCAGCATCAAACACAATAGTTTTGAAAAGTTTATCAATTCTCTTGGGATTATTTTTCGTGTTCGTAGGAACGCTTAAGCTTACACCGCATATAAGCAAGGATTTGTACAAGGATTTAGTAAGTTCTCTTATATTTCAATAAATAACTTATAATATGCATTTTAAATATGAGTATATAGTTAAATGAAAAATTTGAAATACCATTTCAAAATATTTATTGTTTCCAAACTTAACACCTTCATTTTAACACTGCGTAGAATACGCCCAATGGGAAAAATCAATAATTGTTTTGTGTACATATATGAATGAATGTCCTTCTTCCTGCGAAGCAGAAAATAAAAGTTACTTTGAAGCATCCAAAATATCGTTGCTTGCACACACATAAGGTGAAGGTGATATTTTTATTTGGAAATAATTAATTAAATCAATAAAAAGCTATTATATAGTAGGTAGAGCAATTTATGAAAACATTTGAGTTTATTCTTATTTATCGTATATTTTTTTTCAATTTCCTTACGTACACGGAAAAAAAATTAACCGCTATTTTTTAAGCCTATATATGTACATACATATTAGGAAAAAAACTGAGGTCTTTCCGCGAGAAGAGTTTTGGTGTTTCTTGTATAACAGCTCAAATCCTTTGTTGTTTTCTTTGCAATCACCTTAATACACTATATCTTGAAATTGTCAATGCCACCGATACTAGAACGATACAATAATTCAAAAATACGTATATATTGGCGCCAAGCTAATCGTCTCGCACTCGTTCTCTTATGAAAATGTAGGATCTGTATCGTTCTCGTCTCCCTCTTGCCGATTTTTCTAAGTTATTCTCGTTTACATTTATATATTTATTACTAGCTGAACCCGTGGCTTTGCCCGTTCACTTCCCGGCTACATTTAACGCAGTCCTTTCTGCAGACAATTGGGTCCATGTACCAAATTTAACAAATTGGTGTACCATGAATAGCAATTTAAGTGTTTTTGGTGTACGGGTGGAGCCACGCCACATTCTCTTATCTCATTCACATTTTGCGAGTAGTTAGGCAGAAACAATGTACACCCACATATCAAGTTTCACAACTATTTCTAATGCACATAGATGCCAATATGTAGCGGTTTCAGAGTTTTTATTACAAGGAAGGTCAATAGCACGTGTCATCGGCATGGCTCTTATTGATCGATAGTGTTCTTATGACAGTAACAAATAACATTTCCCAAGTAACAGTTCCCGATTAACATTTTCAACCGATGACCTTGAACATTGAAGAACTTTTGCACTGAATAAATTGATATGCTTGAATACAAGTGGGCCCAAGTAACCAAGTTTAAATAAAAGTTCGAGTTAACATACAGCAAAAAGTTGAATTGGGCATTATTTGGGACTTAATTTGGAGTCGTTAAGATAAGAAATTCCTAGAGATTTTTATCAATTTACTAGCCCAATCCACGATCCGGTGAATATAGTCTTGCAAAAGAGCATATGCAAAATATTATTGCAAAGTTTGTAATGGCAACAACAAAATATAGACATTTGCAAATGCTACGGTATTGCAAAAATGCTACAATCAAACCCTATATGCCAATGCATAATTTTGCAAAGTCATTTACACCGGATCGTGAATTGGGCTACATACTACACATATATGTATGTATAACAACGTATTAAATTTAAAAAACATCCGATTTAGCTCAAATATTGACATAACAAAGTACCTTGAAAGATAGCATCACAGCCCACACTTCAGCTTTCTCGGTGGTCGGGGTCCTGAGAAAGAACGATATTTTTTTAAATATAAAATATACAAAAAATAACCGTTTTTAGTCCATTTTAAAAATGTTTGTTCTAAAAGCTTACAAATAAATCCACATTTAAAGTTATGGATGCAGCTATGCTATGTCATCTCAAAAACTATAAGGAGGATTAAAAGCCTAAGTATAATCAGTTTTGCTGATCAGTGAATGCTGAAATTTTATAAGAAAATAAATAAAAAAATTTTTTAAAAATTTAAATAAATTTTTTTAAAATTTATTAAAAATTTAAATAAATTTTTTTATTTATTTTTCTAATTTTAAATAAGTTCATATGGAAAAAACGACGTTTTACTAAAACGTAGAAAAAATCTGCCATTCGTTTTACTGTTTTTTCCATGTTAATTGTAACATGGTCGCGCCGTTCACAGGTTCGATATAGGAAGCTTAAGTTTTTGGAGAATTTTCTTTTAACCCAATTCTATAATATACTAGCATTACCCTGTGCGCATCGCTTCACCTCAACCGTGGTGTATATTCGATGTGCAGTCTGCGTGAAAATTCTATTTAAAAAATACTTATGTATGAGGACTACCCTTAGTATGCACCCAAAATAAAATTTTTACAACCTAAGCAGTGCCTCTTAATATAAAACCACGGAGAAAATTATATTTAAAAAATATTTTTGTGTGAGGGCCAACCTAAATAAAAGTTTTGTATCCTTAACTAAGCCTCTTAACATAAGAGCTACGTGGTGCAAATTCGGTGTGAATTGACTAACCTGTCTTTGAGAAAATGATATTTAAAAATATTTTTGTATGAGAGCCACCCTAAGTATGTACCCTAAATAAAATTTTTACAATCTAATCTGTGTCTCTTCACATAAAAGTCATGTGGTGTAAATTATTTACATGAGAATCGACTTAGCGAACTTCGAGAAAATGATAGTATTTAAAATATATTTTTTATTTATAAAAGTTTTGTGGCGTAGTGTAAATTTGGTGTGAACCTTAACATAAAAGCCATACGATATAAATTTCATGAGAATCGATTTGCCTCTTTTTGTGAAATCGCTATTTTTAAAATATTTGTGTATGAGGGCCACCCTAAATATGCACCCTAAATAAAACTTTTATAGCCTATGACACCCGCCTGATCGATACTAACATACTGTAAAAATTTCATCAAGATCAGTTGGATAGTTTTCGCGTCCATAAAGGACAGACAGACAGACAGACAGACAGACAGACAGACAGACAGACAGACAGACAGACATAAAATGAATTTTATATAATAGAAGATGCCTAATATAAAATAAAAAAATGCCCTCTTCGGATGTACGTATGTATATTGTTTGCATTTTCAGCCACACGTAAAAAGTGGGCGTGGTTTGACAACAGGGGGTGGCACCTCCCATACAACTAACATATCTAAGACACTATATCTTGACACCTAAGGCAGATTTTTTCTCCGTTTTAGAAAGTCGGATTTTTCGTAAAATTTCAACGAGATCAGACACAAGCTCTGATTTGAGTTAGAAAGCTCAAATTTTGCGACAATTATTTTTAAACTCCATGCTAAAACATAGACAAACAAATAACATTATTTCAAAATAAACACACTAATATACATATTTATGTATTTGCAAAAAAATTAGCCATGCAATATTTTCAAGATTTGTAAAATAAAAATTATTAATATGAAAGAAAAATTTTGCATTTAATTCGTAGAAATTTTTTAAATAACCTCGCTAAGGCAATGACATTTGATGTATGAAATATTAAAAATTAGAACTACTCACATAAAAGTTTATATATTTACATATAGTATGTATAGTATGTACGTTGCTTCGAAAATTCTTACCGCATACTCATTTTAAAAATACACACTTGCGCTCAAGAAGTTTAAGTTCAATAACAGATTTTACACAAGCAAAAATTCTATCTGAATTAAACATACCCACATATCTTAAGAGGAACATTTTTATAGAATTTTAAATAGAACGTAGTAAAGACAGACTCGAGTTGTTTATGAATAGCAAAAACTCGAGTATAACTTAATCACTGCTTAGTAACAACCAAGCAAATATCTATGAATATTCGATATTGTATTTATAAACATATGTACCAATAGTGAGTACTTTCCATGGTGATGCTTAAGTTCCTATTTGGTACTTATACTTAAAAATACAAGTTCGTACCTTTTAGGGGATACCTTTTTCTCATTGGATCGCATATGACACACAGTACTGGTGGCGGTATACTACTAGTATATGAGTTATCCTAGGTGTTGAGCTTAAGCCGATTGAAAACCCTTCCTAGCATATATTTACATATGTATTGTATGTACTTATGTACCACTTAAAAAACTAAGAAATAAAATACTCCTGGGTTTGCTAATAGAGCTGCAAAATTTTAATTTTTCGAATTTGAGTAAGAAAATGAATAAAATCAGACTTCAGAAAATTTATTAAAACGAAAAAAAAAATCTGTTTTTCGTTGTTTTGCTTTTTCGTTTTTCATACGAATTGTACTAAAAAACAAAGTAAATGCGCGGTTCGCTGGTTTGATCTAGGAAGCTGAAATTTTGGGAGAATTTTCTTCAAACCCGATTCTATTATATAGGCATTAATGACCGCAAATTTTTTAAAAAAAAAATAAAAATACCTCCTTTGGGTGTATTTTTTCCGCATTTTTAGTCACACGAAAAATGTGGGCGTGGCTGTACAACAGTGGGTGGCGACCCCCATTAAACTAAAAAACCCAAAACGCTATATCTTGGCACCTAAGGCAGACTTTTACTACGTTTTGGTAAGTCGGTTTTCTCGTTAAATTTCAACGGAACTGGACATCAACTCTGTCCGCGGAGTTTTCAGGTTTGAGCTAGGAAGCTCAAATGTTGGGACAATTATTTTTATTCCTCAAGCTATAATATAGGAAAAAATAAACAAAATCCCTGTCCTAAAGTTTGAAAAAAAAACACCCTATTATACATGCACTGTTTAGTTAGGGTGACTAATTATTGAAGAAAAATATTGTGATTATTTTTGGACTAAAAATCAAATTTAATTTTTTTTTTAATAGAAATTCATGTAGTGGCATTGACCATTTCAAATTATAGCGTATTAAGACGAAGGTGGTGAAAAAAACAAGGGGTTTGAGCTATGTCCTTCGCGGCGGCCTTCAGCCCCGATTCTCTATACTATGTACAACACGGGCTTCGCTAACACACCGGCGTTGGATATACTTCAGTGAATTGCCGCAAAGCCGGTGTTCCTAAAACCTAGTTTGGCCGGTAACACATATGAATATATTGTTCATATGTGTTACCGGCCAAACTAGTTTTAGGCCAAACCGTTAAGGCTAAAGATATGCAATGAAATCTTAATGCAAAAGCACTTTGGCTAGTGAAACTAAGTCATTGTAAAATAAGACAATAAAATTTATCAATGTCATTGCATACTTGGAAAATATTAAGGGAGTGTAAGTGGGCGGCCTTTGGCTCTATAATAAACATAACATCCACTAAAGCTCTTCACTTGGTCAAATTATTAAGGTTAAGGAGACGGCAACGCACCCTATATGTTGGCATATTTTCCCAATTATATTTACGTCGAAATGCTTGAGAAATGTGGATGCTCTCAATACTCTTTAAGTGAACTATTGCAGCAATTGCTATGAAATTTAATGTCAGTGGTTCAGTTGCTATAAAGTATATCTGAATCAAAAGTGGCTGAAATAGCACCAGTGGGCGTGGCACCTTCCATACAAACAAAATACGGTAAGTGGAATATTTATCGAAATATGTGAGCCATCATACTAAAATTTGGTGTAAGAGGTTTGCTTATGGAAAGCTATTTCTGGATCAAAACCGGGCTGGATTGTACCAGTGGGTGTGTCACCGCCGTAAATTTTAAATTTAACCGCGGCACACATCGCAAACTATGCAAGCTATTGTGCTAAAATTTAATATGAGGATTTCGATCACGAATATTATTTATTGAACCAAAAGTGGGTGGAATTGGAGAAGTGGGCGTGGCATATTTCAAATTTTTTATTTCTATTCGATTTTTTGTAAAAATTTTCCATATTCTTTCTACTTTTCCAACCCTTTAACTTTTTCCAATATATCCGATATGTATTTGTTCGACTTTTTCAACCTCTTTCGACTTTCTTCATAAGTTTCTTTATTTTTTCGACTATTTCATCAATTTTGAATTGTTTCAAATTTTTCCAACTTTTTTAGAGTTTTATAACCTCTCTAAACTTTTTTCAACATTTTGCATATATTTTCGACTTTTTCATAATTTTTTAACCTCTGTCAACCTTTTTAACATTTCACATTGTTTTCGACTTATTAACCTCTTCAACGTCTTTTTGACATTTATTTAAAAGGTAATTTCAGTGCAGTGTAGGGTATGTGAGTTTCGGCCTAGCCGAAGATAAGACCTTAACTTGTTTTTAATTCAGAAGTACTGTGGCTAGCGAAGCAGGTCTTGGACATACTATATATAGTATGTAAGCTCTGAGTCAAGGCCAAATGCCGCCCCCTACCCCAAATCTTATGCAAAATACTGACTTATGAAGCCGTAGTTAGGCATATTATACTAACTATTTAGTACTATATAATAGTACGCTATTATAGGCCGCACTAAGCCTCCGTTGAGACTCTTCATCCATGTCTGCAAACAACCCACAACAGAAATAAAATTAAGGCAAAATAAATTATTTCACCAGTGTTTTCTTCCCTTAGCCTTCAAGAATTTTGAGGTTGGACTTAAACAACGTAAAGCACCATAATTAGGTTCCTCTTATTTCTCTTAGAAGTTTTAAGGTGTATTGGCTTAAGGTGGGAAACTTGCTTAAAATCTAAAAGAACTAATATTAAAATATATGTATGTATGTATATTTCTGAGTTGAGAGCATTAAATTAAAAATCCTTCGCAAATACATATAAATACGTACATATGTATAGTGGGATACCGAATCCGAATTTTATTTAATTCAAACTTTTAATTTTGAATCCATAACAAAGACAAAATAAGTTCGAGTAAATAAAAACAAATTATTTTAAAATTTTGTGGCCTTGAACTAACTTTACATTTTTTGTACATATTAGCGAAGGTTTACATATAAATCTTACGAAGGAATTTTAATTTCGTGCTCTAAGCCAAGGGGAAAATGATATTTCTAGATTCTAACAAAGTTTCTACTTTAAGCTAACACACGCTAAAATCCTTAAGTATTACTTACATTCTTTTTTTTTTGGTAAACTTCTTACATATCTAATTAGAAAAACTAAAAGTAAATATAAATTTTATGTTATTGCCAATATTATTAATGTTGGGTGTGAATATTCTCTTAATTTATACTCATAATAAATTTGCAATAACAAGGCACAAGGTGTTGCTGATGTTTATTTTTAAAAATATTTCTCCACCCGCCCTACTTGCAATTTATTGCATAATTTCAAGAAATTTAAACAAAATTTATATACAAAAAACATATTTAATTAAAAGTAAAAACATATTATTTTGTAGCAATTTTAAATTGCACCAAAATAAAATTATTAAAATAATAAAACTATAAAATTAAATTTTTTCTTGCAGCGAACCGAGTACGTAAAGTATGCAAAAGTTTTTCCGTTGACTGCCATGTTTGGTATTAAAATACCATCAAAATGGTACCGAAGGTGCGTTGGCATGTTAGAGATTATTTGCGGATTAGCAATGGCGCTCATTCCATATCGTAAGTATTGCACAAAGGTACGTGAAGGAGTTTGAACTCAAAAGGATTCCGCATAGTATGTTCGAAAAGTTTCTTCAATCAAAATTAAAGAATTTTACGAGAAATGTTGCTTGCTTTGAAATATGACCGGCCTACAGTTTGACCTTATGTTGACAGCGTGTGAACACTTTGGAGTACATATGTATGTAAATGCATACAGTCGTGGTCAAAAGTACTAGGCACCTTGTGTATTTTCATATATTTAGACCTATTTCCGATTGTGAATTTGTGGAAAATACTAAAAGTAAAGGTGCACAGACGGTTTTATTCAAACCAGCAGCAATTGGTTGAATGTATAAAAGGAGAGGTGAGTGAAACTTCCCACTCTATAAGGAAATGGTTTTTGACAGTATGCTTTGTAGAATAAAAATTGTTACAAGGACTAAGGGGGAGTCAACTATATATTTATTTTTTTAAAGAAAATAGCTTATATAAACATTGCAAATAATAACTTTTTAAATATTCTGAGTGGTACTAGCAGAATTGAAAAAATTAATAGGTGTCTAATACTTTTGACCACGGCTGAATGTACATATATAAATTAAACTTCTTACAAAAACGATATGTGACTCATTATTTCATGGGCGTGGGACAAAGGACAAAATAAACCCAAACTTGAACGTCCGAAATAAGCAATGAAGCTTTGTACATAGACATATTGAACAAAAAAGTCAGAATTGGTGGAATGCATGTGAAACCTTTAATATATGCAAAAATCAAAATACACTGTACCTAAAGCGGTCAAAAACTTGAGCCGCAAAGCAACAAAGAGCATTAAAGTATGCGATACCAAGAGAATCGAAATTGGAGTAACTGATTGACAAGACTGTCACTAGGGAACTGTTGCTACTTAGGACAAGAAATGGATGTGAAGTGGAATTGTTACATCTAATTTAAGTAAAATACGCTATATCTTATACTATATTATATACGTAGATAGTTGCTGATGCCTGTTAAACTGTGCTAATTAGAGTTGTTTTACTTTTGACGACTTAATTGAAATTCAAAAAAAATTTTTTGCTGTTCCTGAAAATTTGAAATTTTTAGTTGTCTCTTAAAGTGGGCTTTTTTGGCATTCTTGTGATAATGACTTAAGTGTAAGTCCAATATACAAAAACACTTTTTAGTTAATAACAGTAAGAATATGAGTTTTTGCAGAGGTCAAAAAAAAAGGGTCAACTCTTTCAAAATCCCGCGGCTCACTATATATCGAACCCCAGTGTGTTAGCGAAGCCCGTGTTGGATTAAGTATAGTGAACCGTGAAGCCGGTATTGCACATATTGGAGGATGTAAACCCTGAGCCGAGGCCGCACCTTACAAGACTGGTTCATCCTAACACGCTTCGGATGAACTATTTTGACATAGGAAAAACTAGTTTTCCGGTAACATATACATACATTTTCATATGATTGGATACATACAGTTGCGGTCAAAAGAATAGAAACGGGGTGTCATTTTTGAATTGAAAGAAAATATTTCGAACAAATGAAGTTTTTTTCTTCGAATCTTTTAAAATATAGTTACTTGATAATTACACAAAATAAGCTCATGACAATTTGTTCCAAAAAAATAACGGTACTTTCTAGGTTTGCTATTATAGTGAGTAATTTGTAATTTCGAGCGGTCAAAATAATAGCAGTGCTCAACTCCTTTTCTTCTCAACACTAGGTATTTACTTTTATTAAAAAAATTTGATCGTAACAAGTAAGTTCCATTGTTTTTGTATAATAATCCAATGATTTTTTTAAGTTTTTGCATTTTAGTAGACCGTGGAAAGCATTTTACGACACAGCAAAGAACAATTATTAAAAATTCCATTTCGCAAGGTAAACATTTTAAGGAAATTTAAAATTTTATCGGATATTCTACGAAAATGGTTTCGAATACGATAAAATACAGAAATAAACGAAAAACACGAGGCCGAATGCCTTCCATGTTCCTCCGGGACGTGAATTGTTCGATACGGCTTTCGATACATAGTCCGTTTTTGTCTGCTGTGGAAATAAAGAAAATGCTAAATATAGCAGCGAGTGTAGAAAACGTTAAAAGAAAACTCAGGGAAACTAATTTGAGTGCCCAGAATCCACAACTACTTCCATTGTTTAAAAAAATGCATATCACCAGTAGATCGGATTTTGCGCATGGGTACTTAAAATGGCCACTTGCAAAGTAGAGTGGAACGATGAGAGTAAGATCATTCCAAGCATCATATTCTGTGTTTGGGCTACGCCTAACATATTGCTTATTTTGTGTACTTATCAAGTAACTATATTTTAAAAGATTCGAAGAAAAAAAAACTTCATTTGTTCGAAATATTTTCTTTCAATTCAAAAATTACACCCCGTTTCTATTCTTTTGACCGCAGCTGTACATACATATATGCTAATAAAGTTTTAACTTACCAACAAAATCAGGATCTTGTAACTCAAAAATTCTAAATGTAACAGGGCAGGTTGCTATCTACCCCAACGATTTGTGTATCTTGAAATGTACATTATATGTACGTTGTTACATGAAGTCTTTATTTCTATATTTTAACGATATAAGCACAATTTTTCAAGAGACCAAAGAGAACAGCTGAAAACTACGTAGCCACTTAAATTTGAAAAAATCTTGTTCTTTCTTTTAGTAGCATTAGTTTAATTTTGTATCTTTGTACAAGTTTAAAACTTAAGCACAATACCAACGGATGACGGAAATACCACCAACGGTAGCCGCTGTCAAAATTGCAACACACTTGACCGCTTAAAATGGAACAGAATTGGGGCGGACGATGGAGAAACTATTGATCGCTGACCGTGGACTTAGATCTTATTCCATTTTGTCCGTCGCGGTCGACGGATCAGTGTTTCGTTCAATTTAATTAATTTAATTTAAATTTGTGTTATCAATTTGAGAACTAGAACATAAATAAAGTAAATTACAACGAATTACTTCACACCGTGCCTGAACTGAGCAAAAGGTCGACTAAAATGGATCCAAAATCAGAGCTTTCACGGTGGTTCCGTATCATATCATGATTAAAAATTCGTAAAATTTAAAATCAGAGCTGCTCCTTCTCTCCAGATATCGGCAATTAAGTTTTCCATGAATACAAGAAAAAATCGGTTGTTCAAAATGTTTACTGGATACCTTGGTTAAATGGTTCTATGACACCTTACGTAAGCCTCAGCAAAGTTTTTATTAAATTAAAATGTTTATTGTCTATTAATGCTTGAAAAATCAAGCAAATTATGAGTTTACTCTTAAAATACTCTCTGACTATTTTTTTTTAATGTATTTTGAGTTTTTGAGCACGATACAGCAACTAATTTGTCTAAACTATGTAGGTTTCTTGTTTTATTCACCATGAAAAAAAAATAGCTTAATAAAAACGTTTTCATTTTGTGGCCTATAAAAACTTGTAAAAAAATTTTGTTTTTTTGTTCTTCTATGGACTTTAAAGGTACCTTTGAAGACAAAGCTCACAAAAAAAATAAAATTATTAGCAATTTTCATGGAATAAAATCAGTTAAGATAAATTCTTTTCAGCGTAAAAACTAGTGAAAATAATTTTTATTTTTGTTTGTTTTGTGGATAGTAACTACCTACACTATACAGATTTAAATACTTTAAATTTCAAATTCAAGTACATATATTATTTATATTCAATTACTTAAGTATATTTTTTTCTAATTTCTCACAGATAAAATAAAAAATGCTGCCAATGTAACGTTGTTACTTCTAATGCTATTGGGCGTTTATCAACACTGGATGGTAAGTGATCCATTCGAAAGATCAGGTCCGGCGCTTGTATTTACTTTTATGTTGGGTGGAAGGCTTGTTGTTTGGTATCAGGTAAGACATGAATTATGAAACTTTAGATTGGTGATAATGTGTTTTTCATTACATTTGCAGACAAGCCGTAAGGAAGCTGAACTTGCCGCAGCCAGTCAACCTCAAGCGAATGGCGTTAAACAGGATTAAAAGTCTAAGTTAATGTCAATTTTCAGCCCTACTTAAGGCGTTTAAGTAAAAAAGAACGTTTTTTTTATTTTCATAGAAGATTAAATTAAATTTTAAAATAATATAGCGCGGTACTTTGATCTAACGTTATCCGAAAAGAGTTAAACACAAATAATATTTTTTAGTAAAATTAACAGGCTTTGCACATATCCATACGTAAGCACAAGTAATATATTCATTAAGTTAATTTCATTATAATGTACACTGTATAAATTTCAATATTCAAAATAATTTATCACAATTGTTATTAAATTTGTTTCGAAATGTGCCAAATTCAAGCCATTTTTCAAAATCCATTTATTACAAAGTAAGTGTGTTCATCAAAAGACCCAACTAAAATAAATGTTTTCATTTATAGTATGTAGTAAATTGAAAAAAGAAAATTCGCACCCAATGCAACACAATGTGAAATAAAGAAAAACATAGATCCTTTTAATATACGTAGCGAGAATTTTCTTTTAAATAATTATGAAAAAAAAGAAACTATAAATTGTATGTATCAAAAAACAATACGTACTTACTATACATATATACATAAAACAATTTTAATAAAATCGTAAAAATATGTATTTTGTTTCAAAGTAATTTTTCTTGTCTTAAGATATTCTGAAATAAGAAAGAGTTAAGTGATAATGCCTCTCTCTGGAGGTAACTTAAAGTAATCCAACAGATCTTAGTTATATTTTTCAAAATTGACGTCGGAAAAGTCTTTTTTTTTCTGTCAAAATCAAGAAAGCACTAAATCTATGAAAAAAAATCAAGATCGCTCAGTTGATAGTTTTTTTAGCGTAGACACGAAACTTACGAAGAGAAGAAGCTACTGTTTAGGAAAATCCATGAAAAAATAACGCAATAGGCAATTGAGGGATAAACCACACACAATTATTCGCCAGTAATTTTCCTAAAATTAATTAAAATAATCAAAAATATGAATATTTATATTTTTAAATTAATGCTTTTCATTTATTTAGGAAATATATAAGAAATAAAATTTATGTAATAGTGGCAATATCACATACGTTTGCAATTGTTTCTTTATTTCATGTAAGTGCAACATAGCCACTAAAAAGTTTATTCTAAGGTCCTTATGCATTTAATAGGCTTTTCGTTCGAATTTTAGTTGTCCCTTAAGAGACTGTGCATACATGTGACTGAATAGTTGTGCGATTGAGGATGTAAATTATTAAAAGTATTTTTATGGTTTCTATGTTAAACCCAAAATGGCACTGAATCGCAAAATTATTTCTTGCATGCAATGTAAACGCAGTCTTTAAGAGTACAAATATAAAAAATAAATGAATTAGTGTCAAACATTAGGGCTTAAAGGCGTGTAATTCCTTTTGTAAAATTTTGAAACCTTTGCTTTTGTAAATAGATATTTGTACCAATTATCAACCAACATTAACTCTGGATACGATGCAGTTAGGTAGGAGTGGCAGTCAGTTACGAACTGACTCATTTAGACCAAATGTTGATCCATTGTGATACCAATGATTATTACCGATTTGTTGAGGAGCTACAGCAAGAAGGGTACGAAATGCCATTATTATTTCATTTCATTCTTGTTCATTTTTTAGATAGTTTTTATTTCTATCAGGCGTTAATATGTCCCTAACAATAATTTTATTGTATTCGCATTTTAATTTCTTTCCGGACAATCTTGGTAACCTAAGTGACGAACACGGCGAGAAATTTCACCAACAAATTAATACCATTGAGTCGCGCTTCCAATGTTTTGGAATAAAGCAATGTTGGGAGATTGCGTGTGGTTCCTCATCAGAGAAGAAGCAAGACCACAACTTATTCTAACTTTGTATTGTATGTTATTGTTTGTGCTCGCCTGTGCTTGTGTGTTGAAATAAATGTGGTTTTTTACACCTAGTTCCTTTTCCACTGTAATCGGTGCATTTTTATTTTCTGAGCTATCCGAAATTTTAAGGGCTACCGGGAGTTTTTCGAAAAATAAAGGCATTTTTTTAATTTTTTTTTTTTTTGAAGCTGCATTTTATCTTAGACCTAAACTTTTTTTACATAATTAAAGTATAACTATTCAAGATTTATCTCTGAAATTTCGGTCCAAAAATATTCGTCAGTAAGTTAAAAAATTGCAATGCCGTGAACGACCTCTAACGCCCCTTAACTATTTGCTTAGCCGAAAAAAATTTTCTTTTTTCGGATGAGCCAGCCTCCAGATATCTTGCTCACCGCAAATTTTGAAGTCGTT
This sequence comes from Tricholauxania praeusta, assembly GCA_949775025.1. Classification (NCBI taxonomy): domain Eukaryota; kingdom Metazoa; phylum Arthropoda; class Insecta; order Diptera; family Lauxaniidae; genus Tricholauxania; species Tricholauxania praeusta. Next base: position 2,081,900 of record OX459028.1, on the reverse strand, counting down.
CACGGCATTGCACTTTTCTAACTTATTGACGAATATTTTTGGACCAAAATTTCAGAGATAAATTTTTAATAGTTATACTTTAATAATGTAAAAAAAATTTTGGTCTAAGATAAAATGCAGCTTAAAACAATGTCTTTTTATTTTTCGAAAAACTCCCGGACGTCCTTAACCAAACTTATTCCAATAACAAAAAAACACAAAAAAATATAGAGAATTAATTGCAAGCGATTTCGATTGTTGAAAAATTAATATGTACACATGTATATTCAGAAAATGTGGGATTTGGATTTATTCATTCAATCTTCGTTAACTTTGTCATTGTGTGTCGATTTTTTTGTGTAAAAGCATCAGCTTTGCGCATATGAAGTAAAATTAGAAATTTTTCATCGATTTCTACTTTTTCGCGGCCACAGATTCAACTGTGAAATTTATCTTTTTTTTTTAAATCTGGCCTGTTTTCATTGATATCTTTAAAGTTGCTTAACCAATTAAAGATCCAATAATATATTTTTGTTTGTCATTTTATTACCCTTAATTTGGTACTAGGAACGTTATATTAATCATTTCTGGCTCGAGATATGAATTTTAAAGTGAAAATAGGTCGTAAAAATTAAAAAATCACAATATCTCAAAAACGAGTCCATAACAAATTTTAATCTTCATTTTGGAAATTAGTGGAAAAAAAAAAACAAAACAAAAGTAACGTCTTATCAATGGTACATTTTATAACTATTGTTATATAATACAATTTTAAAATAAGTTTCAACTGTTTCATATTGTCCTAAAAGAACAAGGGTTAAAAACAGAAACTAAGTGACTTTTCTCCTAAAATTATGTTAAATTATTTGTTCCCAACGAAAAATAGCTGCTAATTCGATTATACGGCATAGTTTTAACGAAATTTCAATAAAATGCGTTTTAGGATTTCGAACCTACTGTCTCAATGCTACTTTTACATAGGTAATTTTGTTTTGTAGTGCCGTGTCTTAAAAGGAATAGACAGGCAAAACTAAGCACGTGAACATTTCACTTCCTTTTTTGAAAATGGATGTGAGAACTGTTCTTCTATCAGAACATTAAATAGGTTGTAGAAATGCTGCCAAGTTCACTAACAACACTGAACATTTTCACTGTAACCTGTAGTGGCAGTCCTATGAATTCGGAGCTGCTGAACCTTAATATTAAATTAGAGTTTTCATAACACGATACGGCTTAGAGAGTGGCCAAAACTACTGTTTCTGTCTATGCTATCGACCTCTCTCGCCCGACAAAACTGACACTCTACAAGACGCTCATTTTACCCGTGCTACTTTACGGCGCAGAAGCATGGGTTGTGTCGCAGACTGATGCAGCCACGCTTGGGGTGTTTAAGAGAAAAATTCTTCGCAAAATCTTCGGTCCTGTTCACGTCGGCGACGACTACCGTATTCGAATGAACCACGAACTGTACGAGCTCTACGCTGACATTGACATAGTCAAGCGCATCACTATCCAACATCTGCGCTGGCTGGGACATGTTGTGCGTATGGACGAAGAAGCTCCGGCGAAAAAGGTGTTTGATGCGGAAGCCGCTGGGCGACGACGAAGAGGAAGACCATGCCTCCGATGGAAAGACCAAGCCGAGGAAACCCTATCCACGCTTGGTGTGAATGATTGGAGAAGGCGCGCGCGAAGCAGAGGCGCCTGGAGAGAGCTTTTGAGGTCGGCCGTAACCCGGTAACGGGTTATGGCCACCCAAGTAAATAAGTAACCAAAATCAAATCGTAGAACTTTGAGATATTCAATTCAATTCCCCAATGGAAAAAGTATGCGAAAGTGGAAGTTTTGCACTACATTAAGATATGATTAAAAAATTCCAGACAGATTCGCATCAGATTGTCAAAGGGTTAAAACATTTTTTTAGATGTAGTAAATCAGTTTGGCTTGCGAACGACTTATACCTTTCGTAAATTAAAAGACAGGATATTAAATAAGCTTTAATATGTATTACATTAATACTTGAGAGATTTTTCACATGGAAAAATGAAAACTTAAAATCTATCGCAGCAAAATTAAATTTATAACATTCTTTTTTCGTGATAAGTGCTAGTAGAAAGCACTGTGAAGCAGAAGATAATCGAATATTTACTTATAAACTTTATTATTACAGTAAATTTCACCTATATTTCGTTGGTAACTTAACTGTCTTGACCTGTAGTTAATAGTGTCAGAGCTTTTTGCAAATTTTCCACTGCTGTATTAACGTCGTCATAGTTTAGTGCACTGCCAGCGTACTTGCAATACTTTTGCGCTTTTATAATTTGATCTGGTGTAATTTGAATATTTGCAACTGGGGGTACATAAACTGGAGGAAATGGGTGCGTAGGAGGCACATATGGTTCAAAACCACCTGGTTTTTCTTCGTCAACCGGTGGGCTTGGCAGTTTGTCAGGATTCTGAAGCACTTCATCGGCTGTAGGAGGTGTGGCGCTTGGAGGAGACGGATTAACCGAACCAGGAGGTGGTGGTGATGGTTGAAAGTAACCTACACCTGCATCATTATTTTCATCTGGTGAAGGTTGTTGGGTTGCATCTCCGCCACTTGCTGCCTCCGTGGAGTCGTCAGCTTCATTTGCGTTTTCTTCGGCATTTTCATCTTGCATGGGTCCAGGGATAGGTGTCTCTCCATTTTTCAAACAATTATGTATATAGGCCGCTTTCCACTTAGCATACTTGCGATTATGAGTCGCTTCTTCAGTTAATTCACCAAATGTCTGTAGCACATCATAGAGTACTCCACTTGAATAAAATGCCTTTACGACATTTCTGTAAACAAACAAATGTTAGTTTTAATCTTTTAATTTGATTATAACTGAATTACTGTATGTAGACCTTACTTGCCAAAATTTAGTTCTCTATCCTGCTTGTCAGCGTAAAGGAAGAGTTTTAAAGCATAGTTTTCCAAGTGTGCTTGCGCAGCCACTTCATTAGTGATGGCCTCGTTGTCTGAATGTTGTTTTTTGACTGACTCCAGCCAATCCATAATTCCTGCGTAAATTAAATCAAAACAAAATTTAGATGACTCACGTTTAATACAATGTATTGAATTCATATTAGAGTTTCACCCACCCAATAGCAGCGCAGTTTCTTCAGGCTGCTTTGTTGAGGCCTTTAGCCCCACTTGCAGGGCATAGAGTCGTGACCAGTAGGCGACAACGATATCCCTTGCATCATGTTCCTGGGCCAATTTCAGAAAATGCTGAATTTGTTTTAAACTGGGTGGACAGGGTGGAAGTGCCATGTCTTTTTATTGAAATTATTGAAAAACACTACGCAGTCCAGTAAACGATGAAATCAACTCGTATTCAATTGACAAAATATTTGTCAGGAAAATAAAGTTCTATTACAATTTGTTACAACAGAGATGCTCTAAAGCATTCTGATATAATTAGCCAGCCTATTATATCTACACTCTACTATAACCATTAGTTTAGCCGTGAAAGCGTATTTTCCAGTTAGGGGCGTGACACCACCTACTATTGAAAAAAAGGTATACACTGCACTTCCTCTCTTCACAACCTTACCAACAAAAAAAAAAAAATTAAGCGATTATGTTTTTGGCAATTTACCAACTGCCTATTTATACATGGATATCTACATATGTGTAGACTCCGTTTTGTGGTCGCCATTTTGTTAAAAAAAAAAAAGTCGAAAACACCCGTTCCCATATGAAAGCTCTTGAGCATACGAACATTTTGAGACCTTAAAAACTATTTTCCACAGCGCTCAATTTTGGGCAGACCTCTGTCCCGATTGACCTGGAAGGTCCCATATATATATATTGCAAAACAGTTCCATTACTTTTTAAGCGTCATAATAAAACATAAATACTTATTTTTTTTTTATTGAATGGGATGCGAAGAAGGGCAGTGCAGAATGTAAATTTCCAAATGGTGGGCGGTGCCACGCAATCGAACTGATTTTGATGAAATTTGGTACAGAAATAGATTGAGCTTGACGAAAGTTAATTATTTTAAAGTGCTCCAAATAGGAAAATATCATTTCACAGATAAACTAATGGACCGATTTTGATGAAATTTGGTATGGAGATAGATTGAACCTTTTTAACGGGTGGCGTCACCATATAGGAGTATACTTCTTACGTATGCATATTTTTAAAAGCATAATTAATGCTTTTCATAATTTTACCCAAAATAAGAGGTCGTTCACATATGTCATAAAATGCGAACATACATATGTACCTAGTTATGGCAAACATTTAAACAACGGGTACCCGGTGTCAAAATAATAATCAATTATAAAACACTTGATCTTATGAAATGAAACAGTCGCGGTGGACGACTAGAAACCTTTATTTATATTATTTATGCATGACACATATTTGGTATTGAGATCGCTGAGATCTAAATCTCCTTTTCTGCATTGGTTACTGGTGATTGTGATCCTGAACCGGTCAGTCCGTCTATTAGTTGATTATGTTCTGTGATCTGTGATTTTTCGTTGTTTTTTCCAATAATATAAAATAAAAATTGCAAGAACCGAATACAATTTCAGTTATTTTGAGTATAAATTGTGGGTGTATAACACGCATTCGTGCAAGTAGTGTACAATTTTTAAAATAAATTGGTGCATTGTAAAAAGCTTCTTACCTTGAAAAAATAAATGAAAACTGAAGAATTTAACCTTTTGCCAAATAAGATACAATTTAAAACGCTCTTAAACGCAATTGTTCCTAAACCCCACCGACAAACTCAGCGCCCCATCAGTCGTAAATCGAATTTTCATTCCCGCGAGAATTGTCTAATTGGCTTGGTGCTTGCTTTCCACTCTGTGTCTCTTTTGTTTTGGGGGCATTTGTCTACTCCCTGATAATTTCGGTACCGACCGCGTATTACGCGTTTATAAGCAATTTCAAAAAGCCGGTCCAAAAATTTTTATACCAGCACCACCGCTAGCGGCTCATGCACCCAAGGATTCAGATCCTCATTTTATAAATGATCGTCGAAAATTGCAAGCTGAAATCGAAGAAGAATTGTGCGAGGATAAACGATAAACCTGTGATTGAGGAACAGCAAGAGGAAATTGCTGATAGGATGGTGGCAATGACATTGCTTCAGCTGTTTCAGCTGGAGGCAGTGATGATGGTGGTGGCTTGGATTCACCTTTTGACGACGAACAACAACAAGAAGGTGCTGCGCCACCCTTAAATGGTGAAGTACCACCGCCGCCGGTTCGTGCACGCAACGATGACGTTGCTAATTTTAAAAACGATTAGCCAGTGGGTAACTTAAGCTTACAAATGCCCTTGGGCGGTAATGCTGATGAGGATCCAGCTGTGGAGGAGAAGCGGCTTAACTTTAAAGAGGTGAGTTAATAGTACATATTTTCTATTTCCTTTCAATTCTGTTTGCAAGCAAAATTATTGAAAAATAGAAGCTCTAAGAATATGGCAATGGCAAAAAAATAGGCGACACATTGCTTTTTCTTTTTGGTAGGCCTTATCCTAAAACCATCAGGTACCGACGACTTTTACTGTCGGCGGGCGACGATCAGTGTTGCATTTCTAATCAGTTGTGGACATTTTTTTATATACGTAGGTTTTTCTCCCACTTGTTGAAACGCTTTTTCCTGTTTCAAACTGTGCTTGTATTCCTCTGTTTAATTGTGCCAAAATAAAAATACCATTTGACCTATAGATTTAGTCAGAGAGGTAAATAGATTTTGTTTTAAGTGGATAGTGTGAAACTTTGCATTTAATGGTTATGTAGAAGTCATGCCTCCAGGCTTGAATTTGTCTTTATCTCAAAAAAAAAAAAAATTATCACAGTGGCCACTGCCTATAGATAGAGAACGTCTTTTTTGCACCGGGAGATAGTGATGTCCAAAATCTATGTCTTCCGGTCGGTGCAAAATATTTTTTTTGAGAAAAATGTGTCTTTAAAAGTGATGCTTATGGTGATGTACAAAATCCATTGTCGACCGGTGCAGTTTTTTTTTACCAAAATTAGACCGAAAACGACCTCTTTATGGACCTAAAAACATTCACACTGATACAAAAATTAATTTTCGATCTTTCCCGACCAATTTGTCAGGGTGATTTTCGGTATCTACTGACGTTAAACATTTCAAGTAATAATTGTTCGATCCGGTAATCTTCCTGGAGTCAAAAAAGATCAAGAGGTGCGAAATGATATTTATAAAAAAACAAAAATAAAAAACTTAGTTTTCAAAATATGGAATTTAATTTGTATCTTATTCTGGCCAGTATAATATCATAATGCAAACGAATTACATATGTATAAATGTACATACATATATATTTACGTAATCTCAGTCACTGTAGTAGAACTGTATTCTCAAAGCTAGGTCGTGGTCCTAAATGGTAAACGTATCAGTTGTATACATATTGCATTACATAAATTTAAAATCACTTTAAGCACACACATACATATGTGCTATAATAGTTAATAAGGTTTCTTGATTATAGGGAAATTATTTAACTAAGCAGTGCCACACCTAAGATTTACAGAAAAATCTTAATAAAAATGTAGTTTATTCAACTTAGACAAGGTCAATCGACATAAGTAATATTCCCATGCAAGTTGAAATAATTATAAGACAATGCAAATAACTTTCGTGGGAATATTGCAAAATAAGCAACTGACTCACTAATGAAACATTAAAATACAGTAATAGACAAGTACATGAAGTTTGGAAATGATTTATATCTTAACCCAGTTCATAGCAATTAAAGGTTGTTACGATGCACATTTTGTTATTTTATATACTTACATATTTTCTAAAACTAATAGTACATTGGATTTTATGTACTTTCTTTTATAGCCCTTTAAAACTGTAAAAAAGGGTACTATAAATAATTTCATCGCCCCTGCCTTATATTTTAAAAAAATGTGAACACACAGAAACATATAAGTGCAAGAGGCACGCGTATTTGTTGTTGCGCTCATAAGTAATTGTACTTTTTGAAAACTGGCAGATTGTGATAATTATAAAAATATATCAGAAAAAAATTTAGTAATAAATCAATTTATCAGAAACATAAAAATAGACGTTTTGAGCACTAAAATTGCACATTACTAAGGGCACATCTCTATAAAACCAAAGCCGTGCAAACTTTACAATCCAAAATTTACTATTCTATTTTTTCGGCAATTCGTATTATTTTCTTGGCTGTATGTATTTCCAGGCCAAATTGCACATAATTTTTCTGATTTTTGTGAAACTGGTTGAGACCAGCCTCCATAATTTTAATTTTTTTTTTATAATGTAAAATTTAATTAATTGCACAGGTCTACGTATAAATCTACATAAGTTCAGTGCGGCAGGATAACTGAAAATTTAAAATTTACAATATCTCTGAAAAATAGAAAAATATATCGATATAATTCAGTTTTGAAGGGAAAAGATTAAGCTTTTCAACTACATGTATAACTAAATATGCTCGGAAAAATTAGGCGTCCCTAAAATAAATATACGAAGCTAACCAAAATGGACAATTTAAAACGCTATATATTTTGAAAAAGCAGACGTATGCAATGCAATGCAATGAACATCTGGCCTTTATATTTTCGTTATGCCCTTAACACAATATATTAGAGGCAGACGCGATACAAAATTAATTTTTTTTTAAAAAAGCGGCACTATTCTCACTTAACTCTTAGTTTTTCTAATTCACATAAATGTGAACTACATTACATATCACTACCAACGACGATAAAATTATATAGCTATAATGCTCTCTTGCTATTAATTAATGAATGACAGAAAGTATATTTTTTATATCATTTTATTATTTATGACTTTGTAAAAATAGAAGAGTTTTTCGAATGGTATATTTTGTATTTTTATGAATAATATATAAATATAAGGACGGAGAAGTATTTCAAAATACATATATCTAATATTTGATACATAAACGTTGACTTTTTACAAAGTTTTGCTTAAAAGATTTATGAATTTCCTTAGTATTACATTATCGTTTATCGGAATGTTAAATTTACATAAAAAATTTAAATCCTAGAATATACTTATATATTTTTTGTACAATACGACACTTTATCTTTTTTTATTTTATTTTTTAAGTATAAAAATTGTGCAGTTTAGTATATAAAAATGTGAAGAATATTATTGCTTACTTTTACTTTAAATAACTAACGTTAGTAGACGTTTATGCAATTGATTGATTTTGATGACATTGCGTGCATAAAATTTCTGTACAAAATCATTTTTATTACTACTACAAGGCACAATCTATATTTTTTAAAGGAAATGCCGTTAAAAAGTATGCACGCAATGATTCTTGTGACGATATAAAAAAAGAGATTCATTATTCAATATACCAAAATGAAATTAAAAATTCACTTTTTATGGCTTTACGACCAAAGAGCATTGAATGTTACAAAATGGACGAATTTTAATGCTTAATAAGCAACAATTATCTTAAAGATAGAAAATATATGTGTCAAGTAGTAAACAGCGAATTATTTTGTGTCTAATTTTTTCACAAATTTAAATTAATCAATGCGATGAATCAGTAAATAGATTGCAAAAAATGAATATTACATAAAATTAATTGAAAATTGAGGTCTTTTTAGTTGTAGTCTTAGCACATTGAAATTATTCGTTGCTCTGATAATCAAATTGTAAGCATAAGGGAGTAGAATTCAGTCAGTCTTTTTATTTTTCAGTATTAGTATATTTATGTAGTAGCATATCTTGTAAGTACCAACTGAAAGTCTATGATTTATTTAAAGCAGGAAGTTTTAGGCAAGATGAGATTTTTTTCTAAAACTTTTGCTTCTACTTTGATTGAGATTGGTAAATGTGTAGTCTACGGATTCTAAAAAATTGCATAAACTTAAATCTACTTTTTTATATATCTAATATAATCTAAGATTTTATTTAAATTTGTTTGCATCATTGTTAAAAGGACGGAATAAATGGAATGATTGTTCATGAATTCTAATTACATTCATAAATGTTTTTAATGTTTTCAATAGTTCTTTTAAAATTTTTTTTTTTGAAATACATACATATGTATATTGATTTAAAGAAAATTCGCAATGTATTAAAAAAATTGTCTCCCAAAAATAAAAACTGCCCATACAAATTCAATATGTATTTAGATAAAAAACTACTGGATTTTAGAGTTTGTGGGCATTTCAAAATTGCATTATAATCATAACACTGATACATTTGCACACTAAAAAGTTACATTAAAGCCGAGTTGTGTTTTTGTATTTGCATTACAAGGTTGCCAATGAAATGTTAAGGCAATTTATAAGAAAATATTGTATATTTTTGTCGTTTGGGCAGAATTTTCGTGTAATTTGTAATGTTTACGAACGCTTGGGCAGGAGCGGATTTATGATGCGGCCGACAATGATACAGCCAAACTGTTTTTATTCTCGTGATTTATTCCTTTTATGAAACGATTTTTACGCTCTTAAATTAATTTTCAATGGCAAGTTTGTAAGTACAAATAGAAACAAAACCAATATACATACTGTGACAACTTTTCTAATTAAAAAAATTAATTTAACTATTCAAAACAATAAAAAACAGGGGTTTCACTTTGAAAGCTTAAGGTATAAATTACTGAAACACTTTGTTTACGCCACAAAAGAATGTTACCTTATATTTTTGGCTGATACAGCGTCTTCACGAAACTGCCATCAGTTGCTTCCGCCACGTACTAACTCAAAACGCGTTTGCGACTCCTTGAACTGGCGTCGTTTGCGCTCCTGTACGTTGGCTTCAGTGAGAAAAAGTACTGCTGCCACAAGAGCCAACACAGACCCCACGCATGCTAAGACAAAGGACCAGCCAAACCAGTTATTGGCATGTTCTGGCATCCATCCATTGCGATTCCCGAAGCAGGCAAATATTATTACACCGATTGATCCTGCGGTGCCTGTCGCCAGGGTGATATAGCCAATGAGACGAATAAGAAGGATAAAGTGTTTTTGATCCGGTCCGGCACAAAGAAAGAATATAAGCACGCCAACGAGTGAAGGTAGCGCACCAACAAAGCAGAGAGTGTAGAAAAATTGCGTTGCGATCATAAATCCTGGCAACAGGAAACCTCGAATCTCATCATAGCCAGTGGTGAAGGGATCGTAGACCCAGCGACAACCGACAAAGAAACGTCGCTGGCTGTCGTCGTTGACATCTGGTAATGATCGAAAACAGTGTACCCACAGTCCTAGACGATCCAATTTGGCGCCTGCAATGCGATAATCGCTCACTAACCAGCTGGGTGTGGCAAACGCGACTGCGATGGCTATGAAAGCAATAACGAATACGCCAACGCCACAGCTGCCTGCGAGTGTGCGCTTTTTCATATTGACTGTGTGCAGAGATTTCGTGGGAAGATGCTCCTGGGAGTCCTCGCGTGTGATGTACGATGATTTTTGCATCCTTTGGATGAAAATAATAAAAAATAAATTAAGCTATTCTTTTCACTATTTTGTCGGAATAGTTGCGTCGTCTCACTTGTTCTGCTGTATACTGTGAGTAAGCTCAATGCAGTGCTGCCAGCTCCTACAAAATCTTAACTCAAAATCCAATTCAAATATCCCTAAAAATCACTAAATAAGAAATTATAATCCCCACTATCAGACCAATATATGTATGTATTGGCTATATATGTATGTGTCTCTCTATATGTAGAAATTTCGATTACGGGACCACAAAGCAAGATTTGTGAATGGAATCTGGTGCACAGGCTACACCTTCAAACAAGGTTCTTGGGATTACAAATCATTGAAATCGGTTCTCGGACATGTCGCCCCCCACACAAATAAAACATTATAAACGCTATATTTATAAACATAGCTGGGCACCGTTAATCAAATAGTTAACTTCGTTAATCGCTAATCCGTTACTAAAAAAGTTAACTTCGTTAAACGTTAAAGCGTTACATTTCGGAATACTTAACGCAAGTAAACGTTAATCGTTAATCCCTTAACACGTGATAAAAATTGTATTTTTTATATCGTCGTTAGTGATCTTCTTATAAAAGCTGTTAGTTCGCGTTCTGAAAGTTAAAAGGTTAGGAACAAACAAAAAGACGTGTATATGTGGAGTGTGTAATTTAATCATCTGGCATAATGTGGAAGTTCTTGTCTGAAAGTGAGGCTCGTTTCGGCGTTAAAATATCTTTGCCCGCGGAAAAAATATTTTCAACTGCAGCGGTTGAGGGTGTAGCAGTACTATATTTAATAAAGAGGTTTATGAATATCTGTTCCATCGTTGAACAAGTCTTTTGATTTCATGTCAAGCCACAATTTAACGAAATATGAAGCTTTGCTCCTGAGACTGAGTGACAGAATTAAAAAAGAATTCCTCATCATCTTCGTTGATACTCGCGTTGCTGCCTCCGTCACTTAAACTACGAGTATCTCTGTTCTTCGAACTTTCGGTAGCTTCTTGTCGTAACGCCTCCTCTACCTTTTTTTCAAACATTTTTTTAATGCGTTCACTCGACTGCTGTCACACGTTTCCAGCCATATCAACCGAAAGGTCAGAACATGCGGTGAGTGCAAAATCGTTTTGGTAAAAAGTAGGTACTGGATTAACGATTAACGGACTTGCGTAAATTTAACGGAAGTTAACGAGTCCGTTAACATTTTTTAAAGTTGACTTAAAACTTAATCCGTTAATCGAAATGTTAACTTCGTTAATTAACGATTGACGGATTAACGAGTTAATGCCCAGCTATGTTTATAAAGTTATGTATCGAAATTTCTCATAAATACTAGTACAAATATTGACAAGAGGGCGTGACTCTTTTTGTACAAAGCACTATGCTGAGAGAATTATTTAACATAAGGAAACTAAATATCACACAAATGGTAGGAATGATTAACAAAAGTTCTGGACAAGATTCAAATGAATTTTCGCAAGTGGGCCAAGTTTCCAAAGAAACAAAAATTATAAAACTCTACTCTATTACTGTATTGTGCAACCAAATTTCATACAGATACTAGACATGCTTCGGCCTAGCACCAGAAAAAAATTTTGGAATTTTTCTCGAATCGTTTCTTCTCAACAGCATCGTAATATTTATATACTTTCGAGTATGTGCAGTAAGTTTTCTGTAAACTATTTTATTTTAAACCTTTTGTTGTTACAAAAAAACACAGTCTTAAAACTAGAAACATATTTTGTATGGTGACTAACTGTATCTACTGTCCCAAAAAATCACAATCAACAAAATTTTGTTCCAAAAATTTGACTCGAAATCTTCAAGGTGGCAGCTCAAAAATGCTGTCAGTTCACGCTTACACATTCATCAACAGAAGTGGAAATCTTGTCACAGCCCAGCAAACATATGTAATCGCAGAAGAGTCGAATCTCAATCGCAGAGACGATGGGCTCGATCGCGTTGAGCTCATATTCTGATGCTAGGTTGTCCGGGGTGAGCGATTCGCATATGAAAAAAAATTTTTATTACATTATTGGGATCTGAGTTTTTGTTATTTTTTGTCTTTGTCACTTAGGTTGAATATTTTCAATAGATATTTCATTAATTACGTCATCGATTCGGAATTTTTGTTTCAATTTATCTGCGTCTTAAGAGTTGATATATTATATATATGGGACGTTCCACGTCAACCGGGACAGTGGGCTGCCCAAAATTGAGCGCATCGGAGAAATGTTTTTGAGATGTCAAAATGTTCGTATGCTCAAGAGCTTTCATATGCGAATGGGTGTTTTTGATTTTTTTGTTTAAGAAAATGGCGACCATAAAACGACGCCTACCTTTAGATATCTATGTGTAAATTGGCAGTAGTTAATCAGCCTTATGCATAATCGCGTAATTTTTTGACAAGATTGTGAAGAGAGGGAGTGCAGTGTATACTTTTTTTTTAATAGTAGGCGGTGCCACGCCCCTAAAGTGAAAATACGTTTCCACGGCTAAAGTTATGAACCGATTTTAATAAAATTTGGTTTGGAGATAGACTGAACCATAAGAAAGGTAGCTGGAAGCTCTGAATTCTTTACTAGGGCGTGGCACTGCCTTTAATGAAAAAAACGCTGTATTGGCTCAGCTGCTTCATCGATTTTTATGAAATTTGGTATGGAAACAGATGGAGTCCGGATTAAAGATATTTGATTTCAGTGGGCGGTGCCACGCCACTAATACGAAAAAACCTTTTCACTGCTAAACTAATCGACCGATTTTATTGGAATTTGACTAGGATCTAATCGGTCCTTTAGTTTAGCTTTGAAAACTTATTTTCCTATTAGAGGCGTGGCACCGTCCTACTTAAAACCAATATCTAATACCAAGACATAAAGTAACATAAGCTGCGTTTTATTCGCCAAGTCGCTATCTATGTCCGAATAAAACGACAAGTTGCTTGAGAGCTGACTGGGTAGCACTGGTAGCACAAAAGTTTGACATTTCTGGTCAAAAAGCTGATATCTGACGTTAATTTGTGTTGTATGTTTTTGCTGTCTAAAAAAAATTTAATTGAATTAAAATAAAAATAAAAGAAAAATAAATTGAGTGATGCACGACGAGATTTAGTAAATTCCTGGGCTATTATGTCTTCCAGTACATGCGCATATGCATTTCGCTTTTTCTCACATGTATCAATTCGTCAAATAGCCAAATAGTTTTGTTTTTGTTTATGTCTTTTCGCCTTCAGACATTTCAAAAATATTCAATTCAATTCAATTCAAAAATATGTTTTTTTTCGTAAATGTCAAAATTTTTTTAATTTCAAACTTCATAATTGACAGAATACAAAATCACAATAGACAAAATACAAATCAGCTGGGCAGCACTGACATTTAAGAAACTTGCTTGTATACTTAGCAACTATAATTTTAGTTGCTAAGTCTACGATTTTGTTTTTGTTTTCCCATACATTTATAGTTGCTAGCTTAAGATAGCTAGCAGCAGATGGCGAATAAAACGCAGCTATAATAAACCTACATAGCTAACTCGTCTAAATATAGTTAAGTGAGTGAAAAAAGCTCTCTGCGTTTTACAGAGTTGAGACTGTCTTCATTTTGAAATGATGCTCGCATAACTTTTACTTTTTTTTTTTTTAAATAGGATGGTGACACGCCCCCAGGAAGAAAGAACATAAGAAAACTTAAATAAATACAAATAATCAAAAATTAATAAAAAAAAAATATTAGATGTTGGTTTTAAGTAGGACGGTGCCACGCCTTTAATAAAAAAATATGTTTTCAAAGCTAAACTAAAGGACCGATTAGATCCTAGTCAAATTCCAATAAAATCGGTCAATTAGTTTAGCAGTGAAAAGGTTTTTTCGTATTAGAGGCGTGGCACTGCCCACTGAAATCAAATATCTTTAATCCGGATTCCATCTGTCTCCATACCAAATTTCATAAAAATCAATGAAGCAGCTGAGCCAATACAGCGTTTTTTTCATTAAAGGCAGTGCCACGCCCTAGTAAAGAATTCAGAGCTTCCAATTACCTTTCTTATGGTTCAGTCTATCTCCAAACCAAATTTTATTAAACTCGGTTCATAACTTTAGCCGTCGAAACGTATTTTCACTTTAGGGGCGTGGTACCGCCTACTATTAAAAAAAAAGTATACACTGCACTCCCTCACTTCACAATCTTGTCAAAAAAAAAAAAATTACGCGATTATGGTTATGGCTGATTAGCTACTGCCAATTTATACATAGATATCTAAAGGTAGGCGTCGTTTTATGGTCGCCATTTTCTTAAAAAGCAAAAATTCAAAAACACCCGTTCGCATATGAAAGCTCTTGAGCATACGAACATTTTGACATCTCAAAAACATTTCTCCGATGCGCTCAATTTTAGGCAGCCCACTGTCCCGGTTGACGTGGAACGTCCCATATATATTGTATATTTATTATTGTTTGTGATTTATAATTGAAAATTATTAATTACCATATTACATGTTACATAGTATGAAACAATTAACGAAAGATTAATATTGAATTATAAAATTTTAAAAATACATAAAAAGCCATTTTAGCTCTTCTGGTTGAGTTATAAATTCATGGCTTGGCGGAAGGTCTTTTAATCTAATACAATGGCCTGGATGATCCAAAATCAATTATTTCAAATTTTGTCGTTATTTAACTTCCAGAAGAGTGTTAAGAGGTTCTCTTAATAATCGTGTTGCAGTTTGATCGGAAAAGTTATAAGTTAATCGCCATATATGTAGAATATCTATAAAAATATTTCAAATGTTTGATGGGAGACTTTCAGAAAAACAATGTCAAATGTTTGGCTTTCCAGCAAGGTGCTTATGTGTGCGGTTTGTTTATTTTGAAAAGTGACAGTTGTTGGGCCCGTTCGATGTGTTGTTTCTGCAAAATCGTCAGTACAGCAGGCTTTTTGCTATGATCGTAGGAAATTTGCTACGCTCAAGGATAAAATAACATCTTTGCAACTTTGCTACATCATATACAGCAATTTTGCCAAACTGCATGATGTTCCATATCAAAATACATATGTTTTTTATAGGAGGTACATATGTACATACATAGTAATATGTATGTATTCATTAAAATTATTGTTTTATGTATTATTGAATATTATTGAGGGACCCAAAATAACAGTTATGGTATCAAACAAAAATTAAAAAGTCAAGGACAAAATATTTTTGCAGAGGAAAATTTTCGATGTCCTTGTGATCCACAAGACATTCTCTATAAGAGTCCTGGATGCCTTTTATTTTTCCAACTTTTTGGATAAAAGTCCAATATTAGGCGTGTTTTTTTTGACACGGCTACCAGCTAAAAAAAATTTTTGTATGAGAATGACAGTTCATTTAGTCGGCGATACTCATCGCCGACTAATTTCTCATACAAAAAAAAATTTTAAGCGGATAGCCGCGTCAAAAAAAAAAAAAAAAAACACGTAAATTGAGCCAAATACTTTTTTTGGCAAAAATAAAAGGCTTTGGTAGATAACAAATAAGCCGTTAATCCAATTGAAGCAAGTTTAGTACCAATCTATTGGTCTAGATTTCTATATATATGGCATTAAAAGTTTCGGTAATAACAAGCAAAGCAAAAACCAGTTACTTTCAGATTCCCAACTAAACAAATATTGCTTGCATAGACTTTTTGCTTATTTGAAAGCAATTGTATCAATCAGAAAGAAAAATTGAATTTTTTCATTGAAGTTTTTATATATAGCTTACAGAAACTTCTTTTGTAAGTTTAAAAAAAATTATTTGATAATTTTTCTTTAGCAAAAACAATTTCTCAATTTTTTCTCATAATAAGCTATTGATTATGTATGCCGTAAAAAACAGGGCAATAAGGAACTAAGACGTTCACTGGTTTTTATTGCAGGAATCGGTCAATGGGTCATTTAGGAAGAAAAAACCTCGGAGTAAATGAAAGGGTGGAAATCGGAGATATGGGTGTAAATGGACCCTTTTTAGTTTTTTCAATATGCCTCGCAAACGAAGCAAAATTTCGACATACTTCATATAAGACTTTTTGTAGAGAATTAAATTTCTCATAGAAATCGTTTATTTAAAAAATGTTGGAAAATTTTTTTTATGCCAAAAATGTTTAAACAAAAAAAGAAAAAAATCCAAAATTTAGTTTTTTTCACTTTTTTTGCTTTTTTGTCTATAATTTTTTTTGGATTAGCGATAGAAGCAGGTATTGCTCTATAGAAAAAAAGTAGACAAAATTTTCTTTAAAATGTTGCATCGAAACTAGTATAAGCAGCTCGTTGCCCATTTTAATGCATTTTGCGCTTGTAATTTTTTTGTTGTTTTTTGCACTAAAAGTACTGAACAAGAAGCTCTGTACAAACATATTATTAGAAAATTTTAATATTTTTTGACTTAGGACACTTATACTTATTTATCCCAACATTTTCTATTTTAAATTTTGTTTGATTAATTTACAAAATTTTCACAACCGGCACTTAAAACTTTGCGACCAAAAAAATGAAAATTAAATGAAATGAAATTAATTGAAAAGACGATGACTTTGAGTGAGCTCTTTCAAACGGTATTAAATATTTTAGACAAACAAAATGCACATTCCTAAGCTTGAAAGTATTCTTTATCAGGTTTATGAAACAAAAATAGTATAACGGCAGTTGCAAAATTTGAATTTCGCACTGAAAATCCGGTCGTTTGACCTAATGTGCAATGGGTTGGCACTAAACTTACTTCAATTGGATTAACGGTTTATTTTTTATTTAGCAAAGCCTTTTAATTTTGTCAAAAAAAATATTTGGCTCAATTTAACTGTTATCATTTGACTGAAAAAATAAAAGTCAGCATTTACCTGAAATTATTTTTCAAATAATAAAAAAGTCAAATAAAAACTTTTTTTTCGAAACTTTTATTATAAAAGTCATAACTGGTTGGGTCCCTGTATTATTCAACCTACCTACCACAAGCCTCCGAAATGCTTTTATTTTTGAGTGTTTTATGGCTGTGAACGGTTAGGCATACTAAAATTGTCATTAAATGACACATGCCTCCAACCATCTTAGCTCGGCCATGCTTTCGATTTTTTTTTTTTTGGAGCACACACACTCTTCAAACATGGTTTTTCTTGAAGTTAAGACTATCTTGAATTAAAATTCAAAGAGGAACAATTAAAATTCAAAGGGAAACATAGTACAATTGCATTGAAGTTAAAAAAACATGGAAACTTACATATAAATTTAAATAAAAAAAAAATAACTCCTTGAATTTTAATTGTTGAACCTTGAATATTAGCTTCAAGAAAAACTGTGGCATTGGTATAAGTAAGCATACCACCTTTGAGTTTGAAAAAATAAGTACATTTGCCTAAAATCTATAGTTGAAAATAAGTGCAAATAAGTACAATATCAATCCATGGTGTTTTGATATGGTGGGTGCAGTAAAGAGAAAAATCAAATAGAACAAAGAAAAAATGCAACGACCAGCTGTCAACGCGATGTGCTTTAGTGGTAAGAGAACGATCCTGTATTGCACCCACCATATAATTACACCATGATTCCGAGCTATTGTTTTTATATCTAATTTCTTTATTGAATTGTATTTGTCAACAATAAGTACAAATTTAAAGTTGAAAAAATGTTCAGAAATTTAAAGGATAATTAATTTTCGCTCTGTGTACTACCAATCGACATTTTGTTGGATGAGGCAGCCTTAGCGTCAGCAGTTTCACCGACAGCAACCACGGTGCGCTGTTGCTCTTTGAAATTGTATTTTTATTGACAGGAAATTTGTCGCAATAGCTGCGGTTGCGATTTCAAAAAATGGTAAAAATCGACGCATTTATACGGCAAGTTTATTTTTACGAGTTAGAGTGTTCACTTCAAGCCGAGAGAACTCGGTTTTCTAGATGTTTTTTGCTGATGAAAAGACGCGCTCCACTGGTGAACTCGTTCCAGGTAGGCACAGAATGAATTCGACGAGACGAGAAAATTCAAAACAAATAAAAGTTTCGGCACCAATAACCTGTTGATTCATCTTTCAGTCGAAATACCCATTTGCATCCAATAACTTTGGAATTTAATGGTTTTTGAACTAAAGTCCAGGTTTTATTTTTTTTTTATGAGCTTCAAGTTCTTCATCAATTGATTTTCTCCATTCTGCAGCATTAACTGAGTTTATAGCTTCGCTGTATGATTCAGGAACTGCATTTAAAGCATATTCGTCGCAGCAGAGGTAAGTACTTTCTTCTGTGTTTATTTTATTTGTTGTTCCTTTGTTTCTGGGTCTCAAATTAATGTGTCTTTGAGGAGGAATTTCAACACTAGTGTCTGGTTGGTACTCACTGTCTGAATTTGATTTATTTTCTGTTAGTGTATCATAGAAGCTATCGGAACTGAGGTCTTCTACATCACCATCTTCAGTTTGATTGTTATTTTCAGCTGTTCTTAACTCCATAGAAACAAAATCTCTTTTAACAGACGATTCAAGGAACACGGCATCTCTACTTTTTACTACAAATTTTGAAGAAGGTAAAATAAATCTGTACCCCTTGGTGTTGTTACAATATCCAATGAAAATCATCTTGTGGGCTTTGGGGTCCCACTTTTTCCGCTTTTCTTTCGGTAGGTGAACCATAGCTGCAGATCCGAATGTTCTCATGTGACTCAGATTTGGTTTACGACCGTACCATATCTCATCTGGGGTTTTATAGCACAGAGATTTGGTAGGAGAACGATTAATTATGTAAGCAGCAGTGCTCACTGCTTCGGCCCAATAGTGCTTTGGCAGATCAGCATTCAAAAGCATACATTTTGCTCTTTCCACTAATGTCCTGTTCATCCGTTCTGCAGTACCGTTCTGTTCTGGCGTATATGTGGTGGTAGTCTGATGAATGATCCCAGCTATTTTTAATAAATTTGAGAAATCTTTGTTAATATATTCAAGACCATTGTCGGTTCGAAGTACTTTTATTTGTCGATTTAATTGATTTTCAGCTAGGTTTTTAAATTCCTTGAATTTATTGAAAACATCAGATTTGTTGCGAAGAGGATAAACAAACACTTTCTTCGAGTAGTCGTCAATAAAAGTCACGTAATACTTGGCACCACCGAGCGATTCCGTTTCCATTGGTCCACACACGTCAGAATGCACCAGCTCAAGTACATTTGTAGTTTGAGGAGATTGAGGACCCTGATTCTTAAATGATAATCGCGTTTGTTTGCCCTGCTGACATGTTACGCATGTTAAGTTATTAAATTCTTTGCAGAGATTTACTCCATCAGTATTTTCGGGAAGTTTTTGTAGGTCATGAAAGTTCAGGTGACCCATTCTTTGATGCCAGAGGAAAAGATCTGTTTCATCAACATAAGACATGTGCGCATAGTCATCGATTGTATCCAGCCGGTACATATTGTTGATAAGACTTGCCGTTGCAACTATTATATTTTTATTATTCATAATAACACAGCCTTTGTTACTAAATTTTACTTGTCCACCATTTTTGACAATCTGACTAACTGATATTAAGTTCGTTGCAAGCTCTGGTATATACAAAACGTTTTTAAATAAAATTTTATTTTCTTGACCTTTCTCATTGCACACTTTTAAGTTAATATGGCCAGAACTTTCGACAGTTAATGATTTATTATTCGCAACTTTTATAATTTTTATTAATGAAGCAGTTTCTCCTTGGAGCAAATTGTGCTGTTTGGTCATATGAACAGATGCGCCTGAATCTACATACCAAGCGTTGTCATGATTCGGAGAGGCTACAAATACAGCAGCATATGAAGAGCTGTTTTGTTTTTCTGAGCAATTCTTGTCATGCTTTTGCTTATTTTTAAATTTACACTCTGGACTTTTATGACCATATTTGTTACAGTTAAAGCAACGCGGCCCTTTGGAATATTGCTTCTTGTAGTAATTTTGTTTTTGAAACTTTTGATTTGTTGCAAAAGCTGATAAATCATTGTCGTTTTGCTTAACTTCTTGCAATAATTTAGCTTTTATTGAGTCAGCTGTTATCTTTATGGCTGAACTTTCAATTGCCATTATCATTGGTTTGTAATTTTCTGGTAGACCAGATAGTAGCAATGTGCCGAGCCACTCGTCGTCTACTTTGAATCCAATGTTACGAAGTTTATGAGCTGTTGACATAACTTTGCTCACATACTCTTCAATATTTTGGCATCCGGCAAGCGTTGTGGTGCATAAATCACGCAGCAGTCCAACTCGGCGTGTCAGCCCTGAGTCGTCGAAAGCACGCGACAGGTTCTCCCATACTTCCTTGGCGGTCTTTGCTTCTTCGATATGAACGTAGTTTATGGGATCTACTAAGAGGATGATCTTTGTTTTCGCTTTTAAATTACTTTTGTCATCAGCAGTGCCGGGATTCTCAATACATCCCCATAATTCCTCATGCTGTAAGTACGTTTTCACCGCGAAACGCCACGTCATGTAATTTTCACGACCGGTAAGTTTCTCAATAGAAACCAACGAGCTACTTGCTGCCATAATTGCAAAGTTTACTGGAAGTTTATTTGAAGGTTAATTTTCACAGTCGACGCACGTTCTGATTTGTAGGTTAGGTTTTCACTGCACCTTTTGCTGTATAATTCTTCTGTCGGTTTTTCTGTTAATTTATATCTTCGGGCTATCTGGGCCCATAACCTGTTGATATTTATTAAAATAAAAAAGAGTTTACAATTGTTTTATTTATACAAGGAAATGCACCACAAGCAATTGTGAAGCCAAAAACAAAAAGAATTCACTTATACTTATTCTCTATAAAAAGGTAAGAAGAAGAAGAACTGCATTTTGACAGACAATGTTGTCATATTATGTTTTGATAAACAATGTTGCAATACTTATATATAATAGGGCGCTAAATTAAGAATATAATATTAACACTTTCCATTCTTCAATTAGAATTACGCATTTCGAAGCATGTGCGGAATATTTGGAAGCGCAGTCCGATGAAATGAAGCTATTATTCGCTTTTATGACATGATACGACCAAACGCCTTCACATGCCGTAAGGGTGGTGTCGGCTGACGAAGTAAAAAAGTTCGCAACAGTGTGGCTGTTCGATTTGGCAGACAACGCTTTCTTGCGTTTCGTGGATTTCACTCTTTCCGGCATTTGCATCTGTTCTTCCTTTTTTCATTTGCGGATATTTTTTCTGAAGATCCGAATTAAAAATACACTTACGGCGTTGCGGCGCCATTACCATTTAATGAATAGAAACACGAAGCGTATAAGGCGAAACACATAAAAAGCATGCATGCATCGTATGCTTTTCAATACACATAGAATGCATCTATTAAAACTTGTCACTCTCTTTTCCCATAAGATTTCTCAGCAAATATGCACTGTTTACAAATTTTGTTTTTGTCACTCTCTTTTCCCATACGATTCTCTCACACAAAATCTGTCATTACTTCGATGTCTACAAAAAGTTGAAAGTAGGTTTGACATTTTTAAAAACTACAAGTCTGCGCTCTCAAACTCAAATTTAGTGATGCCTAATGTCAATTTTTGAAACATTCGTGTGTAAATAATAATTAAAGGAATTCTAGTTACAACTATTTCGGAATCATCGGGCCATCGCAATTGATATAATTATTTATTATAAATTTGAGAAACAGATTTCGGCTAAAATAAGTACAAATTAAGTACGCTTTGAAAAATAAGTACAAATTAAGTACGCTTTAAAAAATAAGTACGACAAGCTGAAAATAAGTACTGTACTTACTAAATAAGTACAGTTGGTATGCTTAGGTATAAGTGATACATCATTTTAAAGGATAATATATAGACTGTTTTGAAATCCAACAAAAAAAATATATGTTAATAATACATATTTTGGAAAAAATTATGGCTTTTAAAGAAAAAAATGTCAAAATTTTACAAAAATCGTCATATCTAGAAAACTACTACGCATTTCACATAATTTTGTTTTGATTTTATGCTTTGCTAAATTACCTTTCTTAACTTATAAAGTGTTTATTAAAGTTACATCCGCAACTTCCGAAGGCTATATCTCCGAAACTATTTCCGAGCGGCACTTATTTTTTGCAGATTTACTATATGTATAGTTCTAAAACGCTACTTCTCCTAACAAAAAAATCCGAGAGTTGTCCCTTAAGTAAACCTGTCCCAAAAAATTTGACTTCTTTTGTTGGAAAGACTGTGAAGAGGGGCAGTGCCAAATGCAATTTTCTTTCCAGTAAAAGGCGTTGCCACGTCTATAACAGGAAAATATGTTTCCAAGGCTAAAATAATGGACCAATTTTGAAGGGTGTTAAAAATTCTATGTTGTTTTAGTGGGCACTGCACCGTTGCTAATGAGAAAAAACGCTGTCATGGCTGAGCCATGATAAATTGATTATTGAGGATAGATATTTGTTTTCAGTGGGCGGTGTCACTAAACTAATCAACCAATTTTCATAAAATTGAGTACAGAGGGTGACTCCAAAGAAGGGATACAGATGGCGATAGGGATAGGTCATGAATTTTATTTTTGGGACCGATGACAAAAAATATCTCTTTTCTTATGTCAGTTTTTAATACCAAAAAGTAACTAAACTAATCCGTCTCTCGGATTTAGTTTCGAAAAAGCTAAGGAATTGGTTATTTAAATTGAAATCGATTGCATTATGTGAAATAAGTTTTCTAAATTGAAATTTAATAAGGGTTACCTTCGCTAAGCTGTGAGTGAAGCAATACTTTCGGTAGAGAGAGTTATCGCTGACTAAACTAACTTTGACGTAAATATAAGAAAATTTTCTGAAGAAAAAGCTCGTAAGGGTAGCCGATCTAACACTTAAGCTACCGTGATCTGCAGCTGTACAAAGTGTGCCTTTGTCATTTCTCGTTTGCTGCCGTAACTGTCAAACCTACGGCCTAAGCCATGCTATATTTTTTTTTCATATTGTGACGTCACTAAGATTATGAATTAGACAAATGATTATTATTAATTACAATTGAACATTATTTAATCCAACTGACAGTCATTAGCAAACACAGATATTAATGTAAAGTTAAAAATCGATCAATGCGTTTCGTCGGGACAAGGTGCTTGCAATAAATTCATTATGATAAGGAAATTACACAAACGGAAAATTTATGTTATACAATACTGTAAGAAGACTAGTATCATTTTTTTTGCCAATCCATTGATTGAAAGTATTTTGATCTACCCAGTGCATTAAAGTATGTATACAGAGGGTGGGCGTAGGACGAAGGATTAATTAAATAAAATTAATATTATGTAAGTTAGTCTACCCTGTGTTAACAGTGCGAATTTGTAGAAGAGAAATTTCATAGTTACGTGGCTTATTAGGCCCAAAGGAAAGAGCAGATCAATTGGTGACTGAAGGACATACATAAGTATTCAAAAGTAAAAAAATTGGCTTAAAAGAGATCAATGATATAAGAGATGAAAACTATTTAATCTTAACATATCAAAGTTATGCATATACGAGATTTTCCTATATTTTCATGAAAAAACTAAAAACAAAAATAATTCAAAACTGATTAAAAATGAAGAAATGATAATTTGTTGTGTCTTGGTAACTGTGTATTCGAATTCCTAAACTAATTTTTTATTGGATTAAAAAAATTTACTTTGAAAATAATTTTAGACTTTCAAGAGCAAATCTCAATCACTACAATAAAACTGCATCATCAACTTTTTTTTTTCTAAAATGTAAGTTTTTGCTGTGTAATTCGACCTAGTGTAATTCAATAAAAATGACAACACATTGTTTATATATTTTTATAATGTTTAATACATTTCGTTTTATTCATCAGTAGAAACTAAGCTTTTCTCTTGATTTAACAAATATCCGTTTCAATATTAATTAAGTTTTAGGTCTAGTTACTAAAAATAAAAACATAAAAATAAAAAGGAAATACAAAATAAATGATCGTAAAAGAGAATAATAATGAAATATAAAACAATTCACAACTGACATATTAATTTTAGTTTTTAAACCCACGGACTGTTCAGCTCTACGATACAACAAAATCAGAAACGTTAGCATAAAAATTTAGTAACACCAGATTATAAAATTTAGCTAAAGAAGGACTGCATACATACAAAAATTAAAAATAAAACAAAACATTTAACAAAAATTTTTTACAACAATTTCTTTATACAAAGTTCGGATATACTTTCATTTGTATTTACGAGTACCATATATATGTCTCCTAAAATACATTAATTGGGCTGCACTGAATACGCTTAAGCCGAGATCGATGATATCGGCAATATAAACGGGATCAATATCAGGATCAGGATCGGGAACAGGATCGGTTACAGGATCGGGATCAAGGATCGAGATGCTTGAATTTCAGGAAAGCCTTGGAACGGATTTATGTGCTTGGAGTGAGGAGCTTGGTGTTGGAGATTAAGGAACGGCACAGTACGGGGTGATACAGGACCTGAAGTTGCCGCCGATGCTTGACATCTCTAGCAGATTGGTCAGTAGACGTAAGGACATCGGAGTGTTGGAAGTAGGTTGGTAGGAAGACAGGCAGGCAGGTACTACGTTTTACAGTTTCAAGGGTGCAGGATACATCGTTCGTCATTCAATTCGATTTCTTATTGTCACGTTAATGTCAGATTTGAACAGTTGGTACAGTCAATGTAACTTTCGCTTCCTTTGTCGTAGTTGCGCCTACTGCTATATCGTCTAATGTCGCAGGTTGAAGTTTAGTGGTTTTTACTATATTAGCTGTCTCTTGTGCTACAGTCTCAATCGCTTTCTTGGTCTCTGCAGCAATAACTGCAGGTTCTTCTATTGTTAACTTGGTCTCAGTTGCAGCCGCGCTAGCAATTGGCTCCTCGACAACATCTAACTTGGTCTCTGTCTTTGTCACAGTCTCGTCTGCGTCATTCAATGGCGTTGGTATATCGTTAATGTCCGCCTCTCGTTTTCCAACCAGTCGATTAGGTATGTTCTGGGTGCAAGAACAAGGGCACATACATTGGTCCTTTTGACTAGTGCTAAAAAGTGAGTTCAAGCTAAAACTGGCCGGTATGGGTGCTGGTTGCACGCCCAGACCAAAGGTTGGCTGATGTTTTTCATTAGTATTTTCATTACAGTTTGAGTAAGCTTCTTCAGGCAGAATAACCACTGGCATAAATGCTATCACAGCACCCTTGGGTATCTTATCTGGTGCATAGCTGGCTGGATAGCCAGGAACATGGGGAAATACAGGTAGTTGTTGTAGCAATGACATGGAGTTTGCGATATTGCCAACGCTCGCTTGGCCGTTGAAGCCCCCGCAGGTGGTAAATTGCTCGTTTTTATTATTATGAACAGAGGAGGCGAATGTTGAATGCGAATTGTCATATGTGCAGCGATCAACGCTATGCTTTTCTGGCGTGGGCTGTACAGGAATGGAAGGATAAACCGGTTTTGGACTTACAGTGTTGGTTGATGGCTTGTCAATAGTCTTAGATGTGCTGGTAAATTTGGTTTCCTGCTTTGGAGGTTGACGATCAACAAACGTGGTGGTCACTTTTTCCACGACTTTCTTTTCAGTTGGGCCGGGTTGGTTGCTGAAGATCTTGGTGGTGGTTTTCTCAACAACTTTTTTGTTGTTCTCATTTTCATGATAGATATGTGCATTGGCAGGAGGGAACCTACTGTTATTGTCAACGCGGTTTGTATTGGTAGTGGTCGTATGTATTGTTTGCCCAGGTTTGTTGTTATTCGAGGTAGTTGTTGTTGTGGTAGTGACTTTATGTGCGGTTGTGATTGTCTTAGATGGAGTGTTTTTTTCAATAGTGATATCCTGGTATTTGTTTGGATTTGGTGTTGGTGGAATCACGGGAGCAGGTGGTATTGGTATATTTATTTTTGGTGTGGGAGGAAAAGAAGGAGGAGAAGGAGGAATATAAGTTAGTGGAGTTTTATTAATATTATTTAAATTATTCTTATTGGAAATAGTATTTGTATTGGTTGTGGTGGTGGTGGTAATTTTGGTTTTTTCAAACCTTTTTTGTGCATTCTCATTATTTTCAAAGTGGGAAACTATTTTACCGTGTGTATTGTCGGGTGGCAAGTAGCCAGGTACTTCCAGATCTGATTCCCATGGATGTTTTGGTGGTGGATTTCTGTTGGGATTATATGGTTCTGGTGGTGGAGGAGCTGGAGGAGTTGGACCAGGTGGACCTGGACGTGTTGGTCCAGGTGGTCCTGGTGGTCCTGGGCGCGTGGGTCCAGGTGGTCCTGGTGGGCCTGGGCGTGTTGGTCCGGGTGGTCCTGGTGGACCTGGACGTGTTGGTCCAAGTGGTCCGGGTGGTCCGTATGGGCCAGGACGTGTTGGACCTAATGGTCCAGGGGGTCCTGGTGGTCCGAATGGACCGCCTGGTCCTGGCTTAGTAGGACCTAAACAACAAACTGATTAATATAAGAAGCAAGCAGTAAGTTTCATCGTTACATTACCTTTTGGTCCAGGTGGGCCGGGTGGTCCTGGAGGGCCAGGTGGGCCTTTTGGTCCGCCAGGTCCTCTTGGTCCGCCGGGACCGTTTGGTCCGCCGGGGCCTCCGGGGCCTCCAGGTCCGCGTCCACCGCCATCACCTTTACCGCCGCCATCGCCATCACCGCCAAAGCCGCCCTCACCGCCTTCAGGGCCATCTATGTGCGTATATGGTGGTGCTGGTGGTCCAGTGGGTCCTTCTACGTGAACATATTTACCAGAATCATCAGGATGATATTTACCATCACTTACACCTGTACAGAAGTATAAAGAATAGGAAAATTAGCAACTACCCATTGGCGAAATAGGATATAGCTTTAGCTTACCCTTAAATCTATCATCATTATATTTGCCATAATTACCGTTTCTGCCTGCAAAAGAGAGCATGTTTTCATAGAAAAAAGTATTAGTAATGGAATGAACCGATTGAAATTTTTCATTTGCAGTGCCAAAGAGAACAAATCTTAATACCTGCTTATACAAAACAAAAAGCTTTTAAGCACTAAGCTTATCACAAAAAAGCTGAAATTATTTAAAATAAATGTATGTAATTATTGCCACAAACCAGACAGATGGGTACTTAAGTAAATGGTTTCAAACTAAGACTTTATTTTTATTGGATTCCTCAACCAAACTAAATGCTTTTATTATTGGCCAAAAGCTTGCATGAGTGCCAACATGACAAAAAAAAATATATAAATTGTTAATGTGTGTTTAATGAGTGCGTGTGAATGACAGTGCTAATATTTATGTTTGCATTTGCATTTCACGTGTGAATAAGGCAGAATGCTGTAAAAGACCATTAGAAAGGGATAAATTATTTGGTGCAGGGTGCTTCAGCAAAAAAGTGCAGTGTCGAAAAATTAACCTTTTTGTGCAATAAAAGGACTTATTTTCTTTTTTGTTTTATTTATTTATGATAAAGTCATAAACGGTGCTTTCGTAACGGTAATTTTTGCAGTATTAAAAAAAAGAAAGAACTAAAATGGTGTAAAGAAAGAAGGAGAAAGAGAGCGAACAAAAACTCGTTTTACTGCAAATAAAGTGAATTTATATGATTCATATGTTTTATAATAAAAATATGGCTAAATATTATTAATTTATTTATATTTAATTTGTTGTTGTTGTTTTGAGTGCGTGTGTATGTGTGAGTATGGCGTAATTTTGGTGCATAAATAAAGTGGTGAGTTAAGATACTTGATCGAACAAAACAATATATTAAAAATCCTTTAGATAAAAAATCAAACATGGAAACAGTTCAGCTCATCATAAAGCTTTGTTGTGCTGCTGCGCTGTTTAAAAAAGCGTTGCGCCGTAATTTCGTTTTGGAGGAAGGGAGGCGGAAATGAGGTTGAAATCACGTTGCTGGAAAGCGTTACGTTAGACATTTTTGTGTGTAGCTTTTATTTTTTTGGGAAACGGTGGAAACTCTCGCCATATGATGAAACCTTCCATAAATAAAAATAGTTTGTCGGAATATAAAGAGAGCTAAAAAGCTGGCCCAAGCAAAATCAAATGGGAAGAAATTGACTTTATACAGTTTGTCGAAATGGTATTGAATTTCTTACTCCTTAGTCCTACAAACTTTTTGTAAAAACCTCCTATTTTTGGAGCTTACCATAATATGTTACTTTTCTATAAGGTCGGTTTTATGTTTATATATATATATGTATCTTAAGGCACAGGTATAGAATCTATAGAATGCTAAATGGCCAATTTCAGCATAACTGCGAGCTTATATTTCTTAACCTTAAGTTAACTCAAGTTATCTGTGGAAACCTTTGAAATTTTTAACGTAAAAGCTTTAACGATTTAAAAGTTTTAAATAAAATCTACGTATTTATTAAGAAAATGAATTAAAAAGTTATGGTTTGTTTAATTTTTTAGTTATATCTAAAAATTGTTACAGCTCAAAGCAAGTAATGAGATCATTAAATAATTAGACATAGTTAGCAAATACTCAAAAAACTACTGGAAAGTTTCAAAATGTTAGCAATGTGGAGAGAGAGGATAAGCTTAATGACGATTTTCAAGAAAAAAGCTTAAGCAGCTTTTTGTACAACAGTCTAAAAATAAAATAAAACGTTTTAGGAGGCAAAAGGAAAATAGGAAAGTGGACTTTTTGAAGGAATCTATTTAGAGAAACTCGCAAGCGCTTTTCCCACGTGTACGTCTTTCGTAAAGACTTTTTTTTAAAAGAGTGATGAGGGCAACAACAACAACAGCTGTAGTATCAGCAGCAGCAGCACAGCAACAGTTTTATACAGCCAAGCTCAATATTTCTCAGTGCACTTCTATAGCTTTATTTTTGATCGCTAACCTGATTCATTGCCGACGGCCCCAGGAAAACCGGAATTAGTTGATCCATGTTCATCTATTGTTGATCCTGAAGTTCCTGGTCCATAAGTGTATCCCGGTTTTCCTGGGGAGCCTGAACCATAAGGTCCAGGTGGTACGTATTTGCCTACGACTGATGGTCCATATTTATCTGAGCCAGGTGGTGTAGGTGTTCCATATTTCCCTACACCTGGGAGTTCAGGTGGTCCATATTTGCCGTTGGCATCAGGTCCTGGGGGACCAGGATATCCGTATTTGCCGCCAGCATCAGGCCCTGGTGGGCCTGGGGGTCCTGGTGGTCCAAAGCTACCTGGACCGGGTGGTCCTGGAGGACCTCTGGGACCAAATGGACCTAAAGGTCCACTTGCAGTGGGGCCAAAAGGTCCTTTTGGACCAAATGAGCCTGGTAAGCCGGGTGGACCGGGAGGACCAATGGGACCATTGGGACCAAAAGGTCCACTCGGTCCGCCTGGCCCGGCTGGTCCGCCTGGTCCATTAGGTCCATTAGAGCCACCAGGTCCAAATCCACCACTACCTCCATTTCCACCATTGGGGCCATTTGGTCCCTGAGGACTAGCGTTGGATCCGAAACCACCAAACCCACCAGAGCCACCGAAGCCACCTTGAGCTCCAGTGACATGTTCATATGGATCTGGATTACCGACAGCATGTGCGTATGGGCCATTATCGTTATCTGAAACACAAGCAAAATTTGTGCGCGTTGGATGCTTGTTGGAGGTAAGTGACGTCATTGTTATGCTCACTATATGTTCCATCATTCCCTGGTGGTAATGCAGCAATTGAGTGTGAGGATGGCGCACCGACACCAGGTGTGCGATCGAATGTATGACCCTTGCTTACATCAAAAATACCATTGCCGGCGGTAACACGCGGTTGGCTTATCGGCAGACCCTTAATATCTTGCCCCTGTATCTTATTACTCATGAATTTTGTAAAGCCTGGTGTGGGCATTCTCTTGATCTATAATAAATAAATTTGCACACATTTATTGACTGTTTGCATTTCTCAAGCTCAAATCTCAATCGTCATCAAAGTTTGTTATCAACATACTTCATCCACAACGATATATGGAATATCTGGGCTTGCACCGCCCGCAAATTTGCCGCAACCTATGGGGAAATATAATTCATGCCACTGCAAAAATACGCCCTGACTCTTGCTGTTGCTTGGATCATCCGGGGTGGGAGGGAAAACTTCGACAGGCTTCTCCGGTTCAACGGTGCGATAACCATGCGCATCAGCTACATAATGTGTGGCGCGCAACTTATTGTAGGGATCGATGTGACCATAACAGCCGTAAGTCACACCATCAGGGCCACGGGTCTCATGGTGAAAGTTACCGGTTTTACCGATATCGTAGCCATACCGGTATGCATCTTTGTTATATGGCGGGGCAGGGGCATAATTTATGTCATATTGTTGTTGTTGTTGGTGTTGTATTGTGAACATTTTTTGGAGGTGTGGTCGTGGTTGTGATGAAAGTGGGAATGGCAGCATGGTTGTTGAAAGTTAAAGTTTTTTGTTTTGTTTTGGTCGAAATTTAATTTTTGTTGTTTGGAAAAAATAAAATTAAACGTGTGTAAATATTGTAAACAGAAATACAGTGAATGAAAGAAAAAGAGAGAAAAAGACAAATTCTTTTAGAAAACAAGAAGGATTCAGGGATTCTTAACTACCTGCCATAATTGCAGTTGTATAGAACGTACCGTTCCAGGCAACAACTTCAAGAGACAAGTCACAGTTGTCAAACAATGTTATCTTAACAGAAATATGAATCAAAATTTACAAAAGTTACGAAACGTTTAAAAAAATATAGAAGATATTGACTAAATGTTTCAAACGTAGCCTAAACTTCACACATTCGTGGGAGAAAAGTTGTTTTTCAAGAAAATGGATATCAGCCGAAATATGTATTACATAAAATTTTGGTATACAGATAAAAAGTATATATGGAAAAAGGAGTAGGAAATGTGAAAGGATAGGACCAGGACAAAAGTATGTAAGGACTCAAATTTTGAGGAAGAAAACTTTTCATGGTAAAAATTATTTTCCGTGAATTGTTTATATTTTTTGGTTTATATAGGGAATTGGGTTGCTTGTGGATGGCATTTGTTCTTTTCTTGTTGTTGGATAATGGTGACGGGATGAGTATGCGAAGCTTTATGTAACTTTTTCCACTAATACGATTGCAATTGCATTTACGATTACAAAAAAGTCGATAATTACGTGTTGTGTTGAATTTTGTTTTGAAAATATTTACAATTTCGAAAGAGAGAGAAATAGAGCGTGAGTGAAAAAAGAGAGAGAAATTGTTGCAAAAAATTTAATTCTACAATTTTGATTTTTCTGTAAAAATATTTATCCAATATTGCTACCGAATTTACAGAGCTACAAAAACAACAATTTCAAATGAGATATATTATTTTATGGTAATGTTGTTGTTGTTTTTGTTGTTGTCTTTCTAGAGAAACATAAAAATGAAATTGCCACAAAAACTACTTTTATTTCTTTTAAAATTAGCTATAGCGCGCTACATTATCAATAGTTAAAGAAATTAATCAATAATAAATTAATTAAAATATATAGTAAATATGTAACTTAAAAAAAGTATTGTATATAAATTGTAATATCTAAAATAAACAAAAATAATGTAAAGATTTGTTTTTTCTAATATCTACAACATCAAACTACAAATAAATTTGTTAGAAAGAGCTAAGAAAAAAGTATTGTTTCAAACAGAGGAGTGAACAAAATAACTTTTTCTAAGGGATTTTCAAATTGTCGTGCTCGAATATCCTGTAACCGGATACTCGACACGAGAATGAACGAAAATAACTCAATTCTATATTGTACGGGGTGATTAGCTGAGTAATAAATTCGAAGTGGAAACAAATAATATACGTCTAACTAAGAGGAAAGTAAATAGGAAAACACAAAATATTAAGATAAGAGATGTAAGTTGGAAAAGAGCCAACATTAGTACTACGGAAAAGAGAGAAGAGATAGTAAATAGAGTACTACAAGTATTTGTAGAGATAGAAAAGTATAGCGGTTAGAAAATATATGAGTAATGAGTTAGTATAGAATGGTAGACGCTACTTACTTGTGTCAAAGTTTGACGAGTAGTATTGTTGATTTGTTGTTTTTTGATCATTGATGTCGAGAATCAAACGACGATTCTCGGCATCGAATTTCGCGGAGAGTACGCATTGCCATAAAATGCAAGCGATGGCCTGTATTAGAGAAAAAAGATAATAAAAATAATTTTAAGATTATTGAAAATATGAATAAAAAATAGCATTAATTGGTAAGTGTTCCCCCCGACATAAGTTCATAAAAGCCGAAAGCCGTTAAAGAAAAATATACAAAAAAAAAAAAGAAACAAACTAAAGCCAAATAAAAACTAGTTAAGGTGCTATCTTCGGGCAGGCCAAAACTCACATACCCACAGAAATAGGAGAGAGAGAGAGAGTTGAAAGAGGTTGAAAAAGTCGAACAAATGCATTTGGGATATTTTGGAAAAAGTTAAAAGGTTGAAACAGTCAAAAGAACTTGGAAAATGTTGAAACAAATGGAATAAAAATGAAAGAGGTGAAATATGAATCGCCCACTTCTTCAATTCCGTTTACTTTTGGTTCAATAAATTATATTCGTGATCGACATCCGCATACCAAATTTTAGCACAAAAGCTTGTATAGTTTGCGATATAGGCCGTAATGAGCCTTAAGATTTAAGGCGGGGGCACACCCACTGGTACAATCATATCCAGTCATATAGAGCATATTTACTTAAGTACAGCCTAGGCCAACAGATAGACTGACAGACAGACATATATAAATCGACCCAGGTGCTGATCAAGATTATATATACTTTTCTATACCTGCCACGGTACCACTAAATTTCGGTCCACGAAATTTTTATTATAACCTTGGTCCATATATGTACAAATATATAAGTATGTAATGTACATGTACCATTGTTCTGATATGACTTGAAAAAATGTTGGGTTTGTATAAAAGGCGCCGCTCATGCTGGTTCAGGTCGACAGAATATTGTTCCAGTAGAAGCTTATAGTAACGAATATTAAATTTCATTATGATTACTCAAATATTTCTGCTTGTATTGGGAAGCCACGCCTACTGCTAACGTATTTCCACCGTATTTTCTTGAAATAACTTTTACAACGAATGTGGAATAGTTGTAACATATGAAGTTTTATAAATATTTGTATTGTAGGTACCACGTCTACATACTATATTTCCTTTAAGTTGGTGCTACAGTTAACTAAATTTTTTGCTTGTATGAGTGGCCCATTGATACTCTTCGCTCACTTTTGGGACATGCTATTTAAGAAGTAGGCCACCTGTATAAAATTTCATAACTGAGCGCATTTCTGACTCAGAAATAAGTAGATCTGAAGCACTGATTTTCATGGCGATTACTTTATTAGGCAGTGCTACGCCTTTCAACGAGTTTTACCCAAATGGACACGATGGTATCATCTCCAAAATCTTTAATAAGTTACTTCAGATATTTAGAATGGTGAAAATAGTAGAAATTTAACTAACACAAAATATTTGAGAAAACTTATCTTGAGTCAAATTCTCATTTTGGGTTTTTGGGGATTTTTACTGAGAAAAATAGCTCAAAATACTACTCGGAAAAAAAATTCTTTTAGAGATATTAGAATATAGCGTATAATAATATTTAAAAATTTTAAGTCCTTGAGGACAAAAGTTAAGTAGGCCAATTATGTACAAAGTAATTTGTTTTCAAGTGAATTTTTAAACTTCAACTAAGTAACATATATCGATATTTATAATTTTTTTTAAATAAATCAAAATAAATAAAAATAAATAAAAATCGCTGAGATCTCCTTGACAGAGGGTTGAGAAGTTGAAAACAAGGAATTAACAGCCTTCCTAAATCAAAATTATTTTTTCTTTAAATGGTAAAAAATAAATTTTTGTTTTTCGGAAAAAGTTGCAATTTTTTTTGAGTCAATAATTAATAAAAAATACATATAGCAAAAAGATACCAATTAACGGCATTTTCCAAAATCAATTCTTGCAATTAGAGGCTTGCCTGCATCAAAAGCGGCCACTTGGCACCCCTGCCTTGACATATTTAATTTATGCATGTATGTAAGTACACATATCGGCCATTTCACGCGAAGTGGGCAATGAAAATAAAGTGAGGTCGTGAAATTTGTTTATATTCCGGTAAGTTATACATCTAGTAGACATAAATCTGTACACATATTTTTTTTTTCGTTGAGGCTTAATTGCCAAGCTATGGGCTTCTGAAGAATTGGCGAAGTTTAAGGACCGTCATTTTTGAACGCTGTTATTGGAATCAAGGAATTTATGAAAAAATATTGATTTAACTAGTAAAAAGGATGCTCTTTTTAATTTTTTAGTTAAATTCGAATTTCAAATTTTTTTAAGTATGGAAAACTGGAGTAAAAATTTTTAATCAAATTTTCAGTAACTCAAAACATAATATTTTTTAAGTATTTTATTTTTTAAAAAAAGCCTTAAGAATATAAATGTTTCACAAACAAAATTTTAACGTGATCGTTATTAGTTAAGGTTAAGGTTACTTTATTAATTAAAGTACTTAAGAAAGTGCCACGTCCCATACAAAGTGCGGCACGTGTATGTCTATTTCCACCAAAAAAAGGCCTTTTAGCTGGCCTCGTTTTTTTATATTTTTTTTTAGACTATATCTTTAAACCATAGTTTTTCTTGAAGCTAAGGCTGTCTTGAATTAATATTCAAGGTTGTTCAATTGAAAGTGAGATAGCTATTTTTTTTATTTGACTTAATATGTAACTTTTCGTGTTTTTTTTGAAATTTAAATGCAATTTTAACTATGTCTACCTTTTAACTTTAATTGTTCCTCCTTGAATATTAATTCAGAATAGTCTTAACCTTAAGAAAAACCATGTTTGAAGAGTGTGTTTCAAAAAAAAAAAAATTAAAAAAAAACGAAGCCATCGAGCTAAGATGAGAAATTCGATTTTTTTTTTATTTTTGTTTTTGGAGCAGACTCTTCAAACATGGTTTTTCTTGAAGTTAAGACTATTTTGAATTAATATTCAAGGAGAAACAATTAAAATTCAAAGGGAGACAGTTAAAATTGCATTTAAGTTAAAAAAAAAACATGAAATGTTACATATAAAGTTAAATAAAAAAAATGGCTATCTGAATTTTAATTGAACAACCTTGAATATTAATTCAAGACAGCTTTAGCTTCAAGAAAAACTGAAAGATGTACTCCAAAAAAAATATAAAAAAAACGAGGCCAGCTAAAAGGCCTTTTTTGGTGGAAATGGACATATACACTTCAATTCATATATCTCGTAAACTAATGTAGATCACGTTATAAAATTTTTAGCATATTACCGGTATATTTTACGCTTTATTTTTTTTAAAGTTAAAATAAAAAAAATAAAATATGTCGAAATTATTTCAATTCAGAGATAAATGTTCGCTTCCGGTTTTCCACAAGAAAAAAAAAAATCAAATTTCCAATCTGATTTCATAATTGAAAAGAACAGTGAATTTCCTATTGTAACCACAATGTTTCATATTTTATTGAAATTTTGTTAAGTTCGAAAAACGGCTTCCGAAAAATCCATTTTTCATATTTCGTCAATTTTTGGAAGTCCACACAACTTGAAAGCTAAGCCTTACATAAAAAAAAATTAAGTGTTTACACCTTCTAGAAGTGCAATTAAGCCGAATATAAACAAATTTTTAAATCTAATTTTTTTTGCATTGTCCGCTTCGCCTGAAATGCCCCACATGTATATTGATCAAACTTCTGAAAACTTAAAACTACGCTGTGCTGAACAAATACACAACAGCTTGAATTATAAGAAAAAGTCCATTCTCAATGCTTTGGTTCCTTTCAAATTACCAGGAAATATATAAAATTCTCAACCATTTGAAATGATTAAAAACGCCACGTGTGATTGATGACAAGCGATGACGACACAATGAACAAAACACGCACGCACACACCCACTAGGAAAAATCACTTTTTCTGA
Organism: Tricholauxania praeusta; assembly: GCA_949775025.1. Lineage (NCBI taxonomy): Eukaryota > Metazoa > Arthropoda > Insecta > Diptera > Lauxaniidae > Tricholauxania > Tricholauxania praeusta. Next base: position 2,045,547 of record OX459028.1, on the reverse strand, counting down.
AGTACTTCTATTACTTGCAGGTGCAACGACACGGATTTAACTGACAGACTCTGAAGAGAAAACATTGCCTTTTTATTGACAAGCCCATTCTTTTGTGGTATCCAAAATAATCTTAAATTAGCAATGAGAAGAGGCAAAGCAGAGAACTGGAAGAGCCAGAAGATGAGACTAGCGTTAAGGTGGGTTGTGCTCAACTGTAGGTTTGTTTTTATTTTGGATTGTGCTGCGATTTCAATGACAATTACCGGATTGAAAGCTAATAGCATAGCAATAATATTGAACGCAATCTCTAACTGTATGGGAGAAAAAATTTGAATGACGGGAAAGAAGTGTCATTTGAGCTTAAATTTACTGTTAACTTAAGAGATTGGCAAATAATTTTGCTAAAAAAATTATGTTAATCAGAACGTTCTTGCAGTTGAATATTGACTTAATTTCATATTAAAATTAAAACAAGTCTTCTACTTCTGCTGTAGAGATTGCTCTGTCTAATTTCGAAATTTTAATTTTATTAAGTAATGGATTTGCTTAGAAGATCTGGTTTAGTTGGTTTCTTTTCTTATCAAATGTTAAGGCTATAAAAAATCAATTTGAATGCATTATTTCCAGAAACTATCAAATTAAAACAACAATTGACAACAAATTAGACAAATTTATGTACGACATTAACCAATCAATAAAATATCTGAGTAATATCTTGCCGCTGCAACAAGAAAGCGAAACGACGAGTCGGCTGCGTCAGCTGATTTGTAAAAAAAGTGCAAAATGAATTAAATAGCAAAGTTGTAAGTTCCTGCTGGATTGCCTCCGTGATCTTGTAATTACATTTCATAAAATTGAACTGCACTTTAACACAAAATTATGGCAACTTTTATATGTCTAACTATAAAGCAGCTGATGTCAAGCAAAAACGAGTCAACAAAACTGTAATGACGGTAGTATGAAATAAGGCTTTCACACTGGCATCAATAACAGACCATTTTATATAGATGACTTTAATTTCCATTGCCACTAAATGTTTGTAAGTTGTTTCGTTGCCACAGTATTAAAAAGTGACTCTGCATATTTTGTCTTTGCATTAGAAAAATTTAAAAGAATTTAACACTGTAAACTTTCCTGAAGGCCGACTAGACCCGAGGTGGAATACTATTTGTCAGTTGAAAAGGGAAACCCTCCCTTTCTTATAAATTTAAAAGCGATGAGAATTATCTCAGCGGCCTGGAGCGAAAAATCTTTTATTCCGCTCCTGAACCTGCTATAATGTTCAGTGGTAGCTTATTCTTGTTCCACTAACACTTAAGTGAGACTAAATGCATTTTATTCCACTGTCTGATACCAAGCAAGGGGAAAGCTTCAAAGTTGGATGTGAGCACTATACTGCCGTACTAAGCGAAAAAGACGTTTCTCAAAAAAAAAAAATATCCGAGATTCTTATGACATCGGATAGCTTAAGAAATTACGCGTCTAATGAAATACTCCAAATGTCGGCATCTTAGTTCAATCATATAAAAAATCTACAAAGAAAATTTCCTCTATCTCAATTTTACAGGTATTTCAACAAATTGACATAAACAAAACATCAATTTCTCGAAATGAATTTTTTTGAGAAACGTCTTTTTAGCTGTAAAAGTCAACTATATAAAACGTGGCCAAAAGCAACAGAAGGCCACTGAAAACAAATTGAAAACATTAAAAAAATGAAGGTGCTAAAAGAGAAAAGTTGTTATTAATTAAAATCTTTGACAGGTACATATCGAAGACAACGGCATCTTGCGTAATTCAAAATAAAAAAAATTACAAAAATGCACTTAAAATTTGCTTTTTAATGAGTACAAATCTCGAATTAGAGGAAATTTCTGTAAACAAAGGTGCAGACAAAAAAATTAAAATACTTTTTTTGAAAAATAAAAAAGAAAAATACATAGGAAGAGCCATAAAAGAAAAAGTAACAATAATAAACGTTTTGATTTTTATTGTTTTTTGTTTGTCATTTGAAGGTCATCATAGATGTTATTTTTCGATATGATAAAACAAGAAAAACAAACAAACTAACGAGCAAAATGGATATAAAAATCCATTTAGTTCGCGTGCAAAACTTGTACTAAAGCTAGTTTTTGACACGGATTAAACCTTATTCTTGGCCATTAAACAAGAATTTCCATATACCAGATTGAATGAGCATAAATTAAAGCTGAGAAGACAAGACCAATTTGAACAAATAAGAGCCGAGCTTATTTCCTAACAGCATAGTTTTAAACGAGTTATTGTTTGATTCTATCAAGAAACATGTATTTATCAAAATCTTTTTTTTTGTTGTCAAAACATGTGGGTTAAATTCATTTCAGGAGAACTTTATAAAATAATAAATCATACATGAGTTAAAGGCAGTCCGGAAGTAAGGAAATATTTGAACTAACTAATAGCTCTTAGGTAAGAGTTAAAGTTATAAGAATTACTGTGATCAAAAATATAGTTTACATTGTGCCATGCAAAAAAGTGTCGGAAAAGTGAATTTTTGACTTGTACTAGCAGTTGCGTAGCGTCAACATTTACCGCTCGGGGCGAATGCAGTTTTGATCACTTTATTAGAGTTAGGCACTATTTTTTTAGACTGCATAGTTTTCGATTTAATAATCTAAAGATTTGTGAAAAAATGTGTGTCCCGAAAATTAATGCATGAAATATCCAAGCAAAGATTGGCATGTTTAACTTAATATATGCATCTAAACAAGACCAAGAGTAGACGGTCGATTTGAAATGTCCGCCAAATCTGTGCTCAATGCTTTGTACGGCAATAATTACATACTACTCACTCACGAAAAACGCCCTTCGGCTGTCTAAGTCAAACAAGTTAAAAATAAAGAAAAAAATAATAGATTTCTTGAATGGCATCCAACATGCTGTCAAATTGAAACCTAAAGCAAACAAAATTCCTCATGCAGCATTTGAAATCAAAAACTACACAACGCACGACTATGGCAATGTGATAAAGCAACGAGTCACGTACGCTGTGACATACTTTGTTTTAACGTAGTGCTACGCACGTTGCTCTTCACATCCAGTCGCCATGTTTACCAAATGGACGACACAAAGTGAGTGGTTGATGTGTGGTGACATTTTGCAAGAAGAATTAAAATTTGAATACAAAAATTTGTCAATGACTCGACATCAAAGTCATTTGGGAGATGCAAGCAGAAGAGTTTAACAATTTCAGTAAAGCGTTTTATTTGTTAAAAATCATATAACTGTCGTATTGGCAGTAGGAAAAGCAGGAGTAACAATGACAAAATACCTTTCTTGGGAGAAAGCAGGCCTTTGCAGCTTCCTGTCATTTATGTGTGTATACTTCCTAGCTGAATTTTAATGATTCAAATTCAAATCCTCGCTCGTTAAGAAAAAACTATTGTAGAAAAGTTTCAATTACGGTGGAGCTTAGAGTATAAGCCAATAACTTATGTATATGCTGACATGTAATTGCAATTGAGGTACGAACGTTTTTCTTACATTTCATACAAAAACTTAATAAAATAATGCTTTGCTCAAACAAAAAAAAGCTCACAGTCGATGTTGAGATTTTATATCTGCAGCTGATAGATTATAGTGGCAGAACATTGTTGCAGACACGCAAAATATAATCGATATAGGATTGATACTCCTTCAAAGTTAAATGAAAGTTCTGTCTCAGGCAGTCAGTCAGATTCAACAACATATAAGTACACTCTAAAAAATGAAAAATTCGATTTGTAAATTTACTATACTATTTATAGTGAATTTACTAGTATTATTGTTATAAAAAATACAAAAAATGTGTAAAAATTTACAAGAGATGTGTATTTTTCAAAATTCTAGGATACACACACATAATATGTAAAATTGCAGAAAAAATTGTGTATTCAACCACCTATTACTAGTAAAAATATGTATTCTACTGTCTATTACGAAAAAAAAAAGTGGTATTCTGCTTTTATTACACAAATTAAAGTGTAAGTAGTCTCATATTGAGCTGTCATTCAGTATGTACATAAATTATGAATAGATTTCATGTGTAAAATTACAACATTTAATAATGGAAACACTATTGCAACATTAAATATTGTAATTTTTTTTAGAGCGTTGCTAACAGTCTTTTTTTTGTATTAAATAGTGTTATAGTTTTATTATGGGCTGGTTTCCGTAACTTTTCTAAATCTTAATAATCTATTTGTTTTTGGACAAAATGAAATTCTCTGTAAATTGTTGAAAAAAATTGGGTTACTTCACAGCATGACGATATATTTTACATTTTTATTTATACGTGAAGGTTTTTTCCCATGTTAACAATAGCAACAACAACAATATCCACCACTGACAATTAATCACTAAAAATCATAGACGCAAATCAATCACTACAAAACCGTCAAAAACATCACTCTTATTAGGGTGCGTTTGACAGCTTAAAATATTCTGCAGATTCAAGAAACAGAAGAATGGATGAAAAAAGATTCAGTTTTCCTTATGAGAAAACACCTCTGCATGCATTTATTTTTTTCGCTGCTCAGCAACAATGCAGCAGCATTCGTGTCTACAATGCTGTTGTTGATGATGATGATGATGAAATGCATCACACAAAAACAGCAATAACATAATAGACGTTTCGTATCACTAACACCAATGCTTTCTTGTTACACGGTGAATGACTGTGTGATATTTTTGGCATTCATGGCTTTTTGCTTTGTTTGTTGATTTTTATTATTTTCGTATTTGATTTTCGGTTGTAAATCAATAAATCCACAATAAGATTTTTATGTGATTGATGAGCTTGCGATTTTTTTTCTTAAACTATTTAAAGGTTTCTGTGTTATTAATGTTTGTAGAGTTGTGGTGATCTTTAAGGTTTGAGTATTGACAATTTGTCAAGTGTCCTTAATTTGTTTGAGCGCACGTCTATCTTCGTGATTTTCTATTTCAAACCTGAATCTTAAATATCACAGCACGAGACAGCAATAAATAAATTGAAAAGTAAAAGTTGCAAAAATTCTATGTTGCTACGATGCTAAGACTTATAAGCATTTAATAGAGGGTTCAATGATCTTAGAATAGTTTGATTATGATCAAATTTATGTAAATAAAAATTTGCAATGTTTTTTTTGTGTATTGTAATAAATTGTATGCGTATGTATGTTAATAATTAATGAGGTAAAATAAATTTAAAGTATATACGAATATTACTAAATTGACCGGTAATTGACATTGTTACAAACGTTCTTCTACGACTACGTCTGAGAGGTTTTCTTTTGTTTACACTTCCTCTCCAGCACCACTCCTTAACATCCCTTATGGAGTATTTCAGCGAAATTTTTTGAAAATAAATATTCCCATACAAAAGTTAAGGGTGGTCATCCAACAAAAAAACTTCTTAAGACTCATCTGTGTGACAATGACACTCAGAAGTAATTTTTTTACTATTTTGTTTTTGATATATTCAATTCTTTCATGTTTTTTATAATTTTAAGTGTATGAAAATATTTTCAGTCGTTTGTCTCGTTAGTAAAATTTCTTAAAAAATTTGACCAAAATACGTTTGAAACCGTTTCAATTACCTGTTATCTGGTGACAAGTTCAAGCTCAGCGAGCACAAATTACACAAAATTGACGTTAGTCGATTTTTCCCCATATTTAGATCTTAGAACTGCTCACAGTGTTATAAACATAGTTTTTAAAGTTAAAAAAACAAATAAAAAATTGAGCATACGAGTATGCAGAGGTCAGACTAGGTACGTTCAAAAGTCATATATTCTGTAATTTGTACCAAATCAAACCATTTTGATTTCAAAACATTAAAGCACCGCTATATTTGTAAATTTCAAAAGTTAAATGAAATTTATTAATATCTTCAGATTCAAAGTAAAGTAACTTTGTACAGAATTCCAAGTTTATCATTATTTGCAATTGTTCAAATATTCTATTTTCAAAAGTAATTCAGTAAAATTTGTTCAATAGACATAAGAAGTAGCCCGTTAAGTCAAACATTGTAATTTTAAATCGCTCTAAGCCAAAAAAAAATACACGTTGAGTTTTAAAATGAGTCTGAAAATGCTCATATTTTAGCGGTAATACACGTGAAATCCTATCTTTTTATGTCGAAAAGAAAGAATAGTGAGTCGGCACCCTGAATATTAAAATTTGTGTAGTTTTGAATCAGTCTACTGTAACATTTACTCGTTTTTTTATTTTTGATTTCTGTCGGATAAAAATTTCAAACAAAAAACTTTACTGGCTTTTCCGTTCCGAATCACTGAAAGTGAATATTTATTTATATGGATTTTTTGATTTTGTGACTTGAGTATGATATTTCTGAAATAAGTTCATTCATTCTTCAGGTTGTATAAAAAGCACCTTCTACTTTGTCCGTGGAAGTATTAATTTCGAGTATTTTGTTGAATTAATGTAATCAATCAAGAAACATTATTTCAAAAAATTAACTAATCAATGCTGTCGGTTAACAATTCAAACAAATTGTCTGACTCTTTCATCATAAATAATGGAAAGATGATGTGATGTGTTCATTTGTATGTGTTGAAAACTTTATCCTAACAGTAGAATTATTCAACATTCAATTGTTTACTAAATTAATAATCCCATCTAACTTGCATAATTTATCAAATGTAAATTTTGACACGGACATATTTTATATTAAAAAATATTGCGTAGTATATTAAACCTTTTGTAGTTGATTAAATAAACAAAAAATCTATATTTTTGAATAATCCTTTTTTAATTAAGACCTCAATTACAATTAAAAGCAATCAATTCTAGGTAATTTAAAGACTCAAAGATAAAATTTCTCCAAACTTTACAAGGCGATGTTAAATTGTTTGTCTTATGGCTGACAATGAGTTATCAATACAATTTATTAAAAATTTGCACTGTTCAAAAACAAGAATTGAGTCATATTGCAAAATATAAAATAAGTAAATCAAAATTCGCAATTAATTTTCAAGTTGAATTTTGTCAATGATTAACAATGAACCATATGATGAAAAATGATCCAAAATTAAAAAAAAGTGTATTGCTACATATAAGTGCAACAAGAAGTCTAAAAAGTGGGTAGCTAAAAACTCCCAAAAAAGTGTAGAGCCTCCGCAGTGCTTCATGTAATAATGAAAAAAACCACACATCGACCGCAGACAACTGCAATCAGCTGCAGACACGATGTTGCACAGCATCACACCATTGTGAGGCAGCATATCATAATTTTTGAAAAGACCCTAAAGATCATACAAAATCGAAATCTTTAACAGGTACGCCTTAGAAGGAGGTGTTGCCTCAACGTTGACCTTCAAAACTCACATTTTCTGTTACGTATGTATGTTGCATGTTATAGTCATGAAAAAAGCAGTCAGCATGAGCAAATTGCAGACTGCACAGCATGTAGGTTGGCAACGTTGATGTCGGAAAAAGAAAAAAAAAAAACAATTAAATTTTTTTTTGTGTAGACAAACAAGTTTATTTTGATTTGGCAAAAAAAAACTGATCCTGCTTTAAATGTAGTAGGTCGCTCTGTTGCTTCATTAAGTGACCTCATTTCATCTCACTTAAATTAAATTCCACTTAATTGACTGCAATTGCATTTAAATTAAAATGCTTAACGCTGTTACGCATAGTCATCAACTGCTTTTAACCTTGCGGCATTTCGACAAGAATTCATATATATACCCATGCATTAAAAATTATTAAATTTTTCCGTTTTATCAAGCTGCTAAGATTCACTGAATATTCAAATCAATTAACTGGCAAATCAAATTGCAATTAAATTTTCTTTCAAGTTTCAAGATGATGCTGACTGATATTTTGTCAAGTCCGCTTTTGTGAAGCTTTCGGCAGATTTAGCAAATTGTGATGCAATAGCTTCATGCTAAAGAACTGTGCACCTTCTGAGGCAACTTCTATGAGAATAGTCAATTTATGGAGTCTGCGTCTGCATCTGCTGCAGGGGCTTGTTTGTTTTTAATGTTGCTCTTTTAAACTTTTGCTACCACAAGTAACTTAATGACCCACTTGCATGTTAATTATAATAATTTTTTTTTATGAGAAAAATTTAACACATTATTTGATACTTCTTTAGCCAAGTGACAGCTGGTGTAAATGCGTTGTAGCCTCTAATTTAACAACTTTTTTATGTTTCATGCTGAGTTGCCAACATTGTTGTTAACAGCAGTAACAACAGCACAACTTTTTGGTTGATTTAACAAAATAATCGTAATCAGTTTCCTTTTTTGATTTCTAAAGATTTTTTAATGAAAACTCGCATCTATAGAAACAGAAAATCTTTTTACTATTGATAGAGTACTACTGAAATCGTAGTCATGAATAGAAAAGGCTTTCGAGGTCTTATTACATTTTAAAGTTGTCAGATACGAAGCTAAGGATTGGACCTCGAGAAGCAAACTCCAATTTTTTAAATTCTGCAGTTTTCTACTTTTAGAAGCTTTTATATTCCAAATACATATTTTTGCAGGAATTTACATGAAAAACTTAAGAATATATACTTTATACATTCATTACAAAAATGGCAAAAAGTTATATGATAAAACATCATCTATGTAAACAAAACTTGAAGAAAGTTCATTCAATTTTTTGATATTTCATAAAGAAACCGATATTTTTGCTAATACATTATCAGTGGCCTCATGAAGCGGTGTCTCCTTCAGTAAATTTCCAAAGCAAAACACATCAATTATATGTCAGCCTCTATTCAACTCAAAATCAAACTATCCTCTGGAGTGTCTCACAAACACAGCACAAGAACACATACCTAAAAACATTTAACTCGATGCGGAACACTCTCTTTCCATTCCAGCGATACTATTGAATTGAACGATTACGAATTTTCTTCCACGGTTACGTATTTCCACTTCTTACTCTGCTTCCCAATAATCTCCGTAATACAAAATAATGCCAATATTTTTGTACAGAGCTTCTTGTTCAGTACTTTTAGTGCAAAAAACAACAAAAAAAATTACAAGCGCAAAATGCATTAAAATGGGCAACGAGCTGCTTATACTAGTTTCAATGACCGCTGCGTCATATCATCAGTAAGCTTTGTTAGCCGAAGTATAGTAGTTCTACAAGCCTACTATGTAATGTTTCTTGCGTTGATCTGTTAAGAATCACAGCAGTAAACAAAACAAAAACTTCTACATCTCAATGCAATTGACCTTGTAATCTCTTTGATATCACACATTTCTTTACGAGCGCTTCGTTGTCCGCTTTTTTGGCGATCCGAACGAAGTTGCAAGTGCTACATGTAAATATCGGCGAGCTCACCGAGGGTAATTTTTTTATTTGTGTTTTTGGAACAAAATTTAATAATAACAATATTTTTGTACAGAGCTTCTTGTTCAGTACTTTTAGTGCAAAAAACAACACATTTTTTTGCACATTTTATATCATCGGTGATTATTACATGACGATAACAACACATAAAGGATTGAAAAGGTGCAAGATAACTTTGACAAAATAACCATATTCTAACTTATAAGACCTTTTTGGAAATATTCTTTCCTGAAGTTCACACGATAATATTTTATAATATATATAAAATAAAATCTACCAATAGGAATTTTCCTATTTCAAATATTTAGAGGTGGACCAAGGCTCATGAAACTATGGTTGGTATTATTATTTAGTTGATGATCCCACACATTTTTATATGAAAACGTCACATTTGCCTTGGGCATCTCAGTACTCGAATTCAGATATTTCTTCGCGGTGCACTTATCATTATATATCTATGTACAAACTAAAGCATCATGTACATTTTTGAAAATAATTTAGCTTAAAAAAAAAACACTCCAATAGGGCATATGAATGTATCTACTGGTTTCAATAATGTTGTTTATAACATAAGTTTTATACACTCGTAATTCCACTTAAAAAACCAATCATTTTTGTAAAGTCTAAGCGAAAATCAACAAAAACTTCTGAGATATTCGACCTTTCGATTATAAATTCTATAAAATTTATCTTAATTTTTGTTACTTTTAGAATTTATTATAACAATAAATATGAAAACATTAAGAAGCTTTAAGAAACTTATTTTGATGTCTTAGTATTTGAAAGACCTTTAAGAGCTTCCAACAACGTAATAATTAAGATCGACTCATACTTCATATCCGCATTTTTATTTAAATACGAAGTGGGGAAAAAGTCAGAAAAGCTGTATTGTATTAACGTTGTGCGCACATAAATAAAATAAAAGACATAATTGTAAATTTATGCCAAAATTATTAATTATAAATTTAAGCAGAAACAAAATAGATAGAAAATATAGACAAAAAAGTAATGGCCTTATCGAGTTACTAAATATGAGACGAACAAAGCTAAAAGTTCAAAAGCTGATGTTATTTGCATCTCAAATCAATTGGTAACAAGTTGCCATAACTCTGATGTGTCACCAACATCAAACTTCGAAAATGATTAGAAAAAACTTGTCAACTTTTCATCAAAAAAAAAAAAAAAAAACCGGACATAAATTAAATCACCTGCACTAGCGAGCCAACCAAATCGAGCGAGTAAATATTAAAAGGAAAAATTTAATAAAAAAAAAAAACACTTCAATGCTACATTTAATATGGCCTCAGCTAAGCCGGAACTAAAGCAAAGCAAGTAGCTACGGTTTAAGAAGAGCCATAGCCTCGTAGGCGTAACTGGATACTATTTAAGTGTGGTAATAATGTTGCGAAAAGCTTTCCAAAGATTTTATTAAAATTAAATCAAACGACTACCGAATTATTTATGATGACAGTGGCAAAGTTTGCAAAAGTCTACATTAATTTTCAGTTTAAGTAAAAGCAAACAAAGGCACACTATAACGGTTCTTGATTACCTAATAAATTGCTCATAAAATTAAATTTTTTTTTTTTACTTCTCTGGTCATAACTAAGCAAATAAAAAACAATTAAAATTTAAACACAGCAACAGTAGATGAAACACAACACTTGATAGCATGTAATTAAAATGGTAGCAACTTAAGTTTAACCTTATCACGCTGCAAGTGTTGCCAGCTGTGTAGTTTTGGGCAAAAAATTACCTTCAAATTGGGAAATATTTCTATAACTTTTTCAATCAATACTGATTCATGCAGCTGGGTGCTTCCCAGTCAACAGTTGGCAGATAGTTGAATCTCCCATCTTCAAAGCGATGAATCTATCAAGTTCTACGTGAGTCAAATTGAAATTTATGTATTCATTAGAATACATAATGGCCCGAAAGGATTTTTTTTTAAATTAGTAACTTATCAAATGTTCACATTTGGTTAGTGGCAAAGAACAGTATCAATGATGGACAGGCCTGGATTAACCTTACAGGCAGAGTAGGCACGTGTCTAGGGCGGCAAGATTAAAAGGGCGGCAAATATTGGCGGAAACTTTGAAAAATTGTTGCATTTTATTGATTGAAAAACTTTTCGTAGCAAACTTAGGGTTACCAGATGACATAGTAGTAAATGTAAATTTTGAAGTTTGCATTGTAAAATATTTTATGAATGGAGAATGTTGAAGCAACGAGGACCATTTTTTTTGCTCATCAAAAATATTTTTATGAAAATTTTTTTCTAATAAATAAAGAAGTTTTGAGGAGGGGGGTGGGGCGACAATTCTTACAACTGCCGAGGGGCGAAAAATTTCTTAATCAAGGCCTGATGATGGACGCTCTGATACTCCGTTTTCATGTTATTTTTTAAGTGCAGCTTTTTGAGTAATCACTTTCAATTATGAATTTAAGCGTTGCACAAAGCACATAAGCTAATATCCACGAAAGTTACATTTCCCATTTCCATGAGGTTAGAAACTTTTTTATTTCGCCTTCAACAACAATGTCTTGTAGTCTTTCTTATCCGATGCGAATGCCTTTGGCGAACCGCTACACTCGGACAGTTTCTCCCAAACTTACCATCGCTTGGCATTACAATATAATTTTGTGTGCGAACAAAGCCGTTGGCTGTTAAGTTTTATGACTCCTTCGCGATTGAAAATGCTTTATGGGTTCTTAGCAGCATTAAGAAATTACTGTTAGCAGCGTTTATTTAATACATGGAAAGATCAGTTTTTGAAAAAATGTCAAGAGACACTAAAAAAAGGTGCCTGACAAATGAATTAACGTATCTCCTTAAGTACAAAAACATAAATTAACTGTTAATTGTTGATTTTTTTTTGCACAAAGTGGAGATTCTTTGATTAATTCAATCATAAAACAACGCCATACAAGCTGATGTCATATCTTTATACAAAAAGTTCGTAGTCAAGAAGATAAACACAACAGTTAAAAGAGAATTTCAGCCACTAACTACGTATACTAAGCATTTTCGAACTTTTGTTGTTGTTGATTTGTGTGTAGTCATATGTTTTATTTGAATAAAAGTGAAATGAATTCTTAGGTCCAAAAGATTGAACTGAGGCGGAGAGCAGTTGGATAATAAAGCCTTTAAGAACAAATTACATGCAGACATTATTGCGGCAAAGACAATTTTACTTTTTTGAACTTTTGCTCGCGTTTAAAAATTTGGTTATAGGTGTATGTTAAAATATCTGAAGATATATATTTGTGACAGTAAGAGCTTAAAAAACCTTGGAATTACTAGGCTTAGATACAAAGTATCGATATAAATACAGGAAAATATGCAAAATTATGTATCTCTCTCTTTTGTTTATGAAGCCATTAGTTGTGCCTATTAAATACATGTTTTACGAAGTTTCCTGGGACTTTTTTTGAAGCTCGTCTGAGCTGTTGTACTAGTTGGTCTCAATTAATGCTCCCAAAGACAATATCCTTCGAAGCACCAGCTTAATAATTAGGGTTTCTAATCTATCAGTCTTTTAAAAATGACGAAAGTTAGTAAATCATCCAAGTCACACATAATGTAATAATGTATGACTTGTTCAGCTCTTTTTTGCTTAAGAAGAAAAACATGGTCTTAGAATGTGATATAAAAATTCTGAATTTTTTTTCAGTTTGATTTCGATCAGTGTTCATGAAAGCTAAATCTTTTAGAACATTCGATCACAAATATTTGAAATAGTCAAATGAACTTGAGATAGGAAATTAAAATCAATGGGATATAAAGAGATAGAACAATAAGGAAAGCTAAATGAATGGGAAGAATATGAATAAACAGAAGAATAGAAATGGAGGTAGGCATAGAAAACGAAAAATATAAGGAGAGGAACCGGGATGGAATATGAATTGGAAATGTTTTCGAAAGAGAGAAAATGACGGAGAGTAGGAATCAAAATACGAATTGGATAGGATTGCGAAAAATTATAGGAATCGGGATATAAATAGAAGTTGAACATGGTGTGGAATATGAATAGTTTCAAAAGTAACCGGATAGGTTTAGAAATAATAGTATGAAAGAGAATATTTATAAAACAGGACATAGGAACAAGGAAAAAGACCAGGGAAATAAGTATCAGGACTTGGAGTGGAATTCGAAAAAAAAAAGAAAATGAATGAGAGTGGGAATCAGAATATGAATGGGATAGGATTGGGAAAAATTATAGGAATTGGGATACGAACAGTAGTGGAGTAGGATGTGGAATAGGACTAGGAGTTTCAAAAATAACCGGATAACAATAAAAATTAAAATATTAAAAGGGATATTTATAACACAGTAGATGGAAATAAAACAGGTCAGGACTTGGAATGGAGTTCGATAAAAAAAAGAAAATGAGAAAGAATATGAATGGGATTGGAATGGAAAAAATTATAGGAATTGGGGTAGGATTGGAGTAGGATGTAGGATTGGAGTAGGATGTAGGTTTGGAGTAGGATGTAGGATTGGAGTAGGATGTAGGATTGGAGTAGGATATGTAAGAGTTACCGGATAGAAATAGAAATAAAAGTATAAAAAGGAAAATAGAAAGGATAAGAATAGAAATTAAAATATTAAAATGAATACAAGAGATGGAAATAAAAAAGATCAGGACTTGGAATGGAATTCAATATAAAAGAAAATGAGAAAGATTAGGAATCAAAATATGAATGGGATTGGATTGGAAAAAAGTATAGGAATTGGATTAGAGTAGGAAATGTAAGAGTTACCGGTTAGGAATAGAAATAAGAGTATAAAAAGGAAAATATATAAGACATGATATATGAACAAGGAAGAAACAAGAGCAATTAACGAATTTGACATGAAATTTTCATTAGAATGCAAACGGGATAGGGATTTGAAATTAAGATAGGAAAAAGAAATGTAGACTATGAAGAGAATCATGGATTGCAAAACGCAGAATAAATAAAAACATCAATATGAATTACGAGGGAATATGAATGGGGATATTATTAGGAATGCAAAAAAAGTGAGTTAAAGAATGGGAATAGGATTAGAAAAATGAGAAATATGAATCAGAAAAGAAATAAGAATATGAATGAGAATAGATTGGGACAATTCATGGCAATGAGAAACAAAAATACGTCAGAACAAACTTAAAAATGGGCTAAGATATGAATATGAGAAAATATTGGGGTGGAAACAGAACTAAGTAAGCAAATATAAATTGAAAAACCTGGAAATATAAATAAACATAGGAGAAAAAGTTTGAATAGGGAAAGGAATATAATTAAGACAGGTACTAGAAACAGGAAAAAATCGAATGGGAAAAGGATATAAGTAGAAAATGGAATTTTATGTTAGATTGGGAATAGGGTTGGGATTGAAATCAAGATAAAAAATGAGTATGTATAGCAAAAGTAAAAGACTTCGAAATAAAATGAAAACAAGAAGATTGATGCAAAGCAATTGAAATTAAAATGCAAGTAAGATAAATCAACAATAAAATATGCAGTGAAGTCAAGATAGAAATATAAAAGAGATGAGAGAGGGGAAGAGAAGTATGCGATATGTAGATAGGAAATGGAAGCAGGATAGCGATTTGAAGTCACAGAAAGACTCAGGTATAAATATAAATAGAAAAAGAGAAAGGAATAACATAAAAATAAAAAGAGGGATCAGGAAAGGAATATGAATGGAATAAGAGAGGGATAGAAAAATATGAGATAAATATTATGAAAGGGAATATAAACGAGATAGGGATCAAGAAAAGGAATATGAATGGAAAAAAAAGGAAAGGGAAAGACAAAAGGATGGATGATTAATTTAAAAATAAATTTAAATTACAATTGAAGTACGAAAGAAAACTAAAAAAGAAGAGAAATCAGGATAGGAAGATGAACAGGATAAGAGAGAGGTAGATACATATAATATGATAGATAGGGAATAAAATGATTGAATAGAATAGAATGAATAAAAATTTGGAACAAGATTACGGATAGGAATAGAAATATGAACATTTGCATATATGTATGTCTGGACAAAATTAAAACAAATAGAATATTGAACAAAGATAGGAATATGATTATAAATGAACACATTCTATAAGGAACAAGAACATAACTGGGACGAGGAATCAGAATACACATAGAGACGGGATTACGAAAATTGTTCAGGAGCATGTTTGAGACTGAAATTTTTAGTTGAAAAGGAGACAGGTGGGAACAATTATGGAAGTGGAAAAATGAATGAGAACACGAAAAATAGAACATAACAAAAACAATATTAAATCAGATAAATGAGAATAATGATCTGAAGTATGAATTTAAGTAAAAGCGTTGAAATTAGAAGTAAGGGATAAGATGTATATATGAATAGAAAAGGAACTGGGAATTAGAGGAATATTCATACATTAATTTAAAATATAAACACAATTGTAAAAAAGAAATTGATGTTTAAATTGAAATACGACTCGGATAAGATAAGCTACATATTAAGGTAATAGGAATAGAAACCGGGATTACATGACAAAAACAAGAAATAAAATTTTACTAAAAAATAATAAAATAAAATAATAATAAAATATAAAATTTTTACTATAGCTTAAATATAAATTGAGCCAGACTCCTCAAAAAAAAAAAAAAAAAAATTTCACGGAGTAATCATATGCAGAAAAGTCTTATTTTGTGTTAAGTATTTAAACAAAAATATGCAGAAAACAAATCAAAACTTAACTCAAATCGAAAATTATATTAAATGCAATCGCAAGCTGACATAAAGAAGCGCAATAACATGCAACAAGAGGCGAAGAGCACATAAATACGAGTACTTTGACAGCATTTTAAGAACACAAAGCGTGCTTTTCAAGAGGATACGAAACAGCTTAAGATTCTGCAAATGATGCGTACTACGACAGTAACTGTCTTGTCTCAAATTGGACAAATAGACCGACAAACACACAAGCAACCAGTTGGACATGCCGTCATTTTTACAAATGAACTCAGCGCCAGATTAAAATGACGCGATAAGACGCAGATAAAGTAAACGAACTTCTGCAGCGAACAGCAACGTGCCCTTGCGTAGACAAAATTAAAAGACAATACAGCGAAAACCTGGAGCAGCAGAAGGCAACATCCACTGCGTGGCAAAGAGTCAGAAAAAAAGACCAAATACTTGGGTAAAGTTTAAGACAAACACAACATGCGAATTTCTAATTAACATGAGTTTGCTGCTGCTGTAGAAGCTCAAATTCCTGAGCTGACACTTAAGTGTGACATGCTATGAGTGTGGAATTTACTTAGAACTCAAGCAAATAAAAATACTTGTAATTTAGAGCCAAAACATAAAATAAAATTAAAAAAGAGGTCAAAAGCCTCAACACCAGTGCGTGATTGCATTTTTATGCTTAAACCTTAACAAATGAAGTGAATACACATTTCATTTAGTGCTGTGGGGCGTGAATTTAACATTTATAAACAGTAGATGTTAATCTGACACCTTTTTGAATGTAATATTGCTACCATTCGTTGGCAACTTATTTAAGATAAAATCGAATGTCTTGAAAAAAAAAAAAAAATCAAGTCAATTAAAAGAGTGTATGGTATGTGGTTACAAAAATATAAAACCAGAAAAGGTCTTGTGTCAAAACATAATAAAAATCATCATAAAAATTGTAAGTTTTAAGCTTACCATCGATTTGATAGAAACATAAAAAATTATTGATTAATTCAATGTTCTCAAGATATAACAACTGGGAGGACTTACTTTGATTACACAGGATCACAAAAAAAGTCTTGTAGTTCAAAGTTGAGGTACAATACAGTATGTATTTTGGTGTGCTAAAAACGAATCTGGGTCAGAATTTACCCATCACCCTTAGATTTTGATATAATATCAAAATCACACTTTAAAAACACGTTAAAAAAGAAGTCCCTCATAAAAAAACCATCATAATCTAGAAGGTGGACCTTACTTATATTACGTATTTAGGTGTGCTGGAAGAATATATTACAATAAAAATAGAGTTTTAAATGCCCACTTTTACCCCAGCACCCCCATTTATCCCCAAACTGTCAAAAACTCATTTCTTATAAAAATTCAAAGAAAAAATTCCAGAGGTAATTTTGTGCACGAAAATTCAGAATGTCGATAAAAACCTTTGGGGATGTGGAATAGGGTACTGGGGTGGGCTGGTTAGGGCGTAGAAATAGTTTTTTTTATCGATATTAACAGTTTTAGCGCACCAAAATACCTGCGGATATATATTAATTTTGAATTTTTATGAGAAATGAGTTTTTGATCTTCTGGGGGTAAATGGGAGTGCTGGGGGAAAAGTGGTCAACTAAAACTCATTTTTATAGTAGGACATTATTTTAGCACATCTAAATACGTAATATAAGTAAGGTCTACCTTCTGGATTTTGTTTCCTTTTTTTTTTGAGGGACTTTCTTTTTAACGTATTTTTAAAGTGCGATTTTTAGGTTATGCCAAAATCTAATGGTGATGGGTAAATTCTGACCCCGTATTCGGTTTCAGCACCAAAAAATACATACGCATTGAACCTCTACTTTCAATTACGAGACTTTTTTTTTGTGGCCCTGTGTTATCTATAAATTCTGAAAGATTAACATGGATCTTTTATTTAGATCTTAAATCTACGTTAAAATAATTCGGAGATGATTTAATCAAGCGCTTAGTTGGTTTCAAGTGAACCACCTCAGTAGCATCTAAGTCCGGTATATGAGCTTTTAAGTCTAATGAAGCGCGGTGGTGTTGATGATTAAGTAAAATTTTTCATTGAAATAAATTTGCTATTCGAATTATTTGAATTGTTAAGCAATGATTCATACAAAATATTTTTACAAATTATTCTTGAACCGCGTGCGTTTGGTATTGCATCACGGCGATAATCAGTAGTTTGACAAAAAACACATCAAAAAGCAAAAACAAAAAATAGAAGAATCTTTTCAGCAGGTTAAGATAACAACAACAAAATGTTAGTAAAAGACTTAAAGCTGGGAATAACTTCTAAGGTGATAATTATAAGTTTAAATATTTAAGCCATCATAAACTTAAAAACTGAACTGGCCGATTAAATTGAAAATCACAAAAACAAGTTAAATTAAGGCAACAAGTGATGTTGAAAAGCGTTAATTTGACGCGGTCAGAAAATACCATAGAATATATAGTATAAATCGAATTAAATGATAGAAGTCTTATAAAGAAACCATACACAAAATGCATTGATGTTTCAGTATCAAATCCTAAAATATAACGTGTGCTAAGTTGCTTAGCACATTTTTTCGACCTTGAAATATTCGATATTTGCAAAAAGAGTATAACATCCCTGAGCATTTTTTTGATTAACACTTTTTTGGAGCGAAAAATAATTACAAAAGAAACATGAAATAATATTTGTTAGATAAAAATTAGATTCAAAAAAAAAAAAAAAAAAGAAATAACACGCTTAGGGTTATGACTAAGTTTTCTGTATATGGCACTTAAGGTCTTTCATGGAAAACTTTGAATATGAATCTCTAACAAGAGCTCTGTACCAATCAGTTAACGGCAAAAAGTTCAAAATATTCAAAAGTTATTAATAAAACAAAAACAAAAATTTCAACGACAGCCAAAGACTTCAACTGAGAAACGGTGTATAATTAATAGCTGTACATATATTGAGATATTGCATTTATTTCCCTTCCCCTTTGACAAACAACGGTGTATGTGATGTGGTCAGCCGCATTTGGTTTGCAGCACGAACTCATATGAATTCATCTTTGAGCGTTTTAGTCGTTTTTTAAGGTGTCTAATACATATTAAATAAACAAAACATCAACTTGGTGTCGCTGGTGAATCCGGTTTATTTCGAAATTTATAAAATATAGAAAGCACATTTGCTACTCTTCGGTAAATAAGAAAGCTTGTTAAATTTGCTGATTTTAAGAAAAAGTTTATTAAAGGAGAATTTGTTTTGCTTTTTTTACTTTCAAGCAGGAACGAGTACATGAAACCTAAAACTTACATACACACGAATGGCTTGGATAAAGATGACGTTTGCATTTTATTGCCTTTAATTGGTATGCGATCAGCAACCAAATCAACAAAGTTAACGACAATAGTTAGAATTTTTGTTGGTTTTATCCATAAGGGATTTTGTGATGGGGCATGTATTTTAAAATGCGATGAGTAAGGTGGTTGTAAGAATTATTGCTCTAGTCATTGAGCAAAATATTTAAGCCTTAGTTGGGTTATAAATTTAAGAAGTCTTAACCTTCGATTTGTTTCTAAGTATCTTGATTTACCAACTTTACGTTGGTGCTCAATTAGGGAAACGACATCCCACGTAGTTGAACTCAAACTATCTACACTTGTGTAGTTTTTAGTGCTGTAATATAGGTGGAATAGACAGTTCTAAGTGGAACATGGGTGAATTATATCTTGCACCATTTTAAATAACCAAGACACTTGGCCGATTTTTTCAATACAGCGAATACATGATCTGTCCAACACAGGCTATAGTTGTTGATCTCGTATTGTCTACGCCGGTCAAATTGAAATGAACAGAGGACTAATGTGAGACAGCAGCCTTGCTAATACTAAAACTGATCAAATTAACGGGAGATTGAACATTTGGTCTTCGTTTCTATAGCTTACGAATCATTTATATTGCGATGTGGTAGTTATTAACATATGGAAATTTTAACTTTGGGTATGAATCTTTCACAAGCAAAATGTAAAAAAATATATAGAAAAAGATGCACTGATATACATATATACATTAGGGTGATTCAAATTTTTTTTTGTTTTTTTTTAAGGCCCTGATGCTTAAAAAGTAAGTTTATGATATGAAGAAAAAGTTCACGAAAATTCAGCTCTGTAACTCAATTTTATAAGGTGGTGACGGAGCCTGTTAGTTTTACATGTAAATTGTATGGAAAAATTATTTTTTACAAAAAAGGTATCTTAATGAACAGGTGATTAGTGTTGTCAGAATTGACCCATCATGTCGGAATCCTGAAATATTTGAGGCTAAGTACCTAAAACATGATGTTTTTTGTCTACTTTCGAGGCCATGTATAGGATTCAAAGAAAGTTGATCAGCTTATTTTTAACAAAAGCATCATTTAGTACCATCCTTGCCCTTTAAAATGAGCTTTCAAGTGGTGATCTGTGATGCTTCCTTACAAAGTTGCAGCCATTTCAAGGTGACATGAATTTGAAACCCTTTGGTTAATATTGTTGGGTTGCAACCCTTTGTAGGGGATCCAATTCATGTCACTTTAAAATGGCTATAACTTTGCAAGGAAATATCACAGATCACCACTTGAAAGCTCATTTTAAAGGGCAAGGATGGTACTAAATGATGCTTTTGTTTAAAATAAGCTGATCAACTTTTTTTGAATCCTATACATGGCCTCGAAAGTAGACAAAAAACATCATGTTTTAGGTACTTAGCCTCAAATATTTCAGGATTCCGACATGATGGGTCAATTCTGGGGCCAGATTCGGATTCAGCGAAATTTTCCATACAATTTACATGTAAAACTAACAGACTCCGGCGCCACCTTATAAAATTGAGTTACAGAGCTGAATTTTCGTGAACTTTTTCTTCATATCATAAACTTACTTTTTAAGCAACAGCACCTTAAAAAAAAAAAAAAAAAAAAAATTTGAATCACCCTAATATACATATACTGATAAAGTTTAATATTGATACGTTTTTATGTTCTGCTACCTCGCCTTTTTCGGGACGAGCATTACAAGCCTTCCAACAAGTTGAAAACATCCTAATAATGTTGAGGCACACTTTCTCAACAAATGGGCCATCAGGTTTTGCCTTGCTTATGTTGAGGTTTGCAAGGACTCCCTTCACTGAACTTTATGAAAATAAAAAAGGTAATGACCAATTGCTTTATGACAGATAAAAAAGAAAATGGTATTTTCAATCAGTCCAACGCTTCGTTGGCGAAGCAAAATATTAGAGAATTGTAGTGCATTCATGAGAGCTTTTGCGCTTCTGCTCTAACAAAAAAATTCCTGTGGATAAACAAATTAGCTTGACTATTTTTACATACATGAAATTCAAGATAACTTCTACTTAAGTTTGAATTTTACAATTCGGCGTATGCATTAAAATTGGTAAGTTCACAAATATCTTACAAGAAACAAAAAAAAAAACTTCTTTTGACTGAGTTACTAGTATTTAGCGGATTAGTTGACAAGAAAATATTATGAGTATAAAATTATGGATGAAGATAAATATTTTATTGTAATTATTCGTATTTCGTTTTGTATGTCAGTCAATTTTTTACTGAAGTTCAAATATTTCCAGCACCGCATGTCATAGTCGTTTTTTACTTAATAGATCTGTTCATGCTGGTTGCAAAATTAAACAATTTACAAACTGGTAGTTAAATGACAATAAACAAAATATTGCAGCAACAAGACAACTTCAAATGCTTTAAGCTATTAATAAATACGCGTACGTACACTCGCAGCAGATATATTTAACAAACTTCTTTGCCAAAGAGTACAAGTATGTAAAGTGAGCAAAAACAAAATATTTGAAAACAAATTAAAATAAAACAATTAAAACAAATTAGATGCAATAACATATTTGCTTTGTTAATTATTTTGACTTTTGAAAAAAAGTTGTTTAAATAAAACTCATTAATGTAAGTTTTAGCATTAAGCAGAAAATTAATAAGTAAATAAATATCCCAAATAATTCACTCAAGTTAATTCTTAAACTTTAATTAATTTTAAATGAATCTTAATTATCTTTCACTCAAAGGCATAAATACCTTCCAGTATTGTTCGAAAAATACTCGAGCACAATTCTTCACTTATTTGTAACTTGTTTGCCACTTAGTGTACAATGTGTAGCAGTAAGTTTATTTTTTTTTTAAATAAGCCGAATATTAGCAGGCTGGTGTAATTTGGTCTTTGGTCTTTTTGTGTTTTGTCGGTAGAACTTTAACATGTAAGAACATTCTTAGTTTTTTTAACACTCACCATGCAAAATACTGCACGCGCCATAATTGAAACAACAAATTAAATTGACTATAACACAAGAAATCACAGGAGTTATATTTTAGCTTATTTAACTAAAAGCTCTGTACGATCATTAATATATCTTGAAATAAAAAGAAAATAAAATATTAACAAAAGGCAAATGAAACAATGAAAATATTAGGCACTTTAAACACTTTTGTTCGTTAATGTTGTTTTTTGGTTCTTTGATCTTTTTTTTTCAGTGTAATCCAGTATTTTTGCTCTGTATTTCGTTGAAATGTTCCTTAAATTCTTTGTTCAAATGCTTAAATTTTTTTGGAAGTTTTTTATATCGCTGTAATTTTTTTTCATTGAATTTGATATAAAAATTAACAAAATAAAATATTATTAAATTTACTAAAAATATTACAATGTTTTTTTCTTGAGACCGTACCGTTTGGACCAATCTGTGAGAACTGAAGATGAGCTGCTTAAAACTTTGCAATATAAACAACGCCTGCAAAAATGTTAAGCCAAAAAAAAACTGCGTCCGGTAAACTGAAATTGAAAAAAAAAAAAAAACAACAAATTTTATTATGAGTAAAAAAAGTTCCAGTAGTTCAGAAGAGCAAAAACGAGTATGAGAAAAATCTGAAACCTAAAAAGAGCGCGCGAGCCTCTTAGGTTTAAGCCAGATTTGTTAACAATAACAGCAGACCACGCGACACGTACATACGTTCGTTTCAGCCAACTTACGATCTTCAATATGTGAAGATCGGGGCAAACAAAAATAAACCGGTGATAAGCCAGACTTTTGATTTTGTCTCATCTCGGGAAAGCTTTGAATTTAAAGCTTAACACATTATAATTTGAATGAGGTAACGCATCACATATGACAACGTAGCACGCTCATCCCAAAATCGCTCTTTCTACGCAGTTTTTTTTTACACAAACGCGTCCGCTCATATGCACTACCGCTCACTATCACAAGTTTGCTGTTCATTTTAATTTTCATTTTAGTGTCCTTCGTAATGTAATGGGCTTACTTACTCCTGTTTAGTGACTTAAATTAAATCAATGCTCTGTTCATAGAATTTATGCGAAATCTTGAGGTCGCTGCGTTACTTGAAAATTCTAGTTTTTCCTGTTACTGGATTTTAAAATGAATTTTAGCATTTGATCTATTAGCAATCTGCTCACGTCAATGTTTTGAATCAAGTTGTTGTTTCTTAAATCTTTTTCTTATCCATTAAGTTGTTTTTCTCAGTTTTGTTTTTCTTTTCATTTTTTAAATTTAGCAAATGTTTCCGCGAGTATTTGCCAGGTTAATTAAGATAAACTACTTGATTTTATTATATCCATCATGCATGAATAGAAGGTTTACTCGTATAATCGATTCAAATTATATAAATCTTTGTTTTTAAAAATTATTTATCTCTGTTTTTTTAATTATTTTGTGAAAAACTCGTTCGTCTTAAGCTGTGCGATTATCTCTTAGATTTTAAATTGGTTAACTGCACAGTCCGACAAAATCGACTTTTGTCTTTAGTTGAACGAGAAGAACATTTGAAATTTTGCATGACTTCAAAAAACTTATTTTTTTTTTAAGTTATGCTTTTGAAAAAAAAAAAATGAATAACTTAAATCTTATTACATTTTTCATTTATTTTTACCTCGATTTCATTTGTGTATATTCTAGAATGGAAAATAGCTTCTAAAATTTGGATAAATATTTACTAGTTACAATTTTATTCGGGGCCAAACTTCGAAAATATCTAAAAATTTTAGACACATTTTCAAAAGGTAATTAAAAATTCATTCTGTTAAAAAAGCAATTCAGATTTAAAAAAAAAAAAAAACACAAACTCTCCAAACATGTTCGGGCGTCGTTACCTAATCCAGTACTCTTGAAATGATTGTTAGAAAATTTTAAGAAACTTAGATTTTTTTATAGATATCAATTTTTTTATCTTTGACGGCAAAAGTTTCTTGTTATGCGAATTAAAATTTACGTCAATTATCTGTTACATTTAAAGTTTGCGAAATGATGCTGTGAACTCAACAAAATTTTTAACTAAAATATGTTCATCAACTGCAATCTATTTACAACAATCAAATTATATTGCATTAAAACTTAAACGTTCTCTAATCAGTGAAAATAATGACTTGTTGTGTATTGACAGATTAAAAGGACTTATAATTTGAGTCTTTCCAAATCGAATATTAACTAATGTTTTAAGTTTGTATTGTTTTGAGATTTTTCTGTAACTTATAGAAGGTTTTAGATTTCGTCGTAAGTAACACTGGCAGTAGAAAATATTTCACCACACTTTGGCAACAAGTGTAAATTGTAACCCAAGTTGTTCACGAGCTATCCTGGAAATTGCAGTTACGCTATTTGACGCTTTCAATTTAAATAAATTTTCACCAACTTTGAATAATGCAAATCTGATAGAAAACTTTCTTGGATAAAAATCACTGTCGGACAGTGTTCTTACTGCATTCTTAAATAAATGAATTAGAATTTTGATTTATTTCTTTTTGAATAAAGTTGATGTTAATTGTTACAAAACTTATTTTATTTTAAATAAAAAACAATAGTATAATTTTCAGTTGTCTGGCGCAAATTCACATATTTATTTTAATATGACAGTCAGCTTCCTCTTTTGAAAAGTTCTATTTCCATTTCGTAACCTTGATTTGATTTAAGACTTGGATCATTTGCATCATAAGCTTCGTTTCATCTCTATTATGCTTATAGCCAAAAAAAAATTGAAGAGCTTGGGAGTCGATCATAAAAACATATGTATGTATATTATGTAACGCAACCAGTGGTAAGAGGAATCTGCGAATTCATATCGAATTATGACATGGGGGTCAACATTGATGTTACCTGTTGTTACATCACATTAAAGAGAAATATATATGGGACGTTCCATGTCAACCGGGACAGTGGTCTGCCCAAAATTGAGCGCACCCGAAAAACGTTTTTAAGGTGTCAAAATGTTCGTATGCTCAAGAGCTTTCATATGAGAACGGGTGTTTTCGAATTTTTTTTTTTTAAGAAAATGGCGACCATAAAACGGCGCCTACCTTTAGATATCTATGTATAAATTGGCAGTTGGTAAGCAGCCATAATCATAATCGCTTAATTTTTTTATTTTTTAGGAGGGCTGTGAAGAGAGGGAGTGCAGTGTATACTTTTTTTTCAATAGTAGATCGTACCACGCCCCTAACGGAAAATACATTGCCACGGCTAATCTAATGAACCGATTTTAATTAAATTTGGTTTGGAAATAGACTGAACCATAAGAAAAGTATATGCTTTTGTTTACAACAGCGAGAAAAGTCCTTGTCCTTAAGTTCCACTAAATCTTAAGAACGGTTTGAGGAGAATTATTTTAAAATTCATATCCTAAGAGTGCGCGGAGTTCCCCAGAAAACAGCTGCACTTGTTCCTTAAAAGATTTTTGCCTGACTGAATAAAAATTATCACCGAAAAATGTGAAACTTGAACTTTAAGAACGCTAGTGAAATAACTAAACTTGGTACAAGAAAATTAAAGGAAACAAGTACTGCCGGAACAAAAAGTGTGTAGTAATAATTTTTGTAATGAACTTTTTAGTCATTTATATAACCATGTTGGTTGTGTAAATGACTAAAAAGTTCATTACAAAAATTATTAATATAATAATTATTAGTCTCAAAACAAACCAAAAAAGTGTGTAGGTTCGAAATAAAAAAAATCCTAAGGAATAATACCAATTTTCTTTAGTGAGTGCCATGTTTGGAATTAAAACTCTTAGCATTTTTCTCTTTGTCAAACTACTTCGAAGGAATTCTTCAAGTCTATTTAATGTTTGCGAGGCAACACAAGTATTTTCACCAATGCAATATAACGAAACTTGGTACAAAGACATAAGGAAGTGGCATCTTCATATTTCAAAATCAACTTTTGTTCGATGTAGCAGCTAAACTCTATTATTATTATTAAATAAAGCATCGAGCCAAACCTGATTGTGAATATGAAGATGATATGAAATTTTCCTACATTTTAGGGATTTTTCAAATATTATGTAAGTTAATTTTCGTAGAAAGATCTCTGCACGTTAATCGAAGGTACAGTCTAACCTATTCTACCTTCTATGCTGCGTCATTCCACCGTTCCTAAAATTTTTAAAAAGCCTTCTGTGCTCCAGAACCAAATTACCCCTCCTAGAAGTTTGAGAGCTAAGATATTGCTGCCTTATACAATATTAAATAAGAAATTTTATATAAAAATTCTATGATAACATGGCACGAATTTTCCACAAACTCCAATAACTATTTCACATTTGCTCTTATAGATTTTGGGTGGTTGAGCTCTGTACTCATTTTACCACATCAAGTTTTTAAAAGGAAAGTGTTAACAACACTTAAAAAATGTTTTAAACTACGGCAAATGACTTCGTTGTTCTTTTATGTATTTAGAGGTTGCATTCAGATGCTCTCAAAAATTCTGCAAAAATGTGTTTAAAATTATATAAAAGCAAGAGCCCATTCCAAACTTCAGCAATGTTGATAACATTCGAACTGAGATATGAGTGTTTGAAAGTTATAAGGTAGATCTTATTTAGCAGTTTTAGCCCTTTTAAAAAATTTTGCCGAAAACAGTAGCTCAAAGCTTTTATACCCTATACATGGGTTACTATACTTTGTCCTTCTTTCTGTAACGCGGTACACCTTAGACTAGAAAATGTTTAATTCTGAAAATAACATTTTTTATGTTTTCCTGAAAGTTACTTTACGATTTATAGTTTTGTGCACATTTACTTAAAATTGGACTTTCTGCAGTAAGCTGAAGCTATTGAATTTTTTCGATTTTTGGCTATAATCGATTAAACTGTTTTAAGATATAATGAATTCGAAAATATATTGCTTAAACGGACTTGATGTAAAACAGTGTCTCACATGTCTATGAGGTATTATTTTTTAGAGTAAGCACGTTCTGGTTAATCATTAGCACCTGCAAAAATATCCTTCTGATAAGTGACTAGCAGTAAATATTTCAAAGTTTTTGCTAAATTATCTTTTTTTCTTTATTATTTTTGAAAAATATTGTGGGTTTGATTAAAGGACAGAAAATATAATAAAAAATTATTATTTCCAGTTTTTCAAAGTAAATATTGTTCAATATGACGTCATATAATTCTGTTAAAAGTTGAATTTTAAACTCAGTATAACTGTGATTTTGATTTACGTTAAACAACGTAAAGAGTCACGCATACAAAAAAACAAAAAACAAACTAAATAATTTGGCCGAAATAAAAACGTAACAACCATTTTAATGTTCCTTCTCCACTTAAGAACTTACGTTTATTAATTTGAAAGGAAAAAGAATATAAAGGAGAATGAGACAAAGAATCATAAATTTTGTGTGGGAAAGTTTTGCGGAGATCATCACAGTGATATGTTATAAAATTTGTTTTTCTAATTAATAACAATAATAACACTTATAAGAAATCACAGGTAAAAATTACATTCAAAACTATTTACACAAAGCCAAACAAAGAGCAAAATATTCACAATGAATTCTATGACTTCATTTTCCATGTTTTGATGCGGGATGGAATTTGATCAGATCATGGTAAATAATTTAAATAATAGCGTAAATGCAATTTTGTTTTCGTGTTATTTTTCTTGCCAACAGGGAAATCGGATAAAATTTATTGACTAAAATGACGCCTTAACTAAAGTTAGCATAAATTATCAAAAAAACTGTTGAAGGTCGTTGTACACTGTGCGGCTGTTAGGGTCAACGACGGTCAAAAACGTATGGACGGTTCTGTGTTGTTGTATCAATCAGTGAGGCGGAATATTAAGGATGGCTCTAGCAAAGAAAAATATATGAAATAAGTTGTAAATTGAACTCAATGTCTGTAAAGGAAGTGCTACTTAACTAAATTTAGCACGAGAAAAGCTATCATAATGATGAGATTAATTTACTTTTAAGTAAATGCATATAAGAAAAATAGTATTGTTTCGTTAATATTTAGTAAAAATAGATTCATTATGCTACATATTTAATAAGCAAAGAATGCCTGAAAAAATATTTTGAAGTATTCGCATTTCCGTTTAAATAATAATAAAAATAAAAAATAAAAACTGACTTGTGGTCATAATCTACTCTACGAATTTCTAATTTTTAAATGCTTTTGAAATAATTTTTTGATATTTTTACATACCATTCTCTTCAGAAAAACCACAGCTATTTTGTTTTGAGCTCATCATACTTTTACTAGCTTCTTGCAATAGTAAATCTTTCAAAAAATTTTAAATTTTTAGCTATGTACATTAGGGTGTTTTTTTTTTCAAACTTTTGGAGAGGGATTTTATTTATTTTGTTCTATATTATAGCTAGGACAGAGTTTATGTCCAATTTCGTTGAAATTTAACAAAAAAAACCGACTTACTAAAACGTAGAAAAAGTCTGCCTTACTTACTTACTTACTTGGGTGGCCATAACAACCCGTTACCGGGTTACGGCCGACCTCAAAAGCTCTCTCCAGGCGCCTCTGCTTTGCGCACGCCTTCTCCAATCATTCACACCAAGCGTGGATAGGGTTTCCTCGGCTTGGTCTTTCCATCGGAGGCATGGTCTTCCTCTTCGTCGTCGCCCAGCGGCTTCCGCATCAAACACCTTTTTCGCCGGAGCTTCTTCGTCCATACGCACAACATGTCCCAGCCAGCGCAGACGTTGAATAGTGATGCGCTTGACTATGTCAATGTCAGCGTAGAGCTCGTACAGTTCGTGGTTCATTCGAATACGGTAGTCGTCGCCGACGTGAACAGGACCGAAAATTTTGCGAAGAATTTTTCTCTCAAACACCCCAAGCGTGGCTGCATCAGTCTGCGACACAACCCATGCTTCTGCGCCGTAAAGTAGCACGGGTAAGATGAGCGTCTTGTAGAGTGTCAGTTTTGTCGGGCGAGAGAGGTCTCTACTACTCAATTGCTTACTGAGACCATAGTAACACCTATTAGCAAGAGTTAGTCTTCGCTTTATCTCCAGGCTGACATCGTTTTTAGTGTTCACGGCGGTGCCAAGATAGGTGAATTCCTTGACAACTTCGAAAGTATAGTTGTTCGCAGTAACAAAGGATCCAATACGCCGCGTCTCCCTGTTTGTGGACAGCATATACTTTGTTTTGTTTTGCCCTCGTTCACCGTCAAACCCACTTTCGCTGACTCTTTTTCGATAGCAGAGAACGCAGCAGTAACATCTCGCTTACAACGTCCAATGATATCAATATCATCGGCATATGCAAGGAGCTGGACACTTTTGTAGAAAATAGTGCCATTACGATGTACACTGGCTCTTCGCAACACCCCTTCCATCACAAAGTTGAAGAGGTTGCAGGATAATGGATCGCCCTGTCTGAAACCTCGTTCGGTATCAAATGGTTCGGAGAGGTCCCTTCCTACTCTAACGGAGCTGGCTGTATTGCTCAACGTCATTCTGCAAAGCCGCACCAGCTTCGCAGGTATACCGAACTCAGACATGGTGGCATACAGGCAATCCCGTATCGGGCTATCGAAAGCTGCTTTAAAATCGATAAAGAGATGATGGGTATCGATCTGTTTTTCGTGGGTTTTTTCCAGGATTTGACGTAGTGTGAAGATCTGGTCTATGGTGGACTTACCAGGTCTAAAGCCGCACTGATAAGGCCCAATCAGTGTGTTGGCAAACGGCTTAAGTCTTTCACACAGTACAGTCGACAGGACCTTGTAAGAGATGGCAAGAAGACTGATTCCCCGGTAGTTAGCGCAGATTGTCGGGTCACCTTTCTTCAGTACAGGACAAAGGACACTGAGATTCCAATCGTCGGGCATGCTTTCAACTAGCCATATTTTGCAGATGAGTTGATGCATACACCCTATCAGCTCATCGCCGCCGGTCTTGAACAATTCAGCTGGCAGGCCATCGGCACCAGCCGCTTTGTTGTTCTTAAGTCGTTGGATCACAACTCGTACCGCGTCATGGCTAGGTGGTGGTACGTCCACACCATCGTCGTTGATTGGTGGTATCGGGTTAATTTCTCCAAAGGCGGGATTGGTGGAGTCATCGCCAGCAAGCAGCTTGGAAAAGTGTTCCCTCCATAATCTCAGGAATAAAAATAACTGTCCCAACATTTGAGCTTCCTAGCTCAAACCTGAAAACGGCGCGGACAGAGTTTATGTCCAATTTCGTTGAAATTTAACAAAAAAAACCGACTTACTAAAACGTAGAAAAAGTCTGCCTTAGGTGCCAAGATATAGCGTTTTTTTTTTTTAGTTGAATGGGGGTCGCCACCTACTGTTGTAAAACCACGCCCACATTTTTCGTGTGACTAAAAATGCGGAAAAAATACACCCGAAGAAGGTATTTTTATTATTTTTTTTTAAATTTGCGGTCCTATATGCCCATAAATAGAATCGGGTTTGAAGAAAACTCTCCCAAAATTTCAGCTTCCTAGATCAAACTTGCGAACGGTGCATCCACTTTGTTTCCTAGTGCAATTCATATGAAAAACGAAAAAGCTAAACAACGAAAAACAGAAAATTTACTAAAACGCAAAAAAAAAATCTGTTTTTCGTTGTTTTGGTTTTTCGTTTTTCATATGAATTGTACTAGGAAACAAAGTGGATGCGCCGTTCGCAGGTTTGATCTAGGAAGCTGAAATTTTGGGAGAATTTTCTTCAAACCCGATTCTATTTTATGGGCATATAGGACCGCAAATTTAAAAAAAAAATAATAAAAATACCTCCTTCGGGTGTATTTTTTCCGCATTTTTAGTTACACGAAAAATGTGGGCGTGGTTTTACAACAGTAGGTGGCGACCCCCATTCAACTAAAAAAAACCAAAACGCCATATCTTGGCACCTAAGGCAGACTTTTTCTACGTTTTAGTAAGTCGGTTTTTTTTGTTAAATTTCAACGAAATTGGACATAAACTCTGTCCGCGCCGTTTTCAGGTTTGAGCTAGGAAGCTCAAATGTTGGGACAGTTATTTTTATTCCTCAAGCTGTAATATAGGAAAAAATAAATAAAATTCCTCTACAAAAGTTTGAAAAAAAAACACTCTAATGTACACAGGTTACTTTCCTTGATTCAAATAATTTGCTTCATCACGGTAACGTTAAGTATGATTTTGTAGATTTTTTATTTACTGAGTAGGATGGAAACGACAAATTTTCGTCTGGAATACGAAAAAAATATAGTTTTTGTGTAGAATATACAATATAGTTTTCATGTAGAGCAGTGGTGGGCATGGAAATCTAACAAAAGGGCTAACAACAAAATTTTAAAGTTTTTTTTGCTGTAATTTCCGAATTCACCAACTGCCCAAAAAAAATCCAAATTGCACTACAAACAAAAACAATTGTTACATTCGTCAAGATACATTGCGGCGCCGTCGCTTATGCCTTTTTGTTTTGTTTTCATTTGAATTCAAGTCAACGCTGTGCCTCGATAGCGTTGAAATTCCGCGAATTTTTTGTCGCTTGCTTGTGCGTCGAATAACGGTGCGGGCAATGAGGGCGGATAGGGACACTACGTGCCCACCACTGATGTAGAGGATCGATATAGAAGCTACCAAATCTTGGCAACCATATAATTCATAATATATTTTCAGCAAATAATTCGAAATATATTAAAGTTTAGCTAAAAAATTTGACATATTGAAACAATGCTGGTTACATAGAATATTATTTGTAGAAAGCAAACCAATAGCTCTACTGTACTAAATGTATAGCTCTCAGAACTGCAGAGAAAATATAAGAAAAGTCTTGAGAGAAATTTGCAATAATGTTGGGTCTACAATCTTTCATCTTAAAAAAATTTTCCTCATCAAAATTACTATATGTATATTCTGCGCCAAATATATCGATGCATTAATATATTGATCTCATACTTACTTACTCGTACTTATATTACAACTTTGATAACATAACCAAAAGTTGTTGATGAATTAACTGGGATTATCTACTGATGAAGCTTTCGATTAACTTTAATTATATAATATTCAAACGGTAGTTGAAAAAAGTTTCAGTATTTTCTAAAAAATAATCCAAATATATCTAACATACATATATCTGTGAGGAGGTCTGGCTTATTCAAAACTTCTAAAACTAAACTTACTTTATTAAACTTCTTTATCTTATGTCAAATATGACAAAAAAAAATTTATTTGTGGGCAATGAGGCCGACAAAAGACTAACACAATCAGAAAGTATATTTTTTAGTACAAAAATGTATCTTGGAATAAAAAATTAGTTCAATCAAAAAGAGATGTGAGCAATTTTTGAACATCGGTAAACTTTTCAGAAGAAAATAACGTTCAATTACTCCTTTGCGCAAGCAAAACAAACTCATATTCTAAGTCACGACAAACCCTACATTTTTACTTTTAACTCTCTTGAAAGTCAGAGAGTGTCTGAACATTTAGGATCGCCATTGAGAAGACAAGCTTAGTAGGTTTAATTTGGAGCGATATGACAACGGCTTATATATGTCCTACAAGAGTTTCTCAAAGATCAATTTTTTGGCTCTTTTTTTTACACATTTTATGCTTTTCTAATTTTTATAAACTCAAAGACTGCCACTATGTGATGTATGCCAACGATATTGGTATTTTTTCGCACGGGCTTGGTCATAATATTAGGACTAGCTTACAACATGCAAGGAAATTAACGGCTCTCCCAAAATAAAATAATTTCCCCTTAAAATGCTAAAAAGTAGAATTTTTTTTGAGAAAAATTTGACCTATTTGTTAGTCGGTAAATTTTTTGTGTCGGTAAATAATCATGATGACCTTTTTTTTTTGTGCTCGTTAAAAACAATTTAAGAACATTTATCCAAAATTCCTTCAATTAACGCCTTGACATGCAATTAATGGCTTGGCCGCGTTAATAATGGCTACTAGGCAACCCTGTGTATAACGTTGCTGAATACATAGAAAATGAAATCGAATACAGGAAAAAGAAGTCATCTTATTTACTTGAAGATGAAGCCAATGTCAGTTGAGTAGCACTAACTTTAAATTGTTTGATTACAGTATATCTTCGAAAAATACTCAGAAATAAATTGGTGCTTTTTTTTGTTAAGAAAGCACTCATTCGATTTATGATTTTAAATCTTCTGATAAGGGGACAGTCTGTCTAACTGCTGTAGAAAAAGCAATATAATTTTCAGCAACACCATTACTTACTTACTTAGATGGCCATAACAACCCGTTGTCAGGTTACGGCCGACCTCATTAGCTCTCTCCAGGCGCCTCTGTTTTGCGCGCGCCTTCTCCAATCGTTAATGCCAAGCGCGGTTAGGGCTTCCTCAGCTTGGTCTATCCACCGGAGGCATGGTCTCCCTCTTCGTCGTTGACCGGGTACCTTCCCTTCGAATACCTTTTTCGCTGGAGCTTCTTTATCCATACGATGGACATGACCCAGCCAGCGTAGTCGCTGTATTGTTATACGCTTAACTATGTCAATGTCGGCGTAGAGCTCATACAGCTCGTGGTTCATTCGAATGCGATAGTCGTCGCCAACTCGAACAGGACCAAAGATTTTGCGGAGAACTTTCCTCTCGAACACCCCAAGAGCGGCTGCGTCTGTTGTCGAAACCACCCATGCCTCAGCGCCATAAAGAAGCACAGGTAGAATGAGCGTCTTGTAGAGTGTTAGCTTTGTCGATCGAGAGAGAGCTCTGCAACGTAATTGCTTACTGAGACCGTAGTAGCACCTATTAGCAATTGTTATTCTCCGCTTAATCTCCAGACTGACATCATTGTTGCTGGTTACGGCAGTGCCAAGGTAGATGAATTCCTTGACAACTTCTAATTTACAGTTGCCCGCTGTAACATGAGAGTCTAGATCCCGTGCTCTCTTGTTGTTGTTAGTAGACATCATGTATTTCGTCTTGCCCTCGTTTACCGTCAAACCCACTTTGGCTGATTCCTTTTCAATAGCAGTGAAAGCAGCAGTAACATCTCTCTTACTCCGACCGATAATATCAATATCATCAGCGTACGCAAGGAGCTGAACACCTTTGAAGAAAATGGTGCCATTATGATGCACACCGGCTTTTCGTACGATCCCCTCCATAATGAAATTGAAGAGATCGCACGAGAGCGGGTCGCCTTGTCTGAAACCTCGCTCGGTATTAAAAGTTCCGGAGAGGTCATTCCCTACCTTGACAGAGCTACACGTATTGCTCAACGTCATCCTGCAGAGCCTTATCAACTTTGCAGGTATACCGAACTCAGACATTGTTGCGTATAGGCAATCCCGCACTGGGCTATCGAATGCAGCTTTATAATCGACGATGAGATGGTGAGTGCCGGCTTTTCGTACGATCCCCTCCATAATGAAATTGAAGAGATCGCACGAGAGCGGGTCGCCTTGTCTGAAACCTCGCTCGGTATTAAAAGTTCCGGAGAGGTCATTCCCTACCTTGACAGAGCTACACGTATTGCTCAACGTCATCCTGCAGAGCCTTATCAACTTTGCAGGTATACCGAACTCAGACATTGTTGCGTATAGGCAATCCCGCACTGGGCTATCGAACGCAGCTTTATAATCGACGATGAGATGGTGAGTGTCGATTTGATATTCATGGGTTTTCTCCAGGATTTGGCGTAGTGTAAAAATCTGGTCTATGGTGGACTTACCAGGTCTAAAGCCACACTGATAGGATCCAATCAGCGTTTCTGTATACGGCTTCAATCTTTCACACAATACGCTCGAGAGGTTCTTATATGCGATGGAAATAAGACTGATACCCCTGTAGTTGGCGCAGATTGTCGGGTCTCCTTTCTTTATTACAGGACAAAGCACGCTGAGATTCCAATCGTCGGGCATGCTTTCCGCTAGCCATATTTTGCTGATGAGTTGATGCATGCACCTTATCAATTCATCGCCACCAGCTTTAAACAACTCAGCTGGCAGGCCGTCAGCACCCGCTGCTTTGTTGTTTTTGAGTCGCTGGATAGCAACTCGAACCTCTTCATGGCTAGGTGATGGTACTTCCACTGCGTTATCATCGATTGGTGGTATCGTACTGCATTCTCTCTGGGCGGAATTGGTGGGATCATCGCCCGTAAGCAAGTTGGAGAAATGCTGCCTCCATAACCTCAGTACACTCTGTGTATCTGTAACCAGATTTCCATTTTCGTCTCTACAAGTGGATGCTCCGGGCTTGAAACCTTGAGTTAGACGCTTAACTTGTTGATAGAATTTTCGTGCATCCTTCTTGCCCTGGTACACCTCAAGTTCCTCACGCTCACGCTTTTCCTGCTCCCTTTTTTTACGTCTAAAAATGCGCCTCTCTTCCTTCCTCTTTTCACGGTAGTTTTCTCGCACGGCTCGCGTTGCGGCTGACTGAAGCGTCTTCTTGTATGCGGCGTTTTTTTCAGCAGTCGCATCGCGACACTCCTGGTCATACCATTGGTTTCGAGGTTGTGGGCGTCGAAAACCAATGGCTTCCTCGGCAGCAGCACGCATGGAGTGGGAGATGTGTGTCCAAAGTCCACCGGCGTCGTCGGTTTCAGAGGTTGGTTGGTTGAGCTTAACCGAGAGTTGAGCGGAGTACGCCTCGGCAGTCCGTTGTGATTGCAGCTTGGCGACGTCCAGCTTTCGTTGCATGCCCGTGCATACATTCTTCGCATTGCATAGCCGCATGCGGATCTTAGCTGCAACAAGATAGTGGTCGGAGTCAATGTTGACCCCCCGAAATGTACGCACATCCAGAATGCTTGAAGCGTGCCTTCCGTCGATCACAACATGATCAATTTGGTTTTTCGTTTTTTGATCCGGGGATAGCCAGGTGGCCTTGTGAATGTCGAGGTGTTGAAATCTGGTACTACTAACTACCATGTTTCGCGCCGCGGCGAAGTCGATCAGTCTCAGACCGTTGTTTGAAGTGGTCTCGTGGAGACTGAACTGACCGACTGTAGCGCCAAAGATGCCTTCTCTTCCGACCTTCGCGTTAAAATCGCCGAGGACTATTTTTACATCGTGGGTCGGACAACGGTCATACACGTCCTCTAGGCTCGCGTAGAAATCATCCTTGGTGGCATCGTCCTTTTCCTCCGTCGGGGCGTGCGCGCAAATTAGGCTTATGTTGAAGAATTTTG
This sequence comes from Tricholauxania praeusta, assembly GCA_949775025.1. Lineage (NCBI taxonomy): Eukaryota > Metazoa > Arthropoda > Insecta > Diptera > Lauxaniidae > Tricholauxania > Tricholauxania praeusta. The sequence continues at coordinate 2,009,091 of OX459028.1, read as the reverse complement.
CCTTGATACGGATCGTAGCCAGCCTTTCGTTTATTGGCGTGAACCGGGAAACTAGGTGGCGTAATTTTCGACTTACAACGAATCCGCAACCAAATTCGCGCCTCTCCGCATGGCCTCTGTAGTAGATATCACAGTTCGTCCGTTTAGAGCAGCCTTGTCCTTTCCATCGCATTTCCTGGATGGCGGTGATGTCAGCCTTTATTTTTACGAGGGGTTCCGCCAGTTGGATAGTTGCACCTTCCCTATGGAGGGTCCGGACATTCCAGGTGCATATCCGTAAATCATTGTCCGTTTTTCGTTTGCAGTGGTCGTCATCGTAGTGGGGGCTATTATCCGAGGCTGATTTGGTTTTCATTGGAAATGATGATAATGTGTGGTGGGACCCAAACCCTACGCACACATTCCAAGTTTTAAGTCTAGGAGAGACCCGCCTTCTCACAACTAGCTCACCCCCGGACGGGTGTCCAAGGGATCTCCAGAGGATACTTGGCCAAAAAAGGCCGGAAGTTTGTGAGCTGCTTGAACTGCTTGGAAAAGAATCATCTCTGGCCACTCCCAAGTGAGTGGCGATCAGGACTTTCCCCACTTACGTGGACTTCTACAAGCAGCCCCATCCTCCCAGCAACACCATTATCCTAGTAATTATTTTGCATGCTTGTCCTGTCTGAAGTATTTTTACTCAAAACAAGGTTGGACTTCCATAGTCAAATTATTAGCAATTCGTATGAAGAGCTAACTGAAAAACTCCCTCTGATATATCCGATATAGTCTTATTTCAGAATTATAGCAATAATTGTCGATGTGTACATATAAAAGTTCTTCTTGTTGAAGAATCATAAGAATTTATATGCAGTATTTTTAGTATGTTTCATATCGGTATTCCTTCAAAAAATTATTAATTCTCAAAAAAAAAAAATTAAATTTAAGTGATGTTTTGCAATTAAGATAAATGTACCATATATCTGTAAATTGTAAGTTATTTTTATAACTGCTGAATGGAATTGAATGCTAAATTGTACATTATAAGAAATTTCACTATAACCCCTTTGGTGTCAATTTTATTAAAAAAACTCTTATGTCATTTGAACTTGCAATCTCTCGAGTCTCTTACTACTAAATTAGGAAGTGCGAATATTTAAATGAGTTTTATTAAACTTTAATTAACTGCGATACATCATCGGATCAAGTGTTTTTGATGTTTTTGTCACATGTCGCATATTTAACGTTCAAGCAATTTAAATATTAAAGAAATAATGCGTAACTCAAACAATACGGCACCCGAAGACTTGAAATGAGAATTTGGTTTGCCGTTGAAAAAGAAGTTTAAGTTCAGCATTAATCAAAATATAAACTTTCAATATTAAAAGCCAAAAACAAAAATATATGTTAAACACTATCAATGGCAAAATGTGTTTATCGATGCAGGAAATCGATGGCCGCAACAACCAAAATCAAAGCAACTCAACAGGTTGGCATTGATGGCAGAATAGTAGAACAAGAAGTAATGCCTAGTGTGTAGACGAAGTTGAAATCTTTAAGTCTAAAATTGGCACCATACTTACGGTATTTTTTTGTAATTTAACTTTTTGTGGAATGTCACATGAAATATTTTAGACTTGGATGTTTCTGCTTGAGATCTTAAGATAAACACAATTCGATGATTAATCGCAATGTTTAATTAACGCAAAGTGAAGGGTTTTCAACGGGTTTATGAAGCTGCCAAATTTTTGTATTCAAATTTATTTAGACACGCTCTTTGCAAATACTATCAACTATGCGGTTATGTGAAACAGAAGTTGCACAAGACTCTAAAACAAACTGACCGTACCACGCATGTAGTTTGACATAATCCGTATAGCTCTGAAGTATTAACGGTCTTGGCGCGCTTTAAGTTACCTAATGCAAATGGTTTTGATATTTAAGTCTTGCATTTAAACTTAAATTTGCGAGTACATATTCTGAAAATATTTAAGTGGATTAAAGAGCTCTTCTTAAAGGCTATATGATGCTTTTTTTTATCAACGTGTCATGACAAAATGTTTTTAATATCGGTTTGCTAAGAAATTTTTCGAATAGTATAAGTTCATCTTCCGTGAAAAATTGCAAGTAACATTCGGCATTTGTATAAAGCTACTTTAATGCAGATTTTATGAAACCCAAGTATAATAAAATAAGAAAATGTATTAAATATGAAACTAAATGACATTACAGCCATTGTGGGGACAAGACCATAAAATTGATATTAAATTTTGTGTTCTCATGTAGATTTTGTCATAATTTGAAGATACTTAATAAAATCAACGATTTGTTAAACTCTGAAAGCTTTTTTTCGAATTAAATCTCATTGAGATTTGCCATGAACGGATGTGGTTTTTATTTCGTTATGCGACATTTGCAATAAACTAATTTCAATATTGATTATTAACCTTTTGATCTGAATCATTTCCGAAATTATTTAGATTTTTATGACACATTTTATTTGATTTCTTTGTCACAACTGAGAAAATTGAGTTTAAATTTTTTTCCGCCAACTTTATTTTTTTTTTTTGTTTAAAGGTTAATAAGGAGTTTTTTTACAAGAAAGTTTCTTAAATAGTTTTATTTAAATTAATTCGGTACTATTTTTCAAAACACGTTTTCTTACTGCGTACCTTAGGTTAGGTTAGGTTAGGTTAGGTTAGGTTAGGTTAGGTTAGGTTAGGTTAGGTTAGGTTAAGTTAGGTTAGGTTAGGTTAGGTTAGTTTAGGTTAGGTTAGGTTAGGTTAGGTTAGGTTAGGTTAGGTACGGTTAGGTTAGGTTAGGTTAGGTTAGGTTAGGTTAGGTTAGGTTAGGTTAGGTTAGGTTAGGTTAGGTTAGGTACGGTTAGGTTAGGTTAGGTTAGGTTAGGTTAGGTTAGGTTAGGTTAGGTTAGGTTAGGTTAGGTTAGGTTAGGCGTACCTTAAGTCAATGCGGATCGTATATTACGTTTAGAAAATATTAAGTTGAGGCCAATGCGTCTTTGCTTTTTACTGATTGCTTGTAAACACCATTCGTTACTTTTTCTTTCTGAATGCATGTCACTTTGCCCATAAAACTTTTAAAAGGTGTTTCTTAGTTGTAAATGGATGTAAAATATCAGATAAAATATGGATTAAGCTACTTCATAAACTTACTTCTTTATCCTACGCATTCAAGTACTGATACTGTGATCTTGAAAATATTTCTCCATTTATCTTTCACACTCCATTCGGATCCTCTGTCATCTAGAAACTTACGTATCTACTATCCTCACAAAAAATAAAATGAAACACCGTGTGCTTTGTGCCTCCTAGAATATTTCATATCACAAAAAATTAATAATAGACACATCATCATAATACTCCAAAAAATGTTCACACCTGAATCATAAAGATGTGGTGCTACTTTTTTTATCAAATAAATATATTTAAAATCTGTTTCCTTCTTCTTCAGTCGACTTCTTGATATTTTGATGATTTACTAATTTTTAAACAAATGACAAATTAATTATGTATATAACTCGTCTGAGTTAATTTTTCATATGAAACTCTTTATCATAATGATAGAAACTTTACGTTTATTATATACATATGTATATTATAACAATTGGTCAATTTTGATTAATACAAATTAACAACGAAAAGCTATTGGTATCATTAATTTTAAAAGTTTATTCCCTATGGACATAAATTGCTCAACGTTTTTTTTTTGTAACAACATGCAAAATAAAAAATATGCGAACAAAAATAATGCGAAATGAAATCTGACTTTTTTTTTTCAAAAAAAATTATTTATGCTCAAATATTAATAATAATCAAAGTGATTTGTTTTAATTAGGAGTTGCAGCTTTGGCATTAATATTTTTTTTTTAAATTTGACGACATCATCAAAAACTTTTTGTTTTCAGAAAGACATTACTTTCAGCTCAAAATCATAGTATTGGGTCTCGCATATTACACAAAAGCCCGTATTTTAATTTATCGATACGTTTCGAATTAATAATTTCTTATTTTAATATAACTTCCGAGATCATTCAACTCACAGCCTTTCAATGACCTTGTTACAGAAAATACTCTGTGATTAAAATCATTAAGCTTGATGAATTTGTTATAAATTTTTAAATTTTTTCAATGTTATAAAATTAGTAAATGTATTAACAATATTAAGTTTTGCCGTAACATCTGTTACGTTATGTTAGTTTCTTCGAATCCATGCAGAAGTTGTAGCTTCGAAAGATTTAAAACTCATTTTCAATTCAGAACTCCTCCAAGACCTTCATGGAAAACATATGCCATACTCTTAATAATGAATCGAATAGGTTGTTAATATTAATATTCATATTTTATGTATGCAAAATAGGGTGCTTTTTTGACAAAATTATTATTTCTTTTATTTACTGAATAGTTTATTAGTATTTGTATACATTAGGGTGATTAAAAATTTTTTCACTGGCTAAACAAAAATTTGAAGTTCATGTCACAAAAATCGTGTGATTTCCGGCAGTTCCAGAAATTTTCAAAATTCTATTTTGTGTAAAAAAAATTTGAGCGCAAAAAAATCTTGCACCTAGGCGCCAAAGCAGTTGGGAGAGACTCTTTGTATAATGTTTTTTTGTTGAACTTGCAATATGTACACTATTTAGGTATTTAGGTAAGACTTCAACGAAAAACTTTTCAAAAATTATAAAAAGAAATGAAGGTGAAATGTATTAGAAAAATTATTATCTGCGATAAGCATATTTTTTTTAATAAGCTAAGTAGAATGACTTAACTTTAATAAACGTATCAATTCGCATTGTTTTAACAGTTAACAGTGCAAAGTTTGAGTTTTGGTTACAATAATCAGCGATCCCAAAGTATGAATTCCAACAAATGGCATATTTTCCTTAAGATTTTGAGCCTTAGAAACTATTATTAACTTTTACGTTGAACTGAACTCCATTGTTCTCAGTACATGCATAGAAGTTTGAAAAAGAAAAATAATAGACACCCTAATGTATATGTCTCTATATAGACTTAAGCATTTAACAAGTTTATCAAGCACACGCTAAGCTTCGTTAGGTGTCTTTGCGACAAAGTTCTAAAACCAGTTCATTTGTAAAAGAGAAACTATAACATTCACAATTAAATGTATGTTACTGACTCAAAAATGAAAACCGGAACAAAACTGCGATCAAAAATTCATTAAAAATCTTATAATCCTGATTTCCGAGTTTAAACTTCCGACTGCTGTTAGAACTGGCTTAAATTGGCTCTTACGCGACTTAAAGAATCAAAAAGAAAATGACTGCAAGCTAAGAGGATTTACATATTTTCTCATCGAAGTAAATCGGTATTTTACAAAGTAAATAAACTTTCTGATTTGCTTTTTGTAATAAATTAATGAATTAATTTCTTTTTTGCTTCTGTCAAATTATGAAAATGTCAATGATTTGTTTAAGAATTTAAAGCGGAAGCTTTATACCGCATACCAAAGGAAACACGAAAAACTTATTTTTGGGTATGGGCATGGGGTAAAGAAACCATCATCGAAAATCGATTTGATGTGACCTCCAGCATGAAATTCATAATAACGTTTGAATATTTTAATTTGCACATTTATCTACATTAAAATACGCGAATTGATCTATGGAGGCAACGCCAGAAACATGAAAATTGCCAAAAGTAAGTAATTGGCCGTGCGGAAGTGTTGTTGTAATAAACCTCAAAGCTACGAGTCATAAATTGGAACATAGTGACTCGCCATTAGCTGTCACCTTATTAATCCGGTGCTAAAACAAGAAACATTTGGTCAATCAAGAATAATCAAATTTCATGTTGTTATTTGGTATTTCAGATAGAAGATAAATGTAGTAAAAGTAAAAGATATAAATAACAAAATATACAGTTAGTGCAGCAAAAGTGACAAGTTTCTTAAAAATTTATCAACTGCAAGCAGGGTTGCCAAGTAGCCGACTTTAAAATTTGAGGCATAAATTTTTTTTTTTTGTGATGTCCGGGAATCGCTTCTTATCAACTTGGCAACCCTGTCTGCATTTAAGTACCGTTTTTTAAGTGTTTTTTTACGAAGCTATCAATTAAGCGGACATTTTTGATTTGAGCTAGAAATTTTTAATTGCCTTGTTGAATTGCTTAATAACAGTAAATGGCAATAAAATCTATTGGACACTATTTTCAATAATGAGTTGGATTTTTGCAAAAAAATTATTTGGTTGTTGCTACATCTGAAAAAATTAAGAAGTCACTGCGATTATAAAATGCAATGTCTGTTATCCCATTTTGCAGTCTAGCTGCTGGAGCACTTTCATTTGATATATAAACAAGTTAAGGTGTTATTTTCGGCGAGGCCGAAACTCACATACCCTACACTGCACTGAAAGTACCCTTTCATCAAATGCTAAGAAGACGTTGAAGAGGTTGAATAAGTCGAAAAAAATGTGAGATGTTAGAAAGGTTGACAGAGGTTGAAAAATGTTGAAAAGTCGTAAATATATGCAAAATGTTGAAAAAAGTTGAGAGAGGTTGAAAAAGTCTAAAAAAATGAAAGAAGTTGAAAAAATTTGAAACTATTCAAAATTGATGAAAATGTCGAAAAAATATAGAAACTTATGAAGAAAGTTGAAACAGGTTGAAAAAGTCGAACAAATACATATAGAATGTATTGGAAAAAGTAAAAGGGTTGAAAAAGTCGAAAGAATATGGAAAACGTTGAAAAAATCGAATGAAAATGAAAAATTTGAAATATGCCACGCCCACTTCTCCAATTCTGCCCACTTTTGGTTCAACAAATTATATTTGTGATCGACATCCTCATATTAAATTTCAGCACAATAGCTTGTATAGTTTGCGATATATGCTGCAGTTTAATTTAAAATTTAGGGCGGTGACACACCCACTGGTACAATCCAGTCCGGTTTTGATCCAGAAATAGCTTTTCATAAGCAAACCCCTAGCACCAAATTTTAGTATGATTGCTCACTTATTTCGATAAATATGCCACTTACCGTATTTTATTTGTATGGGAGGTGCCACGCCCACTGGTGCTATTTCAGCCACTTTTGATTCAGATATACTCTATAGCAACTGAACCACTTTCATTAAATTTCATAGCAATTGCTGCAATAGTTTACTTAAAACAGCGCTTACAAATTTATGTTAATATGGGAGGTGCCACGCCCACTGATGCAATTCTGTCAAAACTAATTTATTTTTAAAGCCTATAGTAACTGATATCTAAACACCAAGTTTTATGAAGATTACTCTCTTAGTACACTATTTATAACAATAAACAGTTTTTGCTTATATGGGAGGTGCCACGCCTCCAGGTACTATTGAACCAAATTTTTGTAATAAAAGACCTTACAGCAAGTATATCTACCTCATTAAATTTCATCACGATTACGTTGTTCGTTCTCTTAATATAACGTTTATAAATATTGTGGGCGGTGCCACGCCCTTCAACGAGTTTTTTCAATAAAGAGGCTGAGCTTGTATTGATGACAGCTTTCAGCGGCATCATCTCCAAGATTTTTATGAAAATCGTTTGTGCCAATTTTGAGATACTATATATGGAATCAAAATTTTTAGCAGTTGAAAAGTGCCACGCCCACTTTTTCAATTCTGCCCACTTTTATCTCAACTCAAGAAATATTTGATATGTATCCGTTTACCAAATTTCATAACAATATCTTGCACGGCTTACGAGATGTGGTGGTATAAAGGAAGCTGTAGGAAGCTTTGAAAACTTGAAACCTAACCTAATCCTAATCTTGTTCACACGTGCATCAAATCACCAATTTTCATCAAAATCGCTGCAACTTTTTTCAAAATTGACCTGGGTATATATACATAGGGTATGGGCGGGAGGCGTGTCAGTTAACCGATTTTGCCCATTTTCAATAGCAAGATGCCTGCAAGAAGATGTGACCTGTGTGTGAAAGTTTCATTCAATTAGCTCTCTTGGTTTTCCCGTAAACCTGATTTCAACAGACAGACAGACAGACTGAATATATATACTTTTCCATACCTGCCACGCCTCCTTCTATGTGTTACAAACGGATGGACAAAGTGAATATACCCTCGATGTAGGGTATAAAAATACACTAAAGGAATGTATTCACTTTCATTGGCATACATTGTAAATATATAGCGGGCGCTCCATTTTAATTTCGTCATGCAAATATCTCGAGAACTAAGTAAGATAATTATAAATTAGCCAAAAGATACAAGGTTTCTAAAGGGCTCTGTAACCGTAACCTTGTCGTTGACCTTGAAACTAATCTTCTGAGATTCAATAATTGGAGGATCGTTGGAATAAGTGCACTGAAGTTGAGGGAAATTATACTGAAAATTAACGTCACTTTTACAACTACAAATACGCTTTTTCATTTCCATTCCACGAACTTTTTGAACAAGCCGTTCTAAATTTGGCATGATGCTAAATAGAGAATATCTCGAAAGCTCCGAAATAAAGAGAAAACACTTAAGGCACAAGCTATAGAAAATTGAGTTGTCCAGAAAGAAGTCTACATTTTTTCTACTGTGCATCATTTGCGACATATAAATTTATTAAAAAACTCTTTTTCCCAAATAAGACCTAAACTACCTCACCAAAATGCACGAACGCTTGATTATAAGCTCCTGGAATAAAATTACAGACTTAGAAATTTTCTGGACTAAACACGTGTTCTGAAAAATTTAGCGAATAAATAAATTACTGAAACAATGAGTTAAAAACAGGACTGTCAAAACCATCTCTTTATGTTGACTTACGAAATATATGTAAATTATTCAAGCTACTTAGTATGCACAATGCTCACTTAAATAGATTTCGTTTTAACATAATATCATAAAATATCTATAGCAAAGACTACACATAATGCCATTAATTGTTTCGAGTCAATAGAAATGAGATACAAAATGTTCCATTATCGCTCAAGCACAAAGTGTGTGTGACATTAAAATCTGGCTTAAATTGGGTTTGAAAAATCAAATGAGCTAGAAGCTAACTAGTTAATACTTTTGAAAAAATTATGAAATATTCAAGTTTCGTAGGCAGTGCCAGTTTTTATGCGATGCTTTTATTAAAACTTCAGCCTTTCGATAGCGAAGTGTTTGACATAATGAACTTCAGTTTAGCATGATGGAGTTGTATTTAAAATCAAAATTTTGCTGCCCTCAGATGTTCACAATGCGAGCATATTAGAATCATGCATGACAAGCCACTACCTTAGAATTAAGCACAAGTTTTTTGCTTCGCGGGACTACAAAATATTGGGTGGAGTTTTGCAAGGTAGTGTGTTGTGCACCTTGCAGATGATACAGCGCTCAAAAAAAAAAACACATTCAAAAGCAGCAATTGCTTCACGGGCTTCATGGCGAACAAGAGTACACGAATCTAAGAACTACCACGTGACCTTAATTCTTAAATGCGGAATATAACCACTAATTGAACTGAATGACATTCAAATAATTAAATAGATGATTGACTTGTCGAGAAAAACTGCAAACTTAACCTAGTCGATAAGCTGAAAAAATATTTACGTTGTCTAGAAATCCATCTGAATGTTTTAGTGAAAATCAAAAGCCAAAAACTAATCGCATAAAAAAAACTATACCTCAATCATCCTGAATACCCGACCGAATGAAACTTACAAGTGCTAGACTTGACGCACATCTATCGCGATTCGGCTACGTCCTTCAAATAGATCTAAGCCCCAAAAAACCTCTTTGACCTGCGTAGTCTCCTTCTTTTGCCGGCTAGGATCTAGATCGTCTCAGAAACCACACTGGGGGCGCCGCAGACAAGAGCAACTACAGGTGCAAAAAAACAAACCTGCTGCTTCAAAGGATCATAATTGGAACACAAATGAGTACTTCGTGAGACCACCACAACACATCACACCGTGCAACACGAATATGCTGTCTAGGTTAAGAACGACCTTAATGTGCGAAAACCACGGTTTACTTAAGACAAAGTTACATCGAAAGGTATTTTTTTTTTTACAAAATCATTACTAGGTTCGACAGAACTACACTATCTCTTCAAAATACACTTCGAATTATATCGATATCTTTTTTCCCCCCAAAATATCGTAAATTGAAATTTATTATACAGGTCTCCATACAATTCTATAGTATATAAGTGTCAGTAAGGCAGAATAACTATAAAATGTGTAATAAATTTAAATTTACGATATTTCGAAGAAAAAAACAAAAAGAATGTCGATATAATTTGAAGTGGGTTTTGAAAAAGAAGAGTACTTCTTTCGGACTCTGTTAAAGGCTTAAACAAAAATAATACCTTTCGATGCAATATTACCTAAAATACCTCGAAATACCGTGATTTTCGCACTGTTAGGTTAGAATATCTCGAAATATTCGAATTCCATCTCGGGTTCCAGAACCATTTTTGAACTGAGAGCAGGATTGGCAACTATTCACATTAAAAAAAATTACTAAAAATACGCAAATTTATGTATTATAAGTTAAGACTCGAAAACTAATTGTTAGTTCGATAGTATGTATATTCAACAAGTAACAAACGAAAAAAAAGCGATAGAGTACGGACTATGGGAATTTCTTCAAGACATAACAAATCACTTTCAATTTCTTTCTTCTTCTTTTAAGCTGTAGAAGAATACGCTGTACTAAACTAAGCAGGTTGCAATAATACTTTTATTTTAATGTGCAAAACACCTATTCCGATTATTGTAGTATAGCTCAGTTGAATGTTTCTACGAATTGGAATGAATGCCTAAAAGGATGTGTCGACATCAGCGGAAAATTCTTCGGAATTGTAAGTAAACAACAGTTCAACCCAAGGACAAAACTGCTTTAAGTCACAGAGTGCAACGAGCTGAAAGCCATTCAACAGGAGAACGTGCAGCTGCTACGCATGTCGTACACACGTGAACTTGACTCGGTCAACGATGATGTTGCAACTTAAGGAATTTCAAGGAGAGTAAAAGTGAAAAGACACGTCGTGCTGTAGTTCAGTTCCAATCTCAATCGCAAGTCATAAATGAGTCATGCACACAGCACAGAATGGCAAAACGTTGATGACGAAATTGATTTGTGGCTCGAAACGGGACTGCACAGTCGGCACATAAATTAAAGGTTAAAATGTTAATTTTAAGTCGGCTTTTGTTTGGCATGCGATGAAGCTCATGAATAAGGTTTAATTCTCAATATATGCACATATATAGTACACTGTATGACAAATACTATACGCTATTGCTATTGAAAGCGTAATTTGATTTGCGCAATATATTGCTATTTAGAGAAACACAAATATTGAAATATTTTAAATATGTAATTATATTAATTTGAATTGTGTTGTAGCACAATAGTTAAAAAAGGAATAATTTCTTTATGGAAAGTTGAAATAGTAAATAATTTTTGAAATGCAGAATAGCTGATTTTGAAAAACGTAGTTGATCGATACTTTAGCCTTAAATTCGTTCATTATTTAGCATTGACTTTTTAAAAACTTTATCGATTTAAAATCAATTTTATGATAATTTCTAACATTATCGTTTGCATATTTTCATGCAAATGACACATCCACAATAACATGTCACATAGCAAGAAATTCTTGATTTTCTGCGGATTTCAATGACAGCTTAAGCCAATGGAAATTTTTCACAAATGCCAAAATGCATGTTGAGCAAATGTTCCATATCTTGTGATTGTCTTATTTTTCTATGAAAATGAAGCTTCTGAGAGCCGTAACAAATTTTCTACCGACAGTAAAAATGTACAGATCAAAATTAACGAAGAGCCTATATTGTTCCAAGGAAAGATTGCTGATGAAACAGGTTTGGCTATATCACGAATATTAAAAAATCACCTGAATAAATCTGCTCGATGGGCTCCACGAATTTCGAATGATTTTAAATTTACAAAAAGGGGTTTAGCATTTTTAATAAAATTCCAACTAGCTTTGTGCTATAAGTACGACTCGAAAACTAAATAGTAGTCCTTGTTATGGAGCCCAGAATATGAAACAAAGCAATATAACAAAAATAATGATATTGATTTACTTCTTCTTTTTGTGTCCGTTATCTCCTCACGGAGCATAGACCTCCACAAAACTCTTGCAACGTGCATGATCAGTAGCGAGTTCCTTCAATTCTCTCCAAAGTTTGCTCGATTCACGTCTTGGCTACTCTATCGAACGTTTTCACGATGATGAGGACGACCGCGTGTGCCCAAACCATTTCCATTTCGTCGTATGATTTGAATGGATATCGGATCTTGACGGCCTCTGTTCGGATATTGATGACAATGTCGAACTTTGGAAATGATTGAAAGTTTCAGAATTTGGCAAAGACAGTTTTTGGTGAACACTTGTAAACTGTGTAGCAGGGTGCTTTAGACTCAAAGATGTTGAGCATCGTTGTCCCAGATGCAGTTTCGGTCTTTACTATCAAAAGCAGTACTTTAGCCTGTCACATCCTGCCTGTTGTTTGCTAATAAGTGATTCTATTTTTGCTGTCTGACTCCGGTGAGAAGGTTTTTTGTCAAGACCTTGAATCGATAGATATTCTTACACTAAAAACTGGCCTTTATCAAAAGATTTTTATATTTGTTGGAAAACCTAAAAATATGGGCACCATCTTCCGTGTAAATTCTAGAAATTTCTAAAAATTTGAAAAATGGTTGTGGAAAATGGTCTTTAGTTGTAATGCGATACAGCTAATAATGACAATTACAAAAAAGGTTTTTAGGAATACTTTTCAAGGTTAAGCTACCGTCTGAGAACTTATTGAAATTAAAAGAACGTAAGAAATTAATGAAATGTATCCAATAAAAAAGAAATTAAATTTAAGTTCTAGTTTTTGGTGCCGACAAATCTTTACCATTTTGATCTTTATCATTCTTCCAATAAATTAATTCCTTAAAATGTTTAATATATTCATGCCACACCTGTTTTTTTTATTATAGTAAAAGTCTAAAGTGTAAGGGTTCTAATCAGAAATCCTTTCAATAAATAAGCTGAACGCGCATTATTTAATTCGAATTTTTATAGATGTTTAATGAAATTAAGATTCAAATAATACAGTCTAATTAGTTCACATTTAAATGCGAGCAAAACGAGTTGAGCAATTCCTCTGTTTTATTTTTGTTAGTGATTGACAAAAACAATTCTGTTATATAACTACACAGGCTCAGTTTTTTATAGTTCGAATAGCAATATTTTAACTAAAACTTAGCATAAATATACTTGGTCTTTGAAGTATATGAAACTTGATTTTATGCTTTTGCTAAACGATATTCTTCACATTTGAAATTCTTCATGAAGTCTTGAAGGCCAGTCAATTTTATGGTGAATTGGCGAAAACACTCTGTTGGAAAGCAATAAAATTTATTGATTAGTAAGAAGTATTACAACTTAGTTATTAAAATTTATTGCCATACAACAATAGTTTTGAGTCTAATTAAAGAACCGAAAATATTTTAAGAAACTGAGCCTCTTTGACTTTTAACAGATCAAGCTTTGTGACTTTTTATTGAAATTGAAGCGAAATTTCTATAAGCAGTTTACCGGGTTGGTGCAACCACACAGTGGTCACGGACTAAGTAAGAACACTCAAGTCTTGTTCCTGTTTCTTGTTCTGATTCTTAATATAAACGAGTTTCTTTAATTATGTTTTACTTCTAACAATTTATTTGCACAACGAAAACTACATAAAAAGAAATTCCAATATCATCAATAGAAATATCTCTTAAGTCAAAAGTAATTCATCACCTATTAGCAAGGACTACACAAATTGTTATAGCTTTAAAAAAACTTAAAATTTTAGTAAATAAAAAATTTTTGCTGGAAACCCTTAGTTTTCTTTTGCAGCTTTGCACCGCTTTGTCATAGAAGCAATTAATTTTTTGAGTTTCTATTGAGTTATGTTTTTCCCTGCCTCTTTTGTCACCCGGTCGAACTTCTTCAGATACAACATTCTCGCATAACGGATGAAATATCCGACCGGAGGACCATTTGTGAAACAATATACAATTATTTTTTGACTTCCAAGGAAATACAAAAGATTTTGCTTAAAGATGATCGAAATCCGATATTAGTGCGATCAAGTTGAGAAAGATTGTGCGAGAATAAACTTTTTGGAAGATCAATACGTTGAAAACCACTGCCTACAAAACAACATCGAAGTTCCAGAATAATTAGAAAAACGTGCTCTTCAGTAAAAAAATTTACAGAGTTGGATCTGATGGCCGGCAGTAAGTCCGACGTCCACAAAACAAATAATTTTATCACGAATAGACATTGCATACGCTAAACTTGTTTTGTAAGCAGCGGTTTCTGACGTAATAATCTGCCAAAATGCTGATTCTCGCACAATACCTCTCGAATTGATCGTGTTAATAGCGGATTAGGATCTTATTTAAATAAAAGCTTTTGTATTTCCTGAGAAGTCAAAAAATAATTGTATATTGTTTCACAAATGGTCCTCCGGTCGGTTATTTCATCCGATGTGCGTGAACGTTGGGGTCTAGGAACGTTATTTGCTGATTTATTTTTCTTAAAGGTTTCCTGGCATTGATCTTAATCCTATTGAAAGTCTTTGGCACCAGCCATTTTATAGGAAAAATTTCATACCTGAAAGAGTTCGACCGGGTGACAAAGGAGGCAGGAAAAAGGATAATTCAATAGAAACTCAAAAAATTAATTGCTTCTATGACAAAACGGTGCAAAGCTGCAAAAGAAAACTAAGGTTTTCCAACAAAATTTGAAACTTTCTTAAAGTTATTAACAATTACATCGCCATCCTTGTTCCTAGGTAATGAACAACTTATGATTTGAGATACGTTGCTATTAATGATACATATTGGATTAAAAATGGCAAAATTGACTCAGGAATTAACTATGATCAATATCATACACACTTTTCTATGCCTGTCACGCCTCCGTCAATGCATTATAAACAAAAAGTCTAAAAATGACCGAAAAATAGAAAAAATTGGAACAATTTCCTCTTTTTTTTAACAATTTTTCTCTTAGAAAGTCACCTAAGGAACAAAAATGAATAATAAACCATAAAATGGTCTGATTTTGTTTTGTAATTTTTATATGGCATTCTCTTGTGCTAATACTTTTAATGAAGTGTACGATAAAACTATTAATTCTTCAATAAATAAAAATGTTATTTCAGTTCAACAACAATATGACCAAAAATGTTTATCCAGCTAAATGGTGTTTCTTTGTATCAAACAGAAACAATAATTGTAAACACTTACGCATTTTCAATAAATCGAATATTTTTAAATTTTTTAATTGAATTAAAAACAAATCTTTGTCACCATAAACGTCAACCTAAGGTTCTTTCGATTGAAATAAGTTACAATTCGATTTGATTCCGCCTACTCATATTAACAGTTTTGATGAAAGTTGTTTTCGTTTGTATGGTGGTTTTTACGGAAAATATCTTATTTTTTATTTCGTTGTCAAATCCAATTTCGTACATTTTGGTGATCTTAATATCCCCCTTATGTGCACATGGATATTTGTCATACATTCACTTTAAATAACATCAATTAATGCTGTGATGGTCATATTAAAGGCGGACTTTAAAAATACATTTATTTTTCTTGAGTTATTTCGAGGTTTTTCTAAAAAAACCAAATATTAGTTTAATTAAAACTAGTGCTTGAGCTTTTGATAGGCGGGGAGCCGGTGACATCAAAAGTGCCGTCATCGCGGATTTGAAAAATTTTAGTGAAAATTGAATGTAGAATGCCATACGAAAAAATGAACCTATTACGTCAAGGTTTTTTTAGACGGAAGTGTTTTTATTTAAATTAATTATCATTAAGAAAATGCAATGTCTTGCCGTTTTCGCGGAAATTGGTTTCAATTTGGGAATTTTTAAATATAATATTGGTTCATAGTTGTGTGACATTTGCGCAATTGTTTTCGAGATTTGACAATTTTTCTAAATTTCAACTTTTTTTTTTTTTTTTAAATAGGTATGACACACATTTTCGGCAGAGTATAGGTTGTCATACCAGATTTTTCAAAAAAAGTCATGAAGTTTCTTAAAAATACTCTAATTGAAATGAATTAGAAAACAATTATTTTTTTATAATGATAACTAATTGAATCAAAAATTCGTGCAGAAGGAAAAACCTTGTTATACCGGACTCATTCGGTTCGTATGACTTTCTATAGTCAATTTTTACTAGAATTTTCAAATCCGCGATGACGGCACTTTTGATGTTACCAGCTCCTGGACTACGAATAAATGGATTGTAAATGTCAATTTTTGATATTATTTGGGAATTATTTTTGGTGAATTGTTATATCGTCAGTGCAAGGCCGGGTGGAGGCATTTAAACTACTGAAGGGAAAACTGACACCTGCCACCCTCATTGGTTAAATCTAAGATTTCGCCCGAATATCGGGTTATCAACATGCTGAACGACTTACGTACCAAATTGGCTTAAGAACTTGCGTAAAACAAATACTAAATGTCATTCATTTTATTTACTCATGTTTCATCAAATGTTGAAAGAAAAGTGTATCATCACTTTGTATGATCTATACCAATATTTTATATTATTTGCAAGTCTTAATGAATACTGAGGACTATTTTGGCGCCCAAGCCTATGCGCCCGCAGACCCAGATGAGTTTTCAACTCACAGACGCCGGGCTTGAGAAGAAAGAAAGACGACCAAGTGATCACCGACATCAAAATTCCTATTCCACAAAACTGGAAAGAAGTAAACTTTGAAAAAAAAATAAATGCACAACCGGCCTTAAAACTTTTTATGGACAAAATTTATGGCTAGTAATAAAAGCAATGTGTCAGATGTCTCAATATCCTCAAGCAACTTTCACTCTTCTCAGTTTTGCTTAAGGCCAGCCTTTGAGCGAACAATTTGAACCTGTTCGCAACAGAAGATTTGAGAACAATTAAACTGAGACTTTTGATTTCATTATTGAAATACGATGACAACATCGCTTGGAATTTTCGAAAATTTTGATACCACACGTATCTATTCGTGCCATTTAACTACAGATGGGTAAAAATAAACTAACAACAACAAGAACAACAACAATAATATTGAATTTTAAATTTAGTTTAGAACAGGTTAGTTAATTTGGAAACAACGAAGACAAAAATACTAAAAAAGATTCTAATAGCCATATAAAAATCTCCATAATTTAATGCAAATGAAAACGAAATTCTTCAACTCCAATTTTATTGCTATTGTTGTTGTTGTTGTTGTTGTTGTTATTGTGTTCATCGTATTTGTTTTATGTTTATGTTAACTTTTGTTAAAATGTTTTTTTGCAGTGGTTACATAATAAATCTGAAAATGCCATAGGCAATGGGTAGAAAATATAAGCTTTAATTAAGCTTTTTTTTTGTGTTTTGAAAAAGCTGTAATTAAAATGAATAAAAACGAAGTTCAGTGCCAATAAAACTTCCGTTTCCGTACATCATTGACTGCTAAGTAGATAGTCCTTTTAAAACATTCTTAAAGTAAAAATTGAAAGTTCATTTTCATTTTAAACTTATTTATTATGTTGCTTTTGTTTATAAAAAGCTTAATGTGCACTCATATCGAACTGAGGCTGGACATTAAGATTTAATTTTAATTTCTAATTCAGAAACAGACATATCAGTGTTCTAAGTCATTTGCCATTTTGAGGCGGAACTTATTTAATAATTCGGTTTAATGTCTTCAAATCAAATGTTAAAGCAGCTTTAATTTATTAAATATCTCAATTTATACTTTATTTTTTTTTTGCATCTTTAAGATAAATATTTATATTAATCAAATTTTTCATTTCCGAAATGTCAATCAATTTGGATTTAAACCAGTTATCGAGTTAAAATATTCACATGGTTGTATTCTTTCTTTTGAAATTTAGATCATAAGTTTTTATGTAAATATTTATAAGAAGAATATTCAAGCCCTATGGAAATTTTGGAAATCAAATATTTAATGGGAATGATGATCATTTTGCATGGAGTGAGAAAATCATTTCATTTAGTAAAATTTTCAGACATTTGACTAAGAGGTTCACAACAAAATCAAATAATTAATAATTCTTTAAGAATGTTTCAGGGCAAATTGTTCTAACTCAATTGCTATCAAAGTTACAGGCTTTCAATTTCAATTTTTGGTTACAAATTCATGTGGCCACACAGCTGGACTGGTCGAAAATAAAAATGTTATAACAATCTTAAAGGAAATTTTATTTTCTAGAAAAGGTTTCTCGGAGTCTAACTGCCAGCTTAATGGCTCTGAGATATTTACATTTAGCCTCGTGTGTATGTAGAAGTTATTGTCTGCATTCTTCACTGTGAGACAAAATCATTCATTGGTCATGTCGAAGTCTCTGTAACTTAAGATCTCATACTTTTTACTCTTTCTTTTTTACTTTTTCTTTTTTATTTTGATAATTGTGGAAGTTCATTGAGACTTGAGGTCTTATAGAGTAAATCAATTTAAATTAAATTCAATGTATTAACAATTAAATATTTACATATGAAAAAAATTATGTTCAAAAATGTTCATTAAAATTTTTTATTTCCGATGAGATCAACCGCACTGTACCCAAACATTGAATTTGAAAGCCTGTAACTTTAATAGTAATTCCGTTTGAGCAATTTCTTTGGTGGCCTTGTTTTTTAAGGAGCAATTTATCTAAATAATGATAGCTGATACCTTAAGAGTTTACTCTTACTGCATTGTTTTAAATGAAAATGATGATGGCATTTTACATTTCATTATAACTTTTGACATTTGCCTGCATTTTTTTAAACTTTTTATGTATTGCATCTTTTAGACTAAAGGTTAGACATTTAAAATAATTAATGAAAAAATCAAAAAAAAAAAAAAAAAAAAAAAAACGCTTAAGACATTATCACAAGCATTTATACAGTAATTTTTCATCATGTTTTTCTAAGGTATTTTGGGTTGCTGAATCCCTGTCCTAGAACTAATTTTGCCTTATCCAAATTTGGTCAAATCAAGGTGCAAAACGTATGCTTTAGTATAAATAAGGCAACCTGGGTGTTCACTCTTAATGATTTTTTCCAGCTGGAAATAATACGGCACTTAACATAGTAAATTTATTGATTTTAAAAGCTCATGTGATGCCTTAAACTTAAATTCAATTTCGTAAACTATCCCATGTAATACCCCACTGATCTCAAAATACTAAAATTCAGATGAAGACAATTAAGGCAAAAGTTCGTCTTTTAACCAAACAACAAAGTGGATTAATTTATTAAATTACAAAAGTAAAAGGTTAAGAAACAAAAACCAATCGATGCCATCATTATGACATTGCATGGTCAATTGGAGGAGTAACTCCTTCTCTTTTTTTAAATAAAAATGTAACGAGACAAAAAACTCATTGATAAAAGTTATTTTTACAGCAGAAATAAATGTAAAGTTAATGAAACTTGTTCACTTCCAGCCGTGCTGTTGGCGCTTGTTACCCACATACGGCTTTTTTGTTTTGTCGTTTTTCGTTAATTTTTTTATTTTATTAAATATTAATTTGCTTGTGCAGTTTTAATTTTCGCTTTTGTTCGGACTTTATTTAAACTTTATTATTTTTCACTTGGCACTTCAAGTGATGTGGTGATTTGGCAACACTTTCATAAATTTTGCTGGTTGGTGCTGGTTGTTTTACCTTAATTTTACTAAGTCAAACTAAAGGTGAAGCTTGTTAAATTGTTATTTATGATATTATTTACTTTAATCCGATAATCACAGCTTAATTTTAAATAAAGATCACACAAAAACAAGCAAGCGGATCTACAATTTTAAATAGAGATATTTGCATCTGACGTTGTGAACAGAATAATTTTGAAATAAAAAACTAATGACTAATCAGCACTAAGTTGAAATCTTTGAAAATGATCTAGAGTTAATTTTAAATTTCTTCTGATAAGTACTAACAGGTACTTTTTTGGAAATTATACAAAATGTGGACACCATAACCCGTCACCTTTAGTTGTACTTTTGCCTTTGATATCTAATCGTAAAATTGTATATTTTGCATATATATAATCAGGACATATATATATTCGCCATATTTATTTCTTATGAACCGAGAATGTCAATCCAGAAAAAGTTTGCTATTGTCAATCCACTGGAAAATTAATTTGCTGGAAAGATCAGATAGCGTTCTAGTAAGAGAGATAGCGTTGAAAATGACTTAATCATATCATCCCGTTTGATTCCTATTTTAAATTATACCGTTCGGGTAGTAATTTGATGATCCAAGTGTTAGTTGCTTTATTGGCATATTTTCTGAGTTACTGAGCGAAATTTTTGTTTTGACCTCTCTCAGCCAGAACCATCACGATTCTGGTGACTGACGCTTATTTCGATTATGAGCCATATTTCAGCTATCAATTACAAAAAAATTAAGCGGGATGAAATTGGCTGTGACAATAAATAGGATTTATTCTTTGATGAGTTATGTGTAATTTTGATGGTTGTGTAGAAGTTGTCAAAAAATTTGAAATTCAGTGAAATTCTAAATTGTACGTTTCAATGGGAAACAGCTTGGTCTAGAAGTTGATTTTCATATAGGATTTTAATGTAGATATTTTAAAGGCTTGGAACTCCTGTTTTAATATATCCTCTTCTAACATTTTGCTTATGTAACTCATTAAAAATTTTTATTATGTCTACGAAAAATCAAATTAAAAATTTCGCCACAAATTTGAATCATATAAAAATTGAAAAGAACGCAAGAAGTATATCTATAAAGTGGAACTTGAAATAAGTGGTGACCCCTTCCCCTCAATGCATAATATGCGAACGACCCTTAATAGATAATAATCTAGGTAACATTGGAATTGATAAAGTCGATATGGGCGAAATGCATTTCCTTTGAAATTCTGCGAGTCATGCTTTTTTCAACTGTAGCCACTGTACACATCCCAGTAAGCACAATGTTCCATATACAATTAAACATTAAACAATATACGTTAAACTTACACTGCTGGCAGTTGTTTTATTCAACGGCTATTCTATTTGATCTCAATATATCAAGACATGTCATTATCCTGGATTATACCTTCTAGCGTATTTAAAAAGTAGAATGTGTAATAATTGTCATCTTTTACCATTTAACACAAAAGCCTGTGAACATGCATAGTATTTACATTTTTTTCAAATTGTTACTTGTTTCATATCTTTTAAATTGAGTGTTAATCAAAGATTTATTTGAATTTAGTATAATAAAAATTCGACCAATGCTAAAAAACTAAGATACAATAGATATCATCTGAATATCAATGAGCTACATCTGGAAACAAAAGTTAAATGACTAAAAATTAAATATCAATATCACAGACTCAACAAAAGAAAATAATATCATATTGTTTGAATTATTGAAAACATATTATTTATAAAATAATAAATGTGCATCGAAATTAGTATGCCATTGTGGACAGGTAGCTTAAGCATTACGTCATAAGATGCAAGGAAAATGTCATAGGAAATTGAAATAATAAAATATAAAATTGGTTAAATAGAACTACTGAAAATACGATTCATTTCAAGCAAATTCTGTTGTTTGCATTTCTAAGGTAGTCAACCGTATAATTTATAATCTTTTAAGAAGACAAAACTCTTACACTTTACAATATCGTACGAAATGTTCGATAGCAACAAATTCTGACTTTACTTTTCGTAAACATTGCTCCTTAAAGAACATCAATAAATAGAGTTTCAAAAAATATACCACCTTTATACGTAAAAATTCTTTGACCTGTTCAAAAAAGATTAAGATAAACTAACCGAAATTTGAATTTTGTAAAAAAACTAAAATTAATTGCCCGCATCAACGCACTGCGTCGTTGTAATTAATTGTTGTTGTTAGTATTTTTTGTTGTTGTCTGTCTACTGAGAACTGATCGATCTTTAATTGGTGAAGAAAAAATATTTTTTTTTTAAGTCCAAAATGAGAAATATGACACAATAACGCAATTAATTGGCACCTCGTCACCTTGATGTCTTGCGGCACTGATTAATCTCTGCATCTCTTAGTTAAATGATAAAACTCCCCGGGTACATTTGCTGGTTTTCACAATTTGGATTATATATAGCATTGAAATTACTTGCGGAAAATTAAGTAGTAATTGATTTAGAACAGTAAATACATTTCAAAATAATAATTAAAATTTAATTATTAAATAAATTGGTAAAGTTAAAAATAATTGGTAATTTTAGTAAAATAACTAAGTAAAAATTATCAAATCAAATAAGAAAATATTAAAAAATTTAAAAAAAAAAAATTTTAAATGTGAAAAATGATAAACTTTTTTAGTTTATTTTTATAAGTAATATACTGCCGTACAGATGAAAATAAGCACTATCTGCATTAGAATCAAAGCCGAATAAATAAGAAAAACATTTAAAAAGTTATTTTCTCTTATCTTCTGTTATTAAACGAGCTAAAATTGTATATTTATATATTTATATTATATATTTATACATATATTTATTTATATATGGCTGAACTTTATTTCGAAAACGGCTACAGCGATTTTGATAAAACTTCGGAATTTCGTTCAAATGTGAACAAAATTAAGATTGGACTAGGTTTAAAGTTTTTCAAGTTTCTAACAGGGGCGTGGCACAGCCCTAAATTTTAATTTTTATTTCGTTATAACTCGCAAACCATTCAAGGTATTGCAACGAAGTTTGGTAGACTGATGGATATTATAAATATCTTAAATGCTATCAAAAGTGGGCGGAATCGGAACAGTGGGCGTGGCATATTTCAATAATTGAAAACTTTGATTCGATATTACTCGAAAACGGCACCGAGGATTTTCATAAAAATTTTAGAGTTAATACCGCTAAATGAGGTCATTATAACAAGCTATGCCACTATACTGACAAAACTCGTTGAAAGGCGTGGCACAGCCCACAATATTTATAAACGTTATAATAAGAGAATTAACAACGCAATCGTTATGAAATTTGACACGTCAAATATACTGGCTATTGGGTATCTTGTAACCAAAAGTGAGCGAAACGGCACCTGCGGGCGTGGCACCTTCCATACAAGCGAAAACAGTTAAAAGATACATTTATTGTTTTATGAGAGTAATATTTTTTAAATTTGGTATAGAGATGTCGGTTACTATAAGCTTTGAAACTAAACGGATTTCGATGGGATTGCATCAGTGGGCGTGGCACCTCCCCTACATGCAAAAAATGTTAAGTGTTATATTTAGTGTGCTATGGGCGTAATTTTTTTAAAATTTGGTGTAGAGATGTCGGTTACCATAAGCTTTGAAACTAAATGGATTTCGACGGGATTGCATTTGTAGGCGTGGCACCTCCCATACAAGCAAAAAATGTTTATGGCTACATTTAGTGTGTTCTTGGAGTCAAATTTCTTAAATTTGGTGTGGAGGTGTCGGTTATCATAAGCTTTGAAATTAAATGAAAATCGACGAGATTGCATCAGTGGGTGTGGCACCTCCCATATAAGCAAAACACTTTAAATGTTATATTAAGAGTGCTATCGGAGTAATATTCTTTAAATTTGGTGTAGAGGTGTCGGTTACCATAAGCTTTGAAATTATATGAATTTTGATGGGATTTCATTAGTGGGCGTGGCACATCCCATACAAACTTATAACGTTGATGTCATATTTAGCAAACTAAAGGAGTGATCCTAATAAAATTTGGTCTCAATATATTCAGCCTCATTCAACGAGTTTTTCAACTGCTTCATTATTTTTCAACCTCTTTCAACTTTTCTCAACGATTTTCTACATTTTTCAAATATTTTCAACGCTTTCAATATTTGATTGACTTTTTCAACCTCATTCAACTTTTTTCGAGTTTTTCAACTTCTTTCAACTGTTTCAACATTTTTCGACCTCTTTCAACTTTTCTCAACATTTCCCAAATTTGTCTGACTTTTTCAACCTCTTTCAACTTTTCTCAACATTTTCCATATTTTTTCGAGTTTTTCAACCTATTTCAACAGTTTCAAAATTTTTCAACCTCTTTCAACTTTTCTTAACATTTTCCATATTTTTTCGAATTTTTCAACCTTATTCAACTTTTTTCGAGTTATTCAACCTCTTTCAACCTTTTCAACATTTTTCCACTTTTCTTAACATTTTCCATATTTTTCCGAATTTTTCAACCTTATTCAACTTTTTTCGAGTTTTTCAACTTCTTTCAACTGTTTCAACATTTTTCAACCTCTTTCAAATTTTCTACCCATTTCCCAAATTTGTCTGACTTTTTCAACCTCTTTCAACTTTTTTCAAAATTTTCCATATTTTTTCGAGTTTTTCAACCTCTTTCAATCGTTTCAACATTTTTCAACCTCTTTCAAATTTTCTCAGCATTTTCCATATTTTTTCGAATTTTTCAACCTGTTTCAACATTTTTCAACCTCTTTCAAATTTTCTCAACATTTCCCAAATTTGTCTGACTTTTTCAACCTCTTTCAACTTTTCTCAACATTTTCCATATTTTTTCGAGTTTTTCAACCTCTTTCAATTGTTTCAACATTTTTCAACCTCTTTCAAATTTTCTCAACATTTTCCATATTTTTTCGAATCTTTCAACCTTATTCAACTTTTTTCGAGTTATTCAACCTCTTTCAACTTTTTCAACATTTTTCAACCTCTTTCAAATTTTCTCAACATTTCCCAAATTTGTCTGACTTTTTCAACCTCTTTCAACTTTTCTCAACATTTTCCATATTTTTTCGAGTTTTTCAACGTCTTTCAACTGTTTCAACATTTTTCAACATTTTTCAACTTCTGTAAAGAAGTTTTCCAGCCGGGGTAAGCTCGCCGGATGTCCAGGCGTTCGTGAAATAATAACGCTTTGAATTTCACTTTAAACTCTGGGTTATTGTTTATTTAATAACTTTACAAAATATTTATTTGATTCAGGAAACTCTAAGTTTAGCTTTTTGGTGCTTCTCAATTCGCTCCTTCGCCGCACCGTAAACTTGGGACGCCTAAAGTGCACGCAAGGGTTTGAAATCCAGGCAAGAGATATGATCTGAAAGGTTCGTTAAAAACTAGCCCAGCCGGACCGAAGTCGGCGCAAAAATTCTTTCGAATAAAATCAAAGTCGGAGGAAAGACCCAATCAATTGATAATATTCCAAAGGAATCTTTGTTGGAACTAGCACTAAACGGCTCGGAACAGTGACCCCAGATCAGACCAGACGAAAACACTTTCAAACCAATGCCAAAGTCGGAGGAAAGACCCAATCAATTAACACTGGTCAAAAAGTATTTCTCGTGATAAAACCTGCAGTACTTTTCCTACCCTTACTGACCGTACTCCTACCTGGGATTCCTTAGTCCTGGTGGTTCTTAGGAAGCCGCCTCGCTGCAGGATTGGCTCCGGTTTGACTGCACTTGTGGCTTCTAAGGAATCGCTTCTCATGTAAGGTGCTGCTTTCTCACTGGGTGATCCTTGCTGTTGTTGCTCACTGGGGTTCTGCACGTGTTGATCGTATGTTGATTCTGGTGCAAGCTCTTGCTGTTGTTTGTTTCACTTTGTTTTCACTTTGCTTGTACTTTGGTTTGAACTTGTGTTCACGTTGATCGCCGCTCGCTGACTGTCCTGCTCTGCACGTTGTGAAGTGTTTTATACGCACTTTCAACTGCATAGCCAGAACTGGTTTCGGTTGCGTGTTCGATCGAACCTGTTGTATTGCATGTTTACGCACTAAATTTGGTGACTCCGTTATTGTTGCATGTTTTCGAGCTAATTTGGCGTGACTGTACCTTTGTAAAATTTATGTTAGGCAAAATTTCTCATTAGAATATTTTGTCCTCACACTTCTTTCAACATTTTCCATATATTTTCGAATTTTTCAACCTATTCAAATTTTTCTGAAATATTCAAACTCTTCCAACTTTTTCAATATTTTTCAACCTTTTCAACTTTTTTCAACACGTTCCATATTTTTTGGACTTTTTCAACCACATTCAAGTTTTTTTCCGCTTTTCAACCTCATTCATCTTTTTCTGAGACTTTCAACTTTTTTCGAGTTTTTCAATCTCTTTCAACGTTTTCAACATTTTAATATACTATCGAGTTTATCAAACTTTTTCACCTGCTTCAACCTCTCTCAATGTTTTTCAACATTTTTCATATTTAATCAACTTCTTTCAAATTTTTTTTAACTTGTTTTCGGCTTTTCAACCATATTCAATATTTTTTAAATATTTTCGACATCTCATTCAATTGCATTACATTTTTTCGACTTTTTCAACCTGAAAACAAAAAAACCGAACTTTGGTCGGTCTCCTGGTACTAAAATCGGTACAATAATATTTTACAACTTTTTTTTATGGTTTTTGGTATTTTTGGGGATGCTCTTTTCAATGGTGTAAGAAAATTTGCAAAATTATTTCATTTTCTAGGTGAAATTGCAGTTGGGCAGTTTTTCTGTGCCAATTTATCGGAAATTACAGATGAAAAAAAGCACTATGTACATAGGCATATTTTATATGTATAATAAATGAAAATTTATTACTAAAACAGATGAAAAAAAGCACTGTCTGCAATAAAATGTAGATTAGCTGAATTCTCATGTAATTTTCCATTTTATTCGATTAGTAATACACAGAAATGTAGATAGGAATTTTCATTTTGGAAAATATAAGGTTTATCCGTTTTTTTATTCAACAGATTGATAGAGCTTGAAAAGACGAATCTAACGGTATAAAAAACTCGATTTTCATGAAAATGTAGATAGTGCTTTTCTTCATCTGTACGGCAGTATAGTACTTAAAAGCTAAATTGGCTTAAGGCTGAATATTAAAAATTCAATAAAACCAAAGTTTTGATTGATGTTATGAATTTATTTCAATCAATCGTTCCGATTATTCTAAAATTTTTAAATAGATTTTGGATAAAAAAATTATTTTTCACGATAAATTTGACCAACTATTAGGCTATAATTTGACCTTACATGGTTTAAGTGTTATATTTAGCACATATCGGTAGGATTAAGATGTATTTGGTCTTTATTTTTTCTTGCAAATGTTCAAGGAGTTGCTTAAGGGTAATCACTGACCTCTTTGACTAATATTAGTCGAGGAAATGAAGCACTGAACCTCCGATATTTTGCGCAGTAAGATGGATTTTAATGCGGTTTTTTGCATTAGATTCGTGAGCGCGCCCCGAAACTTTGTGACCGGTCCCCATGAATTAGAAATGAAAAAGTGCATTTGTGCAGTAAAAAAATGCATTTGAAAAATGCATTTCAGAAGTACAATAAAATGAAAATTCATAATTCGTTTTAAAATGATGGAAATAAGTTAGTATCGATCGGGCGGGTGTCATAGGCTATAAAACTTTTATTTAGGGTGCATATTTAGGGTGGCCCTCATACACAAATATTTTCAAAATAGCGATTTCTCAAAGACAGGCAAATCGATTCTCATGAAATTTACACAGTATGGCTTTTATGTTAAGGGGTACAGATTTGATGGTAAAAATTTTATTTAGGGTGCATACTTAGGGTGGTCCTCATACAAATATATTTTTAAATATCATTTTCACGAAGACAAATAAATCGATTCACACCGAATTTACACTACGTACCTCTAATGTTAAGAAGCATAGCTTAGGCCACAAAACTTTTATTTAGGGTGGCCCTCATACATAAATATTTTAAAAATAGCATTTTCTCAAAGACTGCTTAATCGATTCTCTTGGAATTTACAATAATGGTTTTTATATTAAGAGGCAGAGATTGGATTATAACAATTTTATTTAAAGTGCAAAATTAGGGTGGCCCTCATACAAAAATATTTATTGAAAACTAGCATTACCCTGTGCGCATCGCCTCACCTCAACCGTGGTGTAGATTCGATGTGCGGTCTGCGTGAAAATTCTATTTAAAAACTACTTTTGTATGAGGACCACCCTTAGTATGCACCCTAAATAAAATTTTTACCATCAAATCTGTACCCCTTAACATAAAAGCCATACTGTGTAAATTCCTTGAGAATCGATTTAAGCGGTCTTCGAGAAAATGATATTTAAAATATTTTTTTGTGTGAGGGCCACCCTAAATAAAAGTTTTGTATCCTTAGCTATGCCTCTTAACATAAGAGCTACGTGGTGTAAATCGTTTAACCTGTTATCGTGAAAATGACATTTTAAAAAATTTTGTATGAGGGCCACCCTAATTTTGCACTTTAAATAAAATTGTTACAATCCAATCTCTGCCTCTTAATATAAAAACCATTATTGTAAATTCCAAGAGAATCGATTAAGCAGTCTTTGAGAAAATGCTATTTTTAAAATATTTGTGTATGAGGGCCACCCTAAATATGCACCCTAAATAAAAGTTTTATAGCTTATGACACCCGCCCGATCGATACTAACTTATTTTCATCATTTTAAAACGAATTATGAATTTTCATTTTATTGTACTTCTGAAATGCATTTTTCAAATGCATTTTTTTACTGCACAAATGCACTTTTTCATTTCTCATTCATGGGGACCCGTCACAAAGTTTCGGGGCGCGCTCACGAATCTAATGCAAAAAACCGCATTAAAATCCATCTTACTGCGCAAAATATCGGAGGTTGAGCCTTTTTTAGTGCTTTATTTCCTCGACTATATGTTATGATTTGCAGCTGAAAACATTTGATAAATTGATTCATCGATACCTTGAACTACGTAGCACATTGTCTTATCAGACAGCCACCAATATTTTAAAATCCCATACACAGAAACAGAAATTATTGTATTTTGTATTATTTAGTTTTTGAAAATGTTCGAAATTTCAGGAAAGCTCGTTTTAGAAGAAATATTGTCTTGAAGGTATTTTTTAGTGCTTCAACTTTTATTCAGGCAACAGACAAAGTCATATAACCAACGCAAAGGTCCCACAAGCTCGAATATTATATTTTTTAGTCCCGATAACATAAATATGCAGTCATGATTTTATTACCGTTAGTAAGGTATGGGTGTTTTAATATTCAAAAGTGATTGATGTACAAAATATGTTATGTATACAGGAGCATATTTTGACTTAGGAGTCTTTTGAGCATTTTGGCTATCAATATTTTGAAAACTTCGATACGTTACTCAAGATCTTTTAAAAGAGGAACATTAATTTTTGATAGATATACAGTTTGCTCTGCAGAATATAGCACTAAAAAAAGTTCAATCTCGACTAATTTTGAGTTTTGAGGCACACCTATTATGCTTTACGGCATCGAATTTCTTGTAAATATTGAAAATCACTGGAAAAAATTCATCACTGCCAAGTTTGAGTGTTGGAACCAAAAATATGTTGATTTACTAAAAAATACCTTTCAAATCAAATAATCTATATTGACACATTTTCTTATGAAATTTTCTAGCTTTTTTTTCAAAAGCAGTGAGGCTGTCATTTTGATAAAAAATTCGGAATTTTTTACTTATACGCACAGTACAAATACATTTAGTTTACATAAAAAATTTGTACCAATCAACCCTTTTTTAAACGATGGAAACTAGATATGCAGAGAGCTAGAGGATGATAGAGGATATGGGAGAAATTATGGAGTTTGATGACGTAATACTTTCTGCTAAAAATTCTAACACATAAGGGATAGAGATCAGTGGTTATTTTCAATCAATTTCGTGAACAAATATTTTTTTGCCAAAAAAATTTGCATGCGTATTTTTTTTTTCAATTTTTTAGGAGTCAAGTAAAAGTGCAATTTCAATCAAAACGCTTTAATTTTTTTGATTGTTTTGTTAAAAACAATACCTCTTTAAACTTTTTGCATTAATATTTAAACCAAACCTTAACTAGCAAAAACAGTAATAAATTCTAGCGGATAGTGCTTAAAACCCACGCTATCAAAATTACCAAAATGTAGCATTTTAGTCACATTTGAAACAGTTCAACCAAACTAAAAGTTGTTTGCTTTTATGCACAAGGAATGCTGAAATGTTGAGCTCTTAAGATAATGGCGTTATTTATGAGATAGAGACATGACAATTTATTCATTAGTAATTTTTAAGAGTAAGTTTTGCATATATTTTCTATAGTTCTATTTACTTGAGTTAAGAATTGCAAAAGATATTTGAAGATTTTATAAAATACAAAACTCATAAATAAAGCACACATGCAAATAATAGTGGTGTATCAATTAGTTTAAGATATGTATATTGCCCTCAAAAACAAATATGGTGTGCCTAAAAAATGCGTTTCGAGATAATTGATATTTTATTTGTGTCAATTTGTTGAAATACCAGTAAGATTGAGAGAAATAAAATTCTCTTAGGAGATTTTTAATATGTTTGAACTAAGATTCCGGCATTTGGAGTATTTCATTAGACGCATAATTTCTTAAGCTTTCCGATGCCATAAGAATCACGAGTATACGTTTTTTTGAGATACACCCTTTTTGCTTCTGAGGGCAGTATAACGCTCAAAAATTGTCCGCACAAATTGTTGTTGTGCAATTATTTGGGCGTTGTGACACCTTTGTCATTACACCCAACTATAGCCATATACATACAGTCGAACCCGCTTAACTGAACGCCGCCTAACTGAAAAAACCGTTTAACTGAAACACCAAATTTTGCACGGAACATTTTTTGACAATTTTCTTATAAATTACTCCGCATAACTGAAACCCGCTTAACTGAAAACCCCACTTAGCCCGTTCACTCTGTCTGCTATGTCAGATTTGACAGTATAATATTAATTGGTTTGTGCTTATATTGTATACTTATTTCACGACAAGTTCTCCATCTAGATAACGGACATTTTTTATAGACTTTTCCAAAAAGGTAGACTTAGGTACTTGCAGCATTGAAAATGGTAAAAAGAGCCTGGTGCATGGTAAGCTTGGAAACTATCAAACATTAATTTCGGAACACACTCAAGCAGGAAATTGAATTGCTTGTAGAATTCGATTTTTTGGAGAAATGATGAAGAAATCATAAATGAAGTAAAGCATAAATCTTTGAATGAGGATTTGAATGCTATTCGAACTTTAAAGGAATTTTTTTATAGGGATTTCGGAAGTCGATGTAGCTATAGATGAACTTGAAGAAAAAATATCTCTCCGTAATATGCATACTTATAATAAACAAACGAAGATTGGAGACTTTTACATATAAATCGCGATTTTAAATGTACATAGCTACATATGCAACGAAAGTTACCTGTAAATTTGTATCAAAATATTTTATTTTCTTCATTCGAAGTTACATGTGAATTAGTTTTAAACATTTGTTTTTTACTTATAAGCACGTTTTGTTTTGTTTTTTTAGATTGTTTAAATAAAGTATGAAAATT
Organism: Tricholauxania praeusta; assembly: GCA_949775025.1. Lineage (NCBI taxonomy): Eukaryota > Metazoa > Arthropoda > Insecta > Diptera > Lauxaniidae > Tricholauxania > Tricholauxania praeusta. The sequence continues at coordinate 1,977,782 of OX459028.1, read as the reverse complement.
GTCTTAAAACTGAAACTTCATATGGGCATTTCCGCCAAAAGGACAACCGGTTAAAACCAGTGCAAAAGGGTTAAACCATAAGACAACATAATCGCATATTTTTTTTTTGTTGGAAAGGTTGTGTAGTGAAGGAGGGACATGTATATTTTTTTTTCAATAGTAGGCAGTGCCACGCCTCTAACGGGAAAAACCTTTCCACGGCTAAACTAATGGACCGATTTGATTGAAATTTGGTTAGGAGATAGAATGTTCTATAAAAAAGGTTAGTAGATACTCGAAGTCTTTAAAGTGGGCGTGGCACCGCCTCTAATGTAACACGACTGAGTCTCTTCACCAATTTTGATCAAATTTGGTATGGAAACAAACTGATTCCTGCGAAGAAAAATTTGTTTTTAGTAGGGCGGTTCAAGCCCCTTACATGAAAAACGTTTTAACAGCAATAAGACAAGTTATATATTCTTTTAGGAAAAATATCTACTTCTTCCTCTTTTCTTTATTAAAATTGATCTAACTAATTTATTTGATAAATATAAGCCTTAAATTCTTATTTTTAATAACTGCATATATGTATCTTAAATATTAAAGTCGTTTTGAAAAAATACTAAAGTTAACCAAAATTGAAAAATATGTCCCGTTCGATGGATACTAAGCCTTGTAAGAAAAAAAAATAATTAAGATTTTGCAATCAAACAAAATCTAATAAAAAATTATATTATTCCATAATATTTTAAAATTAGTCGCATTAAAAAATGTTGCCAGGTTTCGCTGACTTCCGCTTTTCTATAGATGGCCATGAAAAACACTTCCGTTTTTATCCCGTTCGAATGGCTTTTTTATTACCTCTATCTTGGAACCAGTACTACGTCGTGCATCAACTTTACCACTAAATATAGTGCTACCAAAGGGCTATTCCTTGAAGTGTTTTACTTTGACTTTAATTCCACTTTAAAAGTGTACTTCCGTCCCGTTCAACATGAGAGAAATGCCTATATTCGAATATAAGCATGCAAATATTAAATTTTCCGGTTGGATTGTTTTTCAGCCATCCAAACTCCGTCTAAGCGAAATTTTTTTCAGTTATCCGAACTCCGCTTGAGTGAAACTTTTTTTCAGTTATCCGAACTCCGCTTAAGTGAAATTTTTTTTAGTTAACCAAACTCCGTATAAGTGAAATAACCGCTTAAGTGAAAAAATTTTTTTGTCAAATTGCCGTTTTAGTTAAGCGGGTTCGACTGTATATCCCAAAACTTAGGGGAAAAAATATCATTCTTCGTAAACCTGCGAACGGCGCAATCAGTTTGCAATTTTCTATTTCAATTCATATGGAAGCAATTTTTTTTTTACTAAAACGCAAAAAAAATCTGTCTTTCGTTTTTCTGTTTTTTCATAATAAATTGAACATTAAAGTAATTAAGTTTTCAAAATTTTTGAAAAGTTTTTTTTGCTGAGTGGGCTTAGTAAAATAAATAAAACTGCATCATGTAGTTTTATATACTTTACTAGAGCAGTGGTATTCAGATGAATAGTTGCCGGGATGCATCCTAAAGTGTTATTATTTAACATCATTTTAAAAAAATTACTTCTGACCAACGAATTTGGCTAAATTTATTTGTCATGGTGTAGATACTTTTATAATGTTAATAATGTTGCAAGGTAAAGTAGGTATTCAGACTTTTTGAACAAAAATTATAATTTTTCTTTTGAGATCCGAATAAAAGTTGTGCCTAAAAGTATGCTACTAAATATTTCTGCTGACTTAAACACAATTTAAGTATGCGGGATCCAAACTTTGCTGTTTCCATTCGAAAAGCTTTTTATAGGAGCTTCAGCGATCCATTTATTATAAACAACTTCACAAAGTAATAAATTTCGAAATTCATTGAAGAATTTTTGTTGTACTCGTAGCAGTGTTACCATATTCACAGTCTTAATTGCAAATTACAGTTTTTTGTTTAAATAAAATTAGTTTTTTTTTAATGAAATTAAAATTAATTATGAACTTTTTCGTACGATAAATTTTACTTAACCAGAAATCTCCTCGTTTCTTAAGGGTCACATTTCTTATGTTGAAAATACAGTTATTTCTTTTCTAATTTACAGTTTTTTGAGAAAAAAATCTGGCAACAATGATTCGTACATAAGAGTACCATGAACTTAGAAGTTGTTACACTTTGATTTCCCAAAAAAAATCATTCTGAAAATCAGCCAAGTTATGTACTGAGACGCCGAACATTCTTTTAAAAAAAGGCTACGAACAGTTAAAGGGAAACAATTTTTATGATTATAAAAACTTCATCAAAATGTGAAATTATAAAATTAGGGTTTGTCTATTATTATTATTATTATTAATTTATTTAGTTATAATTAATTATAAAAAAATAGTCAAATGTCTATTATTTACATTTGAGTATATGGACCTTTGGTTAAATTTACATCTTTAAATTTTGTATAAAATTGTTTTTCCAAAACTTTTAGCCGCAATTCTACTAACGTGCACCGCTTTATTCCCATTGCTGCAAAGAAATTTAGATTTCAAAATTTTTTATTGGGTGACTTGGTTGGATTGTACTTTATTGTCCTCGGTCGCCTTTCGCGGATGAAGCGAAAGCGAGTACTCAATGCAAACTCGTATGGACTGGAATGAATAGTTTTCTTTACCTACTTCCATAGGTAAGGTAAGGTGATGTTTAAAGTAGAATGTTTTCGTTAAACAAAAAAAAAAAGCCTGAGACATCAATTACAGAACCTTCTTTATTTAATTTGGTTGAATTTTACTGCCCACGATCAGTTTCGGACGAATTTTGAACACTTGTGGCCTTAAATTCAATTAAAAAAATTTTTTTCTTCCATCTTGTATCTTCTTAACCTTATCCACTCTACCACCGCGAAGAAACATATCGATCAATCAGAGTCAAAGTTAGAGAGAAGAAGTCATATTGCGATTAGTTCCCTTACACAGAGAGTTAGTGAATCTGCCAATTCTTAATGAGCTAATACCGTTGTGACTTAGTCTAATAAAGAACTCATCGCAAAAACCACAAATATCTAAACAATTTTGAAAATTTAAGAGTAAACACTGCAAACACTCGAATTGGTTGGAATTCGAGTGTAGAAGTCAAGGAGATGATAGAAATCGCTACTAAAAACTAAATCGTTAATACGTTATGTAGGTTTTTTTATTCGAAAAAACAAAATAGCAATTGCACAACTCAAAATATTGTCATGTATTTATGTAGAATGATTTCGTCATCAGTCATTTTGCCTAATTTATTATCTTATGTTATCATTAAAGTTAGGCCCATTAATTTCAATGTAAACTAATCAAAATTAAATACCATTTAAATAATTATTAATATAAATTATTCGCAACAATTTTTTGTGGTACTCGTAATGTGTAAACATTAGCTGGTTATTAGTTTTAATTAACTTTTAGTAATTTTTTTCGCAGTTTAAATTTATATGACATATGGGAACGTTTATTTTATGTTTTTTTTTTAAGAGAAATAACTCAGTTTTGTAAGAAAAATCTATTTTACTTGATGATCATGTAATACGCTACGTGCTCGCATAATTTGAATTGTGGCATATTGTGGCTGAGTGTAATTTTTATGTTTATAGATAATATTTTACATATTTTTTCGCAAAGACCACAAGGAAATTACACAACTTTAGATAGACGCACCTTGTTGTTTGTCGTAAACCAACTATATTTTATGAATGAAAAAGTATTTCAAGGGTAACTCCTGGTAAATACATAAACGACTCAAAAGCAAAAGAAAATAAGAAAAAAAAAGAATGAAAATAGAGTAAATTCAATGAGTATTACTCGTGCAAATTGTTAATGTGGGAAAAATAACATAGTTGCAAATGAAAACAATACTGCAGAAAAAAAAAACAATTAAAAATGGAATATACATAAGTGCCCCAGCTGGAAAAAATTTGTCGAAGAAACTGCCACGAAAAATATTAAAGCTATGGCCCGAGCAAAATAACTACTCAATTTTTTAGTTACAATTCTACCATTCTGTTCTTGCAGCATTGCGGGGAACTGGAGTTAAATGTCTGACTGATATAGATTTTTATGACAAGTCGTACTCTGGTAACTGGAAACAATGCAAAGTGAACTGCTAGACGAAAAGTCGTAAACCTACCATCGTTAAAAGCGAAAATGCTTACCACTGGGCTCCCTAAAGGATTATATTCTCCAAAATATTTCTTAGCTCTATTCAAGTAACTGTGCTATACATCTTATGAAAATTTTATATTCAGCAACCACTTGTATTGAATCTTGTGTTTAAAGTTTCGTATGATTCTACTTTAATATGAGGACAAGAAAAGTGTATTTTACTCTTGTCCTGAAGGCCTTAGTACAGTAATGATTGCAATACAAAAACAGAAGTTTCCACAAATTAATGTATCTTATAAAACTTACAAAAAATCAGAAAAATAATGCAAAAAAATTATTTTGAAGCGGTTGGAAACGGAAAATATCAGACTTAAGAAAATAGATATACATATCGTCACTCTCGGGTAAAAAGGCCCTAACTCATTTTTTTCCGAAATTTATTTTTTTGTCGATCCTAAAAGATAACTCTCAAATGCACGTCAACTCAAAATTTTGACGTGATATTTCAAAACATAGCAGACTTACATCCAATTAAAAAAAGACCCTAATATGAAATTTTGAAGTTTTTTATGCAGCTTTTTCGTCCTCCTGTAAAATTGCAAAAACATGAGTTAGGGCCTTTCTACCCGAGAGCGACGATATGTAAATATCAGATAAAAGAAATTTATTGGAAATGAGTGGAAATGATATATGTATTCCACTAAAGAGGTCAGAGACATATACTTTGAAGGATAATATTAGTGCTGTACAATGTCATTAATTAAAACGTGTAAAAATATTTTCCATAAGCATGGCGTACATAGCTTTTAATACATGTATGTTCAATGAAATAGCGCACTTACAATTAAAGTGGCGAAAAAAGAAATAGAAAGCCGAATCGTTATTGCTACACATAAGTATTTTGGCCCTTTTTAGTTTAGTATTTAGGCTTTAAAATTGTTGATCCTGTGTTATTTTCGATATATATTTCCGATGACATTTCCTACAGTGTATGTCCATAATACACATGCAGATTAGCTTACACACTAACACAAAAACCACAATTTTTTGAAGACGAGCCTCAAATAGTGTCCGACATGCGGCAAAAATGTTTTGTACCTCGACAAGTTGTTTGGATTGCGCCGGTGAGTTACCAAGAAATGTTGATGTTTACAGAACAAACACTTCACTACGAAGAGCCATTGCAAACGAGACACTTAACTCCCCAAATTGAAATTGATAATTTTGAAATGTTTAATCTTTTGTTAAAACTGTAGCTGGTGCCAATTTACAAAAAGAAAAAATGAAAAAAATTTGAAGACCTAATTATCTGTTTACTTGTGGTGCGCATACAATTTTTATGTTTCCACAAAAGCTTTTGCCAAGCCAAGTTTACGATGTTGTACGCTAATTCGAAGCTTTGGCGGGAAGTTTTTTTCTGTTATCAATTTAGTATTTTGTATTAAGTACACGCTAAGTATGAGTAACAAAGTGTTCGACGTAGTCATATATAAACTTGGCTTCTAGTGGAGTAACTCATCCGGAAAATGAAAAATATAAATTGACTGCTATGCTGGGAAACTGAGTTATTAGACGTTGGAGCATTGTGGCAACAGGTGTTGGCATATAATTGTTTAAAACGACTCGAAAAAGTGTTTTTTAGAACTTTTATCTATAAGGGACTTAAAGCTTACAAAATTTCACAGAAAATAAATTAAACGAATAAACTTAAGTGAAGTGCAGGCGTGGAGTATTTTGCGGCTTTTAAAAAACAAAGCACTTTAAAAATGTCAAACTTTGGTTGTGTTATCTTGATTGTGGTCAGTGTAAATTCCAAAATGTGAAATTAGCAGTGATTTAAAGTGTTGTCAGTCTTCTGATTGTAATTTTTTTTTTCTAGTGTTTTATTAGTGCCGTTTTCGTAGCGGCCGATGATAAAATCGAAGATCGTTCTCTAGAAACTAAAACTGATTTGGATACTTCTGCTACTTCAGCAAAACGTAAGTTCAAAAACCTTGTTGTTTTGTTAAGAATCCCAACTAACTCTCAATAAACGAAAGGCTATTTCCATGTAACTGTAAATGTTCCTTTAAAAGTTCGAAATAGTTTAAAAGTACTCTTCAGAAATGTTGATACAAATTCAGTATAAATAACTTATACTTCGAGATCATTATAATAGTTTGGTATATATAACAAAATAATAGAAAATGTAATCATAATTCTAGAAAAGCTATACTAGATATTCAAAAATGTTCAAACAGAATCTTGTAAAAAATTCTAATTCCATGAAAAATTTTTAGTTATAGGAGTAACATTTGTGAGGTTAAAAGTTTGTTTTTCAACGTTCATTCAGCTGTTTGTTTGCCAAGACCTAAAGAGTTGTACCTTGACGTCTCCGATTTTTTTTGGCAGGCAGTTCTTGGCTAGTCAAGAACTTACAATAAATCATTTCAGCATACGTTGATTTATTGCTGCGAAACAATTTTTTAAAACTCATGATAAAGTTAAGAATCATTTTTATAAAATTAGTTATCGCTCTAAATAATAGCAGAAAATAAAATGTATGGAATTGGTATGCTTTTCAAAAAACCTGAATATTGCCCTAGTCTTAGTATATTTTTTTACACAGAGAAAACGATTTATTTGTATAACTCTAGATTTGGTAATAATTTACAAATTAAATATTTGATATATCGGTCATTTTTTTATAAACCTCACACCAATTTAGATTTTGACATTTTAGAATCGCCCGAAATTTTTCAGTTTCTATATATAAAATTACTTGGCACGTATATCTGGATAAGGATTTTATATTTTTTTTTCGAAAATATTCATATATGAATTTTCGATAATAAGCTAGATTTTCTCAAATCTTCTCATACTTGAAGTCTATTATCTCCAGTTTTACTGATCGGATCAATGTCAATTTTGTTTTTTAATTTAATACTTTATAACTTTAGCTTTCGAAGGGCATGAAGAAAATTTTTTTTTTGCTGTCAAAAAATGAAAAATATTAACAGTTTAATTGCTTAAATAGCCTTAGCATACTTTCCCCTCAACTGAAAATAATTTTTAAAATCTCTATTAGATCCGAATTACACATTTTTGAACAAAAAAATCTTCAAAAAAAAAAAAAAATTGTTCTTGTTAACTTTAATTCAAAATAAAAGTGATTGATTTCTGAAAGGATTAGCGAGATCTAACAATTTTTTTTAAAGTTTTTAAGTAAAAAATTGATTTCATCGTGGTGAAATAACGATATCTTATTAATTCAGGCTCTAAAAACAAACAAATGAATTGGTTTTGGAGGGTTTAAGAAAATAGTAATATTTCGCATAAATAGTTTAAAGAACAACACATCCAGATTACACATATATGTATGTATATGGAACATGCCCCAGGAAATTTTCCCATTAAACTGAATAAAAAAAGTTGCTCACCTGTTCAAAAATAGAATTCATTAAATTTTCATTATGTTAATGATTGTAACGAAGAATCACTTTACTTTATAATAACAAAATATTAAATTAGCGCACGTGCATTTAAAACTCAGGGTGTGACTTACTCTAAATAATTATCGTTTGCATATGCAAAGGTGTACAATTAAATATATTACGTATTTGCATATAATTAGCCATGAATCATAAATGAAATCATATATTAAACTTTGAACTGAATCACACAAATATGTCAATCAACCGATATTATCTCATATCAATAAAATATAAAATATCATATTTCAAACACCTAGGAATTAACAAGACGGTACATTTTACAAAAATATTAATCTAAATTTTTATTGATTTTTTAATCCACAGTACTCAATTTAGGAGGTCTTTTTGGCCAGCAAAATCCCGGCTATGGATATGGCTATGGCAGTGGCTCATCATACCCGAATAACAATCGACCCACCTATTATCGGCCCAATTATTATCCCACCACTGGCGGTAACTATCCCACCACTGGAGGTGGTTACTATCCTTCAACAGGTAGTTACTATCCAACCACCGGCAGTTACTATCCAACCACCGGCAGTTACTATCCAACAACCGGTGGTTACTATCCAACAACTAGCACATATCCCAACACTGGTTGGACTGGCACGCAATATCCGAATACAGGCAGCGGCTATTATCCAAGCACTGGTAGTGGTTACTATCCAAATACTGGCAGTGCTTACAATCCGAATACGGGTACCAACATTTTAGGCGGAGCAGGCTATGGCGGTTATGGTGGCTATGGAGGTAATGGTGGGTTACATCAGTATTCGGGTTATTGGAATCCAGATTATACGGGCCAACGTAATCGCGGCTATGGCTACCAGGCTGGCACAGATCGTTACGGCATTCCGCAACGTGAACGTGGCAGCGGCTACGGTGGAGATTATGGTGGCTATGGCCGCGATCGTGATCGCGACCATACTCGCGGTGCTTATGGCAGTGGATATCGTGGCTATGACTAACAGTTTGTGTGTAGTAAATTATTTCTGTCTATGTTGTCTATTTAATGTTTTTGTTGTTGTCTTTTATTAACATTAAAATTGTTTACTTATGAAAACTTAGAATTTACGCTTTTTGCATGTTTCGTTAATAATATTATTGTTTTTTCCTTAAAGTTTACGACGGCGGTTATCTCAATGAATGAATTAACTTTGATGACGCCGTCTTGTGGTTTTTAGCAACTTTAGCTCCCAGGCTACGCGACTGCAGATGATGCATGCCCAATTGAACGCTAATTTCGAGTGTCATGTAATAACCCGTATGACTTTAACGTAGTTAAGCTTTGTTATGCATGACGTTTTGACTGACGGCTGGTTGCGCGAATTATCAGTATGACAGAGTTTTGTGCTTTAATGCGATAAATGTGACAGAAGTCATGTATTATCCATGGGTGATTTGAAAATATCTTTGATTATCTATAGGATAAGTGATGAGATACTATTCAGTATTTTTTAGGTAAATCTAACTACTGTTTTAAAAAGTGATAATTTTTTCCATAATTTTTTTGATGAAAATTATATTTATAAAAATTAAACAGAACCACTTTATTTTATCTTAGTTATTTGAACCAGACTATGGGTCACTGAATCTGAACCCGGTGTCTATCATACGCCAACATATAGTACATAATAGGTGATTTGATGACATTTTCCCAATAATTCTAGAGTTAACTAATCGATTTTGAGGATTGCTTGTGTTACATATGAATGCATTGCCATTTAAGAAAATTTTTAATTCAGAGCATGCCATATTTTTTCGAATATTTTGCTGTATTTCCATGACGAGTAATCTAATTTGAGTGAATTTTGTAGCAAAAATTTTTTGAACAATAGTTGCTAATTAAATGCAGCTGTACTTAGATCAATGGGGCTATAAAACTATTATAACAATGTTTAAGCTGGAAATGTTCAATTTTAGTCGCTTAATTCTCAAATATGTGAAAAAAATATTTATTTTAAAATTTAGTAAAAGAGTCGTATGCAAGCAAACTTTTATTCATAGAGATGATGAGTTACCAATTCAACCTTACAGAAAATGTCAAGCACAAAAAATTGATGTTCATTGAGATGGTGTGATTCAAGTCTCTGCATTCGATAAAATTCGTACGATTCTTTTGATTTATACCATATATGTTTGTACGTACTTATGTATTTATTCTTATACTTATATGTTTAGTTACTAAAAATACCTAGAATTATTTTTGAGTGTGACTTTTTCACTAAGCCTAAGTGTATGCTTTAAGAATTCACCTTTTTATAACTCTCCTTGCTTTTGCTATAATTATAGTTATTCTGCTGTCTTCAGTAAGTAAGCAATTATCTTTAAATTTTTACTTTTAACGTGATATTAATTGCTTTTATTTTATCTCATTTTCATATGCTTTCTTTGCTACATCATCAGGCATTCCTTTGAAATCATTACTTTTTGGCTACAAATATTGATAAGCAGCAGAGGAAAACGCAAACCGGCGGAAGTTTAGCCGCAAGTTTAACAAAATTAAATTGAGCTCAAGCTGGTAACGCTTCGTGGCAATACATAGTCTTATTATTAACTTATCTTTAGATTTAAGTCTTTCATACCAAGCGCGGTTTGTTACTGCAACTGGTGGCGTTAACTCAAGCATGCAGTCGTAAATCGTTGCTGACGTCATAATTCATTGCTTTGGCAAACTCTTTTGGTAATGCTACTTGTCGGCTTGAGCTTTAGAATTTTTGTTTTTTGGTACTTTATGTAAACAGGGGTGGACTAACTCAACATATATAATTGCTGCATAGCTTAAAAAAAAAAATACTCTCAGTATAAGGTCCATCCTAACGTCAACTTTTTTACAACTTTAGTCTTGGTTTGTTAAGCTGCTTTTGTATATGAAAAATGCTACAACACGAACCACAAATACAACATCATCAACAAAGGCAGCAAGAGGAATTCAGGAAATTTATTTGCTTAAAACTCAAGAACGTTCAATGATGCCACAACGCACTGCCAACTGAAAAAATCAGTCAGACGCAACAACTTAAACTTTAACTCATATTAAAATTTTATTAAGTACTGTAATCACATTATAAGCCATTAAACTTAATTTTTTGGCTTCCTTCTTGATATGATATTAATTTTAATGTGTCAACTTACCTCATAAGTGACAGCAGCTACACTGAGAAAACGATTCGTTTGAATATAAAAAATTATATTTGATATAGAGCAATTGAATATTTAATAAAATGCTTCAAACCAACATTAACCACCAATTGATCCAAATAAAATGTGTTTGACTCAAATAAATATTTGGAAATCTCTATATCACATATATACTTGTTATACTCAAACAAATTGTTTTCTCAGTGTATTTGTTATTTAATAAACCTAATATTTTGATTAAGTTTTCTATTTAATTTCATCATGGTTTATTTTTTAATATTCATATTTTTGAAAACACTTTATTTTTATAATAAAAAATTAAAATTTAAGGCTTGAGTCATACATATCCAGTAATTTTGATTTAGTTTTTTTAAAGCAACTTGTATTTATGGGTCAGTAAATTATTTTGCGTCTCCCGTGGCGGCCAATGTTACCTTTTTTGACATTATATCTGCATTCTATACAAAATATATAGAAAATTATATATGCGCAAATATATACATATGTATTTCAAACTTCTACAAAAAGACGAAATTTACATAAAAAACCGATTCCAGTTGGCTATTTTAAACGCAGTTAGATCGATCAAACTTAATGGAACTAAGTTCTGAGTCGGGAATGGAAAAATGGCAAACTTTAAGCTTTATCAGAGATAAACTAATTTGTACTAAGTTTTAAAAATTTCAAATCATAAGCACGTAAGGTTTTGTTTTTGGGAATACCATTTATACAGTAGACAATTTAAAATCAACGGTTTTCATTATTTTACATAAAAATCGAGGAAATGTTTAATTTCTTGCGCAACTTCAAATAATAAAAAAAAAGTAAGAAGTCTTGGCATATTATCAATTAAGTTTAAAATATTAAACCCCATAGGAAATAAGAATTCACACATTTTTACGACATTTCTTACCTTATCCAGCTACACTCAGCGAAATCGGTTGTGAAATTGATCTTATATCCGCTGAATGGTAATGAAGTTACCCATATATACATATGTATGTGCATATGTATTAAAACTAACATAATAAGCTAAACTTGGGCTTTTCTTAAAAATTTATTTTTCTGCAACATTTAATGGGATATCTAGAATAAGCGTGCCGTTTATCTAGCTAAGTCTGAGCACAAAATTCATGCTGACCAATATAATTTAGTAAGATATAATATTGCTAAATGAAACTTTAATATTTCTTAATGTCCCTAAGATTTCCTCTAGTAAGCGCTGGTGCTTAAAGTTTTGGGCAGCTATTTCAGTTCTTTGTCGAAAGGAATATATTGACATCATTAGCAATTTAATGGCAACAGAATAAGAAAAAAATTTTTAAGAATATAATTTAATTAGAGACGCTCTGCATTAGGTCTCAGCCAAGTGCCTTCAATTATTCAATTAAGTTTTTATCAAATCAAATTGTATTAACGAAAATGTAAACGCAATTACCTTTAATAAACACATCTTTATTTACTGTTTCACTTGGTGTTTTTGTTCGTCGCCGCTTAACTTGCGATTTGCATTTGGCTCAATCTAAATGAAATTTGTTTCCAATTTTGTTTGCATTTCTTTTATGGTATTTGTTTTTTGGCTTCTTCATCAAACATTTTTATTTGTTGTTGCCAAGTTGTTAAAATTCATGAGCGATTTTCGTGCGTGTGCACATATTTTGCGCCGAATTGTTTGCATTTTGATAATTCAAGTTTCTTAGCGGCTTAGAGTTTTTAATTAAATTACAATTTTGCATTTTTTTTAATTGTTTAAAAATGTATTTAGTGAATAACAAAATGGGATTTTCATATGAAATTTCATCGTTTGGCAATACATTCTATTGTAGAAAAGGTCATTTGGGTGAAAATCAGTCGTGGCCTAAGAGATAATCCTCCCAATGTGTACACAATGAATTAAATACCTTATGTCAATTATTCAGACATTTTAAATCCACACATGTTCAATGCCTAAGGTCATTTATTAAAAACAAGTGTTTCCTGTGCTCAAATGGTTGATCTTATGGCTAAAACTGCATTGACTGTATTTTGCATCTAACATTTTACCTAATTAAAGCTTACCGGTGCAAGTTATTTTTCTTCTGGTCCGTGTGTTTCAAAGCACATTGTATTTGTTTATATATTGCTATTTATATATGCTATTTTTTTAACAAACCGTATTTTTTTTTTTTGATTGTTTATTTTTGTGTTTGAGCCACGTATGAAAATTTTTGTATCTTTAAGTTAATTGATTTCGGTTTGGTTCATCGACAGTGAAGTCCACTGCATATATTAAGATTTGGTTATTTATTCAAGTTATTTGTTATGAGCAAAAAATATATATTTGGTAAAAGTTTACATGCTGAATATTTTAAAAACGTCGTATTTAGGTTGAAAGAAATATCAGTTTGTTATATTATTTTATTTGTAGATTGTAGATAGTACAGTGCCCCTCGATTTTCACGACAAATAAAAACAGGGACTGTTGCGATAATCAAGGCTTTCGCCATTATTGAGGTTTCTTTTTTGTACTGAAAATGAGATAAAAAAATCATACATGTATATTTATATTTAATTTATAAACGTAAACATTTTATTTCATTAGTAATCAGACAAACAAAAGTCAGCATTAATACGAACTCAAGCAAAAATATTTGCGGTCTTTTTAGCGCTATTCATTGTAAATCTTTAGTGGTTACATATGTTGAAAATAAGCAGAAAAAGCTTTTAATCTTGTTCAAAAAGAAAGATATTTCTTATCTTAAATTATAATTATTTGCAAAAGTTCTTTCAAATTTTGCCGCGTCATTATGCTGTTCAAAGAAATGGTATTTTCCTCCACCCATTGCAAACAAATTTCAAATGATCGAATGGCGGTTATGGTTTAAATTTTTAGAATGATTCTTAGATGATCTTCAATTTCGATTTCCTCTTCTGAACTTAATGACCAATTCTTGGTTCCAGCTCACTTTATTTCCTTGGATGCACTCACGTAGCTCGTATATAGGAACCGAAATTTCTGACTCAATTGCTGAAACTAAATGTCAAATTGTTTACAAGTCGCGCTTATCGAGTTTGAATATTTTAAAATGAAATCATTTTTATTGCCACAATTATAAGAAATTACTTATCAATTTAGGAAAATACCACTAAGCAAAAACTTGATATTAGAAAATTTCGATATTTTTCATATCGTGACATCTCTATTAGAGCTCACAACATCCAATATAATCATAAAAACTGAAATTTTACTCCAGACGGATAAAATTATTTAATTGTATATAGAAATTTGTTATCAATTAACAAATATTATATTTGATGTAGGCGAAATACTTATATATACATTTAATATTAGATTAATATCATTAATATTAATAGAATAATATATTAATGTTTAACATGTTAGATAACACGTTGCATCGCAGAATTATTAATATTATTGAATCAATTTTATATATTGGAATAACTACGAAATGATATTTGGACCCGAATAATTGCATTGTCACAAACAAATATTTGTTGATATTAATCTAATTATGTACTTGACAGAAAAACTATTGTGAAATCATTTAAGAGAAATATTACTAACTATTCAAAAAAATATCATGTTTGGACAAATTAACAAAAATATAACTTCCAATTAAGGTCATACTGAACCTACCAAAATGTTTATATATTAATAGTCAATTATGTGGTAATAGTTACCTAATTATAATTGGGTAATGACTTCGAAATAATATTTTGGTTCAAACAAATATTTCTATGTTCCCTTGTTAATAATTACCAAATAATGGATTTGGCGGAAGAAATATTGTTTTGTCGTTAATGTTTACATTTGTCAACATCGATGTAGAGAAAAACCGATGAGCCAATAACGGATATTTTAAAATATCGATTCATATGTAAATCGATATTTTCCAATATCATCACACCCTTTTACTGGACGCCGTTAGAGCTTACACAATCATAAATACCTAAGTTGCATACCAAGCCGAAGATAATTAAGTTCTGTTTTATTTAAATATGAATTCATAACGACGTGAATTGAAGTTAAATAAAAATGGGATTACCAAAATACATTCGACCCAATTTAATTTATTTAGCAGATATTATGTTTGGCCCAATAAAAATATAATATTTTTTCACAGTGTGCATTTCAGCTTGTATGGAAGGTATTGCAAATTGAAAACTTAATTAAAAACTACTAATTGTACAACCACGTGTACATTATACGCATTCCTAACTGCATACAATTGCGTCCATTTAACAAAATCCACAACTTGGTACTTATAAGTTCCAAGAATAGAAATTTAAGTGTTCTCTATCCCGTTCATATTTTGCGAGTAGCTTGATACAAGCAATGTACATCCACGCATCAAGTTTTACAACTGTAGCTGTCATAGATGTCAATATGTAGCGTTTTTAACGTTTTAAGCATTTTTATTGTAACTGAAGTGCCACGCCCCGTTGTCTAATCCTATCCATATTTTTCTTAACTGCAATTTATAGCTTTTTTTTGTAATAGTATTTTTTGTTTTTTTTTGCCACGGGTATGGTGTATGCGCATCGATATCTCGTTCTCGTCCTCGATCACAATAGAATTAATTTTTATCGGTTCTCGGTAACGTACTACATATATTAAAGTGAAGTAAAATCAAAAATCGAAATTTTTTGTGTGAATATCCACTCTGTAATACGTAGATACATGAGCAGTTAACAAAAAATTCCATTCGAATAAGACCTTTTTTTGTTTATATTTATTGCTAGCATAATTTTTATATTTTTCGAATTTCGTTTTTCCGTTTAATTTCCTTTCCAGCGAACTTGATATTTTCGCTTGGATAAAAAGCAACCTAGAATATAAAGCTTTAAGATACAAAATTTAAAAATGTATATATGCATATTTATGTATGCATAACCCAGAGAATTTTTGGAAAAAACAAAACTTAAACAAATCAATGTTTATCGTAAAATAAAAATACACATCACATAAAATTGGACACAACATTATGTAGCAGTTTCGACTCCTTTAAATCAGAATTCTTGTCACTAAAATTATCTGAGCAACAGACAAAAAAGAGCTCCTCCTTTTGCTTTTTAAATTCACATTCCTCAGGATAACCTTTTGTGTGCTTAACAAATGACAACATAAACAGACGCAAACAATAAAAGGACAATGGCAGCACAAAACAACTACACTGCAATCAAAAGATTTCCTGGTCACAGATTCACATCACGTTGCCTGACAAAAAGTAAATACATTTGCCGCGCAAACCGATTGAACATCGTATGCGGCACACTGATGCCAGAGTATGTTTTACTGGACGTGAAGTACATGCCGTTTCGAAGTTTGCAGTGTCGAACCTGTACACCAGAAATGGAATTTTCTGGTCGAGGAGAAGCATTATTATCTAACTTAAAGGCTAAGATGTCAGCTCTAAGCAAACCAGAGTTTTAATAGTAAAAAAAATAACATTTTTTGACAGGCCTCTTTCATAAGTTGTGTAGAAAAACACAACGAAGGTCTGCTAAGCTGGACCGATTTCAAAATTGGATGTTTTGAATTTTCTTGGTTTCACTTGTTCGTCTTGCTTGCAGTAACGTACCTAAAGGGAGCCGAGGGGGAGGCAAAATGGTCTTCGTATATATGCTATTTTTATTGAAGTAAAACTGTGAACCTTTTTTTTTTATTTAGTAAGATATAAATAATATAAATTGAAGGGGACGTGTGATGATTTTGTTATTCAATTGTGAAATATATCTCATTTTGCTAGCGCTTTCGAGAAGTAAAAGTGTGGACCTTTTTTTTTGCTTAATAAACATTTTTCTTCAAATTATAAAAATAATTGTATGTAGGGGCGGCAACTCAACCATTCGACCCGGGTGCCAAACAAACTCCTTAAGTTGATTTGGAAACATTACATTACATTGTATAATTTCTAAGTCTGAAAGTATTTGAGAGTAAGGTAGGTATTGTACAAAACCAACAACTTTCAGATTCATCAAAAATATATTGAATATTAAATAATTTATATAATAAGCTAAGTGCAGTTTTGTCATATCAAAACTAAACCGTAAGTGTTGTGACGAGCAGATTGAAATAACTTCATTTTAAACTGCCAACTAAAATTTGACTGCTGAGTTTTGCAAATTTCTGGCATCACTTCAATAAAGTGGCCTAAAAGTCTTCTGCTTAGTTTCATTACCGTCGCTGAAGGTCAGCCGAAAAATGAATGTGTTCGGCGAAATCAATTGCGTGTACTAAAAATGCCTCTGCCACACTTTACTATTGCTTAACTTTTGTTGTAGTTATTATTACGATTAACAGATAAGGCTGAAAATGATATAAACAACGGTAAAATAGGGCAAGGTCTTGTGAAACTCCAACTGTTAAGAAAGGAAAATTTATGAAGGTGTTGTGTTAAAAGCTGAAGTTTAGTATGTTTGTTGAATTTTTGACATTTTGCAGTTTAAAGAACCCAAGTATACCTATTTACTTTAAATGAAAACTAAGCCAAGAAATAGCACAAAAGTTCTTACATCTTAAATGAAATTCTTATGAAATCATCAATGTGCCCAATTCTTACTCAGTGTATAACTCAGTCTTTTCAATTTATATAAATTAAATAAACAAAAATATTTATTAAATTGTACTAAGTACAAATTGCTTAAATCAATAAAAAGTCTGCACTTAATTGTGCTCGCATGCCAAAAAGCGGTAAAGTTAAAATAAAACTTGTTAATCGCAAAAATTTAAAGTCAAAAAAAGGTGAGATTTTCTTTGGTCTCATAAATAAATCCGAGTAAGATGATAAAACGTATACTATAATATAATCGTATAATGTACGATTGAAATAAACACATTTTGCGTCTTTCCTCTTGCAACCGTAGAGCGCAATTTCGACATTTTTTTAAAAATATTTCCATGTACCGGTCCGGACATGAAATTTTTTGCTTGCAATTTTTCTATGTGTGATTTTTGGTCTGGTTTTTTTTGAGTTGTATTGCTAAAAATTTAAGATATAGCAACAATGCATTTTAGAAAAAAAGACAGCCGCTTTAACACCCAATCCTTGTGTGCCAAAAACTACTGAAACACTTTTGATGGGAGTCTTTTTTATAAGTTCTTTTCAGCGATAACAGTTTCAGAAATATCAGATTGGATTTTTTTTTTTTAAAAAATGTTCCGTCGGTAGATATGCCATTTATAATTTGAGAATGATTGACGAACATTGACCTCTAAATGTAATATACATTTCTGGCTTATCCAAAAATTAGATAATAACGCAGAGGCGTCACACGCAAAACATTCCGGTAGGCAGCGCCACATAACATTTACCATTTGCAAAGCGATCTGTCAACACGTGACATTGGCGCACAGTTAAGAACATTAGCTGCGTTCCAGTACAATGATGCTTTAGTACAATTCACAGGTTTTTATTGGTTTTAGTCCAAAAAGCGTTCCTAAAACCTGTAAGTGAGAATGAAAATGAAAGAGTATTTTATGTTCTCTCTGTGTACGAAGTTACAGGTTGTAGTCAGAAGAATATTCGCTGGTAAATTCATGAAAATTGTCAAACTATCAGCTGTTCTGTGTGTGTTGTGCAATATTAAGTTTATTTTGACTATTTTTATTTTCCATTTT
Source organism: Tricholauxania praeusta (assembly GCA_949775025.1). Lineage (NCBI taxonomy): Eukaryota > Metazoa > Arthropoda > Insecta > Diptera > Lauxaniidae > Tricholauxania > Tricholauxania praeusta. Next base: position 1,959,421 of record OX459028.1, on the reverse strand, counting down.
ATTCTATACGCAATTTATTGTTCAACTATATTCAATTTAAGATATTAATTTATTTTCTGTGCCTTGAAAGTTTGTTCCAACTACATTCAAACATTTTTGACGTTCATCCTCAGATTAAAAAATGAGTTTTTTTCCATTCCTATATTTCTTACATTTTTCCTCTTTCACAGAGCGCAATTTGCTTACTCTCTCGTGTTTGACAGTCTTATAGGACTTAATGTCTGAACAGAATTGGGACATGCGATTGATCTTCTGTGTCAAATCGCACCACAAAACAGAATTTGTTCTATTTCTCTGCGATAAATTTTGTAGTGTCACTTAAAACGTTTAGGAAAAGTCTGGACGATATTGGACCTCCCAATTTTGTTAAAGCATTAAGTCCAAAAAGTTCTGGAACGAACATATTGAGTTTCGTGGACAACGTTTATTTCAATATCACCATATCAACAATTTATGCAAATTTCTTAATCCGGCCCTGCATCTGGTAATGTTCAAACCGATTTGGGGAGTCCAACTCGATTCAAAAAAAGAAAGTTCAAAAGTGGGCCAAGACATCCAATTAGGAAATTAGTAAAGTCCATGAGCCAATTTCATTCCCCACAATAAATAAGAGTAGTAGACTGTTTTGCAAAGTTGTAATTTTTTTACGTTCACTTTTTCTAGTTGTTTTAAGCAAAAAATTGTATCCTATCTCAGAGCCTTTAAATCAGACCAGACTATGCGCATTCAATTATTCAATTATGTAGGCATATTGAATGTTCCCTTAAAATATAAATTCAATTTTGGCTCAAAACGAATTTTCTATAAATACATCTAGTCATAAATTTTCATATGAAATAAAAAATTAAAGATTTCGTCTAGTGAATTTCACAGATTATATACAATTTTTGCATTAAAGTCTAAATTGTTGCTTTATATGCAGTGCGCAATTTATTTCAGATGCCGGTTTTTTATGGTTTTTTTATTAATGAAAACATTTCCATAAAGTTTTCATGCTTTGCGTGTGTTGTAAATCTTTATATTGAACCATGAATTTTATTTTTACAAAATACGGTGGCACAAAATTTCATTGCCTATATATAAAGCGCATAATGAAGACAATGGCCGAGTACATTTCATTAAAAATATTTTAATTTTAGTGAAAACTACGGATTACATATTATAGTATAGGGCAGGCCCATGCGCAAGGGGGGGGGTTTTGGGGGTTCAAACCCCCCCCCATTGGGAATTTTCCCACATAGGTTTTTATTAACATATGAATCAAAAATTAAAAAGACACAACAATTTTTTTTTTTTGTTAAATGAAAGAACTAAAATGCCAATAAATCGTCGGAGCCCGAATTTTTCATTTACGACAAGATTTGCGATCTCCAGCTATTTTTGAACCAAAAAACACGATTTGGGGCAGCTGCGCGTCGCTAAGGCTAAGTAACACGAGCGTTTTTTCAAATGCGCGTTTAATCATAGCTCCGGCATCAATAAAATCAGCTTCAATAAAATTTCATGCACAAATCTATTCACGCCATATAGTTCAATTTTGCAAGATAGTTCACGTGATATGTGGATAAATTAAGTTCAACTTAGGCGTCGACGCATTGCCGGACAAGACATAAAAAACGCTTAGTGTTATGGCAACTTTTCCTGTGACAACAGCAACAAATGAACGCTCCTTTTCAGTGCTATGTCGTCTAAAGATATACCTCAGATCAGGGACAGATTTACATTTTTGGTCCCCTAGGCTTGTAAAGAAAATGGTGCCCTAGTTTTTTTTTATATTGATTTATTATTTGAAATACTGTTTTCTTGATTTTTTAACAGCAAAATCCTTGATAATATCGTCAAAATCGATTTCATGTAGTAGATCACTTTCAATGCAAAGTATTGATAATGCATCCAATCTATCCTGCTTCATCACAGTACGACAAGGATTTTTAAGCTCTTAGTTGTGAGAATGATCTTTCTGCCGCACAATTTGTAACCATCAAACTCAAGAATATACGTAAAGCAACATCTACGTTTGTAAAAGCTGATGTTAATTTATTTTCCCACATTATTTTATATAAAATAGCTTGATTATGAAACTTATAAGTATTTTCCTTTTTATGAAAAACGTAGCGATGAAATTGATGAATTTCACCAGCAACTTCGGAATTAAGATCTTCTGGATATTTTGAAATCAAACATTGAGCACTGGTTTTAATATCGACTTCTTCATTTGTAATGCAAAGAAAATCAAATTGTTCAGAGATTTCACGGTAAGTCTTGCCTCTTAAGTCCATTTGTAATTGATTGCAATTAGTCTAATAAAACGTAAAAAGTATTTATTCGAAAATTTTCTTTTGGACTTAGTTGAACTTCGGGAGCATTGCCATCGTCACTCATTTTCGCTACATTTCGCAAAACGCTAAAAAGGCCTAAATTAAATTTTTCAAGCTAGAAACAAAAGCTAAAATAAAATTTATAATAAAACATGTAATTTTATATCAGATTTTCAATATCTCGTGCCCTCTCCGCGCTGATGCCCTAGGCCTCCGTCTAGAGTGCCTTCGTATAAATTCAGGACTGCCTCAGATCAACTATGTCCGAAGATCGGTTGAGCGGCTAAGCCTCGCTAAAAATACATCGCGATATCGAAATCAATGTGGAAAGAGTTTTGGACTAGTTTTTTCAAGTACTTCGCAGAATTAGCTACTTACGTAATTATAACTAAATATCGAATCATAACATAAACATATTTACATATGTATGTATTAATTAAATGTCTATTAGACCGGGTTGAATATAAAAAATGTGAAAAATCGAATTTTGGGACTGAATATTATCTATAATAAAAAAATAATTTAAAAATTTTTAACGTCAAATTTTTTTGCAAGAACGCAGTCTCTATTTTTCGAATAAATTCTAGCATCCATTCTGTGAAGGAATAAAAGTTACGAGCAAAAAACATGTTTTTAGCCAAAAAGGACCTTCAGGAGAATCAAAAGTGATCCATTGGTTTTTCTTGGAACGAAATCGTTTTTAAGAGTCTTTCTAATTTTTGAGTCGATGCCTGGCTGACTTTATTTTGCGTCATACAAATCGTTCCGGTTGAATGTCTATATTAAAAGTAAGCCGTTTTTTGACGTTTTTTATAAACACAATCTAACATGAAATGTCCAAGTTAAAAACCCCCCCCATGGATAATTCCTGCGCACGGGCCTGGTATAGGGCAATAATTTGGATGGGTTCGACCTAAATTTCAACTATTTTTTAGAGCATCGAAACTATGCAAGAAAATGTGAAATTCTCTTAATGTATTTGTTTCACTGTACATTAGCATTTCGTTGTCGTGAGGCTTCATTCACCCAAGAATGTTAACCCGTTGATTGGTTTTTTGCACTCTTTTGTAGCTGCTGCTTCCTTCGTTCACGTCGGCACCGCGCTTTTCACAACAGCTTACGTCATTAGACGTAAGGGTAACGCAGCGTAGTTGCAACATTTGTTTGTTTTTTTTTTTCATTTTATGACTTTATTTGTTTGGCGAATTATTTGTTGTTTCTAATCTTCGTTGTTTACATTTTGTTTGTTCAGTCAATAAACATGAAAGCGGCCACCACTTTTCAATAACGCAAGGCGTGGCATTAAATTCAATTTTATTGACTAAATATTTGTGGAAAATTGGAAAAAAAGTTCCATTTTAATTAATTTCGATTGTTAACAATGGATTTTGAAAAATACACATGAGATTTCGTGTATGTTTTTGTACTGTCCGGGGCTGATGCTCCTAAATTATGGAAGACTTCAATGCTTATTTATCTTTGAAATTATTTACATTCAGGCGGTATTTGAAGTTTGATCTTTTCATTGCGGCTATACAGCGGAAAAATACATAATTGTGATAAAATAAATAAGAAATTGTTTTATTCGCCACAGCCAAGTAAATCTGGTGTAATTTTATATGATGAATTTTATTTTTTAGTACCTATTTGGTGTTTTCCGATATTTGTTGATACAATTTTTGAATATTATGAGAGCCTGAACTTTCAATATTCTCTGAAAATAATATTATTGTAAGGCATGTGTATTAATTTATTGTAAACAGGCCAAGTCCAGTATATTGGTATCAAAACCGGCCAAGTCCACTTTCTTTCAAAACAAAATTTGATAATTACTATGTCAAAACTGGCCAAGTTCAGTTCATTGGTTTCAAAACCGGCCAAGTCCAAAATTGTTTTCTCAAAAACATATGCAAATAAAACTTGAAAAGTCTGATCTGACGTGCTTTGAGAAAGAAATTTTATAAGCTATTATGTGGGAAATACTTTTTAATTTTTCAATGAACATAGATGAGGATAAACGTTTTTCGTTGTTTGTCCAAAAGTATGAAAAATGGACTTGAACGGTTTTGCAACTGGGCGCCTCATATGTGCTTTAATTTTGAAAAATCTTCAGTTGTATTTACATTTTAGTTCTTAGCCAGTCAGCTGCGATAGTGTTATTTTCTTGGAAAAAGTGAATTTTTTCTTTTATTTTTTAAGATACGAGAATATTTTTGAGAAAAATTCCCTTAGCAAATATTGAAATTGCGAAATTTTATACTTCCAAAGCAAACAATTTGTCTTAGTCAGTCAGTCAGCAAAAGGCTTCTTTTGTATGGAATAGTTAGATGTTACTTTTTAGGGAGGTTTCATATATTCTTGAAATTTTAAAAGATATTTTTTTATTGTTCGCCGACGTTAGAAAGGGAATATATGTTCTGAATTCCATGTTTCCACAATAAATGGTTTACTCCACATCATTGACTCTCAATTAATCAGGATAAAGAGTTTTATAAAAAGAATATGGCCAAAGACATGATCCCAGAAGTTTCCATCTGCATCTCAATCAAAGGCAATATGCTTCGTTAAGCTGTCCTTCATGCCTACGCATTCTTAATTCGTGATTCATTCTAATAGACTTTAGATTTTTTGTCTCCCCTTATTTCCTTTGTCATCAGAAGTAAACAAAATTTAATCCCTTCAGCTCCCTCTCCAGTTACGTTTACAGAAAATTAGCTTTGCGACTGATATTATTCCGTTCAAAAATTGAACCACATTATTAGTTTATTTTTATACCAAAATTTAATTTTGCTCAAGAAGTCTCATCACATCGAGATAAATTCAGAGCATTTAGCAATTTACATCACTAATTAACATAAGGAATTTTAATATCCATTTGAAATTCAAAACAAAACTGACATCTGGAGCAGCAAGTTGTGGTAGAAAGAGAAAAACGCAGATATCCATCTCTGTCATTCAAAGCAAAATGCTAATTAAATTCAGTGTTAGAAGTAATTTTTATATCTTTCGCAAACATCTGGCTGTGTAATTTGCATGAAAATGAATTTGTTTGCCTTCATAGTTTGGTTGTGACAATCGATTGTCACGTGCTGCCTGACTTTGGGAAACTTTTGTGCAAAAAACAAAAAATTGAAACATCAACATATGGTAAACAAAAACAGCTAAATTAAAACACAAAAAAGTTGAAAAAAAAAAAAAATTATTTTGCTCATCCACAACCTGAGCAAACGCATATCTGATGTCAATTGATAAGCACGCGCTTATCTAGTGGGAACAATTGATGGGTTGGGGTTTGCGTTTTGATGGGCAGGGTGCTGTTGGCTTTTCCCTGTACTGTTGTTACCCTAATGACGGCTAATAAAGTTGCTCCCATATTTTGATTAAAACGAATTATTTTACAACGCCACCTATCTATCGTATATTACGTTAACACCAGTCATTATTGATGAAGGTTTGTTTAAGGAGGTGTGTGCGTGAACTTTGTTGTGATTTTGTTGCAGCACGATGATAATCCTATGTCTGCTGTTGACGTCAATATATTATAATAAAAAAAACTTGTTGATAATATTTATGAGAATATATAGTAAAATGGTCACCGATTTTTTGCCCGCACTCCTATTTGTTTCCATCTTGAAGTAAAAAAATGTATTTCAAAATGGCAGGCTGATTTTGATGAGATTTGGATACATTGTACATTTGTTTATATTTTGATCAAATGAGAGCTATTAATATCTGAGTCAAAACAAAATGTAGTTTCCTTAATATAACTTTCGAAATATTTGTGGATGTACAAGGTGGTCAATCTTCTAGACCAATTTCGTATGCTATTTTCCATTTAATGTTGAAAAAACATGGTGCGCGTCATCAGTAAAAATTCGTTGTTTCGAAAGTTATGGCAGGAATTTCGATATGAAAGCACATACATTCTTAGGATTGATTGAGAAATAACATATAAAAAAAAACGGAAGATTGAATTGAAAATATTTTGAAAAAATTTTTTTTAATTAAAAAAATTAGTGTTCAAACAAATTTATTTAAATTTTTTTATCTTTTTTATAAAGTTATTTTCTTTCTTAACATATATGATTCTACTATAGCTTTTGAGATATTTCGTTTCAAAAAATGTTTAAAAATGTCAAAAAAAAAAAAAAAACAAAGTGGCACTTATTAAAAGAATGACCGATATGGATGTATGTATATAAAAATATTAAGTTCACGATTCGTTACTTTTTAAAATTAATGTTTTTGCCATTAAATTCGATGCACACCACGAATTTAATTTATATAAATTCATTAAATTGAAATATTGAACCGAGCCTCTGTTCTCGTAAGTTATCATGACATCATTTTAAATACATACTTGACACTGTATTTCAGTTTTAATAGGCAATTAAGCCTATGTGGCATATATTTTCATTCTTTCGTTTCAGTCATATTATGGCTTTGACGTCAGCACTTTATGTAATAAAAGGACATTAAATGATTTAAGATTACAAAGTCTCTTTTCTTTGTTTTGTTTATGTCCCTAATGACCTAATGTTGTTACTGGCGTAATAGAGGCGCTACAGGTGAAATTATAACAACGTGTTAACATGCTACATTCCTGTAAATCATTGCTATTAATGAAGTCGCACATTGGTCAAATAGACCTTCTCTGACGGCAGAAATATATGAGAGATTTATTGCACAGCAAAGCAGTTGTTATCAAAATATCCGTGCTACCTCCAATGTAGATTCGCTTGCACATACAATTATGTTTGATTTTCTTTTTCCCATATTTACTGAAGTTTTGTTTCAAAAGTTCATACTTATTCCGTTATAATGGTTTTCAATTTATATTCTGAACTTGGAAACATTTTAACTGTTCTTTATAATGATGCAATCAAAACTTGGGGAGTTTCAGGGTTTCATATGAAACAAACCACAACCGAATAACAAACCAAAATCATCGGAGTTTTTTTACTTCAAAAGCAGAACAAAAATTCAATTTGAATTTGATAAAGAGCGATGTAGTCCATTTCCAACTAAATGGCTCCATTAGCAATCAAACATGCAGAAAATGTGCTACGGCGAACCCAAGAACAGTTGTTCATTAGCGAACATTGCAAGCGCTCGATTGTACTATTTGGTTCAGTGTAATGTTCGAAAGATTATTGGCGCATATTTCTTTAAAAATGAAACTCAACATTAGACTAAATTAGAAAAGGTTTTGAAACCAGCTGCGCAAAGCCATATACACCTCTCTTATTAGCATAATGGAGTGACTGCACATATTGTGCAGATACTGGAAGAGATACTTTTATTTATAAGAACATTTGAATAACACGACTTGACTTAACCGAAATTTGAACTTGTTTCTTTTCAATAAAGTTTGTATGCGACCCGTTTCTTAGCTAGCTCGGCTCGGTGACTCTGAAATTAATCGCACAATACCAAATACCTGATTCACTCTGTAGTAGACGTTATATTGGCTCAACAATACTGAAAGTCTTATTAATTTTGCTTGAAAACTATTTTCTCCATATGATTTCCATAACTATGAAATGAATAGGACCATTATTCTTTGGGCTTTTGAAATGGGTGAAGGTATAACCATGAAGTCCGTTCCATTCCACCTGCTCTAAATAAACAAAAGTTTAGTCTGGAGAAAAAAATTTATATCGTTTTTATAACATAAAGCTCATTTTGCACCACTCTGTAGGAAAACAGTCACACGTGCAATGGAAAACTGGCTCTTGAACAATTTGACTGAATTCGTAGTCCGATGTTACCTTGACCTACCTTGACAAAAGTTTCCATAAATTTAAGCCAGAAAGACCACTCCAAGGCTGCAGTCTCAGTGAATTGCTACGACCTGTGTCATAGTAGATAGCAACTTCTAGACTCTTTGTTTTAGGGGAAAAATACTCGAGCAGTGTTTTTATATCTTATGACTAAACTTAATGAAAAGGCCGTCTGAAAATTTATCCGAAAAGCATTCACTTTCTCAGTTGTCGATTGATATTTGATGACAGATTATATCTCGTCAAACCTCCATTCATCAGTTGTGACCGATTTTTGGCAAATATTGGGATGTCATACGTCTGGATGTGGCTTAATAACTGAAGTGAGGTAATTTATTCCTTATCCAGAAATCATAAATTATATCTGGAGTAAATAAGAAAAATTTAGCAATAATAAACTTCACTCCACCCTAATCACACTGTGCAAACAGTCGACTTAATAATCGATGGTACTGTACGGTGAACGCACGTCACAAGCAGAAGCAGCAGCAGCAGCAGTGGCAGCACCATGCGTTCCCCAACATTCGCAACAGCGCGAGTGTAAAAGTGTAAAAGTTGTATCTTCATTCAGGCATTTAGCTGCTCGCGAAGCGCAGTCGATTTTCGATAGCGTTAATAGACGGACAATACCGTGTGCGCATGTGACAACGAAATTCAATTTTGTTCGGAAATATTGCAAAGTAACAATAAGTGGGAAACTTAAATTGAAAATGAACAACTTATTGTTGTATTTGCAAGGAAGGCATTAAATAAAAATCAAAATGAAATAAATAAAAAAACACAACTTTTTATTGACATGTAAATTGAAATTGTCCATTGATTGAATCAACAAGTACAACAAGTAACTTTGCATTCAGTGGGAACATTTTGACAGTGTGCTGGCGTGCTTGTGGATCGCCGCAAATATCTAATTAATTTTAAATAAATACCAACGATATGAATAGAAACAAATGAACAGAACGTAACGAAATTAAATTAAACAATTTTAAAATATCAATTTGTGGTGAAATTAATCGCTTTGTATGCGCTTTAACGCGTTCATTCAACAGTGTGTGTGTGTGCGTCTGCTATTGTGTTAGTGTGCGGCTTGCACTGGTTTATATTAATTAATGATGGCGGCGGTAAGCAGCGTGTAAAAAAAAGAAAACAAAATTTAATTGCGTTTCCGAATGCATTACGCGTATCCTGGTGATTACATTAATGCGCGTCAGTGTGGCAGTGTGAGCCTCATTTGACCACACTACATTCCAATATCAGAATTATCGTTGGAGATACCATTGCAAGTTGGAGGTAAAAGATACATCTGCTTATTAGTCATTAAAAAACAACATTTTTCGCATTATTGAATTAATGTCAATACACCATCCAAGCACATACGCACATAAAACCGATGTTTTTAGGCGCTAATATCAAAATTAATTGATTTTAAATTTGAATTGGTTGCCCGCTGTCATGCACACAGGTGCGTACAAACACAAAAAAACGGAGGTAAGTGAATTTCAATTAACAGTTCGACTTATTTAATTATAGTTTTGGTAAATAAGTTTTCAAATGGCAAACACAAATTTCTGTTATGCAAACAATGTATGTACATTGATTTCTATGCATTTCAATTAAAATAGAATGCATACGATTGGCATACGGCTCAAAACGGAAAGCACTCTGCTTTCCAGAATGGTTGATACTTGTGGTGAGCAGTACTTAATCCCTGAACTTGCGCTTGGAGCACTTTTGTTGTAAAGAAATAAATTAACAAGACAGAATCGGAAAATGGTCATAAGCAGAACATGATATCGTGTTGATACAGTTGAAAGCTCTGTTAAATACAATTACATTTTATAAAGCTAAATGAATACAAATTCACCAATTTTCATAGAAAAAAATTTAAATAAAACATTTTTTTTTCCTGTTTCGAAACTAAATTGTGGAATATAATTTTTTTCCTTTTTAAAAGCGTTATTAACTTCAAAACAGAAACAAAAAAATTTATTGTGATATTTTTCATGGAAAAAAAATCCATTCGGCCAAAAACATGTGAAAAATAATTTTGTTTTGTGGGTTCTGTCCAGTCAAAAATATTTTTAAAGCCCTCAAAACAAAACAAAAAATTTTTTTTAACAGTTATTAGCCCCATAAATTTGTTTTTTGATTTTTTCCGATATTTTTCCATGAAAAATGGTGATACCACAGAAAATAAAGTCAGACGATCAGCTAGGATTTCTTTCTCATCTTTTTTTTATGATCAGAGCGTTCAAGAAACGATTCTTATAAGCCGAATCTTTCGTTAGCGTAAACAAACATTTCGAGCTCGAGAGCACCGTGATGAGTATTGTAATAAAGTAATAAATTGTTTTTAACAATAATATCGTGTCAATATATTATTGTTGGATGTTTATAAGTGACACTGTTCATGAAAATCGCCCTTCTGTCAGAGATAAAAATATGTGAACAGTGGAGTCATTTCACAAAAAGTTTGAGGGGGTCGAGAGCTTAAATAACATATCGAATCGGTGATATTTTGAAATGAATCGATGTAATGTACATTAATATCAGATCCTTTGGGGGCCAATGCCCCCCAAGCCCTACCCAATTGACGCCTCTGTATGTAAATGATGCTTAGCTTGGATATGAGCGTAGTTCTCATATAAAACTATACATTTGTAGATTAATTGAAAATTTAATTTCTTAAAGATAACAACAAAAATTGCACAATTTGAGGCAATTGAATGAACATTTTATCTTCAGCTAATAATTTTATATTCTGATCAAAGGAAATTATTATTTTCTTTATATTTCTTGCTTCAAGGCAATATATTTGAGCTATTGAGTCAAAAGCAAAACATTCATATTTTTAACAATAATAATAATTTACTAGGAGTCCATTTATAGTCTCTTCTCATGTGTAATTGAAAAAAAAAAAACTTGAAAATTGTTGAGAGTGTGTAAGCATCTGATTTTTAAGAGAACTTAACGTCATTGTAAAAAGTTTCAATGATGATGTTGCTGATAATCAGAATGACAATGTCATTCACATAGCCATGTGTCTAGTTTTCTACATATGTGTATCGAGTACTGAAGAGAGGATGAAGACTAGACAAGTGCAAACAATTATGTGGCAAATGACTTTTCGTAATTACATGTGCAATTTGTTTTTTTTACCCAAACAAAAAAGTCAATGAATTGTCAAACGGAGAAGCACTTATCTCGAATTGAACTAAGTTCTGCACGATTTGTTGTTTTCAAATAAGAAGAACAACAAAAGAGTCATTTAAGCAAAACCTTAATATAGAACCACGCGTTTGAAAAAGATCCCTCTAAAGTTTCAATAAAATGTTTGTGTAACATAAATTAGTTTACTAAAATATAAAAGGTTATGAACTCCGTTTATTTATGCAGCTACATTTCTTGTTATTATTGAAAACACGAAGCATCCTGCAGCAACATCATGAAAACCCTTTTTGATAATTTAAGTTGCCGAATGCTTTATTTATTCATCTTGAATGAAATGCCATAAATTGATGTTACTTTTGAACCGATTTTAGTTACCTCCATGTTTTATTTATGAGTAATAGATAACCAACTCAAGAAATATATTCAACTAAGGCTGCTGTTTAGGTCTTCGTTTTAGTATGAGAAAATCAATTTGGGGTTTTTTTTTTGGTAAAAAATCACAAATTGCTATAAAATGTGTGAGGCTTACGTACAAAAAAAGTCATGCCTATAGATATTAGACTGCGCTAAAAAACAGTTTTTTTATGTTTTTGATTTTTATTAATTTAATTATTAGTTTCTTTTGACTTACAATATCATCTCAAAAAAGAAAAAAAGGAATATTTTTTGAGGTCGCCAAATACGCAAAGAGATATTCTGATTTTTCTTGTATGAGTCAGAAAGTTATAGCACTGGCAAAAAAATTTATTTTCAAAAATGTATAGAAAAATTATATTTTGACAGTTACGACGGATATTTTTTAAAATACAAAAAAAAAGTTAAAAAAAAAAAAAAATATTAGCAATATCGGTGCAAAAAGTGCTGAAAAAATTGCACTTCCAAGAATTTCAGTAATTGAAAAACTCAATTTGTTACTGTTTCTTAGAAAGTTATTGGATTTTTTAAGTTTTCGAACTCTGATAATTTTTAATAAAACCATATTTTTTCGCAATAATTGTCCATTCTTTCATATCATTCAAGCAACTCATGATGCAATGGTAGTAAAGTTGCATCACAAGATGTATTGTTATGTTTACAAGTCTTTTAGAAACGGTTATGTGACATATTTGAAGTTTTTTCACACTTACAGGAAATGATCTTAGCTTAAATGTACGATATATTGCGAAGAAAGCAATGTATTGTCAACGCATAAAGTTTTCAGAAAAGCATTGATATTTTAGAATCCTGTAGTAATACAATAAACGGATGAAAAGTCCTCATTTTATAATAATTGCTTTTCAAAGTGAAAAATCATCGCAGCTCTGCACAATGAAAGTAATACAGAAAAAGTGAAGCATCTTCAATTCACCACTTTTTGCGAATCTTAGTTCGATATTAAAAAAACTATAGCAATATTTTTAATGAATTACATGATTTTTCATTTTTACTTTTTTCAATCAAGGTTGGTTCTATTTTGAGCTGTAAGCCGCTAAAGAAAAACTAATCTATATAAATAAAATTATAGCAGTTTTCGATGAACGGGATTCACGCAAAATCTATTGAATCAATTTCGATCAAATTTTTTTAGTTATCTATCGTAGGCGCTTGGTCTTAACATAGAATTAAAGTTATCACGATATTCCTCTTAAATTTCATAATATTAAAGTCTTAAAATTGCTAAAAAAAATTAATTTCACACATAGAAAGAAGCATGTAAGCATAACAAATCGTTTAATAGCAAGGGTGTGTGCGTTTTATTTTTATATGGCAATGCAATGGAAGATAAAAAACGGAATTTTACTCTCGCTCTCATTCTCAATTTGTCAGCACAACAACGCGGAATTCGTGAACAATGAAGAATGAAAAAAAATTACAGTAGGTTCACACATAGAAAACACACATGCTGTCCTACATGGCTTGACAGCATGTGTGACTGCCAATATTGCTTTAAGTTCACATTATCGAGCATGCTATCAAACATCACTTGCAGAACAATTTATGAGCGTCCACATCGAAGTAAACTGCTTGAAATCCTATTTAAAATGAAAAATGTTCACTAGGCTTGATAGTCAGTTCACACAGGTTGTATGGTTGGACACTGCCAGCAGAAAAATCTACAGTTTTTGAAATCCATCCAACATGTGTGTCAAGCGGTCGTTCCTAGAGTTTACTTTATCGAACATTGATGTTGTCAAGCCATGTTTGACAGCATGTGTGATAATGTGAACTTGCTCAGTAGGCAAGGGCAGGAGCTAATAGTGCTTCTAGAAGGCATTCCTTGGTAAGTATAAGGCATTCCACCCTCCTTTCAAACGTACTTTCTTTTTTATATGAAATGGCCGAAGAAAACAGGCCTTCCTAAGCAGGCTTTCTAAGACCGCTTACCGTAGAAGGACTCTCAGAAGTACTTGGCAAAAATTTAATTTTAATACATCGTAATATTAATTGTTTTGTTTTTTTTTTAGTGCGCCATCTCACTTGCGTTGATATTTTTTTAATAATTTTTTTTTTGTGATGTTTCTTAATTTACAATTTGACAAAGAATACACATAACTCTACCTCCTTAACATATCATGAAACAACAGAAGACTAGCCTCGCAAAATGCACACTTCTCTTAATTTCTAACCATGTGTCTACTTTTCATGTCGTATATATACAATGCATATGACAAAAAAGTAATGCCGAATCATAAAACATTGCAATACATGAAATAAAAAAGAAACAGAAAAGCGCTAAAGTAAATGGAGTCCTTCTTCTTTGCCTTCTAATATCAGGCCTGATAGCACGTCTCCTGTGGGAATGCATATTATGCCTTCTGTGATTGTATTTTTATTTGCATGAAAATCTAGTTTTGAGAAGTCCTTATATAATCGCAGCAGTGCTAGCAGGCCTTCTCCGAGTAAGGCCTTGCTCATTTGCCTGCTGGGTGGTTAATTGAATGTGTTAGTTAGTGTGTGTGCTTTGGATTTTGTCTTTGACATGGCAATGCAATGGAATATTTATGGAAGAGAAAACAACAACAACTCTAGATCAGTGAAGAAGAATCAAAATTGACTGTAGTTCTATTTAAAAAAAATTAAATTGTTTGCCTTCGCAGAAAAACAGGCTACGCGTACAAAGTCGCGGGCATCTGCTAGTCTTAAAATAAAAGCTAATGCATCAGCACTGATAAAGTTTTTTTTTGGTCCAGTCTATTATATTTATTATCAACTAAATAAGTATGTACATGAAAAAAATACCGTAGATAAATCTATTAAAAACTGTTCACATGTATGCATCCTACGCAGAGATGAGAAATGTCAAAGTGATTGCATTTAAAAAAGAAAAAAATTATGGAGCAACTTAAGTCAGGTCGGCATGCAGCATCTAGTTGGATCAAAGTTTCTATAGAACTCAATTTAAGCATTCATTTATACTGCTTCCTTATTATTTAAGAGTGTGCTCTTCCAATCTCACAGAAATTGTCAGTTCGTAAGCAAATACAGCAACATTTGCTGTTTTGGCTAACCAACATAATCAATTAAGTAACTCCCCTTAGACTCAGTTACCATCATGTTTCCGACCTGGTTTTTCCACATTTTCTTGACATAATTAAATTTGTTGTGGTAAAAATGAAAATTACGTTTAATATATGTAGCGCTCATTTAGGTGTAAAACTTTCTCAATTTTTATTTTTATTTTTGCTTCGAGCGTCATGCGAAGTATTGGTAAAAAGCTTTTACCTGTAGTAAATTGAAGGCCAAACACCATAACAAAGAGAAGCATAGCAGGCAATAAAAACAACAACATAATCACATTTTGAATGCCAAAAAGTAAATTTTATTCAAAGCAACAGAATAACGGAAACAACATTAGGCCAAATAACTAGCAAAAATAAAAAAAGGAAAAATATAAAGAAATAGAAACATAACAACAATAAAAGCAAAAAAAAAAAACAAATGTCTGGGGAGAAATTTGTGTTTATTGCGTTAGTGCTGGCGATTACCTAAAGGATCTGACATGTGACACAGTGAAATAAATAGAAAAAACACCAAGAAAATATGCTCATATCTTCTTTTTTAAATGATTCGTGAGAAAACATATAAGACCAGAGGCCCTAATCTGTAATACGAAGGCTATGCAATTCGAAAGCCAATGTCGTTAAATGCATTTTTAAGTTTAATTCATTCAATTGCGATTTGATTTTGGAGAACAGGGTAGGGCCCCGAAATTCAACAATTTGATTGAATTGGTTAATTATCATTAGCACCACAGCACTTTTGACGTATGAAGGTTCAAAATACGAAATTTTGCAGCCGACCACGTGAAAAGGTTGTGGGTTCACATCATTAATGAGTGCTAAAAATTGTAGACTGATCGGGAATTTTCATCTGTTCTAAACGAGGATCTCATTTTTCCGATATTTTGGTAAACATATATATGTTTTTAAGATTGTTCTCTTTTCATTTCTTTCAATCATGCTTTACCATAACGAAATCAATTTTAATTCTCCCACTATTTTTCATAGTGAGTTAGAACTCATCACGTGGTAATGGATTTCTTCCACGCACAATAGATTAACCAAAGATTGAACTACATAGCTGAGATAAAAATAAAAAGTACACAAAAGGAGTAAATAAAAATCAAACGTCAACCAAATTGGGCTGATGCTTGAAATTGAGCGTCAGAGCTTTGCTGTTTAGAGAAATTCAGATGAATCAGTGCCCAGCTTTTGAGATGTTTTGGTCACTATTTTTATAGTTTTGTCGACTGCCTGAGTATAAAATGGGAAATAATTGAAGTTCAGTGTTGGCAACCTATTCAATATCTGTTAAGAGTGACTGAGGTTGGATTCAGCAATTTGAACATTAAATGATATTAATTAATTGAGACCAAACAGTGTTGCATCTATTGAGAAAAATTTCAATGGAAGTACAAATTTCTTTGATGCGGAGCCTATTAGCGTTATGGCTTTCGAGATACATATACTAAAAGCAAACGTAACAATCCGTTTTAATAATAAATTGTATAATAGGCGATACACACTTAACGCCAAAGAGAAGGTTGGGCTCGGCTCATGATGTGCGACTTTCACTGTATTTTGTTTATGTACTTGTTTTGAAAAACAATAGAAAAATCGCCAATTATTTGATTCCATCGACCCGTTTTTTAGAAAATTTCAAAACAAGTATCAAGGAGTTGGTTAAAATATTAACTTCAATCTTAAGCGGCTTGTGGTGTATTGTTTGAATTACCGTCTTTCTATATTTTAATTTGATTTTCATTTAAATAGCCAACTGCAATACCTTTCAAGAATATGTGTATGATGCTTCATGCAAATGCTAGCAACGTTCGAGCTATGTCGACTAATGCAAAAGTACCTTTTGATTTCCAGAACAAATCTGTACTCGACTTGGGCTCTCTGAATAAAAATGTTCCACAATTTCAAAACTGAGATAATCACTTACAGTCTTCAATCTACAATCAGTCTTCTTGTTGTTGATCTTTGGGAGATCTCTTACCGATGCAAGGAATGACAAAAATAACTTTTGACATGGACCTCGCCGGAAAAAAACAACACTGCTGAAAAATTCAGGCTTATAGTTTAAGTCCTTAGATATATTTTTTATAAAAATATTGCTCAAATCGAAAAATTCTTCCTTAAGTTTTTTATTTTCATTCACTGATATTGGTCTATAACAAGTAGTAATTTTGTGTTTCGGAATTACTAATATTTCACTAGTAACTCTGTTTATTTCTCTTAAATAAAATTGCTCTAGATATGCTCTTATTGAGAATACTTTTGTAAATGGCTTAACCCTTGTGTTTCATTTCAATTTTATTCAACAGCTTGTACCCACATGTTTTTGTTTACCACCAATCAATTCTTTAATCTTCAAAGCATTATGGGTTGCCTTGATATTGCATTGAAGTGGTAAGCAACGTCATGGGTCAGTGAACCATAAAATCTGGAAAAAGTTATGGTCACCTGCAGAAATTTTGATGAATAAGCCGACAATGAGAATAAATTCTACGAATAAGCCATTCATCTACAACGTTTTCATGTTGATTGCTTAAGTAATTGACAGCAATTTGCTAATTTTTGTGTTCCCTTAATAAAATGTTTCCTTCAACATTAATTTTATTATAAATTTTTCTTTCTTATCCCTTTATAATGAAACATTAAAATCCTTTCTTTTAGGTTTTCATTTACAAACAATTTCCATTAACACTCACACAAAGCCTGCGCGAGTGTTTTCATTAAAGGGCACTCAATTCACAGTGGCGCTTGCCAATTAAAATTAACACCTGAACGTGTAAAGTACAAACAGGACATTTGTAGTAGTGATGGCACTTGTTGCATTAAGTACAAAATCATATTCTCTATTTAATTTCCTATCTACCTACCTGTACACTTATTAGATGTCATCCTTTTTTGTTGTCTGCTGGCGCTTTTTACCTTTCCCCATATCACCAGTCGCTAAAATAAGAAGCACAGCTTTGGGACTAAAAACATTTCATGTTTTTAATAAAACACTAAAGTCAAGGCATAAAATTACCTGTGGGCAAAACAAAGAATGAATTTTTTTATTATGCTGTCTTTTACTATGTTGCTTTAGTTGATAATTTGTGAAAAATGGTGTAAAAAAGTATACCTTATTTCTTTGAAGAGTATTGGATATAATTTTATATTATTTGCTCAAATTCTTCTAAAAGAACTTATAAATAAAGATTGAAAATTTATTCTATAATAGCAAGTATATTAAAAAGCAAATACAGCAATGTCATATCCGTGATATTTAAGTAAAGTAAATTGTTAAATAAATATGGAAGAAGACGTCCAACCATTATTCGAAAAATAAGTGGCGGAAACCCGGAATTCGAAATAATCAAGCTACATCATAGCAAGTCCTTAAACCGACGGTTTAACAAAGTTATGCAGCAAACGAGAAATGACAATAAATCTAACAGATGGCGCTGAAAATGCATATAAATGTGCACTTTGTACATGTCGTTCAGCAGAACCTCCATGGCTCAGTGTTAAGAGCGGCTGTCCACATATAAGTCATGGAATGGTCGGGGTTCGAATCGCATTGCAAATTAACCAAAAAACTGGTCTGATGAAGCTATGTATATACATATGAATATGGGTATATATGTGGTAATAGCCGAAACATATGTCACCAATTACCAGGTTAAATTGTTCCATTTGTTATCTTTGTCATGTTTGTTTATAAAGCATTAACCGATTTGTGAAATTTCACATGAATATCGGTTACTGCAATTGACTGTAAGTACAATTAAAATTAAATTAATGAAATAAATATGAGTCCAATAGAAATTTACGCTCAAAAGTATATAGCTTGGAAAGTTCTCATGCCACAATATTGAAAGTTTTCAGCTTTCGACAGATAATTGGGTTCGAATACTGTTTTGTCAATATCGCATGGATAGGCTCTCAATAATTTCAATGAGATGTGTATCAATATACATCATCAATCTGGATCTTGTTCCAAATTTCAGCCCTCCAGAAGACCTTTAATTTGAGATTTGGCGTTTGAATACCATTTTAAGAGTTTTTTTAGACTATTTTCATTGAGGTTTTCAAAAGCCTACATAAAACAAATTATGATATTGCTTAACCTTTTGTTCTTTTATAGAGGATTTTAGGTATCAATAACTTTTTCAGACTTATAACAACTTTGGCATACCTACAGAAACACTGATAACACTGTAGGTAAATTTTCAACTTTTGAAAAGACACACTAAAACGCCGAGACACCCAAACTTATTTTTTGGTCGTAGAACACGGTGGCATACTCAGTTTTTTTCGATTAGATCAAATTCTCGAGATATTTGCCATTGATATTTCGTCACTTTTAATCTTTGTTTTAACAATATTTATCTTATATATTTAGAAAAAGACATCGAAATCGATTGAAATTCAGTACATAGGTTCATATGAACTTAAGCATTAGACCAGTTGAATTTTTTTGGCACACGCCCTAAATTACGCCTACCTCCCATATCACCCACAATTGTGAAATCTCAATAATAGGTGCTATATGTGTACTATAGATATAAAATTTGCTATGTGTGTATGGAGTATTATTGTCCATCTGAAAACCAAAACGCCTAAGCATACACCCACCTCCCATACCACCCACACTAGTTTTTGCTCAATAACACTAGTTTACAAATTTGGGGTTCATCTCGATATCTGGTTTCTTATATACTTTTTTCCATGTATTTTGGGGCGCAGATTCCAAAAATGTTTTTTTTTTTTATTTTCTTAAGAACCGTTTTCGAGATATCCCCAAAAAAACCCCATTTTCGGCACTTTTTTCATTTATTTAGCTATATCTCAATGAATTTTTTTTTCGACTTAAAAAAGCTTTTCAGCACTCAAAGATATTTTTATTCCCTTTCTAATGATATCCTGTTTGCTTGAATCTAATAAGAATTGATGGAGTTACAAGCGCTCAAAGTCCAAAAAACTGACTTTATTGATCTTTTTTCAATTTGCTCACTAAATTTCAATTGCTGCATTTGAATGAAATATTTTTTTTTTTTATATTTTTTGAATTAAAAATGAAAGACTATTCTTTTGCAAATGTTTTAAGTATAATTTTGCGGAAATCGGACAAAAATGTAGAAGTTATCCGAGAAAACAGTAAAAAACTTTCAATAAAATTGAACGAAAATACATATGTTTTTTATCTAAAAAGAAACGGAGAATAAAAGTAAAAAACCACACACATACTGAATGTATGTATTTTCGTTCAATTTTATTGCAAGTTTTTTACTGTTTTCTCGAGTGCTGAAAAGCGTTTTTGAGTCAAAAAAATTCATCGAGATATATATATCTATATATATATATATATATATATGTATATATATATATGTACCGAATTTCAATCGATTTCTATGTCTTTTTCTAAATATGTAAGATAAATATTGCTAAAATAAGGGCTTAAAAGTGACGAAATATTAATCGCGAATATCTCGAGAATTTGATCTCATCGAAAAAAACTAAATATGCCACCGTGTTCTACGACCAAAAAATAAGTTTGGGTGTTTCGGCGTTTTTGTGTGTCTTTTTTACGTCCCTACAGTATAATTATTCATTATACAAATATCTTTTAAGCCTATAAAGTTCTGGCGTATAAGCCAATTTTATGCAAATGTATATCATTGTCTTTCAGAAACAATCAATTTATATATCTGAAACTGCTATTTTATTTAAATTAAATGCTTTTATTGATCAATGTACCTAAAATCATTCCTTTACAATCGAGTGGGTTCTATTAAAAGCAACATCGATTGGTTAACCTAACAAAATAAGCTCGCTAAATTAAAATTTATTTTTTCGGCAGTTAACTCACATACTATATGCGCATTGAAGGGTGAGTTCCTTTATAATATGATTTTCATATTTCACTAGACATACAGGGCCCTAAGTTTTAGATACAATCACAAATGCCTTTTAGCCGCTCATGAGATTTTCCATGGGTCTGCAGATAAAGCGCAAGTCGCTGTTTTAGAAAAGTCATAATTCTTGTCAATTCAATGGATTGCCACCCATTTAAAAAAAATTGGACCAAAAAACGGGTTGCAACCCATGTTTGGGTTAGGATTGAATTAGGCATTATATATATTCTATTTAGGCTCTTCGAGTTCTATCATTTGGCATGCATTTAAAGTTGTAATCTAATACACTTTTAATTAAAATTAAAAAATTGGCTGAAATTCGGGCATTTTCGGGCATCGGGATGAGCTTTGACAAGGCAACCCTGGCTCGTTAGTTTCACTAAAACGCATCTCTATCTTCCCCGTGCAGCCTATCCTGTAATCTTATACACTCGACTTTTTTACAGCGGGCTCTTGGGTTAAATGGTCTATTTATGTTTTATTGTGAGAGTGAGAGATTTTTGGTTTACTTTAATGAAATATTTTACTTTTTCCGATTTTTTTGTGAGCAAATGTGAAATATTGAACTTCCTTCCAAAGTCTTGATCAAAGCAGAGGCAAGTAGTTGCGATCACGAAAGTTTGCAGCAGTCGCTTGTTATTTTTAGTGAATACTCTCTGCAATCTGAAATAAGTAAGACTTACTATAGTAATGTTTATCTCAGCTGCGTATGTATTGCAAACTTTCTATAGATGTGTAAGAATAGATTTTTCATGTTTGGATATCTGCATTTTTTGTCAAAATTTAAAAAGATAAGAGAGCTTATCATAAATATGTCTATACATATGTACATATATATAGAAAAGTAGAACACCAATAATTTTATAGAACGATGAATATTTATGAAATAATGAGAGATTTTAATATTCAATGCGCAAAGGTCTTAGCGTCGCAGCGAAAATCCTAAGACTAAAATTAATGTGAAAACAAAAGCGAAAGCAAACAAATGTCAACATAAAAACGTAAACATCAATTATTTATATTGTAATTAAATATTTTTTCTCCTCTTTGATGCTTTGATTCAACGTGACGTATACGCAACTTAAAATTATTTCCATGGAATTAACTTTGCGTTTCCATTGCGTATTGTTGACGTTCGAACAAGTAAAGCCCTTGGCTATTAAGTTGAATGTTTTTTGTCGATTCATTTATAAGGTCTTTTTATGATTTTTATGGGTTGGGAGCATTAGTGGGCAAGTCGCATGTTTTTTTAGTTCTGTGAGCCATCATGGTCAATAAACACGGAACATTAAGTATTTTTTTGCCAAAATATTTAAATGAGCTCATTATATCTATAAAAAAACTCATTTCGTATAGAAAAAGATTGAAAAAATTTTTCGTAGAGCGCTAAAAAATGTCACTCAAAAACTTCAAAATTAGCATTTCGGAATTGGAATACAATTTAAATAAATAATAATATTAAAATCTTTTTCAATGCTGTTGCTTTTGTAATCTCTTTGATATCACACATTTCTTGACGAGCGCTTCGTTGTCCGCTTTTTTGGCGATCCGAACGAAGTTGCAAGTGCTACATGTAAATATCGGCGAGCTCACCGAGGGTAATTTTTCTATTTGTGTTTTTAAAATTTTTAAAAAACCTTGTCTATTATGTTTATTTTTCTTAAGCACATTATATTTATGATTCGATTTTGTACAAACAATATTTCATTAATTGTTTCATTAAGAATGAAGATTTTAATTTAGTCCTGTACGTCACCTTTAAAGTTTCATAATTCTATAATAAGCTAAAAATAAGTCAGCTTTATCGAGCCGCTGCTGCAACAAAAGGCACTGGTTAGGCACCTGGGGCAGGATTGTAAGAGTGAGTATGATATCTCTGTGACAGTTTCTATACAAATGGCTCCTCTGTATTTCAAAACTTATGTGATGAAATCGATCGAAATGAAGTTAAGACAATTTTTCAAAACTTTTATTAAAAATAAAAACCAAGTAATTTTCTAAACTAATTCTTTTGTTCTCATAAGTTGGCCACACTTTTGCTATTATTTATTCTAAAATATCACACTGAAAAGTATTGCTTTTAAGAACTTTTGAATTTTGTGTTTTAGTGTAAGGTAATGTCATCTAATTAAGGAAATAACAAAATCGTTAGGGTCGACATTCCTTATGTACACCTAATAAACTGTCAGCGAAAAATGATAAATTACTATATATTTACCGATAATTTTTAAAGTTGGTTCTTATATAACTAAAAAATAAAATAATTTAGAAAAAATATTGACAAAGATACACTATTAAATACAAAATTAAAGGGAATGAGAGAGATAAATCACTTTAGCCAGAAATAACAAACAAAAGGACAGATCTGTCATCTTGTTTATCGTAGCAATGGCCAATAACTGGGTCTTTTGCGCCTTTTAGTGTTATATTCTGAAGGAGTTGCACCAGCTTAAGCTAATGCCCCATCTGCACTTTTAATGTCATTGACACGACATCACAAAATTTGTCGAGTGAGATTTCTTGTAACAAGTGCTTATCCGTTGTTTCTATCTTATGCTTTCCTCTTTTGCTGACGACACAATTTCATTTGGCAGCAATAAAATGGCTGACTACACGAGCATAAAATATTACAACTTGACCTGCGTGAATCTGGCTTTGTTCACTGGCATCATTTCATCGGCTGCTGCCTTGTTATTGAAATAATGCCTTTGAAGTGTAAGAATGCATACCTTAAAGCCGCAGCGGGGTCTAATTTCGCCATTGAATTCACTAAACATGAACAAATGAACGTCGTTGGTAGTTTGGTGAAAAGGCATACAAAAGAATGTCTGCGGTGTGCCTTAACGATAGAAATTCTGAATATTCTGTGGCCAATAACTTTTGCAATTGGCTCATGCTGCTGCAAGAATTTAATATTTCATTTGCCAATATATATTTGACTTCCTGCTGCGTGGCTTTAATATCTTTTTCTAAAAACTCAAAAAAAAAAAAAAAGAGTGAGTACTTTAATCAATGATAGACTTGTGCATAAGATATAAAACATTATTTTATATAGTGGAGCTGCATTTAAAAAATAACTTGCTGTGGGGTCTCTGAATTTGCTGATTTGCTTATGTGTGTGATATTTGACTAGTTGATGATTAACAATAACTCAATTGGGCATATGTACATTAGGGTGATACAAATTATTTTTTTTTGTTTTTTTTTTAAGGTGCTGTTGCGTAAAAAGTAAGTTTATGATATGAAGGAAAAGTTAACGAAAATTCAGCTCTGTGCCTCAATTTTATAAGGTGGCGCCGAAGCCTGTTAGTTTTACAAGTAAATTGTATGTATTGTTGAAATCGGCATTCTTAAGTGAAAACTTTATTTGAAAAATTGAGCTATGGCCGTAGCAATAAAACAAACATTTTTTATGTTTTTGTTTTAAGTTTTTTAATCAATATTTCGGCTTAATTTTTAAGCCATCATCAGGATACTTTCCGACTATTGAAAAACATAGGTGTTTTTCATCAGCTCTCCTGCTATCGACTGCTACGATTGTGTATTTATGCGGTTCTTTACTTTATTTTCGCTCAATTTTATTGCAAGTTTTTTAATGTTTTCTCGAATAACTTCCACATTTTTTGTCCGATTTCCGCAAAATTATACTAAAAATATTTGCAAAAAAATAGTCTTTTATTTTTAATTCTAAAAATATGAAAGAGAAAAAACTATTCATTCAAATGGAGCAATTGAAATTTAGTGATTTTTAAAAAAGACCAAAAAAGTCAGTTTTTTGGACTTTGAGCGCTTGTAACTCCATCAAATCTTATTCGATTCAAGCAAAAAGCATATCGTTAGAAAGGGAATAAACATATCTTTGGGGTGCTTAAAAGCGTTTTTGAGGGATTTTTTGAGGATATCTCGAAAACGATTCTTAAGAAAAAAAAATGGTTACCATTTTCGGAATCTACGCCCCAAAATACATGGAAAAAACTCTATGAAAAATAGATCTTTTTCCTTGTAAACTAGTGTTATCTCTGTAAATATCAACTCTATGGAAAAAGTTGCTGGAATTTGTGGTCTTTCGAAAAAAATTTAAAATTTTTTTATATTCTATAGAGCAAACGCCATTGTGAGCTTAACTTAAGAGTTAGTCAAAACTCAAGTATCGGTATTTATGATTTCTCTATTCAGATTTGCTTGGAACTTTCACAAAAAATTTAAAAATTTCAAAATGGGATCTCACAACATTCTATTTTATCTGAACATTTCAAAATTTTCAATATAAGTGACATTTTTAAGGACTAAAGAGTATTGAGGTCCCATTTTGTTTTTAAAGACTTTAAAATAATACAAATCAGTTCAGAAAACGTTTAAGCTTGAGCTCAGGCCGATTTCCGCATAATAGGATTTACTCTACAAAAGATAAAAGCCTGCAAAGATTTATTCTTAAAGGCCAAATAATTTCTGAAAATTTATGTCTCAACAAATTTTTTCGTTGAGATTAAAAATTAAATTTTATAAAAGTGCTTCACATTGGGGTCTTTCACGACCCCACGTTAAAAAAAATTCATAAAAAAGCGAATTTTCAATTTCAGGCTTTATAACTGCGAACAAGTGTTGAGATGAGTCTACTTTATGAAATTCAATGGTTAATAGGGATATTTTTCAAAAAATATTTGTGCTACATGAGGCTAAATTGAGTACTTATTAGTTCGAAATTTGATTTCAACCGTTTTGGTGGGGTTGTTCATTGCACCAAATATCAGTAAAAAAATACAACAAAAGCATTTATAACATTGTAGCGCAACAATAGTTCGCCTTATGCCAAAATTATTTATAGTAAGTTATCAACTAGTCAAATTTTATATAAAAAAGTCCAGAGATCCGGCTTCTTTTGCTTTGACAAAAATACCCCTTATAAGATATACACCAGTAACTCTGATTTTTTTTATACCCTACACACAAGGTACGTTCACATGGATTGTTGTATGTTAGGTATGGAAAGAAGAATATTAAAGCAACTGCCAAACCTCAACCGAGGCTGTATTCAACCGAGGCAGTATACATATATAAGTAGAAACTGTCGGATTATATAGCACATCCTGGAAATTAAACTAGGACAGTCAGAATAGTGCAAGGTCTGTTATAAAGGCATAAATTGGGTCACTGTCGTGCTTGGTAAGAACCGTAGTTCATCACTTAAATTCTCCCTTTATCTTTTCGATCCAAAATGTCACAATAAGCCTTCTACGACCGCAGTAACTTGTTGACCAGCTCCCACCTCCTTAGTTAATCTATTCATCTAAGGCATAACCAAAAATGTTCGGACACAAATAATAAAAAAAATGAACAAACAAATGAGCAAAACGTTCAAATACTTCAGCCATGATATTACAAAGTAAAAGTTTTAATAGATAGGCTTTCTTCTCAGATGATTTTACAATTTTTGCCATAATATATTGGGCAATTCTGCATACATTCAGTATTCTTCTAATACTTCTATGTGTAGCGAAGATAATTGAGTACACCCTGATTGTGGTAACCATAAACCACACCAACTTCTTCACAAGTTGTCAATGCAACATGTTGTGTGTGCAGCATACAACATGTTCGCTTTTAAGCTTCGTCTGTTTCAACTGTTAACGATGTTTTTTCCTTTTAGAAATAAACTTTTATATATTTCAGCGTTGGACTAGTTCCGAGTGTTTTTATTTTTAGGCGTCCAACGTAAACATGTCAAGTGTTTGCTTATCATACGCTTACATTACGTTTTGTTCCCGGCTTGTTGCTCTCCTGCAACTTAAGTTTACGTTCATGTTGCTGCTGCTTATGAGTGTGTGCATTTTACTGTGTTCGTGTCTGTGTACGTATTTTAGAAGCATCAATTTTGTTCAGTCAAAACTGCTCTCGTTGCTACTGATAACGTTGTGGTTTGCTGATAAAACAGTTCACGAACGCGTATTCTTGGGAAAAGACGTTAGTATGGACACTTGAATATTTTCAAATGAACATTGGCGCGAAAAAGTAAACTAAAAGATTTATTTTTCTTGAATTTGTTATAAAAAATAAGAGACTATCAGCTTAGCAACAAATACGGAAAGTTTGAAATATTCCAAAGTTTTATCGTCTGATAAGCTGCTTATTTCTAATACTGTGAAACTTATTATAAAATGTAGGTTATCAGCAAAGTTAATAGCAAAAGTGTCATCAAAAGGAAACATTTTATGTGAAATGTCTTGTGCTCTAACAAAAAATAAACAATAAAAAGTGAAACTAGGAGGATATACATTTGCACGTCATTTGGTAATTGCTAATAAAATTTAAGTTTACAATGAAAACATATCCACTTACTTTGACTTTAATTTCATAGGATTATCAATATCATTCCTAAGTTAAAGTTTTTAAAATAATATTAAGACTTCAAT
Organism: Tricholauxania praeusta; assembly: GCA_949775025.1. NCBI lineage: Eukaryota > Metazoa > Arthropoda > Insecta > Diptera > Lauxaniidae > Tricholauxania > Tricholauxania praeusta. Next base: position 1,932,348 of record OX459028.1, on the reverse strand, counting down.
GAAAAAGTTCGTTCCTTTTTTAAAAATATCCACATTTTACGAAATCAGTACTTAATATATTTTAAGGTTGCAAAAATCATAAAAGTGCACTTTTTAACAAGTAATTAGAAAAAGTTCACTGAACTTCCAAAGCCTCTAATAAAAGGCGCTTAAAAATTAAAAAAAAAAAATAACAACTTATTTATGACTTGCGGTTATCGGTGTTTTATCTAATACGACATTAATTAATGTATACTTTTGAGACACACAAACATCTTTTACATCAAATACACGAATTGCAAATTATAAAAAGTAAGTTTAATCGGCAAAACAAACATTTGTGTCCAAAAGAAGTATGGCTTGTTAATAATAACCAAATATATGATTGATCAAGTATACATTAAAATATAATTTGGTAATAATTAGTAAATATATGAAAAATCCAATAATATTTAATTGTGTGAAATTTTGTGTCGTGATAACTTTTCATCTGTATCAAAAATATAATTTATTCATTGTAACCAAATCTTGATATATTAGATATACAATGTGATACTGTTCCGAACAGTCATGCTAAAACACTCGACTTCCTGGTTAATTTTGAGCAAAACATTGTATAGGGGTGGATAGTGGGTCTATCTGAATACCTTCTGATCTACGGGGACTGCCTCATAACCTTCTAACTAAAACAGCAATGGAGAATAAACTGAAAAAATTTCACTAGATTATTAACTCATATACTTTACAGTTGCACCATTATTGCAAGGCCTGTTTTCGATTCAGAATTAATTTTTTGAAAAACACTTTTTTTTTAAGCTGTAGGTTTCAACCAAAAATATCGTTACAAATTACTGTTCAAAGTTTTGACCTGTTTTCACAATTTGTTTATGGAAATGGATTATTAATTAAAGCAATTTGCCATAACAGATAAAGGATTTGACTTGGAAGAGTAATAATTCTGAATTGAAAACACGGATAGCAATAACGGTACATTGAAAAATATGTGAGTTAATTACCTAACAAAATCCACTCATTTTATAACTATAGCTCTATTACTTAGAAAGCTCGTGAGACAATCTTAGTTTATAAGTACTGCTCTAAAGGAACTTTGTCAACACCCCGTTACCTCAATATAATGATGACTTTTGATCGAAAAAAATATAAATCCAAAATAACGATTACTTTTGATAGAAAAAATAGAAATTCAAAATAACGATTACTTTTGATCGGAAAGTATAGAAATCTAAAATTACGATTATTTTTGATTTTAAAAATAAAAATCACAAAATTAAAAATTATGTCATATATATACGCTTCTCGTCAAAAGAAACTCATCTGTATACTCAAACTTGCATTTCGTGTTTTCCTTCATTGTGATTTTTTTGACTTTAAATATAGTAAATAACGATTGTTTACGGTCCCTAAATTTTTTTGCTGTAATGAACGCGGCCATCGAACATCATGACAAGCCTGTGTGCATTTGGGTCAACGACCCATTGTTTAAAATACGCACTTATGAAATTAATAGTAGCACAAAAAATTGATTAAATTATCTTTTGGGGAAGAATTATCAGGACTTTTTCAGATAAAATGTCCTTACAGCTGTTAAATTGATACCGTCATAAGAGCTTACAAAATCACTTGATGAACTGCTCCCCCACAAAATTAAAAAACAAAAAAACAAAATCCTCGAACACAGTTATGCAGTGAACTGTTGATGTATCACACTATGCCCAGTGTATTCGTTACTTTTTGCCAATAATCTCCATGGATATTTTCTACATTCACTGAATGATATGATAGTGCTGCAAATATTCCGTAGGTGGATTACGAAAGACTTAGGTGGCAATGATACTGAAAAAACGAAATTTATATTTGATTCCATTTATTGAATATTTGGGGTTCAACAAACGTGTGCATGAATCGGATTTTGTCTCGTTGCTTGGTTGCTTTAAGCATATTAACTTATTATAATTCATTCTGGCATGTCAGTGACATTTTTGGAATTTTCTTGCATTTAACAATGACAAAAGGTTTTGAACCCAGATATTTATCAAAATAATGTTATGTATAAATGATAATAAGTACTATGGTGCTTATTTTCAACTTATACTCGTATCTTTCAACTGTTTGACGACCGGCATTGGATTGGAGAAAGATGATGGGCAATTGACTAGGAAATCAAGTTGAGATGTATGTAACTACATTTTTGAATGTGGTATTTGCGAATTTGTTGTTATAATATTTAATTTTTTTTAATAAAGCTGTAACTAAAGATTTGAAGTTAATGAAACAAATCCTTTTGTGTAAAAAGTTTCTTTTTTATATTCGTAATTGGAATATAATGACACATTTGGTATAAGAACTTAAATTTGGTTATAGTTTTTTAACCAATTCAATTTTACGCTTTAAAAAAAATCTGTTCTAAAACATGTCCTTTTTAATCATACTGAATCCTTCAAGCCATATCAAGCAATGCATAAGCATAAATATCTTTGTTGGCATCGACTTATCAAATCTACGCAGCGACATCATGCTAAAGAAAATTTCATTCCCATGCAATCAGCATACAATTAGTGGCACACAAACACACGTACTGAGTTTTTAATCTCTCTGAACTACAGTCATGGGATTAATTAGGAATCTTCTCGTACTCAGTATTCTTGCCATAAGTTCTATCGCTCTTAAAAAACAGAAATAACTTTGGCAAAATAATTAACATATTCATACCCCAAGGGCATACATTAAGAATTAGTAAATTAAATTCAAATTTTACGCAAGTAGTCTTCTCCTAAGGCTGTATTTCGGTGGGGGTTAAAAGTTTAATTTTAAAGACAATGCAATGCTATGTATAATATAAGGAAGAACGAACATTTTATTTAAAAGTTGTGTGCACTATTTTAGTTTTTAAGATATGTGAAAAACCAAAACAAATTTAATTATTGGAATATTTTCAACCGTTTGAATAATCTTTAATAAAATATTTCAGATGTCAAAGGATGCAATTTGTTCACAACATTTGTAACAAAAATGCTGAACTATGCAACTCCGTATAAATTGATGTTGAATGATAATACATGGTAAACACTGTACGATGATTGCATTGAAACATTCTGGCTAAGTTTTCTCGATATTTGATAGATCACCAAGAAAATTGTATAGTCAGACATAGCCAGGGCTTTTCATTTTCCCGTGTAGCAATAGTTCATATTTTACGATTTACTGTTCTCTTGAATTGTGGTTCGTACTCCTAGTCATTTTGTTTTATTTGTTACATTCAATGTTTTTAAACAATTTCTCAATAAAGATTTAAAAGTTTGAAGCCAAAACCAAGCAAAACAAAAGTTTCTTGATCTTACACATTGAGCCTTGGTGTCGTTCGCTTGGTTTTGGTCTTGTCGTCATAGCACTATCTTAGTTTTGGTCTTACAAAATGTGCTAAATACTTCACCATACCAGGGTTTTGAGACGTTTAAGCCAAATTTAAACGTTAAAAATGCAAAAAAAAAAAATTCTTCTAGCAGAGGATGAAACTAGTATAACTAGTTTTAGCCCATTTTTCTGTTGGTTATTTTCAACAATCTTAGTAAAATATTCTAATTATTAAAATAGACAATTTTTACAAGCTTAATTTTACTGCTTGTGTCATTGTACTTTTCAAAGAGCGAATGTTGTGTGAAAAATACAATTGTACCATGTGCGCCATTAAGATTCAAAAATTTATGAAATAAGGGGCAGCTTACTTTACTCCTTTATTGATATTCTCTTTCTTTTCTCTAAAATCTAATAACAAAGTTTTATTTTCTTATGTGGACACAGCTTAAAATTTCAATAAACCGTAGCTGATGGATAAAGCGTTGCAAAATATTTGATATTAAGATTTTTGATTATAAATATACATACATGTGAGAACGTGGAGATGGGAAGACGAGAAACAAATTTCTATTGTGCTTTCTAAGCGTTTTTTCTGTTGGGTGGCATATTTGCATATTATGGCTAACGTTAGTAGTTGTAGGTTAGATAACAATGCATTTCTTTAGGAAATAGCTCAATACAAAAATTTTATTCGCGAACATCCCATTGTATCCATAAATTCTTTTGAGCAAGGATGACCTCATCTACAATTTCATGAGGTTCAGTTATTTTTTTTTTCTAATGTTTTTTGTTATTAAATTTTTCTTCCATATTCATACGAGTATGCACTACAAATTTGAAAGAAAGTTTATGTAACAATGATGACCCCTACAACATAGTTTCAGTGCTGTTTTGTAAGAAGTTTCCAGAACTTCATAAACTACCTAGTCGACATTCCTGTACAGTAAATGCCAAAAGAAACAATTTTGATCCAATTTATATGGTGACGCCAATCTCCTTCGATGATTACAATTCAAAGGAAACAAATTGATATATGTATAAATTATTTGAATTATTTCCTCTTTCACAGTTTAACTGAAATGTCAACTTTCCTATTATCCGAGTACTTTAAGAAAAATTAAGTTATTTCACCATGCATTTACTTAAGTTTTTGATAGGCTTGTATATTCAGATTTTTGGGGAAAGTTCATGCCCATAAATAATTTTTTTTCATAAAATTTCTATAATTTTAACTAAAATCAAATATTTAGGTTAAAATGTGAAACTACGTTTCTTGCCATTAAAGCTGTTCTTGTATCATACGCATATGATTCGCAGTGGTAACTACCAAACTTAAAGGTCATGAGGATGATACTCCAAAATGCATAGAATTACACTCCCACGTTTAATTTTATTAGAAACTTTTAGCGATACTAAAAAGTAACATTGATGTGAATTTGCTTTTGTTTGGTCTTATTAGCATTTGCCTTCCCGAAAACTTAACTTGTTTTTAGAGGACGAGGTTTTTTTTTTCAATACTATGCAAATTATTTTGTGAAAAAGGTTATCAAGGGTAAAATAAAACTGAAAAATTATTAATTGTTGATTAGCATTTAAATTTGCTTTTGATGAATTCCAAGTTCTTAACATCATATTTAGGATCATACAAACATAATATGTATGTATATGTTCGTCAAATAACACTGTTTAACAAAAAAATAGTAGCTCGATTCTGGTAGAGGGATAAAAATAAAAGTATACTATCGATGTTTTGAAAGTTTTTTTTATCGAAAATCAAGAGAAATGATATGAAAAACACGTGTATGTCTGTCTACATTTAATGTAAATCTTATCCTTAGATTGTTGTAGAAAAGTTTTGAGAGACATATTATATTGTATGCTATTGTAAAGCACTTTAACACATTAATTCCTACTAAAATTAGCCCGATTTATAACTTCGTTGTTAACCTATGCAAAATTATTTTAATATTTTTAGAAAATTCAAAATTGATTTTGGACGATGTTTTCAAACGATTTGAAGAAGTGGCTTTCGAAAACCTACCGATTTACTAGCGATGGGCACTCGCCAGTACATTTCTTGGCTCCAAAATGCAAGATTCATCTCAAATGAGGAAATGCACATGTCAAAGCATTATATTTCATTTGATTTTTGACAAAAACTTGAGTCACCTAAATATAACGTCTTTGACTCCACACATACAGCTTAACATCTGTAAGAACCCTATAGAATATTAGTTTTTTAAGAAGAATATAAAAATGTTCAATGTTAATGTTGAAAACTAACGTTAGTGAAATCCTGAATAATATACAACTAAAACGTCAGATAAAAGTTTAGTGATCGGCTACGACTTTTTAAAACGATTCAAGTCAATTTTACTTCGTCGTATTAGTGAAGCTTACGACAGGTCAGAATAAACACTGAAATGATTGCAGCTGCTTTTGTTTTTTCTCTATGTAACTTAAGTCTGAAAAGATTGGGGGGACCCACCCAAACCTTTTTATTACACTGTTAATAATATTTATTTATTGTTTTATAAAAATTGCTTTAGCTGTTCTCGAAAAATAAACAAGAGGTAAAAAATTGCCATCTTTTCTCTAAAATCAGGCTTGTGAAGTTAAAATCAAAACATCAAGTTTCATTGCCATAACTTCAATGATCCTTGAAGTATGTATATTAAATGCAAATTGAATGATATGGGCAGTGCCCAACTTTTTTCAAGTAGCCAAGTTTTTCACAATCACAATTTATGTGAAATATAACAATTAAAACAAAAAGTGTCAGAAAAATATATCGGTGCATAAAACAAAATATTTCAGTACATTTACTCTGAAATATTATCCAGATGTCGATTGAATTCGATAGAAAAGCGTTTATTTTTATTTTTTTATTATTGGCACTGAGCTTTGATTTGTTGGAAGTTCACCACGTGCCAAAAATATCACATTCATAGGTATTAAATAAAACTGAAAAATGATTGTACGCATTAAACGAAAAAAATAACCATAAATTTTCATCTGAAAAAGCATATTTTTATAATTCGACAGAAACCTTTAATTTTGTCCAGGCCAACAAAAGTTAAATATTCAACAAAAAAGCTGACGCAGGTTTTTTCTGCAAATTGACACGTGTAATGCCTGAAACAAAAAAACAAAAAACTTTCATAATATTTATTGAAATGCAATTATGTGTGAAATTTGTAACTAGAAAAAATTAATCTACACACGCAGTATTTCTATTGAAAACTTACTAAATTTTTCAAGATTTTATTGTTTATTTTTAACATTCCCATTGATTTCTTGTTGCTTAGTGAGAATTTTCGAAAATATTATGTAATGTATCATATTTGTTGGAATAATGTGCTAAATATTTTTGTAAAAATATGTGTTCTGGTGTAATGACGTTACTATTGACATTCTGTTAGCATCATAATATGGTTATATGTTCTGAAGATAAATAACTTTTTAAGCTTTGGCCATCTCATATAAACTCAATTTATATATTTAAGAACAATTTCGGCTAAAATTAAGGCATGTGGTTTCATAATGTAAGATTCAGAAAAATTCCATATCATATGCTGAGACGTTCATCTGCTTTTTTTTTGCGAATAAAGTGGCTTTATCCAGGAGCCCAAGTTATTGTTGGATCATCGCCGATTTTATGTAATAAGGACCAAGTTGGGCATGGCATGTTGGTGCCAAGGGCTCGTAATAATTTCTTGGCTATCAATGTATATGAAATTTTTTAATATATAACTTTAGTAATTTGGCATGACTTCCAGATAATTAAAATTTCCACTTGAAACACAAAACAGTAAAAGGTCAAGCAATGGAATTGCTGCTATTTAAGTCTTTGGAGAAACGCCCGCACCGGCAATATAACTTATTTTATAAAAATTTCTTTGAAATTGTTTAAAGTTCGTTGAAAACATACAAATAATTGTAATGAATTCCAGTCTTTTTACTGCAATCACAAGCGGCACAAATCACAGTATTTACTGAGCATGAGTTTATACAAATTTCTGTAATAATTTATCATTCCTTGGAAATGGGTAATAAGTCTTAGTTTCACATATTCTTCCTTAAAGTTAATAATTTATCCATAGAACAAATGACTTTATATATATGTATTTATATTTTGGAATTTGACTCCGAAACCATTATCACCTCAAACCATGGTTCTACTTTTCTGTTGGCTCCAAAATTTGTATTTTTAAAGAATTCGTCTTAATTTAATTTTCTAAGCAAGTAAAATTAATACATTATTTTGGGAGATATACCATCGTAATAAGCACTGCAGCTGTTAACAATTTGACAAATGAATTTGGCACAAATGCGATATTGAAAGTCATCAATAAAAATTTAAAATAAGATAACATGGATAAACTTATCTTAATGGAATCCATTTATCTCTTTCACAACTATTGCTTGTAAAAAAAAAGAAATACATGAAACATGATGAGCACAAATGCCACTGTGATACTCTGAGGAAACTTAAGTTTATGACGTTGATTGTTCCATTTCTTTTTCTCACTTCTGAGTTTTACAAAATGGCACAATTTGTCACCGATGTGGCACATGTAAAAAATAAGGTTTTGAATTGAAACTCGCTTAATAATATTAACGTAATAATATTTCGCAGCTTTAATATGGCTTAGTCATAATTGCAGATTTTAGCGAATTTTATTTAAATTACTTCGTTGAAATTAAAGTTTATTTAATTTTTGTGAATCGATTGTTATTTTTTCAGTTTAAAAACAAGAAAAAAAGGCCAATTAAATTCTTAACGCTTCGATGGTTATTTGATATACTTCATGTTAAATAAAAATTGTGTAAAATTTCACACAATTTACATCTTATGAGGGAGCCCCACAGTGTAATGTGGAAATTTGCTGGATACATAAGAGAGATTTTCACAGTACATATTGTGTGAAACTAAAAATTTTTTTCGAAAGTTCTTTCACCCATTTTATCCAAAGATGTTTAATATATTGTAGATACATATGTATGGCATATAAAAAATATCGACACATCAAAAGTCGATGTATTGAAATTTGAAAACTTCAGGATAAACCCTCTATCGCCGATACCCAGTTTTCCAAGCAGACATTATTTAAACAAAAGTTCATATAAATACATTGAGAATTATAAAAAAATATGCATTTTGAGTTGAGTTGTATATGAGAAAAACCTCAACAACCGCCATGTGTGAAACTCTTGTAAGCATGTTTTCAGTGCAGTGTCAGCCACGTTGAAAAAACGTTTATTCCAAGAATTTTCGAAGAAAAATTTCCGTGAGAACATGTGCATGTGGAGCAGCAAAAGGTTAAGTAAACTTTGTAACTGTAATTTTTTTTTATTTTTCTGAAAAATGTGCCTCGAGTAAAATTTCTAATTTTCATATAAAATGATTCTACAATTACCCCACATTCCTAATATATTTATTTTATTCTTAAGATTCTTTTTCTAGGAAAAAAGGGTTGAATTGAAAATGAAAAAGAAAAATGCAATCAAAGCTTTACAATGCTTTACTTAAATTTTCTTAGAAATATGAAAGAAAATTTGAATTTTTATTTAATTTTATAAAATTTAAATCTTTCTTGATGATTTTTTTATCTATTCGCAAAAAACTTTCATAATTTGCTCTGAAAAGAAAAATCGAAAGAAGTTTTGTAAAAAAGTCACCCAAGTGGACTGCCTAGAAATATGCAGACAGCTGACCACCCCGTATCTATAATGTTGTACTAATGTATACATTTATAGCGGATAATCCTTTTCACATATAGCGGCCGTCACTCATGTGTGCATTTCCACAGAAATTGTAATTTTAGCCGGCCATAGTTTTTTTTTTTTTTTTAGAACACTCTTCAATTAAGGTTTTCCTTGAACTTAAGACTATCTTGAATTAGTATTCAAGGTGGAACAATTAAAGTTCAAAGGGAGACGTAGATAAAATTGCATTTAAAGTAAGAAAACATGAAAAATTACATTTAAAGTTATAGGTTTCTGAATATTAATTGTTCCACCTTGACTACTAATTCAAGATAGTCTTAAATTCAAGAAAAACCTTAATTGAAGGGTGTTCTACAAAAAAAAAAAAAAAATCGAAACTATGGCCGGCTAAAATGACAATTTCTGTGGAAATACACATACATAGAAATGGCCGTTTGATGCTTGCAAATTTGTTTTATTTAATTTTTTTTTAAATTTTGCCGGTAAGATTTCGAAGTGAACCTCCAACAAATGCAATTAATTTGGTATAACGTGTGTATTTACTGCAGATATCTTTATGGTTGCATTTAATATCAAGTTAAAATTTCACAATGAAATTTTTCAATTTAATTTGCACAAAATCCTCGAAACCCTAAGTTGCGTTATAAACCTCTTAAGTGAGATTGCGAAACATATATTTAAGCCATTGGCAAATTACTTTGCCTGTTTTCTTTTGTTTTCTACCTACTCCTTTAAAGAACCTGCCTATTTTTTCGTAGTTTAGCATTAGTGAATCGTGTCATGCCTTCAAATCTTTTTTTTTGCATAAAAAAAAAATATTTTGTTTTATTTCGTTTTCTCATTTCCTTGTATGCCTAAGCACGTGGGTGTGAATCATAACTGTGTATGTGTTATTTATATGTATTATTTATATTTGTACTCGTGTGAGAAAATACAAAAAATGCTTTAAAGTATTGGCTATAATTTCTGCAATGCCCTGCTCTAAAACGTAATCTAATATTTTTAATGTTAAATTTTCTGATCAGATTGTGTTGCTTGTTATTGACGTAGTGAATTATGTCTGTGTATCTATTTTATACATATATGTTTAACGTATTGTTTCAAAATTAAATTTAAAAGTTTTTTTTTTCATGTTTGCGCTTGACGACAGTATTTATAATAATGATAATTACGTTGCACACTTTTTGGCGTTGGCGCGTTAACTTTTGTATGAACAACGTACAAACATATCCTTTGGGTTAAAGCAAATCCGTTGACACGTTAGCAAAATTTAATTAAGAATTTTTTGCTTAGCTGCCATTTTTAGCTGTAAACTGCGTAGGATGTCGACGTTAATAATTTAACGGAATAAGAAAGTGCGTAAGATTTTAAATTGAGGATGGGCTTTGATTGCATCAGAAAAATTTTGCTTTGTTTTATTGATTGTTCTTTTACACTTAAGCCGATTACAGTGGTGTGCAAATATCATGAAATATGTTTAAGATTTAGATTAAGTTTCTTACGAAAATAAGTGTAATAAGATTGTTAATGTCATTTTTCCCAAAAGTTTAAATATTATTTTAATCCAAAAGCTCCGAATACTACCTAATGTAAGCTTTGTTGACCTTTTAATTGTAGTGAATCCATGTTACATTCTGCATATTGTAAAAAAGGTGGATTATCTCAAAGTTTTGAGAACATTGTGTTTTTATTTTGTTTATTTGAGCCAGTTAAATAGCAACCATTAGTCCAAAAACATTTTTCGCAGTGAAGATGCTTTTCTTATGGTTTTTTGTCTGCTAAACGAACTTCATTTCTATTAAATTTCACACTAACAAATTGAATACCATAAAAATAAGAAAATCAAAGTTTCTTTATCAACTCCTTGCTCCTAAATTGTTTTTCTTTTTTTCTGTACAAAACAAAGTCTTTATTCACACTGATGCCTGGAATGCATTACTGCCACTTTTTTATTGCAAATTTCAAAAACTAACTGTCGGGCAGGCAATTGAAAATAGAAAATATAGATTAAGATGGGTTGCTGCCACGCACTATTCAAAAAGAAACCATAAATTCGTTCATCGATAACAGAACTACTGATTCAGCACACTAAAAGGAAAGGTTGCTATGTAATCACATTACGATTTAAAAAAATATCCGATTCATTCAAAATATTGATTTCCGATTTGAAAATATGTAACATAATCTTGAAAATCACCAATTTCAGTGCAGATTATCTTTAATTTGATTAAACATCAGCACATTAGCACACACACACAAAAGCGGTAATAAATTACAATTACTACAATAAAAATAAACAGCGCTGACAACTACAAACGTAATGTGTAACAATACATAGCAGCATCGATAAATAGCAACGATTGGCTGATAGCTGTTTGGGACCACATTTATTTATTTATTTTTTTTTGCTTTAACATTCATTTTCATGTGAGATATTCATGTGCAGCAGTATCCTTAAATATTTATGAAGGTTACATAAAAATGAAAAAGAAATACTTTGAACTTTAGGAATAAAAATCCCTTACTGAGACTACGTGTTAAAATAAATTGCGACCCACAATGGACAAAAAATAGCAATTTTCAATATTAAAATCTTAGCACCACATCGAATCTCACTTTAAGGATAATTCTTCAAAGCATTGACCCACAAAATGCTACTATTTACCAATACGGTATTATGTCAAAGTCTTATTTTATATAAATCTTTAAACGATTTAAGAACGCGGTAACCATCTCTTAATGTTGTACAAAGTGCAATAAGTACCTTTATATGTAAAAGTAAATGGTTAACGAGTATGTGTTATTTTCCCTTCAAACAGTGATACAATCCTACCCTAGGGGCGAACCAAATTCATTTCCTTCTGCTCGCATTTTGTCATGAATTGTGTCAAATTTTGCCACCAACAGAATTTAGGTTTTTTTATCTGTGTTGTAATGATTGTACGTACGTATGCAGGAATTTTGCCTTTAATAACAAAAACGAAAGTGTCCTTACGAGTATATCCTATCTCACGCGCAATTTTAGCATATACGCAAAAAACTGCCTCTGTTTGTTTAGACAGCAGAGAATTCATTACAGCAAAAAAAAAAAGAGAAAATATTTTGCAATTTAGTGTTTGTTATTTTTAAGGTGTTTAGTCGCAAAATTGACTTTGTGGCATTTGCTAAGGTTATTAGCATTTTTGCCAGCACTTAAGCAGCAATTAAATCCCTGATGCCAACATCAACTTATCATTAAATTTTGCTCCAGAAGAACAATGTTGGCTGAGACCCTTGAGGTAGATAGACAGATGACAGTGTGTGTGATTACTGCAAAACAGAACTGACAATTCCAGGAATTGGCGCAAAGGATTTTCAAATAAACGCAGAGACGGAAACTCTTTAAGCTAAAGAAATTATAATACAACAGAGTTTTTGAGCCAAGCGTGTGTTGTATATAGAAAATGGTATTGTCTATATAACTTATATAGAATCAATGGGGACCCAAAACTAATATTTTCAGTGTGATAAAAAAAAACTCACACATTAATGAAGATGGGTATGCGAAAAGCGATTTAAACATAATTTCAAAATATTGAAACAAGAATACTAAAACTATAGCAGCAAAATTATTACCTTAATCAGCTATGGCCACTGAGATGTCGTTGGGTTGTAGATTGTAGAGACGGTTAATAATGAGATTTCAAAAATTCGTTTGTAGGTGGTAGCTTAAAAAAGTTTGGAATTTAACATACGAAAAGAATTATATGAATTTAAGATAGTCAATTAAAGAGTATGTTTCAAAAACATATCAAAGCTTGCGTTTCCGAAGAACTCAAGAATAAACTGGTCATACCAGAAGTGGCAGTCTTCGAATATTATTTGGGGCTAAATAGCACTATAGCTCAAAAGATTCTTAAATAGATTTGGAAAAAGTAATTGTGTCAAATACTTATTATACCCCATATATACACACTAAATTGCTTTACACGTGTAGCATAGCAAATCACACAACACTTATGTACATGGGTAATGAATTTTCGATTGAATAATTAATATATTAGTTATACTAAAACCAAATCTTTTCATTTTCTTTGAATATTGTGTTTCATGTATTTAAGCAACTTAATTGAAATTAATGCGAAAATGACACGTAATGCTGTAATAGTAATTCCTCTTACATAATTATACGTATAAATGGCTCAGTATATGTGCATATATATATACACAAACAGTAAAGCCATAAAAACCAAAAGAAAAATTTCGGTTTCACCATTACATGTTGTCCAAATAACAAAAACACAACGAAATCTCTATCCCGCCATAATGATCTACATAGGAGTAAATACATTTCCCAAAGACTGACATGTTGATGTGAACTTCTTTGACTTAGTTGGGCATAGCCTTGTAGGAGGACAAGCGTAAATAGCTTAGGGAGGAACAATAACTGCAACAATAACAAAGGAAATACAAGAAAAAATTCATTTCAACTTCAAATCAAAAGACAGTAGCACTCCCAACAATGAGGATTGTCATATGAAGAAAAAGCTTCCACATTCGTCCTTTCATATAAAAGTTTTAATTTTACTAACACTACTGACCCAAATACATACCCAATAGGCAAAAAGTTAATAGCATAAAATGCAAATTTAGATTGAAAAATTTGTAGTCTGTCAATCCAAATTATCTGGTTTCCAAAGTCATTATGCCAGCGTCAACTCACAGCGCATAAAGTGATGCTATGCAAAGTCAAACAAAAATCAGCTTTTGAATATTAAACTTCTGCATCTGCATCCATAGCTGCATGCATATAGAACCACTTCAAATGTATGGATTTCATGTAAACTGTCAGTTAGATATTTTGACGCAGCGGATCTGACGGACTCTATGTGTTGATGCTGGTTCAGCCGAATAGAGAGAAAAAGGCTACATTCCTAAACAATAGCTGCGAATTTTACCAAGGTTTAAGAAAACACATAAGCTCATCGCAGTGGAATAAAATCAATTTTAATTGAGAATTGGGGATAAATTCTGATGTAATTTGGAGTCAATATTTGAAAAAACAGAGTCCTTCGTATCGTATTATGTACGGCTTTGAATAATGCTCTAACAATTTTCTTTCAAATAATTTATTCTTTCCAAAAGTTAGTCATTGATTTCGTATTTTCTTACTGGGCAAAGTAGTTGTTTGGAAACATTTTTATTTTGAGAAACTCAATGTGCTGTGAGTTGGATTATTTTTTTTCAACAATTGTAGTCCTTTCGTTTCTATATTAAAGTCGAGTATATTAAAGAGCATTTCACTTAAAGAAATAAGTATGAAAGTTAACTTATTTTCAAAGGAATGTAAATTCGATTCATGCGGAGGATAAAAAGTTTAAATTACTTTCTTTGAAAATTATTGGTTTTGCTTCAAAAATAAAAGGCACCAACATCAGCTGCAAGCGAATACATTTGTCATGAATTTCCAATTTATTGTATTTAAAACTTTTGTGATTTGATTTCTTATTTACCTTTTACTGGTGGTGCATAAAATCTAAGAAGCGAGTTGCTTAATTCTTAAATAGAAAGCTGAAAGTTACAAAGAAATTTTTGTTTTATTTATTTTTGTTTTGCATAAGAAATAAATTTTTGTTTCCCCAGAGGAAATAATATTAAAAAATATGTGCCGATAAATAAATCGTTAATTTTGATAAGAAAAAGACGCGCATATAAATATTTGCGATTTCGGTCTTGCGTGAGAAGTACCTGGCCTTCCCCTTTGATGTTATCCATACTCTCGACGATGTTGGTTGATGCAATGCAATTCATCTCGACTTTTACCGAATAGATACTTTTCGACTATTTTTTATGTTTTTGATAATTTTCGATTCTTATCAACTTTTTTAATATTTTTCTATACCATTTGACTTACATTTTGCATTTTGCTGTTTTTTTCTTGCAACTGTTCGACTTTTATACTTGTTCGATGCATTGCATTTTAGTCGATAATATTCGATTTTATTCGATACTTGTCTGCTTTTATCGGATTATTCGATGTTTTTCGTTACTTATAGGCTGGGCGTTTTTTGGAATTTTCATATGAAACTCTAAAAAATTTTGACATTGAAATGTGGCTTCCACATTGCAATTAAAATCCACTCGATTTTCATTTATCTCGACATTTAAGATATTTTCGGACAACAATTTCTACAAAAATTATTTTGTCGTGAAAAAAAAAAACCAATTGTGGTTGAATTGTTAGGGCTGGTCAATTTTTCCCACTTTATCAAAGAACTCATCAAACAGCTGTTAAAACAAAGAAGAGCATCAGAACAAACGTGAATAATGACATTGTGTAAGCTATAATTGAAATCGCGATACCAAATCGAGATAAATGAAAATTGATCTGATTTCGATGCCAATGTGAAAGCATCATAACAAATAGTTCTTATGCTTCTTTCTTTTTCATTTGTTTTTGATTGCATTATAAAAGTTAAATTATGTGAAAATTTTTCTTATGAGCTTTGCGTTAATGTTCAATGGGATATTGAAAAGCACTTCTGCTTTTATTTTTGATGTTAAACATAAAAAAGTGCCGCGATTGTAGTCAATTGATGAAGTTTGAAATTTCCACAAATCTACTGAATTGAGAGTTGAAATGTGCTCTTTGTAGATCAAGTGTACCTTTATCTTAATATTTTCAAAAATTAGGAAGAAAAGTTACTTTTAGCAATCTAAGCACAATAATGCAATTTTTTATACTTATATCATTGTTGCATATGAGGAACTTACATAAGTTAGTAAAACCAAATTTTATCAAAGAAGTTTATTGAAAATGTGCAGAAAGTTCCTTGAACGTGCTGAAAATCAGTCTGTTGTATCATTCGTACTTGAGCTCGAAAATGCCACCACTGGTGCACTTTGAACAAAAGCTGCAAATATTTTTGTTGTTTCTCATCTCCCTCACATCTCGAAAAACGGTGATTTTCGCACTTTTAGGTTAGAATTTCTCGAAAACCGAAGCCATTAAAGAAATACTTACCTTGGATTCAAATTCAGCACGTCACAAACCTTCAGAAAAGTACATTAGAGTTTTGGCAACAAAATCATAAATTTTGAACTTAAAACATTTTAACTATTTACTCAATGTTTTGCATAAATTCCTTCAACCACATAGTAATAAAATTACCCACATATGTCTTCATAAGACAAAGTTTCTGTTAAATAATAAACTGCGCCATTTATACTTAATAATTTTTAGCTTTTAGGAATATTTGTATTCATACACATTGAAAGTCCTTTGCGGTCCAACTTTTTGTTGAGCAAAATATTAAACTCCTGTATAGGTGCACTATAAGTTTCACAAATTTGATTTGAATTTACTACATCACAAAAATTATTATGTACAACAAAGCAAAAGTTTTACAGAAAGTTTTGCAAATATTTGAAAGTTATGCCAACATCAAAGCTCAAAGACATACGATGTGCCATCCTATTTTCATTCATTTTCCCCATCCAGAGTGTACTTGCTGTTTAAATGTTTGCACTACATTTTTACTGAGAAATAAATGTTATTGGAAATATTTGAGAAAAAAAAATCACCCACTATTGTTGTGAGAATGGATCCTAACAGATGGACATAATGAAATGAAAGAATGGATTGAAAAAGGGAACACTGGCAGTAAAGAACATAAAGCCTACACGGTGGAAATTCACAGGATTTTAAGGAACTCAGTTGTAAAAAGCTCAAGTCGGCTTAAGAGGCATCGAGTTCAGATTGAGTTTTCTTTAGTTTCGGACTATATTTCTTTCCAATTTTGAAATAATTCAGGCCTTAATAAATAACAAAAAATTGCCATAATTTTATTTTAAATTAAGTCGGTAAAACCTTAAGTAAACTTATTTCAATTGCGATAGGGAACGAATGAAAAAACGAAAAATTTGATGAAAAGACTTAAAATTAAAGTTTAATAGCCTTGTGGTGTCGCATTTGTTTTTCAGTTTGAAAGGCAAAAAAAATGTTTTGTTGGGAAAGATTTCTGTGTGTAGGTCCTGAAGCTATGTCCTGCTTACAAAAGTAGCGCATATCAAAAAATTTCAATTTAGTAATGAAAACCAAAAATATTATTGCCGTGTTGTAATGAAATCCAAATTTTTTTTTAATTCCATAGAAATATTTTTGATGACCAAAAAAAAAAAAAGGTCCTCACTTTGTACGACAAAACCCTAGGAAATTAAAAAAAAAAAAGGTCCTAACTTCGAAAGTAGTGAAAAGTAGCGCATTTCAACCAAAAGTAGCACATTTCAAGTGAAAAGTAGCACAGCCTTGCAAAAGTAGCACTTTTGCTACTTTAGTATGCCATCTGGTAGCCCTACTGATATAAAATTTAATTTAATATGAAAAGCTGAGGTCACAAAACCTTGACGTTGCTACTAAGTAAAATTTAGCTGAACGTCTGCGAATTTTCACATTTCACTTTATTATAATATTTTGAGCCCGGATGTTCCATTGAATGTCGCCTTAATAAATTGTAATTTTTACAAGACTTTTCTTTCTGTGTGTGCCAAAAATGCTTCTCGTTGTATCATGTGAAACCACGAAAACTGCGCGACTTCAACATTTTTCTTTTTTTTTCTGCACATACTTTAATACTAAGCTAGCGCAGAAGTGTTTGACTTATTTTATGAAAAAAATTTTATATTTTCTATATAAAGAGTATTCCAACAAGAGCGTCGTTTTTGAATTTACCAGAATTTTTTCGTATAAGGTACGATTTTTTGAGCAGCACTCCTCTGAAAATGCAGCTGCAAGGGTGTAATGGTAAAAAATTATGATAAAGATTGTGTGATTTGACACCGAGTTACTTTTTTCTTTCTGATTTTTACAGTCGCAACTGCATACCAACAATGCTAAAGTATTTTCTGAAAGCGAACATTTAACATATTATTGCTAAATTCAAGTGAGCTGTGGGGTGCATTCCTTTGACATTTTGTTTCTGTATCACTTTTCGAATAAATAATGTGTTTCACTTAAGCCGGCACCACTATTTTGACACCCCTACATATTTAATTTATTGCCTATTATAAATAAAATATCGAAATAAATAGATAATGTTTGCTGTTCTTGCATTCTAAATATATTAATATCTTACGCGTATTCATAAATTATTCAACAGGAATCTGAAAGGCAAAATGTCTTTTAAATGTCCTTGATTGCCTGAAATGAATATTCAAAAGGACACGTAAGACTGAGGCAATGCTAACGGGCTGACGTGAACGAACGCAGGCTACAATTAGAGAAGCAGCAGCGGATGCTAAGCACCTTACCAGTTAGCAACATTAATTTGTATGCTAAGCTATTGTTGTTAATATGACGTCAGCGGTGGTAGAGGCAGAAACGTAATCAGATTGTGGTATACGTAATCAATGAAATGGTGACTGAGCAATGTAATTATGGAAATTTTTCATAATTTTTTTTTTGTTTCACAATAAACAGGAAATGAAACCTTTTGTTGTCATTCATGAGTCAAATATAATGCAATGCAAAAGGGAAGCAAATTGGAAATTTTATTGAGCTTTTACGTTATTTAAGTATTAGCTTCGCGATTGAAATGAAGAAATAAAACGTTTGACTGACCACTTATTGTTTTGCCTTACGCGATTCAAATTACGATCGATGTCTCAATTTTGCAACTCACTCAACGAAACATCAACAGTGTCCGCTAATACCATGAAGTATCATAAATAATATTCACCAATATGAATGCGTACCTTTTATGTAAATAAAAGTGCCTTATAAGATTAGCTGTCACTACGTCGAATGTTAAATACAGGGTACTACTGCAAATTGTAGTTTGCATGTGGTTTGTTGAAGTTTGACATATTGAAACTAACATGATAAGATATATGTTTAAGGGAACACTAAGACCCTATGTCATCTAAGATTATATACTCATTTGAATCTAACTTTTTCCTGATGTTTCGGCAGTTTCTTGCTGACAAATTTCTTTTAAGACTACTGCCTGATAGTAGTTTTTAAGCCGTGGTGCAGTTAATGCTTTTTAATTTTCTAAACATAGTTTCTGTATTTCAATGTTTAATGTTTATGTTGTATGTAAAAACAATGTTAAGTGTAATAGCTTAAATTGAATCAATAAACGTCCCCTGAGGAAGTCAGCAAAAAACTGACGAAACGTTTGGAAAAAGTTAGATTTAAATGAGTACTAATCTTAACAAAAATTTAATGGTCACAAAACCTCTTTTCAAAGAAGAAAAAGCTGAAAATATAAAGAAAAATTGACCCAGAAAGAACTACACTCTCCATTAAGTTCTTTTCTAATTATCTGTCCGTTTGCCATTTTCCGTCTCTAATTTAAATGAGCTCCGATTACTTTCTTTCTTAAGATGCATGTTAACCTTGTTACACTGATAGCTTCGTTAGAGTTTTAATTTCTCTTATGTGCACTTAATACAACGCTACTTTTACTTTTGTCCAAAAAGTTTCTGCCAAAATAAGCTAAATTAATGTTTCTAAGCAATTCCTAAGGGGCCATGTCGCGTCAAAAGATAAATCAAATAAGAGATTATTTTTAAGTCAAATTGTTTTACAATTGAATTGCACTAACTTTTATTCTCAATTGTTTTAGTGCCAGTTGGGAATAAATCCATTACCACTGAACATTTGTTGGTAAAAAAAATAATATCGCACTAATAATCAAGGCTTGGTGGTAGTGAAGCATAAGCTCTGGAGTAAAGTTGCTTCCACCGGTTCCAAAAATTTAGTGGAAAGTCTAGTTGTTATTTGTTTCATTACAATTTCGATCTTTTCCTACTTTATAATGAAAATATTTGAAAAACTTACGGGAACTAAAGTAAATCTTAAAATATCAGTTTGAAAATTTCACAAAAAAAAAATTCAATCAGGTTCTCTGCAAAGCTCTTGAACGAAAATGAGAAAAGTCTCCACTATTTTTTTAGTTTGAATTTCTAATTATACTGAGGCCTTATTTGTTTGCAGTAGTGAAATCAAAAGTACTCATTCAATTTAATGGTCCCTATTATCAGTATGCGACAAATCTCAACTTTATCTGCTATGATATATGGATTTTCCTGTCCACATTTTGTGAGGTGCTTGACATATCAGAACTTAATTTCTAAGCCCTTGCCATCGTAGGTGTCCAGATATAGCGTTTTAAGTATTACTGTTGTACAAATGAGAGGTGTCACGCCTCTAACTTTTATCAAACTAATATATAGCTTATGTTACTTAGGAATACTATGGCTTTTAACAAGTATAATAATATTTAGAATCGGTTAAGTAGTTCTAGAGATTACCCCCTACAAACAATCAAAACAACATACCTTACCATTTTATATGAGAAAACAGATTTTAAGATTCTGAAACTTGACCTAGGTAGTGGAGTTAAAATGAAAAAAGCACGTGTGCGACGATTTGAAAGCTTACCTGCATATTAAAACTTTTTCATATTATTGGTAATATCAAATGAAATGTGTTTATTCTCATCATGATGAATTTTGTCTTCAGAATTTAAAAGTTGAATTTTTGAAATATATTTTGAAAAAGTATGCTCTAAGCTTCTAATATTATACAGAAATATTTTACAGAAAATTGTTATCCTTGATCAAGAGATCCATAAAAGTAGGAGTAAATAAGTTGCAGTGTTCTAAGAAAACAGGATTAAATAATCTATTTAAAAACGTACTCCAAGAATTTTAAATTAATTTTGCGCAGCTATTTCTGAGGAATTGAAAAATTTTTGTTTTCGATATATGAGTTTGGCTTTCATCCACTGTACGTCCCGTCCTTGATCAGAATCAAATATCTGCCTAAAATTAATGGTCGCTTTTGAATTTTAAATTTCATGGAACTTTGAAGCCACATACCAATTTTTCTCGAAGGCAAGTTTTTTTTTAATGTATGAGCTAAAATATGGTGTGGTAGATAAAATTTACTGAATTTCTAAATAAACGTTCTTGTGAAAAAGTATCTAGTAGCTCTAAAATTGGCTTTATTTGAAAGAAAATGCTTAAAATTTCCATTTTATTTGATTTGCTAACTATTTAGTGCCCCTTAGTAGAACACGCGAAGCTCATGAAGTTAAACTTTTTGAAGTTTAATTAACATTTTACGAGCGTTCTAATGGTCATTTCAAGATTTATGAATTTTTATTTTAGTTATAAATTTAATGTCAGTGTGATATTTTGGCGTGTAGTGCAAGTGCTCCGGTATTAGTTTTTTTCAGGAACTCATTAAAAATATCATGAAATGGGTAAGTGCGTAGGATTATACGTTTAAGGTCATGCTCGCACAAATATGAACTTTCCCATGTAATTGAACTTGTTTACACATCACAAAAGTTTCACATTTTTTTTTTTTTTTTTGCAAAAACAACTCGACGAATGTCCTTTGTTGAGGTCATTAAAA
Organism: Tricholauxania praeusta; assembly: GCA_949775025.1. NCBI lineage: Eukaryota > Metazoa > Arthropoda > Insecta > Diptera > Lauxaniidae > Tricholauxania > Tricholauxania praeusta. The sequence goes on along the minus strand of OX459028.1, from coordinate 1,910,858 downwards.
TATAAAGGCTAATGGTGTTTACTGTCTTTTATTATTTTTGAATTAGTAAGGTGTCGTTGTTGTTGTTTTATTATATTTTCTTATTTTTAGTATTTATGTGGAAACATAATATTTTAATTATTCAATTTAATTATTGGGGCTTAATTCCGAAGTTCTAATGAAGGTTATTTTTGAATATTAAAACCTATGGGATAATCTAAGATTAAAAATATATGTATGAAGCCCTTTAGTAAAGTTGTTTCATGAGGTTGTCCTGAGTGAATTCAAACAAAATGACACAAAAGTGAAAATGAAACCTGTCCAAAACTGATAAATAGAATTAGGCTCTCAAGTAATGATACCATTTGTGTTCCAATTCCAATGTAATGGAAAATAGTCCAAAAAAATTTAAAGGCGATATCTTCGTGGAAAACATTCTGTTAAGTTTTAGTATCTCTTTTATGGAAATGAAGGGTATTCCAATACGCGAGAATACCGTGGTATCGTTGTTAAAAATTACAATAAAAAAAAAATTATCAAAATCAAAAAAAAAAAAAAAAAAAAAAGAGATACATACGAGTATACATATTAGGGTGTTTCATTTCAAACTTTAGGATAGGAATTTTGTTTATTTTTTGTCTATATTATAGCTTGAGGAATAAAAATAATTATCCCAACATTTGAGCTTCCTAGCTTAAACCTGAAAACTGCGCAAAACAATGAAAAACAGATTTTTTTTGCGTTTTAGTAAATTTTCTGATTTTCGTTGTTTTGCTTTTTCGTTTTTCATACGAATTGTACTAAGAAACAAAGTAAGTGCGCGGTTCGCTGGTTTGATCTAGGAAGCTGAAATTTTGGGAGAATTTTCTTCAAACCCGATTCTATTATATAGGCATTAATGAGCGCAAATTTTTTTAAAAAAAATAAAAATACCTCCTTTGGGAGTATTTTTTCCGCATTTTTAGTCACACGAAAAATGTGGGCGTGGCTGTACAACAGTGGGTGGCGACCCCCATTCAACTAAAAAACCCAAAACGCTATATCTTGGCACCTAAGACAGAATTTCAACGGAATTGGACATAAACTCTGTCCACGCAGTTTTCAGGTTAGAGCTAGGAAACTCATATGTAGGGACAATTATTTTTGTTCCTCAAGCTATAATATAGGAAAAAATAAACAAAATCCCTGTCCTAAAGTTTGAAATGAAACACCCTAATACATGTACATATTTGGAGTAAAATATATTTAGTACATTTTCAATTCAATGCCTAAATAAGCAAACCTTTCAAATTTGTGGTACGGACAACGCCATAATCACGAGAAACCAATGCATCCAACACGTGTCGCTGTTGGCTTCAAGTTTAATATGCTGAAGGAGTGATAGTCATGGTCATACTTCTTTAAAATAGTGGCTGAAGACGTGATTTCAATGATTTTTTTTTTTAGCAAAATTGATTTATTTGGATCTATAGTAAGAGACATGTAGATCCTTCACATTGCGTGCAGAAGTTTCTCCGAGAAAAATTTTTAATTCAGAATTAATCACCAACATAGTTTTGTTTCAGATGATGCGACCTTTTATTTGTGGGATTTTTGAATTCTCGTATGTATGCATCGCTAAGTCACAGATGAGCTTAAGATGGAAGTGCAACGCGTTATTGGCTAGTGTTTGCCAGCATAGACGTAGGTCGAGTTTTTCTGATATTTATTTCTATACTTAATGCGGTGCAGTTATTGGGGTACCCATTGTTGCTTAATCGACTCTGATGAAGTGGAAAAAGTGAGAAAATAAAATTTTTAAATTTTTTTCTACATATCAAATCAAATCAAATTTCATCAAAAAGACATGCGAAGCTTTGGAGTTGTTGACTGTCGCCACTCTTCTGACTTGGCAGCGACCTCTAAACCTTAATTATATAATATTTTAAGGTTTAAATAGTTTTACTTTCTGAATTATTAAATCTATGCAGAATTTTTAAGATAATCGGTAGTTTGAAAAAAAACACAATATCCTTCCCTCTGAATGAAATTACATTCTAACAAGGAGTCCCATAAAATATTGTCATCGAGATAACAAGGTAGCATAAGTCTTCAAATGCCAAGGTTTTACCTTTTCAATCAGTGGCGGGGTTCTGCAACAAAACGTTGAATTCAAGAAGTACTGCGAGTGATTTGCTATCGAGTAGCCATGAAAATTCATTTTCACTTGAAAGTTCAGTGGTCATAATCGCGTCAACTAGCACATTTGTGGACATCCTATCACTGGACTAATGAGCTATTCAAAATATGCTTAAAAAATGTAACTGATTTTGGAAAACGCATTGTTTTGGGAACCGAAAATTATAGAATATACAAAACTGTGATTGCGGTTATGAAGCTTGTGACGAAAAAAGAAATCCTACTCATATGCATGACTCCGCTTTAGCTCCACCAACTGCACTACATGCGGTGTCACAGTGTAAGAAATTTTGACAAATTAAAAAAAAAAAACGGCTAAGGAAGGACAATAAAACTCATCCAAGGAGGCAACTGAAGCATCAAAACAACACTAAATTTTACCATCGCACTAAATGAAAACTTTTATTGCTGGTAATGTGAACACAATGAACATCCTGCGAGCTCCTGTAACTTTTTTTTGAGGACTTTTGTAAATGCGTTGCTTTCCATTACTACCCTTATGATGAATGTGACTTTGTTGTTTGTAGTGTGAATTTTTCAGTACAACAAAGCCACCTGTGCCTATGCATCTCAAATTTATAACTTTATGAAGAAAAATTCTTTTATAAGCTCGCTATTGACATAGGCGCACATTTCAACTTAAGGTTTTAATTTTGGTAAATAAAATTATGTTTTCTTTGGTTTGATATTTGAAAGGATTCTCTTAAGTTGGGTGTACTAAATTCATTTTAGTATTCCTTAGAATTCGTCTGACATTGAGGAAAGCAGAGTATTCAGAGTTGTTGTAAGAAATCAAAAAAAGAAAAAAAAAAAAAAGGACTTACTTAAGCAACTTAAAAGGCGTAACCATCTGCTTTGTATCACTCAAAAGAAAAAAGTAATCACATTGAAACGCCAAAGCCCTTTGTGACCCCTAAGAAAAACTCTCTTAAAATATTTTGCCCAAAAACGTCTTGTTTGGGTGTTAAAAAACTTTAATGTATTCATAGGTGCGGTGACCTTTTGAGCTGATTTTCTTCAAAACGGTTCATGCGATGCTCTTGATGTTGGGCGACTTAATTTAGGAAAAATATAAAAATATTCTTTGCCATGCAATATTTTTATTTATTTGTTTTTTTTTTTGTAAATTGAAAGTTTACTTAAGAAATTAGTAAATATAGAAGCTCACTTCAACATTGATTACACAGTTTTTAAGAAAATTTGCTTGGAATTCGCAATAAATAAAAAAAATTTAGAAAAACTATGCAGTTGTAAGATTAATTAAGAGTTTTGTTTAGTAATGAGGATATATGAGTGGGTCGTCGAAGAATATAACTTAAATATGTATGTGATAGCAGCTCATATGGAATCAAAAACAATAAGATTCTTTGGAACTTTTTCTATTGAAACAATCCATCTCAGTCTTTTATATTATATTGAAATGTCAAGAAAAGACAAATTCGGTCTGTTTTATTTTGAAAATATCTTTTAGCTGGATTTCTGTGTAACATATTAAAGAGAATTCGCTTAATCATATGACGCTGCTACACTTTGAGAACCTAAAACCACTCGCTCCATCCGCCATAGTGTTTCCCTACTTTTCATTCTTGGGCATTACAAACGTTGCACGAATTATTTTACATTATTTCATTTTTGGCTCCCTTTAAAACTCTTTTTCAGAATGTGCTGGATCATAAGCTTATTCGAGTGATTTTCTTTGACGTGCCAAAGAAGTTAAGACTATCAGTAGCTCTTCATCCTTCAAAAAAACCTACTTTTGCCGCAGTCTTTACGAGTATTTTGACATTCACTCCTTGAACTTATTTCCAAGCTAAGTTTCTCTTTAGATTGTTTATTTCTTTGAATAAATTTTGAGTTTTGTTGGTTACAAGTCTTTAAAAAGGTATGTGAAACACGATATACAGCGCAAAACTTCGCAAACTGTCCTCACATATCCGCCGCAATCAACTTACCCTGCTATTAAATTGAGCTTGTTCCTTATAACTATTTTGTTTTATTATAATATTTCGATAAGAAAATACTTGCGCAAAAAAAAAAAAAAAAAAAAATAAGTCCAACAAATCATTTGGTTTTTCCTTAGGTGATGAAGAGTGTCATTTACTACAGGTCGTAAAAATATTATTCGAAGCTATTTTTGTGATTTTCCTAACAACATTTCTTCATGCAGTCAAATCGATTGCTCGCATTACTGACCACCGTTTGTATTTTCCTGATATAATGCAAAATCAGGGTAATTTGGACATCAATGATATTGCTATTTATTGAAGAACAACTGGTAGTTTTTAGAAGACGATACTCTTTTAGACAATTTAATGGAGCATATCTGAGTAAGCAGAAAGAAAATAAATTCATTACCAGAAATATAATCCTCATTTTCTTTATTAAAATCATTTGACTAAAGTGTGTAGGAAAGCTGTACCAAACAGTTAACAGTCGTTAATAACGTATAAGGTATACATTTTATTCACTTTCTTTTTGCAGAGGTAAGTCTATGAAGACTATCAAACCTTTGTTACAAAAAAGCCATCAAAGTGCTACGCTATGTAATAAGTCACAAGATACCCACACAATCTCATTTTAAGTGTTTTTTTTTTAAGTAATTCGATTGAATTTAATACTAATCTGATACAAATCACTTACTAGTAATCAATAATTAATTAACTTTTCTCATTAATAACACGTGACTGACATTATAAACTAAATCGGACTTAATTGCTATCATAGGTTTATTGTTCAATACACAAGCAATTTATGTATGTCATACGATGATATTATCTGTACATAAGCGAATGTATGTACAGATGTGAAATGCTGTTTACCTATGGCATCGATACTCAAAATTCTTCTCTTAAGTTTTTCCTTAATATTTAATTCGGGAGGAAAATACGCAGCACGCTTTCAAGTTAATCGCTGTGCACTTCGAAACGAACCTGATTAAAAATATTTCTCATTTCTTGTCAACTGTTTGCCAAATATTTCACATCTGAGCTACTTGCTCCACTTGATTTTGTAAATAGAAGTATCTTTAAAAATAAATCGAAATAAGAAATAAATTTTTCTAATACTCTTGTCCTTGACAAGTGGAAGCCATTATTTGCAAAGAATATTTTGCAATATTTATTTTAGAACTGAATACATCTATAACTCAAAGAATAACTAGATGTACTCCTTTTTCTTCTTTTTTTTCACAGTTTAAGGCTTACAAGGGCCTGAATATTATTTACCCTAAACGTTAGTTTTTCATTTGCAAACTTTCTATTTACATGCATTTGCTTAAAAAGTACTTCATGTGGCACATAATATAAAAGGAAATACTCAAGGCTATTTGAACATGTGAATAATAATTTCGGTAAGAACATATTATTTTTAAAACATTGTCATTTATTAAAAGAAAACATTTTAAGGTTTTGTGGAAAAACATCATAGACAAAATCTATTGAATGAATTCAGTTTTATATCTTTTACAACGCAAATGTACAGAAAATGCCATCACTGATGTCAATTTGAAATAAAAGTGAAATTATTTATTTATTTAAGGAATGTTCATTTTAATTAAATGGTACTCATACAGCATGTTGTACTGAATGATATCCAATGCAAAACAGGCAAAATTGAACGCAGATACGTGCAGTTTTTAACTTTTTCATTTGCCATAATGACATTAGCAAATGCTCGTTTTTAAAATGAATTACTTGGTTGCAATATAAGAGCATAGCTGGGCACCGTTGATCAAATAATTAACTTCGTTAATCGCTAATCCGTTACTAAAAAAGTTAACTTCGTTAAACGTTGAAGCGTTACATTTCGGAACACTTAACGCAAGTTAACGTTAATCCGTTAACACGTGATAAAAATTGCATTTTTTATATCGTTGCGTTAGCGATCTTCTTATAAAAAACTGTTGGTTTGGGTCCTGGAAGTTAAAAAGTCAGGAACAAAAAAAAATGTACATAATTGGAGTGTGTAATTTAATCTTGTGTAATGTGGATATTCCTCTTCATGAACATTTATATGTTGAAGTTCTGGTCTAAAAGCGAGGCTCGCTTCGGCGTTGAAATATATTTGCCCGTGGAAAAAAAGATTTTCAACTGCAGCGCATGAGGATATAGCAGTATTATATTTAACAAACAGACTTATGAATATCAGTTCCCTGAGGAATACCGCATCGTTGAACAGTCTTTTGATTTCATGTCTAGCCACTTTTGACGAGATTTTAACCTTTGTGGGTGTTAGGTTTTCCTTTAGACTGAGTGAAACAATTGAAAGAGTTTTCCTTATCATCGTCGTTTTTACTCGCGTTGCTGCCTCCGCCACTTAAACTATCTCTGTTCTTCGAACTTTCGACAGCTTCTTGTCGTAACGCCTCTTCTATCTCCTCTTTCTTGCATTTTGTCATACGCTTCCAGACATATCAACTGGAATGTACTTGTTGTCAGAACGTGTTTTGCGCGGCACCACACGGTGCATGCGGTATCTTTTTGGTAAATAGTGGGATTAACGATTAACGAATCCGTTAGTCGAAATGTTAACTTCGTTAATTAACGATTAACGGATTAACGAGTTAATGCCCAGCTATGTATAAGAGCATATAATATGAGATGTACTTTTAGTATAGAATTAGTGAAACGCATACATTTGTGAAAGCTACGTAAAAAATTAGTACTTAAGTAAGCCATTACCAAAACGAAGTTCACGTAATGAATCGATGAAAAGTTTTTGATTGAAATTTGCTGCTCTCTGCAGTATTATCTTAATGCTGCTATTTTTAAAATATTTTGTTGTAATGATATTATTCTGAACAGATTTTGTTAGTTTCTAGAAAATAATGTGATAAATTTTGAAAGAAAACTTTGTTAATAAATAATTGCCATCCATATTTTATCGGTATTTACACAAATGCAAAGATAGAAATTCAAAACAAATACGATAATGTGGCTTGTTGTAGAGTTTAAATATTTCTAATGAATTTCTTTTTGGCAAAAAATAAAAATAATAATATTTTCGTTTCATTTCATTTACTTATAAATTTTTACATAAGCATAGTATTAATATGAAAAGTAATTATTCTTAAACTCGATTAGTGTTGAGCGTAAATTCAAATCCAAAAATATTAAAAATTAAACGACTTAAAGGCAGTAACTTTTTCAATTTGTACAATTAGTGAGGTAGCGGGATATTTGGGGCGCACTTTGAAATTGTAATTAAATCAGTTGCCTGTCATTCACTTGAGGAGGGTTTCGTCAAACCTCTTCAATTTGGGGAATGAAAGAAAAGTCCTTTCAACTTTCTAAAAAAATGTTTGAAATTTGTGCAAATTAAAAATAACAAAGTGATAAGTAAATAGGTTTACACAGAAAAAAAGTTTTTTTTGTGAGAAAATATCCAGTGTTAAAGTTAGTCCAGGAGAAATGGGGTTTGAACCACAAAATAATTCGTTACAGCAATCGACAGATTTTCAATTTTTCGGTAATTTTTTCCATTGCAGTATACCTTTGTTTTACCATTTATCGAAAGAAGATATAACAATGAGTAAGTGAGCCAAATCAGAACTCCTTAAGAGGTGCAGTTTTAAGAGGAATCTCAGTTAAAAATTTCGGTTTTCTTAGCTTAAAAATTAAAATTAACAACAACCTCTAAATATTTCTGTCTGAAAAAATTACTGCCTTTGTGTAACACTGAAAAATATCATTTGTTTAAGTTTCAGCTTCATAGAAACTTTTTTGTCAAAGAAAAAATTTAGAAACCAAGAAACCGGTTTTCAGCCATTTTTTCGAAAAATTTTGAGCTTAAGGTGAAAATGATCAGTACAAGTAGATCTTCTTATTTCCTACAACTTTTACATTAAACTTTTTTTGATATGATGCACAGTTTAGCCAGAAATCGTGAAAAACTGTGTTAGACCTCTAAAAATGCACCCCATTCCGCCCCGGATAGCTGCTGTTGGTTCGATTTTTTTGTCCTCTTTTACATAAGCTTGTTCAACAATATTCCGCGGTCAGATTGCTGCAACGAATTGTTTTTTTTTCTCATTTTCTCGACTAATTCTACTGGACTAAGTTTCACTACTAGGAATATTAAGTTTGCTGTTATTTGTTAACATTCGAATAAATTTTTATTTGTAAATTTGAGTCGGTCCCTTGTTTTAACTAAAATATATATTTTGTATATGGGGTCTTGCATAATTTTTAGACAAAAATTTATTTTAACTTGGCTTTTGCATTTGTATCCATTCTTTTTATTTGGCTGCATATGATAAAAAAAAGTTGATGAAAAAATCTTATAATTGATGATATATTAATAATTGAAAGCACGCCAATCGTTTTTTCCAACATTTTTTCCTTCAGAGACCCTTTTTCGTGATTAAAATACCACGCTGCTGAAAATATATAGCCAGTCCTTATTATATGTGGGTATGCCAAGTAAAAGCCGTAGTTTTAATATCAATTATTCTTTTTTTTATACTGCAACTTTTGTTTGCAATTGAGTGTCATAAATTTCGCACAGGAGGTACCACAGGTCAAAATATGAACCAATTCCTTTAACCTATCGATAAAAAATTTTATTTTCTGACGATATTTTTGATCTTTGGTTTTTATACTGAGTTATTATTTGCGTTGATCGCAGCTTAGTTGGTGCAAAACAAGTGAAACTCTTCAAAAAAATTCTTGGCATGTCTTCTGTAAAGAAGGCTAAGAATCTTAAAAATATCTGATAATAGAGGACACGTATTGATGGTATCAGTAAAATATTTTTAAGTGAGACCAATACTCTAAATCATGAGATATGTTATAATGATAGAAATGCTTAGATTTGAGGGGTAGAAATATATACCAACATATCTTTGCTTAGGCTATTTTCTAACATTATTTCTATTAACTAATGGCAAAAGTACATTATTTTGGTCTGTTTCATACTAATCTATGATATAAAACTTTTTACCTAGCTTTCTTAATATCTGTTGATCCCTATAAAAATACATATTCAATTTTACATGCAAATACTGATTTGCGATGTAAGTACAGTCAAATTCGTATATGTAATATATCACAGATATGTAGTACTAAAAATCAGTTAAAAAACATTTTAAAGCATCGTTGGTGATCCCGTCACAGAACAACGTGGAACAAAACTCAAAATAGTGAAAATTCAATTAATCTTTAAATTTCGAATCACATAATAGAGATCAGGGATAACTTTTAATCGATTTATTATGTATTTTCAAAAGAATAAGCCTATTTGCAGCCAATCTTGTCGAGATTACAGTTTCGCTAAATTGACACTAACAAATTTTTACAAGAATTTGAGCAGTCGTGTGCGACATCATTTCAATTAATTTTAAAAACTTACTACTTAAACTAAAAAAGTTAAATATATCAGTGTAAATCTTATTAATTTGACTGTAGGCTATTGAACGCTGCCTACTATGTCGTATAGATGGCAACAACAAAAATAGCAATGATTTCATGCTTATCTTCACTTTTGCACAATTTACGCTTCACTGCAAGGGAATCAGCATAAACAGAACCACCTTCACCATCGCCATCATCATAATAAAACTTGACACTGCGTGAAAAGGTAGCAAGCAACAAATGCTACATGAGATCCTTTGCATTAAAAAAGAAGGCACCTTTTGACAGGTGCTGTTGAGTTTTTCTTTGTTTGTATTTGTGTTGCTGTCTGCATGTATTTGGCCCGCTGTTAGTGAAAATCAAAATTTATTTGTGCTTTGATATTTGACATTTGCTAATGTGCTGCTGTGAATTTGAATGCGCTGCTTCACATTTTATTAACTTCATGGTATTTTACTACTACAACTTCATTTCAAAAAGAGATTTATGTTTTATTCTTGTAACATTTCAATAAACTGAAGCCATCGTTGGTACATGTAAGGAATTACACACTATAGTGGCCTTTTAAGAACGCAGTCAAGCACGTTTTAAGGCCTTACAAAAAGTAAAAAAAAAATTTGAGCTTTTAGTTTGCAAAAATTCAAATTTTAGTTTGATATAAATCATATAGCTCAGTTGATAAAACTTCTAAGATTTTGTTGATAAATATACAGTTCAGAAATGGTTTTTATCTTACAAAACTCTGTTTCACATATGTCAATAACTTAATATTTACAAAAGTAAAGCCGTTTCAAAAAACTGCTTTTATTGATAGAATAGTAATTCTATTATTATTTGCAGCTGAGTTATATGATTTAGAAATTATAAAATAAAAAACTTCTGTAGTTTTGAGTTAAATATACCAATGTTATGACGGGAAAGATTAATTAGATTGCGGCAGTCATCACATCAAGTACATTAAGAAAAGTGGTAATTAGTCAATCGTACGAAATATTTAGGTCAACGTGTCGTATGAGTAATCTCTGCTTTTTTTATCAGAAAATGCAATTTTTTCAAATTTAGGTGATACAAAAAAATTACTTTGAATTTATATGATCTGTTGAGCTGATCTATCACAAGTAATAGGTACGGATAATGAGTCACCTACTTTTTCTCAGAAATCATAGTATGTATTAGAGGTCTGCACGGATACCAAAAATTTACTCGTTTCAGTACTCGTTCACTTTTCTGTTCCTCCAATTACAAGTACACATTTCCTTTGAGTACCATAGCGTAAAGTAAAAAAAGTTGAATAAGCTTCGTGTATGTGTACGCACAACAAAACTAAAGGTAATGAATCGAACTGAATGACGTGCTTTATTGTTTTATTTATTCGATGAAAGTGAGGAAGAGAGAATTCATTTGTGCACCAAGGCGTTGCCAGAAGATTTAAATGCGCAACTTTTTTATTAATTTATCTGAAAACTAAAATAAAACGAATGTCCGGGATTATATTAATTTTTTAACATCATTGTGGATCTGTTTAAAATACATTTTGGTAGTTTTATCTTTAGAATGATGCTAGAAAAATGACTATAACTACGGCCCTATATTTACATTTACAAAGTCCAAAGTTTTTTTTGGACCAAAATTTCAGAGATAAGTCTTGAATAGTTATACTTTAATAATGTAAAAAAAAATTTGGTCTAAGATGAAACGCAGCTTCAAAAAAAAAATTTAAAAAAATGTCTTTTTATTTTTCGAAAAACTCCCGAACGCCCTTAACAAATATTAAACAAAGATTTATATAGATTTTTGATATACATACATATGTAAGTATATGCGAAAAGTTCAAGCTTCACAAAGAAACACTTTATGAATAAATGTATAAATCACTTTTAAAGTCTAATTCCACTGTACTTATCACATTTTAAAAATATTTACCAATGCTGGACCAAATTAAAAAAAAAAATAATAAATAAATTAACAAAGTAACAAAGTGGCAACATTGCCAACAATATCAAAAGTTATAATAAAGGAGAAGCAAATAAAATATGTTCACTTTAATATAATATTTCACTTTGTGTACATATGTATAATCTTACATGGCTCATATTTGTTTTCAAAAACTGTTTTTATAATATAACATAAATTTATTTAGAAAATAAAGACCTCACTCGCCTGTACACATCAAATTTTCACTGATCCTCACTAAACATTCTTACGCATGTTAAAGTGCATTACTGCGTAGTACAAAATATCAAATGCGTAGTAATCGCGCAACTTGTTGTACTCGCAGCATACATGCATATTATCCGTACACATAACGTATTCATCTACGTACAGTTGGTTACGAGTAAGAAGATAAATTTATAATGATGGTAACAGTAACACAAGCAAACGCTATGTATACGCATTCAAATCAATAAAATTGACTTCGGTAACAGTTTCGTAAGTTAACGATTATACTTATGCAGACCTCTAGTATGTATATATATTTATAAATATGCCAAATGGTTTTTTAAGTCAAATATTTCGTCCCTACGACATGATTTTTTAACAATTTTCCAGCTCACTCTTTGAGCTCTAGCTTAACTTTTAATTTTACACGAAAAATCCCAGCTCTCATCGTGGCATAAGTTGATATTTTTGCATTGCTTGAATAAGGCGCTTGCCTTGCAATTGAAAACAATGTGGTCTTAGAACCACTCTAGTGCCCACACATAAGAAATATTTGTTGATTTTTTGATTGTGTGCAAATTTAGATTTTTGACATTAAATATTTTTCTTTTTAAAAAGGTCATGTCATATAATCAGGTCAAATGAAATACAAATAAATATTTCCCTGCAGTTGCAAAGAGCTAAAAGTTCGAATAAGTAAAATTTGGTCAGAGTGTAAGCACCTACACAGTGGTTGTTTTTATTTTTTTCAAAATTTCCTATGAAAAGTCATTTCAACATAAATAAAAGGTAGACAACATGTAACCATGGGGACACTTTTTAACATAAATATGTACCATATTTTTATGCTCTTTTGTATTGGGTATTTCTTTTTGATAACCATATTGCGTAAGCACAAGAGATATAAAAAGAGCTCAACTGAAAAATAAGATTCTTTCCATGGTTTACCAGAGCATATTAGTGCTATCACAAACAAATAACAAAATTTGATGTATTATATATCAATCATTATGTTATATATTGTACAGTATTGAAAAACGCATACATCAATATTGTGTGTATTATTCTGTGAAAGCACTTTTGCTTATGCGACACTATGTCTTGTTTTGGGAAATTGCACAGAATTTCCTGAACATTCATAACTATTAAAATGTTGTGCTATACTAAAGAAGCAAAGTAAACAAAACAGTTTGTAATGCCTTAAATCTCAAGTATATTTACTTTGAATTTCAATACAAAAAATTCATTGAATTAGGTAATTGATCTGTTATACAGTAGTTATAATATAGACATTTGATAGAGCAAAACACATTCGCTGAAGTGCTGATACTTAGTTTTAAGAAATTGATTTGATTTGGATGTTTTGCTGCGGTGATAAGAAGTTCCAAGCAATTATCAGATATAATTTTATTCAAATTTCAAGGTCAATAGGGTAAACAAACCTTTAATATAAAATTTCTGAGCACTAGTGGATGAAAATTATGGTTGGAATCCTTACGACTAAGTATTTACATATGTAATATATGTAAACATTTTTGTATACAAGGCCTCTAGGTTAGAATATATTTCTGTCTTATGCTTAAATTATATTACTAGGTAGTACATTCTTTCTTATTCAATCCGACTCGATTCGGTGTTGGATTCGCACAATTTTTTTTCTAAAGAGCTTGCTTAAAAAAAATGGAAGTTATCATCAAAAACACTACTTTAAGAATAATTAAAATACATATTGAAAATAATTGATTATGAAGACAATCAAAATTATTCATTTGGAAATGCAAAAAAAAACCTATGTTTTTAAAAGTTCTTCATTTTTATGCAAGGTATTTTCTGCATTCGATTTCGCTGGTAAGCAAATGACATCCTTCTGAATTATAGTAAAATTTAGAAAAATTATAGATTTGCACAACAATATCTCCGAACTTGTTCACACTGTCCGATAGTGATTTTTGCAATAAAATACATATTTCCTATCAAATGTGAGTTACGGAAGACAGATGTCACTTTGAGAGCACCTTTTCTATTAAAAAGTTTATTTACACTTAAAGCAGCAACTAACTGCAAATTAAGTTTCGAAATTAGCTTGAACACGTTTCAATTTACAAAATACATTACCTCAATGTCGTAAATAGTTGTACAGTTATAATATTATTCGAGGTCTAACTTCAAAGACTTAAAAACTTTCAGTCATACATATGTACATTTTTTCAAAAACAAAATCAAGCCTACAAATTTTTGTTCGATCAAAAAATTTTAATTTGGAAAGAAAATTCTCGAATTCCTTTTAATAATTAATTTTAATTATATTAAAATGTTGTATAATTACCAATAATGTTATTTTGCCTTTAAAAAAAGTTCATATTCTAGTTAGAAAATTATGTAAGCTCACAGCACCATTTGATAAAATTAAAACTGACATAAAATGTGAGCTTAAAATATTTTCAAAAAGGTGTCGAAATAACTTTACCTTTATGTTTTAAAGCATAATATTTCATAAAGAGCTGTAGTTTTTTACTTCACTTAATCAAAGTTGAAAGTATATCTGTGAAGGTTATGTCCAGAAAATTTTCATTTTGATTGAAATATTTTTACAATGGGCCCTTTATCTTTAAAACAGACCAGAACGAGAAATTGGGACTTATTGTATGTAAATGAAAAATCGTCTAAAAAGAAGAAGAAGTATTACTTAAAAGTAATTAGACGAAAAACTCAAAAATATTCCGTATCAAAAAATTTAGTGCAGTATTTCGAAGAAAAAACATCCACCAAAATCTTAAGTGATAGAATTCTTTTGCATTAAAAAGCTTGTCTCTGAAAACTCTCTGATCAAATTTCATTTATTTTTGATGTCCTCTTTAATTGCATATTTTTGTCATTTTATTGTTGAGGATTTGTAAAATCAAAAATTAAGTCACATCGATATATTACCCACTTACAACACAAATTTTTAAAAATCCTTTAACCGGAGTTTTTCTTATTTTTAGTCACCCAATTTAGACATGACCTTAATACAAAAGACAACTTTGGATGAATATATATATCTGCCATTCTACTCGGGAGAATTAGGCTAACTCTAAAGATTGTTTATTGCAAATCATATTACATACAACTACTTTAAGGATTAACTAGGTACACCACCTTTGCCTAATTGCTGTTACAGCTAACTGGAACTTGACCAAAAAATTGGATATACATACGGCTAATTTGTATTGACTCTAAGGCTCCAAAGCTTGAGTAGAAATGTTCTTGTGCCAATACGAGTATAAACTTTTGATCGAGATGACATAAACCTTATGTTGTTTTCAAAAAAAACCACTGTTAGTCACTTTTCGAATAAAAGCTGCAGGGTTCCTGATTAGTACGAAGCACTGAGATTTATTTTACTGTAATTGCGCGTGCAGCAATCTGTTTCAATTCACTTTAAGCATTTTGCATAAAAATGAAAAATTTCATTCATATTGTTTTTACAGCTGAATGAATTTCGCACAGCTTGAAATAATTTTAAGAAAAATAATTTGTCTTTTATGTACGAACGTCAATTCAACATGTTAGCAACGAACAAGCCCACAACAACAAACTTATCAACCAACATCATACACAGCCATTAGTAACACGCGGGTGGATGATTTCATTCACAAAATTCAGTAACATTTCAAAGATTGAGATACTTGAGGCAACATTTTCTTTAACAGCGTTCGGTCTGTGAAAACATTCTGCTCGAGTTGCTTATGTTAAGGAACTCAGCTGTGCAACAGAATAAACAACCAAGACACGTTAGTTGCAAAAGACTTGCCGTACGGTTTTAACGCTTTCCAACGTGGATCTGCTCAATTTCGTCGTATCTTCTTTAACACGTGCGTAAGTTAATGAAAAAAAAAATTAATTAATTAAATGAGAAAAGCAAACAAGTTGTGAGCAAACGTGACAATGCTTAATTTATTGATAAAATAAGAAAACAATTCTCAGAAAATAAAAAAAAGAAGAAAATTCGTGTTACGTTGATTTTGCTTGTGCTTAGCTATTCATTAATTTTCCATGCAAAATGCGAAAAATGTTAAAGTGCACATATATTGTTTTGGTAATCAAAAGTGTTTGCTAAATAAATTTTGAAATAGTCGTTGCAATTACAAGAAAAAGTCAAAGCATAAAAAGTACTTGTGTGATGAGTTACAGGCAAGGAATTCACATAAAATCTACTTTCATTAAAAGCTTCCTTTTCGCAAGGATTTTTACCTACTTCACCTCAGCGGGTGACTACGGCACAACGTGGGGTTAATGTAAACGGTGATTAATTGAAATTTTTTTTTTTCATTTTATTTCTTTTTATTGTATCTTCTCTTAAGAGGCTAACAATAAGTTTTAACATCTGGTCTCAAGAATCAAAAAATTGTCAGAGACTTATACTTGAAAAATTGATGTTAAAGCTTCTGACAGCTGAATCCTATGGCTCTGCTGGTAAGTTTTGTCTGAAAGTTCTATGGATTATTCTCGTGAAATGTATTAACAATAACATTCGCATAAAATTTTTGGAACTGCTGACATTATTGGAAAAAATGTCGTGGAACTGAAGTTTGGCGCTATTATATGAACGCCCTTTGCTTTGATTACCACTCATATACTTAAAGACTTTTCTTAACAAAAACAAGTTTTAAAAAACGCCTTCAAAGTATGTGTGGACAAATTGCTCAGAGTTTAATTGAATAATTTTAGAAAAGTTTGCTAATATCTGTATATGTGAGAGTGAGGAGAAAACCTTTAGAGAGCAGTTATTGCATTGTTATTGAAATTTTTGACATAACTCGAACGAATTTTGACTCAATAATTATAGTAAAGTTTACTTTTAGTTTTCTTACTCGAAAAATATCAGTTTTATAAAATCTGAACGCCCACGAACGAGGTTCAAAATAAACGACCCAAATATATCAGCTCTCATCTTCCCGTAAGCCAATTTGTTTTTAACAAAACGATACCTAAAACAATTAACAAGAAGATGAATATTATTAGATTTGAAACCTGCTTTAATTTGTTTCACTCTTTCACAGTGTTCCAATGGACAAATCTGTGAAAAATATATCCCCTATAAGATCAGCCATAGGTGCACTTTGCGTAGGGAGACACAATCTAGAAAGATTTCAACACTTTTCATTACTTTGAAACGCTGCACATGCACTGAAGAGAAACTCTGGCATTAATATTTATTTTTAGCAATCGTTGAGTTAGGGTGTCTAGTTTTAATGTTTAATTTAATAAACTTTTTTTTTCTCGCTGACCTTGATAATCAAAAACTTTTAATTGAATTTTTTTACAAAACATTTTATCACACTTCTTGTAGCAAACTTTTTGATATTAAAAAGGTTACAAAAATAATTTGTTTTTTATATTTTTTAATTTAAATATTATTTCTTGTGACATGTACATGAGAATGCTGGTTCTAGGGTTATGTTAGGATTGCTAGAAAGTAGAGATTGGAAAATGCAGCACCAATCTTAGCACCTATGAACATGGTTAGATCTTATGGTTCATCAAAGACTGTAAAAAATTTGTCACACAATATTTATGGGATATTGGAGCTTACACCTTGTTAAAATTTTTTAACTCACATTAATCATATGCGAATATTATTCATAATCTTGGCTGATAGCTTATTTCTACACACATACGTACTATATCCTTATCATTCATACGTGACCATGATGTGTTTTGATATGAAGAAAAAAATCATAAGAGAACCTTAAAATAATTAAGTCCGAAAAGTCGATATCTTAGAGAACGCATTATCAGAAAAAAGGTTAAATAATGAACTATGCTGCTTTAAAGAAAACTAACAAATTGATATCATTGATTTATTTTCTTCTCATATAAATGGAGTTAGAGGTCGAAATATATGTGTCTGACAATGCCGATACGTGTCATTTTTGAAAGGGTTTTTTTAGCTATGTAGTTTTTTTTTCTCTCAATATATTGTTGAACCACTATGCCA
Organism: Tricholauxania praeusta; assembly: GCA_949775025.1. Lineage (NCBI taxonomy): Eukaryota > Metazoa > Arthropoda > Insecta > Diptera > Lauxaniidae > Tricholauxania > Tricholauxania praeusta. Next base: position 1,893,212 of record OX459028.1, on the reverse strand, counting down.
CTATTTCCTGGTGTGATCTGTTGGCCAGCATGTATGTCTGTTTGTCTATTCGTCTGTCTGCCTCAATGAATGCCAGTCTATTCGTCTGCCTCTGGAAATTATATATATAAAAGTGGAACCAAGATAAATGAATATAATTGAGTATATTCAATTCTGCCTCGCGGGATTGGTAATAGGCGAAATGAACTTAAGCATATGCTTAACAATTAGACAAATCTAAATATTTTTCGAGGTTATCTGAGCCGCTGCTAAGTCAAGTTTCAAAAAGTTAATACATTTCAAATGCGAACATGCTTTTTAGTATTGAAGAAAGTACCATATCTGGTAACAAAGGCACACACGCCATAGTACTGAGTGTTCCATGCTAGCGAATGGAGTTAAATTGAAGAAAAAGTGGGCGAATTTGAAATAAGGCATGGCACCTCCAATACAAATAAAAAAAGCTTAAAATGCCATATCAAGAATTGTTATTTAAAGATATGCAATCGAAATTTACACAAATATTAAGGGTTGTTTCAACAAGCCTTAGGTGAAAAGTGGACAAATTTTAACTCGAGATCGTGGCATTTTCTTAGAGGCAAAATATTTAAAATTATATGCTGAGAGCGAGGTTTAGCTAAATGTTCTTAAGTTCCGTATGGGAATGATTAACAAAGCAAGCAAGCACTGAAGAAATAGTACCTCAGCTTGGCACTGTCAACGCAATCAACGAATTTAAAATGATAAATTGAGGAAGTTTGTTAAGTAAATATTATAAAACTCGGTGCGATATTGTCTAGCATTAACATTATCTAGAATTCTAGAGGAAAGTATCGGGCTTAGAAATAAGTGAATTATTGATTAAATAATTATGTTGATATTTTGCTTTTTAATTTGATGAAATGACAATCCCGCAATATGTAATGATTGAAAGATAATCCAAGGGACTACAGTCAATCTGTATATTCATCATTTTATTACTTAAAAAAGCTGAACGTTTTGATTGTCATCAATTTTATTTAAAAAGTTGTGTGCAAAAAACAAAAAAAAATTCCAAATTTGAACAAATTAGTGAATGCATTACCATCTGCATATTATGCAGCACACGTTCTTATCTGGCACTCTGTTAGTGTAGCGCTTCAAGCCATTTACACTTTAAACTTTTTCGTATGAAACAAAAAACTTTTATTTTGCTCTTCATTCAAGATTCTTATGATGTAATTTTTTGGGGTCACAGGGGGTGACAGCTTTCAAAGTTGCGTCCCTTGTCAATTGTGTTACCAATTTGGCCAAAGAAGCCTTAGGAACATTAATAAACTTTAGAAAATACATTTGGAAATAAAATGTAGTGACAAAGAGGCTTACATGATTTGTCATACATTACATTTTGTGCCATAGTTGCGTTCTTTAATAAAATGAAAAACTTTTCGAACCATTTGCGGCCTTTCAATGACTCAATTAAATGGTGACCGTTGTATGCTGACCTTTTTAAATTAATTTATACTACACCATTGATATTATAAATTGCCGAACATAAAATTTCACGCGTGGGCTTATCCTCAGCAGCATTGGCTGTCAGCAAAAACAACAAAACCCACAAAATTTTATGCTCAGAAGACAGTAAAGCAATGAAAACTTTACGACAGCTGATGTTATGATTTTGCGTCACATAGCAAACATTGATGGTTCGATAAAATTTTATGCAACGAACATTTAAAGTTGCCAAAAAAAACCAAAGGAAAATGTAAAAGTTGCGAGACATTCATTCATTCAGTAAAAGTGTTAATTTTGTGCAGCATTAGCAATAATTCCAAATGTTAATTGACCAGTTGGACTGGTCAGCATTTTTGGACTAATGCCAGCGTGGTTTCCGCGGCAAGCAGCAATAGTTGCTTTTTCTACTTTAATTTTGTTAGCAAACAACATTGGCAGCCATGGTTGCTGCTCACCCTTACTCGGTAAAACACAAAGGCAGTGGGGTACAATTTCCTAAAAATTAAATAAAATAAAATTTAAATACTAAAAAAACATACTTCTGTCTTATGCGGTAAAGCACAGAAGCAATAGTATTAAGAGTAAAAAATTTATATTCATTCAAATATTTATAAACGCGCAGAATAACATATATTGGCTGGATTGGTTGGTGCGTATGTAAAAGTCGTGAGCTTGCACCTGAATTTTGGTTTTAAAAAATGTTATCCCTCATTTTATTTTTCAATAAATGTTTTTAAGATTCCCAAGAAATTTAAAACATAAAAAACGTTCGGTAGCAAACAGTAGGTCTTCATAGACCAGCCTCCTCCCTACTAAGTGAATTAAAATTCTAAAAACGTTGTCTACGTATGCATGTGCAAACGTCAGAGTTTATTATTAGCGCAGCTGTCATCTTTAAGAGTCTTAGTTTGAGTTTATTTTGACATTTTCATATATTTGTATAATGTTTTTTGTTGTTCCCCTATGGACTTATATTAAAAAAATGTCGTTCAAACTAAAGATATTCAAGTCAAGTATCAATAAATAGCTTGATAGCAAATGAAGTGAAAATTTGAAAATAGCTGCTTGAAGCCAACACAGTGTAAGTCTTCATTCAACATTTGTTGCCTTAACATAATCTTCCCTTAACACCAAACACAAAATTAATTGCCAATTCAAGTAAAATTTTAAGAAATTCAAGGTTTTTCCTTTAAGACATGGCTAACAGTTCCCAAAAGAAAATGCGCAGTTTGGTTCCGGTTTTATTACACATTTTCCAATACCGCTGAATCTGCCCATGTTACGAGTTGTAGCATCGCATCTGCTTCATTGTTTAAGTTTTAACTTCGTTATTTATCGTTTAAAATTATCTTCAGGATAAGATTATTCCGCTGTACTTAAAATTTAGAAGTGTCGAAAATAAGCTGAATTTTGTTCAGTAAAATATTTAGGCAAACTGCTTACACAAGCTTGTAGATTTTTTGTTCAGGGTCATTTATTTATTTAATTTGACAATGATTGGCACAGCATAAAAAATAAATGTTCTTAGTCTGTTGGATTTTCTCTGCAACCCACCCGTAGCTTCATTAAGTATTTCAAAAATTTAACTACAAATGGCTTATGTATACTGCTTGGAACTGCATGCTGGGTACATGGAAAGGTCATTGTTCATGAGACCACCTATTGGCACACAACACACGTGTGTAAGTTACGACAATGCAAATTCTCTACGTATGCCAAAAATTAAAACTACAGCAATGTTACCTCTAACGCCTTAAAATGTCTTAAGAAGGTGAATATTCTGCGTGGAGTTAATAGAATGGAAATCGTTAGCCCTACAATAGTTTCAATCAATTTAAGAAGGTTAATGTTGAATTGATCCACGAATGTCTTGCCATGGAAAAAAGCGAGGAAACCAAGGAAAAAACCGCACTTTATCGTAACAAAGCTATTATTGTAAGTCAGTTTTTGCATAAAATATAGAACATTTTTCGTAGTAACCTCTCGTTGTAGACAGATCGGAAACAATTTTTTATGGGGTGTACCTAACACTCTACTGATGTGATGTCGAACACTAACACAACATATTTAGCGACTATTAATAGAAAACTCATAAGCCCGCATGCCACCAAGTTTATGTTTTGATAATATAAAATATGCATTGTATATGAACATTACTCATACGACCTGTTGTACATATGTAGTTATTACATAGGAACTAACTTGGTTCGTCTTAAAAAACAACACTTTAAGTGAAATGAGTTATTTAGAAAATTTGAAAGGTGGGGGCTAACTTCCCGAAAACCAATGTTCAATAATATTTACGATTAGTACTGCGAAGTAAAAGCAGCAAGTTTGAATTATATCAGTCTGAAAATAAATAAAATTAAAATGAATACTAATACTAATCATAACGTATAATTTTAAGATCATATTCTCCTAATCCTATTATGTCTTCGAAAGAGGCTTTGAAAACTAATACAAAACGGTATATGCTTCGATTTCATATTGCATGAATTGAAAAACTGTGAATGACAAGACTTCTTATACAACAAAAGTATTTAGAACGCTATACCTTGATGTTAATAACAGATACACCTGTCCCTCGCTTTACACGGTAGATACGTTCCTGACAAATCCGTGTAATTCGAAAAAATAATTTTTGTATGGAAAAACCGTGTAAAACGAAAATGACTATAAAAAATCTTTTTTAGACATTTATTGAACACATTTTACATACACTTAATAAAATATAAAATATCATTCAAGTCATAGAAAACATAAAAAAAAACATAAAAAATCTATTTCATAGAAAATAAATATTGAATTTCATATAAATAAAAAAAAATTTGTATAAGTTTATGGCAGTAGATCATATATGGTATGCGTCTGAAGTGTTGCCAGATCTATAATTAAGTAAAAATAAATTAGCGTGCAGTCAAAATTAGTCATTTTCCACAGAATTTTTTTTTTAATTTTGAATTTAAGAACCGTGTAAGATCGAAAACGTGTTAAACGAGTAGCGTGTAAAGCGAGGGATAAGTGTACTGATGTATAATTTGATGTAGGGACTTAAGCACCAAAAAAAGCACAGGCGAGCACATATAATTATGTATCAACATTAACCCAGTTTGCATGACTACCAAAACATGTGTATGTATGCGTATATTTTATTGTAAAGCCTTCTCAACTGTTAACACAAACACTTTTGCATAAATTTAAAGTTGAGCAACAGGGAAAAAAGTTGTATCCGCGAGCAAAAGTGAACTTTTCTTGATTGCCTTTTGAAATATTTGAAATATTTTCTTAAATTTTTTTCGTGTTTATTTTTCGCACATTTTTATTTGTACCAAGAAAAAGTTCAGAAAGTATAATTTTATTTTGATTAGTTGAGTAAATACTAACTTTTGTGATTTCATGACATGACAAATAAACATAACAGAAAGGGATTCAATTTAATGAAATAATGATTTGAGTGGATAGATTTTTCATTCTTTTTTAATTTTTTATTTTAAAGATATATAAGCAGGCAATATCTACACTAATCGATAGTGGTTTCGGTTATGTATTTATGCACAACATAAGCTGATACTAATTGTAATTGGTAGCAATTGTTATGTATAGATATTTTTCTTAAATTTCTATGTAAAAAAGTAGAAACCAAAATTAAATTTAATTGCGAGTTGTCGTCGCTATTGCCATACCAAGTTGAACACAATTCCAATGACCTTACAAATAGATGGACGAGTGCTGGCTCCCTTTTCTCTCTTCTCTCTTAAGGTTCATAGATTAGCGAAGGCAACAAATCGCACTTTAAGCCAATTGATTTTTTTTTCAGCGCTTTGTGACCATTTCTGTTTTTAATTGCAAGAGATTTGCAAAATTTCTCGCTAATTAGCGTAAGAGTTTTCTGGCCTTTATCTGACTTTAACTTATAGAAATTGTTACACGACTTATCGAAAAGAAAATACAAGCAAAGAAGGAAACCTTTTACTAATCAATTTAATTTTTTTTTCTCTTAACATTATCCTCATCAAAAAGTAATTGAAGGGTAAATCATATCACATCTGATTTATCTCAAAACTATGAAAAATTGATACAACTAAGTACTATAGTTTTCTTGGAAGCAGTTTCCATTATTTCTCGCTGCGTCAATGGTGTGACCTTTGCTCATTCTTACCAACTGGGTAGCAATAATGTCTCTCCAAAAAAAACCAATATCATATACACGAATTTTCGCATGAGTCATCAATCAAAAAGTAGCTCAAACTCACTAATCCGCTGATGAGTTTATTATGTTCGCTAGGTTGGATCCTGGAATTAAATGTGCTCACCATGGGGCTGTATTTTTGCCTGAGTGCGTGTTCAAAAAGTTTAAATTTGTGCCAAATATAAAAAGTTTTTGCTTTAAATTCAAATGCACAAAGATTTTGCTGGAGTTTCGTTTTCCTTTCTGAAATGGCATTTTGTTGAACTCAAATCCAATTGTTATTGTCTTTGGGTAGATTTAGTGAGTTTTTAAACAAAATACTAAAGGATAGTCAATATTTTATTTATTTTCTTTTATAATTTTCACATTTTGATTTTTTGCAAAAATTATTGCTAAGTCTTAATTTAGACACTGAAAGTTTTTTTTCTTTAATGTTGACTTTGTAAATAAGAGATGAAACTGTTCTATTGTTATTCTTATAAATGTTTTGATATGTTTTTTATTGTTGTACTCATAAGACACAGTGTCATTTTTTTATGAAGGCACTAAGTGAAAATATAAAAACGTGTAAAATATTAAGGAAAAACAGGAAAAATTGTCGTTTTTTTTAAGAAAAAGTTTTTTCTCCATCAATTTACGTTCGGACCTCGCACAAAGAAAGAAACCGTCATTCACAATGGGAAATAGCTTGTTAAAGTAATCTTTCTGCATGTGCATGCGTAAGGAAGGAGGAAGTCGGAACAAAAAAAAGCCTTTGAACGAAATATTTTTGTGTGTAAATTGGGTCTAATACTGTGATGTAAAACTAGTCAGTGCAAACGATTTTAATTAGATATTAAAATTTTTTTAAGGTTTTTTTAATTTTTTTAAAGAAAATATAATTGTAAATAACAATATTACTATAATATATTGCACGAGCAACTTAGGAAACCGGCTACTTTTTTTTTGAGAGCCAACTGAGTAATTTAATATTAAATAAGGCCTTGAAAAGAAATAAACAAAATCGAAGTAAAAAATAACTGTTGGCTATGTAATTTCCTAAAAGTCCATGTTTGTTTTAAGAAAGTATTTCTTACTGATATAAATGGCAATATTTTTTCATGAATAAATTTTGGCATACATTCCTGAATGATTGACTTTCATTGAGTCTCTAATGTCTTTTGAACATTTACACTTTTTTCTCTTTGTAGTAGCTCACTCGAAATACAACATTAAAAATGTCAAGAAAAGTAAAAATATGGAAGGAATTGGTTCACTATACCGATTATTTGCCCCTCAAATCTTTGATTTCATCTAAGACTACCTTGGGCGAAACCTTATTATAGCATGATCTTTAGTTTTTTTGCACTATAGCCAAGATGTAGAATTTAGTTGATATCTGAATTTGGGTGGAATACCTCACTTAAGTAATTTTCAAAGCTTTATCTTTTCCGTTAGGTGCGTTTTTTTTTCTAAATTGTACCACAATTTCTTCATAATGAATCTATTAAATAATTAAAACAAAATTCAATACAAAAAGAGCAGTCAAAACAGGAAAATAGGTAGGGCTGCTGACGTATTATGAATACCTCAAAATTTATTACATCAGACATTCTGTCTCGGCCAGTTTGTGTAGGTTGTTGTACAGATAAAATGCCAAGTTTCGCACTTAAATGCCTTAAGTTCATTAAAAATGAATGTCTTATTCTTTATGCAGACTGATTTAAGATAATGTCTTAAGAAAACTCCTTAATAAATTCCAATGGATACTTAAATCTACATCATTTAATAAAATTGTTTTTGTAGTAAATAACAGTATTTTTGTTATAATGATGACCTTGTTTACTAAATGCTATGCGCAAGTTAATAATTTTGGTATAAGTCTTTTGGAAATTATCGCACCACACACACGCACAAACATTGCTGTCAATATAAGAAAATAATTGCTACATCGCGAACACTCATTGCCATTAAAGCCCTCTGCAGAGCCAATATTATTGCTAACATTATCCGTACTTAATGTTATTTTATTTAGTTGTTTGATTACTCCATGGAAGACTCGTATTTTGTCCTGTGATTTATTACAAAATTTATTCAATTCGACGATTGATTGGTATTGGTCAAATTGAAATAATTCGTTGTTTCTTGTATTCTCCTTAATTTTAGCGAAACCTACAACAAACCAAAACAACAAATAACAATTGGCTTAAACAATGTTAAAATTAACAACGATGTCCAACAATAACTACAATTACAACTGCGGCACTCACAGCATTTACTGTAACAATGAAGCAGAGAGAACAATAGCTGCTGGTTTATAAATAGAACCCCAAAAGCAATAAAGAAACATCACTGAAAAATCCCCATCTGTTTCATTAATTATATTGCAATAAAAACATTCGCAAAAATATCACAAAAGTTAAGCCATACCTTTTCGCATAATGGATGAGTTCCCCGTATACCATGTGCCGGAAGGTGAACTGCTCGAGGAGGAGGAATTCGGTAAGTGTTTTCATCGCTGTGTCATTGGATATTGTTGGAATGTTTCATTGATTATATGCGTGCGATGAATATTTTCCCAAGAGTGCTAATCAAAGTATAAATTTCATTACATCATGTCATAGATTTTCTGTTGATTTTTGCTTATCCTCTGAGACAGAAATAAAAATAAATCTTTGGTCATAAAATATTGAATACCCTAAAATGATTTAACCACCAATATGGGCAAGGAAGCAACAATTTTTTTCATATTTGCAGCAGAGCATGCAATACATATGTATGTATGCCAGAACATTTTAGTGATGAAAAATTAATGCAAAATTAAGTCCAAATATTTTAATTTATTTAGAATAGAATATATAGTTTTTTGATTTAAGCTACCTACAGTGAGCCACAAAACTGTTTACGAAAAAACATATTTCTAGTTTTAAGGCTGTTTTTTTTTAGGGGTTTTAAGGTTTAAAAAAAAGGTATGCAGAAAACTTGCAAATTCATTATTGTAGCTAAAAAAAATCAAAACTAAAATATTTCACATTTTGTTTGACTTGGGTAGTTATTTTTAAACTTAGTCTTTTGTGAACAGAAGTAATAAAGTAATAAAAACATTTTAAGTAATTTTTTAATATTTTATGTGGCCGCTTTTGGCTTTAGTGGTGAAGTGTATTTTCTTAGGCACACTCCCTTTCAATTTGTCTAGTATTTAAGTACTGATCTTCCATATCTCGTCCAGATTTTGTGCGGTTGTTTGACTTATATGTATTTTTTTTTTTTAAATATTCCATTAATTTTCAATGGGTATCATTTCTGGTGACTGTACTGGCCAATCCAAGCAGGTAATATTTTGATCTCGAGCCATTTTATTGCAATTTTAGCCATATACTTCGAGTCATTATCCTTCAAAGGGATGTTGCCGCCTGGTTCGGAGCCGAATTATTTCAGACTGGGTGGGTATAAGGCCACTTAAGTATTAAAATAAACTCTTGCTTCTATTATTCCATTGATTTTACGAAGAAACTGTCCTACATCACCAAGGAGCCACCGCCAATCCTTAAGGTCTTAAGGTCTCCTGTGTAGTGCGTGCAGTAATGCCAACTTTTTTTTTATCATATCAACACCATGCGCGTTGCAATACTGATTAATATCTCTAAAAAAAATGTAATTAGAGCCAAACAATGGCTCTCCAATTTTAGTTTAAGAAACGATTATTTAAGCCACTCCAATTATAGCTGTGTCTATTTTTTTGAATTATTACATGTATAATTTTTCGATCTTTAATTTTTTTTGTTTCTCTTTGTTCGCTCCATATTAGTGCACATTTTCAACCTAACTCCAACACACAACTCCGTATCTAATTTTTATTTTAATTTAATCGATGATTTTACTGTTTTCCAACGATTCTTTTACATTTCGGTCTGCATTAAATCAATTCCAAATCAAATCGATTTTCCATATCAAATTTCGAAATTAATAGCTCATTTCAGGATATCATAAAATCCTTTTATTTAGTAACTTTGTGTTTGTTAATCGTATTTTCTTTGTGCAATTTCCATTTCTATTTGCAGAACGCCTGTACTCAGCCCCAGCTGAAATCATTGCACTGCTCTCAATTTTCTACGGCAGTATCAGCATTTTGGCCGTCATCGGAAATACACTGGTGATTTGGGTTGTGGCAACAACCAGACAAATGCGCACAGTAACCAACATGTACATTGCCAATTTGGCATTTGCCGATGTTATCATTGGACTGTTTTGTATACCATTTCAGGTGAGATGCTTAAAATGCCAAATAAAGTAGCGCAAAAGTGTGTGTGTGTGCGTGTGGTGCATAGCAAAATAACAACAAAATAATAACTAATGTAATAAATCCCCAATTTAATAATATCGGATAAGTTTATTGACTTTTAGTATATCTGCAACCATACAAACGCATATGTAAATGCTATGAGCAGACACTGACAAAAACAATAACACAGACATTACAAATATACCCAGCGAACATTTTAATAGCGTAAGCGTCATATATCAATTACCGAGACGATGGTTTCGAACACGCAATTGCAATGCGTTAATTTGCTCCGGAGAAAATGTCGTTGGTCTGCAAATATCCAAAACGTGTCGCTTATGAAACATCAAGAATTGTTCTAAGCGAAAAAATTGTATTACTTTTATTGAGCTTTGAATTTTTGTTTCATTTTATCCTCATCATTAGAGCTAATATTGTAAGAAGATATAGTGTGTGATGTTTAAAAATTAACTTAAAATATAATTGAAAATGATTGCACAAAACTATACTTCCTAAATTAGGAATCTTAATATAGCATGAAAGAGAACCAGGCCAGGCACAGTTCTTTATTCCTAACCTTATAACTACATTTGATGTAGTATCTGTGACAACAACGGAAATAATAAAAAAAGAAATATCGATTCACAAAATATTTTAATACATGGAATTTCTTAAAATAGCCAGCTTAGAGCTGCCTCAAATGTTTGCTGGGTGAATTCACGCAGCACAAATTATTTTATGTACCAAATTAGTTGGCTTTGATGCAAAATTTTGTGTAAATTTATTGTTATTGTGGTTTGGAAATTTTTTAGTGGGCATTAGACTGACATAAAAAACCGACCCTCTTGGATATATTTGCCCAGTAGAAAGAAGTTTTGTTAAGTATATTAGCATGAACATTTTAAGTGAAAAGCTTAATTTTATTATTTAATTTTCATAGAAAAGTTAGATAGCCAAATTTACATCAGTTGAAAGCTATCGACTAGGGTTGCTCAAAACGAGATCCTGTGATCTCGAAGGTAAGAAAAAATCGTTTTTTTTGCGTATACTGATGCTGGTTTCTTTCACTGATATTGTGGAGACTTATAGTCTTAATCATGGGAATGAAACTTTACTGATGATGAAGACAGCTATCTTGTGTTCGTATATATATGTGCATGTGACATAATATTTCATCAGATATTGAATTCTGCTGTTTCGAAATTGCTCGAAATTCCAGAAAAAGTTTCTTACGCAAAGGTTCGATCAGGTAGATCGAAATTACACAAGCTGTTGTGTTACGTTTTAGTGCAGATTCCTCAGTAACTACTCCCTCTAAGTGGACATTACAAGCTCTACTTACTATTTCGTTTGTTCTGACCTTCACAAAACGCTGCTGCGCGTCTACTACGGTTCTTATACATAACTTCGTAAGCAATTTTTCGCAAACCTTCATATAGTATTTCACAGAAAGTATTTTTTACAGTCGACTTTGGTCACATTTTCTGACAATTGATAATTCAAAAATAAATGGATAAGAAAAATTATAAGATATCTTAATTTTGCAACTCTGATACATCATTTACAAAGCGCGCTTAATTTAAATTTTTTATTTTGGAGCGTTATGCTGTTTTGATCGATTAAATTGTCAACCGAATCTGAAAATGCATAATTTTTATATAGTGTCCGGAGATTTCAAATACATAATCCGCAAAATCGGAGTTGCTCATTTACTCGTTTTATGGCCATTTTAAGTTTAAGCTTTTTGGTCGACACGGTTCGTTTCAAGCAAGATCATGGTCGGTAAAAATTCTCAACCAAATCTGACAATGCACAATTATTATTTAGTGTTATGAGATTCCAAAAACAAGATCCGTAAAATCGTACGTGGTCACTTACTCGTTTTATGGCCATTTTAAGGTAACACTTTTACCGATAATTTTAATAAAATTATGAAGCGAACCGTGTACAGTTTTTGATCAAGTGAAATTTTAAAATATGCTGTGATTATTGTTTTTTATGTATTTTGAGTCGCTGAACACGATGAATTCACTAATTTTTGCAAATATGCAAATGTTTTTGTGTTATTCACCATTTTTCATGAAAAAAAGTCGATGCAAGATCTTGATTTTGCTTGAAGCGAACCGTGTTTAAAGCACAGACTTCATTCTAACTTTTAAAAGGTTAATTCTATGAACTCATTTGAAGATATTTGACCAGTTAAGTTGACAACAACAGAATAAAGAAAATAATTTAAAAGCTCTGTTGATCACAAAAACACTCCTTGTTAAAATAATGCGGAATCAGTTTATATTTTATATCATATGAATTTCTTAATATTTGAATTATTTTAACATTACATGCAATATTAAAGCAAAAACGTCTGTTCAACTTTCAACCAAAGATATTAAAATGTCGGTATTTTAGTTCAATATTGGTGCCGTTAAATAACAAAAACCAATAACCATTATCGGCATTCATTTTCAGTAGTACTATTAAGCTAACAATGACACCTTAATATACCTGAACTTTTGCACACTAGCACACATGCATAAATTGATGCTCATTGACTCACTCACTCACACAATCGAAGTATTTTGTGCAGCCAGTTCCGTTTTGGCAACAAAAAACCACAGTGATAAACATGATTTTCCGTTATAATAAGCACACACAATTTAATTTCCGGTCGCAACTTTTTCAACGCACAAATACGAAGAGCATCACACATCTACGTATTACAGAGCACACACATACATCCATGAGCAGACGCAAAAGCATTAACCAGCGATACACATTACAGCAAATTAAGTGGGCGCAAACCATTTTGATCAACACACCCATATGCTGCAAGCCAAAATAAACCGCTAAAATACACAATCCCATAAAGCCATAAAATCAGGCACGCACACACAGAGAACCACATACACCCACAATATGCTAACGACGAAGAATTTACTATGGATATTGCTGTGAGCGCATGGCGTAAAAAAAACGCAAAATAAACACGCGATATTTTTGGCAAAAAATCGTTAGATGCGTAATTTAGTTAAATTGCGCAGCACACACTCATACCAATTTACATTGTACGCACATTTATAGGTTTTACACACACATACACATATGTATGCATATTTTGAAATTCTTTTCCGTTTTACTTTACTATATCTTAATTCTCTTAATTACAGTTTCAAGCTGCTTTGCTGCAACGCTGGAATTTGCCATGGTTTATGTGTGGATTTTGTCCGTTTGTGCAGGCGCTAAGTGTTAACGTGTCCGTTTTTACGTTGACCGCAATTGCGATCGATCGTCATCGTGCGATTATCAATCCATTGAGGTGAGTTTTGAACTGCGGTTGATGTGTCATTGCGAAGTTACTTTATATTTTGTATGAGATTTGAAATGCAGAATAGAAAAAGCATTTGAATTCTCTTTTCTGAGTTCAACAGAAAATTGCAATTGGTTTTGGTATATTCTGAATTATGATTTAATCAAAAACAGATAAAAATTTTTTCAGGCATATGTAGTATATATAGTATGTACAAAGAACTTAGACAAACAGCTCTCTCCAATTTTGAGCGCCGCTACTGAATTTACTTTATTTTTAATCGCTTAAACGCTAGACCTGCGAACTTATGATAAAATAACATTTTGCAAATTTAAAATCAAACTTTTCTTAGTTTTGTATGGTCACATGAGTTATAAACAGTTGTGCTCAAAATCATGATAAATATGACAGGAATATGTTTTTTTTTATTTTATTTTCTACATACTAATTCCTCTATTTGAAATATAAGAATTCTAAAAGGTATTTCACAAATTGAATGAGGTGTATTTGAGCTTAAAAAGCAAATAAATTAAGCGCAAATCCATTAATAATTTAAAGTGTTAAATTGGAGCAAGTGCACTGTTGTACTTTATCGGAAATTGCATAAGAAATAATTTCATAAAGTTACAATAGCAAATGATATATCTTAAAATGGAATGCAACATTTACATTTCGAAAAGACATACGCCTTTCAAGTTGGCACATCTGTAATCATTGGTTTTCTCAACAAAATGTTTAAATGAAAGTCCTGCCTAAGTTTACAATCAAAAACTTATGGAAACATGTCAAGTATGAGTGACGAGTTATTTATTTTACTACTGATAAATATTCTATGCCATATTTTGCGTTTGTCTCGCTTAAATAATTCCTTGAACTTGTACGATTCTTAAATACTTTTACTAAATCTTTACATTTTGCCTTAAGGCTTTTTTATATTTATTCTAATTTTCACTTTCACACTGATAAAAAAAAGTCCTTATGTACAAATTGTGAAATAAACTTTCTTATTTTCAAGTTTTGAAATACATCAGCCAGGCTTGAGAAGTTTTAGGTACACAATCTAAGAACGCTTTTTGATTGCCGCCACTACTTTACGTCAACAACTGCTCATTATTTTATGTCCATTATTAATACATGAACATCGCACTTTTTAGTAAGGAAATCCTAATATTTGAAATTGCTTTTTAATAATTCTCAGTAATAATATCCTCAAAGTGCCCAAAATAGACTTTATTTATTTTACAAGTAAATCAGTGCTAAAATATAATTTGAAAAAGAATAATTTCATTCCAAGGAATTGTAACAAGAAAACTTATTTAATTAGTATTTTAATTGAAGAAGGAAATTAAGTTTAATATTTCAATTTAATGTATAATCACTTTCCAAAAATTTATTATTTCACTTAAAAAATAATTCAACATGATATGAAATAATTTTTAAGTGGAACTTCTCTTGTTCGGGTTTGCTAGAACTTTTCGAAGAAACTAAGTAAAAGCCAAAATAGTTAAACGGGATGTATAGGGAAACCAAAACACATACGAGTAAAATGCTTAGTTTGCTACGTAGCTGAACTATTTTGACAAAAATAATGTCGTTTTTTTGTATTACTAAGATCATACGATACTAGTAAGTGGTTATTATTCTTATACCGTTTGTAATGCATAGAAGGCAGCGTGGCAGGTACAGAGAAGGATTTATTGTTTTGATCGGCGTCACCACCTGAGTTAATTTATCCATGACCGCCGGCCTCTCTGAGGAAATCACGATTACGAGAAAACTAAGTAGGATAATTGAATGAAATTTGGCACACATGCTACACATTCGAGTAAGCTTCTTTGGATTGAAAAAAGGAGAAATTTGTTAACGGATACGTCTGCTGTCCATACAAGTAATATATCTAAAATGATGCTACTTTGAGAGAGTAGTTTGATCAGATGTAACCAACTTTTCGAAAATTCAAGAAAAACCTTAAAAAGCTTTAGGAAAAATCTGTTTATTTTTGACCACTTCCCATGCAAGCAAAAACTTCAAAACGCTATACTGAGAGAGTAATGGAACGAAGTTTCAAACAAATGCTAGACACAATTTGGCGAATAACTACAAGAGGGCGTGGCACCTCCCATATAAGAATAAGTTTCAAAAGATATTTATGTAAATAAATTTTGCCGAATTCAATCTAGTCAAACCAGTCAGCACGTAGCGAGGTGGAAGAGACACCATTGCAATAAAAACTTAGGGCTTAACTTTAGGGTACACTTTTTACGTGAATTTTTGGCAAGGCCAAAGAAAACACTCTTATTAGTTTTATTTTAATTTGGCAGACATGGTTACTCCGTCAATATTATTAGACAAGGACAGCTACTTCTAAAGTTTTTTCTTTTACTTGATGCTTTCAAACATTTTTTTTTCTGTAAAATTCAATGATTTCCGTCTTTTATCGATATTTTCAGTGTTCTTATCAACTTTTTCGTTTCTGTTAGAAACTTTTTGATGTTTATTGAACTATTCGAAATTTTTCGATAATATTTCACACTCTTCGACCCTCGATACTATTTGATACCCTCGACTCTAGCAATGTTGCAGGCATTCTTCAATATTTATCGATATTTCCTGATGTTTTTGCAGTCCAATGATGTTGCAGGGTATCGGAAAAGTTGAAAAACTCCAACTTTTTCGATACTGTGCAATGCCACTTAACCTTTCGGTACTAACCACACTATTCGACTTCAATCGATCTTTTCAACACCTTGCACTCAGTGTGTTCGTTCCTCACTTTCATAAATATTCCTTTTGATCATTTTTTATTTCGTATATATTCTATAGAATCAAAACATTGATTTCCTTAATGCAATGCCTCTGAATGGTACTGAAAATTATGCGATTCAGATGTTGGTTCCCTGACAGAAATAGAAAAATTAACTTTGCAACGCAATTCAAAAACTCGATTGAAGCTTCTGAATGAAATTATTAAAATATTAAATTTCAATTTGGTTTATTTTTTAACCGATTCTATTGTTATGGAATTGAAAGAGTCGATTCCAAATGCTTTCCCTTAAGTACGCATAAGTCATTACAAAATGAAAGTACGAGAGCTCCAAAGTGTCTACGAAGGTTGAAATTATTTAAGGCCTCCCAAAACAAATAGTGTAAAGTAAATAACATTTTAATATAATACAACACAGCAAGTGCCAAAAAATATGTTCAGCACGTGTTGCCATACACAGAGGATAATATATTCTTTGAAGGAGGCCTTGTAATTCACAAAACGTTGCAAATTTTAAGAAATAAATTAATATTACAGCTGAAATCATAAATATATAAATGTATACACAGGGTGATCCGTTTCAGAGCAGCAATACTCCAGAACTTGATTCCGTGGTTCATTGTGAGTAAACAATTCTATGGGAAGGGGGTCTATCTTAAATACTCTCTGAGTTACAGAGTGCTTAACAAAATTCATTAAGGGGAGAGTAACGTTAATTCGTACAAAAACAGGCACATTTTTGTGAATTTTTTTCGACAATACAGTTAAAACAGTATAACAGTATAACATTTGAAGAATATTTTGAAAAATTTTCAAGTAGAAATATTGATAACTACGGCAATGGCAGCAATTATTTGGATGCGTCTCAGAAAAAAGTAGAATTGCGGTGTACACGATAAGTCGGTGCTGGATCATCTGAATTCAATAAAAAAAAAAATTATTTTCGTTAGATAATCGGGTTCTCACCAAGTTTTGTTTTTCCATATTTTTTGTTGTTTTATTTAATAGCATAACTTTTCAAAAGTATCCTGTTGAAATTTAAGGTCGATTGAGTAAAACTGAGTCTCGATGATTCTGTGTAAAAACAGACAATGCTAAACCTTAAACGTAATTTTCTCGAAACTAACTTTTCAAAGTCGGTGGACACTTTCCTTCAAAAACTACTAGACCGATTTTCTTGAAATTTGACACACTCTTTTAATACATATAAAACCAGGTAATGACGAGGGTTTTTTTTTTTCATTACAACCAGTTCTGAAATAATAAATATACTGATTTTTGCCTTTTTTTTTTTAAAAAAAATTCGTTTTTTGGCTTAAAAATTATGCCAAAATCTTAAAAATCGTCAAAGCAAAAAAACCCTTCGTCGATACCTTGAAAAACTTATAAGCTAAAGAAAGTTTTTTTTTTTTTTTTCAGATGATAACGTGATGATATATCTTGTCCACCGCAAACCACCTTTTTTTTAGGCGTCTGCGGCAATTTGCTGCCAATGGCTTATTTTTCAATATTTTTTAATTAAATTTTCACAGAATACTCTTTAAATATTATACTTTTATATGCTCTTTAAATAAATAAATTTACTTTTACCATATCACTTAAAAACATTTTTAAACTTATGCCTAAAATGTAGCGTCAAAGCCCTACACCCTCCTTAAACGTTCACTGAGTCATGTATGAGGCATGGTTGCTTAAACTGCTGTATCATCGTTGTTTTTGCTCCGATCAGTCTCAAATTTTCACACAATATTCTTGAAAAGTTTTTCATTTAGATACAAAATGTGAGAAAAAATACGTTAAGTACGTTACCCTGCCCTTAACCCTAGAAAGATAATCATACTGTGACATACGTAAAAGATAATCATACGTAAAATTGACGCATAACTATTTATTTGGTATATATACTTAAAACTTTGAGCAAAGCTATCGACATTAATTTTCTACACAAAGGTGAAATAATAAATAAAACAATTCAAAGACTTAAATTTATTAATTAACGACTGAGATGTCTTTAATGCACAGCGACATGTTCGCACTGCATAGGGAGAGTGAGCAATATTTTGAATATCCATGCGTAAATTTGACGCAGATTATCTTTCTAGGGTTAAGGAATAAAGGAGCAAAGGTTATCTCATAACTGCCTAAGTAATGAAGCGAGATTAATTAAATGACAAAGTTTTATTAGGTAATAAATTCACATATTCCTTAGAATTAACAATATTTCAAATTAAGTTGTGAATAAGAAATAATTTTTTTTAATTTTATTCGAAAATTTTTAATCAATCTTTGTTAAACACCCTGTAAGCCTGAGAGTGTAAAAGATAGACCCCCTCCCATAAAATTTTTTACTCATAATGAACCACGGAATTGAATCTTGGAATATGACTGCTCACTATCGGACCACCCTGTATGTTTTCATTGATTTGCTACTACAACTTTTGAAATGTAAATTCAAAATAAAATATATCTACCCACAGTGTTCTCAAAATTTTGCACGAGGCAATAACTCCATAGCATAACATGTGCCTGTGACTTACCATAACTTTAAGTTGCAACTCATGCGATTTTAATAAAGTATTTTCCTAATCGTATGTAGTTGTAACGGGCCTAAGACTCATGCTTTTTGGGAAATATCTTACATGGGATGAAAAAACCATTCGCTTAGGATATTTAGCACTCGTGTGTGTCTATTGATTGAATTCTGCTTTGGCAACAAAATCAGATCAGATTAAATTGATTGATTCAATGAATCCATGCAATGAAAAATTTCAATTATTCCCAAAGAAAAATGCCACACTTAACGTCAAAGGTGTTTACATATTTGCTCTTCAAATGAATAGTCAAAAGGAGCGTGTGCAGGTGAAATGGTGTCACTTAAACCTTTCAATTTGAGTTGCTTATTTAGTAGATGACTTGACTATAAGACTTAATTTTGTGTTTCGTTAGGTTCGTTCCTGCTCTTTTTAGACAAAATTCTGACAAACTTTCAATAACGAAAGGGGAATAATGTAACAAATAAATGAACACAAATAGTCATTTTTTTTTGGCTGATAATAAAGGTCACAAACTTTTGAATGCAGTTAAAAAAAAAAAAATTACATTTTCTAAGTCCAAACAATAAATGAATGTCAATAATTGAATGTTGTTGAAATAAAATTCAATTATGTAGTCGTAGAATAAAATGGAAAATTAAAAAGCTGAAAATAAAATTAGTGCTCACAGCTGATAATTTGACTTTTTCATGATCTTACCGGCAAAATTTCTTCTGACTAGAATTTATAACTTTCGATGTAGAGAAAATCTCTTCGAGTAGAGGAACACTTTTTGATTAAGTCCTGTAATACTGAATAGTTCAGGAACGAATCTATTTCGCTTTTTTATTACGTAAGTCCACCAACCAAAGTACATGCTTTCCAAACATTTCTCAAACTACACATGAGAGCGATAGCTCGTACTTCGTATAGTTTTGATTTGAAAGCAGACACCGACCTGCAAGTACATCTTTCTGATATAAACTAAACGTGTATATACTAGAGTTTGTGTACAAGTTTTGTTTACACGACAAGGTAACAATCCATCCGAAACTGGTTGCACATCATCTTCAAATATAAGAGCCTATGAGTTAGCCTCTGTCCTGGATCAGGCACTACGTAATCTTTTTACGAATTCCTCCACTAATTGAAGTGCTTGCAAGGATACCAGCTCCTACGAAGTCAAGCCAATAGCTATATGCTTTGTGCTCTCCAAAGCACAATAAACGTTGACCTTGTAAACCACCTGAAACGCAAGAGATTACTTAGTAAACACCAATACAGTTACTACCGTACCTGCGCTGCTAAGCATTCGATACGTCGAATTATCGCTTTGATTTGTTCGTCAGCCGCCTTTAAAGTTTTGGAACAAACTCACAGCGAGCTTTGCTTCCGACCGCTGTGATATCAGTAATTTAAATTGCTCACCGAAACTACTCCTCTGACCTCTCTTCCCACTAACCTTTCCTCTTTTACCTATAAGCCAACACGGTTCAATGCACGTATAAGTTAAGGTCCTAGCTCTTTAAATATCAATTCCATACAATTAAATATCATTATACAAGTATTTATGCTGAATTTTTCTTTTTTAATATTTAAGTCTTTATTCGGTATCGTATGCTTCGCAAAACTTCCTTCTTTGAAGATTAAAAAAAATATAATTTTTGTCATTGACAATATGCCCATTCCATAGAACGGAAGTCATATTATTGTGCTGCTGATTGTTGTGTAATGAATAGCAAAGCTAATTTCCAACTTTTTCACTTTCAGAGCGCGTCCCACGAAGTTTATTTCAAAAATCATCATTGGCAGCATTTGGCTGGTGTCCTTCGTCTTTGCTGTGCCCTGTGCGGTAGCATTTCGCGTTGAGTTGGAGCACGAGCGCTATCGAGGTAATTGAGTGTGGCGCTTTTTCTGACGTTCCGTTGCGCTTTGTAATTTCCTGCTTCTCCACCTACTCGTTTATTAATAGTTCCTCTTTATTTCTTTTGCTTTTGCCTTTTTAAGAAAACGGAATCATCTACAATGTGACACGCCCATTTTGCATGAACAAAAACTTGTCAGATCAACAATTGCAATCATATCGTTATACGTTGGTATTTGTGCAATACTTGGTGCCGTTTTTGGTCATCAGTTTTGTTTACATACAAATGGCAGTGAAGTTATGGGGAACGCGAGCGCCCGGCAATGCACAAGACTCGAGGGACATAACGTTGCTGAAGAATAAGAAAAAGGTTGGTCGCTTGTGAATGGCGTTAATTTTGAAAAGGATTGCTGTTGTTATTTGCCAAAGCAACTATTACACTTGAAAAAACTTAAGTTATACTGGCATTACTAATTAACTTCTGAATCTAAAAGGATGCGGGATAACAAAAAATGTAAATGTAGATAAATAATCAATTTTTATTCGGTTTTAGAAACCAACTGCTTAGAATGTAAGTTCTGTATATTAAATAGAACTTCGATACAATTTTTCTTTTTTATAAATATTTTTGGGATTCGACTTAACATGGGTTTTTTCTAGTCCTAAGTCAAAAGAAAAAGCAAATAACAATAGCATTTTGGTATCATGTCAGCTTAATCGAGTTGTAATTTAGAAAAGCAAAGCAATAGTTGCACGTCTCGTCATAAGCTTTTATTTAATTTGGTTTACTTTCTATTTCTGGACACGCTCCCTTTCTTTTTACGATAGGTCATAAAAATGTTGATTATTGTTGTGATCGTCTTCGGGCTCTGCTGGCTGCCGTTGCAACTCTATAACATTTTGTATGTGACCATACCGGAAATAAACGAGTATCATTTCATCAGTATCGTCTGGTTCTGCTGCGATTGGTTGGCCATGAGCAATAGCTGCTACAATCCCTTCATCTACGGCATCTACAACGTGAGTATAAAATGGGGACTTAAAGCGCCTGTATGGAGTGTGAAGCACTTGAAAATGCGGGTTTTTATACGTTAAGTGCTGGATTTATGTTTATGACAGATAAGGGTACAAACAAAGAATAAAATAAAAAGTTCTCTTTATTTGATTGTGTTGAAGATTTCAATGGATATGCAGACAAAAAAAGGTTAAAAGCCGCGTACGAACAATAATTCACTTATGCTTCCAGACAGTTAATATGGTGAGGTTGGCTGATAAGACTGCTAAGTAAAATGGTTAACGCAAAAAATTATTAAAATTTTGTATGTTAACGGCATGACAAGGGGATAATACTTTGGGTTTTATAATATCGTAATTGAAAATATACTTTAAGCTTTTCAAAAAGGATGAGTTCTTGGCATCGAATGTTCTGAATGAATTTATGTTAAATGTTTTTTCTTCAGCATCTGACATGACCAACCGTCCTCTGCTTAGGAGAACTTTGCATCTCATTGGGTTGTTGTATTGTTTATTTCAAAGTACAGGCAAATGTACTTCTTTGTACATCTTTTTTTCTTAAAAAGTATTCGTTAGAAAAACAATTTCTTCATAACCAATCCAAGGCTTTCGTAAGTCTTTAGATATTCTTATATGTCTCATGAATTCGAAAATCGCAATGTTGATATAACTTTCAAGGAGTTTTGAAAGAGAAAGTGTTTTATTTTTTTTTTGATAACACTTATGCAAAATTATTTCCTTATTGATGAAAAGTATAACTATTCTTCCTTGTCATAGGCAAGTTTTTAAATATCCAACAGTGTATTTAAGGTTGATATAATCAATGGTGTGGCTTTAAATACTTAAGTCTGAATTCATCCGACAATATTTATAATTGAAATTTGTGCTGCGTAAACAAAAGGCAACTTTATTACGATATTACAGATTTATGTTTTGTTCCGTTCTTGCGTAAACAACTTTTATTTCTTATATTCTTTAAGACGCATTTGTCAGAGTAACACCTTTTCAAACAGGTGAATTTTATTTTCATGATATAGTTGTTTATTTATTCGGCAACAGTTTTAATGGAAATGGAAAAGGAAAAGCAAAACCAAAATAGGACACATCTAAATGTTGCTTTATATCTGCGTACGTGCAGCAGCTACAAATTACTGCTAAACATCGACAACGGATTTTATTAAAGAATCCTTGGCCCGATGTGCGCTCTGAAATTGCTTAAAATTCCAAAGGTGTAGATTGTGTGGCAAATTTGCTCTTGTATCTGATGTGATATGTTTTTGCAGTCAAAGTAATTTGTCACTGCTTTTTCGTATTATTTTTGGAAATCCTATTAATTTTTTGGTATTCGAACTTTCAAAATATTTCTTTTGTGAACTTTAAGACTGTGACCACGCATTACATAAACTAAAGCTTTAGAGTATTATATATGACAGGGTAGTATTATTGGCTTGAGCATTTTTTGTAGCGAAGTGCAAAATTACCCAAAAAAAAAAAAAAATTGAGCGTTAATACAATGAAAAATTTTAGCTAGAATTGACTTAAAATTTGCCGTAAAAGTGTCGTATGGAGTGATAAAAGATTTGCTGAGTTTCTTTCATATGACAAGTACGTTAAAGGTTCATATTTTTTTATTTAAAATTTTTTCATTTCTTTGAAAACAAAAGCCGAATTATTTTTATTCTTTGATTTTAACTTGGTAAAGTGCTATTATTTGCTGTCCTGCCGATAAATATTTATAAAATCTTTTCTTAAGGAAGAATCATTTTCCAAAAATTTTTCGAATTCATAACTGAAATGCGTACATATGTATACTTTTAATACAACCTTAAGGGACCATTTGCAAGAAAACACATGTTGATATGTAATAGAAAACACAGCACAAAAGATTGTTAAGAGTGGGTGCAGCACCGCTTCTATAGACTCAAAGTTTTTACAAAAATACTGGTTTAGTTATCCAAATGAATTTTACCGATATCGTTAGAACAGCATCTGATCATACTGAGTAAGACTATGCAAAAACGAAACGTTCTGGACTAGTGAGCGCAGTATATGCTGCATAAGCAAAAACACAAAGTGCTATGTCAGTGAGAAATTTAGGACAGTGTTGCCAAACTGGGTCCAGCAAGCACATAATATGATGATCCACTGTACATTTGTGATTTACTATGATACTGACGGAACTGAATGTAGGTGCACGTTATGTCGGGGCATTTAGAGTGGGCAGTTTTAAATGCTTAATAATAACTTAACATGGTGCAAATAATCACTTTTAATCTTTAGTTTACATATTTATTTACGTCATTTACGAATATTTTTTTATGGCAACAAGGATAAGCAGTTCTTAATACTTTATGTTGCGCATAAAATTATTTAATTTTCCTTTTTGAATTCGCTCTTTATTGCAGTTTTATATGTCTCTTCCTGATTGTTCCTTTTCTTTATGCACGAGTAGAAATATGCACGAAACCATAGGCTTGCGTGCTTTAACGAAGATAATGAAATTATTTTGCTCAAAGACTTTACATTACGTTGGCAACACTGGCGGTATGGCTCAATGAAAAACATGCAATAAAATAAAACACGGCAAACTAACAGGGAAAGGATATTATTATATTACTGCTGTTGTTGTTTTTGAAGTGCTCAAAAGGAAAATAAAAATGCGTGAAGACATAAAGGTGTTGCTGTTTTTATTATGCGATTTTCTTGTAAGGACTAATCAACTGGAGTATGGTCGTCAAGGTTGTAAATGTGTGTACCTCACCTCAAAATATGAGTTATTTTTTCAAAATTGTGTGTAATCCATAAATATGGTGAGAAATATTCCAGCATTTGAAATAAAAATGGTTTAAGTTTGTTTATATACCAAAATACATGTGTTTTTCTCTTATGGTTTTCATGTTATATTTTACTAAAATAAGGACAAAAAAATGTGTGCCTTAATATAGAATAGAACATACCAAATATATGGCAAGAACGATGTTTCAGTGAACAGAATGGAATGAATTCTCAAGCTCAGATTACTAGAAAATTAAAAAACACCGTAGAGCACTTCAGGGTTGACTTATTGCACGTCAATTTTGAAGTACTTGTTTCGCACAAAATCATTTAACACCAATATACGATTTACAATTTTTGTCCTACCATGACTTATATCATGAAAACGTTTTTACGCTTAAAAATTATTTTTAATATCATTTTTAATTTTGAAAATAATATTATTTGGTATTATTTTTATGATTTTTTCATACATGTGGGTAGTTTTTTTTTCAAATTCTTTAATTTTTTTTACATTTTTGCCTTATAAATTTATTTATAACATTTTATGTTCTAATCAGATATTTTGTTTTAGATTTTATTTTTACTTATAGTTAATCTGTTTAAATATATTTTCAAGCCATTTGGGGATAAAATCTGTGAGCTATAAACTCGTAATTTGGGAAAATAAGTACATATTTACATATACAATATTTCAAGCCAAGTTGATATAACAAACACAATTCTCCGTATGTTTGAGAGATGATTGATGATCAACTTTGCATATAAAAGTTAAGATCTTAATTTTTTTTTTCTTAAAAACCGATGATCGAAACAGGTACACTTTTGGGACTTAACGGAAACGTCATTTTAGTATCAGAATTTTCAAATAATTCATATGTCTGGCCTTTTATTTTCATATCTTTTTTCTTTGTTTTTAGGAAAAATTCAAGCGTGAATTCAACAAACGCTTTTCTGCCTGCTTTTGCAAATTCCAAACTTCGCTGGACATCCCGGAGCGCAACGCTTCGATGCATACTCGTGCCAGCTCTATACGGTCCACTTATGCTAATTCTTCGATGCGCATACGTAACAACCTCTTTAACAATAGTGCTGGCGGTGGCGCAAACTTTCAAACGCCACTCGGTTTCTCACACAATGGGAGCTGCTATCGTCAAAAAAGCACACTGGGTGGTATCAACAGCAACGGTGGCTTAAGCGGCGGCAAAAATGGTTTCCAAAATCCAACGCCATATAATATCATTACAGCATATACCAACAACAATAGCGCATCCAGTGGAAATTTCGTCCCACATTGGCGTCGCAATAACTTTAAACCACTGCATCCAGATGTCATCGAGCAAGAAGGTGATGATGATGCCGTTACGCTAATGGCGATGCACTCAACGCCACCTTCCGAAGAAATGTCAGCGGGCGAACGACGCGCACTGACGGCAACACTCTCCGATGAGGAAAGTTCAAGTTGTATTTGTGAGCAAGAATTGGGCAGTCGGACCGAGTGTGATGGCACCTGCATCTTGAGCGAAGTGTCGCGTGTGCAGGCACCTACAGCGGCAGCATCATTCATATTGCCCACAACAACAAAAACATCAACAACTTCTAGTGATAACAATAATTTTAAATTGGATGTGAATTGTGTTGACAATGCTGTTGCGGATATGGAAATGAGCGAGTATGCACCTCTACACAATGACGCAAATGCTGAACAGCACTTGATGACACCATCTTGAGATTTGGAGTGTAATTTTAAAAATGAAAATGAGGAGTTGTACGATGCGAAAACATTAGCAGGCAGCGGATCTTGCGTTGGTCGTCAGGAAACTCATTTATAGAGTAGTTGTAATAACAAATGAAGAGTATAAGGACATAATGCTGATTGGAGGACAAACTGAATAACAAAAAACCAAAAACAAATACAAATGTCATGCATTAGTTGTAGCTGTGATTTATGCGTAATTTATTTGTGATTTTTTTTTTGTGAGAGGAAACCAAATATAGTTAGACGATGTGGTTGTAGCGTTAAGAGATGAATTAAATCTTAAAAACATACATATATTAGGGATAAAATAGGGAAGAGTTATTCCATAAGTAGAGAATTTATAAGCGAAATCGTATTAAGTGCATTTATTTATGTTAAGATTTCTTGATATGAAAACTATTTTGTTCAAAGTTAAGTGATTCAGATAAACATTGTTTGTACATCAGTTAGTTAGTTTTTTCGAAAGTTTTATTGCTATTTTAGATAATGCGGAATGCAACAGCCATTTGTTTCTATTTATTACACCATAGAACTTTTAAAAAATTTCGATTGGCACAGTTAGAATGAATATCTTTTGAATTAACTGTGTGATGAAAAAGTTTTAAGAAACTTAGAGGCATGTGTTGCTTAAGGATTTTGATTCGCTGAATTCGAATCTTACCTCCAGTGTTGAGTGTTTATAAAAATTTGAGTCTACCATACATATATAATAAAAACCAATTTGACGTAACAGAAGAATAGTTGACGAACACAAAATCACCTTAAAAAATGCTTTATTTAATCTCTGTCAATTTATTTAAGCCGACTGTGTTATTATTGCAGTATTAATTTGATATAAGTTAGCAAAAAATGTTTTAGTTACTTAACAGTATTATCGTGTATGGACAACGAAAACTAATAATTTATTTTGCATAAATATTTATAAGTAAATTGAAGCTTTTTTGCACTCAAATGAATTGTGTTAATGCCATAAAAACAAATTTTAAAATATATTAATCATTAAATAAAAAGCGTGGCTTGAATCGAACATCAATTAAAGAACAAAAATGAAAAAGGAAGTAAAAATCAAATTGCATCATTAAATATCAGGACTTTTTTTTCGTCCTTACATGTTAACAGTGTATTTTTAATAGATTGTAATTAAAACTAATTAATTTGTTTTTTCTTTCATTTTGATTTGTAATGTATTTTTTATGTTTGTGTGAGGCTACATCATTAGCTTGTTATATTATACATAATGCGTTCAATACATAACATATATGTTGTTGTAATTAAGTTGAACATAAATTTAAGTGAGTTAATTTGTTTGGAGTATTAAACTTTTTTACGCATTTCATTCAAATAAAATTATAAATTTAATAAGCAATTTAAGTCGATGGTTATTTTATTTAAACATGCGCTATTTAGTTAATTTGACAGATTAATTAAACTTATTTCCTGTCCCCCAAGGTTTGATAACATTATTCAAAAAAAAATTATAAGCACTTTTAATTGAATGCTTCAAAAAATTAGGTATTCTCTCATATAGGAAGTAGGAACTGAAACTAAATATATCGAGATCAACTTGAAATAAAATATTTTATATAGGGAATGGTGTCCGACTTCAAACAGCTCAGATCGTGCTAAATATAATTATAAACGAATATAGTGAAAAACCCAAGCAACAACAAATTTTTAATCAATCAGTTTCTAATAATAAATTTAATCGGTACGAGTAGATATGGAAAAACACGCAGTATGTATGAATTATCGCCTGAGTCAATTATTCCATTAAAGTATTAAGGTTGTGTTTAAGTCGGCTTTCCTTGAGACTTTCCCTTACATACATTTAATTAATTTAAAGTTCATACAATTAACGTGACAACTTTCAGATAGAATATTAAAATCGGATTGTAACGTAAGTATGTTGAGAGGAAGATGAATTAAGGGATCGAACAAATTTTGCTCTTACTGAAAGCTAAAAAGTTGGAAAGATAGATAATAAATGGCTACCCCCTGGTTAACGGGAGGCCAACAAAATGCATTAAAAATTTTAAATTCTTCATATTAAATGAAGAATCGCGTTCGCAAAAGAATATTTGATCAAGCCGATTAATTTTTGGAATATTATATTTACCATACATATTGGTTTCCTTTTTATGATCAGATCCGAAGAGACAAAACTTGACTTCATCACACCAAAATATATTCTTTCAAAGATTAAATGTTCTCTTGCGAACGCGATTCTTCATTTAATATTTTTTTGTGACACATGTGGTTTATGTTGGGCTAATTTTTTTTTTATTTAAACGCCTTCTTATGGTTCTGGAGGACACATTTATGCTGAATTCTGACGAAACTTAATTTTTAAGTTTATTGGAGCTTTTAAAAGGGTCTTTAGGTGAAGCTCTATGAATTAAACTGTCCTCTTTCGCTGTTGTTTTGCGCTTTCTTGGACACTATTTTACATTTTTAGTGCTCCCATACTACTGTATGCGTTGTGATGCATTCTATTCCATCTTCTGATTTCTGCAACTGTCCTACCATTATTTTTCATTTTATGAATTACCTGCCTGTGAATCTCTGATCACCACTTTCCTTTTGCCTTATCTTAAAATACTTTTTACTTTCAAATGCTTGTTATATGTGGAAAATTAGAGTAAAAACAACCATTTAAATTAACGGTACTTCATCATCTAGTTGTAAGCAACAATCTCGGAAAAATATTAGTCCACAATTCTTGGTTTATAGTATTAATATTTTCAATTTGAAGTTACCACTGCAGTGTGTGCTAAATTCGTGGCCACCACTGTATATAGTTAAAAGAGCAGAGCTTCCGGAAAAACGTAAGCCTGAATTTTTACTAGAGCCACAACCATTTTTTGCCCTTTTCCCAAGGCAAAACCAATTTTTGTCTCCGCTGACTGAACTATTAACCTCTATAGCACATATTCCTTCAGTTTTTTTGTCTAATTTTATATGAACTGGTTGGTGAACTCAGTTTTCAATATTAAAACAAGTTCAAACAAGACATATGTTAATATAAGGAACGATATTCAGGGCGTGAATCGTAAAATTTTCTGAGTCAAAAGGTAAAATCTACGGTTAATTATGCATTGTATATACATATGGGTAGAATCGGATTTAGTTTTCCGATGGGGTACCTTTTTCTACCCTTTGGGATTTTTAATATAAAAAATTCCTTCTGCAATTTCAAAGCTAAAGGATATCTCGGAAATTATCTACCTCTTGGCCGTATGTTTTTTGTTTTTGGCACAGGAAGCTTTACGATCCAATTCGTTCCAAGCCCGGAATGTCTTTTCTTATATCTGCTACTGTGGTATTCCTCTTTGACAATTCTTAACCATTGTGAATCGCTTAGTCAGGAAAAAAAAACAATCCACTGTTAACACCATTACCAGCAATCCAACAAGTCATTTGCGGCAGATGAAGAAAGCTTCTTAGAGCTTTTTAAGCTTAAGGAAA
The DNA here is from genome assembly GCA_949775025.1 of Tricholauxania praeusta. Taxonomy (NCBI): domain Eukaryota; kingdom Metazoa; phylum Arthropoda; class Insecta; order Diptera; family Lauxaniidae; genus Tricholauxania; species Tricholauxania praeusta. Next base: position 1,863,813 of record OX459028.1, on the reverse strand, counting down.
ATGTGTAAGAAACCAAAAGCAATAGCAAAAGTTTTCATTGCCAAACTTTTGATGAGGCAAAGCTATATGTAAGCAAAGACTTAAACCGGAAGCGACGAAAAAAAAGTTGCTGCTTTTTACGGAACGGGTGTTTTTAGGTACGAAGGTTTTATCGAAAACAAAAGGAATAAAAAATAATATTATGGGCAGTCAGTCATTCACTAAAACAATGCACTTGATGAAAGTAAAATTTACAAATTTACTTTCTTAGCTGTGCCACAACGCAATTTTGTCGCAGTAGAAGCGGTACGTGCGTAGCTGATGGTAATTAAATATTTTATAATGAAATTGAAAAAGAAGCAAGGGGCGCCACCCCAAGCGATGTCATGAAAATCAAACGTCATATTTGGCGCTACATTTACATTCGACACGCACATTCATACTGTACTCGCAGGGGCGAATTTAAAGTTTTGCCACTCTGGGCCTATGGTTAATGGTGCCCTTTTTGTGAATGACCATTAGGGAGAACCATTTTTCTTTTCTAATGTTTTCAAATTATAGGAATGTCCGTTTTTGTTCATCAAGCACAGTCAAGGTATTCTCTCTGTCGGAAATTTGTCGCCCACAAATCTACCGTTCTAGGCCTAGGCCTAGTCGGCCAATAGATAAATCCGCAACTGTGTGCTATTATTTGTATGTTGTAGCCATATTTAAATTTTGTATAGGTTAAGCTATCTACATATGTATGTAATAAATAGTTTGTCACAATGTCGTTTTACATTGTGGGAACTTTTCAAAAATTTTAAAACTGCCACTTATTGATTAGTGGTCTCTTTCCGCGTGCAAAGCAAAAATGGCAGGTGTCTTATACGAAATGGCTTAAGAAAAGTTTCTACCGACAGTTAATTCCATCAAACGTTGCTTAGTTGTTGTTGAGGAATTGTCAAGAAAGCTACAACTCAGACATTTGAGTTTGTGAAAAGATTTAGAGATTAAAAATTTCCCATGACAAAATTGGAGGACTTTAAAGGTAGGTATACTTTTTACTTCTCTTAAACTTTCCTCAAGTTGAAGTTACATCGTTAAGAAGGGAAGACACATCAGAAACGAGCCTTAACTTAGAAAGCGACTTTTCAATAATCATATTCGGAGGTGGGCATGTATAAGAATTCTTCATGTCAAATCAGGAAAAAAAAAAAGATTTTAATATGTTCATTGAATGTTTATTGCTTTATTTTCTGAAAATTTTATGGAATATATTTGATAAAAATATATTCCGTACCAATATTTTTGTACAGAGCTTCTTGTTCAGTACTTTTAGTGCTAAAAACAACAAAAAAATTACAAGCGCAATTTGTAAGGTCGGAATATTTTAATCCCTTGACAAAAGGTCAATGTTGTGTGTAACGGGTCTACATGTAACATTATTAATAAATTTTTATTGATATTCAAATGACGTTAGAGCACATCAACCATAAAAACAAAAAATAATTTTGCGAAAAAAATTATTTCATTCGAAAGCTGAAATTCGCGTGAGTGACTTAATTATATAAGTGATATTAAATAAAAATTTTGTTTTAAAAGTTCAGTTAAACGCAATCTATAGAAAAATGTATTATTTAAGATAGACTTTCTTTAAATAAGAATCAGCATTACATAAAAATTTTATGAAATGGAATGGAATCTATAAAAAAAGGTGTCAGCCTGGATGGCTTATAACTCTGCAGAAATTGATAAATAAATGAATTTTTGATTTTTCATATTCAGCAAACTTTAATTTATCGATTTATGGCACAACAACTATTTAAATTGAGTTTTATTTCTTAGAAATTCTTCATGACGTTGAAATGATTTCCAAAGAGAAGTCAAAAACAACAAGATCCAGCATCTCAGCTGGTGAAGCAGAGGTTTTCAATGAAATTAATTTCCAAGTTGACGACAAAAACTCCGGCATATCATCGCCATCATCTTCGAACACACCAATTAGTGATTTCTACAAAGATGCAACAATACTGATTACTGGTGGCACCGGCTTTGTTGGCAAGGTATTGATACAGAAGCTGCTTCGTTCTTTCGATTTGCGCAAGATTTATCTACTGATACGCATTAAAAACAACATGACCATCGAAGAGCGTTTGGACCACTTTTTCCAAGAAACGGTGACAAATTCATTTCAACATTTTGATTGCATTTTGCTTAAGACTTTCCTTTGTATTCAGATTTTCAATGCAGTGCGCGAACAAAACTCGGAACTTTTACGTAAAGTGCATCCAATACGTGCAGATTATAATGCCAATGACCTGAATATTACACAAAGTGACCGAGAATCGCTGTGCAGTGACGTAGAGGTGAGTGGGTGTTGTTATTGTTTGTACGAGTGTGTATGTATGAGTTTGTGGAGCAGCAAGTGTCTGATCAGTGAGTTCATTCACCGAGAAGTTGCAGCACAGAGTTTGTTGTGCCGATGTTGTTTACTCCGCTTAACAATTGCAGCACAAAGTAGTAGGGTATTGGTATTTACTGAAATTATGAAATTTAATAAAAAAAAAATATCAAGTTGAAAACAAAAACAGCAATTCAGATTTTAAGAAATAACAATATATTAACCAGGACTTTTGTTTGTCTTCAATAGAATTTTTTATTTACGATTTTGTAACAAAATGTTTGTTTTGTGCCATAAGCTTTAAATTTTTTTTTGAATAATTAAATTTTGCTTCAGTGTAGTTTTTGAAAAACTAATGCCATCTGGCTTTTAAATGGTCCACTCAATTTTAAATCATCTTTGAGATTTTACTGTTTTTTATTAATCTTTAATATCACTTGAACTTTCGAATAATTTGATCCAAAATTAACATAGTTTGCTGTTATATCAAGAAAATATTTAGGAACTTACGAATAACTCAAAATCATTTTAAGTGATGTTTGTGCGGAAGGTAAGGTTCTTCAAATACAAAATTCGTGCACTGTTCACTGTAATGTGAACACTGGAGTATAAATTTGTACTTTTCCAAAGTTATGTCAAATTATCAGTATTTTTGTAGAATTTAGAACATTTTGGCTAATGAATTTGTATTTGAAGTGGACGCATTCAGATGACAATTTTGTATGTTTTTACATGGAGTACACAAAGGAACTTCTGACAAGTCTTATCGAAATAGCGATATTTTTATGAAAGTGCGATAAATTTTTTGGTGTATTGGTCGTGTCCGTTGGCAGATTCCGCTTATTTTTGGAACAGTGTGTTAGAAGATACAATTAAGGACTCTTGCAAAATTGTTTCTGATTTAAGTACTTTTTTTTTCTTTCAGGTAGTCTTTAATGTTGTGGCTTCTGTGAAATTTAATGAAAAACTCAGCGATGCCATCGATATAAACCTATTGGGTACAAAAAAAATCGTTGACTTGGTAATGGATATGAAAAAATTAAAGGTAGGAAAAATACTTTACACCATGTCGTGATTTTTTTTTTCAATACTTAAAAGCAAGAGATATCAAACAAAAGTTTAAAGTTAATCGTTATCCAAATTCCATTATACGAATACATTCTGTAGCTAATACTTTTCAATATAAATAAATTGATATATTTTTTTTAGTACAAAAGACAACAAAATATTAAATGTGTATTGTTTTACTACTCGTATTTTTGTTGTATCGCTATGCTTGAGGTAAAAAATAAATGATAATAAGTTTTTATGCAGAGCCCGATTCAATTTCAACAAATTTCAGTCATTTGTTCACATTTCAACACTTTACTGCAACTGTGATCGAACGTTCATCAAGGAGCAGGTATACGAGAACGACATTGGATATGAAAAAATCATGCAGGTGAGTGGTTATGGTGCGGTGCGGTGCGGTTAGCATGCACCGACTGACACACGAGTGGTAACCATTTTGTTAACTTTAATGTTGGCACTGCTGAAATTTTAATGGATCATATTGTTTGTTCTATTGTTATTGCATTGTTATTTTTGTACTCACACAGAGTTATTGTTCGATTTTTTATCGTAGTATTTGCCATTCATGTGCACAAAAAAATGCTGGAAATTTCAATTTTAATATGCAAAATAATGTAATTAGTTTCACCAACGCGTTTATTAGCACAAATCCAATTTCCTGTATATTATTTCAGAGCTAAATTGTTTTATTAGTCAAATTTGCACAGTTTTCGTGATTATCATTTATCATCGCAAAATGTATTTTATAATTTAATTGGTTTTCAAATTGCTATGTTTATTTGTGTACTTAAATTAAGCACAATATCCGGTTTTAGGTCTTTCGCATTTTTGATGGCAAGACTTTGGAGAAATTTCGTCATTGCCTCATTGGAGAGATGCCCAATACATATACTATGACTAAGAAATGTGCCGAAAATTTGGTTAATCATCGTGCATTCTATTTACCGGCGGGAATTTTTCGTCCACCAATTGGTAAGTAATGCTGTAAAGTATTGCGGTTGTTGATTGAAATCAGCTACTACTTATCTGAATGAATTGCATTTGAAGTAATTTACAATCAATAATAAATTTACCCAAAGGTGGTTCTAAACAAAATAGCTAATAGCTAAATTTAGTTATAGCAAAAGTTAGTAACACTTGAAGCTTATCAGATATTAAGTCCGTCATAGTCAGAATCAGTCGTAACTACGATTATCAGCCATAACTTAAGTCATTTCATCAGTTAATGAAAGACGACTGTCGGAATCGAATATAATTGCACTGGATACCAGTCATATTCATCTCTTCCTATGTGCATGATCAATAGCGATCGTTTCTAATTCTCTCCAAAATTTTACCAGTTCACGTAATTTATTTATAAAATAGCCAAATTTTCTACTTCGTTTCACTGCCTTCAAATTCGACTCAAGGAATTGTAGCTTCCTATTTTTTACTGAGCTTTTATGTTCAGTACATTTAGTGCAAAAAACACAAAGTGCAAAATGCATTAAATGAATCAAAAAATAGGCAACTGGCTGCTTATACTGAATATCAGTCACATCAGGTTTACCGAGACTTTCGAAGAAGACCCGTTGATATTAATTTTTAATATTTTGAAAAGAAAAACTGCCATTAACAAGATATTTTATCCCAATCAGTAAATACTTTTATAAAAATATATTAAGTTAATGTTTTTTCAAGTGCTGCAAGTGTTTTTAAATACAATTGATAATAAATGCTTATCAAAAACTAGAGAAAAACTACAAATGAAAATACCAACAAATAAGCACAAACTCATTGTCAGATAATCTTGCAGCTAATTGCCAAACCCTGGAGATCTAAGAAGTTTCTACGTAAAAAGCAACCACAACAATAATGGTAGAATAAAAACATAACAACAAAAAGAGGAGAAAAACATGACAAAGTGCAACTTTATATCAAAAAAGAAAACACAAAAAGTTGTTTCTCATTTTGGTTCCTTTAACGAGAATTGTGCAACATTCCCAGTAGAAAATATACATGTTTCTGTATGTGTGTGCGTGTGTGTTTGTGCATACGTAATGGGCAATCCTAACGCGAAATTGGATAGCTCCATGATGTATCATGAAAAGCTTCTTTCAAATAAACGGATCGCTCCATTTCTGCTCCAAATGCATATGAACATTCTCATTACATGCCATCGCTGACTGTAAATTGGAAGTTTATTTGACGCTGTTATTTTATTCGGTTTGTGACTTGATCAATTTCACTTTTTATTCTAAAAAATGCAATCATATTCTTCTAAATAAACAAAATTTATTGTAAATCAACTGCATAGCAACCGAGGCGTGGAATATATTTGAATAAAAAATGGTGGTGGTGCAACGAATATTTTGAAATTGTCGCACAGGTGTACGCTTTATGTGTCCCATTGTAGCTCCAATTTGAATGGCTTCTGAATTTTCCAATTGGGTGTGATGAAAATAACGAAAATATTTATCTACAGCCAAATGAATGCAACATCAGTGAGGAATAGACAGTAGAAGAGTATGAAAGAAAGAAGAATATAAAGCATTTGATTTGCACCCACATATAGTACAACATCAACGTATTCAAAATAAAATAAAAGTTTGTTTACTTACACAGTTGCATAAACCCATACGGCCACACACAGACTCATACAAATGGAAGCAAACCATACCAACATTAAAGTAAGAAACATAAGAAACCTCTGAAGGGTTTTAGCTATTTTTCACTATTAAAAGCAGACAAGAGTGGGAGAAAGGACGATGAGAAAAATGTGCTTAACCCATTTGAACTGCAAATTTTAATGTTAATCTCAATAGAGAACTTTAGTGTAAAATATTGAAAATAAATTGAAGCTTGTGAGGATTTGAAAATTTTACGTCCTCTTCTGTTTTTCTAACCGGAAAATTACGATTAATTTTCCGATTTCTGAAACAGTTTTTTGCATACCTGCAAATATTTGATGAATACAAAAGCAATTTAGAATTGTTTCTCTTGTAATAGATTTATGGGTGCTTGCATCTTAAAATCACCAATTTCGTAAATTTATTAAATTTTTAAAATCTGATTTGTTAAAAAATTATAGCTATTTAATTTTGTCACTTTTAAGAAACAATTTTTTAACTTTTTGAAATTGTTTATCATGCAGCATTTAATGTAATAAGTTTCGAGGACTAACTTAATATCATTATGTACGTATTTACATATATGTATACACTAGGGTGGTTCAGACATATATGAAAAAAATTAAAGTTGTTCCAAACTTCGCTCCCCGGGCACCAAAAGTTTCGATTGATGCCAATAAAAACCACATAAAATTTGGTCCATTTCAGGAAACATTTGATGGACCCGCCACCCTTTTGAAAACTGGAAAATGGTCCTCAATCTATCAAAAATGATTAATATCTCTCCGACGCTGCCCCCTAGAGGGATTAAATCTGTGGCAAGGTCCCATTATTTTTCCTTCTCCAACATTTTTTCTGAACATACTTACCCCCTATCGCAACCCCTTAGGGGTGCTCCCCTGCAAAAATTACATTCTTGTGAAATTATGAAATTGACTTCCCCCTCTTCTCAGATGCCTCAGAAGGGGTAAAACTCAAGACGAACTCGTATTATTTTTTCTCTCCCAAACTTTTCTCAGTACACATCTACCCCCTATCTGCGACCCTTTTGGGGGTCCCCCTACAAAAAACACAAAAAATTTCGAAAAATAGTTTATAGCTCCCCCAGAGTGACCCAAAAAGGGTTGATATGTATCACTAAGTCCTATTATATTTTTTTTCCAATATTTTTCCCGAATATACCTACCGTCTATCTGCCACCCTTTTGGGGGTCCCCCTACAAAAAACACAAAAAATCAAAAAAATTTCTAAAAATAGTTCATAGTTTCCCTGAGTGACCCGTAGAGTGGTCTAATGTATTACCAGGTCCTCCCTACATTTTTCCGAACAAACTTACCCCTATCATAACCCTTTTGCGGATCCCTTAGGGTCACTCCGGGGGAGCTATGAACTATTTTTCGAAATTTTTTGTGTTTTTTGTAGGGGGACCCCCAAAAGGGTGGCAGATAGGGGGTAAATGTGTAAAGGGAAAAGTTTGGGAGAGTAAAAATAATACAAGTTCGACTTGCGTTTTACCCCTTCTGAGGCATTCACAAGAATGTAATTTTTGCAGGGGAGCACCCCTAAGGGGTTGTGATAGGGGGTAAGTATGTTCAGGAGAAATGTTGGAGAAGGAAAAATAATGGGACCTTGTCATACATTTGATCCCTCTAGGGGGCAGCTTCGGACAGATATTAATCATTTTTGATAGATTGAGGACCATTTCCCAGTTTTCAAAAGGGTGGCGGGTCCATTAAATGTTTTCTGAAATGGACCAAATTTTAAGAGCGAAGTTTGGAGCAACTTTAATATTTTGAGCCACCCTAGTATACACGTTAACTTTTTTCTTCAGCAACTGTTGGCTGAAGGGTTAATAAACAATAGAAAATCAACAGAAAGTTGAAAACATCAAGTAAAATTATAATGGCAAACAATTTTTGAGTACAACTCTTCATCAAACTCTACATTTATGCATTTCCCACACACATTAATTCTCATTTATTTCAGTTATGTCAACCTACAAGGATCCATTTCCCGGTTGGACTGATAATTTGTATGGACCATCAGCATTGTGCACTCTGTCAGCCCGAGGGCTTGTCCGTTGCATTTCTGGCAGAGCAAGTTGTAAGGCAAACTTGGTACCGGCAGATTATTGCGTCAATGCAATGATAGCAAGCGCATGGGATGTGGCCAGAAGGTGAGCGTTAAAGTGTGCGCATCTAGTAGGTTGGTGTGTAACAGAAATAAAGTTGGAAGAGTTCGTTCGAAAAAGATTAGACGCAAGTAATTTGTTCAATGGGACATAAAATGTAAACATAAAATAAGGAAAGTAAAGTTTCAGCTTCAAATAAAAAGACTTCCAATTTTTTTTTAATTTGCTCAACTTTTATTTGGTCGCTTAATGAAAATATGACGTTAACTATGGCATAACATGCGTCAACATTTTTAGAATCTTTATTTTTTAGTGGTGGTAAAATTAAAAAAAGTATGAAAAGAAAGAAGCATTTTAAGGTTCAGAGATTATAATCGAAATAAATGGGCTTATTTCCGAAATTCTGAACCTTCAATATTATTCCAGGAAATGATTAGAGGATAGGTCATTGGACTCAATATAAATTTTTGATTAGGAAATATATGCGAGCATTATCAATTTGCAACATTCGAGATACTTATGTGCCCCTTTCCGAGTTGAGCAGCGGTCAAGTTTTTTAAATGTTCTATAATTTTATATTTCAAAAACTTCATTTGTCAAATTTAGCGGGCACTGTCAGAGTGAATTTGTCAAGAAGTTTTTCCATAAATAATAAATTCTAGTTTAAAATTAAAGATGTTTCTAAAATTTCTTATATGTTGCAGGGGATATTAACGTAATTTTATTGAGAAGAAGTTCGAAAATGACACTTTTAGCTATTAAGTTGGGAAAGTCTCAAAAAATGATATAGGTTGCAGTGGTGTCAATTCACCAAAAGCTTGGGGGGGGGGGGGGGAGGGGTGACAGCTTAAATAGCATATCGAATCGATGATATTTTGAATTGAATCGATGTAATGTGCAGTAATATCAGATCCTTGGGGGTGGCCAAATTTCCCAATAGCCCTAACCAATTGACGCCTCTGATAGGTGGAAAATTGTTTTCCAAAATTTTATATTATTTTGTGAAATAAATGGTGATTTTTAGAGAGTCTAAGTATTTTTGTAGCTCTGACCTTTTTTGAAAGTCTACATTTGAGCATTTTTAGTTATTTTACTTTATGCGACTGACTTAAAGAGTCTCCCATCTTCCTCCATCCCAGACAAAATTTTATCAACTTCGTAGTCAGAAGAATGTGCTTATGCACATTACATGAGAACAATGTATTTTAGAATTTTCATCTAATCAATGCATTGTGATAAGATCACGATATGACTTTCTTATAACATTTTGTTTACTTCTTAACAGATTTACACTTCGCCAGGTTGACCTTGAAGCCAAGGACGAATTGCCAGTATACAACTATATAAGCGATAATAACAACTTAAACTGGGGTCAATACATGCAACTGTCCCGCGAAGGATTTCACGAACCATTTGATCAGTCGTTGTGGTAAGTGAATTCATGTGCATGTGTTGGAGTGTCAATCCAGCTGAAATAGCAAGAAATATAGCTATAAGCCAGAACATTATCAAACAGTGTTGTTCTTAGTTTGTCTTCAAGATAAAATTGCAATTTTGTTGAGCTGTGTTGCAATGAAATCAACAGCGATTTTTTTTAGAATTTTTTTTCCATTAATAAATAAAAAAATATTATATATAGTGATGTTTTTAATTGTGAAATGTCATTCTGTGGTGTCATTGGTCATTTAATCAAAAATTTCGAGATTTTGCTAAGTTATTTACGCCAGAAAAAATCGCTGAATAATAAGAATATGTATATGTAAGCTGTTTCATTTCATTTATAAAACTGTATTTTGAATCAAACTAAAGTTCAAATCTATATTTAGTGTCTTCTAAAAAATCAAGTGACTTTCTAACTTTTCAAGCAACATAAAACTCTCGGTCCAATGTGTTCCAAGCCGAATAAAAGTATTTCACTACAACGTAAATGGTTGTCAAATCCAATGTAAGGCGTTTACTGATTAATTTAGTATAGAACACTTTACCAAAACTAGGATGTACTTAGACATATCGCTCACTTACTTCAAGACTGGCATAACTCAAAAAACGTGATTTTTGAGTTAATGATGCAAAAATATTTACCATTTCAGGTTTTATTTTGTGTGAAAAAATCAGAAAAGTATCTCATAAACTTACTTTTTGAGAAGAGTTTATGTAGACATACTTTTCATATTTTTCATATAAAAAGCAACTTATTGAAAACTTTAAATGTGTTTTTCTCCCACTTTATGTTTTTTGAGTTATGCCAATCTTGAAGTAAGTGAGCGATATGTTCTTTTCTCGAATAAAAAAACGATGGTATTATATGGAGACAAATTATTTCATACGAATAAAAATTTAAATACTATTTCAAAAATGTGCCTGCCAAAAGATTTTTCTAGCTGCATTCAATTTAAGCACTGCAAATATACAACAATATACTGATTTCGAAAATTTAGCATTTTAAAGTACAAAACATAAAATGTTGGTGTGTACATTTTTCAAATACACTGACTTCTTCTGTATACATATATTGAATAACTCTTGTTATATTTTTTTATGTTTCGATTATCTTTACAACGAACTTGCTCCTACTACTACCATTGCCGATGCTCAATCACTTAACGACTACAACAACAACACGGGTAATGCATAAAAACGAAATGACTGCATTGTTGTATGGCTTGAAATAAACAACAACATCTTCACGTATGGCCAAACACAAACCAATGCGGCGGATCCTTCAACACCACTAACAACATTCTTCCTGACTAATGCCAATGTTTTAAATGACCAACCTCGCACTGGACTATCTGCTTACTTTCGTATTGTCTGAACCAAACGCTGGGCCATCCCAACGACCGCAATATTGTCGCAGGTGTTTCTCGTACATTATAATTCCATCGAAGCCGTTGCATGCGGCAATTGCATTTTTCTTGCACAGTATCCCGGCTTATATTTTAGATTTAATTGCCATGGTAACCGGACAAAAACGCATGTAAGTTTTGCAAAATTATGGAGGGGGAACGAATACAATCGGTCCGCAGGCTGATGCTGAAATGGAATCGTAGCGAGTTCAATAGTTGCACTTTTTATGGGTTCGTTTTGTGTTTCTTTTGGATTGAAATTTTGAGTTTTTACTTTTAGTGCATGAAATATTGAAACGAATAATGTTTCTAAATTTTTTATTTTGGTTATATATTGTGTCAAAATGTTTCAAATTTCTGAAATCAATGCCAGCAATGTGGGAACATGCCTTGACGACTTCAAAACACTTTAATAGCATTGGTTCTATTTTTTTTTTTCAATTCTTTATTTAACCAATTTTCAAAATAATGTACATACAATGTACTATGGTTATTACTAATATATGATACGGCAGTTCAGTTTTACTTTTCAGCACTAAAGTTTAATAATAGTTATTTTACAATGAAAAATGTTGCTTTAAGAATGCAAAAAATATATATATGTGGTAGAGGAAAAGTAGAGGAAAAAACCTCTGAAAAATTTTTCTAAACTTAAGTCTAAAGTACAAATGCGCCCGCACGTTTGTACATTATAAAACATAAAATAGTTTTACATAATTTTACATGCTATTAGCTTAAGATAAATTTAGATTTCTTATCAAAATATTTTCCGAAAGAACACAACTTCGGACAAACCTTTCTTTATTGTTTGCTACGCACATATTTATTGTATTAAGTTTTGTAAGGTGGTGGAGACCTCTTGTAGAAAAGTGTCTAGGAAGATTAGCCATAATTTTTAGCACCTTATTTTGCATTATTTGCAATTTCTTAATATGAGATAGAGCAGCGCTAGCCCAAACTGGTGAAGCATACGTTAGAACCGGTAAGAAAATCATTTTATAGATCATCAACTTATTTTCCAAACTTAAGTGTGATTTCCGATTAATCATTGGGTATAAAGTTTTAATGAGAAGATTAGTTTTTCTAATTCTTTCGCTAATATGTTGCTTGAAGGTTAAAGTTTTGTCGAGAACCATTCCCAGGTATTTAAGTTCAGAGTTCCATTCAATTCCAAAACTGCCAAAGAATATGTTTCTTTGAGGTAGGTTCCTTAAAGCTCTTTTCTTAGTTCTATTTGAATGGCATAATGTGATCACTTTATATGAGGTCCTTTATTCAAAAACATTAAACATTACAAATAAATCATTCAAGGGTTTATATTTTTTTTTTATTTTTGACTATAATTATTGATATTGGAAATACTGCTAAAATATGGGGTGGTAACAAAAAGTTTCGAAAAATACCTTCAATTTGAGTTAGCCAGATTTCTTAATGTTTTTCGCCATTTCTTGATATTAGCTGGTTAGTTTTGATACAGCAGGTCTAAACGATATATTCAGAAAATCTTTATTTATAGTAATTTAGGTACATATATGCTAATTCTGATGCTTAATTGATTTCGTGTGACTGGACTTTATTTGATATATTAAAGTTAATGAATTAGTATTAAAAAAAAAAAACAATTTGCATTTTCTATGACTTTTTTTAATTAACGAATTGACCTTTACAATGTGTTCGGACAAATTTTCTTTGTTAAGAAATTGAGATGATTTGGAAGCGACACCATTGTGGTAGTATCCTACAGTTAAAATATATAAAAAAACTGAAAGTTTTACGTTATTGGATTTGAGTTTATTTATTGAAATAAAGACAGTCAAAGAGAATTGAAAATTAAGTAAAAATATATAGCCTCAATTCTAGAACGTACGGCACACTAAGTCAACAAAAATGCTTAGTGCTGCGTTTTCTCTTAGGACTAAATATTCCCTTCTCTATTGCATCCAAAACAGTTTGGACTGTCCATTTTTCGACTCATTTATTTGTTAAGTATTTAGTATTAAGATTTATGTTTTTATGATACTGTTGAAAATGTGGCTGTTCTAATTATGTTCGGTTCCATTTTTGATTGAGAAATAGGTTATTGAACAAAATTAATTTATCTCTACGCCTTCCGAAGAAATATTTAAAATTAATTCTTAGAGAAATGTGCTTTGTTTTTAAGCAGCTTCTAACAAATTTTCAAATTTTATTGACTGTATGATTTTAAAACAAAAAAAGACAACAAATATTTGAAGTAACCGGTTTTTTATACATTTGAGTTTGTTCTAGAAGCTGCAACAGAAGTAAACCCGAACAATTGCTTTATAGGATTATGAATGAAAAATGCGCACAGGTGTACGATTTCTAAATTTGCAATAATTTTAAAGCGCAAAATAAGTAAACTAACACAAACATAAAAGCTATTAGAGTGGATCGAAAAATGTGTGTTGATTTAATAATTCACAAGAAGTTTGTTTTTTTAAGCGGTAAAACACTATATTGAAATAATTATGCTTTGTCAGCAAGATATGGTATTCCATGTTTCGGGATAATATTGATTGAGGTTTTTAATGCATTTGGTTGTGGTATGCATATGACGGAAAATGCTTTTAAGCAGTAATCTCCACTAAATTATCTTTTAAATTGGAAATGAGTTCCTACTTAATTTATACATGTCTTATTATAGTTTAAAAATCTACCATTCTAATGGAATCACTCTTTATTTAAAATATTGATATCTTTACTTGAAAGGAGTTTCAAAAAATTGTTTGTTTATGTGAATAATTTATGACTATCGTATACCTGACCTGAAAGATTTCGGTAAAGACCAGAGTTGGCTAGCCTAATTTATTGCATTTTATAAAAACTTATACAGCCCTAATCAACTTAGCCAAATCAAGACAATGCTGGCAGGTCATATCAGGTGAAGGTGTGGTTGCCTCAAAGTGGTAGATCCTGTAAAAACCGATATTGCTCTAATCATCTTAGACAGATCAAATGTTTTGGTAAAATTTGAGTCAAATATAAGAACTTTTACATTTTTGTGTAACCTGCGAGGAAGATATGGTAAAAAATTCAAAAAAAAAAAAAAAATTGGCTAACGTTAACCAGAAAATTTAAAAAATTTGGCTTGTGTTAACCAAATTTTTATACTGAGTGCACCGCACCAGGCTCACTGATCAGTGCCATGTTAAGTTTTCCTAGACCGGTTAGCCTTGCTCCATGCGTTACCAAACCTATCCGGACCCGATATGATGGCACATGATCCGGACGAAAATTTCTAATCGGGGTAGACCACTCTTACACCAAATTTTAAAAAAAACTTTAGAATGCAATGAAGATATGGATTTGCTTTTCGAGTAGTTTTTAGTTTTGCGGAATTTTTTTATAAAATAGGAAATTATGATAGTGTCAGTGTGTATGCTTTAAAGTAAACTCTATCAATTATTTGAAAGTTGATTTCTTGGCGAAGTCATTTTTTTTTTAAATGATAAACTATTCATCAAAACCCAACCCTTAGTATAATCCCTCACTTTTTAGCTACACAAAAATTTATCGCAAAATCTCGACTGTGATTGAAATCATGGCATGGTTTGGTCTCAAGGAATGGAACTTCACTCATCGCAACATCGATGAATTAGATCGCCTGATGGTCGGGCCAGAGCGTCAACTGTTGCAATTCAACATAACTACCATTAATTGGAAGGAGTATTTCAAAACTTACTTGAGTGGTATACGCAGGTATTTCTACAAGGACAACGATGATTGCAAATTGCAGCAGCGCAAAGTTATTTACCGTAGGTAAGAAAAAAAAGAAATATTGGAAAAATAATAAAAAATATCAAGTTGGAAAAAGCGGAAATTTATTATTTTTCTTGCTTAAGTAGTTTTTAATTACATTTGCTATTTTTCATGCTCTAATTTCATGCACGTTTTCTTTTGCTCTTTCCACTTTTATTTATTTTCTTTCGCAGAATGCATTTCATTCATAACCTACTGAAAACTTCGTTCGGTCTCTCACTAATTATGTGCATAATCAGAATTTATTTCAAAATTTTCAAAATCATTCCAAAAATTGCCTTCTGAGGAAACAACAACAAGGGCAGCAATGGTTGGTTAGCAGTTGGTGAGAGAGAAACTGAGGATGGTTAGGTTAACCATGCAAGAAGTGTTTATTCAAGGACGTGCTCTGGGGCTGCTGCAGTTTGGTTCATTTTCTTTTTTACGGAGTGCAATCAATGGAACTAATGTATTTTTAATCTTTTGTGAATTTTATGTTCTTTGGAAAAACTACTTGTAATTGCAAAATCAAAGCAAATAATAAAAGCACACACACGCACTAATAACAATGTCACAACTATTAACCTTGGACGTGGGGTCGCATGTGAAAACTGAAATAGGTTGGTTAAATTTTATATATTTTTTGTTATTTTTACTTAGGCAAAATTGCAGTTTGCTTAAAAAGTTCGAGCCACCCAAGATATTATATCACCAAATAAAAACCGATCAAAAGGATAATTTGAGCGAAATACAAATAAAATTATTTCACAAGAAATAGCAAGAGGAGCGTTGTGGTATCGTCTGAAGAAAACGAAAATCTCGTTCAAAACTTATTTGGGTCAGTTTTCTTGTAAAAATGATTTTTGCAAATCACAATTATAGCGATTTTTTAGATCAAACAAATGATTTTGGGAGGTTTTGGTAGTTAAAATTATGTGCTACTTAATTGTTGATTAAAATATTTATTGGCAAAGTTTCATTAATGGTTATGGATGCCAAATAATTTTATAGCTTCAACTAAAATCAAATATAACCCATAATGTAAAAAAAAATATGATAGTTACTACACCACTGATGGCATTTTCGATACAATTTTACTTTTTTCAGTACATTTGCATCGCGAAAAATTTTCGCGCATATGGCCGTTCCGATATTCAAAGTAGTTTTTGATTAATCGCGACTGTCCGGTTTAGCCCCGCGTCCGGTTTAGCCCCACCCTCCCCTACTAATATTTAAGTAAATTTTGCATGTTCATGTAGAAAAAGTACAGTCGGCATCAAAAAAAGTACAATTTAAGTTTCGATTCAGTACATTTCTACTTAACCCAAATGCCAGCATTGGTCTTCTACACTATCTAAGAGCCGTTATTTAGTACGTACGTCTTCAAATTTCGATAATTTTAAATTAAATTAAATCTTTATTTTTCCAATCACCGCTTTTCGCCGTGACTTTTTATCCGTATTATCCCCTCTATATATGTATCTGCCTTGAATCCATTCTATCTCAATTGTTGTATCGCTTTTTCTATCTCCGCCTCTCCTATGCATCAGCTTTTAGATGGAAATAATATCATATAGTTCTTTGTACTATTTAGTCAGTGAGGCTAAAGAATTGTCATAAATAAAATGAAAATAAATAAAATTGAATTATACTTAAATAAAGTAAAATTTTACACTTCAAAGTCGTAGCATACTCCTTGAGGACAAGACTATCGATCAATTCATCTATGTATTAAGTTTCTAGGACAATAGATTTTCATTTATTTAGATGAAAGAGCTCAACAATTTTCGTTACATTCAATATAAATAGCTTAAGAAGAATTCAACAGTTGCAACTTATCTGAACAATTTATTTACCTTGAACTCATTTCGGAAACAACTACTGCTTGTGGCTGTTGCTGCGCTGCTTAAGTAAAATGTTGCAAGCAAATATTTTATGAAATGTCATTGAATCAACATATTTTGACAGAAAATTTTTTGAGAAAATGCTAACAATACCGGCAACGGCAAACCTTATGACAACCAAGAATGACAAGAAAAAGAAGAAACTGTAGAAAATTTGCTGCATTTCTGAAATTCGCTGTTAGCGCCTGTCATATGCATCACAAAGCGGAAGTGACGCCATTTTAGTTTTCAATTTGAATGCTACGTGGACTTGAACAGTAAACTATGGCGAATATTTAAGCAGCTGCTTTTGATAAGTGAAATAAAAGCAAGGACAATGTTAAAAGTGTCAAGTGAAAAGTAAAAGCAAAATAGAAACTAAAGTGAAATGAAATATTTGGCAGGAGAATTAACAAAGACTTGAACACAATTGTAGTTGCTTAGTGTATTCTATTGTTAGAAATTATACAAGAAAATATATCAGAACTTTAACATGAAATATATAGTGCTAATATGAATTATGTGCAATGAAAGTCAATTAAAGGATCTGCTCGATGTGCAATTGAATCTATGACATAATGATCAGTAATCTCGATTTTCATTTCATTATTGATTTTTCATATTATGCGACATTACTGCACTTGTATGCCACGCCTTAGCTAATAAAACAAGTGCTCAAATAATTGTAACAATTCTGCATAAGCAGAAAGGATATGGTCAAAAGCAATTGCATGGCAAACACAATGATCCTCTACTTGTGCCTTAAAAATAATTAATGTTTGCACTTCTGATTACAATACGATAATGCTGCATGCAGTCTGGATTGGCTGAAGAGAGAGAACAAATGGAAAGCAAAAATGTCGTGACTGAATTAAATGGCACAAGTGTGCAAATATGAATTGAAAATTAAACACTGAATATTGAATTTCAATACGATTTGTATGTTATGTATTGAGCGCCTTGAAAGGTGCAAGTGTTTGAATTGAATTGATTAAAATATGAAATTTCACTCCTGTGGTGCTTCAAATTGAGTCACATACAGATTTTGTAAATTATATTGAATGCGATTCATACAAGGTCATATTAGTTTGTGCTTGCCATAGAGACAGAGAATTAAGGAACTAACATTTTTAAAGTAATTTCTGCCCAAGGAATTTCTGCCAATTGCTGGGTCATCAAAGGTTTCCATTCATAATTTAAGTCCATTAGTTTCAGGACATATATATGTGCATATCCACAGGATTTCCCATTTTAGCTGGCCTCGTTTTTTTTTCCAGCATAGTGTCTTGAATTAATATTCAAGGTTGTTCAATTAAAATTCAGGTAGCTGAAATTCACTTTATATGTAACTTTTCGTGTTTTTTTTTTTAACTTAAATGCAATTTTAACCATGTCTCCCTTTGAATATCAATTGTTCCTTTTTTGAATATTAATTCAAGATAGTCTTAACTTCAAGAAAAACCATGTTTGAGGAGTGTGCTCCAAAAAAAAAAAAGTCGAAACCACATTCGAGCTAAGATGACAATTTTTTATTTTTTTTTATTTTATAGATGAAATTACACTTAAGTTAAAAAAAAACATGAAAAGTTACATATAAAGTTAAATAAAAAAATAGCTATCTGATTAAGAACAACCTTGAATATTAATTCAAGACAGCCTTATCTTCAAGAAAAACTGTGGCTCAAGGATGTGCTCCCAAAAAAAAAAAAAGGAAGACTGCTAAAATGCCAAACCCTGTGAATATGCACATATAAGCAGCAAGGGAATACATAATTTCAAGCTTAGAGTAGAAAATGTTGTAACACCATTTTTGGTGTGGGATATCAACTTATGTTGTCTTGGCGAAGCCCAAAATATCAATTAAAATACTACTTATGTCTTCACTTTTAGAAAATCTAACATAAAACTCGATAAGACTACATGATTTTTACAACAGTTCGCCAAAGGTGCTGAAAGGTTACTGAAACTTGCATTCTGTTGCACAATAGTTAATAGAGACAAACATTACTTCTCTAGCACTCAATATCTATTGTAACCGGCCCACTAAATATATAAATTTAAATTCTATATAAAATCCAAATTATATATCTGATAATAAGCTTTGAAGTCGCGATAAAACTAAATGCCCATTACACTTAAAAGTTGAATTTTGTGAAAAAAGTCTTAGATTTTACTGATATTATTTCCGTCCCACTCAAAATAATATAATAATTGTCTCATTTTCAATGTCATGAGCTATAATTGAAGATATAGCCACTTGCGAAATTTCACTAAAGTAGCTCGCATGGTTGATTAAGAAAACAGATATACATTTTTCCATAGCTGCCACTTCATCTTTTATGCTTTACATACGAAATGACAAAATTAACATAGATTGAATTTGGATAATGTGGTCAACTTTTTACTTTGTTGCTAGTTTCTTCCAAAGTAATTGTAATAAGTTAATTCGTTTAATTTATTTTTTATAAGTTATTCCAGTATTTTTACTTCTTTTTTTGATAATATATTGAAATATTAACATTTTCAAACGTAAGGCAATAAGAAATGTAACTACTTACAGTGAGAACTGATGAAAAGAAAGCTGGTGGGTAATGTGGGTTACCAAATCATCTGAAATAGAACCGTAAAGAACAAATTTTAATAATTAGAAGTCAACTTTTTTTATTTTATATATGTAGTTAAAAACAACGATGAATTATCAAAAGCAAAAAACAAAAAAGAAATAAACGGGAAATGTGGTAACTATTCGGGTGTATGAGTTATGACTTCACATTACCTGCCTTCGCCTAGCCCACGTTGGCCGACTACTTCACTAATTAAAAATAATATTGAAATAAATATGTATATGAAACATTAAAACAAACTTAATTATCTCCCTAGTTTTGTTTTACTTTTCCATTTTTTTATTGGCTTAAATCATGGCAAAACAATCCTAAAATCAAAATCTACAGCGTCCAAGTACCGATTTAAGCTCAAAGTTTTTTTAAATCAATTTTTTCCAAGATGATGAAGATGTGTAGCATTTTGAAACTTCAACCGCGTTTTTCTCGAAACCATGTTTTCACAATCGGCCGGCAGTAGAATTCTAAAAGTTTACACCCAATTGACTTGAAATTTTAACAGTAGCTTCATTGTTTGATTATCTGTTGAAGTACACACGATTTTAGCGATTAATTAACAAGAAAACAAGTTATAAGCAATTTAAGTCGATTTTTTTCGTCGACACCACAATTTTTTGTTAAAACATTTGTCATTTCGCGAAAAAAAATTCTAAAAATATAATCATATTTACTTCAACAGCTGTAAGTTGGACGAGACTTCTACCGCCCGCCGCGGAAGATCTTTTTGAAAAAACGGTTTACTCACTGCACAGCCGCCATTTTATAACAATAAAAAATTGTTTTCTCTTCTTCAAGAGTTGCTTAATCCAATGTTATATTATTTGTATACCTTTAATCGCAAATGTTCTAAAAAAAAATAATTAAAACAGCATTGTTTTTTATAGCATAAGGGAGATATAACCCCTTAATGCACCAAAAAACAATCAACTACACCTCACAGCGTATATTGAGGAACTGCCCACAGACAAAGAGCATACTAGAAAGCGTAAATCATATGTCATTCGGGTTCTTACGTTTGCAAACAATCAGAGTTGCCACACGACCATTAATAAGAGATATTAAAAGGTGCTCCAACTGAAGAGGAAACCAATGCCATCCATCCCAAATAATATATAAATATTTTCTTTATTTTAAATGTTTCTGTAAGATTCCTTTCAATATGCTAAACTCTGGCACCACCTCTGCAAAAAAATGAGAAATTTCCAAATTTTTCTTATCAATAGTGGAATATGCACTTTGGTGGCTTTTAATTCCGATTATTTCAAAAATAGGTCAAAATAATACCGATAAGATTTAAAATTTCGCAGCTCTTTTTCCTCAATCTGCTTGAAAAATGGACGTCGTCTTAGACTCCGTTTCGAAGTGAGGCTTTTAAGCGTGGCATGCAACTAAACAACAATCTATAAAAAAGTACAAAATATGTGCATATGTTGGTGACACATTTTCATAGTTCTTAACTTTAAGTTTTTTCCTTAGTAAAGTTATTGCTGGTGCCATCTTTTGGTAAAAGGTAGTGAATTGTGTTTAACATGCACCATACAGGCAGAGACTATGGTCGTTGATGTTATTTTAAAGTTTTCTAAAATTGAAAAAAGTTTGCTATTTTTGTTGTGCCCCAACTGTTGTTCTGTGTGTGCCACAAATGGCAAACAAAGCGCTAAAAACTTTTTTTTTTCAAATTTATTAAAATAGCGGAAAGGTAGTCAACAACAGTTTTCTTGTAAGTTATGAGAAATAATAAAATCAAAAGCAAAAAAAAAAAAAAAAACAGCAACTGCAAGAAAATATTAAGATGCTGCTCTAAAATCAACGCTTAAGAAGAAGAAGCATAGCGAAAACCCCACAAAAATATGAAATATTGCACAAGAGATAAACAACTGCAAGGCACTGCAAGTTTTTCAGCGTTGCGTTTCTCTCTTTCCCTGTCCTAATGGGTATCTATCCTAAAAGTATGCAATATTTGATTTTTCATATCTTTCTTCCCATCCGGCACTAACTTGAGGAAAACTTTTATTTGCCGAGCTGCTCTTGTGTTTTTGCAATTTTTTTGGGTTTCCCCAACACTAGGCAGCACCTTTTTGTCCTTGCGTTGTTTTCTTCTTCGTCAGCGTTGTGCTCGTCTGTGATTCTGCTCTTGTATGCATTATTTTGTGAAACATTTTTTTAAGTAAAAATTTTATTATAAATCAACAAAGTGCTGCGCTGTTGCTGACAGTATCAACACATTAAGCATCATGAAAATGGGCTCCTCTTTTTGCACTTTACTTTGCATACTTTTTGGCGTACTTTAAAATGCATATATTTATGTGCACCACAGCACCGCAGGGGTGCAGCTGGGCGGAAAAGGCAAGTTAAAAAGTTTTTTTTTATGGGTTCTTCTGCAGAGACTTCAAGGTTGTTACTGACAAAGCAGCCCATTGCTGCTGCTCTTTCGTCTGAAGAGCTTTTTAATGCAATTAATGGATGGCAAAACTGACAAAATATTTTTATTATGGTTTTGCTGTAGAAAACATTGGTGCATTTTTTACAGAACATTTTTAATGTTTGGCCTACAATTTCATTAAAAGTAGATAAGGAGTCATTGTGGTTATATGCAAAAAGGCAAAAGATTACAAAGCAAAACTATGGAGTAACAGAAATGTGTTGCTAACGTTATAGCGCTCTTTAAATATTTTGCTATTTACCATACAATTTAAGTTGTGTAAGTTTCTTTCATGAAACACGGGTGCACAACAACAGACTCATAATGTGCAAGGCGAACAAGTTAAGAAGTCAAAGAAAACACAATTTCATATTTGGCTGACTCTGAAGAAATGCTTATTTATCCCTAGACATGAGTAAAATTTCAGTTTTAAAGCATATGCACAACAATAACACACACACATGAGCGCAACGTTTCTTCTAAAGTTTGCATTCAGATCACTGTCACAGTGGAGCAATAAAACACTTAAATGCGCCACAAACTGCATGTGCATACGGATGTGTGGTAAAATATTCTGCAGCATCCCAAACTTAGATGCAAAATTTGCAGCGGCACCATCAACAAGAAGTAAAAACTATGAAATATTTTTCCACATCAAAAAATTTGCAGTGTTAAGTGCAGAATTTGTTTAATTAATTTAGCGTTTTGCATTAAAAATAAGAAAGGAAATCATGTAATCAAAAACAAATCCTGCATTCTACTCAGTATAAAATTTTGAAATTTTTAATTTATAAAGCAGAAAGGTTAAGGATTCAAAAACCACTTACAACTTACGTTGTTTTAAGCTTTTAAGCATTCACTTAAAATTAATTAATTTATAAAAATTCAGATACAATTAAAATACACAATATACATAAATTTTCCATCATCAAACATCTTCAAACCTTAAGTCGTTTTTTTTCTTATAGCAAAAATGAAATAAGACGCATGTTAACTTAAAGAGCAAAATGTGTATTTTCAGAGAAATGAAAATAAATAAATAAAATTGTTGGAAACATAAAAAATAAACAACAAGCAAAGAATAAAAGTCCAACTTTAATATCAAGTGCTTAATTTCAATTAGCTTTTTAATGGAGTTGTAATTAGAAAACAGCTTTTTATGTTACAACAGTTTAAGAATTATTTATTGCACAGCACCCACAAATGCTGCAAAAGATGGCCAGCAACAAGAACCCACAAAATCCTAAGAGCCAACAAGCGCCACATAAAACAAGCAGGAGAAAAACCAATAAAAACTAAGCAAGATTTTATGTCTTTAAGAAGCAACAAAATCCGCAATGCACGAGTCTATAGAAAAAAATGCGAAAATGTCTTAAGGATGCGGTCGCAAGGACCAACACAAAAACAACAAACGAGCCGCCATAATGTTAACTCATGTTTGTCGTAATGTTTCCACTTGTTTATTTTCAGTTTTTCTGCCCTTATGCCGTATTATTTTCGGTTTTATTTTCTTTGGCTGTTTTGTTTTTTGTTTGTTTTGCAAATATTCCACGGACGCAAAGTATTGCTTCTTAGATTCGTATAGTCCAAGTTGTTACTGCGTTGCCCGACCATGTCGAGTGTCCAAGTCATATTTCGTTATTATCTTCATTTAAAGCGCGCCATTATTAATAGCCTCGTCCATTAGGTGGTAAATGGAGAAAATTGTCTGCGTGCGGCCTTAGCAGCAGCAGCAGCAGCAGAAGCATCAAGTACACCCCCCTTTCCTTTCACCTCCCTCAGGCTTATTGCGCCATACGCATATCGCATCGCATATTATGATGTTGTCTTGCACCATTTGCGGTGGGATTAAGCCAACTCGACGTAAGAGCAGCACCCTTCACGATTCTTAAATTCTGCTCTTTTTAGGCAGCTGAAACGGAATATAACGAATTTGTTGGTAATTATGACTCATTTTTATTTTACCATAAAAATTTCGCAACCAGGCATGAAATGTTAATACTTTTACGCTTCAATGGTTTTGATTTTATGGCGTGATGTTAGCGTTAGTGCCACAAGTTTAGTGAGCTTTCTAAAATGACGAAATTGCAAAAAAAGTTTAAATCGCGTTAGATGCTTTACAAAAGTAAAAATTAAACTACAGGAAGTATGCAACTTCAAATCTTATTTTCAGATAATTTGGTTTTTTGTATTTTGAAATCTTCGAAATTTCGCATAATCCCGTGGTTGCAAATAAAACCAAATTTTTTGCTGTTTTCCACTTAATACTTAGAATAAGAGAGTAAGTAAGTACTTGGAGAGTTTCATTTATATTTCAAACACACTTTGAAAGATATAATGTTTTTATTATGTTTAATTTTGCCACATAATTAGCCGTGTTTTATTCGCTTCGGTTAAACCAAAATCTCATACAAATGTATGCTCAATTCATTTAACTTTTTTTGTCTTTGCTAAAGTTTGACACAAACCTAAAATAATCGAAAATATATGGAAATTTTGCTGGAATTTTGAAGAAGCGTTCTTAGGACACGCGAGGCCTTGTGCACACAGTCATTCCTAGGCCCAAATATTAAAATAGAAACACATAATAACAATAAAAACAGTGATGAAACAACAAAAAACGAAAATAAAATTTTGGTATTAGAGTCTGCGACACTACAAAAACAGTTTGAAATCATTTGATAGCAAGAATTTGAAAAAAAAAACTATGTACTGATACGTGAGGCCCCTTACCGTGCTAGGCCCCGTTCAACAACACGACCATAAAGCCGGCTCTGATTTTAAAATGGAATTTCTGTCAAACACTGTCATGCCACCTATTGGTCAAAAGCAGAATTATAAAAGGTATAAAAGGTTGAACTTATGAGTTTTATTCACTTTTAGGCTTAACCAAAGCGGATAAGACACGGCTATTGTTATCTTGTGTTTCATGTTTTATTTGTTATGTTCTTTACGTACATAGAATTTTCAGAACTGTTTTTTTAGGCTTATGTTATGAATTTTGGTTTGTAGTATCTGAACATCTTATCTATTTTCATTAATATGTGAAGTTTTTTTATTGCTAAGCTTTCAAAATTTAGATTCCATATTTTAAGCACGGTGCAGAAAGTAAACACTCGTTTAAAATCGAAATCTTCAGATTTTCGTTATGTCTTGAATATTTTAATGTGATTTGGCCAATATGGAATTAAAAAATCACTTCTCAAGACGGTGTTCACAAAGGAAAGGAACAAAAAATTTGTTTTTAAACATTGAAACATAAAAATGTAAGATAAATAAAAAAAATATTTACTATAGCTTAGAATATTTTTAAATTATAAACTTTATTCTTCTAAGCCATAAATTTTTAGTTACAATTGCACTGAGTGAAAATTTCTTAAAATTGGTCAAAATATACCGCAAACTATTTTTTTATTTCATTGTAACAAAAACAAACTTTTCGGCTTTTTGCAGAAAAAAAGTCAAAATAAAATGAAAAAAAAAAAAATTATTTTGTGTTTTTTTGACCATTCTAGAGTATTTACTGCATATAAGTAATATTTTGTGCAAACTACTTTTAGACGAAAAACAATTATGACGTCATAAGACGAAATAAATGTTACAATAAAATAAAAAAATGTTTTCAAGGGCAGCAGGACGGAAATAATATACATAATTCCCTAAATCACTTTTTGCAGTTTTTGTTACACTTAAAAAATTACTATGATTTTTTCACGTCCATGCGCGTCCTTCTCGTATTAAGTTGATACTGAATTGTTATTTATTGCTGTGTACAAAAATTACATGAAATGATAATACTATAAAAATAAAATTCACTTAACAGGACATACTGTTCAGTACTATCTTTACTGATTACTAATGCGAAATGAAAAAATACTGAAAAATTATTAGAGCAATACATCTTCCGTTCCAGATTGACGTTGATTCCAAAAAAATGCATTATATTCTTATTTGCAACTTTTTCAGGATAAATCTGATGAGAAGAAGAAGTAGAATTATGAGTTCAAAATCCGTATAATATAGTTTGATAAAGAGTTCAATATGGTTAATACTGTGAATTTATTTTTTTGTTGAATATAATTTATAACTTAAAAACGTTTAGTTGTACATTGACATGATCAATAAATGATTTCTGAAAAACGTAGTTAACAATAAAACAGTACCGAATAGCTTAAAAATACCGTACCAGCAGACATGTAAGAAATTATTGCAGTTCTCAAGATTTTTAATTTGCAACAATATATCTTACAAAGGCCATATTAATATTCTCCATAGTCGCTGTTTTTGCGTACTCATTTCTTTAGTATGACTCTATATCTTGTGCACATTATTTCTTAAGTGGCTATTAACAGTACATCAAGGACTCAGATGGTAAATCGTGCAAAAAGATTACTGAGCAAACTTTGTCCATATTTAGTTCGCCCAAGTGCTTTGAGCCGAAATGTAGTTTTTTTTTCGACAAAAGTTCTGAATAAGTTTGCCACCAACAGAAACGATAGCAACAAAAAACAGCAACAGCAACTACAATAAAATTGTCACTCATAAGTGGTCGTTGGTGTAATTGTTGTTGTTAATGTTGTCATAGTACTCTGAGCTACGAATGTGGTATCGATATCTGTTTTAATGTTAATCCGAAAATGATAATTAATCGATTTTTTTTGTTTTAAGGAAATCAATTCCTAAGTTATTTAAGACTTCATATATTATTCTGTAAGGATTTTCTTTCTGAAGAAAAAGCTACAAGAACTTAAAAGATGTTATAATGCTTGCTTCAAAGAAAAAAAGCTTTAATGATTTTCAGAATATTCCTATCAAAGATATTCGCAGTAAATTATAATTCCAAATGGTTGAAATATTTAAACAATCAAATCACATTGAAAGCTTTCAAGTTGTAAGCAAAATAATATTTTCACTTTTAAAGTAGCTATTTTTGGGCAGCGTTTTAGTTCCTCCATTTTTATATCTTCACTTATTTTTAATATTCCAAGTCCATATAATTCGCCCAGAGGTAGTTGCATGAGTTGTTAAAAGTATCGATAGTAAATCTCCCATCCAGTACTGCATTGATATGCAGACATTGCAGCTCATTTGCATTCCTCTGTTTTTGTGTAGCACTCCTCTTGCGCTCACTTTGCTTCCACTCGCATGTCCATCTATCCCCTTAACTGTCTGCTTGTCTGTTATTTCATTTGCAGTCAATATTGGCAAAGGACAAGAGCAGCAACAATTTCACTTTTTTTTCGCATTTGTTTGTGTCGGTTGCAAGTTCTTGCTGTAGCTGCTGTTGTTGCTACCATATTATTTGCATACAAATGATGCAACGTCGGAGTACAACAACAAGGAAACGAGAGTGGACAAACGCGACGTTGAGAGATGCGGGCTAAAAGGAGCCAACGTGCATAAGACATTTGAAGTTTCTTGTGTTAATGAGATAAGTATGCAAATCAGTAGCAACCAAAGGATACACAAACTAAATTATCACAACTTTTGTTGTTGTATACGAACTTTTTGTTGTTGCCACTTTTTTCCAGTGCTTCGAACATAGCTACTACTGAACTCAAAGCTCTAATGGGAATCGCAGTTGTAGCAAAAATTAATTGGTTTTTATTGTGAAACAGCTGATTAAGAAACGTGTTATGTAGTTGCATGCGAAGTGGCTTCCGGGAAGAAAAGTCTGTCATTCTGAAAATTGTCAATTCAAAAAAATTATTCTCTCTATTAGATGTGAACTTTGCGACAGCGTAGCAAGAGTGGGCGGGTCTCTTAGAACTTTTTTTTAAACTTACTAACAGCTGTGTGTAGGTGTCATGGTTAAGTAAGGAACTAATATTTATCACTACTAAGTACAACTATGGCCAGGGATATTGAATTTATGTATGGTGTTCTTCTATGGTATGGTTACGAAAATAGACAAAACTGTTTCTAGTTATGACAGTTAATTAAAAAAATTTGACAGATTATAATCTGTCATAACTAGTAATATTTATTTTGGGAAACAACAATTAAGTATATGCTTACGACATTGTTGCACAATGTATTTCCATATAAGTATGAAACAATAAAATCATTTCAATTTGCATGGAAATTAAATGAAAATGGCAGTTATTAAATCGATTAACTATAAAATAAAACTCTGAGTTTGTCAAAAGCACTAAAAGCAGTTGTGCCCACAAATTTACCAATAACAACAACTAATCTACCAATTATTTATGTCGGAGGATTATCCAATTAATCCTGTAAGGAAATTTATCTGTTTACGAGCATTTTACAAGCAAGTTAGTCTGCTTGTAAAAGACAAAAATATTAACCTATAAGTAACTTCATGCTGTATTTGCGTTTCTCTTTGTGTGAGTGTATTTTGAGTTTGTATATGGACAGGGCTTCTGCAATTGAGCTGCAATTTTTGCAAGGTTACAATTTTTTGAACAAACATTTATAAGAAGTTGGTCCTATTTCAGGATGTGGTTTGAAATCTAATTTTACTAGAGAAAATATCACAAAACAAATTACTGTGCCAATTAAAATTTGGTATGTACAGGGTTTTTCTATCGAATTTCAAAAAGAATGATGTTTAATTTGATGATATCATATTTTACTAATAAATAACGGAAGTTGTTTCATGACTTTATAAGAAATTGTTTTTGTCAACAAACATTGTATTGTGGCAAATCATAAAATATGTGGAAATTCCACGAAGAGACATTCGAAGCATTATAAGTCTCAGATTACTATTTTAGTCAAAATAAATTAAAAAACAAGTTTAATGTTTAGTTGTTAATAAAAAAATGGAGAAATAAATATTTTGTATTAAAATTTATGTAGTGCGTTACTCTAAATTTTCATAAGATTTTGCCTAAAACTTCAAATTTTGAAGATTTCGCATCGCAATTGAGGTATCCTTGCTCACATATACATATGGATCTAAGTTAGTGCTTTTTGTTGACTTAACATAGACAGCTGCCAGTTGCTCCTTTTGCTATCATTCGGCTATCCCATATCCCACTTTTACAATGCAAATGAATAAGTTTTACTCAATAAGCGACTGAAACATTCATTAATTTTCTTTGTCTAACAAAAGCAATATCATTGTCAGTATGCGTGTCTATATGTCAACCTACATGTATCCTTGTTTTGTGTTACTCAATAAGATCCTCCTTCAACGTGTTCACCGCTGTAAGGGCATAAGGGTAATTTAAAAATGAACCAAAACGATTGCATGCAAGTGATGTAGTTGTGGTGATGGAGGTGCGGCTTTTCTCGTTTTTGTTGAGTTCCTTAAAATGTACATAGAAAAAAGCCAAACAAAAAAAATGTTGAGCAAACATGCTAAAAAGAGAAATGTTTGGTGTTCACAAATGCAACAAAATAATAATAATAATAGAGTTTAGCTACTACAGCTATTATAGCCTTCTTAGCTATTTAGCATTGAAGCTTTATACCAAGTAAAAAGCTTATTCAATAAAAAATGGAATAGAAAAAATTATCATGCACATTAATTTGTTATTTATTTTATAATTTTTTCTTAGCTTTATCGCACTTTCTCAACATACCCACTCACACCATGTAAAAATAGACATATAGATATTAAAATAATTATATGTATAAATTTACGTGGTCCAAGGCATAAATGTTAGAAAAAATTTACCCAGCATGCTGTGGGGCTCGGACAACACAAACAAAAAATTCACACCACCATTAAGCTACAAATTTAGCTACAGTTAGTTTTCAGTCTAAGCTTGAGTTGACCTTTTGACAAGCTAATGTTATAAACTTCGCAATTATTAATAAGAGTTGTCATGCGATTAAAAGGAGCTGTAGCCATATAATTAGTTCTACTAACCGGTTGATAAAATAACTGATAAGAGTTGCGAGTACTCCTCCGATTTCTATTAAAATGTATATAGTTAAGAAGCTCTGGTGCAGCAAGAGACCCAGTTACAAGTTGATGCAGATAAAGTATATCCGCAATATTTCTACGCGAGCTCAAAGACTGCATATGTAATAACTTTAAACGATCCTCATAAGGAGGAAGGTTTAAAGGGTCAATCCAATTTAAGCCATTGAGAGCAAAACGAATAAAATTTTTTTGAATTCTTTCAATTCTATTTATATGAATATTATAAAATGGTGACCATACTTGGCTGGCGTACTCTAAGTGAGGGCGCACTATTGTATTATATAAAGTCACCGTTACTAAAGGGCTATTAAATTCTTTTGCCCACCTCTTAATAAAGCCAAGAAGAGATGAGGATATTTTACAAATTTGATTAATATG
This sequence comes from Tricholauxania praeusta, assembly GCA_949775025.1. Lineage (NCBI taxonomy): Eukaryota > Metazoa > Arthropoda > Insecta > Diptera > Lauxaniidae > Tricholauxania > Tricholauxania praeusta. The sequence continues at coordinate 1,833,834 of OX459028.1, read as the reverse complement.
CTCATTAAAAGTCAACTTAGTATCAAAATGTATACCTAGGTCTTTGACTACTTCGACACGACAAATATTTTTATCTTTTAATTTATAATCAAATTCCACAATAGTTTTCTTCCTGGTAAAAATCATAGCTTGGCATTTATCAGGATTAAGATGTAAGTTATTCTTAGAACACCAAACTTCAAAAATAAAAGTCAATAATAAAACGAAAAATAAAAACTTAATTTTCGCATCATAAAAAAATAACAGCTTTTGAACGATTTTGAAATGAAATTTATGTTCAAAATCTGATAACTTATTAACAGAAGTTTTTTTTGGGAGATTTTTCTTTTATTTTTTGGATCCATATTTTTATAAGCTTTGGTTTGGCTATTACGCATTTGCTTTCAAATCTATTTGCCAACACCTTGAATACTTGTCAGAAATGTATTACTATTTCGCACAAGGTACTTCTTTGATAGATAGATAGAGCTTTGTCTACACCTATAAAGTTTTTTACAATATGAAAAATAGCAACTCATGGTTTTTTAAATAAATATTTTATATTAGCCTTAGATTGATTCTTTTAGCATTAGTCACGTAGTGCCAAAATTTCTAATGACAAAATTGCTAAAAAATTATTTTGAAAAAAACCAAAATATTATATGAATGTAAGCAAATAAATCTCAAAATCTGATATTCTTTTCATCGGTGTTGCTTTTGGGAGATCCTTCATTTCATTTTTGGCCAATATATAAAAACATGATCCCATTTTTAGGCTTAAGTTCTTTCAGAATAATCAAAATATATTCACGGAATTTAACTTAGGATATTGAGTCTTGAGATATTTTCAAGACTTAAACTTAAAGCCATCGAAGATTGCAGAATAAGAGTTTTAAATATTCACATATGTTTGATATAAAAATAAGCCGAAAAACTTAAAAGTTTATACCAAGTAAGTCAATGGTCTCCACCAAAAAATTAGAAAATCCTTATTTCTATTGAGCTGAAAGCCATGTTGCATAGTTGAAAAGTTTTGAATGAATACTTCAGGGTAAAAAAATGACTTGGAAACGGTACTGCGGAGTTCAAGCCATACTTCAGATGTCTTTTACAGAACGCTAATGTTCACCACTTATTTTTTCAAGTGCACCTCTTGCATCACTTACAGTGCAACCGAGAAATCTGATGGTACGATTTAGGCAGCTACTGCATTCAAACACTCAACAATGCATTCATTAACTTTGTGTGCAACAGCCATAGCCCCAGCTACAAAAACAATGGCTACAACTCCTCCATTACATAGAGAAATTCAAAGGCAACAACTACAACAAGAAGAAACACAGACACAAAGAAACAAAAACATGAGGCCAACGACAACGAGGATAATGGTAACGGTGGACAAAGCGAACAACAATAACACAAAATCGATTGCCAATTACAATGGAACTAAAATGCCATAAATCCATGCCACGTAGTACATTATTATCGTTTCTGCTAAATGTTCCCTTTTAATCCCAATTTAGTTGAATTTACTGATAGTAGTGGTAGTAGAAGTGGTAGCGCTGGGCGCCTCAATGTATGCAATGATAATGAATTGCGTTTGTATGACATTATATTTCTCTTGTTGCAGCAACAGAATAATGACATAATTCTCCAAAGGGGTGAATGAATTGATATCTTCAAAGGTCTTGCAAATCTATAAAATCAAATTTATTAGTGAATTAAGTTGCTGTTTTTCCTTTGTTTTCAGAAAATCAAAACATTTCCTTACACAACACTTTCAGCCGCTAATTGTTGCATTCAATCTATGTTGCACGATACGTGATTTATGCAGTTCAATAACATGTCTGCTTAATAATTGATGACTTGTAGCACAGAGTGAGCAGCCATGTGTAAGTGTTGGTACCACCAACAGCAACAACAATGGAATCGCTACTGGCCATCATCTGTTAAGTGTCTTCATAAATTTTGTGCTACAAATTGAGAGTTTTCATGAAGCCAACACAAGGACATACAGTCAGAGCATTGTGGGTTGGAATTGGATATCGCTGTCGATGGCCAATTAATATAAGCATAGGGTTAATTCGATGAGGTAATAATTTAATTGTGAGTTATATATTTGAGACAGGGTGTTTCAGTTGCGCTGCGTTGTGGGTGTAGCTCAACGTATTGAGCCTTTAAGATTATCACCGAATTGATGGTATTAAAGGTAAAAGTACTTAACCGCCAAAGTGATATTCGGCGATAAAATTAAAACAGAATTTTAATATCAACTTTTGTTTTTATTAATATCATATTAGCATCAAAAATTAAAGTAGTCATTATGACGCTCTCAGCAAAGTGATGAAAAATGCTGTGAATCGAGCCCGAAATGGGCTTGACGAAGATAAAATATTTAAGCGGTCAAGAAAAGATATTTAATAAGTAGAACCATTTCTTTTTATTAAAAAATTACTGCCTTAGAAAATTGGGTCACCACCTTATGCTAATGAAAATTTACAACATACGATATCATTCGTTTTTTTATATCCTTTCAGTTGCAATTAGAAAATTTTCAATATATTTTGAAATGATAATATTGAAAGTCAAAATGTCATGTCTGCTAAAAAGGATAATATTTCAATAATAAGTATTGTAAGGATTTTATAAAGACTAATTTATTTTCGAAAAAAAGAAAATTTATTAATGTCAAGGTTACTCATACAACTCAAAACCACATCCTTAATTATTGAAGGACGAATAATAGAAATTGATGATTAATTTTTTACTTAAACAAATTACTTCCGTTCAAGTTCAAAGGACACACATAATTCTGAGAAGGTCAAGGTTAAATATATTTAACTGAATATTAAGTTTGACTTTATTGGAAGCTCGAAGCTAAGGAGTATCGACCAACGAAATCAGGCAGAGTTCGTACAAAGTTCTACAGTACGAATCGCAGCTTAAGCGTTCAATGCTGACATTGACTTTGATTTGAATCACAATCCTTTTTTATTCTGTTTGGCTTCAGTAGCTTTTGGTTTTGACTTTCGGGCTGAAGAACAAACATAAAACTATAAAATCACTTAGGTGACATGTACAAAAACCCATGCTTTAAAGAGCAAATGTGCTTAGGCTGTGCTGTGCAGCACTTCAAATTTCAAAGCCAAAACGCTGTGGCACTTGGAATCGAGCCAACATGCGGTGCACTTCATACACTCAAAACCAACAACTATTTTTTTTTTCATCCGGTGTGCGAGTTCAGTTCATAATATTAAAACTATGCAAAAAAGTATGACGGCATCGTGGCACACAAATGCTTTTTTCGCATACATTTTAAGCGCAAAAACGCCGTGCAAACCGGCAAAAAGTCAACAAAGTGGCAGAAATGTGCATCATGCGAAAATAAAAAAAACAGTAGCAAAAATGTAACTGCGAAAGGAAGAAAAGTGTCAAATGAAAAAGAAAAAATTTACAAAAGTAAAGTCCTAACAAAGCAATGGAATATAAAAGGCAGTGTTGCCATCAACTGCAGACTGCAAAGAATGCAATGCATTTTTGCAGTTACTACATTTGGTAGCTATTTAGTTGATAAGATGGATGTAAATTAAATACCATAACTCAAATTAAGCGCATAGTTGTCGGACGGCTCATGTTTTAGCTGCATTTTGCTGCGTCTCAATGCGTACTAAGAGCAATGCGTAAGGAACAACTTTTTGTACGAATGTCATGCTGCTGTATTGAAGTATTGCTTCTTGTTAGCTGTCATTCTTGCAATTATGATGCAAGGCACGTTTCTCATAAGAACATCAAATATGTCAGTTGGTTTGTGCAGGACAAAAAAGGATGTGGTAAAAGTGACGAAGAAGTTGCAAGAATTGGCATTTTGACACGTTGCAGTTGAGAAAGTTTTGTGGGCAAAATGCAGTTGCATTTGCTGATGGAATCACATGGGCGTGTGAGTGTGATAAAATGTGTAAGGGATATGTTAGTGATTTACAGTACTTAGGTGATCATAATGTTTCAATAATTAATGAAATTGCTTATAGTTGCACAGCCATGTTAAATTTTAGGTGTGATTTTCTTTTTCGGAAAAATCTTTAAGACTTTCCTTCGATTACGTCATAGTACTCATTAAAACTCTCAATGTTATATAAATTTCAAGACCTTGACTCCTTATGGAGCTGAAATTTGGATTGTGGTGCCATCTATTAAAATTTTTTTGACGTGTTAAAATTTGAACGAAATCCGATGTTTTTTAAATTTTAAAAAACAGTAAATATGAAATTAAAAAAATGCTCAAAAGATTACTTTTTTTTTAGCATATATCGACTCTACCTTACATCCTGTACAATTGCCAATTAAAGTTTTTGTTGCAGCTCACAAGTTGGTTAAAACCCACCGTGAAATTTCAAACTATTTATCAAGTTTCTTTAAGTGACGCATAAATTTGTCAAGGTATGGTTCTTTAGGGCCATATATTATTAATGCATTATTATTTTAAGTCGGAAGAGGTCATGTCCCGATTATTTAAAATTATGTTAAAAATGTTGTTTTCGTGTGTATATTGTGCACAGCTAAAGCTTCAAGTTAATAAATTATAACTGCACTTTCACAAAAAAATCCTTGCATGTAACATGAGTGTCTCATGACAAAGTGACGATTTCATATGGTGTGAGTGTCGTATCAACGTTGGCACTTCATCAAAATACAAAAAGCCAGCTGGGAATTCCTTGCCATTTTGCATTTCAATTCAAATATTGTATTTGGCGTCAAGATGTTGAGCTCTCGACACTCACACACTGTCTATTATCATAAGAGATAACGAAATAGTTTTATGCAGTTTGCTGCTCTTCCTTTTTCTTGTTTGCATTTTGTTCTCCCTTTGATGCTGCTGTGCTATCTCAAGAAATCGAATGAATTGAAAATATTCGCACACACACAAATAAACGAAAATGGACAGACACAATGCAAATAGCAATTTATACAAGTGAGTGTGTGCAAAATGCGTTTAACTACATACACGGTCATGCTTACGAGAATCTAAGGATCTTCCTAGTAGGCAATGAACTACAGGCTGCAAAGCTTTAACTGTTAATCCGATCCATAGCTTACGTAAGATCGATAGCAAAATTGTAATTTATTTCAGTATTACTTTATGAAGTAGAAACTTTATCGGGACGTTCCAGATCCTTTCCAGAAGCATCCATGGCTTGACTATTGAATGCTTAGACGAAAGACATGCAAATGCAAACATTTCTGTGGTAACATTGCTTAAAAAAGAACCCAATTCTCTCCTAAAAAACCAATCTGCAACAAGTTTCCAGCTCACAGTTGTTATGTCAAATGCTCGGATCATTTTAGTGCCTTTTTGTTAGAAATTATCGCTGACAGGATTTCCAGCTGGGATATTTGAAAGCCGTATGTTTTGCATGAAGGCGCCTTTAACTGAATACACCGAACTCTTGGAAAATCGTTACTTTATTTTTTCTCCAGTTGTTGTTTTTGCTTTGTTTTGAAAAAATTTTGCAATTTTCTTGATTGTAAAGTTGAACGATATCATTTTGTAGTGAGTTCAGCGAAATTTTCTTTTAGCGTTGGAGTGTGTGTGTCAGTGTCAGCATGTGCAGTTGTATTTACATGTGTGCGTCTGTGTGTCGCTGTTTGAAAGTGAATGTAAATTTAATTTTCTCGAACTTTAAATTTGATTTGCCGTCAATTAAATGCACTTTGCAACTTTGGAAGGAATTTCTTCTTCCTATCTCATATTTCAATAAGATGCGGTAGGATTTGTGTAGAAATGCAGTTTAATTTTAATGCCGTAACTTTTTGTTTATTTTCAAAGCTTTGTTTGATAAAGAAGAGATTTTATAGATCTATAAACATTAAATTCATACTCGACTCGACTTATTTTTTTGATTCCTGAATGAATGAATCTTCATTAGATGGTCCATCAGGTGCTAAAACGCTGCCCAAATAAGTGCAGTTGTCAACCTATTTTATGCTGAATTAACCTGTTATGCATCTTTTTTAAAAGTCTGGATAAGAATAGATTATATAACTCAGCAATGAGCTATGGGTGACTTTTGTTCCATCATATAAAGCTAAGTATGATATGATTACTTTTAGTTAGTGAAATTATGTTTCCTTGAATATGTATCCCTTTATCAGAATTACGTACAACTTCAAGCAATAGGGAGATTTTCCTTCTAAGTAATTCACTTTTGCGGTACTATTGGGAAAAGCACATCCCAGTTGGTTCATTTAGCAGCAAGTGGGAGTATACTTTGCTATAAAAATTTTCTGAATGAGGTCACAGTCTGAGAAACAGTTAACTACCAGGCAGATATAAAACGCGACGAAGTAGAATACTTGCAGAAAAAAAAATATTTCTCTTGAAATGCACGAATAAAACGATAAATTCTGTATCAGAAATTAAATATTTAGCAATAGGATCTTACAAGATCCTATATAGATCAAAATATCTATTTTTGCCAGGAATTGCAGAAACCAAAAATTTATATCCTCAATAATTCCCGTTGTGATATATTCTACGTCATATTTTGTCATTGTTTATATCACTCTTGTCTAAAAATTCCGGTTCACCAGATAGGGAAAGATTTTAATTTAAAAAAATTTCTGTTTGATTGAAATCTACGTCAGAAAATTCATTTCATGACTAAATTCAATCTCCACAAAAAATTAAAGTTCCACAAATGTGAACTGTGAGTTTCATCATAAAAAGTTGGCAGTTTTTGGACTATGGTAAAAATAAATCTAAATAATCTCCAACTGAATTTGCACATTCTCAACGACTCTGCTTGAGTAATTAAACCCAGATACTCTTTCACTGAAAGCACCTGCTGTGCTCACTGAAGTAGCAACTTTATATAAAATGCAGCAACATTTTGACTTTGACTGAAAATGGGACTTTTTTTTCTTTAGAGTCGCATATACGTTGCCTTTCAACATTTGCTGCTGCTATGCTTCATTTCATTTGTATGCAATAAAGATCTACAGCTTAATGGCAAAGCGTGCGTTGTTTTCATATACACGTCGTCGTCATCGTGCCGTACTGCAAAAACAACCACATCCCCTCACACTTCTAACCCGCTACTGACAGCTGCTGTCAATTTGCTTGCTGCTGCATTGAATGTGCAGCAGCAGTGGTGTCATTTTGTCATGATGCAATCATGCATCAACTCGGATAAGACGACGATAGCTGCTGCTGCACTCACGCACACACACGCCCAGTTGTGTGCTGTGTTGGTGTATCATTGTAACGTATCAACGCTCAACACTCAATAGATGGCGTTACAGTGCATTAATATTTGATTTGTTCAAATGTTTGTTTTTAATTTGCTCGAAAGCAAATTTATTTATATTATCCTGCTGTGTGTGTCTATGCGGATACATTCTTATCCCCCTCCTCGTCCTTGGCGCAATCATTGATATCTTGGCAGAACGTCATCAGCAACATCTTTGGCTGTTGGGTGGGTGGCTCTTGGTGCTGTTGTTGTCATTTGACGTTTGTCGAATGACTTGTTTAGCAGTGAAGGAGTTGATGCTGCCCATGCCTCCGCTGCCATCCTTGTAAAATTAAAAGCATGCATCGTATGCTATTTGTTGCTGCATTGGTGATTAACGTGTGTTTTTGTTGTTTGTAGCAATTCACTTTGCTTTTGACGTTAAGTGGTCACATTAAATGGCAACCACGTCGTCGTGCAAGGATACTCGTTTGTGTGTGTGTGGTAGTTTTGTAAAACTCTTACATCGCATTGAGTTTTTTTCCCTTTTCACATATCCCAGCTGGAAAATGCGGGAGCGATCCAATTTGGAGCACACGATTTTCATAGAAAAGGTTAATATACTGTTAATAATTTTTGCATTAAATTTAAGTCAGAAGACAATTGTCAGTTTTTCAAAATAGCCAGCTTATGACCATCTGAACACAGTGCCACTGGTCAACAACTCAGTATGCGAAACAGAGGCACACAGTGGGGTTACATGGAGTTTCCTTGAATAAATCGTTTTCCATCTCAAATTTAAGTACATCAAAACTTGCTGAAACTTGGCAAATAAAAACCTGTTGAGTTGCTGACCATAAATTCAATTCAATTTTTCAATACATCAAACATCGGCATTTTTCCAGTTTTCGTCAATTTACTCGAAAAGTTCGTCCGAAATAGAAAAATACATTGTAATCAAAGTACGTAGAGGAGAAAAATAAATTTATCGACTTATGAACAAAAAATCATTATATGATTAGATTTGAATAAGATGTAATATTTTGAAGCCTACAAGTTTGAAAATTTTGTTTCTGAATAAGACGTCAGTATCATATATGAAAATTTTCTCTTCTTCAATTTTGATCTCCAATTATATATTAATTTGAGACGAACTTGTATAGTTAATGTATAAAAACTGCATATTGTTTGAAAGAAACTAAATCAGTTTTTGAACGCTGTGCAATTGATTAAGGTCAAAAAAATTTTGATAGAGGTATAAACAAATAATTGAATAAAGCGCAAAAAACTGGATTCTTGAGGATATCTCGAGTTTTGTTCAAGAAACCCATTTTGTCCCCAATACTTTCGAGCCACTGAATTTCAAAATTTTCTATTTTATTCAATATAATCACACACTTTATTTGCTCCAAATCAAAAAATTTTGATCAAATTACGGGCAAGCAAAATTGCTAAGTGTCAAATAAACCTCTTTATAGTAAGTTGTTAGGAAAATGTTTAAGTTCGTGCTTCCATAGTTCAGCACACAACATAATCTTGCATTTAAAAAAAAAATTTCTTGATGGTTGCAGCATTTTTCGAATGCATGCTCCTTCACTTTGAAAGTCATAATCTTTTCCTGATTTCAGTGTTCTTGAGCTGGCCAGAATAAAAGTAAATACCAGAACTTATAATCCTGTCTAATGACATGTAGTGTAAACACTTATATGATTGTGGATCATGTATGGAGCTATTCTTAGATTCGAAAGGCGCAATCTAGGATTAATCACAGAGCGATCCATTTTCCCGCTGGGATTGTGCGACAGTTGTTTGCATTGCTGATGTAAGTTCGTGTATCTGTTTATGGAGTACACTTCAGCATAATGAGTTTTAATAAGAAAAAGCAACAAGTTAATTTCTTTACTCTCGTGTTGAAGAGTTATGTTAAATATTTGTCAATTTAATTTGATTTTTCTTGATTTCCCTCAACAAGGATAATGGGAAAGTGTGATGTTGTGTCAAAGAAAGATTGCAAAATTTATAAAATATTATTGCGACATGATATTTTGTTTTTCAAATAGCCTTGGTAAAGTTGAATAGTAATGGGCTACAAAAAAAAAAGTAAATTTGGATTAACGCTACATAAAATGGTAATTTTTTCAGGTGTTATCGCAAAATTAATTCTTAAGGCTTGAGTTATCAAAATATGTACAGTACTTTTCAAAATGAAAAATTTTGCCACGTTAAATGAATAATGAATAAATAATACGCGTTTTCATGTAACCTTTCCTTTAACATAATTAATCATGGCACAATTATTCGGGGTATGAATTTTCATGTGCACATTTGCCTTGCGCGCTCATTTGTTGTTTTATGCGTTGTAGAAAATTAAAAAATCCTGAGATATATTTGCAACAAAACTGTCAGAAATAAATTGTATTGCGCAAGAATCGCATTAACCTAATTGAAGCTCATAAATTAAGTGAAGTATCGATGTTGTTTAATGACGCTGCTGTACGCGTACATATGAACAGGGCCGCAACAGGCATTTACATACATATAGGTACATATGAGGAGCTATTTTTCAAAAGGGCTTATTTCAACTTATGACTTATATGGAAGTAAGCTCCTTTGAAAAATCACTGCTCACATAAAACAAAATATTCGTTTTTTTGTTCAACGATTGTTTTAAAAAACAACTTCGTGTACTAATTTATATTGTTCTTTTTCAAAAGTGAGTAAGCCATTTGAAACAATTTTGGACTGTTAAGATAAGTAAAATAAGTAAATGCAAATTATAAGAAAACAAAATTAACACATGAAGCTTAATTCAACCTACTATTATTTTTGTTTCATTTTGCACAGGGCCCCCAAGTCTCTAGTTACGGCCTTGCACATGAGTGAGTGTGCATATTGTGTAAGTATAAGGTATCATTAAAAAAAAATTGATGACAAAATAAAACACATTCAGAAATGTAATGATAGCTTGAGTTTTATACATAAATTTTAAATCTTAAAATATTTTTACAATATAGAAGCATTTTTTTTTTTAATAAAAATAGCTAAATGAATCTTATCTCGTCTGAAATGATAATTAAAACTTAACCATATTCTTTTATGAGAATCAAAAAAATCCAAAACTTAAAATATTATTATTTGTTTTGCTATTAATGCAAATGTTTTTAAAGTTAATATGGAAACGTTTAGTGAACCAAATAAGCACTGGGAGAAAACTGTGCCAATTTTGACAAATCGTAGCATTTCGCTATCACTTGCAGAAGCTTAAAGTTCTATGCTGAGAAAGCTTTTAAAATAAATATGTAATTCAAAAGTCCTTACGACAACATTTGGTTACGCAAACAAATTTAAGAGAAGTTGGAAAAATTGAGTTAATTTATCATTAATTGTCAATTAACAATTCATCTCTCCACTCTTTCTGAAAGACACAATCTTATCTTATATCATATAGTCATTCGAATAAGAATTATAACAGCGAATTTTAGCTTTCGATTTAGATTTTGAAAATAACTCAATTATTTGAATTTATCCCATATAACAAAAGTCGAAAATTTTAATTGTTATCATTTAACTAAATCTGAACTTATTTTAGCATAGGTACATATTTGAGCTCTTTTTGTGGAATATTGCATTCCCATACGGTTTTTCTTACATAGCTAAGAAACTTTTGAAACAACTTAACAGTTTTGATTGTAGGCAAAATTTAATGCATAAAATATGCTAGCTGAAGTTTAACACAGATAGCACATACAGATTAAAATACCACATTTACATAAAGTTCAAATAAAGGAACATTAGTTTTGATCTTATTCCATTAAAGTTCTGAAAATAATATCTCTTAAGTAAATTCTAAACTAAAAAGATAATATTCACTTCAAGAAGCCAAAATCTTAAAGATGTTCTGATCACTTTCTAAGATTCTGAAAAGTCATCATGAATAAATTCATTCAAAAATAGAAAAATAGGCCAACAGCCATTTTTATTACTTCTGCAAAGAAATCCTTGCAATTCGCCAACAACTACTGAAGCAAATTTCATACTTAAGTACAACAACAGCAACAATAATGGAAAAAATCAGGAATCGTAACGCGTAACGCGCATAAACTTCGCATTAACGCGTGAATCCAATCCAACTGCAAGGAAGAACTTTTCGAGTTCTTAGAGCTCATCAACACCAATTTTACTGATGGCAAAAGCAACCTGAACCAAAAAAGTAAAAAAAAAACACGCACACAAAGCGAGAAAATCAGGAGCGGAATATTACTTTAACAACAACAACAGCAGACACGTACGGTTGTTAAGTGCAGCAAAGAAAGCGAGTGAGCGAGCAATTGAAGCTGCAGCTCAGTTTGATGCCGCGATGATATGAAGACATGAAAGCGAGGTGCAAAACAGCGGAAATTCCTTAAGAATTTTCCAACTTCATAAAAATAAATTCGCGATTTTCTGCTACACTGCAGTTGGAGAAAGATAGAAATATAATTTCAGAATGACTTAGCGTACTGTTTGCGCGAATTTCTCATCCATATCACGTGCAACATAATTTTTCCATGTGAGCTGTTAAGCAGCGCACAAATGAGCACTCCCAGCAAACATTTTCAATCGTGAAAGAGTCACATTTTAATCGCCAAAGCGATAGTTTCGATAGCGCGCGAACGCTTATTCGGATGCTAAGCGATATCCGCGGTTAGCGACTCAGCAAAGTGATTCATGTACGTATGAATCGAGAGAAAGAGCTTCTAAAGAAATTATGAAATTTAATTTTTATTTGAAAATTATTAATTACATATGTCGACGGTTTTTGCATGTGTCGACTTATTTACAAATGTATAATGTGTTGACATCGTCCTTTAGTCAGTGTCGGTTGTGTTGTTAAGTGTATCGTGATTTGTTTATAAATTTTTTGTCATTTAAGTGTACTAAATAATAATTTTCTAAACTTGTGTTTAATTGCAGTATCGTTGCTAGTAAAATTGCATGCTAGTAGTAATAATTTTGCTTTAATTTTGTGCTTTTGTTTATTGAATATTGTTTTTTCATTTGTACATACAAACACACATATGTGAATATTTTTTTTTTTCTGCAAGCGTAAATATTGTAAGCAGTGCGACAATTTTGTTTTTTGATTTGCTTTTATGCTTTATTCGTATACAAAGCTTGACTTTAAACTCAGTTGTTTTTTGTTGTTGCTGATTAACGGGTGCATTTTTGTACAATTATTAACCCTTTTTTTCACGACACTAAAATTTTTTAAGCAACATTAAAACATTTTCTTATTTTATTTTTCTTTTAATTTTTTTGGGTGCCATATTTTCCACATACATACATATTTTATGATGGATTATTTTTCTTCCGAAAATTTATTAGCTTGCTCTCTAGGAGATCAATGCAAAAGCCAAAATATACTATGTTCTATGTTTTCTTGTTCAGGTCCCTGTGAACAAGTTTTTCATGCCTCTTGTGCAAACTTGACGAAATCTATTACAGATTTATTATGTTCTGTACGTTCGGGCCTGCATTGGTACTGTCCATCGTGCAGGGCCCTTTCCCCGTCGGTTTTTTTCGAAAAAATTAAGCAATTTGGGGAAAATCTTAACAATCTGAATACTAATTTCAGAGATATTCTCAACAATTATCTAGATTCAACTCCCCAAATTGAAAAATGCCTTAATGAGGCTATTTCACCTGATGTTAGTTTGCAAAATAAAACTATTACCGAGGCTCCTTTGGTTTTTGCTTCCACTCCTTCGATCTCTTCTTTACCTAAACAAGCTATTCCCTTAAAGAAGAAAAGAAAATCTAAAAGGAAATTAAACAAGAATCTGGGTAATGTGGGGAGAGCGAATAGTGCGGGCATCAGTCGTGACAAAACTTCCGTGGATTGCTCTCTAATTTCTTCTCCACCTATTCGCAATTTTCCTGCTACTATTTCTGTAACTAACCCTCCGTCCCCTTCCTCCTCTTTAATTACTCCTCTTTCGATTTCAGTTATTCCCAATCCACGGGAGGTTGATGCGATTGTGGCTCCTGTTTCTTTGCAGGCATTGCCAAGGTTAAAATCTATTTTTATTTCACGACTTCAACATAACACTACCACTGACAATGTTAAAAACTTTATCAGACAAAAACATATTATTCCTGCCGACGCCTTCATTTCATGCAGGAAAATCGGTAATAAAACAACTCATGCGTCTTTTAAAATTACAGTGGCGACTTCTTATTTTTCTGCCATTCTAAATTCTAATGCATGGGTAGATAATATCTTTATTTCTGAATTCAAGTCGAAAAAAATTAATAAAACTGTCCGACACACTGTCCGTTCCAATTCAAAAAACTGAAACGGCTATCCCTTTACTATCAAAATGTAAGGGGTTTGCGTTCCAAGACGCAAGATATCTTTTTATCAACTCAGAATTTCTCTGAGGATATTATCGTGTTTACCGAAACTTGGTTAAATAACAGTTTTCTCAATATGGAACTTTTTGATAATAGTTTCCAAGTTTTCAGAAGAGACAGACACTTGGAAGATATTTCTTCTGTTGGTGGAGGCGTCTTAATAGCTATAAAAAATCATTTAACTAGTTCATTAGTCGAAATTGCCTGTGCATCTAATATTGAACTGTTATGTGTTAAAGTTACACATTGTAACACTAATTTATACATTCTTAACACTTATGTTCCTCCAAATAGTAGCGCAGATGTCTACGAATGTCTTTCGATGGCCGTAGAACATATTATTAATGAACTAGACGCTAATGACGACATTTTGTTGTTAGGTGACTTTAATCTGCCTGACCTAAAATGGACTCCTTCGGACGATGGTACATATTTTTATGCATCTTGTCCAAAAACTCGACAACAACAAATTTTTGTTGACGATATACTTTCAAATTTACAACAAGTAAGTTGTATAACTAATTGCCACGGACGACAACTTGACTTAGTCTTGGCTACAAATAGTAGCAATGTTGTTGTAAGAAATGCTATCCATGCTCTGTCTACGGTAGATTCCTATCATCCACCTTTGAGTATTGTGTACCAATCTGACAATGAAAATTTGACTAATGAATGTTCATCCATTAATATTTACGAATTCAATTTTAAGAAAGCTGACTTTTTGAAATTGAACGAAAATTTAAGAAATAAATTAGACGACTTACTAAATTTTTTTAATAACAATACATTTGATGATTGCATTAAATTTTTCTATGGTGAACTTTTTTCTGCCATAGCAATGTCGGTGCCATATACAAAAAGGTACGTTAATAATTCCTCGTACCCTTGGTATACAAAGGATTTGAAAAAAATTCGGAATGGCCGTAATAGGGCATGGAATAAATACGTTTGTAGCCAGGACCGAAATGACCTTGTTGCTTATCAGCGACTGTTTATTGAATTTAAAGATATGTCAGCTTTAGTTTATTCTGAATTTTTGAATAAAATTAGGCTGAATATTCTTCATGACCCCAAGAATTTTTGGGGTTTTATTAATTCTAAAAAAAAATCTGACGGGTTTCCATCTGAATTTAAAACAGTTGATGGGCTCACTAGCGACCCACAAATTATAGCCGGGTTGTTTGCCAATTTGTTTAAGGAATCATTTTCTACGGATTTATTTAGCCCTGAAATCAACTATTTTGAATATATGGATAACGACCCTTTAGTTTCGGTTAATGAGATATCTTTCTCTCCTGACCTCATAGAGAAATATATTTCATCTGTTAATGATGATTTCAGCTCCGGGCCTGATGGTATTCCTGCGACAGTTTTAGTTAACTGCAGCTCTATGCTGAGTCAGCCCCTCAGTTTTTTATTTAATAGATCAATTAGAGAAAGCTATTTTCCTAAATTTTGGAAAAATGCATACATTAGCCCCATTTTTAAGAAAGGGTGTAAAAATGATGTTTCAAACTACAGGCCCGTGGCTAAGTTATCATCAATACCGAAAGTTTTTGAACATATTTTATACGATCAGGTTAAGGAGTGCTGTAGTGAAGTCATAACAACTCGTCAGCATGGTTTTGTTAATGGCAGATCTACAGTTTCTAACCTCCTTGATTTCACCTCTTTTGCATTAAGCTCTTTGGACTCTGGTGGGCAAGTTGACTGCATCTACACTGACTTCAGTAAAGCATTTGATAAATTACCACATAACTTGATTTTGTTTAAGTTAAAGAAGCTTGGATTTCCTTTAAGTTTTGTCAGCTGGATTGAATCTTATTTATCTGATCGTACGTATCAAATAAAATTTAGGAGAGTGTTTTCCTCCCCATTTAGCGCGACATCAGGTGTTCCACAAGGAAGCCACCTGGGGCCGCTCCTGTTCATTTTAGCAATAAATGACGTTACACATATTATTAAAAACTCCCATCTGCTAATATATGCAGATGATATGAAAATTTACAGGAATGTAAAGGGGGTTTGTGATACTTTTCCACTTCAGTCTGACTTGAAATCCTTTGAAGTTTGGTGTTCTAAGAATAACTTACATCTTAATCCTGATAAATGCCAAGCTATGATTTTTACCAGGAAGAAAACTATTGTGGAATTTGATTATAAATTAAAAGATAAAAATATTTGTCGTGTCGATGTAGTCAAAGACCTAGGTATACATTTTGATACTAAGTTGACTTTTAATGAGCATATTAATCAAATTTGTAAAAAATCCTCATCTCTGCTTGGCTTTATTAAGAGGTGGGCAAAAGAATTTAATAGCCCTTTAGTAACGGTGACTTTATATAATACAATAGTGCGCCCTCACTTAGAGTACGCCAGCCAAGTATGGTCACCATTTTATAATATTCATATAAATAGAATTGAAAGAATTCAAAAAAATTTTATTCGTTTTGCTCTCAATGGCTTAAATTGGATTGACCCTTTAAACCTTCCTCCTTATGAGGATCGTTTAAAGTTATTACATATGCAGTCTTTGAGCTCGCGTAGAAATATTGCGGATATACTTTATCTGCATCAACTTGTAACTGGGTCTCTTGCTGCACCAGAGCTTCTTAACTATATACATTTTAATAGAAATCGGAGGAGTACTCGCAACTCTTATCAGTTATTTTATCAACCGGTTAGTAGAACTAATTATATGGCTACAGCTCCTTTTAATCGCATGACAACTCTTATTAATAATTGCGAAGTTTATAACATTAGCTTGTCAAAAGGTCAACTCAAGCTTAGACTGAAAACTAACTGTAGCTAAATTTGTAGCTTAATGGTGGTGTGAATTTTTTGTTTGTGTTGTCCGAGCCCCACAGCATGCTGGGTAAATTTTTTCTAACATTTATGCCTTGGACCACGTAAATTTATACATATAATTATTTTAATATCTATATGTCTATTTTTACATGGTGTGAGTGGGTATGTTGAGAAAGTGCGATAAAGCTAAGAAAAAATTATAAAATAAATAACAAATTAATGTGCATGATAATTTTTTCTATTCCATTTTTTATTGAATAAGCTTTTTACTTGGTATAAAGCTTCAATGCTAAATAGCTAAGAAGGCTATAATAGCTGTAGTAGCTAAACTCTATTATTATTATTTTATAATGCCGTATATAAAGAAAATCGAATCATAATCTTTTCTAAGACATGAAACGTAAGAAATGTCTAAATTTATTATTTCGATAAAAGTCTTCTAGAAAAATCATAGATTCATTGCTTGAAAAATTGAACTATCTTCCAAATGTTGACTGGGCTAGCACACCGTTGACACACACGCACAATTTGAGTCAGTTGGAAATGTGGGCACTGTTGTTACTACTCACAGTTAAATGAAATATTGCAAAATATTTAAAAGTAAGAGATTTCTTTGAAAGGCATTTCCAATTTCAGGCAGTTTTTCCTTAAACTAAGTATAAGACTTTTATGTATATTTTCTGTTAAATACTTTATTTTACGGTTCAATTTTTTGACAACAATGCATTTGTCTTAGACAGTTTGGTATGCATTTTACTGTAAAATCGATGTCGATTTTGCTTTAACTTCTTAAAAGCCATCAATACGATATTTTCTACTGACTAAAACTCTTATTTTTAAGCATGTGTGTGACTTAAAATGCACTTTTGTAGCAAAACGTATGAAGTAAGAAAATACTCGAGTGAGCAAACTTAAGCCAAAGGCGTACAATAAATGCACAGTGATGCGAAACTAGAAAATAACTCGTGGTTTTTCTTTAATTAAATTTAGGGAAATAAGTCTTGTCGATGTAGTGCAAAACTTCCTTACTGTCAATAATTTTTCTGCAATTCCAAAAAAAAATACATGCGCCCACTAAAAGTTTTTCCAAGTCTAATTCAGTATATTTCAACAAAGTGACATTCATCACTGATTTCGATTATTTACAAATTTTATATGGTATATTTTTATTTCAAATTCAAAGTTCCCATATTAGTGCATCTCTCCTTAGTTTTCGGAACGAGAAGTTTGAAAACTAAATATTATTTAACGAAATTCTTAAACAAAAAATTTAAAAAATTTTTTAATAAATCGAAGTTTTTTTCAAATGTTTAATGACCAACTACATTTAATTCCTCAGAAAAACGTGGTTATATATAACTAAAAAAGGAATCAGCTGATCAATTTTCAGTTTTCGTGAAAATTAAGAAAAAGAACAATTTGTGTCCCAACACTTTGTGCACTAAAAAAACGAGATTTTGGCTATATAACTTTTTTGTTATAGTTTATATTTTGCATTTATGATAGAGAGTGGTTTTTTTGACATGTTTTAGATATTTTGGGTTTTACTACAATAATTGCAAAAATGTTTCCCAGCAAAAAAAAACAAGAAAGTGTTTGAGAACTTTCGTGCTTATGTAAACGGCTTTTTTTTTAAATATCTCGAAAATGAAATGTCATGAAATAAAAATGTTGATAATTTTTGGAATCAGTTGGCTAATATTTTTTAGGACAGTAAATTTAGAGCACTGCGTGTTTTCTTTCTTATTGATGATCAGTTATATCTATCAAATTAGGTTTGAAAGCCAACTCTATTTTTTTCTGCTATATGTTTTCCTGATGCGAAAACATTGCTTATATAGAGGAACGAATTTTTTGAAAGAAATTTATATTATACTAAAAACGAAGAAATTTCAACCTTGTAGACTTCCATTATTAGGGGGAATCTCCATTCTTCAGAAAAAGAATGTTCCTCAAGTAAAGTAAATGTGCTCTCCAGTTATGGCAGCATACCGCCCAAGTGCAAGTAACGCAAACACAACAATAAAAAAAAAAAAAAATAAAGAAAATAGAAGTAAACAAAAATAGAATGACGACAAAAGTGACGAGCGGATAAGTGTTGTACAGTAAGATAAGGGAAAAATCATGAAAAAACAAAAACAAAATCATCTATAGCGCAAAACGGAAAGGGAAATAGGAGCGCGTAATTGGTAGCATTAAAGGCGGTGCAGAGGCCTGCTGCCGGCGTATGGCAAAGAACAGAGAAAGGGCTGCAAAACGCTGTTGACGTGACGCGCATTGGAACTGGAAATCGTGATTTAATATGCAGCAAATGTTTATTAATCACGGAATATGTGGTATACTGCGAACCGTAAGTGAAAGAGTTAATTTTTAAAACTCTGCAAAAAAATTCCCTCTGAACGAAGTTAGGCAAAGTTGAACTTGTCAACGTTTTCTAGATAGGAAACACGAAAAAAAATAAATAATACAATTTAATTTTTTTCTCAATCTACTGGAGTCTACTACAGACAGTCTGGACTTACGAATTTTTTACTAATATAGGAAAACTATGTTATATACGAATATATATAATCGGCTGTTCAAACAAGTTTTTTTTATAGAGGTGCTACTATAAAAAAGTAAAATCTCATAACAAGAAATTTACTTACGTTATGTAGAATTATTATTATTTAAAACAAGTTTATATAGACGAAATTGAGTCGAAAAAAATTAAAAAGAAAACTTTTTATTTTCAAAAACATTAATTTTGTGTGGTTTAAGCCACACATTTCACTTGATTGTGAACCTGCATATAGTTCGTTTGGAGAAGATTTATTGGGTCAGTCGAAATTATTAAGTTTAATGGTATAATTATAACACAGGACCACAAAAAAAAGTCTTGTAGTTGAAAATTAAGGTACTATACGGTTTGTATTTTGATGTGCTAAGAACGAATCCGGGGTCAGAATTTGTCCATCACCCTTAAATTTTGACATAACCTCAAAATCACACTTTTAAATACGTTACAAAGAAAGACCCTCATAGAGAAAAAAAATTAATCAAAACCCAGAAGGTAGACCTTACTTATATTACGTATATGTATACGTGTGCCCACTTTTCTTCCAGCACCCCTAAAATGTAAAAAACTTTTTTTTTGTGGTCATGTGTAATCAAACGTTGGAATCGCAGCTCAAGCTAAAATTTTCTTCATAAAATAAGGCACAAATTTACTTGGATTCTTTGACACTTTTTCTAAAATGTTCCTTACGTTTCAATGATTTTTCTTGGAGAATATCACTTGACAAAACTATGACCAAAATTTGTTAACAAACATTAAAGAAAATGTTAAGGCAAAAAAGGTTAAGACAAGTTCTCAGTGACCTTTGTTGATAAATTGTTTTTATTTTGCCGTTGTACAGAAAAATTCCACTTTACAAATGATTTCAGAAAATGTCAGAATCTGCCATGAAGTGTAACACCTGACGGTTCTCAAATCGGTACACAATCAACAACAAAACAGCGCCTCTGCAACTCATCATGAACTGCAGTCAGTACGCGTTTCGCATTAATAAAATCAACATGAGCAGCCAGGTTGTGCCATATCTTTTGGCGCAACCTTTAACCCAACTTGCTAACATACATTCAGTCTGACTCGCACGTTACACTTTACGTTGCGTTACGCGAATGCAATAAACATAATTTCGTAATAAATTACAGATTTTTCCCCTTTCCTGAATGGTTTAGCGCTGTGTTTCTGCTGCTTTTGCTTCATTTTCGCTGAATTTCCCACTTTTGTTAACTTTTGACTTAATTTTTTGCTACTGACGCTGTTGTTGGAACGAGCGACTGCGAGTGCAATACAGTAGATGTAGAAGGATGTTTTTGAGATGTGTTTAATTAGTGTTGCTTCATGTTCCCATATTAAAAAAAAAAAAACCGAAACCAAAAAGATATGGCAGAAAAGTTTATGTGAAGCGCGTTGCTGTTATTTAGAGCGCACACAAATTTCATGCTCCTTTTGACTTTATCCTTTTTCTTCGCTTAAACACCTTTGCTGGATATAAATGGTAATAGTATACTTTTAAGTTGCTCATGTTTATGTAAATTAAAGCTATAACTATTAGATAAATCAGTTTTTTTTTTAAATTACTAAAAATAATTTCTGAATTAACTATCGAAAAAAATAAATAAGACTTAAGTCAACCTAAAAATCACCTCAGAAAGAAATATCGCTCAAGAGAAACATAGAACAAGAATCAAACCCACTGATTATAAGCGGAACGGAAGGTCTTACGACCTTTCAAATTTTTGTCAAATTGATTTAGAAAAATGCTATTTGGATGAAATTAATCCTTTGACCACCAGTAAGACTTATACATATTTGAAAGAAATAAAACTTGTAAATGCGAAGAAGGGCAATTGAATGTTGAATATTTTCCTTAGAAACATTTTTAGAGAGCGAAGAGGGCTAAGCGATTTCTACCTTAGGAGATTGGCCATTTATGCTTGTGCGACATTACATACATTTGTCGAAATGTTACAGATTATAAGCCCTACTGAATTAAAACTAGAGCACTTTACTACTTGGGTGGTTCATTAAAATGCTCTTTTTCGAAAATAGACTTAGCAAAGTGATAACAACTTTCATAAAAGATTTGATAGTTTCTACATCAAATATTTTGCAATTCTAGTAACAACTTTGCTAAGAGAATATTATTATTTGCTTATTTCTTAACTATTTACATACCATTTTCATTAGTCTTATTACAAAACCAATACAAAAATGCCAAGAAATTAGACAGAAACCAAGTTAAAATGGAAAGAGATCTATTAAAATTTTGCTTAGATTATATTTAAGTTGATCAATGTAGCTCTCTTATTGCATATATCATAAGGATAAAAACCTTTCCTCAATTGTTGTTATTTTTATGCAACGCTTTATTTAATTTAACATTAAATAAAAATGTTTCCACTGCGACAACTTTTATTACTGTGTGAGAAGCACACATAGCACGGAAACTACGATGCCTACATGACAAAATAATATGAGTGAATAGAAACTGCTGTAAAAAGAGCCAAACGCAACAAAAATCATATAAAATACTGGGCAATTAACAATCAAAGTCTTAAAGTTATTAAACAAATCGGCTGAACTAAGTCTCTGAAGAAAAAAATTAGATCTTCTGTACTTTTTTTCATTTACAAGCCATCGTTCACCTTTAGTCATACGAAAAACCACAAGGCACCCTGTTAGCCTAAATGTATACTTTAAATTCTTGGCAACTGTCTCGAAAACTTATCCGCAAAATGACTGCAATAATATATACAATAGACCATGGTTGTTGCTCCGATGTTGCCACGGACCATTACATCCATGTATGCAAAGCAGGCGTAGGTAAACGTTGCTGGCTTCTCCTTCTTCCTCTGATTCTTTTCCATTTCGGTGTAATTCGAGCAACATCAGCAAAACCAACGACGAAGGTAAAAATGCTCAGGTTACCAAAAACTAAAAGAGCCGCAAAGTCAATGGTGGATGAGATCCCTGGCAAGGTTCTAGTGCAAGGACAGCATATGTTCAAAATGGCAACATTATTTATAGCAACAAAAACAACAACAGCAACAACAATAGCCAGAACACATTGCAATAGAGTCAAATAAAACCGCAATCAGAAGATAAATCATCAGGAAACAGGCAGAGATTTAAAATAAACAAAAATAAAAGAAACGAATAAAAATGACAGCCAGCTAAAGTGAAGTGTGGAAAAGAACATGAAAAAAGAAACAAGAAATAAGAGCAATTTTGATGAGAATGTAGGAAAAAGAGAATCCAAGTCCAAATTTGCCGCATGAAACAATGAAGTGTACATGGCCGCATATTGGTCCTGACTATGCTTCAGAAGAAAGCGTACCCGCTCCACTTGCTTGGCATATCAGCGCACGTGAATTAAATAAATATTCATAGAACGTTCCGGTGCTTAAAACAAAATTGACAGAAATGTTGACACACACGATAAAGAAAGTGTTGTGTGGCATGAGGGAGGCACGTAAGTCTTTTGTTTTGTGGATTTTTTGAATGCGGAAAAAAGAATTTTGCAGATGACATTTTATGACAACTTTATTCAGCTGATGTCAATGAAAATACCAAAACGAAATGATTTTTTTTTTGGAGAAAAATAATTTTTTAGATTTCAAAAATGATTTATGCAAAATTTTAATTTAAAAGTTAATAACGACTCTCAAATACTTCCAGCAATATTAGTTTTTCCAATTATTCGAACATCATTTCAAACTGAGAACTTTGCGTTAGACACCAGTGTTATAATCCTAAGCTATTTATCGATTTTACGAGCATTTCTGGGCATTTGTAATGTAAAATTCCAACAAAACATGCCATTTCTTTGAATTTGAAGTGCTTACTTTTCCCTTTTAACCACATTTGAAAAACTACACAAATTTTCACTTTTGTTTTCCACTTTGTCCTTTTCACTTAACCACAATTAAATTGAACCAGGCAAAAGCAGAACAAGAAAGAAAAAACACCACCAGTCAATAACGTTCATCCTCTAACACTTTTACTACTGCTGAAAAGCGACAAAAACACGAAATTGTTACCTTTTTTTCTCCAAACTACGGTGAAATTCGTGTTGTACGTGCGAAATTTCAATTTTGTGATAATTAATCATTGCATACAGTTTGGCGCTTTACTGAGTGGTGCTACCAGCAATATGTACATAAGAGTGCAACGCAAGAGATTCATCATCATTTAGTTATAGAACTTTTTCTGCCACTGGAGAAGCAGTTGGAGTTTTTTCAGCATTACTAACACTTTTTTGCTTCTGCTGCATTTGACCGGAAGACAATTTTCGTTGTTGTGGAAAACCCTATTTTAAAGTTAAAGAGTTTTAAGCTTTAAGGTTCATAATGAAAATTATTAACTCTGCAGGGGACCGCAATAGCTATAATTTTTTACTTTTATCTAAGGATACCATCATGCGATTTTCCAAATTAATTTAATTACTACAAAAGAGTGCTAACAATGCGTGATTTTATTTTATTTCCAATGGTGTTTGCATATGGGGCATTTCATGCCAAATTGGACACTATTTTGATTTTGCATCTCTGCTCTTTTTCTTTTTCTTATTTTTATACCCTACACCGATGGTATATTCACTTAGTATCTCCGTTTGTAACACATCGAAAGGCGCATGGCAGGTATGGAAAAGTATATATATTCTTGATCAGCGGCACCACCTGAGTCGATTTAGTGATGGCCGTCTGTCTGCCTGTCTGTCTGTTGAAGTCAGGTTTACGGTTTACTTTCTTATACAGGTCACATGTTCTTGCAGGCATCTTGCTATTGAAAATGGGCGAAATCGGTTGACGGACACGCCTACCGCTCATGCTCTATGTAAATATACCCAGGTCAGTTTTGAAAAAAGTTGCAGCGATTTTGATGAAACTTGGTGATTTGGTGCACATATGAACCAAATTTGGATTAGCCTGGGTTTCAAGTTTCCAGAGGGCCGTACAGGGGCGTGGCAGAGCCCTTAATTTTATTATTTATGCCACCATATCTTGTAAGCCGTTCAAGATATTGCAATGAAATTCGGTAAACGGGTACATATAAAATATATCTTGAGTTGAGATAAAAGTGGGCGGATTTGAAAAGTGGGCGTGGCACTTTTCAACTGTTGAAAATTTTGATTCCGTATATCTCAAAATTGGCACAAACGATTTTCATTAAAATCTTGAAGATGATGCCGCTGAAAGCAGTCATCAATACAAGCTCAGCCTAGAAAATACTCGTTGAAGGGCGTGGCACCGCCCACAATATTTATAAACGTTATATTAAGAGAACGAACAACGTAATCGTGATGAAATTTAATGAAGTAGATATACTTGCTGTAAGGTCTTTTATTAAAAAAATTTGGTCCAATAGTACCTGTGGGTGCGGCACCTCCCATATAAGCAAAAACTGTTTATTGATATAAATAGTGTGCTAAGAGAGTAATCTTCATAAAATTTGATGTATAGATGTCAGTTAGTATAGACTTTAAAAATAAATGAGTTTTGACAGAATTGCATCAGTGGGCGTGGCACCTCCCATGTTAACATAAATTTGTAAGCGCTGTTTTAAGTAAACTTTTGCAGCAATTGCTATGAAATTTAATGAAAGTGGTTCAGTTGCTATAGAGTATATCTGAATCAAAAGTGGCTGAAATAGCACCAGTGGGCGTGGCACCTCCCATACAAATAAATACGGTAAGTGGCATATTTATCGAAATATGTGAGCAATCATACTAAAATTTGGTGTAAGGAGTTTGCTTATGAAAAGCTATTTCTGGATCAAAACCGGGCTGGATTGTACCAGTGGGTGTGTCACCGCCCTATATTTTAAATTTAACTGGCGCATATATTGCAAACAATAAAAGCTATTGTGCTGAAATTTAATATGAGGATGTCGATCATTTTCCATATTCTTTCGACTTTTTCAACCCTTTTACTTTTTCCAATACATTCTATATGTATTTGTTCGACTTTTTCAACCTCTTTCAACTTTCTTCATAACTTTCTTTATTTTTTCGTCAATTTTGAATAGTTTCAAATTTTTTCAACCTCTTTCAACATATTTAGAGTTTTTCAACCTCTCTCAACTTTTTCAACATTTTGCATATATTTTCGACTTTTTCAACATTTTTCAACCTCTGTCAACCTTTCTAGCATTTCACATTTTTTTTCGACTTATTCAACCTCTTCAACGTCTTCTTAACATTTGATGAAAATGTACTTTCAGTGCAGTGTAGGGTATGTGAGTTTCGGCCTGGCCGAAAATAACACCTTTACCTGTTTTTTTTTTTTAGTTCTGGTATCATCAAACTTTTCAAAAGATATAGAGTTTTGGAAAATTACGCAACTTGTTTTCTAAATTATAGTTATAGAAAATCACTTGGAGAGTAAATTGGCAGTGAGCAAAGTTTATTGAGTGATGAGCTTTTCTTTGCATTATTCAAACTTAGAGATTCTCGGTGATAATTTGATTCGAATCCCAATCGGCTGGTTTGAAAAAAGTGAACCAGTTAGAAAGAGAGAGGTCCTAGGTGCATTGCGTGCACTAAAACTGCGATGGGTACTGTACAGAGGAGTGAACTTAGGATTCTTTCAGCCTCTACCCGTCATTATTCTGTTTAGCTATGTTTCGCCAGAACATTGACACTGAATTTAAAAATGTTTCCATTATTGAAATGGTTCAATTTTAGCTACCCAAAGATATTCAGCTGCACTAATCGATTTTAAACTTTTTAAAGTATTAGAAATTATAACTATTTGTGGTAGATTGGTAAACGTTAACTTCTGTGTGATCCACTTTAGTGCACAGCCACAATTTTGTCTTCAAAAAATGTAAATTTAAGTATCGTAGAAGTTGTAATATACTTATTTGCTCAGAGTTGATAAATTTCGGCATCACATACCGCTCTTGGTCTCTTATTTTTGTCGCTGTGCGCCTAACATCGTCTTCATTTACCGGAAAATTTTATACCAATGACAATTTATATTGAATACGCTTATATTGTTTCCAAAGCTCAACGATAAACATATATTGTATGACAGTAACGTTTTCAGTTTACTTTAAAACACAATTATTCTTTCAATAAAAACTTTCCTTTTAGTTAAAAAATTTCTTCATAAATTCCTTAGAAAAACAGTTCTATTCCAACATTGTTGCTTTCTGTGAATTATGGAACATGGGCATGGTAATATAAAATGCGGCGCGTCTGTAAAGTTGCAAAAAGTGGAAAAAAGTTTTTGCCATGTTGTTGTTATTATTTCTTGCATTATGTTGAACTTTATTATAGTTCTGTAACCAATGTTGGTGCAAAGAAATCCGGCTCAGAAAAATGGAATTAAGTTTCCAAATACTGCACTACTGGTACTTTTAAATAGTAAGGCGAAAAAAAAAATTGTTGAAAATGTTGTGTTGGCTCTGAATTTTTTAATTGATGACTAATTAAGTTAAATAAAAAAATTTCTAATAATCAAGAATTTTATGTTTAGTGACATTAGTTTGTGGCTTTTGATGTATGGATACGTTTGTTAACAAAGTAAATTCAAACTAAACAAATGATATCAGTAAAAAAATTATCTACATAAATGAATCGATAGCTGTCCATCGATGTTCGCACATGTAGCAAAAACTGTTCAAAAAACTTTGATCAATTTTGTTTAGTCTTACTTCTTAGACGTTAAATCTCAACTTTCAATAAAAACTATCATAATATTCTATTTGAACATCAAGTTATTGAAGGTTTAAGATTATATAAAAAGATGTTTACGCAAAAAGAAACAAGCATGCAAGCACATCAAATCGCCTTATGGTAAATTAATGTGCTTGTGTATGTCCGTTTGTTTTTATTTAATTTTTTCGAAGGTGTAATTATACGAGGTGAATTCTTTCGGAAGAGCCATGTGTTCTGAAATTGAAGCCATTTTGAGAGCATGAGAATAAATTGATTTCAAAATTAAACTCAATAATATATAATAAATTTTAATGTGATCGAAGGAATTGCCGATGAGAGAGCAAATTTCCTTATGACTTTTCTCTGAGAATTCGGGTTCGCTTTAGAGAAATCAAAACAATAGAATACAAAAGAAAATCACTGCTGTATCAAATCTAAAATTATTCCAAATAATATGGATCAAAATTTAAATATGGGAATATTTCACTACACCGCCAAATACAATAAATGTACCATTCGATTGTAAGCAGGAGCTGTTTTGAAACTTGCCATGGTGTTATCCATTTTGAAGTTTCTTGAAAAATGTTCACCAAGGGCGCCAATTCAGAAGATTTTTTCTGTTCATTTGTATTTGTTACTTCTTCGGCGATTGCTCAGTACTTAGTCTCTTTGAGTTTAATTGCAAAAGTACTAAAAACTGCAACTATACTTAAAGTTGAATATATCTTAGTTGGAGCATTTAATGTAAGCTTACAAAAAGTTTTAAGTAATTTTTGGAAAGCAACAGTTTTAAAATAAATGTGTTGTTGCCATCGCAGTTTTATCTGTATTGGGTTTCACAGCACTCAACTAAAAGATAATTTCTCATTATGCATTCCATTTCATACCTTTGCTGGCAGCATCCCATCCATTTTGTGAGCGTTTATTCTGGCGATACCTTTTCTTTATGTTTATGTGTTTTAATTTGGTGGAAATGAAGAAAATAGGGCAGATAGTGACGTTAGCTTGGATAAAAAGAGGAGTCTATGTTGCGCATAGAGAAACTGAAAGTATACTTAATATTTTAATTTGCTGCGAGAATTTATGAACTTAAATCAATTTTCAAATGTTACCCCATCTGGAGTTGGGGTTGTTCTTTTAATCATGGAAATTATGGCATCAATGGAAATACAAATTTCTAAAAGTCAAATTGAATGTATCAGAAGAAAAACCCATGTGCGAGCGAATAGCTTCAGTGCGCTTTAATTCTTCAAACTTCAGTTCAAAGTAGCCATAACCAAAAACTTAAAAGTTTCTTTAATTAACTCCACAATGTCTACATCGTGGACACGTGCATTACCAATTATTAACAATTAAGCGAAAACGTGTAGCCTTCAAGGGTAAAAGCAAAAACAACAGTGATGTCACAATTAGAAATTTTGAATTTGAAATTTCCATTACCATCCAAGGCTGAATGCGAAAACTGAAAAAATTGTGCGGCAGCCAGGCGTCTTTCCATTTTCCGCTATGAAAATTATTAATGCCACTGCCAAATGCTGCCGCTTCTATGGGAGCGCAATGCATGGGAGCTTATTTCTTGCACTTAGACACAACTCAAGCATGGTTGGCTGGTTGGCTGCACCTTCTTGTCTTTAATGTTGTAGCGTGCGCAAGGTTATGCACATAAATTACAACAACATCAATTGCGAAAATAACAACAACAAAGCGTTAAGATCCCGGATCCAGGTCAAGGCTCTGCCATTGTATGTGTGTTCGCGCAACAATCAACTAAGACACGTCGCCGCCATTTTTAATGCACTTTTTAGTGTTGCATCCTTATTTTGAGGTGGTTTTTTTTTAGCATGCTCCTCAATGTTAACCGTACCATATACAGCTGCCATGCGATGCCAAACCAAGTCGAACTCAATTCAAAAGAAATTAAAACGTTCAGTGTTATGGTATAGAAATAAAAATAGAAATACCAACAAATGGAAAGCAACAGTGCACAGTGGCACAATTTGAGAATATAAGTCATGGAAAAGTAAAACAGATGGTATATGATTTGTTCCTTGGCACCAACACTCAACAACGAAATTTGTTTAAAATGTTCCCGTTGCATAAAGAAGATGTAATTTTTAGCAGCATGATGATAATCTACGACATTTTTGTAAAATTTCTAGAAAAAAAAGACTTCCATATCAAAAGATTGGATTGAACAATACATTGGGACCTATGTCAAAATATTTCTACAAGTGTGTGATGCGCAACAATTATTTAATTTTTGTAAAAAAAAAAAAGGTTACAAAAAATACAACAGGTGCATGTGCATTTTAGGACATCAACGTTTGTTCAGCCATAATGGTTATGAATTGTATATGCTTGGCTTCAGAGTTCAAATAATTGCAATAGGAATACCATGAATTGGAACCACCCATTAAAAATTTTTGAGCATGGTGTCTCTACAAAAGTTGTTGTGCTAAGTAAAACTTTTTAAATGAAGTGCAGCTTGTATGTATATAAGAGCTTTTTTCACCATTTTTCAAAATTCTAAAATTTTTTTTTTTAGTAAAATCCGGAACTGTTTTTTAAAATATTCTAAACACAATAGAAGTAACACGCTAGTAAAGGTCTCTGTCATGTGTGGAAAACTTTAATATACAATCATTGTAATAGCTGTTGAAGCAGTATTGCACAGTTACATTAAAAATATCCTTGTATCCTTAATATGGACTGTGAACCAAAATTTGATTTGGTACCAACAACTAAGTAGAATAAAATTTATACTACGAGACCATTGTACATAAATAGCTAATAAAATAACTTTAGCATAGCATGTAACTTTACAAAAATCAATTCCAATTTTATTGTTAATGCGTTCCAAGCAAATGTAAGAGAGCTTTGACAAAGTATGTCAAAATGACTGCTGTGCCATAGGAAAATTCTAAATTTTACAATGGAATGTTGAACACAAATTGTATAGTTACAATGAAAACCACCTGTCTTTTAAAACGAACAGCAGATGGAAGGCCACAAAAACCTGTAAGAATTCAACGACAACCTTGTCTTCAAAATACAGTCCAAGAAGCACTGATTTATTGCTCAAGAGTCGTATCAGCTTTAAAAGATTTACAGTGAGCAGCACTTGGGACTGGCCATTTAATCCCTTCGCAGTTTTATGGCTGTTTACAAGAAAAAATCTCTCGAGAACTTTTTATGTATCTTCGTCATTAAGCTTGCTGATATTAAAATCGATTCCAACTTATGTTATTACCAAAACGAAACTAACTGAATTAGGAAAGCAGGGCAATTTACTAATAAAAATCTTTTAAACATTGAAAATGCTACAATTAGCATGGCTTAACGGGTTATATCTCCCTCATTTTTTTATTTTTCCATTTTTTTATTGGTTTAAATCATGCCAAAACAATCCTAGAAAAATCTACAGCGCCCAAGTACCGATTTAAACTCAAAATTTTTTTTAAATCAATTTTTTCCAAGAAACGTTGATGAAGATGTATAGCATTTTGAAACTTCCAACGCATTTTTCTCGAAACCATGTTTTCAAAATCGGCGGGCAGTATAACTCAAAAAGTTTACATCCGATTGACTTGAAATTTTAAAAGTTGCTTCATTGTTTGATTATCTGTTGAAGTACGATTTTAGCGATTAATTAACAAGAAAAAAAGTTATAAGCAATTTAAGTCGATTTTTTTCGTCGAAAACACGATTTTTTTTTTAAAACATTTTTCATATCGCGAAAAAAAATTCTAAAAATATAATCATGTGTACTTCAACAGCAAAACTCATGTACATAATGAAAAATTTTTTTTTTTTGTTATAGGTGGAGTTGGACGTGACTTCTACTGCCCGCCGCGGAAGATCTTTTTGAAATGTTATGTTATTTGTATATCTTTAATCTCATATGTACCATAAAAATAATTAAAACAGCCTTGTTTCTTATAGCACAAGGGAGATATAACCCCTTAAGCCTTCTGCATGAATGCTAAGCCACTTGAACCATTCATAAAAACTTCATTTCCATTTTAGGTCTTCCAGTACCACTGTGCAAACAGCAACTGAACCATTTAAGGCAGACAATAAAAAGCTTGTAGTGCAAGTAAAATCTTTTTGTTTGCCCTTTCTTCGTCGTGCCTTACTATGACAATACAGGATGTCTTCGCATGCATGGGTGGTTTTCTCACAATTGTCATGAATTTTTTAGCAACCCCCAAAAATGAGCATAAAATTGTCATTCGCAGTGAAGAAAAATTAAAAATAAAAAATCCTCACTTAAGCTCTGTGCTGGCTGCCACACAACCTCTTGTGGCACATGACATAGGCCTATTGGCCCCACCACCCACCGGTGTAGTACAAATTTTCTTTTTTTTCTACTGCCGCTGCTGCTGCTCCCAATTCATTCTTAACCAATGAGATTTATGCGATTTTTTTCTCGTCGCAGTTGCCATTGTCGTGTGTCGACGACATTCAGGACACAATAAAGCATCGGGACTCGAGTCGTAACAGCATCAGCACAGACGACAGTGTGTCTCACGTGGTGACGTTTGGCATGTTGTTATGGTTGTATGATTTTTTTGTTGTTATTGTGCTATTGTTGTTGTTTTTTATATAATTTTGATAAGGCATACAATTCGGAATTTCAGTATCGAAAGCCTAAAGTTGCACGTGCTACGTTCGAAAGAGCGTAAAACAAAGGTATTGCGCATGTGCTCTAACAACCTAAGAGAGTTTTGAGATGGGTAAGAGCGCTGTTTTGGTAATTGATATTCAGTGTAAAAGTTGTCAAAATATGACGTCTTAATGAATCAGCTTGGTACAACAAATTTCGGGCATAAATCACTGAAATTTGAGGTTTTCAGTTTTGAATTAGTTCAGTGTCATACATAGTTAGCTAAGGATAATGATATCTGAATTGGAAATTTTGGTAGCTTTACTTGGTTTATTTTCAACGGAACTGAAAACGGCCTCATTCGCAATATATTCGATGATTTTATTGTTGGAGATTTTTTCTTAGGGTGCAAAAGTGGTTTCTTAATGTGCCTTTGTTTTGAAACTTTACTTTTTTCGATTCTTTTATACTATACTAATTTGATTGTTTGTAACGCAAGCACTCGCCGCTAGGCGGTTTCTGTTTTAACATTAAGTTTTCTTATTGCAATCGATGATTCAAATATATTAAATTAAATAAGGTCAATTTTGAGACGTAGACTTATATTGGAAACTTATAATCAACTCTGAGCTGCGTGAGTTATTGCCACGTACCGCTTTTAAAAAGCTCGAAAAACAATTTTTGTTTTCTATGGGTTAATGTGATAAAAAACAGTATTCAAAGATTGTCCAAAAGACATACTTTGGTTATGGCTTTCTATAGTGACGTGCAAGATCTTGACCTCTTCTAAAAGACTGATACAGATGAAGCTTTGAAGGTTTGACTTCGAGATTCTATCTCTTCTTCGTTTCAAAACTTTTGAAGAAGTTGTTGAGACGCATCTGAAGTCCATCGATCATTGTGTCCACGATGTTCAGTCGAGTAAGGACTGCTGTTAATATACACACAACAGGTTAATTTGGATTTAGTGAGAAAAGAGGAAAAAAATGCTGTATTCCCAAGAGGTGTTGATCTTAAAAAGCTGTCGTGAACAAATAGAGTTGCAAGCAAAAAGCAGATTGCAACATCGGTGCACTTCTCCTTTATACCAAATGTAATAAAAGCTAGGCCTTTCTTAAGCTTGATAGTCTAGAGTTTCATATTCTCTTATATGAATTGGCGTTTCAAGTTTTTCCGAAGGATATATTATACTCCTGTATGACTGTAGGAGAATATTTTTATGCTCCACTTAAGAGGAGCGGCCCCTGGTAGGTTTATATAATACCAGAGGATTACTTGAAATGGGTTATGGAAACATAATTAGCTTTTAAAAAAATTTTGTATTGATCACTCTATTATATGGCAAAGTAATTCTATCTCCAAGAAAAACAGCAAGTTATTTTCATTTTGTTGGGGGCTAATTTTTGAAGCCATGAACCATGCAATTTAAGATTTTGCAGTTCTCAAAATTTTTTATCCACAAAAATTGTATTTTAAGAAATTTTTGCGGAACTGCTCCTTTATGGTCTGGGGGATAAAAAAATAGTTTAATAATGGTCATGCGATAAGAAGTGTTATCTTTAAACATATTCTCTTTTTCAAATGCAATATCGAAAAAGGGATAAGACCACTAAACTTTTGTTCTCCTTAATTCGGCTCTAACGCGAAAAACTTAACGAAAAATACGAACACTACACCAATACGAATCATACCACGAGCAACATAACGAAAATACAAACGATACTGATGAAACAGTTTCACGAAAATGAAAACACGAATGCTTACTCGCACGAAATCGCAGCAATCAGTTCGACTTTAAACCAGCGCCGGAAGCGGACGTGTGCATATTCGTGCCGTATATTGAATTTTGCTTAAGCGTTTGTGTGTGTGTGTTAGCACAGTGGTATTAGTGCATATTTGAGCTAGTTTGTGTGAGGGTGAGCTAATAAGTCCACTTGCATAAAAATTACCAAACAAGTGAAAAACGATCTATTAAAGTTTTATTAAAACAGCGCATAAATAATGTGCCAATTACGACGCGGAGATAAGAAACATTACGAGTTATAACGTAAACCATAGCGGTAGCGTAATTGTCGCTGGCGACTTAAGCGGGTAATTATATTTTTATTGCTTGCCGTGTGCTGGTAATTAAAAAAGGGAAGAAATACATAAAGAAATAAAAAGCAGCTTTATTACGTAGTGTAAGCGATAACGTAAAGTGTGATAAATTGTGTTGAAAAACAACAGAAAGAAAATGGAAAACGGAGAAATTGTTTTCAAAAAGAATGCAGCATAATTTTAAATAAATAAAAACCAACAGAAAAAAAACATAAAGGAAAAACTTCCGCATCCGGTATGGCAACAACAACAACACCGTTAACGGCAACTCGTTAGTACTTTACGTTACGTAGCAGGTAAATAAAAAACTCAAAAGAGGCAAAAAGTGTAAAGCGTTAAAATACGTAAGTACGCTCCATTCGCTACGTTTTCTCGTACGTTAACTGGTTTTGTATTGTTGTTATTGTTATCCTTTGGTTTTGGTTTTTATCGTCGCTGACGTTGTTGTTTCAATGCTTTTTTGCTTGTTCGCCCTGACGTTCTTGTGCATTCTTTAACGTCATTTTTATTACAATCGTAATTTTTTTGTGTGTGTGCTATTTGACTTATATCCGTATCCTGTTTGCAGCCCATCGTGCATTGAGCGTTTGCTTCCGTTGCGTTTTGCTCTCAAAACTCCCCAGTGCATTGTTGCTCCCCGGTCGGGTGTTTCGAAAAATAGTCCATATCTTTATTACTGATACTGTCAGTTTTAGATGATTCAAACATTTCAGTGTTGATTAGATCTGCCAGTGTTAGTTCTAATGAAACCACAGCTTGGCATAACTTAACTTTAATTTCATTTATTTTTTGTAAATACGAGTAGTTTTTACTTTCGAAAATACTCGTAATAGAAACAATGAATTCAAATCAGTAGAAATTTATTGTAATTTGAAGCAAGGAAGTCGCAGAATCATGACGTGATGGCCAACAACTTAAAATGTGTTCGCGTTAAGACTCTCCCAAATCCATATGGTCTAATCCCTTGGTTGAACTTAGCAGTTTTTCCTGAGCCTATGACCTCAGGGTATTAGTTTTGCAATCAAATCTTTGGATTAATTATCTAATGCAATTCCAAGGCCTCAAATTTATTAAAATCTCGCGTTAAGTAGGCAATTATCCGTAGAATAATTTAAAGTATCAGATATATATCCTTGATTCGTTTCTACCTATCGGTATTTCTAATGGTATTAAAATACCCTAAAAAGCAGCTACGTTCGAATGTAATGTATTATGCAATTTAATAAGCTTATATTATATTGGAATCACAGAAGCTCGGACTTTACTTATCGTATCGCCGAATTAATTATTGAACAAAATAAATAAGGAAAATATTAAGATCAAGAAAGTTTCTTCGTAATGTTTGAAGAAAAGTTCTGTATTTCAGATGCTGTTGAAGTTCAATTATTTTGAACAATTTTCATTTTGGGATAGCTTTACGTTTTCAGATAGACTAATCATTAGCATGTTCACATTCTTCTGTGACAAAATGTGCTCGATCCAGTAAAGTTATTAAATCAAGGAAGTTTTTTATGGCATGCTTTCTCACACATTACTTTTAGGTGTTTTTCACTTGGCGAAAAAATTATTTTAATGTAAATTAAATTTTTTATAATTCCATTAAATCCATCAAATAGCTTCGTTATTACTAAGTGCCATCTAAACTAAGCCAACTGTATGGTATTAAACTCATCGAAATTTATGTTTATACTTTCTGCTATTTGTGGAGACCATACATTTTGAAAAACATTTAATATGGCAGAGAAAAATCTCAATATATTGTGATATACGCATGATGATGGTGATATACGCATTGCAAAAATATATATTAAATATGAATTTGATCTCTCAAACAGTTTTTTAAATGCACTTGTTGGGATTGCTCATTGACTACTTTGGTATTTGAGCAGAGTTTTCAATATTTTTTTCTAATTCAATATTTTATTTTAGCTTAGTTCGCGTTATTTTTGAAATTTTCATTTATTCATATAGAATGCCATATATATAATTCACTTTATCAAGAATATTTTAGTTAGCATTGAAAATTATATTCTTTGAATGTACCTAAGTCATAAGTATATTCCAAAAACATTTGATTTTTGATACACTCTACTTGATTTTTTGCTTTCTCGACCGTCTCACTTTGTTGCTTGGTTTATTTTATTTGTTTAAAAAATACACGATTGGACGTGTATCCTACAGGACCGACAAGCACACCGCATACGTTTTTAAAGAGCCATTAAAAATGGATGCCGCCTTGTACGGAGCCAACTTAAGTCTCGTTCGCCTCTTTTACATTTTTCTCATTCTAAGTCTTTAAACCGACACTTTATACTCTGATAAACTATATGTACATGCCAAAGCGATCCCAATACCTACATCTTTTCTATCATAAGTTTTTTTTTTCTAACCATTATATGGTTTTTTTTTTCGAAACTTCTTTGCTGCAACTTCTGGCTGCTGCTGCATTTCTTACGAATCGCCGAGTGTCTGAGTGTTGGTCTAAGCATCCCACTATTATGAAACTTTATATGCCCTGCAAGAATTTGCAAAATATTTTTCAATTACATTTTTTGTTTCCATGAATTTATAGTTTAGTTTGCGGCGTTGAGTTATTGTTTTAACCATAACACACATCTCGGCAGAAATGTGTTCAACAACATTTGTAGCTTTGCCTTGTAAAATAAAAATTTTTAGATATTTTTGATAAAATGCAGGAAAACCAAAGCCTTGAGATTAGAAAAATGTTATCATTTCTTTTGGTATATTTTCATGAAATACCTGGCACTATTTGTTTTTCGATTCCAGTCTGCAGACTCAAAATGACCACTAAACATGAATATGCTGATTTTATTGGAAATCGAATGAATTTTCAGTCATTTAAAATTTGTAATTTTTTTTCCATATTTGACCAGACCTCTATATAAAATCACAATACCTTCATAGTCGTATCGGTGTCTTGGAACTTGACACAACTGATTAAAATGATATATTTTTCCTAATAAAAAGCGTCCATCTGGTGGCAGTTTTCAGAACTTTAAGGTTCTTCATTCTCTTTCTCAACTCGTGAGCAATAAAATGACGTTTTTTTTTCATTCAAATCGGTCCATTAATTAGTTTCGGAGTTATTCAAGCTTAAGAAAAACTGTTGAACAACTCATGGTTTCTGTTTGCCTAATGTTTTGTGAAATTTTCAATATGAGGCATTTCAGGCGAAGCGGACAATGCAAAAAAAAATGAGATTAAGAAATTTGTTCATATTCGGCTTGGTTGTTTTTCTAGAAGGTGTAAACACTTAATTTTTTTTTATATAGGGCTTAGTTTTCAAGTTGTGGACGTAATATGAATAATGGATTTTTTGGATGCAGCTTTTCGAACTTAACAAAATTTCAATAAAATATGGAACATTGTGGTTTCAATAGGAAATATACTGCTCTTTTCAATTATGAAATCATATTGGACCGGAAGTGAACATTTCATCTCAGAATTGAAATAATTTCGACATATTTTTTTTTTTATTTTAATTTTAAAATAAAGAGTAAAATATGCTGGTAATATGCTAAAAATTTGTTAACGCAATCTACATTAGTTTACGAGATATGTGAATTGAAGTGTATACGTGCCGCACTTTGTATGGGACGTGGCACTTTCTTAAGTACTTTAATTTAAATATCTCCTTAACTAATAACGATCACATTAAAATTTTTTTAGTGAACATTTATATTCTTAAGGCTTTTTTTTTTAATAAAATATTTAAAAAATATTTTGTCAAAGTTACTGAAAATTTAATTTAAAATTTTTACTTCCAGTTTTCCATACTTAAAAAAATTTAAAATTCGAATTTAACTAAAAAATTAAAAAGAGCATCCTTTTTACTAGTTAAATCAATATTTTTAAAACTTTATCATAAATTCCTTGATTCCAATAACAGCGTTCAAAAATTACGGTCCTTAAACTTCGCCAATTCTTCAGAAGCCCATAACTCGGCAATTAAGCCTCATACGAAAAAAAAAAAATATGTGTACAGATTTATGTCTACTAGATGTATAACTTACCGGAATATAAACAAATTTTACGACCTCACTTTATTTTCATTGCCCGCTTCGCGTGAAATGTCCGATATGGAAAACTGAAGCTCGCTCGTAATAGCAGTTTACGGGTTAAAAAAAGAATAAAAAACTTTAAATTTCTGAAAACTGTCACCAGATGGCGCTATAATTAATTTGAATAGTGTTAACTACTTCAAATAAAACTTGCAGACTCGAAATTCATCATAGCCACACCATATGGCTATGACTTTTTGCTTAAAGTTTGATTTTGTGGCACATAAAATTTTAATTGACTCTGAGGAATACAGCGAAACAATCATACATATCGGTACTATGTAAGAATATATGATTTACTTATAATACAAGCAGGGCCCAAAACAGATCTATAAGACATAGTGCTTACTCTCATATAGCTGCATACAAGTGTTGGGAGTTTTCGCAAAACTCTCTTCTCTTTGATGGTAATAAAAGAATTCTAGGATTTGTTCTAATTTTTCGTTTTATTATCACCTCAAAGAATTATAATATTTCAAAAAGAAATATATATTCATTACTTTCAGCCAAAAATAATACTGAGCAAAAATTCTTTTTATTCCATATCAGAAACTGAGTGCTCGAAATCGTTATAACATAGTGTTTCCAAGGCTAATATTAATACCGCTGAAGTAATTTCAGATACAACTTATTATATATTCAACTGAATCGCAAATCTTTTCATACAAAAAAACATTTTTTATTAAAGTCGTGCCATAACGAAAACCTGTACACACCACAGCTCCTCACGTGTTAGTCCAACGTTTAGAAAAACAAATGCATTAATTTCAAAATAATTAAAACTTTCTTTGACGTTTTCTGTATAAATTGAGCTAATTATTAACCATTTGCAACGCTTAGCAGAACCCTCTAAGAGAATTGATTGCTTTTGACTGCATCCTTGACTCAGCTACAAGGGAACTTTTTCTTTAAATTAAACACAAAACCACAATTGCAGAGCAACATTTTATGCAAATTTTAAAGCCAAAATGGTTACGTGCTATGTACCTATTCAAAGCGAAATGAAGGGAATTAATGTAACAACACAAATGAATGGGGTACTGTGGAGACATTTTAGTCAAGGCGTCACCCAAAGAATCGTAATAAATAACACATGGAACATTTAAGCCACCTGAACTCATTGCCTGATGTGCGATTTCAGTGGTGGAAGCGATGCCAGCAGCGATCAACTCTCCTTTCTAGCAAACGATCATAGTCCTGTTTGTATTAAGCCTAATGGATGTGAGTTATACCCAAAACTTGAAAGCCCTTATTATTGCTTTTAGCTTGCTGCTCAAAGTTTTAAGTCTTGAGCTTTTTCACAAGTGGACCTCTAGAAGTCACCAACCTAATTCACTTGAAAGAAGAAATTCAAAAAATGTTATAATTTTGAATTTCTCAAGAAAATGGTCATACCATTAACTATTTTACATGGGTTTCAGGAAGAAGTTCAATAAACATGTCTTAAGCATTAACAAGACGTAACTTATTTGAGATCGTAAAAAAACTGTTGTTGAAGAATAATTGCCATAAGATATATCTGCATGTTATGTTCTATAGATCAAAAAAACTGCAACGACAAATGAGTTTGTGCCTTTTTATACTTCCACTTCTGCAGCATTCAATTTGGAGATACTTATTGTGTGAATGCAGCACATGTTTTTAAGCTCTTCTCGAAACAGTATTTCGATAAATTCTCGAAACCGCTTTTTGAATTTTAATAATTTTTGAGCATCAAAAATTTCAAGTAACACATGAAGATAGGATATCAAAAAATTGAAAAAAATATATATATTTACATTAACGATAAATAAAATAAAAGAAAAAATTGCTTATTTAACTCAAAAACTTATTATTATGATTTTCTGTCATAATACCACTGTACACCAAGTGAAATGTTGAGAAGCAAAACGTTTAAAATTCATACTTGCATGCAAACATTTTAGGGTGCATGAGTGTATCCTTGTGTATGTGTGTGAATGTGAACAAGTAAGATTGTAAGCACTTCAATCCAACAACGACATCAGAGAGGCCATGATTTGTTTATGCAAAGCAAAACTGTAAACAACAATGCAACAACAAACAACAACTGAGCAACAGCAACAAAGTGTAATGCAACACGAGCTCAAGCGATAATCCACTTTAACAACATAAAGATGATACGAGTGCAAACTATCACCAATGCGAGTAGCAACATTCTTACGAGAGTCAGTGTACATTTTGAACACGAAAAACATTGCATACATAGGGGCGCAATACAATGGAAACGTTGTTTTATTGCGCTTTTTTAAGCCGCATGAATAAAATCTTTATTAAGAATGCATATCCACCAAAAGCAACAATTTCAACACATACATTCTTAGCGTTCGCACTGTTGTTATTTGTTCTTCACGGCAAGGATCTACGCATAAGCGAATACTGATGTAAACACAATGTTTTCGTTGTTTCTCATTGTCGTTTTTATATCATACATTCATACCCAGCACACATTTAAAAGCGCGGAAGAGTCATACTAAACCACCCAATTCACATATTGATGGAAGTCAAGCGATATAGTTTAGTCACAAGAAACTGTCTGGCGTTGACGACTCAAAGCCATTCATGGATGATGAATCGATGAAATTTCTTCCATTTCCGTTTCATATTACTGTCTCATTTAATATAAGGATATTTAAAATTATAAGAGAAATATTTTACATACTGCTCTTACATCACATAACATGAAATCCATAATTGTCAGTTTGCGAAAAAAATATAAATTTAAAATTCGTTCCACTTGTTGGCTGGGCACTTTTAACTTTTAGATCTTCGTTATCTGGTTCTATTTTCCCTTTTAATTCTTAAGCATGTTTTTTTTTGTGCTCATTGCTCTTAATGAATATGTTCATTTGCAGTAAAATCTGTGCTGTTTGCTGCGTTTAGTTTAATTTTTTTTTTAAAAACTCCTTGCAGTGTTGCAGTTAAATATCCATTGATTCCGTTCACTTATGACATTGTTGCTGCTCTCGTGGATGTTTCAAGGGTTTTCCTTCGAAAGTTTGGATTGAGTTGCATTTCATAATTGTTTTCTTTTGATTTATATCTATGTTTTATTTATCTAGTTAAAGCAACCAATGCGATTTCTAAAGTTATTCAGACAACTTATCAAAATTCAGATAATCGGAATTCAGATATTTAGCATTCAGATGTTTCAGAATTGAGATTATTTAAAATTCAGACAATTTTAAGTTCGGATGACTCAGAACTTTGACGAAAAATGGAGATGAATTTCTCGCGAAAAAATTTAACTTTTAAAAGCTTCGCCAGAAAATTTAAATGCTTTAAATCATTTATATGAACAAATATCGGCCAAGATCTCTGATTAAAAATAAAAATTTAAAAAATAAAAAAATTTAAAAATTTAAAAATAATATTACACAAAGTAAGACAGATTCCTATCGCAAGCTTATCATATGTATGTACATGCAGCATTCGCTTGGAATTCATCTTTTTGCTTGTTGCCATTTAAAATCAAGCTCATAAATTGACTGCCATTAATGCTATAATGTTAGGTCTGTGGTTAGCAAAACAAATGAAAATGCAGTAATAGTGCGCGACTACAAAAGAAAGGAATTGTGAAATTTTTTACTAAAGTTGCAAATAAAAACCATAAGTGTTGAGTGAAATGCAATCAATAAAATTAAAAATGCAGCGCACAGTCGATTAGATCAACGATGGGCATAATAGGAAAAATGAGCCAATTTTAGCTCTTTACAACGAACACGTCGTTTTTCTTAAGGAAAATAAGCAAAACAACAAATACCTGCACTCATCACTACTACGCACCTATTTATCGTTGTGTTTTTTTTACACGCGCTACTCACGGAACTTGTGTTATAGTTGCATTATTCAGAAAAAAAAAAAAAAAAAACAAAGCGAGCCAACATGGACAGCTGCTTTCGTTCGTTTTGTTTGATCAGTGTACTTTTATTTTCTACACTCATGTTGTTCTTGCTTGATTCTTGGAATTGGCTCTTGGCTTATTGCAGAATTTTTTTTTTTTTTTTCGAGATCGAATTTATGGTGGGCATTTTTTCTAATGCTGTAATTTCTGTTTTTGTTGTAGGTAACTCCTGCTTCCAAAATGTTGCCCATATGTGGATTAGATGATACCGAAAGCTGAAGCTCTTACGAATTGCAAAGTTTTCATTTTATTTAGCTTATGGATCTGTGAATCATGGTTCCAAATTTTGTATAAATTATACAAGAACTAATATAAGAATTTAATGAACTCTGACAAACTTGGTTAAAAAAACACATTATTTTGCTAAACTAACTAAATTTCATGTTTATTAAATATAAATAGTACAAGTAATATCTACTCTCTCTAGAGACTACATTCAAAGTTGGTGAACCGTAGAGTTAGAATTTATTTCGAAATCACCTTTGAGTTCCGTAACACTATAGTTTTTACAGTCTATAACGACCAAATCGGTGATATTTAGCAATATTTTCGATACATCATAGTACTTTTTTTCCCTTGAAAAACTGCCCGATTCTATTTATATGAAATCTTCAACCTTTCAATTTTATTTAATGCAACTTAATTTCAAGTCACGAAATGTAATGACGAAAACAAACTTTATTTCAATACTGAATTTCAAATGAATTAAATCAAATACTGTGGCGACAACTCCCACTTTTGTTTCGCACATTACGGCACTCCCATGCAACAACGAACACTTGCGACACAACCTCCGGCTTAAGCGAATT
The DNA here is from genome assembly GCA_949775025.1 of Tricholauxania praeusta. Taxonomy (NCBI): domain Eukaryota; kingdom Metazoa; phylum Arthropoda; class Insecta; order Diptera; family Lauxaniidae; genus Tricholauxania; species Tricholauxania praeusta. The sequence continues at coordinate 1,791,698 of OX459028.1, read as the reverse complement.
GAATAAGTAATGCGAACAGCATGCAAAGGAACAGCAGCAACATCGCCAAATGCAACGAGTGCTCACTCGCCACACACAGCTGCACCAAATTAAAGTCTTTAAACACTGCAAGGATCAGTGCAGACGAATGAAAGATGTGCTTTATTATGGCCGTAATGCACTTCTTTTCTTTGCTTTTTCTTGGATTTAATTTTTTATTTCATCTATGCCATTGTGTTGGCCACCGTGAGAAAAACCGCAGACAAATTCTTGAGACTTTCACAGCATGAATTTCAAGTTTCATTAAAAAGAAGCCGCCAGCAGCAGCAGCAGCAGCAGTGCTAACAAGCACAAGGAAGGATATGCAACGGAAGCGGCGTGCAGCGTTGACATATCAGTTTGCAAGAATGGGAGTAAGGCGTTTCTGTCAGTTGAAGGTAGAGTTGTTGTCATTACCATTTTATGCTACCTCCTCTTCGCCTACCACTCTCCAGTTGTACACGATTGCATTCAATTTCGTTGCTGATTAAATTGGAACGGAAGGACTAACCAGGCATGGAAACCGACAACACAAAATTCAATGCGCTTAGTTGTCTCTTCTTGCGTCTTTGTTGATCCACTGAAATTTGAAATGAGTGGATGCGCAGGTGATTGCAACATTGCACAGTGTTCGGCAGTTGTCAAAAGTTATACTGTCAATAAAAGTACATAGAATATCAATTGACTAAATTTTTGTAAATTGCAATCAATAATAGCGTCCGAGTTTTGGTATAAAGGTTCTGGGCAGATAAATAAAATTTTCCTTGAAATGTGTGATTTTTTGCATTATACAAAAAATTATTTTATGCAACCACACTTTGCTTTGACTAACAATAAGTTTTTACTCTGTGAACATTAGGCATGTTCAAAAATAAAACACAATTCTGCGAGAAACAAAAGGAAATTATCCTAGGGATGCTACCAGAGCTGCAAAATTTTAATTTTTCGGAATTATTGTAGAGCAAAAAAAAAAAAAATTAAGAAAATTAGATTTTTTCTGGCTTAAAAATTTGTACTTAATTTATTTTCGATTTTCCTTAAGTATCGAATAAATGGTTGCCTCTATTTTTTAAGCCCATATAAGTACATATATGTATATAAGGAAAAAATTAAAGATTTTTTTTTAATGAGTCGAGTTTGACTGAATTTTGAGTATTATCGAAAAATGCTAGATCATGAGATTTTTTGATCATGCCTAATGTACATTTTAACTTTAATTCGACTTAACCTCAGCACTATTGTTTTCTCTTTACCTAAATTACGCTTCACATTTTATTTTAAACTTTATTTATACATCAGCGCTATTTTTAATTCATCTTAGTCATTGGAATTTAATATATCATTAACGTGATGCTGGTCAATTTAACTTTCATCAGTGTTAACTATGCATTTTCGCTCAGATTTCTATTGACTTCACAATGAATGTGCTTTCATTTCAGTTTGTTTTTTAGCTCAAACTATGACTTAAAATTGATTTCCCACTTCACCTTAAACTTGATATTTGAAGTTGAGTCTACTTATGACATTAAGCTCAAATTTATTTAACCTCATTTGACAACACTTCTAAGAATTTTATATTTGCATATGTATGTACTTAGTTATTTCACTTTGACTTTACCTACTATGTATTTTATATAGATTTGGCCTTCACAACAAAATTGCCTAAACCTCACTTTGTAATTCACTTGAATGTAATATTGACTTTACACTTAGTCCTTATCTTACATTCATTGCGTTCTCATTAACATTTCCCTTTGTTCCTCAATTTAATTTTACAGTGACTCACTTTCAATTCAATTCAATTCAATTCCAGTGATTCTGTAATAGGCAAACTATATTGAAAAGATTTTTCTAATAGGTCCTGCGCTTAGCTTGATCCCCAAAAACATAATTTGTATATGGTCTGACTAGGTTTTTTCCACTGAGGTTGCTACTCTCCAAGTGTATTTTGTTCAGCACCTTACGGGGTTTCAGATGTACTTTTGCTCTTTATGAGTGGTGCACGTTTCCCCATACGGATTTCTTTTCCCAAACAGACACTCATTCTATTTCTATTAGCAATTTAAATGACAAAAACAAACATATTTGTTTTGGACTGTCATTCAGTCCGACGGAATTTTTCCAGAAATATAATGTTATTGAAAATTATTTATGGATTTCTGTCTTATGTCAGTATTTCTGCAGGTATATATCAACACCAGCTGCCTTGCACTTTGAACTAATATTAGCTTTACACTTCACCTCAAATTCAGTGTTAACTCATAGCGACATCGACGTTACTTTCAAGTATTTTTAATGTGAGTTTGTTTTCACATTTATTTCAAATTTAATTTGACTACACGCATTGATTTCACTTTTACATAACTTCAACTTATTCAACTCACAATCCTATTGATTTCGTTTCGCAGCTAAGTTTAGCCTCATCTTTGTATCACCAGACTTAGCGATTAATCAGACATGAAATTAATTTTGCATTGACTGTAGTTTAAATTTTCTTTTAATTGACTTTTCAATTCGAATGAGATAATGTTCATTCCAATATTTGTGCAATTAACCCTTAAATGCATGAGGTCAGCCCCCAGTATGGAGACCAAGCTCCTTTTATGTAAAATCAGACGCTGACCACGAAATGAGCATTCATTTCCTGGAAAATTCACCGTTTTCCCGGGAAAGCTCAAAAAGTGTGCTTTGTGCAGGGTTCCAAGTTTAGAAAAATGGGTAAAAAAAACTATTTCAGATGATCGAGTTCGGATTAGATTCTCAATAAGTTGCTAAAACTTATTCTTGATACTCCCCAATATTACAAAATAGCTCATTCTTCTGCATTAAATATTTTTTTGTCTGAGGTAGAATCACTGTGAGCACTGTCCACAGTAGATTTGCCTAGGAAAACAAGGCGTAGAGTGCGGTGGATATAAAAAAAGTGAAAAAGCAACATATTCGGTTTTCAAATGAGGTGTTAAAGCGCAACATGAAGTTTCTACAGTAGACACCAGGTGCTGTTGGCAGTAACTTTTTATTTGGTTGAGACTGCAGCTGCAGTCAAGTCAGACAGAGTTAGCTCCTCTTATTTGCTCAACTGGCTTGTGTTTCTCTAGTTTCTACCGCTATATCCTTTTATGCAATTTTGCTTAACTTTTTTTTTGGTATTTGGTTTCAGGTTTTCTACGATTTTGCTTATCCTTTTTTTCTTTCATTTCGTGCGCAAATGAAAATTTAAATTTTAAAATCATTTTTGCGCTCAGCAGCACCATTGGGAATCATTTTTTTCTTTCTTGTTCCCGGTCATGCAATACTTTTCCACAATTTTATTTTTTTCAAGTTTTCTCCACCACTCAGTCGCATTTCATGTTCAAATGGATTCCGTCCGAAGTTTCGTCATTGTTTTGTTACTACGTTTTTACTGCTTTGGTTTTTGCTACAATTCTCCTTATCCTACAGTTGTATTCTTCATTTTGGTGTTGTCGAGTTTTTTATTTTAAGCGCCAAATGATTGCTGTGATAAATGCGCGTATTGGTGAGTGATGTGCGCTTACGAATACGTTAACATGGAGATACACATGCAAAGTCTCACACGAATTCTCCAAAGAATTTCGTCATTAAATGTGCAAGTTATATTTTTTGTGTGAGTCCTTGCCTGGTTTCCCATGTCAGTTGCAACAGCTTCCGTAGTTTCGCCTTTCCGCCGTCATGCCAACACTTCCGTTACGTCATTGTGCTGTTTTTTTTTGAAATATTTGAATATAAAAGATAAAAAAAAACAACAAAGATATTAGGCACAACAACCAATGAAATGTTTGCATGTATTGCGAAATAAATACAAATCTACGTTGAGGGATTGAATTGAAACGTTTACCTATTTTAACAGATTTTTTGTTGAAACACGATTGCTAAATAAATTTTAATTTCAGATTTTATTTTTAGAGATAAAATAAACAATACAGGCTTTAGAAAATACACCTTTGTTTGCTTTGGATCTGATGAAAAGTTTACACGAGATATGCGCAACAATGGAGCATCAATTGAAATTTTACCAAAAGTCTGCAAATAAAAAGATAACAAATAAAAGCAAACTCAGTTGAAATGAAACAATCGAATGAAACACGTTCAGCCGTTGCGAATTGAAAGTTTTTTTTTAAATTTTTATGCAGTAAAAGGACGACGTACTAACTTGCGCAGAAAATTTTTTGATTGTTCTGTACCTGTAATCATTAAAATTAATATTTTAACATAAAAAAGCAGTATTTCCAAAAAATTACGGGCTAACGTAAAGAAATTTATTGAGTTTCTATTGCACTGCAGCTTGTTACATATGTTTCCAGGTGCTAGCAGCCAATTCAGCTACTACTGAATCAATAAATCTTAACACAAGTTCTCAAAATGATGAGAGCAAGTGGGCAGATTGAAGCAGGAGGGCATGGCAACTCTCTTGTGAACAAGAATTTTAAAAAACTTTATTGAATGAAAGTATTTGGTGTTGTGTACAAGACAACACTAGACAAAAATTTTGCGTGATTAGATAAATGTCTGTGAAACATTCTACACAATCAATACATTTTACGCTAATCCAAGCAGACTATGCGAAAGCTCTTCTTTGATATTAAATAAATCAAAATATTTAGTGAAGCATTTAAATATATAGTAGGAACAGTAACTCTATTGCACCCCTCCTAGGAAAATAAAAATAAAAGAATGCAGCAAAAATTTCAGACTTTCATTCCCGCTTCTACTGTCAGTGCAATGTTGGGTATTTATTGCCAAAGATAACGCCCTGACTAGTTTCTTTTGCAGGTACAGCATAGTTTTCTTTGGTCTGGAAATAACATAAAAAATTATCTGTTAAGTCTTAAAATGAATTCATGATTCTATAACCAGACATTATGTCTGTACCGAAGCGCAAAAAGTCCTATTAACTATGATGCATTTGGCGTTTGATAATATTTTTAGACAGTTTAACAGTTTAAATCGCTTATATTTTTGTTGCGGTTATAATTTAGCATAATAACTTTAAGTAATAGTATAAAATTTATATATACTCATATTTTCTCGTTCATTCTATGGTACTTATGTTAGAAAAAATTAATTTCATTCGGCCAGTAACGTTGGCAGAATAAATAATTTTTTTTTAATACCGATTTTCATTGAACAGTGGATATTAAAAGCTGCAAATTTTTTATTCAATTGCCATTTCTTTTAAGGCCACTGTTCTTATACACTGTATATACACAAAGTATTGGCAAATATCTCACACATTTTTCAAAACAAATAAAAATTGCAATTGTCAAAAAAAAAAAAAAAAAATAAACAAATCTGTAAAAATCAACCCAAAATGCAAACATAACCAACGAATTTACACAAAAAGCCTCTTAACAATGCAAAAATGTACAAAGCACTCGCAAACATAGAAATAAAGGCACTACACACACACATGTACACACGAATACAAGCATAGCTTAGAAAACCGCTAGCAATCGAAAAATTCAACAACTCAACAACTTACAGCACTCAATGTCTAGACAAACCGAAAACATTTTGTGAAATTTTTTTTTAAATAAAAAGTTATAAAATAACAACAACACCAACAAAAATCGGATAGAAAACACAAATACCATTTGCGAACATTGTGCATAAGAACTAAACCCAAAAACAATAAAATGAACATCATCACACCAAACCACACCACAACAAGCACAAAAATTTAAATAAAATGTTTTTAGTAAAACAGCAACAGCTCTACCGAAAATAAAAAAAAATAAAAAAAGGACAAAGGATAAACTCGCTAAGCTGTTATGACTGTGAGTGAGTAAACAAACACACACTTCCACTCACATGCAAGAGACCTTTAAGGAAGATTTTAGTGCTACTCAAAACTTGAGTTCCTCTTATACGGCACATTTTTATATAAACAAACCAAACACACATACACACACATATATATACGAGTAAACTGTATGTTTACTTTTCTATAAAAACACACACACAGTTTCTATATTCGTATAACTCATATTTGTAAACAATGGCACAAAAACAAAAAAAAAAAAAAAATAAAAGGTTCAGTGTGTTGCTTATTTTGGTAACAATTCAATTATGAAGTGCGAGTTATGCCATCATGCAACGACTGATACAGTCACATACGCAAACTGAACATTTTTGCACACATAGCCCAGTAGGTAATGTTGCTTATATGAACAACAAAAGGAACTTTGTTTCCATTAAATAAATTCTATGGACAAAATGTTTGATTTTAGCACAATGAACCTTTTGATGGATATACTGTCTAATAAATTAATCAGATATAGTTTTTAGCGATCATTTACTTATACGAGTATGTATTAAATTTCAAGGTTAATTATATTTGTCTTCACTACACATTCTTTGAGACAAAAACATTACAATATACAGTCATTTTGACATATGAAAAGCTGAGATGCAAAATCCGCCAAGTCCATATTTTGCGCTTTTGAGAAAAATGAAAAAACTGTATTCCACTGAAATTTACCTTTAGCAAAAAAGTAGATTGATCCATTGTAATAGTTGTCAAAAGTTATTAAAATCCTGATTTTTCATGACATTTTATGTGAACTTGGCGGGCTTTGAAATTGAAAACGTGGACTTGGCTGATTTTGAAAGTGAAACCTCGGGACTTTGCGGATTTTGAAAAATAATAATAGTAAAAGCTTTCGAAATCATTTTAAAGTGGTTTTATGATTTAAGTACTCTCATATCAATTAATAAGGATTGATTACTTTTAATTTGAATTACTTCTCACAACTTATTGGACACCCATAATTTTTTCACAAATGAATGTTTCACTTCAAATAACAAATAAAATTGGACTTGGCGTGTTTTGATTTTCAGAAATGTGGACTTGACGGGTTTTGATAAAAAGAATTTACTAGAAATTTTTGCAATCAAAAGTTTGTGAAAAGAGAAATTTTTTTACAATTTAGAGTAAGTAGGCTTGTAGACAAACATTTATTCTGTGCCATCCTACAATATCACACATTTTCATTTTTTTTTTTTGACTTGGTGGGTTTTGCATCTCAGCCCTTCATATATGGTTTGTTTTAGTGTTATTAACTTAAGCGCTACATTCATGTGTAAGCAAATATATTTATGTTTTCTTAATTTATATGATTATCAGACTAAAATCTTAAAATAAAATATGTCTTAAGGATAAATTTGGGTGTTCATGGCGAAGTGGAGCTGCGTTTTAAGAGGAAAAACTTTATAAATTTTTGCATAATTTTTATTCTTGGCTATTGCTCATTACCTGCCTTTTGTTACAAACAAAAAAACTTTCAGTGTTTTCTCTTGAAGGACCTTGTCAGATATAAAAAACTCTATAAAATTAGATATTTTTCTTGAAGGAGTACCCTTTGAGACGAGTTATCATCAATTGAGATATTTAAAGTTACGAAATGAAACATCACAAAGTTTTTCGATACAGAAAAATTATACAAAACTTCGTAAAAACTTTGGTGTAGTTTTCATATTATAAATGGCCCACGAATAAATAAACAGACGAACAATTTTTCAATATTTTTGCACAAAGTCACATATATCTTTTTTTAAAGATTTATGTGATAATATTTCTTATTGGGGCTTTTACATGTAAGCCTATACCACACATCTGCACTCGTATGGTAGAACAGCTTATGTCACAAATGAAGTAGTGTAACTTAAGCGATTCTTTCAAATTGGCGCATATGTAAATGTAGGTTTTTGGCGTAGTTCTCATCACATGTTTTTATCTCAGCTTTTCATCCTTGTCTCTTACTCTTCTCGCCGAGTCTGCTTGTGTAGTAGTAAATTAAATATTTGTTTCACTTTATAAAAACACATCATTGTACACGTTAAAATGTGAGCGTTTGTCTCTGTGCTCTGTGTGCCATGCTTGTCAGCTTGTTTATTTGCCTATTGTTCTCCGTACCATACGAAGAAATATATTTTTGTAAAATATTTTGTAGCTTTTTTTTTAATTTGAGAAATTACTTTTCAAAAGGTAAGCAATCCGTGATGAAAATAAAAAAGACAATGCTGTTTTTAATTTAATTATGAAGTAAAAATGCTCGGGCTAACTCCACTTCACTAGTGGTTTGCAGTTCCGTCAAACATCATTTTTACTTGCAGGCCCGTGCGCAGGAATCATCCATGGGGGGGGGGTTTTAATTCAAACATTTCTTATTAGATTATTTTCATAAAAAACGTCAAACTTCGGTTTACTTTTAATATAGACATTTAATTATAATTAAATACATAAATACAGGTGTTTATTATCTTTTCGGAAATTGGCCAAAAAAATTAAGAAAATTTGATTTGTTTTCTTATTTTTAATATTTTTTTTTAAAATTTTTTTTCGATTTTCCTTATTTCCATTAAAAAAATAAATGAGAAAAAAAAATAAAATTTAATTTTTGATCCAAAAATTTTCAAAGTATTTTATAAGCAAGTAATTACAATATTTTGCTTCACTAACTACACGGTTAGAAATTTTGGAATAAAATGACTACACCAGAATTGTATTAAAATTCAATACTGCCTAGATATTAAAATTCATTTTTAATACAAATTTGAATTTAAATTTAAAAACTCGTTTTTATTAAGATTTAAAAAAATTTTACGATACGCTGCTTTTGTGCTGCGTTCTTAAAACTTTATATGAGAACTTAAGTTTTTTACCTGTCATCGATCAGAATTGAACCTAGGTCGTCGTCCTGCGTCATGCCATTGTTCATATACGCTCATCTTTACCAACTGAGCTACTGTCATTTCCATGAACGACTAAATTTCAATTACTGACTTTTCCGTCAAAATTAAATATTGAACTTTCATTTTATGTTGTTGTCAATTGATAATTTAAATATACTTTTAGCCAAACGAAATACGATACTACGTTGGCTGATGTCGTTAAACTGCTCATGAAACCATTGTACTGAAAGGGAACCGGGTTCGAATCTCAGTGCATACGACATATTTTTTTTTATAATTTAATAAAGAAAGTATTAAAATATAATACAGTATGGTTTAAAAATCAAATGTATTACTTGCGATATTAAAATTTAATACAAAATGTCTTACAAAATTTTGTAATCTATTCAAAAGTATTAATTATAATCAAAATTGCATTAAAAATCTTTGTTATACTTCGCTTGTATTAAAATATATTCCAAGATTTCTAACCGTGTAGTCAGTGCATGATTAGCTTAAAAAAATTAAAAAAAAATTTAATTTTGATAACTTTTGGGCCAAACATACAAACATTTTTTTTTTTCATTTTTTTTTTTAATGGAAATTCATGTAGTGGCATTGACAATTTCAAATTTCAAAACAACAAAGGACTTGAGCTGTTACACAAGAAACATCAAAGCTCTACTCGCGGAGAGGCCACAGTTTTTCTCCTTATGTATAGGCTTAAAAAATAGCGGTCAATTCTTTTCGACACTTCCTTTTGTGTACATAAGGAAAATAAGGAAAAAATTAAATTTTCTTAATTTTTTTGGTCAAATTCCGAAAAATGAAAATTTTGCAGCTCTGGTAGTAACCCTAAGACTATTTTTTTTATTATTTTTTTAAATGAGGATATACTCGAATGTGAACGAATTTTCGAAAATCGAGGGTTTTGAAGTATTCTAGAACATGCCATTTGTCTAGTGTTAATGAAATGATTCGATATTCAGTTATCATTACGTAAGTAGCTAATTCTGCGAGGTACTTCAAAAAACTCGTCCAAAACTCTTTCCACTTTGATTTCGATATCGTGATGTATATTAAGCGAGGTTGAGCCGTTCAGCCGATCATTGGACATAGTTGATCTGAGGTATGTCTTTAGACGACGTAGCACTGAAAAGGAGCGTTCATTTGTTGCTGTTGTCACAGGCAAAGCTGTCAAAACACGAAGCATTTTTGATGTCTTGCCCCCCAAAGCGTTGACGCCAAAGTTTAACTTCATTTATGTCACGTTAACTATCATGCAAAATTGAATGATATGGTACAAATAGATTTGTGCATGAATTTTCATTGAAGCTTATTTTATTGATGCCGGAGCTATGCTTAAACGCGCATAGAAAAAAAGGTCGTGTTACTTAGCCTTAGCGACGCGCAGTGGTCCCATATCGTGTTTTTTGGTTCAAAAATAGCTAGAGTGCGCAAATCTTGAGAAAATAAAAAACTCGTGCTCTGATAATTTATTGGCATTTCAGTTCTTTCATTTAAAAAAAAAAAATTTGTTTTGTCTTTTTAATTTTTCATTCAAATGTCAATAAAAATCTATGTGCGAAAATTCCCAATGGGGGGGTTTGAACCCCCAAAACCCACCCCTTGCGCACGGGCCTGTTTACTTGGATTCTCTTTTATGATTTTGAAACCAGAAATCTCTCTAATCTTCTAATGAAAAAGATTCTAGTTTGCTTGAGGAGGAAATAAGGGCAGGAGTTATAAGGTCTATGCCAATATACCAATTACAATTGATGCATCAAAATCGAATACTGACCACCAAGTTCGTAAAAAAACGTCTGATTTATTGAATAAAATGGTTGAAAAAGGGACTCATCTTATTGTTGGTTTGTCTCAATTTGATTTTGTATTATTTATTATAAAAATACAAGCGCAAAATACTGAAGACACTTTGCAGATATTAAAATGGTGACAGACTTGATAGAAAGTTACTCTATTTTTTTTTTCTATTATTAAGTTTTTTAAGCTACAAAACAAATTGAAACAAGTTTTCTAAAATATTAAAAATTTTGAGAGATTTTGGCAATTGAAAACTGTTCCTATGTCATCTTCAACAAAACCTGACGAACTTGCTAAGAAAAATTTAAATTTCTACTTTTTTGAAATCAAGTCACTGCTGGTTTTTCTTTGGCAGAATTATGTGAAAATGTTTAATTTGTTTTTTACTAAAATAAATGCAAATACAAAACTAACAAGGTACGTTCAGTAACTTAATTAGTGTAATCAAAAGTATTGATTTGAATATGAAAAAGCAAGGCAATCTGGAAAAAAGGAATAAAACACAAACAAAGAAAATGTGTTGCCATATATTTTGATGTGTAATTAAAGGAAATATTTATATTTTATGGGGAAATCTGATTATGGTATTTATGTTGTTTGCTGTTGTAGATTTGTTAATGTTTTTTGCTGTTGTTGTGACTGATGTTGTTGATGACAATCAAATTATTGGTTTCATTTTGAAGGAAGAATTGGTTGGGTTAGGGAAAGCTGTTGAAATTCATAACATTTGTTTGTTTATTTTTTGTTGAAACCCTTATTAAAATCCACTTAGTACACATTTGTAAAGGAAATATAACATTAGTCCTTGTTAGTGTTGATTGTTGGTAATGACTGTCAAATTATTGTTGGTTAATTTTTAAGCCACAAGTTTTCAAGAATTTGAATGTATTACTCTTGCGCATAAATTTTGATTGGTTGGAATATTTGTTGAGTAAACAACAAGTTTATGATCGGGTTGAGACTAGAAGTATCACCAAATTGCTATGTTAGCTCAAAAAAAAAACCTTATCATAAATAACACAAACACTAAAATTATACAAAAGTAATATTAGAGATACCAAAATAATAGAGACCGTCAAATTATAGCTATTCAATTGGAGGCTGATGTTTCCACAGTGAGGCATCTCAGGCATCTCTGGTAAATTATTTTGTGCAGCAGATGTTCAACCTTTTACATTAATCGCATTTGTCACTACTAAAATTATACATTGGCACAGCAAGGTTCTGCCAACCATTCATATCATTTAACATTTCCAGATTAAAGTTTAATGCTATTACTTTTTTTTAATGTTTTACGCGCCGAATTCTATAATTCGAATATGTTTTGCAGGAAAAACTTAATGTCTATGGATTTTTTATGAGCCCCTTAACTTAAATTTTGAGTAAAGGATTAAGCAATATTTTTTATAACCTCTAAATAAATTAAGCCTAAATTAAAAAAATTCTTTAAAAAAATATTGCGATGGATTAAAATGTATATTTTATAAATAAAGTCTTAATGTATTTTAAAACAAGAGAGAAATTGTTTAAGAACCTTCATATAACTAGAGGTTTACATTAAAATTCGTGATATTAAGACAATTATTTATCGTCTTTTATTAAGGGCTATTTCAGAATTCTGTTAGAGGTGTATGAGTTGCATTGCGATGTATCCATCTCACGTAATTTGCTGGTAATGTTGCAAGAGAAGGGTCTGATTCGTGTTTATATTAAGTAAGCTGCAACCAGGAACAGAAGGCATGAGAGGATCATCATTTCTCATCGAATGCGTGACTTTTCACAAGTTTTTGCTCTCTTGTCAAAACCAGCAATCCCTATGTCTAGCGGTTGACCGAATTACTCCAAATGGTTGTGTGAATTTGGCTACACAAAGTACATTCAATGTGAAAGATTGAAAAATATACCGTGTAGTAAAATAAAACACGGTGCTTTGAAATTTCCCAAACATAAGATCGAACAAATCAAAAACAAAACTTATGAAAATCACACATGGTGAGCTTGGCTGATTATCCCTCCTCTTTTCTCTACTAACGTAATGAAAAATCTTTAAGTTTAAACATAATGCTGCGAGCTTACGCAGTAACCTGCTTTGTTTCTTCGGGTACTAAGGATCTCATAACAAACCCCAAAATTTTTATTTGACGAATTATTTCTAAATAAAAACGCTACAAGACTTTATGGTTTGCGCATAAAAATCGTTATTATCTGTACGAATAAGTGTTTCAAATGGAAATTTCATGTGTAAATATGACTTTAAAAAACATCCCAAATCATTTGCATTTTCAAGTAATTATGTAAACACAATATACTCAAGTGTTAATAAATGTCAACCATACAATCCCAAAAACAGAATACTTGCTCGAATTAACTCAAATTCACCCAATAAATTCAGTAAATATTTAATATTTTATTTAATAAAACAAATTCATACGATATTATAAAGAGAATACCAAAATTTTAATGTGGCAAAAGAATTATTAACAATACATTAAATTTCAGTAAAACATAAATTGACCAGCTATTGTTTGCACCAGCAAAAAATAAAATTTATTTCGCTTAATTTTATTTTATCGAAAATGAAATTAAATAGAAAAACTTTAATGGTGTTGCAAAAACAAATTATTATTAATAATAAAAATGATGTAACTGAATTTTATTAATAATTTTGTACAGCGTGCATTTTATAATTCATTTTTCATGTGTGTGTGTAATTTCTTTTTTTTTTTTTATAGAATACAGCCAAAGGTTGATTGGCATACGAGCGGTGCAGCAGCGACTGTAACAACACCATCATAACAACAACAACCGGAAAACTGCAAAATGTCATGCAAAATGTAGCAACTGAAGCAGGAAGCAGTTGATGTCTCATTCGTATACATAAATCATTTGGAAAATTGGCTGCAGCAGTAACAGCAGCAACAAAAACAATACATAAAAAAATCGTAAAATACATTAAAAATATATATATAAAAAAAAAAAAAAACAAAAATAAGGGACCAAATAAGCGGCTGGCTGGAGGTTCCTCTGAACAATTTTTCTTTTTAAATGTTAAAAAATCATTTTTACAATTGTAGCTGAACGCTATGCAAACAGACCGATAGACAGACGTGCAGCATGAGCGAAATAAAAGAAATAAAACAGACAATACAGCAATATCAATAATAAATGCGCTATGGCAACACTGGATGTTGCTGTTTCATTAAACTGCTGCATCGAGTTGTAGTGGCAACGAATTGAGCTGAATTCAAGTTGGAGCCAACCAACAAAAACACCTACAACAACAATAACAGCTGCAGTAATGTCAGTGACATCAGCAAAAACAACAAACACCTCGTGCGGCAGCAGCGCAACTGAAGTACAACAATAAAGGATTCAATTTCATTGCTACTGCTGCTGCAATCCACCTTCCACTTGTGCTTTGTTGTTGTTGCCAGGAAGAAACATAAAATATTTAATAAAATCGAATGCAAAGTGATGGTAAATTTCTCAATGTGGCAACAACAAAAACACCAACAATCGCAATAATTGTGCAATACAATACAATAAATGCTGTCTTACAACACTGGCCAAAGTTGTATGCAATGTGTGAAAGATACAGCACAAAAACAATGACAATGTAATCCATTGTAGTACTGTAAAATAAAACAGAACTTGAACTTTTTGTGAAAATATCAAATCGAAGAACCAAAAGAAAAATATTTTGTTTTTCATTAAAAGTTAAACCGCGAACATATCATATGACATAATCAAACGCTAAAAACCTACGACATATCATTTTTCAAAACTTCGACAACAAATCGAGTAATTAATTAAAATCCTTTTTTTTTGTTTTTGCAATCCAATTGTTCGGTTTTTTGTTAAGTTCCATATAGTTTTTCTTGTGCGTGCCATCAAAATGTTTATAATTACCGTCATTAAATTGCTGCTAATTGCGCTGAACATCTTCCCCAGCCGTTTTACCAATCGTAAAGTGATGTTCGTCATCTATTTGACGAATTTAGTGACGCATGGTAAGTAAAATTTTCTTTTTTTGTGGTTTTGTATTATTCATTTTTTTTACATCAAAAAATGGTGGTCACATTAGAGCACATTAGCACATTCGTAATTAGTAGCGCCTTTTTTTTCTATTTTAGTTTTGTGACAAAATTTTGTTGTCACACATGGCGTATGAGTGCTTAGCATTTTTAATTAATGTTACTCATACGCAGCGTTAAACATTGACGTAGAAAAACATTCATCGAACTTTGTTTCATTGACATTTTTTTTTTATAATAATTGAACAATCTTCCAGCAAAATATTGAACATAAGATTACCAGTGATGAGTTATATAACAGTTTCGTAATGTTTTGCCCACGCTATGCAAAACAAATTTTCATTAAATTTACTCAGAACTGTCATTGGGGTATTCAGTTTTCTTTGGTTGTGACGGTAGAATATAACAAGTAGAAATCAATGCAACTGCGATTGCGACTTTATTTTTATAATTTAGCATTCTGCATTTGAATGTGTAATCAAAACATAAGGTCTTTTAGTCAAAAATATTTTACTTACTCATGCTAGAAAATTAACACGCAATCGCTTAGGATATAAGATAGTGATTGTGTTATCTTTGGTAAGGCCAAAAAACTAAATATTAAAGTCTTGAATTTTAAATATGAAGATATTTTCCAGCTTCGTGGAAGAAGTGCGGTTAATCACAACAAATAAATTTGAAAATCCTCTTAGAAGGAAGATTGTTTCGTTACAATTTAAATTAAAAAATGCCTGATTCTGCTCATTGAACTGACATAAAAAATCGATCACGAATCATCATAAGAATTGTGCGCTTTGTAAATAATTTGTCAGTTAGACTGAATATTTGAAGCTGGATTCCCGGTGTTAATAAAATTGATATTGAATAAACTTCAAGTACAAAATTTCATATACAAAATTCCAACATTTTAAATTTCTATACGATTATTTGATGAAAATGTATCTCACGCACTATTCTTTTAATATTTTTGTTCCGTGATTTCTACATAAAAAGGACAATGTGTTTTTAGCTTTGTAATCAATGTTTATCAGCTATCAAAAAGTAAGAACTAGCTTACCAATATCTGCTTTTATATATATATTAATTAAATTTGCAGAGCGTTCAAAGCATCGCTTGAAAATCAATTTCATTCTAAATTCAAAATTGTTGCCCATTCACATGGATGAACAAATTAAGCAACTCGCTTTGAGCTTACAAGCAAAATTGTGCACAAAATGCAGACATTAAGTTAATTACATTTAAGCCGATTGCAAATAAAATAAAAGACCGCGAAAACAGAGAAACAAACAAAATAAAAACAGCGTCAAATGGAAAAATCAAAAATTCACAACAATTTACTGGCAATCATGAAACACTTAAGCCAAGACTTGCGTGCCAACTTTCAATTTCCGCCATTAACATGATTTTCACAATAAATTTTCTAACGTGTGGCTAAACAAACAAATAAACAAACGAAGGAAGAACGCAACACCGAAACAAGAGAAAAACAACACCAGGAAGAGCTAAGAAAACACCGAAGTGTGAGGAAACCAAAACCAACAAAAGAAAAAAACGTACGAAATTACAACCAAAAATCAACATTAATATTCACACGCCTGCTGTCGAGCTGCAGACCAAAATCAACCAACCAACCGCCCACTTCATTGATGCGCATAAATTGCGCCTTTTCAACACATTAAACAGCGGCAGCAACAAATACAACCACAACAACAGTAGGCAACAAGCCAGAAAAGAAAAAGAAAAAACAAAAATAAACGAAAATTTAAGTAAAGGCAGCCGAACCGGAAGTTGAGGGGCGTTGCACTACAACACGCCTACAAGTCATTGCATAAAAGCTAAAATTAAAGAGAAAATGTAGAATAAGTGAAAAGCTCAAAATTCACAGGAAATACATAAACATAACAACAACAAATGTTAACAAGCCTGTTGCGGTTGTTCTTAACGCTGAGTTGCTCCTCTTCCAGCAATAATGGCAAGGAGCCTTAAATGAATTACCACAACTACAATGGATTAACATGCCAACCTTTCACGGGTATTTCCCTTTTGCGCACCTTCAGCGTAGCTGAGTGAATGTTTTTTTTTTTCAAGGATACTACATTAATGTATTACTAACGCCAAAAATTATGCTTTAAATTATTAGTGAATGCCAAAAGCTAAAGCAAAGCGAATTGATCAGTTGCAGTAAAATTTTCATAGCCAAAAAGTCAGAGTCCTTATAACAAATCTATAAATCGTTAGCTTATAATAACATTTTTACTTTTGTGAATGAGAAATAGCAACAAAAGTGAAATCCCCCTAAGAAATTAAGCACATTATAACAATCAAATCAAATCAAATTAAATCGATGCTGCCTGGCGGCAACACCACAAGCATCATTACTTTCCACCACAACACCAATGCCGGTAGTTCTTTTTTCGTTCATTTGCCCAATACAAAAAAGGCCAACCAATTTTCTTCAACGTATCCTGCGTAAGCTGCTCTAAGCCATGCTGAGTCAGTTTAAGCCGTTTTGATCGAATTTTTGGCAGCTAATTGAAAACATTTACGATTTAATGGCAAAACTTAGGAGTGGCGTAGACTTTGCTTTGGTTTTGTTTTGATTTTAATTTTTATTACGTTCACTTTGTGTCGGGTTAAACGGCTTCGAACGAACTATGGCTGTAGGTGTGTAAGCAAAAAAGGGATATAGCGTGAAAATGTGTTTTTATTGTTGTTGCTAACTTTTATTTGACATTAAGTGCCACATCCGCTAGAGTAGCGTCAAGTTTTTTCGTCCTTTTCCTGTTGCTTTTATTTGTGTTTATTGTTTTTTCAAATGAGTTTTGTTCTAATTTCAGCTACTGATGTTTCTAAATACTCTTGTAACCTGAGTAATTGGTTATAGTATTCTGTTTCGGAAGAGCTTATGCAAATCATTTAGAGTTAATAATTCAGTGATGAACTTATAGTGCTAGAATTTAATAGTTGTTAGTTGTATCGACAGAGAAATAGTATTAAAAACGACGAATCCTTACATTTATATTTGTAATGATTTAACGCATGAAATTTCCATATATGATATATTAAGTTTTCATGCTGAAAGATATAAGATTATAAGATTATCACGTGACAATGGGGAGGATGGTGGGGGGAAAGGGTCGAAAATGCCGAATAATAGCAGAATCATGAAACTGTAAAAATGTTGGGAGAAGAGTCTATGTAGACTGATTGTTATACCACTCTTTGTGCAGAAAGAAACGACGAGACCCCTCCAATTTTTTAAAACTCTGCCTCAAAAGTAGACCCACAGAGTTACTAGCAAACTTTTTTATGCTGATTTATGTAACTAACGAAGAGTTCCTAGCTATATCAAATTCGGTACATGTTTTAAACTTTATTGGGGAAAACACATTGATATGAGGTTTCACAAACTCTGTGCACTCTCTTATTTCTGTCGTAAAATATGAGCGCAGTTTGTTCAGAAATGGTTCACTGGAGTTACACAGACTTATCACGTAAGATAAAGACCAAAAAGTGCCTAGTGTATTCGACAGCCCAGATAAGTACTGCATCAAAAAAAAAAAAAGAGAACAGCCTCTCTGAATATTACAGAAGTACAAGTATACGAGTAATATCCAAATCTGGGTGAAGAATTTTTCCAGTATGTCAGAATTTTTAAATATTTTGTCGTAAATTTTCCAGTGGATAACAAAAATGCAATAATCGTTTTGTACATACGGGCTGAAAATCTAAATATCTTATTATTTCTAAATAAATTTTATTGCCAGATTTGAATTCAGTACAAAACAACATTCAAAGATCTAGGTTCCAAAGAATCATTTGCCATGAGCACAAATAGAATTTTTCCCACTTAATTTTATATCACAAAATGATGAGGTGAGATTGTCGTCGGCCTCTGCGGTGATAATACGAATAACAAAAGGATAGCTGAATAAAATCATAGGTAATATTTTGTTTGTTCCTGCATTATCAACTATAACAGTAACTTAAGTTTGTTGCAAAATATGCGGACTAAATTTATTGATTTTTATAGGAAAATTACGCCCACTTTCATAACCTTAAAGAAGGATTTTACATTTTAAATGAGAAATTTGCGTAAATATCAACCAATAGTCTATTTTCAGTTGGTGAACTTAATGCCAGCTAAATAAGTCTTTTTTTTCAAGTAAAAATAGATGTTAGAAAAAATCGCATTGTGTCGGTTTATTTTTACCTGGCTATATTTATATTTTGCATACACAGCAGCATAACATTTTCTTAAGCTTCAACGCAAGCAACTTGAACTCAAATTAAGAAGATGCCATGACGTCAGTTTAACCCCAATAAGTTCAGTTGCGTACTTAAAGAGGCAAATGGTAAAGGCAGACAGTGTAGTCAACGAGTTTGCATAATTCAAGACGCTGATACTACAGGATAAATTTGTTTTGAAACAACTGTTATGGCGCTGCTTATCCAACGTTCTTTTGCTCTTTAAGTCGCAGTAAATTTCAGTAAAATAATCAATAATTCCTATTCAAAGCACAGCTAGCGCTTTTTTCCTATCAAATATCGCTTAAAAATAACTTTAAATTCCATTAGCATATAAAACATTGCATACTTCTAAGGGTTGAGTTTCATTTACAGTTGAATTCTGAAACGCTGTTTGTATGAGGCACGTTATTAAAAACACATGCCATACCTTAAAGACAGAACCAAAATAAAATTTTTCAAAAACACTTTTACTTAAAAAATTACTTTTCACTTTAAGCCCACAGCTGCTGCCACCAATCACCACAAGTTAAACGCCATCCCACTCACTTTATTTCAAATATAAATGGCAGATTTATGTCAATTTTTGAAAGCGAAGAAAATAATAATGAAATACCGAATTCGAGATGGCAACGAAAAGCTACAGCCTTTGTCTGGCTTTCAAGCAAAAAAAAAAAGTTCTGTGGGAAATGGTCATTTATTTGATAACTTTGGACGTTAGCAACAGCAACAACGCCCTATAATGACAGCAGCATAATTTTGAAATAAAATGAAATTTCATTCCTGTCTTTCATTTTGAATTTTATTTTTGTGCTCAATTCAATTTTCATTTCAGTTTTGCAAGATATTTATGGCAGAAAATGTTGCCAGGTGAAAAATAGTTTGCTGAAATACATTCGTACATTCATTTAATGACTATGACACATGTTACGTTATCAGGAGCAACTAAAGTCACGTGATGCTTAAAATGCTTAAGTTTAAATATGCTTGCAGACTAATTACAGTACGGGAGCACGTGACATGAACTCTCCCAAAACCTATTAATTCGACGAAGTGAATGTCGAAAACTGAGATAATCAAACGTGCTAAAATATTTGAATTAAATTTTGTTTTATAACTCGAAAAATTATAGTTTAGGAGCCGGTGATCTAAAGGATTCTATTGTTCGGCAGAGGTTGAAAATAATGATGTTCTAAGTAATATGAATAATGCAAACAATCTCTGTCAATGCGTTGTCTCTGCGTCAATAATTGGGAACTCTTTGAAATTGTAAAAAAAATGGTTACATAAACAATTTTATCGTGTCTGCCTTTTCTATTAAAAAAATGTGTCTTTACACAAAAAAGGATAAGTGGAAGAGGCAGACGGTTTTATTTCTACATTTAAGTACTTGTAATTAATTTTTTTTTCAAAAATTGTATGATACATGCAAACTTAAGTGATTTTATCGTCAGGCAGCTTGCAATTATTATCAAGATTATAATACGAAAAATGAGAGAAACAACTTCTGCCACTTAGTTGTTGCTGAATTTAAAAATTGCAATATAACAAATGTGTAAAAAATTGAGTACTTAATCAGTGTATTAGCTGACTGCTTCCTATACTTACAAGAAACATAAGAAAAGATGGCAAATGATTCCAGCGCTGCTTTTTCAAAGGCAGACGTTTTGAGCACTTAATTAGCATATTATTCAGCATAAGTCTATATAAAATTAATATCGTACAAGTTTTGATATCCAAAATTTACTATTACATTTTTTTGGTTATTTATATGACATTTTTTTTGTTTTTCTGGTTCTGTATATGTAGATTTCACTCCAAATCGGATACCATTTTACTTTAACACATCTGATTTTTTTGTAATTTTAATTAAGTACTGGTTGAGACTTGCACCAATAATTTTTCATTTGTTTTCTTCGCCGGAAATATTGCTAATTCTAATTTATTACACACTGGAAAATTCAAAATTGCGATATCGCGGAGAAAAAGAGATATCGATGTAGCCTGGAGTGTATTTTGAAGGGAAACGGTTATTTTTTTCAACTAAATAATTAAATATATTCGGCAAAATCTGGCGTCCGTAAAATTAAAACACAAATTTGCCCAAAATCGCAGACTTTGACATAAAACCACATATCTTTTGAAATAGCAGGGACCAACACGTCTGGCTGTATTTTTAGCTTCTGGGGGCAATAAAGACAAGTAAAGACAACAACGTTTGGGAAAAAAGCGACAAAATTATTTGATAGAGTTTCTTTTTACATATTAACAATTGCTGTTATTATAAATGCGGTAGTGCACACGTCTGACTTTTATATTTTGGTTTTCTATACTATGCCCTTAACACAAGTGGCAGACGTTATAGAATAATTAAATATAGTTTTTTTTTTCAACTTCAAAATTCATTTCAAAAAAGCGGCGCTATCTTCACTTAACTCTAAGTATTTATAATTCGCATAAGTGTGAACTATGTTTAATAAGCTACACAGTTCTATGGTTAAGATTTATCATTAATCTCAAAATTTTATAATTTATTGAACTTAGACGATTGTTTTTTTTAAAACATTTCAAATTTTATGATAACATTTTAAAGTTTCATTTTTGAGTTTTTTATTTTATGTGACTTCGTTCATTAGAGACCAATGACCCTTTTTTGCTGCCTTTGCAATTTTCACCATATCCTGCCGGACATTTGAATTTGTGCGCAATTTCCGATGACAACGTATTTGTGTGCGTGTGAGATATAAAAGCATGTACTTATGTATATTACGGAGTAGCATTTTAATGATTATTTTGGCATTATATGTGTAAACAAGCAAATATATAGCCGTACGTTTGTTTGTTGATCCTGGAGATTGGATATAAATGTGCAGCAGATAAAAACAAATGTCTTTCGGTTCCGTAATTCAAGCGAAAATTAAATGAAAATCAATTTAACAATTAAATTTATAATTTGTAGAGAGCCTGTGCGAATTGATTCAAATTTAATTCATAATATGCTTTTTGTTTTTGTTTTACAATTTGTAAAAATGTAGATTTTAACATCAGCCAGAAGCAAAAATGCTGCCTTTTGAATTGTTAAAGTGTTAATTGAGAACAAATAAATCCTGTAAAAACTGTGAAAAAATTTGAATAACAGAAACTAAAATAATAATAAAAACTGAAGGTTGAGCTTTTAAATGCTTTTTAAAATCTAACGATTAAGTTTTCGAAGAGCGCTAAGTCTTGGTGTTGATTGTGATGAAATAAAAGTCATTTGCTAAGTGCATCATAATATAAATATAAAACTATATCACTAAGCTTTAACAACCACACCTTTCACTTCAAAGCGAAAATAGGCCGTGGCTCCAGTTCATGCGCATATCAGGCACGGGATAACTGCTGAAGTTAATCTGCGAACAGAATATCACAGATCGACTTCAACTGCTACTAATTGTGGCTACAAATTTTATCTTAAACAAGAAAAATATTTTCATTGACAGTAAAACAATAATAAGTCAAAATTCATATCCAATATGAAGCTAAATATATTAAAAGCTTGAGTAGCAAAAAATACAATTTAATTAATTTAAGAAATTTCAAGAGATACCATTATATTTATCTAACACAAAATGCATTTTCACGCTTAATTCGAAAAATTTCAATTACATTCAGTTTGTAAACAGAATTCAGACATTTCTCATTATTCATCGCAATAATGAAATTGTAAGCAGTTTCATTAAAAAAACAAAATTGAACTACATCTTTCTGCCGCTCCCACTTTTTACATTCTACACAGAATGCTATCATTCAGCTCTTCGCTACTTATTACTCTTTTTTTAAACCCCTTACAAATGTTCCTTAATCCCGAATATTAGCAAAAATACAAGCAAAGAGCAACTGTATAAAAAATCCCAACAGAAACAACAACAGGACTCAACAGATACTTTAACGGATTTGCTGTGGTGCTACGCAGCTGGAACCAAATAGAATGAATTTATGCAGAAGAATTTGTCAGTGGATATCAACCAAATAAACACAGCAGCTAAGAGCTAAACAAATCCCACCAAAAATACACAAACATTTAAGTGAAAAGAAAGAAAAACCCACATCCTTAAAGAGTCCTTGTAAAATCGAAAAAAGGCAACTTTTTAAAATATCACTCTAAGGCAGCAGTGCTCGATTGATAACAAAAACAAAAAAAAAAAAAAAACTACTGCCACATCAACTACACAGCAACAACAACAACTGCCGTTAAGTGGTAAATTTAATGCGCCTCATGCTGTGCTACAAGTTTTCTCGATAAACATCTATAGGATGTTAGTAGCAGCAGCGGCGATACACAATGGAACAGCATTGGCGAAATGGAGCTTTTATTATATTTCTACGAAAGTAATAAATGAATTATTTGATCAGTACAAAAGCTACATAGTTGAAAACATAGTAAGGAAAAGGATCGCATTCAAGCTATTATACATGGATTAAAAAGCAAAAGAAATCATCTCTCCATCTCTGATGGACCCACCGTTATGTGAAAAATACATAATAGTACTGGTAAAAGACAGTATGCTCAGAGGATCAGATTTGGAGGTACAGGAAACATGCATAGTTGGAATGAATTCTACATTAATTGAAATTAACATAATTTATAGAAACTAAAACTAGGCAAAAGACATCAGGCCACAAGGTCAAATAAAATGCCACTGGCAAACTTCTACGGAAACACACAGAACTATGTCATAAACGAAAGACTTCTAAAACTAGATGTTGGCTTTTACCTACATAAATTCGGAAAAATATTAATGAAGGCATTATTAAAAGTATGAACCTGATTCAATACAGGTATGGCATAATTTCGGCGAGCCTAGAGAGCACATCAATTATTATATTGTCATGCAGAGTAAAATTTGAAGATCTCTTCCTATTTCCAACAGAACGATAATTTGCATTTTTATTTCAAACGAAAAATCTTGCTTTTTGCGGGAGTGGCAAACGTAACTTATTACCGAGCAGTTGGTGAACAAAATGCGAGTAATTGTCAACAAATGCCTAGGACCCATATTAAGACGCTGTTGACCAACCACGCAAATGAAGGTAAATTAGACAAACTCTTCGGAAATCGTACAACAAAGTTATTCATTGGGCAATGGTGAACTGGGTAAAATCTACAATGCAACAAACAGCGTGGACGACAAAAAGTTACATGGAAAAGAAAATTCGTAGAGAAAATAAAGATCGCAATTGATTAAGCCCTATGGCCCCATTGGAATTCGTGGACATAAAAATAAAACGAATGTTCCTAAATCAAAACGATAGAAAAATTCGAACCTTTTTCGAAGATATCACCATTTTCAATGACTTTGGTATTTTGAAATTGCCATTTCTATTTCGTTTTTATTGAGAACAAGGAAAGTGTAACCAATAATTTTGCAATGATTTTCCATAAATTTTGAATAAATTATTTTTTAATTCTTTAGGGTATTTAGAATCGCTATAATTAAATATGTATAAATTATATTGATTACTAGCATTACCCTGTGCGCATCGCCTCACCTTACCCGTGGTATAGATTCGATGTGCGGCCTGCGTGAAAATCCTATTTAAAAAATACTTTTGTATGAAGACCACACTTAGTATGCACCCAAAATAAAATTTTTACAACCTAGGCAGTGCCTTTTAATATAAAAACAACGTGATGTAAATTTCGTGAGAATCGATTCAGCGGTCTTCGAGAAAATGATATTTAAAAATATTTTTGTGTGTGGGCAACCCTAAATAAAAGTTTTGTAGCCTAAGCTATGCCTCTTAACATAAGAGCTACGTGGTGTAAATTCGGAGTAAATCGACTAACCTGTCTTCGTGAAAATGATATCTAACAATATTTTTGTATGAGGGTCACCCTAAGTATGCATCCTGAATAAATTTTTTTTAAGCTTATCTGTGCTTCTTAATATAAAAGTCATGTGGTGTAAATTCCAAGAGAATCGATTAAGCAGTCTTTGAGAAAACGATATTTAAAAATATTTTTGTGTTAGAGCCACCCTAAATAAAAGTTTTGTATTCTTAACAATGCCTCTCAACATAGGAGTTACGTGGTGTAAATTCGGTGTGTATCGACTAACCTGTCTTTGTGAAAATGATATTTGAAAATATTTTTTTATGAGAGACACCCTAATTTTGCACTTTAAATAAAATTGTTACAATCTAGTCTCTGCCTCTTAATATAAAATCCATTTGGTGTAAATTCCAAGAGAATCGATTTAGCAGTCTTTGAGAAAATGCTATTTTAAAAATATTTGTGTATGAGGGCCACCCTAAATATGCTTTTTAAATAAAAGTTTTATAGCCTATGACACCCGCCTGATCGATACTAACATACTGTAAAAATTTCATCAAAATCGGCTGGATAGTTTCCGCGTGCTACTGGACTACTAAGTGTGTTGGTCGAAAGTCCTGACCCAAAATCAAAGTACAAAAAAAACCTTTCCTTAAAAGCCGTAATTGCAGTAGTCAGCTGGCCCACTGTGCAATGAAAACAGTTCATGAATTCGCTTGAGGATTCACTTTTTGGGTTCACCCCAAGTAAGAAAACAGCAACAATGTAAGAAAGCAAAAACTTGTATCAAGATACACTCAACACTAACGCCTTGTCTAATCCTGATTTTTACTTCCGTTTCTTATCTGTTTTTGGTTGTTGTGGTTTTTTCCTGGCGCCTTGTTTTTTCAAAATGTTTTCGTGTCGAAGGCGAATTTCCAATTTTTCAACTTGCTCAACATGCTACTCACACAATCACTTGCACCACACAGCATGTGCTCCCTTTGGTATCTAGAGGATTCTTTTTTCTGGGCAGAGCTGCTGCTTCTTTTTTCCTTGAGCTGAGTTTTTCCTGTGATATTTATTACGACATGAAACGTTATAAATTCGCATGTTGAGTAGATTGAAGTATAAATATTTAATTGGTGATTTGCGGATACATAAGTGGATGTGTTTTTCGTTTCCGGGAGTAGGCGGATAGTGGCTGGAAAGAGCAATTGTGGGCTTCGTTTGAATTTTGTTTTTGTCAGACAGAGACTTTAGTTTATAAGGGTGTGCCAGTATTGATGACGTTACAAATTTCACACATGTGGTAGGCAAAATTTGTATTTTTAGCAACCGCATATGGAAAACAATACCAATTATGACAATATGCTGTTCATTGTATTGTAATTTTAATATGTTTACTTGTTTTAAAAAGTGAAAATAACTATTAAAGGCAACTTCTTTAGTAAGAGTTGTTGCATACTGAAATGTTTGTAACATTAGATCTCAAACAGAAAAATAAATATAAACACTGAAAATACATTTTGTGAAATACATTTACGTTTGGCAATACATTTATAGGCAGTGTTCTTTTAATTTTTATCTGGCTACTTCCTGTGAGTTAAACATTTACCTAACATGCAATTACACCTTACTTTGAAACCTAGAATGCAAAACTTTTTTGTGCATCTGAAATAGCGACGTCTTCTGAACATAAATGCAACTGCTAAATTCTTTTCTGTGTTTTTTACTTTTAACATTGCAATCAGTGTGAAGAAAAATCTGTGAAAATTCCATTGCTGCACCTCAGCAATGTCCATTAAGATAATAGCCTTGGTAGTAACTAACAACTACCAACTGCTTGCTGCAGTAAAAGTGTTACATCGCCGTACGGCTTGGAAGTTTGCCAAATTTATTTTTAGAATTCCTTACTTTACTTCTGTTTCTTTCCTTTCCATTTGTTTTGTGAACCAAAACGAATTGCCTACATTTTTTTGAACAACTTAGAAAATGTTGTTTAACAAATGGAACTTAAAAAAAACCAAGAAAAACCTGCAGCATTAAGTAGAATTTGTTAGAGGAATGACAGAGTGAATGAATGAAGCAACAAGCGCGATTTGTTGATTCTCATGTTCGAACAAGCAACATTAAAAATAGCAGTAAATTTGTGTTAAACATCAAAAAAAAAAAAAAAAAGACTTAACAAATTATAGGATGTTCTTAGATTCTTTTCAAGTCTTAGATATCAAAACGACACTGAGGCAATGAATGTCCAATGAGGCGCACAATAAATGCGGAAGCACAAACTCTGAAAATTGCAAAGTATAATTATATTCGCAACTTTGTGCACCGGTAACCCTTTCACTTTCGAATTTTTCCTGTAAAAACTATGAAATCGATTTTCGTCAACAAGGTATCATCAAATAGGAAATAAATGTGGTATTTGGAAAGTACCAAATTTTCAAGAGATTCATCTCATTTCCTATTAGGCCAGACCAAAGTTCAAAAATCTTAACTTTTCCTCCCCCTTCTCATTGCAATAATTTGGGGGTAGGTGGAGCTACACCTTCAACATTTTTGGAGAAGTCAAAAAAAAAATAGTTCACTTAGACCATCCACCCGTCCACCCAATCTAACGGGACCTATATGCCCCAATGATCGTCAACGGTAAAAATCAATGACTTACATATTTTAATTTTGCTGACGAATTGACACATTTGGGATTCAAATAAATTTGTTTACAATTTCGATTGTTGGTCAAGCACATGGTTTTTTTTTTGCCAGAAGCGCGAGTAGGATTTGTTTAACGGTCCTTTTGTTTGGAGCTAAATATACATCTCCAACGTCCCGCTTAACATTTGCAAATCAAAGATATTGTAGAAGAGAATATGGTAGAATATAGTCTTTGATTTGCGATCGTGTTTGTAGTAAGACTGAAAGACAAAATAAAATGTCAAAAACAACTTGATCATTGACCAACCTTTTTCTGATCTAAGAGATCCACTCCGCCCATTCTTTTGTTGTACTATTTGATTGCATCTGGAATCGATTTTTGCGGCTATGTTGATCGATTCAAGTAGAGGTACAAAACTAGACAAAATAATATGGAACGCTTATCCGTCTACTTCATCACAGCCATACCTTTAGCCAAAACGTAGTAGTCGATACGATCGCATGTCAACAGCTATTTTACCTTTGGAATTCGTTACACCAACGAAAATCCAAAAAAAAAGTGGTGATAAAAATATAAATATGATATTACTCGTATTAAGAGAGCACGCCAGTCGCTTTTGTGAGAATAAATAATCGATGTTTTATTAAAAAATGGAATTTTTAAAGATCTCACATATTCCGATAGTTTTGAAAATGAGTAATTTTATAGATTTCAATGCGCTCTTTTCGAATTTCAACTTTGCCACCTCGCATTATTTCCGCTCGCTCCACCATATTGGAAAAATGGCGCCTAAAAGCAGTTTTTTGACAATATCTCCTTTCTGACTCATTTTATGATGCCGCAAAATGTACTTCCGTCAAATACGATAATGCCATTGTATATTTATTTTTTTTTTAAAAAATAAAAAAAAAGATTGAAAAATTAGTGATAACAATTATATTACAGAAGCATATTTTACGCCAGAACTGTTGATTTTACGAAAAAAAGGTTATAAAATAAATTGTAGGAAATTTTCTCTAGTTTAATTTTGTATGTAAATGTTTTCATCGTAAAATGAGTCAGAAAGGAGATATTGTCAAAAAACTGCTTTTAGGCGCAATTTTTCTCAATGGTTTTTGGTTAAATTGGCAACAACGTCATTTATGTTGTCCTGATCTAAACGATATGTAGGCAGAAAAATATATGTGCAAAAGTTAAGAAAGTTAAAAGGTGCCAGATGTCAATGAATCCCATGCAAATTACCCATTTATTTAACTAATTCTGGCGCAACACTCATTTCATTTTTTTTCTCTTAGTTGCAGCACTTGCTATTTCACTGAAAACTCTTACTTCTTTAATCAAAAATCTCGGGAATTAATGGAAATAAAAATGGTTCAAGCTCAATTGAGAGGCGTTTTTTTTTTAAATTACTACTCCATTTCATTTTGTCTTAAATTTCAAAACGTTTTATTAAAATTCATTGTATTGAAAGATGCATCTCTGCAATTATTGCTTCACAAATATACGTTTTGGGTAAAAAAAAAAAAAAAAATACTAATGTCAAAAAAGTGAGATATTCGTATTTTAAAAATAACGTTCTCAATTCAACCTTTTTTTTATTATCTTAACTTAAATATCAGCAATGAAATCAATTCTACAAAAAAAAAACAAAAGGAACACCACGAATTTGTTAAATTAATTTTGTAAAAACTGTTGGCTTTTTGCTCTTAACAACTACCACTAAATCACAGTAGCACTAAATGACACTAACAACAACACACACAAAAAGCAACCAAAGAACAGTTGACCGACATTCATTTAATGTTACAGCACATTAGTGCAATGCTGCTTCTAGCCAAAGAAATGAGCAACATTAAGTAACCGAAAACACCGAAAACACCGAAAACACCAAAAGGAACAAAACAGAAGGAGAGAAAAAAAAAAAACACAACAGAAACAACCAGGAACAGCACATTAAACAAAGTTCATGTAAACGAAAAGTAGCAGCAACGACAGGATATGTACAAGGACATGCTTTGGCAATTTTTATCTGTATCTGATACGTGTTTTTTTTCCTCTTATTTTGTAATGGAAAATCGAGGTGTTGTTGGCAAAAGAAGGAGCTTGAGGATTGCTCCTACAATTTATGATGTACTTTGGCTGTTGCTACTGTAGTTGTTGTTGTTGTTTTACAGTTGAAAATAAATCGAGCCAATTTAGTTGATTGCGTTGTGCTGTGCCAAGGTTCTTGTTCTTGTTTTTTTTTCTTATTTTTGTATGAGTGTCACTTGGAAATGTTGAATTGATAACGTGATTTTAATTGAAAATCGAAAAAAGTTATATGACCTACATACTCTTAGAGTTGTGTGTCAATCTGACTACATTAAGTCTTAAAGTAAATGATATTGACCTAAAAACTTAGCAGTGAAGAAGATGGGTCAATAAGTGGGCCAATGCCTTAAGGTCATATGAATGACATAAGTTTCGCCAAATTATGCCATTTCGTAATTGAATCTCAGACAAACTATATATCCACTAATATCATATGGGTTTTTCCCACATATGCAGTGGTATTTTCAGCTGAATAATAAATAATTCAATACAACAAAATATTCAATTTCATCCAACAGCTGCTACAACTGCATGCATGCTTAACAAGTGTTTTACATGAAATCCGATAGCAAACGAACAAACACTTCCAGTCCAACCGAAAATGTTGGGCATAAAATCACAAAAAATACAAGAAAAATGTAAATAAAAAAGAAACAGCCACAACTGCCGGTTCAAGTCAAAACAACGACCATCTGGGGATCAATTATTCAAACGAGACAGCCGCATCGAGCGAACGACTGAATGAGCAAATGGTCGAAAAAGCAACAGCCAAATGTCTCAAAATACCCAATAGACAACTTGCGCTAAAAGTCAAGAGCCACTGACTTTGCCTTGATGGTTGGACAGGCGGACAGATGAACAACAAGCGTACAAACAAATCAACAAACTACCAGAGTGTCAGAACTCAAATATCATGAGTCGGAATATAAAAAGTATGGCAGACAAACGAACAGAATTTGACCATCAAATTGTTGCCACAAGACATTGTTGCACGATTTTTGTTAAATGAAAGTGGCATTTGGCGCCAATTCCCACTTAATGCTGCTTTTCAGCCACAAGTATGTTGATTTGCAGTGGAAAAATTATCTGCAAAATTAACAGATAAATATGTCAAGGCAAATGTATCGAAAAGTATTAAAAAGTCGACAAAATTCTTTGAAATTCTTTAATTACAGATTAAAGTCTCGCAAAGGGATGATGAGGGATCGATCAGTATTGAAAACATATCAGCTCAAAAAGCTAGAAAGCCTTTGACATGAAATTCTATTAAGATTATATAAGTCAAATAACCGGGCATTCAAGAATTTATGCTTTGAATTATGCCTGGGTAACACTATAGGCCAAACAGTTCAGTTTTGAGAATTACACCATATATGCTCTCAATTTATATTAATTCTTCATCATGCGGCTTTTGCTGATGACATCGGACGGATTTTAAAAAGGATCTGAATCTGGTCTGCTAAATGTCACCATATATTTATTGAGCCAGAAATATTCCTTTACAAGAGTAAAGTTTTCTGCGGGAAGCATCTTAGCTTGAAATTAGTATTCCAAAACACTTTTCCAACGACCTCTCTCGACCATCATCATCTTCAAATAATAAAATTAGCTAATGCCCAGATCCTTCAATACTTTTTATTACGCAGTAGTTTAAGTCTTACACTTTCCTTAGTAAGAGA
Organism: Tricholauxania praeusta; assembly: GCA_949775025.1. Lineage (NCBI taxonomy): Eukaryota > Metazoa > Arthropoda > Insecta > Diptera > Lauxaniidae > Tricholauxania > Tricholauxania praeusta. Next base: position 1,760,660 of record OX459028.1, on the reverse strand, counting down.
CTTTCTAATTGTTCTCAGTGTATACATATTTATTTAGTCAATATACATACGTATATTTATGTATAAAATATGAGTTGTTCAGTTTGTTTTTTATTATTATGGCTGTACAAATGATTTCATATTCAGCTGTCTGATATTGCGTCCACTCAAGTGCAAATAAATTTATATCTTTATTAAGGTAACAAGTATGCGCAATTTGTTGTAATATTTTGATATTTTCTGTAGAAGAAAACTCAATGTTTTGATTTTATAAGGACTATGGGACTTTGAAAGCATTTAGATAACATATATGCAATATTGGAGTACTCAGGTAAATAAAATATTTTTCTCATGTATACCATTTCAATTGGTAGTTTTTAAAATATCATAAGCATTTCAAATGAGCAATCCACGTTTGGAAGCTTATTGCGTATTGAACATTTTGCTCTAACTCCAAGTCTAAGTCTGAGAGTCCTTCAAAAATGTTTGATGAATTGCTGTTGTTACATCTTATGTATCTAAGATATGATAACATAATATAACAGCAATTTAAAGAATTGTCAAGCTCAAGAGCGTCCGTTATATTTACTTAAAGTTGTTGAGATATGTTGGATTACTTCCGCAAGCGTGGTGTCTCCCATATAAGAGAAATGTTAAGATGATATTTTAAATGCCGTATTTGTTATAAAGCTTAAAATTAAAGCTTAGACAAAGGAAGATGAAAATGCATCCTATAAATAAAAGAGTGCAATCACACCTGGGCAATTAAGATGAAACGAGGATACTGGCTTTCACTGAATCCAAATTGGCAATTCGGTTTTTGTTATCATAAGCTTTTACAGTACCTAACTCGTATCGTAAAAAAAATCGCTAAGTCTTTTGTTAAATGAAGTATGTAAGCAGTAATAATGAAATGTAATTTTTTTTATTGTAAAAATCATTTTTAAGAGCCATACTGAGGCAATTTATGCTAGTGAGCATTTACTTTCCTATCTTATTCACGCCAGCACTTGTAACATTTGTAAAACAAATAAACTGTCTCAGGACTACTAATTTTCGAGATGGTTTAAGTCATAGGTGGGCAAAATAAGAAAAATGAGACAATTTTAGCTCTTTACAACAAACTCTTCGTTTTTCTCAAGAAAAAGAAGCAGAACAACTGACACAAGCACTCTATCCAGCTACACACATTATTAATGTTGTAGTTTTTTTTTACACGCGCTATGCACGAGATTTTTATTATTTTTATTATTGCATCAGAAAAAAAACCGAAGATAGCCCCTCTCGTTTCATTTGATCAATGTACTTTTATTTTGACACTCATTTTGTTCTTCCTTGGTTCTTGGAAGACTTTTTTTTGCTATGGAGATCGATTTCATGGTGGGGTTTTTTCTGTCCTTTCAATTGTTGTTTTTGTTGTAAGTAGCTCCGGCTCCAAAATTTTGCCCACCTATCGCTTAAGTAAGATAAACTATATGTTTTTACAAGCAAGTGTTGTTGTAAGACCTGATTAAAAATTTTGTGTTCTGTGCTACCTTTATCTTTGCTGTCGTCCTTAGTGTAGTTTGTTTTCTTTGTCATCAATGTCTTGAGTAAAGAAGCCAATTACGTAAAGTTATGAAAATAATAAATTCAACCGACAGCCTGATACAAAAAATAGCGCCAGCAACAATGAAATTAATTTATAAAAAAGCAACAACAACATCATTGTATGCAAGTCACTTGCACTGACAGTCAGCTACATCGAAGCAGCTGTAGTTTAGAAAAAAAGTTGTTGCATACTTTCAAGCATAATTTCGAAATATATCAAATTTAATTATGCTGCATAGCTCGACTGCGTACGGCTGCATTCTACTACGCTGCATTTATCCTTCTATGACTTGCGTGCTTTGGGGAGTCAACTATCGCTATAAACTACAAAACCGAGATTTGACGCGGGCCAACAACAGCCAATACTCCAAGAAAAACAACAGAACTTTTTGTGTTGGCTGAAAATGTTAAACGCAACGCGGCATGTGGTCTAAAAGTACAAAAAAAACTTAAATGCGGAGTAAAATTGCTAAAAAGTCACTGAAACACAAATACACATTGGCACCATAAACGCAGTAGCACGCTCGTTTAATTAAGTTGTTGCTCACCAGGGGGCAGTGACAGCGAAAAAGTTTGATTGTGAGTGTTAAGGATGACTTAGATGAGGGGGGGGGGGGGGGGGGGGAAATGCAGTTGCAAAGCTGATGGGCGTAGAAAACTAAATGAATGGAAAGCAAATGCGAGGAATGATGTATTTATAGATAAATCACTGCTTCAAATTGAAAGTTTTGAATGTATTAAGAGGAGCAAACCGCGGTAAGTTGCATGTGAATGCTATTGCTAATTAATGAAATATTAAATTCGATGATTGGCTAGAATAAATACCTTTGATCAAATAAAAATGAGTGTTAAAAAAGCTTCAATAACTTTGATCATTTCATAAATGAAAACACAATACTTAGGTCAGTCATGGAATTTGGGATTTTTGAAAATGTACTGAATTTGGAACTCAAATGTATTCTTTATTGGGGTGTATCCAGGAAACTTAATTAAAAAAGGGTAGTTCTCCATTTTTGGCATTTTAAAAACATTCAATTCATTAATAATTAAAATTATTCTATAAAGTCCGAATAAACTGATAATCCTCCAAATGAACTAAAAATTGCTCCGTTGTATTTGTGTACTTTTTTATGTCGAAAATAAGTCTCCGAATGTACTAAAAATGAGTTTTTCATAACGCGTATGTACTTAAAAATGTACAAATTTACTGAAGATGCCATCACTGCAGTGGGTTCAGATTATTGCTGTTTATAAATCAGTTCTGAATCTTGAGATAAAGTGCTCAACTTATGGTTTTGTAAACGTACTTGCAACGTACTACGCATGGAGTTTTTTGTAGCCTTACCGCGGCTAAATTTTGAACTTTTTGTAGCCATACGACTGGGATCATAACTTTATTCATGACTTAGTCCAATGAGGACTGGCGCAGCTTAGGCCAAGCATGGGCAATAAGCTCTGGCTCAGAAGTGGCTATCACAGAGTTTGCTCATACATAAGTCATACGCCAGTGCTGCGTAGCGATTGCCACACTTTAAGTTACACTTTTATTATTACTAACTGAATCGATCCGGGAAAGCTGAAGTTCCTAAGGCATCAAACGGCTTTATTTTCCAAACTACACTTAAAACCTTAAGTAAACTATTCGTATTATTATTTTTCCTTCAGCATATTTTTTTCATCTAAGAGTACATATTTGAATTTAGATTTTCTCCATTGTCATAATAAGGTACACATCCATCCACAGCGGCTCGAGGCGACATGCAAAACATTGCAGCAATTTTTTTAATCTAAACTCAACAGGCCTATTAACTTCTATTTTTTACTTTATTTATGTTGTTCTTTTCACTTCATTTTCCACTCCGCTTTAATAACAACCACCCTGCAACATAACAATAGTGGCAACAGAAAAACACCTGAAGCGACATAACGTCATAACGTTGGGTTATCTGTTACTAACAAGAAGCATCCAACAGCAGCAAAACGTTGCATCCTTGCTTTCACACTCGCACAAAAAGTAGGATGATACGGCATACCTTAGAAAGAGATAGCAGCGTTCGGTGTTTGTAAAATCCTTTGCACTGAACATCTAAAGGGTTTTGAATAACTCTAAAGGTTAATATGCGCTCTAATTAAATTATAGCTGGAAATTCCATTACAGCATCCTGCGAATGAATGCATTCAAAATTATAGCGAAGGGTAAATGTACAGACTTTTGTTGTTGTTGTTGTAGTTGTTGCTGCTGTTATTAGTTGTTTATGCGCTGTTTTGAACACCTTAATCCAGTCTATTTGGAATTTTGTGAATTTTGTGAATTTTTTTTTTGCATAGTGTTGATAATGTTGTTATTTGTGGTATTGCGGAACTTAAAATTAAATTATTTTCGCGAATAATTTCTGTAGATGAGGTAACTGGATAATATTAACCATCTACGCAACACCTACATTCTCACTGCTTACTAGGTACAGCTATGTGGGTTCGCCCCTGCTTTTTTTTTTTGCTGGTTAGGAGTGGTGGATGGTTACCTAAGAATTTCTTTTAAATGTTCCATTTTTATTCTATAGTGCAGAATGGAGTCCATTTTAACATTTTAATGTATGTGCAAATAGTATTAATTTTATTGCTGCTATGATCGAAAATATGTAAAAAAATCCATTTTTTCCGTTTTTTTAACAAATTCTAACTTTGAAGCCTTCTATCTGGAATAAATTATATGGGTTACAAAAAGTTAGCCCACCTATCTTATAGAAAATTTTATTACAAAAATTTTAATTATACATACATATGTCAGTAGAAAAGTCATAACTACAGTATTTTATTAACACAATGCAAGCAATATTTTTTCCTATAAATGCACATTATTTTTCAAATTGATTAAAGCGGACCACATCAATGTTATCAGTTTGCTTGAAAATTACAGGTATTCTATGCTCAATTTTAAGAGACTCATATTATTTTATTTTGCTGAAGAGCCACATTTTTCAAAATGTCGTCATTTTAACTTTGTGTGGTAAAATTACAAAATTCTGAAAGGACTTTATTTTTAATTGTCGATATTTCTTCAATGCGTAATGGATTTTCATAATTTTTTTTTTAAATTTCTTTATTATTGTCTGGGTTTTATGAAAAGTGACGTTTAGTGCAAAATAAATTTTACAATTTTTGATTTGAAGAAAGTGTCTCAGTCCTACGGTATGAACAACATCTTCTACAAAATAATTAATTTTCAGGAAAAAATCTTCCTAATGAATAATACAACAATTTTTTGTAATAAATCACTGCAAATGATAATTTTTTTTTAATTGTTCAATATTAAGTAAAAATGTTGAATTAAATAAGAAAAATATAATTTTTGCAAAATCTTTTTGATTGTGTGAAAAGCTGTCAACCCTCAAATTTTAAAATCTTATTACTCAACAACGGCTCCTAGAAAATTCGCAAGCTTTGGTGTGAGCACTTTTTTGGGCATTTTTAGAATTAAATTATTTATTTTTTGGACTGCCTAATTTTTTTATTTCAAGCGGTATGTTTCTTTTTTGAACGCAAGCTGTTTTTTTTTTTAAAATAATAATATTCCGATTTAGATGCTTCCCCCTCTCATTTTTAATGCAAAATCAGTTCTAAGTGAGGACTCAAATAATATTCACAAGTCATGAACCACTTAACAAAAACGTTTAAGAGTTCGATAGTTAGCAGATTGTAAAGCAATTATGATAACTTCATCTTATTTAACTTAACTTATCAAATCAAATATTAAAATCATTAATAGATTGCACTGGCTTCAAAGATCAAAATGTATCAAATGATGTCGCTCCCGAAGCAATTTGCTGTTTTGTAAGGGCAGAAGCCGTAAAGAAAGAAGTTCACTGTTTGTCCGGAAAAAAAGTCTTTTAAAAAGTAAAATGTGACATTTATGTGCTTTAAACTGCGCTCAAACATCACTCATCTATTCAAACTTCTTTTGTACTTTAAAACTTCAGATAAACCTTATTTGCTGGAATTACAATTGTCTTTCATATTCATACCACTTGTGTGTTAATAATGTTCCAATTTGGTTACCATGAAATATGTTGTTGAGCTCATTCTGGGTCTGAAAAATTAATAAACGTACTGTGCCTATTTTGAGAGTATGTAAGTTGGCATTATTTGTAAAACATAATTGAATAAATTTTGTTCCAACATAATGAAAAAAAAGGAAAAATATTTTAAAACTTAAGTTGCAGTTTTGTTTAAAACTTCACTCTATTTACTGTCCTGATGGTAGGAGTGTGACGGAACACGCTCACAATTGCTTAAAATAATTTTCCATTATTAAATTGAAATTTTTGATAACTTCGTTTTTTTAAAAATTCTCATTAAAAATTTGTATTATTTTTCCACATTACTTGTAGTTATGATGGATGAACCGCGCTTTGCCCAGCCCATACCGAATGTAACCGTTGCAGTGGGACGCGATGCCAATTTGCCTTGTGTGGTGGAGCATCTGGGCAGCTATAAGGTAAACAAATTACAAATGATATATGCATTACAACAACAACAGCAAATATCTACACACACACACACACACACACACTCGCACACAGAGTACGCGTATTTTAATTCATAGTCAACAAAAATTGAAATTTATTTTCAATTCATTGTATTTATTTTGACTGTAGGCTCGAGTTAATGAGATTTAGCGCTAAAATGCAAAATATACCAGGTTGGAATTTGTATTTTATTTTCATACGGTCGTTACTCATTGCACTCGTTATTTATTTACGGCTTACGTGACAAAGATAAACAAGTTGATTTTCCAGCCGATTCAATTTTCCGTTTGCCAATTAATATCGATTTCATTTTGGAAATAATGCGAAATGTTGCAAACTCAATTTGTGTTATTTGAAAAGTATACGCGAAAATGTGAAATGAAATTTAAATGAAATGGCTAGAAATGTAAAAAGGTATATATTTTGAAAATCGTTTACGATCAACTTTTATTCCTCAGATGTTACCAAAAAATAATGTATGCTGTAAAAAAAACCTACCTATTGGAATTCGTATAAAAATAGAAACTATTCGCACTCGTTGTACAGTCACGCCAATTTTTGCGGTGCTTAGTACAGGCAATATAAGAACATACATCTTTGTACTAGATTTTAGAAGCATTGATGCTATAAATATCAAAATATAGCATCTTAAACTTTTTTTTTTTGGATGGCAGGTGCCACGTCCATCTAAATTTTCAAGAAAAAAAAAATGTGAAACATTCAATAAGAACACCACGATTTCTCTTCTGCGATCTTCTAGAAGTTCGTTGGTATAAGAACAAAATTTTTTGAATCAACGGAAACTTAATAAAATGCGCTATAAAGAGTTTTTTGAGAGACCTTTTGCCAAATTTTTGTTGGGACTATAAAATTTCGTGACATACCTTAAAAATAAACTACTCAAATGAATGTATTCAACATCCTGTGTGAACATTTAAGAATTGTAAAGTGAGTAATAAGTACTGTGCTCGTTTGCTGTCCGTCGATTTAAAATGGAATAGCAGTTCCTTGGAAAAAATTCGGAAACAAATTGTCGCAGCTTTGTATGATTTTTTAATGCAATTTAGAAAAAGAACAAACTTTAAGGAGATGGTATTGTGTAGATATACTGACTGCATCGTCTTCATAAGAAATAAGTAGATGGAATAACGACTAGATTTGGAAAAAAGTGTTATTTCTTTATAAAAATTTCCTCATTCGTAATTACGAAATTGATAAAAGTGCACTATGAATTTATTCCCTCATTCAGTATTTGTTTGAATTTAGCTCCTGCAACAATTTTTCGCATTCGGAGCATAAAATTTCAGCGCAGCGAACTTCGAAAATTCAGCTTAAAAAAAAACAGATATGATTTAATTCCGAGTTTACTGACTTATCCAAACAACACTTGAGAGCTAATTTTCAAGTCAGGATATTTTCTTGCAGTACAGCTCTCTATGTGCAACCAACATAATTTTGCCGCTTGAATCAGTCTCTCGTAATCCTTGGCTTAAAATACAAAGTAAATTCTTAATCAAGATGCAACACCATTACATCAATTTATGCAGTATGAAGCAATTTGAGTAAAATTTTTAATCAAAATGTGTGTATTATTGTACCAAATGTGAGGAATGTTCTCTTCAAAGCAATATCGATTTTAAATTCGCAGCAGTTTTTTTATTATTAACTGAAAATGGTGCTCATAAATACCCATAACGTCACACTACAAACAAAGTTCAGACAACACTTAAGTTCACATCAGTAACATTCGTACTCACACTCACACTCACACGACTGACCAAACAAACACTTAAGTGTCATGAGCATTTTTCATTGCAATTTAAGTTGAATGCTCAAACTTCTCTTCGCAATTTTTTCCATTTCAAAGCGGAAAAGTCATTTCTTTACATGTGTGCGTGTGTCTACGAAAAATGTTAGCACACAGACAAATAATAAATGAACGCAATGCCATGACATCCAGAAATTTGACAGTTATTTTATTTTTCTCCTCACCACTTCACTTCTCATTGCCACTGTTACTTTTGCGTTGTATTTTGTTCGACTCTTTTTGTTTAAAAACTTTTGCAATTTATTGTTGCACTGACAATGAAATGTAATCATGTGAGTAGTGCGAATGATTTCAATTATATGTACATACGTACATAAGTATGGGAGTGTCACGAAAATGTGTAAATTAATAATAATGGAGTTAAGTTACTACAGCTATAAGCATTCTTAGCTATTTAGCTTGAAACCTTAAATCAAACACAAATCTCATTCAAAATTAAAGGAAATTCGTTTTCTATGGTGTTTTTGTTTTTAATAGTTTTTTAAGCTTTTTCAAACTTGGTCCAGATACTCACTTAGACTATTAATACATATGTGCAAATCCGCCAAATTTGGCCTTTTAGCTGGCCTCGTTTTTTTTTTTTGTTTTGTTTGGAGTACATCGTTCAGCCATAGTTTTTCTTGAAGCTAAGGCTATCTTGAACTGATAATAAAGGTTGTTCAATTGAAATTCAGACAGCTATTTTTTTATTTAACTTTGTATGTAACTTTTCATGTTTTTTTTTAACTTAAATGCAATTTTAACTATGTCTCCCTTTCAATTTTAATTGTTTCTCCTTGAATATAAATTCAAAATAGTCTTAACTTCAAGAAAAACCATAATTGGAGAGTGTGCTCCAAAAAAAAAATCGAAATTGTCATCTTACCTCGACCATGGCTTCGAATTTTTTTTTTTTTTTTTTTTGGAGCAGACTCTTCAAACATGGTTTTTCTCGAAGTTTAGACTATCTTTAATTAATATTCAAGGAGGAACAATTAAAATTCTAAGGGAGACATAGTTAAAATTGGATTTTAGTTAAACATGAAATGTTACATATAAAGTTAAATAAAAAAAATAACTATCTGAATTTCAATTGAACAACCTTTATTACGAGTTCAAGATAGCCTTAGCTTCAAGAAAAACTATGGCTGAACGATGTACTCAAAAAAAAAAAAAAAAAAAACCATAGATAACGATAGAAAACGATGCATAGATTAACGCATATTTTGAACTCGTTATTTTCAAATCTAGCTTTTTGTCAAGCTACAAAGATCATAAAGCTTAAATGATGTCCTAACATCTCTAATTTAAATAAAATGAATTTATGTGGTACTTAGCTACTTGAAAACAATTTTGTGGTTGGCTAAGAATGGAACCAAAGTTACTTCATACTATTGGCGGAGTTCCATAAAGTTATTATGAGGTATATTTGTTTATGACTAGAAATGTGATTCTGATCAAATTAGTATTTCTTGTCAAATTGGTACAAAATATTTCGAAGTGAATGATAGAAATCTGTCACAGAAATAGCATAAAAAGCTTGAAAAAATCCTGCTCATTATCTGTAGCTAAAGTTTAGTCAAGTCTCGACCGCTACACTTAGTGATACAACTTATGTGCTGAAAGAATTTCGTCAGGAAAAATTTTCTGTCGAGTTTTTAGACAGGTAAGGGGATCTCCATAAATTACGTGAGGTGTTTTTTTGAAAATTCGGAATCCCCCCTCCCCTTCCCCGTTTTTGAAGCACCGGAAATTTTGATTCATGAACTAATCAGTGTAGTAAGGTTACAATTAACATAAAAGCATATATATATAAGTATATATAATATAATATAATATTATTGTCGATATGGATGAGGTATATGAATAGGCCATATGATTTTGAAAAGTGGTGAAGAAAACTTGCGAATCAGCGCTTTAGTGGAAGCATCAGTCTGATGATTAGATTTAGATGAACTTATAGATTTCTTAGCACTCTAAACAAAACTTTGCTTTCATCCTTTAAAGACTTCTAAAAGTGTTAATGAAATTATTTAAAATATTGATAAAAAGTTCGCCAAAGAGCAAGTGACAAATGAAAAATTGTCGTTATTTTTGGTAGAGTTTGAGATGCTCATACGATGACTGTCGTTGACCGTATGACTTTTTTTTCGCATAAGATGAACTTTTCCTTACTTACTTTCATAAATTTAAATTTAGGAAAAATTTTTTGAATACGCAGTTTTCATAATAAGATGAAAGGACGAAAACAAATTGTGACTCATAATTCATACATTCCAAGATTTGCTTGTGTTTCATTTCCATAATGTCAAAAGATATTTGCGGTGTACATGCCGTCGTAGTTACACTAAGATACAATTATCTTCATTTCGGAAGAAACCTTTATTCAAATCAAATTTTTAATTTTTTTTTTTTTTTATTATTACTTCATAGATACAAAAAATCATTTTAAGCTTGCAATGGATGTTGGAATTTCCATTTTAAGCCTGATGACATCGAAATTCTTTCTTCGTATTGCCTTTTGCTATTAACTTTCTACTTTCATTTCACAATCATAGCTAACTGTTGAAAACGTCCTTACAATATTCCACATTTTTGGTTTCTCTTATTTGCTTTGCAGGTCGCTTGGATACACATTGACAGACAAATGATACTGACAATACATAGACATGTCATCTCGAGGATACCACGCTACAGCATCACCTACGACAATGCAAACACATGGTTGCTGCATGTGAATCAGGCGCATCAGGACGATCGAGGTTATTACATGTGTCAGGTGAACACGAATCCAATGATTAGTCAGGTCGGATACCTGCAGGTGGTTGGTAAGTTCCTTTATAACTTTTATTCTGTTTGTGGATGTGATAGATTTTTAATTAAATTCAAAATTTTTATCAAATTAGTACCGCCGAATATACTGGATATTGAGAGCACGCCTTCATCGGTGGCAGTGCGCGAAAATCAAAATATCAACATGACCTGTCGTGCTGATGGCTTTCCAACTCCAAAAATTATTTGGCGACGTGAGGATGGTGAAGAAATTGCGGTTGAAAAGAAGAAGAAAGGTAAAGGTAGGCAAAAATTGTATTAAATTCTTTTTTCAAGTTTCCATGTATTGCTTTTTATATGTCGCGCTACACAATTCATATATTCCGGTACTGTCAGGCAATAATTCAATTATAGAATTCAGTGAATTATTTATTTATTTATTTGTCAAGTTTATTGGGCATACTATACATATATCGGCAGTAACTTACTTCTCATCTTGATTATACAAACGTGACTACTTATCAATGCTTCTCCTTCTGTTTTTTTCTTTTCTCAATCGCAACCTGCGATATTTAACGATGGATGGCACTTCGTTAAAAATAAAATTAATTAATAAAACACGTCAATAAAAATCATCAAATCCAAACCCCATACAAAACATAACGCAAACCGGCGTCCAATAAAACGCACACCTCACAATGAACACATCAACCCTGCGCATGAAACGAACGTGCTGCTGCTGCTACTACTTCGAATGAACGCAAACAACATATCAAATGTCACATCGTGGCACATCACATCACTGCATGACATGATGCATCTTCTAATCCTTTCATCTCACTGTGTGACATTCGTCGTCGACGTTCCTCATCACGTCGCATTGCCTGCCTCATGTTGCTGTGATTTATATGGAATTGCGCTTAACTATGACAATCCCGACTGTTTTACTCACTTCGCCCGATTTGGAAAACATCATGCAGTGCTCGTCTATGATGGCGAGGTGCTGCCGTTGACCAAAGTCAGCCGTAACGAAATGGGCGCGTATCTTTGCATAGCAACGAATGGTGTTCCGCCGTCGGTGTCGAAACGGATTATATTGGATGTGGAATGTAAGTATTCGATTTTTTGGAACTGTTGAACACTTCTACTGCTTCAATATCTTCAACAATTGAGGAAAAGTATCTCACTTATTTTCGTCTCTTTGAAGGACAGGAAAAATAATAGCTTAGAACTAAGTTACCATTTAAGTTTGGAATGAATAATATCCCAATGTTCACAAATAGAACAAAAATTCGATAGCTCAAAGAACAAAATTTTCCAAATGTAACTTAGCAGCTAAGTTGGAAACTGTCAATTTTTGTATTTTTCGGATGTACAAGGACTGACACTCTAGATTGTGTAGGGAACTTTAACTCCAAAAAAATTTCTTAAAATAATCTCAAAAATTAAATTCGTTAGTTTGCTATCACATTACTGAGTATCATAAAATATATTGCAAGAAAAAGTTATGACTCGTAGTCAGGCCTAACAGTAATAAAAATATAAATAACAAGAGACTGACATTTTAAGCAGGGACGATTCTTAGTATAATCTAAGTTAAATTGGTTTTGTTTGTTCTTGGGACGTACTTACTATTTTTGATTTTTATTACTTTTATCTATGAAATATGTCTGATAATACATAGTCTAAGCACATAAAGTCATATAGTCATAAAATTAAACCTACAACACCTGAACTTTTGTTTGAAATAGATTAGTCCTCGATTTCCATGTTATAACTATACTCATACCTAACCCATGAGAAGACACGCGCGGAAGCAATCCTCACGCTGTCTTAAATTATCATTTTTTTTGCAAAGGGCAACATTATATAAAAACTTTTCATTAAAATAAATAAAGAACCTAATTTTAGACAAAGAAAGAGAAAATTCAGTCTAATAAAGAAATAAAAAATCTAACTGACTAAGAAAAAAAGCTATAAAATAGCAAATACTGATTCATTTACTCATCATGATATAATCACATAGCTCATGAGCATATGTACAATTCCATCAGATTTGGCCTTTTAGCTGGCATCGTTTTTTTTTTTTTTTTTGGAGTACAACTTTCAGCCATAGTTTTTCTTGAAGCTAAGGCTGTCTTGAATTAATATTCAAGGTTGTTCAATTAAAATTCAGATAGCTATTTTTTTAACTTTATATGTAACTTTCCATGTTTTTTTTAACTTAAATGCAATTTTAACTATGTCTCCCTTTGAATTTTAATTGTTCCTCCTTGAATATAAATTCAAAATAGTCTTAACTTCAAGAAAAACCATGTTTGAAGAGTGTGCTCCAAAAAAAAAAAAAAATCGAAGCCATGGTCGAGCTATGATGACAATTTCGAATGAGCAAAATTTCGCACAGACACTTCACTACGCAGACACAGCGGTAATGAGTGGTGCGTAAGATCGAGGAGAGAGGAAGTTAAAACTTCGGACGGTACTGACATAGTACTACTGAGCAGTTTGCAACACCGAAAATAATCCTTAAAATTTTTGATCGAAATGCTCAAAGCGCGCCTATTCGCTGATTAAAGAGACGGCAGATGTCACAACTATTCACTTTCTAATGTATAAATATAAAAGTAGGTATAGAAACGCTTCTTGTCATCTGCTCAGATCATTGTCTAACCGGATACAACTTAACGCACAACTTCATTCCCGAAATGGAGCAATTGAGAATTATCTCTCAGACAGCAGATCAATATTCTTGCACTTATATAGCTCATACAAGATTATCTCAGGCCCTCACTTTCTTACTGAATGTACATAGTCTTCTAATGAAATTCTCATATAGTACAAAAAGTTCTAAAGCACATATTTTTCACTTGAAAAAACTGTCTTTAATGTAGATAGCCCAAAAGACTTATAATAATCCTCCTAAGTTAAATCAGTTGAACAAATAACAAAAAAAAAAACATTTGTCTCGTTATTAACCTACAATGTCTTTTTTCGTACTACCAAATTTTCTTAAGACATAAACCTTAAAGATAGTTTTGACTGGAATAGACTTATTTTTTACAGAATTCTTTCTTGGAATTTTTCTTTTCTATACATAATTTATAGAGGTATTTACTACACTTTATTTAAATCGAAACCAACAACTGCTTAGATTTTAAATGTGCATTTTTTCTACATTTGGGTACGTAAAGACTGAAAGCACACGTCGCGCCTAAGTCGTTACAGACCAAAAACCGATAATTCAAAACACGTACGAAATATAAACTACCTCATGTGTATGAAAATGAGCTTGAGTTTACTAGAGTGATGCAAAAACGAAAACATGTAATTCCCAGAATTCAATATAATACCGAAATCAAATAAAGGTTGCACTTACAGATTTCTAAATAGGTCGCTTAAATCTTTCAAAATGTGATTTTTTGCTGCTCTAAGAAAGTTTGAAGTTATCTCACTATAATAGGAACCTGTCAAGCTTATGTGTTGGAGATGTGATGTTTTCGATCATTCTAACATACTCTTATATAAAATCTATATTTTGCACAAAATTAAGTGTTTTTCATTTCACTAGAAAATATTTCAAAAAGGGATGAATTCAAATGAAAAGGTTTAGCTTTGAAGGAATTATTACTTCCCACTGATATCATTAGCGGATTAAGCTAATCGATTTTTAGTATGTGTGAGGTAGCATCAATTTTTTTTTAAACAGCGTTTCTTACGCATTTTGAGCGACTGGATTGATTTCTAATTATCAACAAAATTCTATAAGAAAATTTTATTTTTTTTTGTATCACCCTAATGTTTCTAGTTTTTGCATAAATATATTTTTCATTCTTAGCTGACTGAATACAATATTTAAAGAAAACAGAATATATCGAAATTGAATTTTATTTTTAAAAAGTTTTTGTAGTTTTCTTAAAACTTCTACATCATTTCTTGCATATTGGGGCTCTTGTATTTCGAAAAGTCATTGTAATTTAATTTTGTAACAGCAGCCACGCCACGCACGTCTACTGTTGCAAATTTCCTACTACATTTTTTTGCTACTTTCTCTATGTGCTACATCATTTGACTTTATTAGGTTTTCCAGCACCCTATTGTTGCTCCTTTTTACCCCACTCACGCTCTCTTAAACATTTTTCTTGCAGTTTCACCCATGATTTGGGTACCAAATCAACTTGTTGGCGCACCAGCTGGTACAGATGTAACCATCGATTGCCATACGGAGGCGCATCCAAAGTGAGTTTGTCCTTTTTTCATGCTTTATTTCAGCAAAATTTAATTCAACTCAAAGGATGTACGGAGCTGAAAGTAAGAGACGAGTACATCCGTAAACTTTGTTATGTCTTGCAATTTTCGTATGCAATTTTGTTTAAGAAATTGCATGAAATTTTCGTTTTATTTTTACTAATGAAATTGTTGAATTTTTTCCCGTTGCAGAGCCATAATTTATTGGGTTTATAACGCAGTTATGGTGCTGCCAAGCAAAAAATATAAAACAGACTATACGGAAAACTCCTACAGGTAAGTTCCTTATTTTATGGTATCACTTTTAACATCCTTTGACTTTGGGCAAGTTAACAATGGTATGATTCCAGGACTAGTCTTTTTAGGAGTACTTTGCTTCTTTGAAAAAAACTTGTTGTCTTGGTGACTTCTCGCATATTTAATGGTGATACTAAGAAATGCACTCATTAAATCAATTTATCTCAATTTTGTAAAATTCGGCATAAGAATTATAAAAAAATATTACAATAAACTTAAAGCAAGAGGTTATTTAAGGCCTTTATACCTTTACGGATCTTTAGATCCTATATAATAAAGTATGAAAGTTCGACAAAATTTGAAAATCTGACATCGATAAATTTGACATAAGCCTTCTGGTACTTTTTTAGACTAAATATTATTGTATCAATTGGTTTGCAGATCCAAAAATATAAGCTTTTTGTATGTAGTAGTGCCATACTAAGCGAAAAGGGCATATATCAATAAAAAAATATCCGAAATTCTTATGGCATCGAAAGGCTTAAGAAATTACGCGTCTAATGAAATACTCCAAATTCAGGTATCTTAGCTCAATCTTCTATAAAATCTACTAAGAAAATTTCCTCTATCTCAATTTCATAGGTACTTCAACAAATTGACAATAAACAAGACATCAATTATCTCTAAGCGGATTTTTTTGAGATACGCATTTTTCGCTTAGTACGGCAGTGTAGGTGCCACACATTCTTGGCCAAACCCGCACAGTTTTTGGTAGAACGAATATCTTACAATTCTGTTTTATTTTATTGAGTTTTAATAATAATGAAAGCTTCCTAGATATCAGTAGTTTGGTTTTCTGCTTTTCTGTCACAAAATACTCAACTTTTAATAAAATACATATATATACCGAATTCTCTAATTATTTTCAAAAAATTTCCAATAGTCGTTCGTCATACTTCCTTGATTTCAACATTGATTTTGAAATTTTAGCGAAGGCTGGCAAACTCAGTATTAAAAGTTAACCCAAATTTTTGTGAATGTTTTACGTAACGAATATGTTCCGAATATAACTACAACTTGTCGTTATGCTCCTAAGGAATTAATACATTCTTTTTTGAATTCTTTGAAATGTTGTTTTATTTTCTGGATTGCAAAATTTAGTTTTTTCTTATCGGATGGTTTGTAGGAGTAATTGCCTAGGTGGCGACACTTAAACATTCGTAACTTTTTTTTTTTGTGAAACGTACTAAAATTTGTTTTTAGGAATAAGTTGTGCAGAGTTTACAGAACAATTCTGTGGAAAAATTTTGTTTCTGTACATATGAGAAAATGGTTAAAATTTAGTTTGCTTATTAAAAAGTTAATTTTTTATAAGTAATAATAATTTTTATAAAAACTTTATTTCATATAAACTGTGAAACTGTCCTATCACGGAAATTTCATCATATTTTTCCCAATATTTACTGAGAAATCGCAATTTAAAAAAACACGCACATAGCAATTCACATACCTTTTTAAGAAATCCGAATTTTGCAAAAAAAAATTAAGTCCTTAAAATTGATCAATAAATCTTCAAAGTTATGCAATAAAAAGTTTAAGTTTAATCAGTTGATGTTACTGTACCCACTTGAGAAAACAGTCAGTTGGCACCATTCTAAACAAAACAGAAAAAAAACCTGCAAAACCACTGTAGCGTACTGTTTTCAAGAGCATTTCGTATTTTAACAAAAAATTTCATAAAGGTCCAGGTGTGTCATTAAACATCAATTTCTTATGAGAAAAGTTTTCTGACTTTTTTTTATTTTCTGGAAAACGAGAAACGCTTTATCCGAAAGGCCAATGACTCGCAAATTATTTCTGTGAAAAAAATGTCTGTAGCTTAGATATATTTAAGTCTAAAAATCCATTGAATTAAATATCATAGGAAAATTTTTGGAATTTTTAATTGCAAAATGTGTCTATTGCTTAATCTACCCTATTGAAGTTGCTCGCACAGTTTAGATTTCTCTTGCTTTGCATGAATTTGTATAAATCCAATTAAGTAAATTAATTCCTGAACTCACATCAAAATACGAACATACTGACATAAATGTTGTCAACTTTATTTACTTTTTATTTCACACATACAACACATACGTACGCTCAACTGAATCATGTAGTTTTCATTGTACTTTTGCCAGTTGCTCAAGTCAACAATTTATTTTTATTGCCAACATTATGTAATCTCTGTTAATCTCCAATGTAAATTTCATGAAGTTCTACCCAAAATCTTCCGTTCTTCTGCCGCAATACCACCACATCTACTCATTTGCTTAATCTACTTTTTGGTATGTAAATACTTGAACATTTCACTTTAATATCCTCAAAAGTATTGTAAACTAATAATCTTTCTAGAAATTTTTCTTGGTTCACATCCAGGATATGTGCGTTAGTATTTGTGAAAGTAACTTGATGACAGCATTAGCCTATGTGTGTACGCCACAATGATTGTACTATGTAAATGTGTATGTATACCTAGTGAGTCACTTGAAATGCTCACTTGTACTTTACGTACGACTTCCTCTTATACTCTTACAAACATTTGTTTCAATGTGTGCGTGTATGCATAGAAAATCAATGTGTTGACTTCCGTTTCATGTGATTGGATCGAATTTGAAGTTACATTTGGCAACATTAAAAAGTTGGATTCAATTATTAAAAGAAAATTTAAATTTCATATGCGAAACTGCTAGAACTGTTAAGTGCATTCACAATATTAAAAGCAATAAATATTGCTCACTACGTAACCTGCCCATGAAAAGCTTAACCAACTTACCTTTTCTTTCTTCCACTGAAAAAATGTATCCAGGCACAGAGAAGTTCAAGAAATAATGGAATAAAAGCAAACAAGCTGTTTTCACAAGTTCTATGTTTCAAATTTCCACGGCATCATCCAGCATACACATACATATGCTTTCGTATGTACAATGAATAAAAATTGCATAAGCCCTAAATTAAAATTGATCGAACTCAATTTTCCAGTACACCGACTATACTGGAACTTCAAAGCCATAAATGTAATAAAGCAAAAGGTAATATCGCAAGTTGGTGGTCGAAGCCTCCCTTAGAAAAATTTCCTTAATACTTTTTGCAGAAGAAGTCGTGAAACGGTGAAGTGGAAACCAAGCATAGGGGAATAAGTTAAAATTGCATGCAACATGCAACACATATGCCATACAGCAAAATGTAAGTAAATGCGAAGAAAAAAGTTGTGCGATTTCAACATAATTTGTTTCGTTGCAAATGTTTTCGTTTTTCAATACACTGAAACAAAAAAAAACTTATCGAATAATTCAATATAACTGAAGTAACTTAAAATCCATGAAAAACATGACATTTCCGATTTTATATCTCACATACATACATGCATAGTTCTAAAAATATAATATATAAGCCCTTAAAAATTTTGGGACTATTCCTATTTGTCAAACGTGTCACGAATTTGTGTTCTCTTTTTCACATTTTTGCTGCACTGTTTCACTGTTTTCTCATCTCTATTTTATTAAGTCCCATTTCTCTCTACATACTTATGTATTTATTTTCTTAAATTAATAACTTATTCCAAAGTATCATGATTTTGATTAAGGAATTGTGTTACATTAAAAAACATACTTTTGTAATGTGTACCAATATTATTTTAATATTAACATTAATCCACACGTTTTGACAAATATTTCTACTTGAAAACTATGTGTTCAAGTTGACTCCTTTTTGAATTTAATAAAACAGACAACGTTTTTTCCTATACTTTTCAATACGACTCACACTCCTATTTATCACTAATTTTACGTGCATATGCATAGGCATTTTTAAACTTCGGTGTAAAGTTGGCAACAACATCTGGCTGTATTTAGCATACATACTTATGTTTAAAGGTAAAAACTATGCTCAGGCCCAGTTTACAAATTACTATGAAAATTGATTTCCAAAAAATGACACTTGCTTACAATTTTCTAAGGATATATTCTTTTCCGCATATGAATTTGATTGATTAAATGATAAGCCACCAAATGTAAGTGATGGGCAGTAATTATTGATTGGGTTATGATAACTGATAAGTAATAACCACTAAGTTTTCGCAAAGGTAGCTTATCATTGGCGGAAAGTTTCTGCATCCCAATTATGAATAGAGTAAAGTTTAGCTCACACGTATCGTATCAAACTTTTATGTTTACTTATGGCTAATCAAGATGCAGCAATTTTAAAACTGACATTCTAATGTTAATGTTTCACATTTGAAAAGATAAAATTCTCTAATTGTTATGCAACAATTTACACAAAATAACACAGATGTTTCGAGATAAACAACTTCAGGGAAAGCATTTTTAGTTCCTGTCGACATTTAGAAGAAATCCAAGCATTTTACATATTAATATGTATTGCAGTGCAGTTTTAGCAAAATTGGTAAACTTGAAGCAATTGTTTGAAGTCTTATTCCTAGTACAATTTTTCAAATTGAACAGCAATGGTTATCGTCAAATTGTTTCTTTGTCAAGATGACATTCCTAAATTTTCACAATAAGCTGAGAGTAAAGTATCATCGAATAATTTTTTCGTTCTTCATCAAACATTTTAATATGGTCAATTGGAGACTTTATGAGCACCTTCAAATTTGCATTGTTAATGCGAATGTTGTAAAGCATTCGTGACAGAAATTCTTGGAAACCTTCCTATAAGGCGAACAATCTTATTGTCCTCTCGTCATAAATCGCATATTGCCACAGAGCAGCGATTCTGTTTAGACGTTAAAGAAATGTTAATGTCGCTAGAAATTAGTTTTCGCTCACGTAATATATTGCTTCTAGTACCTTCAGAGGAATCAAAAATGCTCCATTGGTTTTTCTCAGAACGAAAAAAAAATGACGCAGATATCGTTTTTAAGGGTCCTTCTAACTTTTGACTCGGTGTCTGGTTGACTTTATTTTTCTCCGTGCAAATTGACCCGGACTAATATACATTTTTCCTAACTCTTTCAAATATATCAATTTTCAAATTTAATTGTACACATTTCGTAAGGAGTTTAATCGTTGTTTCGAACTCGGTATTCGATTTGCACTATTGTGGCTAGTTTTTATATTATCTACATTGAAAATTACAAAAATTTGAATTTCACTAAAAAATAAATGTTGTAGTACAAAAAAAACATTTACTTATAATTGTGGACCTGTGTAGTGCCACATGAGCAGAGGCGTCAATTGTGTAGGGCTGGAGGGCATTTCTCCCTCCCCCCTAAGGATTAATTACATCGATTCAATTCAAAATATCATCGATTCGATATGTTATTTAAACTCTGGCCCCTCCCTCCAAGCTTTTGATGAAATTACGCTACTGCACATGAGTAATATCTTCACTCAAAAGATGCAATCGTTACGATTATAACGAAATGAATATAGAGCTACGTATCTGTACCAAATTTTCAAATAGTTTTGTATTAATAATAGTATCCGTGTAGTTTCCTTCTCTTATGAAAAGTGAGAAGGTGCTACTTCTTTATTTATATGTTCGAAGGAGGCAAAGCCAAGTTCTGTGTACACAGACTGAAGTTTTACATTTTCATTTCGAGTTGTGCAAACTTTTTTACCTTTTGGACTCCCCACATGTCTAGGTTTTTTATGTCTTTATTTTACGAACTCTTTTAACCATGCCATTTTCCTTTTCGTCTCTTTTTTTCTTTCTTTCTTTCTTCATTTACCAGGGCACACATGAAACTGACGATAAGAAACTTGCAATATGGCGACTTTGGCAACTATCGATGCATCTCAAAGAATTCATTGGGAGAAACTGAGGGCTCCATACGTGTCTATGGTAAGTACAAAGTAATGCCAAATGTATTTGTGTGCCTTGTGCCAGAGTATGTGTGTGTATATGTGCGAGAACATGCATAATACACGTGAGTTAAGTGCATTTGTTGCTTGTGAACTACGCAATAAAGACACTGCTCAATGACTCTATTTTCTCGATTCGATCCTGTGTGTGGGGGGGGGGGGGGCCGAAGGTGGGTTCTTTTATGTTGTTCATTTTGTTTATTTTTCTTATATTATACTGGCAAAAGTGATAGTTTTGTGTCAATTGCTATATGTGCTGAACATGTTGCTCTCTTGGCAATAGCATATGCTTTAATTATGGGTCTGTGAATGTTATTTAAATTAAATCGAATCAAATAATGATATTTTATTTGCAAATAGCAAGCTGCAAATGTTCGAACAAACCAAATGTTTCCAATAGATAAATTAATTCAAAAAGTGTGTATATAATGTAAACATATTGTTGGAATGTTAGATAATTTGAATCGAATCGTTTCCATCGAATGATTTTGTTCACAACAGTATTCTTAAGCTGCGATCAACTCGCACGCCTTTAGTTCATCTTACCGCCATCGTTATTCAATTAATTATATTGTGCGGAACTTGTATATTAAATTCTTGATTCTAGGTAAGAGGTCCTTGAAAGTCAGAACTTCTGGATGAGACCAAAACAACGCTCTATTAAATTTAGGAATAAATTAAATAAAACATATTAAGAAGGTAACTATTTTGTTTAAGAGAATTGCAACAAATTCTTACAGATACAAATCGCTTTTTTATTCCTCAGAAGCTCTTCAAGCAATTTGATGCAAATCAGATAAAATATGTAAGATTTCTTAAGTTTGTCTGACTCAATTCAAATTGATTTCCACTTTTAACAGTTTCATAAGTGTTTGAATTGATAGTCATTGCAAAATATGTCACAATATCCTTTCAGCTTGAACAAAACATTTTGCCTGTCAAACAAATGCAAAATTTTCTTTCTCCACACAGATTACAAGAAGTAGCCAAGCAGCATTCTAAATATTATGACCTAAATAACAAATGTGTGTCTCTGACATCTTTCAGAATATTAAATTCTCTCTTCCTACATCCACTACTTAACAGATCTCGAATCTATCACCACTCGTTTAGCATTAATAATGGTTACTTTAAACAAACTTTTATCATCGAAAGCCACTTCAATGAAGCATCAATGTCACAAATTTTCTTACTTTCAGTTCCACTTCTTATGCATAGTTCTTCTGCTCACTTCCTTTTAGTTCAATTCATTTTTTTTTTTAATTTCTTTAGAACAACTGTTGAAGTATCTTTTAGAAAAAATCCAAGACGAGCGAGAAACAAAGTCCTTTCCATTCACTCCGGCTGCTTTACCTATTGCTGCTAACAAGGTTTCATAAAATATTGATGATGACGTTGAAGAGCATGAAATTGCAGATGCGAATACAACAGCAAAAATAAAACTAAACGCCAGCAGACAAGACAGCGAGAGACAGACAGTTGGATAGACAGTCTATAGAAAGTTGACACAAAGACAACATTAATATAAACATAGCGTTAGAGACAGACACACATACATACATACATACAATAGCGCAACAAAAATATGCAGACAGATTGAGTTGATTTGAATTGAGTTTGAGTTTCATAATCTGAAAGTTATTAAATTCCAGTTATTGATGGAAAAGTGGGAAAAAAGTCTTGGCATGCAAATAAAGTATTCATAATACGAGCGAGTACTTGAATCAAGCAATCGACAGGCAACACAATCTACAGAGCTTATTATGACTTAAGAAAATATGGCATTTGTGAATTAATTTAAAGGATCTTGTAGTGGAGCTGCTAAAATAATAAACTCTTAAGGTAATTTCGAGAGCTATATTCTCTTATAAATATTTGGCTTGTTTTAAGATAAGAAAAGCAATTATATATGGGTAGTAGTTATATAGCTTTATAAACTCAGACGAATCCATTTCATCTCGAATATATGCTTTGTTCTCGAAGTACGTGCCATTGAAAATTAAAATTTCAAATTATTAAATTCTAAGGGAAGTTTTGTTAAATAAAAATCTTTTTTCCAAGCCCAGATCAAACTGAATAGAATCTACACATGACGCAATACTTACATTGACGAATGATTTTGTTAAATTTAAGATTTAAGGCCTCCTAAAATTGGTAAATTTATATTTTCCTTATAAAAATTATTTTTTTTCTGATTGAATATTGACCATTGTTCACGCTGAATAGATGGATGCAGGAATATGAAATTCCGAATATAGGCTGCTCTCATATTATTGACGTCACTCGAAGAGAGCATTTTTGATATTACCGAAGTACTTAACTTTATTACTTCCAAACTTATGCAACAGATTGTATGCTCAAAACTGGATCCGTCGTCACCATATGGCATTTAAGGACGCTGGCTAAAAGTCAACGCGTATAGCTAGGTGGATGTGAAACCGTATATATTCTTAAAAGGCTTTATGTATATGGAGTACAGTATATCAGGAAATACTCCTATGGATATTGGGTCGCAGATTGCCCATTTGCACAAATAATGTACGACTTTTTAACACTATTTGCACACGGTAGTGTTTTTCTCTTCCTCTCTTTTTCTGACTTATAACTTTAAAATATATGAAAAGCTGAAATGCAAAACCCGCCAAGTCTATATTTTGCGTTATTTTATTCCACTGAACTGATCGTAATAGTTGTCAAAAGTTATTAAAATCCTGATTTTTCATTACATTCTATGATCTAATCTTTAAGGACTATATAAAAAAGCGTTTGGACTTAGCGGGTTTTGAAATTGAAAACATGGACTTGGATGGTTTCGAAAGTGAAACCACGGGACTTGGCGGATTTTGAAAAATAAATTGGGTGTAGACAAAATCACCAAAAGTAAAAATGCTCAAACCAAATAAATAAAAAAGTTTTGAAATAGTCGCTCAGAATATCATACCATTTAAAAAAAAAGATTTTAATGAAAAATGTCTCAAAAATTTTGGTGATTACTCATACTACCTTTGATTCATAAGAAAAATAAAAACATTTTCAAGAATAGTCTAAAAAAATAAAATGTTTCGTTTCAATGCATAGTCGTCATATTAAAAATTAAAACTAAATAATTCCATTGATTGGCCTTAGAATACATTACATAATTTCCAAGCCTTTGAAAGTTTCTCAACAATGCTGTGGATTTCAAGCGTTAAGAATTTAAAATTCTGTAAAAGTAAAATAACACTACTCAACAAAATTAACTTTTTTTTTTTGTTGCCCTGGATGTCTCTGCGGATTTCTATAGTTTCAGGCTCACAGTTTACGGATATATTCATGAAAGTTCTGGATTTGCCCTAGTTTTTATGATATTGATGTATTTATATAATATATAAAAATCTCGTGTCACAGTGTTTGTTACCGAACTCCTCCGAAACGGCTTGACTGATTTTTATGAAATTTTGTGTGCATATTTGGTAGATATGAGAATAGGTCGTAGGCTTTAAAAATTTTATTTAGTGAACATATTTAGGGTGGTCCTCATACAATAATATTTTTAGGATAGCATTTTCGCAAAGACCACTGCAGCGATTCACATGGAATTTACACCCCGTCTCTTTTATGTTTATAGGCATAGTTGAGTCTATAAAACTTCTTTTAAGTGTGCATATTTAGGGTGGCCCTCATACAAAAATATTTTTAGAACAGCAATTTAACGAAGACAGGTTAATTGATTCACATGGAACTTACACCACGTGTCTTTTATATCAAGAAGCTCAGCTTAGGCTATAAAACTTTTATTTAAGGTGGCCCTCATACAAAATATTTCTTAAAACAGCATTGTAACGAAGACAGGTTAATACTGTTTGCTTATTTAACTTGTTTTGTTCTTACTTTGTAAAATTCTATTTTTTAAGAATAGATACTTTTGCTGAACTCTCATTAATTGATTCAAACTAAATTTGTGAAAATAAATGCAAATAAAATCTTGTGCTAACAGTTTGTTTAATAAGCACTGCACCTTATTATAAAAGTTTGGCTTAAGTACATCAATTGATTGTGCTAGTGACTCCGTACTACGTGAACCAGCAAAAAATTAATTTATTTAAAAAATTAGAGGACGCACGACGCGCATTTGGGTAAGTTACTATTATAATGCTTAATACTTTGTTTTATTTATTGAATTTTTATTTCAATACTATTTTATTTTTCTCCACAGAAATACTTATGAGTACATCGCAAAGAAAATGCAAATATAGCCACGACGTATTTTGTTACATTTGTGGTGTTTACAAAATAAAAAAACAGACACGAAATATCACAGATTTTGTGAAAGAAGTTTATATTGCTTATTTCGGATTTCGTATTAAAAATCAAAATAAATCATGGGTGCCGCATAAAGTTTGTAAATTATGTGTTGAATCTTTACGTCTGTGGAAAAAAGGAGAACGCCACGGGCTAGATTTTGGTATCCCTATGATCTGGATGAAGCCGAAAAATCATTTCAATGATTGCTATTTTTGTGCAGCAGACATTAAAGGTTTTAATCGAAATAGAACGTGGAAATATCCAGCTTTGCAGTCCACAAAATGTCCTATCTTGCATAGTGAAGATCTTCCGAGGCCTATCTATGCCCCACAAGTAGTTCGTATGCCCTCAGAGTCTAGAGTGTCACCAAACTTACAGCATTCAATTCAATCTACTAGTGGAAGTGAATATGAAGGTGAAACATCACCAAAGTTGTTTTGTCAAAATGAGCTCAGTGATTTAATACGAGACCTAAATTTATCAAAACAAGCATCAGAACTTCTTGCTTCAAGGTTAAAAGAAAGGAATTTATTAGCATCAAATGTAACAATTACATCATATAGAACAAGAGAAAGTGCCATTTTACCTTTTTTCAGTGAAAATGAAGAGCTTGTCTACTGTAATAATATTGCTCAGTTACTTCTAGATATGGGTTTAGAACAATACAAGCCTACTGATTGGCGACTCTTCATTGATAGCTGCAAAAGGAGTTTAAAATGTGTTCTATTGCACAATGGAAATCATTTTGCATCAATTCCTATTGCTCATTCAACAAAACTAAAAGAAGAATATCAAAATATTAAATTAGTTCTACAAAAAATTAATTACTATGAACATCAATGGCCGGTTTGTGTTGACTTGAAAATGGTGAACTTTTTACTTGGTCAGCAAAGTGGATACACGAAAAACCCCTGTTTTATTTGTATGTGGGACAGTAGAGCAAAGCAAATTCACTGGGAACAAGATGTATGGCCTTTGAGAGAATCCTTAATTGTTGGCAAAGCTAATGTAGTAAATGAGCCTTTGCTAAGTAGAGAAAAAATCATACTTCCCCCTCTCCATATCAAGTTAGGTATGATGAAACAGTTCGTCAAAGCGCTGGACAAGAACGGAGAATGCTTTAAGTACATTTGTCGAGCATTTCCTAAGTTAAGTATTGAGAAGTTGAAAGCAGGAATATTCGATGGCCCTGATATTCGCACATTGATAAAAGACACAAACTTCATAAAAGTTATGACTAATTCTGAAAGTGAAGCTTGGAGGGCTTTTGTGTTGGTGGTGCAAAATTTTTTAGGTAACTATAAAGCACCAAATTACAAAGAAATTGTGCAAAAGATGTTGGAGAGCTTCAAGCTTTTAGGAGCAAATATGAGCGTAAAGCTACACTTCCTTCACAGTCACTTGGATAGATTTCCTGATAACCTGGGAAATCACAGTGAGGAACAGGGAGAACGCTTCCACCAAGACATCAAAGTGATGGAAAAAAGGTATCAGGGTAGGTGGGATCGTCATATGCTGGCAGACTACTGCTGGTCATTACAGAGAAATTGTCCACAAAAAAATCACAAAAGAAAATCTTATAAAAGGTATTTCTCTGAAGTGTG
Source organism: Tricholauxania praeusta (assembly GCA_949775025.1). Lineage (NCBI taxonomy): Eukaryota > Metazoa > Arthropoda > Insecta > Diptera > Lauxaniidae > Tricholauxania > Tricholauxania praeusta. The sequence goes on along the minus strand of OX459028.1, from coordinate 1,733,752 downwards.
ACATTATTACTGCTATTTTTTTCTCTTTTTGCTTCTGTTTAAATTAAAAAAATATTAAATAAAACAAAACATTATATAATATTTTTCAATAAAAATTGATTTTATAGAATTACATGTTTTATTTCCTCATTTACTCTGCTATTTATAGTGCAACTAGCTGACCCGGCTGATATGACCTCAATCGGTCAAGTCGTTCAGAAGTTACGCGATCACAAACAGACGCACCAACGAATATATGCATGTATTAAGGCCACCGGGCATATTTACACCCTAAATAAAAGTTTTATAGCCTAAGCTGAGCTTCTTGATATAAAAAACACGTGGTGTAAGTTCCAAGAGAATCGATTAACCTGTCTACGTTAAAATGATATTTTTAAAAATATTTTTGTATGAGGGCCACCTTAAATATGCACCCTAAATAAAAGTTTTATATCCGAAGCTATGCTCCTTGATATAAAAAACACGTGGTGTAACTTCCATGTGAATCGATTAACCTGTCTTCGTTAAATTGCTGTTTTAAAAATATTTTTGTATGAGGGCCACCCTAAATATGCACACTTAAAAGAAGTTTTATAGACTCAACTATGTCTATAAACATTAAAGAGACGGGGTGTAAATTCCATGTGAATCGATGAAGTGGTCCTTGCGAAAATGCTATCCTAAAAATATTATTGTATGAGGACCACCCTAAATATGTTCACTAAATAAAATTTTTAAAGCCTACGACCTATTCTCAGATCTACCAAATATGCACACAAAATTTCATAAAAATCAGTCAAGCCGTTTCGGAGGAGTTCGGTAACAAACACTGTGACACGAGAATTTTATATATTATATAAATACATCAATATCATAAAAACTAGAGCCAATCCAGAACTTTCATGAATATATCCGTAAACTGTGAGCCTGAAACTATAGAAATCCGCAGAGCCATCCAGGGCAACAAAACCACTGTTGACTAGTGTAATCAATATCTTTAAATTTCACTTCTAGCTAATACGTTGAGTGTTTGACCCGATTCTGTCCAATATTTTAAGTCAGTGCATTAAAATTTAAAGAAATCCGACACTTTTCAGTGATGCCACAAAATCCAACTGATTTAAAATTCCAAGCACAATTCACACATTTTCACAGGCAACATGAGCAACAGCAACAACAATAATAATAATAATGTGGTTAGGATGCTGAATTTGCTCATTGGAGGGGTACAAGTTCACAAATTATTGTTGTCTTCGTAATTCTTCTTTTTTTTTTTTTTAAATATTTTGAATTTTCATGCAATGAAATGTTGATATTTTTACTTTTGTTACTACCATGTGCAATCTTGCGAATGAAATTGAATTAAGGATATAAATCACTTGATTTTGTGTATTTATATATGTATGTCATTCCATGTTTTCAGTTAAAATTAAATTTTATAAGTCAATTTTAAGTTTTAGAGAAAACTGTTTTACCATAAATGGGCGCAAATGATAAACGCTGAAAAGTCATTCTTTTGACAGGAATTAAGTCAGTAACAATAAATTAAATACTTAGAAATACTTTGGTTAGGATCATACTTAAGCAATATACACATGTACCTGTACTTTTTATAGCATTGATGTTTGGAAAATAAGATGGCGTGAAAATTGATGAGACCCAAAGTAAACTACTTTGGAAAATTTAATAATCCAAAATTATTAAAAGAATTGTTTTCTTAAATTTGTTATTCACCCATTTTATTTGGAATATTCTAAATATTTTTCACTTAGCAAAATTTTATTAAATTGGTTTAAACAAAATAAAATTTTGAACATAAAAACGTGTGAACTAAATTCAAAATATATTCTAATTTATAAACTAAGATAGCAGGTTCAAAAGTTAAAGTGACTTAAATTTAAATATTTTTACATATTTGCGTAAGTCTTTTAAAACATTTTAACGCTCAGTTTCGGAGCATGAGAAAGGCATTAATTGGAAATGTTCCTTTCATATGAGCCCAGAAAAACATAATATTTTATTGCTTCTGCTTCAATTCTCGGAAAAGGAAGGTACGCTTCAAAATCAGAGTGTTTAAAAATTCGATGCCATAAGACTTTTAAAATTCAATATTATGAAAAAAATGTATGAGGAAAAATATACATATCTCTCATGATTTTCAAAATACTAAATTTCGAAGTTGCGAATTTGTGATGAATTTGCTAATTTTTCTGATAAAAGGGGGCCAACATTTTTCTGATTCATACAGATGCCAAATTTAAGAATTTAAGGTTTTATATTAAAAAAGTAAAAAAGAATTTTTTCTTAGAGCAATCATTCGAAATTATGATTGTTAACTTTCTCCATTTTAGTTAGAAATTGATGCATATGTCTTTGTTATTCTATTTACAGAAATTCCTTTGCCCTCAACACCATCAAAACAGGTTACACATACAACTATCGATTCCAGAGAAAGTAAGTAAAAAATTGCAATCCATAATATCTACCACAGCAAAAAAAATATTTCAAGGGATGAAAAGGCAATGTATCTAGTACTAAGGATACAGAGGATATTTTATATTTTTTTTTTTTTTTTTTTGCACACGAAACATTAAGCTGTAGCAATGATTGTGGTGCTGCAACTTAAAAGCTACATAACAGAAAGGTTTCTGAGTTTGGATTTTTAAAAAAAAAATCTAAAAATAAAATGAGCACATAGAAAGCTTTTTGAAAAACAAAACACACAATAAAACCAACTGAATATTTTACAAAAAACCAAGTAATACAACGAGCTTAAGAAACCACGCTTGTGCGCGCACTTATTACACGCAAGCAGATAGCATTTTATCCTTTTTTTGTCTCTATACACGATTATATAAGGGAGGTTTTAGAAGATAATTTTTAATCGCATACTAGAAACATTTCAAATAAAATTATATTATGAAATAAAACTTGTCAGAATATAAATGAAATTTTTTGTAAGTAATTAAACGTAGGAGAAGTTTTTAGGTTTTTCTTTAAAGAAATTATGTCAAGCACAAATTACGAGAATCCATTTTATTATTTCATTGCACTCTAGCAATCAATATACAGACATTTGCAAATCAATCTTATAAGAATCTTTTTTTTTTAATAAATCTAACTTTAATTGACTAAAAATGTTGATGTGCAATTATAGCTAATCGCATATATCGTCCTGATCAAAAATTTTTATGAGCAAAAAGCCTGAGTTGTTAACAACACGGTTAGAAATCTTGGAATAAATTTTAATACAAGCGAAGTATTACAAAGATTTTTAATACAATTTTGATTAAATTTAATACTTTTGAATATATTACAAAATTTTGTAAAGGCCCCTTCAGACTATGTGAGAAGTCATATGCTTTTTTGTATGTTTTTTGTATGTCTTTGCATATGATATGTCAAATCGCATGAGATTTATTTTATTGTGTTCATTCTATATGATTTATGTTAAGAGAACTTTGACATATCTCAAAAAATAATTTTGACTGCAGGTAAGTTTTTGTATTTATTTAACTCAAAATAATTCCGACAAAAGCTGACATTGCACTTGTTATTTTTGACAAAGCGTCAATTCTTGCGTGCTTGTTAAAGTATAATCCATTTTTTGGATCATACATTCAAGCATGTTGCTCCCACAATCAATTAGCTGAAGAGTTAAGTCTTTAGTTCATTCCATTATCTATAAAGTACATTTTTATTTAAATAAATCATTTTTTTAACAAAAAACAATTACTTGCCTTTTATAAACAGCTTATTTCTCCACTGACTTATTTGTAAACAATTTTTTGTTAACACAAAACTCATATGACTTCTCTTTTCAAATAGACTTGAATCGAATGTCAAAATAGTCATATGCTTTCTCATATGAAAACTCATTTGTGTAATATAAACATATTCACACTATGAGAGTTGTCATATTTGACAGCTCATATGACTTTTTATATGACTTCTCATATAGTCTAAAGGGGCTTTAATACATTTTGTATTATACATTAAAACGATATTTTATAACATTTGATGCTATCGCAAGTATTACATTTAGCCAACGTGTTCATGCAACCCTTGTATTGAAAGAGAACCTGGTTCGAATCCCAGTGGATACAACATATTTTTTTTTTAAATTTTAATAAAAACGAGTATTAAATTTTAATACAAATTTATATTAAAAATGAATTTTAATTTCTAGAAAGTATTGAATTTTAATACAATTCTGGTGTAGTCATATATGTAAGCCCAAAAGTATTAATATTTATTCCAAAATTTCTAACCGTGAACTTAAGGATATTCAAAATGGAAAACTAAGTTATTAAAGTCGGCTAATTCATATTAATTGAACTTATATAACTTTAACCGATTAGAATAAATTTATTATGTTGAGAATTCGAAAACAATTCGTCATTTGAAAATCAGTTCCTTAATTTATTTAAATGATTGTTGGTTTAAAAGCATCCGCGAATTCAAAAATTTCTTAACAATATCACCCTAATATATGTATGTATACATGTACGCATACACACACACATACTTACAGCTAAAAGAAAACGGAGTTTTCAATTCAACACGCAGCCACACAATACAGCACATGGCTATGTAACTGATCGTAAAATTGTAACTGTAACACTATAAAAGGATTTTTCACTGCTATTTACCACACACAAACACACACACACATACTAATTCACATTCGGTTAGGTTGCTTGTCCTTTATAACGTTGTTGGGACAGTTTTCAGATTTTAAGCTGCATTTGTCTGTAATAACATAAGCATACAAAGAAATCGTGATATTTTGTACAGGGTGGCAAAAAATTTATTTAAAAAAAAAAAGAAACTTTGGCTTGGTTCGTGACTTCTACAAATTGATGCGAATTTGTATTTTAAGATGTTGGTTTTTTATGTATATATCAGAAATATCTATACTTTCAGTTTGTTGGGACGTCAATCTATGTTATTTTGGTGAGATGAGAAGCATCTTAAAAATAGATTCATATAAATTTAGCAAAGACGGAAACTCGAAAAATTTGCCTATCTAATTTGTGGTGGTTATTTTTTGTACTTTTTTTTTTAGTAAAAAGTTCAAAATTTTTAGTCATATGACTTTACGCAGATACTAGGATTGTACTCCCTTAAAGCTATGAAACTTTTTATTTTTTTTTTCTTGACAAAAACACCCTTTATTTATGTCCACCAAGCAGCGCAAAAATAAAAAAGAACAAAAAAAAAAATAATTTAAAAAGCGTTTTTAAAGACTGCAACTAAGACCCGAAACTTAAAATCACCTTAGCTCATAGCAACGTATGAGCTCGTGTTTATCCGTGCAACAGTGACAGTGCAACGCAAAGGACAAGTGAACCCAACTTCAGTTGCTGCCGCTGCTGCTCGCATGTTGCCCAACGGATTATGTAGGATTTCAGTGTAAAAACTTCTCCATTTGGTCACAAAACTATTATTGGCAAGAGCACAAACACACACAAATTGATATAGCAAGACCAAAAACAAACGTAGTACAGTACACATACTAGTGGCAAAAGGATGTGAAAAACACTTTTCATTTTAGAGCTGGAAATCCAAGACTGTCAATTTACAGGACACCCAAGGACACTAAGAAACAGTTGCGACTTTAGAGAAAAAAAAGGGATGGAAGTACAACATTAAAGTTCTTTGCTTTCATTTTCTTATACTGTTTGTACCAGAAAAAAAAAATAGGAAACACTAAGTATATGATTTAGGGTGAGTTGAAAAGCAATTCTTGAATAGCACAAAGAAGTTGTATCGCTCTAGATAAAATTGTACAAAAGTTTCATTGCAGGCGATTAGCTGACATATAAAATTGAATTGAAATATAAAATATATCCTTACAGTTATGTTTCGTCCTTCTGTTGTGAATCACAGCACAAGCATTCAAGTTTTTTAGTTTTTGCTTCACCTTCGATGGTAATGTCACATTCTGTGGACTCGTATGTGTTTTTACGCTAAATTTAACTTAAATCTTTGCGAACCCAAACAAACCGCTTTGCTACAACAAAAACAACAGCAACAACCAGCTGCAACAACAATTCCAAAAGGGTCAGAAGAAAGTTTGCTTGAATGTTGTTGTAAATTGAAAGATTGATTATCCTTAGTTCAGAGTACAGTTCAGATCTCATCCTTAAGCACTGATCCTGTACCAAACTGAGACGAATGTTGCTTCCATAGCTGTCCACTTTAATAATACGTTTTATTTATTTGCTTGGCCTGCGGTGCTGTTGTTGTTGCTGTTGCTGTTGTTATATTCTACTGTCAGTTTACTCCTTCGTCTGTCAGCTCAGATGGCAGTTGTCTGTGCTTGTGTGTGTGTGTGTGTGACAAGTGTATTGGAAAAAGGATTTATTTAAAGCACGATTATTGCACATTTATTGGTTTTCGAAGTTCATTATCAAGGATATAAAAAAGTTGTTGCTTCTTTTGTGGGTGGTTGCTAAGGATAAATATTGTTGCTGTTGTTGGCTGTTTTCGGTTTCTGCTGCTGATGTCGATGTTGATGTGCAAAAGATGAAAATAAGTCATTGTAATACTTGCACACACACATGAGCAGAGAAAGATATATATGAATTTAACTTAACTTTAGGAGGGTAGTTGTGTGCATGTGACTGCATTGAATTGAATGCGAAATTACGCTTTAAAAGTCACGTGACAAGACACTGCTTGCGTTAGCTGAAAGTTCAAAGTCACAGTGTTTATACAAAATCAATCATTTAAGACATTCACTCAGAGAATATGTGCCAAAAATAACTAACACGTTACTTATTACAATAAAATGAACACAATTTGTGAAATATGGAATGAAATTTAAAAGCCGTGCATTCAATGAGACAATCTGTTCAAAGTTAAAAGTACAAATTTTTTCTTTTTTTTTCAAAGCATAGTGCAATTAAGCACGAATCTGATCCAAGCGAATTTTATTTTATATTTTTAGTACAGACAAGGTTTTCAAAAATTAATTCAAAGCTCTTCTATCACACAAGAAGTATTTTACTTTAAAAAGTTCTTAATTTTAAAATTGTAAAACCCTCCATTCTGAGAAAAAAGGCAAATACCAGTACAACAAGAAAATATAAAATGCTCAAAATCAAAACCGTAACAAGATTTTTAAGCCTGTATGCCATTTTTGATACGCAAAGTTCAATTTTCGTGATTTCTTTATTGTGTCGATATTGCAAAATTTCATAGAAATTTTGAGTTTTGCTTAAATTTAAAAAAATGTTTGAAGCAGGCACGTTTTTATACATACAAAATGGTCATATGGTCATATCTCAACTACAGGCTCATCTGGAAGGCTAAGCTTTTTTATAGACTCCTTACTTTTGAAGTAGATATAAACTTCGCAGAATATATTTTATGCAGAAATTATTGAGCATTTTCTTGAAACTTTGCAGAAATCAATGGTTTCGCAAACTAATTGTAAACGAATTTTTCCTTTATACCGCTAGCGTATTTCCTCATTAACACGATTTATTTCACAACACTGCTGCGTTTTTAAATTTCTTTTACAGACAACATCATACCATCGCGCAATGACTCAACAAAAGCACTGCAACCGGATCTGTTTCCCATGAAGACGGATCTACTTGGTGGCGCCAATGGTGGCATGGCATCCGGTGCATCCGCTGCTTCAAATTCACAATCAGCGACAGCATCAATGGCTGCAGCGGCAGGTGGCAACAGCCTCTCATTGGGCGGTGCTGGTGGCAATGGTGAACGCAAGGGCTCACTGGCGATAGGGAAAAGCATGTTCTATACAGAGCATCCACCGAAAGAATATAACGGCTCAAGCGGTAAGTGGAGTAGCAAGTTTTTTTAGTTCCGAAGTATTCTTAAAATTCACAGCTGCATAATACAATCCATAAATTAATACGAATGCTTTTTTTTCTAAATTTAAATATCCAAGTATACTTTATTTTCCATTTGCGCCACTTTTAATTTAAAACAATACAGAAGTAGAATTCAATTTTTCGTTTTATGTTTTCAATATTTTTTTAAATTCAAAATTCAATTCAATTAATGCTCCTCTGGCGATTTTTATATCAAATATTTATATTGTTTATTTAAATACTCAATATATCTTTCCTCTGTTTATACAATTTCAGGCTTAACGCGCAGCATTTCAGCAACAACTGTATTCAGTTTACAGGGATTTGCATACATTTTTCTTTTGCTTAGAAATCAATCATAAAATTTTATTGAAAATTAAAATTTTTGAGTGTAAAACAAAAACAAGCATGGGACTAACGATGAAATGGGTATGGGCGGATGGGTTATGGTTTTGGGCTTAGCATGTTGAATTTGCATACAAATTTAATGCACACAAAATACAACAGAAAACTTTAGCATTTAATTAGTTAAGTTGAAAATATAATAAATGAAATAGCGCTGAATTATACGAGTAAAATGCTATTTGCAGATTAAAAGGAGTTTTTTTCTTAATTTCAAACAATTTGTAAATATGGAGTATTTAGGTGTTGTTTTTGAAAAAAATCATTGAAAACAGAAATTGATTAAAACTTAAATTATTCCTTAGAATGTAAAACAATACACAAACTTTTATTTTATAAAGCAAAATTTGGAAAAAGTCTTGTTATATTTTCTAAAAAAAAAATATGATTTATTATGGGATATACATAATAAGAGAATTCACAAAATTTCATGAGTTGAAAGCCATATTATGATAAAAAAATATATCATGTGAGCATCCAATCACTCTCCCATTGATTCAGTTCTCTCAGTAAAATAGAAAAATTAAAGAATTGAAGTGCAGTGCTGTATTGTTTTCATCTATTTTCATATTGGAACTAACAACATTTTTAAAACTACAGTAAAGATTTATGACATCCGATGAAAACGGCATATTACCTTGAGTTCCCCAAATGTGTATTGACTTTAAAATGTTCTATAAGAATCATTTATTATTTATAATATAATGCTTAAGGTTATTTAAGACTATTCTATGTTATTTTGTTAATAATCGTCAAAAAATATTTTGAATTTCGTACACTACTACTTTTGTAAATAAAATACAAGTTTTTTAAGCAGAGCTAAGGCAAATACGTACATTTATAGATCACAGTAATTCAAATCACAAGTCGTATAAATATTAGGGTGTTTATTTTGAAACTTTTGGTAATGGATTCTATTTATTTTTTCCTATATTATACCCTAATAAGTATACGATAAAATTCATAAATTTTATATTTGGCTCACTAATTTTTTCAAAAAACTATGACATTTTAAATTGAATTTTCAGAAACTAAAATTTTATTTTCTCAATTATTTCAGTGTTGCTGAAAGAAGAATTTGCAGATTTGTGTTGAAATAAAATCACATATTTGAAAGTCCTGTTTGAAATAAAAATACAAATTGAGACTTAGAAATAATTTTTTGAATCATATTTTTTAATTAAAAATTGCTAATTTAGTTTTTCTACTTGCAATTTTGTGGAAGCACATTTTTTCAGAATATAGATAGTTGCTTAAATAACTATTGTATAAAAAAAGTATTGGCTTTGTAGTAAGTTTGGGAAATTTGAACTGTCAGCCTGTAGTAATTTTTAAGGCCCTTTATCAAATCTTCTTTTCTTTCATTGTTTTTCATAAATTTTTTCACACTGTTGCACACTGGTCCGAATTCAAGTATTTTGGTTTACAAATGGCTATAGAACGCAAATCTGGTCGGAAATGAATACTTTTTGTTAAAATTAAAATTAAAGCAAACCAAAATCCCAACAAATTCTTGGAGCTCAAATTTTGAGAAAAAAAAAATTTTTGTTGTGTGTTATTTTAAGTCATACATTTTTTTTGTCTTCAATTAGAAAATTAATTTATTTTGAGTCGATTGATTATTATTAATTAATTGAAAATTATTTAATCAAATGTGCAGTCATTTGAAGAAACCAATATTCATGTGAAACTTCACAAATCGGTTAATGCTTTATCAACAAACATGACAAAGATAAAAAATGGAACAATTTAACCTGGTAATTGGTGACATATGTTTCGGCTATTACCACATATATAGATATATACATAGCCTTATCAGACCAGTTTTTGGTTAATTTGTACTGAGATTCGAACACCTACCATTCCATGAATTATATGTGGACAGCCGCTCTTAACACTTGAGCCATGGAGTTTCTGCCAATGACAAGTACAAAGTGCACTTTTATGAACACAAAAAGCGTTGCGGGAAGAATACATCCAGCCATTTTTCAAGAATAAGTGACGCAAGTGATAAGTGATAGCAAGTATTTGAAACCGAAGGTTCAACAAAGCTTAGCAACTTGTTCCACCTTGAATATGAATTTTCGCCTATTTTTTATTAACATCAACTGTTTGATAAATTTTGCTATATCAAATGAAATCTAAAACACTAAATTAGCAAGACTTGTTTAAAAAGATCTGCACTAAAAAAACAACATTGATATCATAAAAATTCAATTTAACTTAAAGTTGCACTAAAATTGTTGCTTTGACTTTTTCATCCACTAAGGCTGCGTCAGTCCTACTGACTGTCATTTTCTTGTGCTGCTCTATTTTGGTTACTTTCATTTAAAACCACTTTGCATTGACGTCCACAAAAAATCTCAAAGTTTTTAAAAAAAACAAAAACAAAAAACTGTTACCGAAATTTAGAGCAAAAATTTGCATTAAATTTTTTGCTGGCAAAAAAGTTCGTATTCAATGCCTTTTATGCAGCAAAATATTTTTGACAGTTTTGGCTTTCTGGTTTTTTTCCCACAGAGTTTTTTCTCAACTTTATTTCTGCTTTTTAATTCTGTGTAATTTTTTTTATATTTTCTCTAATTTATACGCAAAAAAGTTTAATTTTAAATTGCAGCTGTTCAGTGTCCATACATGTTTATGTTAAACTTTGCATTTGTGTGAGTCCGTGTATGTTCGCTTCTGTTTGTAAGCCACAAGCGTTCAGAGGGTGGCGGTGACGGTGACTTGGCCTTTACTGTTCGTGCTAATGTTGTCATAACTTGAGCTCACTATTTTTTCCAATTTTTTTTTTCTGACGATTTTAGCTGCTTTTCAAATGAAATGTGATTTTTGCTAATGTTTATTTTGAGTTTCTAGCAAACGCTTGACTTTGATGAAACCCTTTTTTGAGCTTTGCATTGCACTTTTAGGGACAGCTTTTTCGCTTCCCAATTAGAAAACTACGGCCTTCAATAGTTTTTCACTTTTTGTTTTAACTTAAGGCACCTAATGTTTAAAAGTTATGTAGTGGTAAATGCTGACATTGGGTGTTAACATATGAAAATAAATATCACATTTTTGGATGGAACATAAAAATCTTGAAAAAAATAAGACGAATTCTATGATGCGAATGTGTTCCTACCAAATAAAAACCATTCCAGTTGCATTTAAAAGTTTTCATTAATATACAGTCAAACTTCTTTATAACGAACTTCTTTGCAACGAAGTTCTCTCTACTACGAACTGAGTTGAAGTACACAGATTTCTCGCTCTATTTTCGGTGTATTTTGTTTTTCTTACAGCGAATTTCCTTATAGCGAGATTTTCTTTAAAACGAAGACATTTTGCTGCTGAAAATCAAACTTTTATGCGTTTTTGATCTTCTTAAAGCGAATTTTTTTTAAATAATTTTCTGTTACGCATGTCAATAAAACTACATACATACAGAGAAAAAAAAAACATTTCCCCAAAATATGAAAACAACAACAATCGAAAAAAGAAGAAAGTTTCTTCACTATTAATGGTGACTATAGTTCAGTCAGTGTTCAGTGATAGAAGTGAAAATGTTGCTAAGAAGTAGCCTTTCTCTCGAAAAAAAGTTATTGATAATAAAAAAAAGTTGTAGAAAGCGTGACATTTGACGAATTTCGAAACTTTCTGGAGAAAAGAAGCAACGTTCCGACTAATATCTATGCTTCTTTTAATGTATTAGAAGATTTTGTTGAAGGAGGAAAATGGAGGAGTATAGTCCAAGCCAAAATTACTGACTTCTTTAAATGAATAAAATAAAAAAAATCATATCTACATATATAACGAATTTTTTTTCTGGTCCCGTGCGTATTCGCTATATGGAAGTTTGACTGTATAAGCAAAGTTCCGATATTCGGAACTTTTTTGCAACCATTCGGGAAAAATAAGTCTTTCAAAGTAAATTTGACGAGGATTTTAGTGGTATTTCTTATAATTGATTATTGATAATTGATACATATTACTAAATATTAATTTTCACATGCAATACCATGCACAAAATATTAACAAAAAAGCTGTTTCTTATAACCATAAAACAATATAAGAATATTACTCTTCTGTTAAAACTTACCAGAGATATGATAATTTGAACATGACTATAAAACATCACAAACCGTAAAACGTTTAAGTTTCATAACTCGATATCTCCTGATACTCGTGTTCACTCATATAATGCCTAAAAATGTAAAAAAAATTTTTTGAGCGATTTAAAAATAGGTCGGTCAGAAAGTGTTCGATTTGTAAAAGAATATGTAATATTGGTTTTTATTATTTAAGTATTTATTCTTCGTATTATTATTGTACTGCTGCAAATAAAACAACAATTAAAAGGAAACCATACACGAAAATAAATTCTATAAAAAACAATCACAAACAAAAATATTTACGAAATTCATCAGCAATGTCTACATATCACATGATAAAAATTAAATGATAAAAAACGCATGTAAATTTACTGATTACATACATATCATAACCATTGTGCAATGCCAGTCACCACGATGGCCAACAAAGGATTGAGATGACTTACACATGTAGTTGAACACAAACTTCACTTTAATACCCAGTGACCATGAGGATACACGATTTCAATACGACACGTATTTGAGGATTAAATATTGGCAAACGTTCTGATGGGCCCCATTTCGCACTGGGTATAATCAAAAAAGTAAATATGTACTGACATTTTACATTCTCACATAACATGGCGAATATAAAAATTTCAATCAACTGCTGCCGTATTCTACCTTTTGTGGTTGTTAAATGCAGCCAGTACGACAGCAGCAACAATTTTATAAATTGATATAATTTTATAAATGCAACTTAAATTACTTAATTTGAAGCAGCAGACAGCAACGCCAGCGCACGAAATTAATGCATTAAAAGTCAGGCGACAGCCATCGGTTTTTAAATTAATTGAAAAACAAACACAACCAACACTAAAATGGATAAAAAAAGGCTTAAATGTAAATCAAAAAGGATTTAATTAAATGAAATAAAATAAAAGCGGCAACTACGCTGAATTGCAGAAAAGTTAAAACTAAAAACTTGTCGTTGTTGAAAAACAAAATTTAAACATTAAAATTATTCAAAATTAATTGCGTTAATTTAAATTTAATGCATAATGTGTGTCATGTGCGGAAATTAAATTTATTTATTTTTTATTTTAATTTTTCATTACGAAAAAATGCGATTAATATAATGAATACACAACTTACTTAATTAAGGAAAGTTCATTACTTCTAAATGGTGACTTAAAAATAATACGCTTGTAAGAGTGCAGGTAGAAATATATCATAATATTTATTTTTAAATAGGAGCTGCATTTCTCTATTTTACTAATTTTCCAAAGAAGGTTTTTATTTCTTTTATCTTTGTCATCTTATTTTGCTTTAAAGCATTGTTATTTACAAAGTTTGATTACATATTGTTAAGAAAGATTTTAATTAAATTTTACAGCAAATTTTGGAATATTCACAAGACGCTGCAAATACCACATTTAGGTATATAAGCTCTACTTTATGCTTCCACAGAATGTTCTCACCATTAAACAATACGAAAATGTTATGTACCAAAAGTACACCAAAGTGTGCGAATGTTATCCAAAGCAAATATACCTAACCTTCTAATGATACAAATAGTTCTAAGAGTCCGAATTTTTCATATATTTCGAATAGTTCAAATGTCTCAAAACTTTCGAATAAATGGACTTATGATTTTGATTTCGATTAAAATTCGTAGATATCAACTATTTCATACCCCTTAATACATTGTATATTCCTTTTTTTCACTTGGAGTGCACAGAAGGAGGCATGGCTAATATAGAACAATACATTAGTCTTGCGTTAGGAGTCGATTAATTGAAACATGTGTTCATAACAAAACGGACTATTTTCGTTATATATTGCTAATTTTGTTTCATTTGCCTAACTTTGAGACTTCATAACTACAGGACACAGTGGAATTTGAAGTTGTTTCTTTTACTGAATTAAAGCCTGTAGCAAATACAAAATTATTTGCTTTAATTGTCAAAAATATGGAGATTGCCGACATCATATGTTCGCAGTACATAGTAATTTGTTTGTGAGTGTGAATGTAAATATTTCCAAAGTATGTTGCAGTGTTGCATTTTGTTGTGCTGTTTTAAGTAAAAATATTAAAATTGGACACGTAAACATTTTTTTCGAATTTCTTTTTTTCGTTTCTTTTTTAACTCCCCTTATCATTCGATTTTTTTTTTGTTTTTCGCTCTGTTTTGGCCATGGTCTTCTGGGTTTTGCTGCCATTGCATGAAATATTGTTCAATAAATTGCCAACGTTAATTTTTTTCTTTTTTTTCTCTTTACTCGGCGCTTTTTGTCTCCATGGAAATTAATTTTGACATAAAAATGGGCGAAAGTGTTGAAAGCCAGTTGCCGTAAATGTGTAAAATTATTTGTGTGCATGTATCACTTATTGGCAACAACATAATTTAAATAAACGAGTATCTTTATTTTTCGGTTGTTTTTCTCCTTCCTTTTGTGAGGATAAAACCCGCTGTTTTTCATTTATTATCCTTCATTACATATGAGTTGTTTTTTGTCGACTTTTTTTTTCCCTTTTCTCGCTGTGGCAGCTACTTTGTTGCCACTGCCGCCTCATAATAATGAATTGCAATTTACTGCTCATAAATTAATGTTGCACTTGAGTGCAACCTACACGTGTTGGCTTTTGCTGCATTGCACTTTTCATCCCATATAATGCTGCATACAAATATCTGAGTGACACAAATTTGCACTGTAATTTTTGCATCGTTCGCTCTCAGTGGGTTTTTTTTTATTTCAATTAAATTCATGAACATTCTCGGTTTTCAGCCAAAAAAGGACTTTTAGTGCTAACTCCTTCAAATTTTGGCTACAAAATTGTCCATTAAATTGAGAGTGCATATTACACTTAATGCACTTTGTTAAACGTTGACAGTTACTGTGGATTTTAAGCGAAAAATTATTTTGTAAAATATTGAAATTATGGAATTATAATTTGCTCAATGCTCACATAACATGCTTGACATGCTAATAAATTATTGAGTTTCATACAATTTTATAATTTGTTATCTGTAAAAATTACAAGAACTAAAATTTGTAAATAAAATGCTTCAGCTAAAGAGTAATCGAAAAGAAAACATGCAGACAAAAATTAATGAATTTGAGAAAAATTCGAGTTTCAACATTTTTAGTTCTACTAAAATGTTT
Source organism: Tricholauxania praeusta (assembly GCA_949775025.1). Taxonomy (NCBI): domain Eukaryota; kingdom Metazoa; phylum Arthropoda; class Insecta; order Diptera; family Lauxaniidae; genus Tricholauxania; species Tricholauxania praeusta. The sequence goes on along the minus strand of OX459028.1, from coordinate 1,718,280 downwards.
AGTATTACTGCAATGAACTAGCAGATATATAAATAGATAAATTAAGTCATATACATAAAACCAAAATTAATTGTTGCCTAGGAAATGTTCAAAAAGTATAAGATACAATTAAAAACATAATATGTACTAGTATACTACTTACAATATACAGACCAGCATATAAATAAAAAGCTCTCCAGCAAACAAAACTCACAGTTAAATCGATAAAATTAGTGAAAAAAAAAATAATAAGAGAAGTACATTCTGCATTTAAATTACAAAGGTTCATAAAAATCATGAGAAATAACTATATAAATGAATCAAACTGACTTTCTCGAAAATTGTAAAAAGCTAAAAAAAATACGCTTAATTACAAATTAATTTCTTTGGCATTGGATCAAGGCTTTACTTTATTTAAAAAATAATAAAAAAACACAGTAAACATTTTTAAAATAATCGACATTACAAAAACTTAAGAGAAACTCAAAATATGCTAAATTATTATAAGGTTAAAGGCCAAGCTTCAGCAAATCCTGTCAATAAAACTAAGCAAGAAAAATACAACTTGAAATTTAGTGAAATTATTTCTATTGTAAAGTATACTTATTTTATTATAGGAACAACTTAATGATGTATTCAATAATAATTATAGCAGTTTGGTTAAGAAGCAGGCGTAACGAACAAATATCATGTATCAATATAAAAATTGTAAAATATCAAAGAAACTGAAATGGAAATATATCATGAATATTAAATTTAAAAAAAAATTCAAAATCTATATATTTTAGTGGAGGGGTTTGCTGGAATAAAAAAAAGTAAGTACTAGTAATTTCACAAAATTTGGTAATAGTAATTTTCAGAGCAGCAAGACTTTATGACTATTATATAATTGGAAAGACCTGTAACACCACTAGACGTCCTGGATGTTGAACATCTATTCAGTTTGTTATCTATGTTAGAAAGCCTATTGAGTTAACTACGCTGCTTAAAGGTTTAGATACCTGTAGAAATAACTGTGAAACTTCTCCAAAAATATTCCATTCCACGAGGTTCTTTACTACCGCAAAGTCTTAAAAATTAAAAAAAAAAATTTGAATTCGACGAATGCGATGAGGTTTTTCTTTCCTTAGTTAAAAAGTGAGTGTTGCAATTTTTGTTATATATAGCGAGATGATGGGTAAACGTGAATTTATTACACTCTCTTATCACACCACCTGGTGTATGGAACAATAGATTTGCAAACAGTCAATAAAATAATGGCATACAGAAAGAATCAACCAATGTTTGGTCCAAACAATTAGGATTCCAATATATGTACTTATGGCCATGCGCCAATCAAATATATACAAATATCTTCCTTAACTATGGGCTAACTCTATTCAATTTTGTAGCCCCGTTGACCTGATGTTGGTAATCACAAGGTCCTTTAAATAGACGCTCAGACTAACAACTGCAACCGCAAGTACTTGTAGTTGGCACCGTAGTACTAAAAAAAATATATTATTTCGAACAAGAAATGAAGAGCTGAGATGCAAAACCCGCCAAGTCCATATTTTGCGTTTTTGGGAAAATCGAAAAAACTGTTTTTCACTGAAATTTAACTACAGTAAAAAAGTAGATTGATCCATTATAATAGTTGTCAAAAGTTATTAAAATTCTGATTTTTCATTACATTTTATGACCTAATCTATAAGGACTATAATGAAAAAGAGTTTGGACTTGGCGGGTTTTGAAACAAAAACTGTGGACTTGGCGGGTTTTGAAATTGAAAACGTGGACTTGGCTGGTTTTGAAAGTGAAACCTCGAGACTTGGCAGGTTTTGAAAAATAATAATAGTAAAAAGTTTCGAAATCATTTTCCAAAAATGGCTAAGTTTAAATTAATTTCAAAACATTTGAATAAATGTGGACTGAAATTTTAATTACACAATATAATTTCAATGTTAAAATAACATAAAAGTATATGCATTTATGAAAGCCGAATCTTTTTTAATGACAAATTGGACTTGGCAGGCTTTGATTTTCAGAAATGTGGACTTGACGGGCTATGATAAAAATAATTTATCACAAATTATTGCTATTAAAAGTTTGTGAAGGGAAAAATTTTTTTTTGTAAACAAATATTTTTTCTGTCCCCTCCTACAATATCTCACATTTTAATTTTTTTGAACTTGGCGGGTTTTGCATCTCAGCTCTTCATATATCTTTTGTGAATCCACATATCATACACAAAAACAATGTCCACATCCAATTCATCAAGAGTTCTTTTGTGTACTTTATCTCATTATGGAGCAAAGATCGTCCACAACAATTTTTCAACATGCACGACAGGTAGCGATTGCCTTCAATCCTCTTGATTCCTTATTCTCAATTATCTTTTGCTTCTCCAAATTTTTGTGATTTTAAAACCATTGCAAGCAACTTCTTCAATGCCCTTTACACTAATTTTGATGTATTTTCAGTATGTCTCTCGACTTATTGAAATACATGCATAATACTTAGAATATGAAACGTCTTTGAAGCGTTTGACCTTCCATAAATGATTATGAATAAGAGAGTTCAGGCTCCAAGCATTTATAATAAACAAAAGGTTTTTGGAATCAGAAATTTTGTACAGGATGCAATCTATACAGTAAGTATATCGAGAAACAATAAGTCTTTGCTTTGGCTTTGTATATAAATAACTTTCTATTCGAACTTAGAGTTAAGAAGCCCCTGAAATGACTGAATATTAACTCAACAATTGAACGATTCGATCTTAGACATCAAAATTATGGAACAGCTATCAGACTTTCACTTCAACCTTCTTCTCATAAATATATCCTTGTACAAGAAACCAAATATACGACGTATTATTTACCTCTTAAATAATCCCTGAGCCTGTACTTAGCCTTAAAGAGCAACATTAACGAAGATTTTACTTTGGTACTACGAGGGATGAGTTTAGAGGTCAACAGTTTCAATAAGGGGTTTCAACTCCGCCAAATTTTCGTTTGTAAAATTGTTGGTTACTTTAGTGAAGATAGATCTCATAAGTAAATCAAAATCGTAGCTAACGACCAGAACATTTTATTCCAGACGGAATGCAGATATTGGTATGTTGAGCAATTTTGTGTTTTCCCTCGTCCCCATATATTATGCCGCATTTTTAATCTCTGCAAAAGTTTCTCTGTGGGACGGCAATAGCGTCAATATCATCTGCATACTCTAGCAGCTGAACACAAATGATAGTCACATTCGATCATTCTACTCACGATCTACACCTGTATTAGGGCAGCAGACTTCCATGATAATGCATCAACGTTACAAAATTCAGTTCAGGTATATTACTTATTACCATTTATCGTAAGACCCATCAAATCATAACAAAAGTATAAATTTTTATTGAGAGTCAATTTGACCGAAATCTTTTCTATCCCATCGTAATACTTGACACCAACATAAAATTTATTCAAAATCAAGTTAGATATAAAAAGCTCCCGCCGACTATCTGTCTCTCTCGGCTCGTACGAAAAAAAGTCATAATTTCTTTTATTGTAAAAATGCAAAATATGGCGTATTGGAGATTTTCTACGTACCACCAGCTACAAAATCGTTGCACATTAAAATTTGACATTCAACCATGAAAGCTTCATGCTGCTATTCCGTTTTCATATCCTCGCCGTTACATGTGTTACTTTAAGGATTTAAGGATAACGTTGCGTGTTTGTTTGGTTTTTGCATTTTGAGTAGGATTTAGTGGCGGATTTGCAAGAAACGAAAGCGATGACGATGCTGCGGGAAATAAAAACTGGGGAAAGGTGACAGTTTTCATTTTATTACGTTTTTAGCGACACCAACACCAAAAACAACAACCACAACACACTAAGCTCAACAACAATAATGCAAAAGACGACATTTACATATACAGCTCAACTCAAAGATGGCCCACACACCATCACCAACACAGAGATTGACATAAAGCATTTATGTGACGTTTTACTTTTGTTACGATTTTCAGTGGGTTTTATTTTTGTTGTTGTTGTTGTTGTTTTTTATTGTTTCCTCAGTGGGGCTTTTAAGACATCTTTAACATTGTAACCCAAAGATTTGCATGTATTGTTATTGTACATGTGTTTGCAATACCTAAAGTGTTTTTGTATTTGTGTTACCAGCGCCGTCAGTTTGCTCTTTTGTGCCTGCATGTGTGTGTGTGTGTGTGTGTGTGTGTATGTTTGCGTATCGTTAATCCCAAACAAATTATGCAAATGTTATGCATATTTGTGCGACTTTTGTTCGTAAGCATGCGAGTGTGTGTGTGCCAATGTATTTGTATGAATTACGATTTTATTCTCCTTGAGCGAAATATGAAAGCAAAAATGTCACCGTCTACCACATGCGGGCATTAAATATCACCATAAATAAAATACCATTGAAATCACAAGGCATTTTGTGACAGTTTCTGCTTTTTTTCAGTCAACAATTTAAGTTTGATCCAACAATCTTGTAACAATAAATTGTTGAGGTTAAATAGCGTGTAAGCGTAATTTGTTTGTATTTTTGTGTTACATCGTGTCAGTGTGTTGTGACATCACAAACGTGACTGTGACAGCGTTAGGCTGCTTTTTTGCCATGTAAACGCCAGATTTAATTGCGGAGAAAATAAGAAATTAAGAATAAAAAGATTCATTTTTTAACTCCACCACTAAAAAGAACCAACGAAATATAGTTTGATTTATAAGTTATAAACAAAATGCAAATTAGCCACTAGTTGTCCATCAACACGCTCACACTTACTAAAGAGTAATTGCTAAATACCACTAATTTACTTCAATTTCTTAAGACTGGCATGTTTTTATATTAAAAATTCATCAACAAATTAAACAAAAACAGGTTCAAAAAACATATAGAATTCTCAAAAACAAATAAAGAGGTACCACAGTGTAACAAATGGGAGCCTTTCTTTTATTGATGAAAATTTACTAAATGTATAAACTTTCTTGTATAGTCTCGTTAGAAAAACACACATTCTAGATTAGGCCCTACTGCTTCATCTTAAAATAAAGGACTCTAAGATCGTGGACAATTTTCTACAATAGTAATTCTATAGATACTTCTCAACACTTTTCAATGACGCGTTCAAGCACTTCGAGCAGTATTTGGTGAATGTCGAGAGTAATGTTGTCTTCCAATTTCCCGAACGTAGCCGGATTATCTAATTTCAACGTAGCACTAAAGGAAAAAGTCTAAGGGTGTGATATCACATGATCCAGGCGGCAAAAGGCCTGAAATTATCAGATTTGCTCTCACAATAAGCTATTGCCCTCTTGTGTTGTGTGGCAATTAGCACCGTCTGGCTAGAACCAAATGTCGTCGAGATAGCGGACTTCAATTTTAGGCAGTGGTCTGTATCAGTACAGTTAAGTTGAGGCCAGCCTCAATTTGAGACATATAAGCCGATGATTCTACCAGCCCATAAGCCTCACCAAACCGTTGTCTTATCTTGTTGTAATTACAGCTTTTGAACCCCTTTGAGTTGCTCTTTAACTCAAATATGCCAATTTTGCTAATTGAAGTAGCTATTAAGTCAGATTTGGGCTACATCGCTATACAAAATTTTATTCAAAACATTGGTTTTTCTTCAAGACTTTTAAGAACCAAAGGCTGATACGGTGACGATTTGGAAGGCTCTTGTGCGAGTTGAATTTTGTGTCGTCTTAAAAACCGAGATCTCTACGTCAAATACTCAAGTTGCTGCATACGGCAAGACTTGCTGTTGAGAACGGCGTCGAATCGATTCATCACGGAAACCGCGTACACTCCTTACAATCGCCACTACATATATTTTCTTCACTATGTGCTGGAAGTGGTCTATTTGGTGTCGTATTATTCAATAATGAAAACTTGTTGATGGTATAGAGAATTGTTTGGTAAGCCGATCATGTGGATCCTAAGTTGCTCTATAAAATGTCAAACAATATGGAACACAAATACAATGGCAGTGTGACATGACTCAGCAAAATTAGTTATGAGATCCTAATTGAAAAAAGTACCACTAAATGAATTACCGGTTACTTTGTAAATTTGTAAACAACTCCAAAGCAAAGTTCTGTACTGTTAATCACTTTCTTATGGCTTGATGCATTTACTAAAAAATGTTTCCGATTTTTTATAATTAAAAAAAAAAACACAAATAAAATAAACTTTCATATTTTTCTAGTAACTCGATTTAACATGATGCACAAAAACATTTATTTTCGTATATTTGTTGTGTCGTTTCATGTCAGGCCCAGCTTAATTGAGTTTTCTCTTGTTGTTTCAAGACTGTGAAGGCTTTAAGTGTCCTTGCTCAAATTAAGTTGGTTTATAGTTTCTCCTTCTCCTTGTGATGCTGCTGCTGTTGTTGTTTTGTTGAATTGTTGGGAAAACTTTTTAATGTCATTACTTCATCTTTAACTCAGTCTTTTCACCGCCGGCTGCACGCAGTTCAGCCTCACGCTCACTGGCTCGTACAGCAATGTGCTCTTTCATTTTGCTCTGTCACATCCTTTATAATGAAATATAAAGTTTGTTCATTTTATGACTATTAAAATGCGAAATTTGTCTCGTTTCAAGGTTGTTCTTTCGAAGTTGGCACAAACCAAGCAACCAACTCTAAATGCGTTTTTGAATGTCAACCTTTTTTTCCCGCCATGTTTGCCATTTGTCGTTGTTGGTTTTTGTTGTTCCGTGCAAAAGTTTCTTAATGGGATTTAAGTAAAGTTTTGTATTTTAAGGTTAAGTTGTATAGGAAGTATAGATAAATGTGCTTCCGTCGTTCACACTGACACTGCAAATGAAGACAAATCTATTACCATAGCGACAGTATTCTGTCATAAATTTCAAATGTCTTAATGGGTATTTGTGCGATATGAAAATATTCATAGCCGCTAATATTTAATCTGCATCAATTTCATAATACAAATCAAGAATCATCATCAATTTGACGTTTTCAAATTAAACGTCATTAAACACAATTAATTCTCTGTAATTTATTGATTTGGAAGTTCAAAACCAAAATGTTTGCATATTTTGCGGCGCGCTACATGAATTCTATACAGCACTTCAATAACTGTCAAATGCAGCGCAGACAATTCGACTTTCAACAGCAACAACAACAACAACAGCAGCTACTTGAAATTGAAAATTCAAAACATTCAAATGCAATCAATTCGACGGTGCAACCGACAGCGTCAACTACGATGGATTTTGCACTTTCTTTTTCAAGTGCCAAATAAACACACGATACATTTCTCGATGTCTGCCTGGTCAGCTGACTGACATGGCTGGCTGATATTCTGTCTGCCTTCTTCCTTTTCACGTATCCTGTGCACTGCCAAATATCACATGGCATGTTTTAGCAAATGTAAATGAAATTGAATGGAACGGAGTGGCAAGAAACTAACGCCTGAAAAGCACTGTTGTATCAGTTGTAGCTATGTTGTTGTTGATGTCGCTTCTGTTAATGATGTTGTTGCTGTGACAGAGTCTATATAGCTGCTGCTATCTACTAGCAAAGGACACTTGAAATCAGAAAACAACACTTAGCCAAATTAAACGCAACATAAACCCAAGAAATACGTCGAAGGATTGAACACTCAATATGAATAGTTAGTAAATATTTCTGAATGTACTCAAATGACATCGATGTGGCCATGTTGAACAATATTTTTGAAATTAAATCTATACCAAGTTACTGGTTTGAACTCATTCATAGGTTATATCGGAGTCAGTAAATCGTCAAGTCAGCCCAGGGTCTGACTTCATCTTTAATTGAAAGCAGTTCAAATTGTTAAACCTCTACAAACATTTTTCGTTGGAAGCTAGAAATATGCAAACGACAGTGCACATAATCACGAAAGCCTTTGGAGATCGCTGGCCTAGTTGAAGAGGCAGCTATCAAAGCAAAACTTGGTGCCATTGAATACACATAAAATTATTGATGGATGATTTGAAATCAGGCAACTGACTGATTAAGTGGAGAGCACCAAATAGAATGGATTCGCAAGTATTGACGTTAACACTATGGAAACGAGCAACAGCATTTTCTGCATGCATGGTGTTGTGTAAGTTCCAACATTTTGACAGCGTATTTGACAGATGTGCTTGTCAAAGTTGGGATATTGTATGAGTTAACATGACTGCCAATGGTGAGGCACAATTGTTTGGTGTCATGTTGCACATCCTCATTAACACTTTGCATTGTGTCATTAGGAAATCATAAACAGCTCTTGGTTGTTAGCGTGTAAGTTTTATTTAATTCAGACTGAACTTAATGGAATTCATATCGACTGGTGGATGCAGTGCTTGTCAAATTGAATTTCAATGAGTCGCTCTATTCATGTGCGAACCGTTTATGACTTTATCAGCAACCTTAGTGGCTGTAAAGTGCTGTGGCATTCTTCCGTTTGCTGCAACAACAATAACAACGACAATAGAATTTTCACCAAACAATGCAACTTGAAAACCGTATTGTTGCGATTTTTCCAACTGTCGGCTGATAAAATTCAATGCAGATGTCAGTGCCAAAGCTGAAACCAAAGGTGGAGTAGCCAATGCTCTTAGGGTGTATTCAAATTTTTTTAATTTACTTGAACAATTTCTGAAAAAAGTTTTGACTTTATAAAGAATACAGTAGGAATTTCGAACCATTGCTAATTTTGTAAGCAATTAAAAATTCGATTAATGGGGAACTTTTACTCTTCAAAGGACATGAACAAGAAGAAATTTACACACTAATTTTAGAATGTAAATTGCTATTTTTGTTTTTCTCAACACCCTGAAAAACGTTTTTCGCTTAGATGCTGCTACTGACATATGCAGCCGTGCTGGTGTTGGTGTTTGAGGATGTGTGTGTGTGTGTGAATGCAGCTTATATCAGTTGACATTGTTGTTTGCCACTTAAATGGTATGCAGTAAACTTCCTGCTCCACACTGAACTGTTGTTTATGCCCTTAGGCTTTGTCGCCTGAATTTCTTTTTCTTTTTGCTGGAGCCTCCTGCACATTTTTTATCGATGTTCCTCATAAATAAACGGATGCCTTACTTTTGTCACTGTATTGCCACATCATCTGTTTCTTGCTTCTTTTTTTGTCGTACTCTTTTCGTCTGCTATTCCGTTCTTTACCTCGTCTTCTTGTTGCAACACTATAATAGTCTGCTAAGTTTTTGACACATCTTTGACAGGTATTGTGATAAGACGAGTCAAATATTGGCAACTCATTTGTGTAGGTGGTAAAAAGAAAATAATTGAAAAACTTGGGTTATTCTCAACAAAATGAATTTCATGCATTGAAAAAAGCAGAGCCAAATAAAATTTTGAGATTTGAATTGCAGAAAAGACTTCTTTTTTTTTAAGTGGTCATATATTAATTTTCTATTCGAATGACGTGACAGCGATGGATTTAGTCCCCATGAGTTCTTTTATATTTCAAAACAAGGTATCAATACATGAAAATATTTGAACATCCTACTGCGAAGGCTTATTAATATTTAATTGGCAAGCCTTAAAAATAGCGAAGACATGAGCTTGAAAAATACAGCAAAATTCACATTTGTACTCCACAATTGAAAGAAAAATATTTTCAATTTTCAAATAAATATTTCTATAATTTAAAACTTCTTATCAGGACACTCTTTATTATGAATCTTACCTAATACCATATCTTTAACATATAAAACCAACAACAGAACAGGTATAATTTTATTATCTACTTAATTTCTTTATCGTGATTTTACTGTAATCAATCACGTTGCAATCACTCACTTATCACTTCATAACAATAATAACAAATACAAAAACAAAGTGAAATTTCAACACTTGTTTATCAGCGCAAGCTACAACAACAACAATGCCTTGTAAATTTCTCCCTCAAATGTGTGAAAGTGTCAGAAACGCTTGCACGCAAAAATAACAAAAGGACACAACACGGGGAGAAGGAGAGAGCAAGGACACAGCACTTTGAAGTACAAGCGTGAGCGTCACATATTAAATGAAGTCATCAAAATAAACGCTTGCCATACGGCAATAAACACTGATACTAACACACACAAACACACACACACACACACACATGCACAAGCAAAATCAAATAATAAACTACAAGGATATTGCGGATATAGAGGATATGGCCTAAAGTGTTTTATTTGACACACACAAAACTAAACAAATAAACACACAAGCAAGCGGCTAACGCTCACAGACAGACGCAGACTAACAGCAACAACAAATAAGTTAACAAATAAACACTTAATTTGAACATAAGTTATTTACTACTTACAGCAGTTGTTGTTGTTGTTGTTGTTATTAACGCCTAAATAAACAACAAGTCAGGAGACAGTGGCCAGCCACAACGAAATCATATTCGTCTTCTTTAATGTTCTTTATCTGGTTTCCACTGTTATATACCATGTCATCTGTTCCGTTTTTTTTGTTGCAATGAAATGCTAATATTTGCTTTACCCAACTAACACAACACCCTGTAGTACACGCACACACATAAACATGGCTAACAACCGTATGTCGTTTGCGTGACTCTTTCAATTAGTGGAACTCGCACGTTACCCAGTTTCAATGACCCGTATCAGAGGTGTCGGACGTGCTGGAAAATGTCTGTAAGGTCGCATATTTTTCTTCTTTGTATGATATCAATTTGAGATTTTTACTTTTGGGCAGCTTAGCTAACTAACTAACTAACTAATTTTAACTTATTACATTTTCATAGCTCATTAAAAATCTATGGATAGCTATTTATTTATCTTTAAATGTACACTTATATCTTTTTTAAATCAATGCTTATATTTACTTTATACAAGTCATGCAAAAATCTTAATTGCGAACAGCAAACGAAAGTTTGTGTCATTATTCAAAAAATTGTTAAGAATTGTGAATTTTTCATTTAAATGCAAGATTAAAGTTAGTTCTCTTAGAAGATGTCTACCTCACGCAGCTTTGTTCCATAAATACTTTTGAAAAAGCATCAACTTTTCAAATGAAAGTCACGCAATCAACATACCGTCTTAATTTAATGGCTCACCTCCTAAGGTCCTGGTTTCCTGAGTTTAAGCTTGTTGTCAGCAACAAATACTTTTTTTCACCTAAATCTTCAAAAATCGCTAGAACTGAATGTAAAATATCATGGGTCTGATTGCAATCAATTTGTATTGTATGGTAAAATATGTGTCGATAATTATAAAAAAAAATATCTTATGTGATGATGATGCTTTAAAATTGAAACAGTCGATCACTTTAAATATCTAGGAGTCACAATTAATTATAAAATAAGTTGTCTAATAGAATATTTTACCGGCTTAGAAATTTTGTTTCCGATATGACATTAAAAACAGTGTACTATGTTATATCTCATTCTCAACTTGAATATGGAATAAGTGTTTGGGGAAGTGCCTACCTGAGTAAATTACAACAATCATTTGTACTACGAAAAAGTGCACTAGAAATTATCTGATACTGCTCTCGTTTGACCTATTCCATGGGAGTTTTTATAAAACAAAAATTTTGCAGGTCTGTCATCTTTTTTATTTCAAAGTTCAGAAAGCATTTTATATGAAAGATGGTTATGTGCATTTTCTCCATGAAAAATATCACAGAAAAATCAGACGATTAGCTAGGGCTTCGTTCTTGGTATTTTTTATTATCAGAGCGTTCAGGAAATGATTCCCATACGCCGAACTTATCGTTAGCGTGGGCAAACTTTTTTCGCATTGACGACCACCGTGCTCACGGTTAGTTTTGCCATTTTTCTACCGTTTCATTACCATTTCATATTTCAATATTTTTCAAAATTTTTCAACTTTATCATTTCCTGTAGACTTTTTTCGAGTTTTGCAAACTCATGCAGCATTTTTCAACCTCTTACAAATTTACAACGGTTTTACCCTTTTAACTTTTATTTTGTAATAACACAACGAAAAAACATTAAGTTAACGCATCACTCCCCAAAAAAAGCAAGCGCTCAATTGCATTTTCTTTTTCTGAGACCAAACAACCAAAAATTTTTTTTTTTAATTGAAGATATGTTTACGACTCCGATATTTCATTTCCCAGACAGTTACGCAATTCCTTTTTATTTGTATTTGTTAATAAAACATATTCTTATTTTTTCATAAAAGAATTTATAAAGATGAAATAAATCAATTTTCGCTCAACTTAGTGCACTTTTGTATATTAAAAATGGTTAAAAACTCATTGTGCTAAAAATTCAAAAAAATTTTGAATAATATTCCGATTACTGAATACAATGTTCTTTTTCTTTTTCATTATATGAAAAGGTGATTTAATTTATGCAGATTACAAGTTTTGACCTAATTTTAAAGCAACAAAGTCTTCGTTGTCAGCACTTTTCCTGCACATCTTAGCTGTTGGTTTTTTCTCGCTTCTTATCATATTTCCTTACTTAACTTGCTGCTAAGCTTTGAAACTTGGTCCTTCTCATTTTACTGCTCTGCTCATATTGGAGCATCATTTTTTTACCATGCTGCACTGCCATTTGCGAACTTGCATCTTCTGCTTCTTATCAGCTTGCTAACAAAGTCTGGCAGCATCGTTTCATTGAACTTTTGGACTTCATTAAAAACCGATAAAAGCCGCATGTTGTATTCAACTTTAAGCCACTTTTGCCGCACCTGGAACACTTTTTAGTTGGCTGTTGTAAGCTCGTAACTAAACAAAAAACCAATGTTGGCAGCTTAAGATTTTTGGATTTTCTTTGGGTATAGGTTTTGTTACCCAGCTTTGTTGGTAGTGCTCTTGTTGTTGTTTTATTGCTATCGAACATGATTACAAGTAGGAGAACAAAGCGTTTAAAGGAAGCTTATGTAAGTTGTTGTTGGCATTAGTTAATTTTTAACGACGTTTGCTGTTTTTGTGGGTAGCATTTTTATAAGCTCCACGAAAGCGGTGTGTGCAAATGAAATTGTAAAAAGTTGTGTTCAACTTTTTTATAGTGAAATAGACAACACATCAAATATTTTGTTTTTATTTTCTGCAACAAATGCTGCAAACTCCAGGAATTAGTAAACACAAATGTCTTTGAAAACATCTAACATTTCAAATCATTTTTCATTTAAGGGATATTCAATAATTCAATGATGAATAGTTTTTAAAACTCTTATTTCAACAAAAAAAAATCGCTGTTCTGAAACCGACTACAATTACTTTATCTATCCTGAACACTTACAAAGAATGCAATCAATTAAAGTTAATCGGTTTCAGCAATAGCTCTAATTTTATAAATCAACCAAATTAGTAAGTACTCGTAGAATCGTAGAAGACTTAGAGCTTAAACACCACAACAGGACGACCACTACAATGAAATATGAAGAAGCTATGCAAAACAACTCTCGACACTAAGGACGCGTGTGCTCACTAAGGCCATAAAACACTCACACACACACGCACATGTAAATTTATAGAAATGACTTTCAATTAAATTGTCGTTGATAATGTCCTTGCAACAACAACAACAACGTGAAATTTCATTGACGTGTTGCATTCATATGAAATTCATATTCATAACAATAAATTAACCATTGTCCACATAATTACATGTGTGTTTGTACGAGTATGTATGTATGTATGTGTTGCTCTCTATTTGTATATTTAAGTGTGCACACTACCTAATGTAAAGCAATGGAGACTGCTTCCAAGGGAATCAGGATAGAAACACTGAAGTATCAATTTTCACATTACTTACAATGACTTGCGGTACTCAAAAGCATTTGCAGTGGCAGTGACTTTGTAGGCAGCTTTTAGCTGCTCTGTAATCGCGTCAGAAGTATTTCTTAAATACAATTGGGTACTTTTACTTTAGACGTATGGTTTTGTATTTATATTTTGTGCTATTTAACAGCTTTAGCATGAACCACAATACTTCAGAGCGTATAAGGCGTACAAAGGTATGAGACATCAAAATCAATTCTTCCCATATAATTAGAATCTATAAATGAAAGCAGCAGATCAGTAGCTACATACAAAAACCATAAATAAGTTATTGGATTCATTATAAAGCAATTTGTGCCAAAGTCATTTGCAGCCACACTACACAATTACATTACACAAATATGTATGTATGTATGTATTCATATAAATGCCATACACTCATACACAACAAGAGTGGGCGTAAATATTTTTGAATGTGTAAGCAGTAAGCAAATACCTATTTAAAAGAAGTGTTATATTGTGAATTTTAACTCATTGCAGATAAACCTTTAACGATTTATGGGTGCTATTATAAGATACATGACTATTCTCATATGCTTTTAAGAATTCATTTTAAATGGGTTCTCGAAGAACAACTGAAAGATTTATTTAGTAATTTAGTACTAAGACCAGAAACTAAAAACCAATATTCTACTTTGGCCTGGAGACCTTAAATCCAACAGCTGTTACTTTACTAATAAATGATGGTCAATTATCATCGTTATTTTCAATGTTGTGCTTTCTGGAAATAATGCTGTAAGTTATTACTTTATATGCAATTCCAATCTCCCATGTCTTCATAGCTCATTACTTTAGAAAACATGGGTTTTATTAATGGGAATAGAAGTTTTCGATATCTTTTTCACGACATAATCTAATCTACTGAAAACAGTGGTGAAGTGTTCCTAATAGCAGACCGAAATTAAAATTTGAAGACCAGTATTCATAGTGCAAAATTACCATCATTGCGGCAAGTCTTCATTATTTCTGTAATACAGACGTAGTAGTACAGGGAATAAATCATTGAGCTTCGGAAAAATTAGGGGAAAGCTGGATTTTTGTAATAACCTTTGTTTTATGGCTCTTAACAAAATCCCAAAAGTCCCCATCGATACGTGAGTCGCTAAAAATCTTACACGACGTCAAAGGTCGCCAAAAACGGGTTTTCATGAAAATCTCGTTAACGGTCACTTATATCGAAAAATATTGCGACTCAAATTTGTAGCTTATGAAACTTCCTACAAAAAATATTTACTTCCTTTCTTTTTTCTATTCAAAAAATTGTGACGTGTAACCACTCAACGGTTTACATTTATGTGTCGTAAGTATATGGAGTAAAATTTGCCAATCGTACCAGGATAAAATTTGTTACGCTGCGAATTTGGTTATTTGTAGTTGTAGTATAGATTGATTACGTTCCGGGAAGATTTTCATCCAACATTATAAATTTCCAAAAAAAGAGGTGTAAAATTGGTAATTTTCGTAACTTTTTCTACGAACTTTTTTTTGAAAATTCAGTACTTGGCTTTTATTTGTAAATTAGGAATTGTAATGAGTGATTCCAAAAAATGTTCTTATGATCTTTACCCAAACAAAATACTTTGTTGTGCTTTCCTCTAATTTTTCCGAATTTTGGCTATTTTTTGTCTTTATTCCCTGGAGTGCAGATGATTCGCTGATTAAAAAGATATTTCCTAATTTGTTCCGTACTACTGCCTTGTAGGTAATAACTACGCAGACCACTATCCAGTACATCAAACTTATTGTCTGAGCTGAAGAAACATTAGTGTCAAAACTACTTTTTTTAAATATTCCTCCACATCTTTCGGAAGAATGTATAATTTAGCTGAAGCATATTGAATTTTCCTTAAAATAAGGACACAGCAAGTCAACTCGATTTAACACTTGTCATCCTCAGGAATTTTCTGCAGTAGATATACAAATATGTGTGAATCAAATAGTTTACTGATAACTTATTTTCTTAGTAATTACAAATACTTTAATTATTCAAAGATATGCCACACAACTTTACCTCATCTGAATAGCTCATACATATGTTTCACTGACTATGACGACCTAAGGGAACAGTTGGACCGAGGTACACCTACTTTGACAAGAACGGCAATACTGCTCGCAATATAGAACAGTGTTGAGTATAAAAATTAAAAACACCTCAAAGTTTCTCAATTTATGTCCTAAATTGTTGTGTTTTTTAATACTCTAATCCAGGGAAGGGCACTTAGTGCCTCAATTTCCTCACATTGCTCTAACCGTTATTCGACGCACAACCAAGCGAAAAAAATTTCCCAGAACTTCAACGCTATCGAAGCACAAAATTCGCAGAATTTCAATCGAGGCACAGCGTTGACTTGAATTCAAATGAAAACAAAAACAAAACACAAAGGCATAAATGACGGCGCTGCATTGTGTCTTGACGAATGTAGCAATTGTTTTTGTTTGTAGTGTAATTTGTTTTTTTTGTGCTAATGGCAATTTTGGAAATGAAAGTAAAAAAAACTTTAAAATTTCGTTTGTTGTTGCTTGATGTTGTTGTTTTCCTCTTTGGTTATATTTTTGTGCCCACCGCTGCTCTAATCTATACGTGTGGTGCACTCTCGAGTAGTGTATTTCCTTTAGTTTAATGTCACACCAGTGCTGTTTGAAAATTCAAAATATTTTAGTTAACACTTCAGCGTCTGCATCTAATAGACAAACATCGACCTACGCAGGTGCGCTTTAACACAAGCAAACAGACATACGAAAGTGTACGGACAGACACCTACACTAACGCACATGTAATAAATCCCACATTATTTATTACTAATCAAAATCACATAATCTGCTTAAATTGCCGACTACAAAGTGATGCTGAGTTCTATTGGCATGTGATGCAACCCGTTCGTTGTGGTATAAAGTGCTCAACTCTATGATGTTGCATTGCCAATATTATATTGTTGCCTTGGAGCAAAGATACACATACATGCATACATATATACATCAACATATACACTCGTACATTAAATTAGTTTTTGATATACGAGTACAAACAAGAACTGATATGCGATAGCGATTTTGAAAGGCAGCGCCCTGAATGTGGCGTCAACAGTATCGGCAGAAGCAGCAGGAATTGCTGATATTACCCAGTAGAGCTGCCAGCACGTCAACCCACATCCAACATGAAAAAGGGCCTGCTAGCATCATAACTTGATATTAGACTTCAGTATCCACGTTAAGCACAATAGAAGGTCTGCTATTAAATTCTAAAGTAGAAATTCAGAGTATTTTAGGTTTTCATGATTTGAGAGGAGTTAGAAAAGAGCTGTAAGAACCCCTGCTGCAATGAAAGAAATGTCTCTTATAGCGCTTCTTACTTCTATTTTTGTCTTCTGGGTAGTGCGAATATTTACTTGAGTATTAAATAATGGTGTTGAAGCACAACTAAACGATTGGAAATAAAGAATTTGAAGAAAAATACCATATTCAAACTCTTCGAACCTAAGGCTCCCTTTTTTTTTGAAAAGCACCAAGTTGCATCAATTGACAAGAAAAGTTCTTAATTTAAATTTAAAGTAGAAATTCTTTAAAGAGTGCTGTGAGACTTTTTAGTATGATTGATTTAACCAATGTGAAAGTCGCAAGTAACTACAGGCGTTTTTTCACGACTTTCGACATACTCGTATTTTGATCGATTTTTCATAAGACTGAACTATCAACTTTCAGCACTTGAGAACCTCAATCAAATTGCCAAAATTCTATTAATATTTCAGTGCAAATATGTGTTGGCTTTAATTTTGCTTACATAAACACAAAGAAATTAAGTAACAGACGCGTTTACATAAACACACACAAGTGCAAATATTTACAAAAACGCACACACTCACAAAGTTTCAATTAAGAAGTCTTTATTAACACTAAATAAATAGTTATGAATAAATATGTCGTTTTCAATAAACACACACAAATACTTTGAAAACAAACGACAACACTCACATGCAATTTGCAACATACAAGCGCACAAGTTTACCCATACAAGCGCACAGCCAGGAAAATTAAGTTCACTTAAGTTGAGTTAAGTTTACGTGCTTAATGGGACTTTTGAAGCAATTATGCGGGAAAATTAATTATGGAAACTTGTGTCGGATTTAAGCCAAATTAATAAAGGCACACAAAGAACTAAAGCAAGCGATTTCTATGCGACAGTGCTACACATTTGTTGTAAGTGTTGCACAAGTTGCATGAATTATTTGCGAGTGCGTTGAAAGTTGTTACAGATGGTGACAACGTTGATAGAAAAAAAGAGGTACAAGTTCAAGTGCATCTGAAACTAAGTCAGTTATAGTTTTTCGACAATATTTGGCATCCTTAAGTTAAAATTCAATATATGTCCTATGCCCAGTAGAACAGCGGTGGATTAATACTTTGTGTGGTCCAGGGATAAAAAGTAGAAATAAGCCCTCACTGTAATAAAAAAAAATTATAATCACAATAGCCGTGTTTTATTGGGTTTGGTTAAACCAAAATTTCATACAAATACGTGAACCAGCTCAATTTCCAGTCAAGGAAAGGTTTGAAGCATCATAGACATAAACCTAAAATAATCAAAAATATATGGCAACTGTGTTGGAATTTTGAAGAAGCGTTCTAAAGTAATGCGAGGCAGTGCATCCAGTCAGTGCTAGGCCGAAATATCAAAATAGAAACACATAATAAAAATAAAAACAGTGATGAAACAACAGAGAACGAAAAGAAAACTTTGGTATTAGCGTCTGCGACACTATAAAAACAGTTCGAAATGATTTGACAGCAATAATTTGAAAAAAAAAATTATGTACTGATGCATGAGGCCCCTTACCGCGCTAGGCCCCGTTCAACCACGCGACCATAAATCCGGCTCTGTTTTGAAATAGAATTTCTTTCAAACACTGTCATGCCACCTGTTGAGCAAATGCAGAATTATAAAAGGTTAAACTTATGCGTTTTATTCACTTTAAGGTTTAACCAAAGCGAATAAAACGCGGCTAATATGTGACAACTTAACATGAGAAAAAAAAATTTTGTGTGCAGTTTACACGTGCTACAAGTGAGACATTTCGAAAACTTAACTGCGATAGAATGAGACGAAAATATTTAATTAAAACAATTAAAGTTGGAACGGGATCTAGGATAACCAAAATAATAAATTGTATATTAAATTAAAGTACTCATCAAGCAGAGTGCCCACATAATATCAACTTCAAGATCGGTTACCCAGCAGCTAAGGTATAAGAGAGGAAAAATTTCTTATTTTTCATTTTTTCAAGTAATAATTAACAACCCAAGCCTCTTCATAACGAAGAGAAAAAGATCTACTACTCTTTCTCTCTCTCTCATTGTAATTGTTATTGTTTCTCAGTTAAGCGTTGTTGTTATTAAAATATCAGAAAAAATAGTAAATTACAATGAGAGAGAATTGATTTTTTCTCTTCGCTCTTCAAATAAAATTGATTTTTTCTAGCATTATTTTAATCAAATGATTTCCAGCGGATTCATGTTTAGCGATCAATAACGTTCGAAGCACTTATACTCATTTTTATCTTGATCTGGGAAATAAATATTTTCCAAAGATACTCAACTCGATCTAAATTTACGCCCTTGTTTCATCAAGTTAGTGGCAGCCTGGCAGCTTTATGTTCAGACAATCATGAACTATCTTACAAGACATTTTATAAAAGTGGCATGTTGTTTTGCAAAGCTATCTCCCGGACAGTTATAGGGATCGCACCCAACTTTCCTTTGCAACGCTAGTTAACAAATTTTTTCAAAAAAAAAAAAAATATTTGAAAATTTTAAGGCCGAAAAATTATTTATGGTGTTTAGTAATTTTTCATATAAAGTAAGACAGAAATATTTTAAGTCTTTTAGCATTTAGCTTACGAATTTCTTTGGCCTTCTCCCAAACACTCTGCAATTATTAATTATTTTATCAGAGTAATAGCAGCTAGAGCTACCTAAATTAATACATAAAAACGAGTTCTGTTCTTTACTTTAAGCACTTAGTTTTTTAACACTTTAATATTAATTCCGTTTAACATTTGCCTTCTTTTTCGCTCATGCAACTTCTGCAATTCAAAGTTACAGAACAGAAAGAGATGCAACCGACAGACATTAACACGGTTATTGCGATGCCAAATTGCAATTGCTGTCCGGGACTCAGCAGCTCCCCGACTTCATTAGTGCAACTGAAGCGAAACTGAAGTTAACCATAGCATATGCAGCGACAAAAACAACACAAGCAACAGCAACAACAGCAACAGCAACAGCAACAGCTAGAGAAGTAAAAACAATAACAAAATAAACAAAGTTGCAACAACAACACCAACAAAAGAGGAGCACAAATTTCAAATGACTTTCTGTAATGGCATCATCCATGTTTTAACCCGTCACTTGTTTTGCGCCATTTTTATTGCACGCTGTCATTTCTGGTATTTCATTGTTTTCTTATTTTCTTTCTCTCGATTTCTATTCAGTTTTCACTGTTTTTTGTTGTTGAATTTCCCATTTTTTGCATTCATGAATACGGCAGCATAAAAACCTAAGAAAATGGAAAGTGGCGCCATCTATGAGAGAATGCGAGCAATAGCAGAAAAAATCACTGGCGTAACTAAGGCGATGGGGGCTAAGCTCTCTCGCAATAAGAAATTAACAATATTTCAGAAGCTTAATAGAAGGGCGATCGAAGTATTAAAAAAACAAATGATGAAATCCGCAGAAACTTTAATTAAATTTTGTAATACTTAACTTACGCAAGACTACTTGAATTGAAGTTGGAACTTATTCATCATCATCCATACTCACCAGACCTAGCCCCCACTGACTACAACTTCTTCGTCAATTTGAACATCTCTAAAATAGGAAAACAATTTAGTTCCATCAAGGCTGTGAAACTGGCCCTCCAGGAATTCATTGACTCTCGTCCGGTAAGGTTTTATGCCAACGGCCTGAACAATCTGCCACTTAAATGGCAAATGGCATACTTTGATTAATAAAACAATTCCTTATATTTGTAAGTTTTCAAGCTTTATACTTTGGCTTTTGACATCTGCCATATTTACGTAAGAAATCATTTATTAATATTTCCAAAAAAGATATGAACTAAAAATATATAGAAAGCAAGAACGATTTACAAAAAGTAATTGGCAATATTGAAAAAAAGAATTGAAAGTTCGATTTTGAGAGAAAAAAAGTTCTTAAGTGGGAAATATTAAGAGAATTAGATTTTCATGTTAGTCCAATGTATTTGAAACCACACTTTATAATTCATTTGAACAGGCTTCAAAGTGCCCAATCGAGGATTTCTTCTTGAAGAGACCTCGTTTTCTGGGAATAATACAAAAAAGAATATCTTAAGCGTGAGCAATGTATTGGAATCAGTCTTTTATTCCAATGCATTAAGTTTTTTTAATAGATACGTTACTCATACGTCCAGTTAGTAAGCTAGCATTTTAGGGGAAACTTAAGCCCCTCCCAAGAGAAATCTCTAGGAACACCAGTGAAAATGCAATGAAAGTTAGTTGAAGTTGTTAATGTTATTGTTGCTGTTGGTGCTGTTGGTGCTGTTGGTGCTGTTGTTGTTTATGTTGATGATGTTGTTGCTGCTGGTGTTCGTTGCTTGACTGCATATTTGAAACTATAGGATGTTGTTGTTTTTGTGATACTGCACTAAGGATTCCATTTCAATTTCATGTAAAATTCATTCAGAGTGAATTGTTTGTTCAACTCTTTACTTTTAACGCGCCGCACATACACACGCACAAACATAAACTACCACTGATGCATAGAAATTCATATCTAAATATTTATCTGACGACTTAAGAAGGAGTTTTCGACTTTTTATTTAAAAAAAAGGACTGGGGAAATATTATTAAGAAAATATACTATTGTTGTTTGCCTTGCCATTCATGCATTTCAATTAGATGTTGATTAACTCCACTCTGCTCGGAATTGATTATTCTTGGAATCTAAATAGAGTCAAGAAGTGGAAGTAAAAAAAAAAGTATGCAAAAAAAATTCTCAAAAAATAGTTCAGGGATGTTATCAACATAAGCATTTCAGAAAATAGCTTATTTTACTTCGTACGGCTACGAAGTTATGCAGAGCCTTATCCTTAAGTTAAAATGAATTTTAACTCTATCATTTTATGACTGATTCTTTCCAACATTGTAGACCGAATGATCTAGTGGCGGTGATGACCTGGTCTCTAAAACAAAAACTTGCGTTTCCTGCTCGAATTAAAAGTATTTTCATATATTGGCTCGATTTGTCCGTACTAATGCAGTTGTTAGAAATTCGCCTTTTGAACTACATCCGCTACTGTACAGTTCAAAGATTTCTCAATTTTTTTCTCTTTACACAGTTTTTGCTTTGAAAACGAATAAAAAAATCGAATGATTTATTACAGAGTTTTTTACAAAAGAATAATTGAAGATCTGAGTGGATGAACGTCAAATTTTTCTGAAGTTTCGTTATATGCCACGAAATCTAACGTTATACCTATGAGCAACTCTTGAAATTCCCCAGCCGCGACATTCGATTGGAGAAATTGAGGAATTAATCGCACAAATATGTTATGCAAAATTAGAACTTCTGTCCAAACTCAGCTTTATATCATATCAACCTCAACCGCTCATGTCTGCAATTGCATTCCGTGTGAAAAATGTTAAAACATCTGAATGCTTATCACCTCGTAGTACAGAAAGTGTCAGCAAAAAGTAATACGGGAAGCCTGTGTGTATTTGACAAAATCTCCAGAACATGTTTTTACGAAAATTTGAGTTTTAACCACAAATAATTTCAGGGTGTCATGTGCGTGCCACACAGATACTCCTTCAGCTTGTTTATCTAATTTGATTGCTTACGTTTCAAAATAAGGACTTTAATTTCTCTAGCAAAAAAATCTGAATACGCCTTTCCGCTGTTCACTGGTGACGCTCTACAGAAGCTGAAAATAAGGCAAGTGCTTAAATATCAGACTTTAAGGTAGATGCCGTGTCTTACATTCCAACGTAGACTTTTTCCGATAGTTTCATTAACGCCAGTGATGCATCTTTCCGATGTTGATGGATGAATGTCGTTGCACATTTACAGCGTAACAGCAGACAACAGCAACACCCACACAAAAAGGATACAAAAGAAGAAACAAATGAACGAACGAACACCCGGGTGTTGTGCTGCATGAAAAATGTAATGCATCTCTGTCAGTGAACTGGAAGTTAATTTGCGAAAACAACGAAATAACAAAATGCACACGAAAAATTAAAAAACAACAACACACGTTATCAGAAGACAGGAACGAACCGTTCACCGTTTCAAGGATCAGCTGTTGCAAATTGCAAAAAAAATAGGTACTTTATTTTACTGCTGAAAATTTGAAACATTAAATCAGAAATTGTAGAATTCATTAAGAGTTTCTATATCTATTTAATATTAAATTCTAAAGTCTTTCAATCCACTATGTAAATTTCTGAACTCATTATTTCACCATGTAAAACATCCCAATAAATCAGGTCATTGGGTTGCTGACACTTTATTGTATGCGTTTGTTTGTTTGAATGTAACCCACATTCATTTATTCAAATCACAAATCAAATTATCAACGACGCAGCTCATTTATTATTTGTCCAGATGTCCTTTAAATCAGTTTGCGAAAAGTTTAATTTTAAATGAAATGTGATGTCCTTGCTACACAAATACAAATAATCACACAAATTCGAATGCATGTACATGACACATGCAAATATATAATTTAGGGTGGATTCTTTATGGAAAAATAGCTTAAAATATAACCTATAGTTAGAACCTTTCAATTAAAAACCCAAAACTATTATGTTTGTTACTGGGCTCTTACGTTCAGTACTTTTAGTGCAAAAAAAAACAAAAAAATACAAGTGCAAAATGCACTAAAGGAACCAAAAAATGGGCAACTAGCCGCTTATACGAGTTCCAACCACCGCTAAGTCATATCATCAGTAAACTTTGTTGCTAAACTGTTGCCGACATTTAAGAATCTGCAAGCATACTATACATATTCTACTTTTTGTGTTGACCAACTAAGAATCATAGCAAAAAATATAAATATAATGCGCCAAACTTCTACATTTTTCCCCCTTTACATGCAATTACTCTTTTGATATATCACATTTCTTGACGTTGAACGATTTTCTGGCAATACGTGTGTTTTTTGCAATAAAAGTACTGAACAAAAAAGCTCAGTAAAAACATAATATTAAACTTTTGTTCTAAAAACACATGTAAAGATAAAACTATTACTTAGTGATATCAAATAGAAAACACTGGACATCACTTCCCAACAAAGCAAGGATTAAGGATATACAATTTTTTTGAGATGAATATTTGAACTTTTTTTTTAAAGAAATCACTTCGAAAAAACCTTCTTCAAGCACAAAGGTTTT
The DNA here is from genome assembly GCA_949775025.1 of Tricholauxania praeusta. Lineage (NCBI taxonomy): Eukaryota > Metazoa > Arthropoda > Insecta > Diptera > Lauxaniidae > Tricholauxania > Tricholauxania praeusta. The sequence continues at coordinate 1,694,118 of OX459028.1, read as the reverse complement.
ACATGGTCCTTAAAAACAACATCTTACCAAGTTTAATGAAAATTAATCTTATCCGTTAAAACCTTATCGATAATGTTTTAAGGTCACAAGCTACCTTCGTACCCACAAATTTAATTTTCGCATATAAAACATGATCCAATGATCAATGATTCTAATGAATGATAACATACGATATTGAGTGCCGTTAGTATTTCCTTAAAGAATTGTTTAAAGTCACCCTAATCATATGTTGCACCACACCTATGCAAACATAAACATGCATGCATTATTGTTGGTGTGTAAGTGCAAGTGTATGTACACACGAATTTCTATCTACCTGTACGCTGGTTCATTTTGCCATATTGTGACAATTTCCATGAACACCTCAGCATCGATGTTGCACTAAATATGTGGGCGTGTTTACCATATATGCACAACAACAGTAACTGTCGCAATCGCCCGCATAAGCCGCAACTTCAATTAAACACTAATCGTTTGTAATTGAGTTTGTTGTTAAATTGCGCTCCCACACTTTACTGCTGCTCTCATACGTATTTGTATTGCATAGTTTTAGGCTCCGACACATCAATGCACAGTATTTAAATATATCGGGGCGTAGGAACAATTGAGTTCCTTCTTCTTAATACAAATGTTGTTGTTAATTGTTTTTGGCCGCCCTTAAATTGAATTCAACTTGACTTGTGCTACGAATCTAAATTTATAGTGGAAATAATAAAAACAAAAGCAAACAAATTTTGTTAATTAGAAAATCAGTCAATGCATACTAAATCAGCCCTTGGAAGTAAAGTGCATGTGTACGGCAGAAATAAATCGTAAATGAATTATTTTTGTCCTTTGAACTTTAAACATGGGAGAATTACATCGTAGGTAATTGAGGTAATTGAGAAAAGGAGAAAAATTCAGTCAGCTTAAACTTACAAAAATAGAAAATTTCTTTGTGAAGCTGTCGTAAGACGAGCTAAAAAAAACAGCAGAAGCTGAAGACCTTGGAATGAAAACAAGGTCAACCCTGAAACACAAAATAATTGAAATTGGGTTTGCCATATTGTACACTATGCAGAGTCTGTCTGTCTGTCTATCACAGTTACGAAAAAACCCAGCAAGCTTATTGAATGAAATTTGACACACAGGAAACACCTTTAATAAGCTACTTGTTATACAAAATGGGTGAAATTGGCTAACGGCACGCCTACCGACACTTCGAGTAAAACTTCAAAACGCTGTATTAAGATCGTTATTTGATGTAGTGTAATCAAATCTTGGCAAATTTCAACGTATGGGCTTGGCATTTCCCATGTGAGCGAAAACTTCAAAATGCTGAGCTGAGAGAATATTTTGAGGTTATGGAAACGAATATCACACAAATAGTAAGAATGATTCCAAAAGGCTATGGACAAGAATTTGCCAAACTTGGGGGGCGTAGCACTTTCCATAGAAACAAAAAATTTAAAACGCTACACTGAGAAAATTATTTTAAGTAATAAAACCAATTTTCGTACATAAGCAAAAAATGTTTCGGACAAGAAGCAGACAAAAAGTTGGCGAATATCGAAAATAAGGTGTGGCACCTCCCATATCAGCATAAGCTTTAAAACGCTACACTGAGAGCGTTTTAATGTAGTCAAATTCAATGAAGGTATGTTTAGTCAAACCAGCCAAACTTTTTAGTGAAGCGGCTTTGTATCCCTAGTACCGTGAGCTTATCGCCTCAGCACAGGCTGTCCTGTGCAGTTGGTGCTTTGAATTTTCAACATTAGGTTGCCTGGTTGAAACTGATGTACAGAGGAATCTTTTTGTAACATTTTTATCAGATCCACATGCAGACATGTGCTTGCTGTGATCCTTTGAAAAAGTTACCAATGTCTATTTTTTTCCAATTTATTTTCAGTAGTTGTCAATTTTGTAAATAAATATCCAAATCTCACCAAGGGGAGGGGGGAGTCAACGAAAATCTCACGTTAACTTTTTAATGCAGAGAGTATACATTATTATAGCAGATTTTATTGTAAAATTAAAAGGCAAGTCTCACGGAAGGGAAGGAGGGATTCCCGCCATAACTCACCAAATCTCATCAAGGGGAGGGGGAGAGTCCGAATTTTTGAAAAAACACCTCACGCAACTTATGGACGTCCTCTAACTTGATCACAAATCAACCAAATTTTGATGTCCTTCAATTGGATGGTTCGATTTCAAACCGGATATTACAAAAATGTTTTAGAAACCAGTTTTATGTGTATGTACAAAGAACTAGATATTAAAAAACGACTCCCCCAGATCCAAGGCTGTATTATTTTATTACTTGATGTGCAAAACTTATAACCAGTAAGTACGAACGAATCTTATTGGATTTCATTCCTGATGCGCTTTGGCTTTAACAACGACGTAGTTTCGTCGTTGTCAAAAAATAGTTAAATTAAATTTTTTTGCTTACATTTTGCAACCACATTCTATCTGCTACCAAATTTCAATACGAAAAAATTAATATAAAATTTAATGTTATTGTCAAAACATTAAATTGAAAATATATTCGACAGCAAAATAATTTTAATTCAAACTGCATAGAAAAAAGACAAACAACATTTATATCATTTTTATTTTAAAGTTTGAACTATAAATACATTTATATATATACTTATATAGATATATATATATATTAATACGAGTACTACACATTGTAGACTTTGCTGCCAATAATGTGAGTTAAATGTGGAACAAAGTCCCTCATCTAAATAGGCAAATAAACGGGTAGCAGCCAACACAAAACTGATTTAAATGTAAATTCCTAAGAACTTACGGTAAAAGTAACATTCATAATTAAATCCGTTAAGGTTTTTTTCTATTTAAGTAAATACTTAAAATGCTTAACTTCTTCATGCCACACACGCCTAACTTACAACAAATTGTGGTTAAATTTAGCTTGGCTTATTTTCGTGGTTCACTTTCTCGGTTTTTCTTCTTCAGGTTTTTTTCGAGTTTTTTGTTCCTTTAAATTTTTGGCTTTTTTCGCAAAACCACAGCTCGTAGAGACCACAACAAAAAATTAACTGCTGTCAAAGAATGACAGCGTCAGGGATGCCAATTTACAAAATATTTTCAAATCATTCAGTAAATATTAAGCTATTGGAGAAATTACACCAGAAAGAAATGAGAAAGAATTCAATCAACCACCAAAAGAATTATCGAAAACACAAATAGAATATAAAATTTCTGAAAAGTTTTCAAGCAATCTTACATTTATATTTTCTTCGGTTCATTTTCGTTATTGGCGATTTTTCTAATAAGTTTAAATTATGAAAGAGTTTTTTTTTTTTTGAAAAGCACCACAAATCTCGTATAGGTACCTTTCTCAGAAGTTTTTTGGGGTAATATATTCTGAAATTTTTGATTTGTTTTCCCATTTATATTAAGTAAAATTTGTATATTATGGTTACGTACTTACGGATTTATCAGGGACAAAATTTAAAGTGTTTTTTTTATTGATGAGCTTTATATGGCAAAATATTATAGGTCAAAGACGTGAGTCGCATCCAAGAAGCCTGAGAAACTGAAATTCTGAGTTGTGTCATCCCTGATTTTCGCTTTTAAATACCACCGTATGTTCATGTGTGTTTGTTGCTTGTTGGTATCTGTTACATTTAATTCCTATTGATTAACACTTGAAGTGAGCAAATAAGCCGCTGTAATAACTTTTAAAGTGCTTTGCTTTTGTTGTTGATTTTGTTGCAATCGATACAGAGATAAGTTGTCGTTTGACTTAAACGGAAGCACCACAAGTACAAGAACGAAGCAAAATCAGTGCAAATCCGTTTTTAAGTAAACGTTTGTGCATAACTGATTTGCTGGCATCGATTGCAAAGAGTTTTTTAAACTCTTTGTAAGTCGGCCCAAGAAATTGGTTTGTTTTTTCTTTTTTCAAATAGCAAATAAGAAATGCTCTTTAAGTTGAAAATGTTGCTCTTTTACTGCACTTGCTCTAAATAGCACTTCAATATCATTTTACAAAAAAAAAATAAAACTTTTGGCAACTTTTGCATTTGCTTTTAAAAGTTTGCACAGCAAAAACATCAGCCAATAATGATGTTATGAAGTTAACTTTATTGCTGGGGTTTCTTCGATTGGTTTTCGTTTTGCCATTTGCCCTTTTCTACTTAAAAATGCTGCTTGTCAAAAGCGGTGAAGCGCTAAAAACATAAACATGCACAACCTTTTTATTTCGTTTCCCTTGTTGAATTGAGGTTCTTATTTCAATTGGTTATCAATACCGGGAAGTATCAGGAAATCCGCTGGAGATGCTGTGCTTTTCAGTATTCTTGCTTATTTTTAATTTTGCTTTGATCTCTAAGCTTTAATCGATTAGCTTACAACTTTGACCAACTTTGCTTAACGCCCTAAGCGGCCTTTTGTCAAAATTGGTATTTAGGTTGGGATTTTCTTGATTAAATATTCGGCATGGGTAGATTGCAAATTTAACTTTAAAAAAGAGCAATTTCATGTTCTATTTTTATTATTTCAAAGCACAATTCCAGAGAATTGTTGCATATCCATTTTGAATTAAAGTTGCCTAGTAAACAAACAGTGAATAATTAAACCTTAAACGTTTCTCAATGTTCGCCATAAAAATTTTCAGAGCCGTTTGATGTCATTTCCATTCTATTAAACTTCCGTGGAACTTTTCTCCTGTGATTCCCTTATAAACTTTAATCCAATTGACTCGTTTTGCTGAAACCCATTCCTTCATTGATCTGCAGTCGCAAACCACAGCTGCTTTCAATCCCCAGCTTTTGCGTCACTCGCACTGAACTGTAAACGTGCTTCATGAACTGAACCGAACCGTACCGCATCAAACTGAACTGAGCTGCGATGGCTGAACTGTGTACTTTGAAACAAATTATTTTGAAAATCTCTGCAGCAAAACAAGTGTTTCAGCCAACAGCACACACTAACACACAATTACTCAAACGCATACAAGCACAAACACACATGCATACGAACATCGAGACACGCCTCAGTTTCAGCCAAACAACGATTGAAAAGTTAATGAACTAAATTATGACATTTGGAAACAATTTCAGTCTACGTGACAGACGCCACTGCCATATGCATGGTATGGATGCTGTGCGAACCGATAGTACCGGACACAATAGACAAATGGAACTTTCTGCACGTCTGTGTGTGTGAGTTGGTGCTGCAAAGTTTGCCGCTTGATGTCGAACGGCGAGAATCTGGTACATGTCAAACGACAAAAAACTTTACTGAATTGTGGCATCATCAACTGACGCTAAAACGAATAAACTTTGAAACTAAAAACCATTGCGTTGATTGAATTTCCAAGAGGATCCTAAAAAGAATGGGAGCCAAAGTGCAACATTCGCTTGTCTGCACATGCACACAATAGTATTTTTTTGCTAAAAACTTAAAAACTAATACACCGTTTAAAGTTTAAAATTTAATAAGAATCAGTTTTTAATTACCATGAAAATAATAACACACATACATATGGGGCATTCCATGCCAAATAAACGAGGTTTTGGCCCGACCCTCTTCGATTTCGATAATTTTTTGATATGTTTTTGTGTGTATTAAAAGCAAAAAGCACACCAATTTCCAGTCTTGTATTCAAAATCGTTATTGAGTAATCGGTTTTTTAAATTTTAAGGCAAAAAACTTTCAATTAACGATGGACCAGTAATAAATATTGATATCAATTAAAAGTATGGTATCATTTTTTTTTTTTGTATTTGAATGTAGTTTCTGAAAAAAAAAAATAAAAAAAAATTATTCGAAGTAATAATCAGTTATGTATTAACGTTTACGTATTTAACGGTGATTTGGGATGGAATGCCTCATATATAAAAAAACATTTAATGAATAAAAAAAATGTAAAATTTTTCGAACTTTTTACTCCCAAAATCTGACCGCTTTTGCGGATTTTTTTTTAACTATTATATAATTGTTTTGCAAAAATGTATTGAATTGTATTGTATTGTTGATTTAAGCCTAGCCATATTTTTCACAAAGTAAGGCTCGTTTCTGCCGTCCAGTTATTTGTCCTTTCGTTTTATTTGTTGTAGCCTAAAGCAAAGGGAGATATAGTCTTCTGTTTGTAATGCAGAGGGAGGTGGGTTGTATAGAAATTTATATACATGTATTTTTGATCAACGTCACAAAATGATCCTTTTTAGCCATGTCCGTCTGCCTGTCAATCGATATGTATGTATATCTGTCTACCTTCCAAATAACTATAAAAGGAAATCAAATCGAGATAATTTAATGAAATTTCGAAAACACACTACACTCTTAAACACAACTTTCAGAATTGAAAATGAGCGAAATTGGTTAACCGACATATTTACCGCCGATACAAAAATTTTTCAGTGCTTACAGAGTTACTTAGGGTAATACGACTAAGCTTCACTCAAATATTACTAGATATTTGGACAAAACTTTGACAAATTTTAAAAACAGGGCGTGACACCTCCCATAAAAGCTTTAACTTAAAAACGCTCCATAAAGAGAAAAATTTGAGGTTGTGCAACGAAATTTTACACAAGTACTCAAAATTATTTGAACTTCAGCCGGACACAATGAGGGCAAATTTTGGCGAGAGACCGTGGCACACCTTCAAAAAACTAGAGAGAAATTTCTAAGATATTGGGAATGAAAACTAAATTAAAAACTCGAATTGGATTGGACTAGAACCAGACAAAACTTTGACAAAAGAGCTTGGTACTTTCCTTTCAAGCCAAAACGCAACACCAAATTTTACACAACTGTTAGAAATAGTTCGGGAGAGCTGCGGACAGACCAAAATTAGATCAGCTTTTATTAGAGGGATTAAATTTTTTCTGATAATGCACACAAATACTAGGACTTGTTCGGACATACATTTGAAAAAAAGTTGGAAGGCTACGAAAAGAAGACGTTACACGTTCTATACAAGCGAAAACTAAAAATCGCTCTATGCAGTATATATTGCCAAATTCAATATGAAAACGTTTTGAGAAACCAGCCGGAACGATGCTCTTTTAATAAATACTTATTATATAAAATTATCGCTATCGGCTCTTTTAATTTTTTGGAAAGTGCTACAAAATACATACGTATATTATATAATAAAAGTTAAAAAAATCTTCTGAGAAGAACGAGTAGATGCAAAGTTAAGTTTCTATTTTTAAAACTTTGGGAACATGGTCACGCAAAACCTTCCTTTTACTAAATTTGGCGGATTGGGCTTCATTTGACTTTTCCAGAATTATCATTTTTACAATTCTAAAAAAAAAGTGTTTCAAAACTTAACCTAAAAGTAGTCTAGATTGTTGATAAGAATCAAACATATTTTTTTTTTTTCTTTATTTAATATTTTAGAGGCCACGGAGCTATAATATTTCTCACACCTTTACTCAAATTGAAAGGACTAATAATTACTTGGTTATAAATTTTAAACTAAATTCAAGTTCAGCATAAGTTTTACATCATTATCTGCGCAATAGCAACAATTAACTTCCACCACAGCAGGCTTAAACAAATCTTTATTCCTCCATTAACATTAGGGGTTTAATGTCACTGAATGCAAAACCACAATTTAAATGTAGACGCAAAAAACCCACTAAATAACACCCATACAAATAGAGAATTCTACAAATGATTTGTACACCTACATGTGTACATATGCGTATTTGAACACATTAAATATTCCACAAATTTGTGTCAAATTTGCCAAGAATATTATCTGTAATTCCCTTAAGGAGACAGAAATACAGCGTAAGAGCAGCAGTAATGGAATACATCATAATGATTGTGAGAAACACCAACACCAATACCAGCACAAATATTTCAACACAACCCACACAAAGACAAACACCGCATACCGCAAATTCCTAAGCACACGCAAGACAAATCTGGCGTCAACACTACTAAGGAACTTGTCTGCCTAAGGGTAATTCCATATTAAAGTTACAACATACTGAGAGTTAACTTAAGGAAAATAATTTATGGATTATAGTGGGTCGTTCTAAGATATTTGGCACCCATAGGTGTTTAACAATAATGCGCTCCTCTTCTGATGAAGCTCTAAAAAATCAAAGAAAAGTATCGGGCTAGAAGAATACGTTAAAGTTCCGAATGAAGTAGGTGTATATTATTCGATTCGCAAACAAGTTTGCTGGAAGCCACGTGCATCGGCGCACAATTAAAATTTTAAGCCAATATCGCAATATAAGCTTATAATTTCCTTAGATGCATTATTAAGCAATCAGAGGCCCTATTCTGTAATGCGGTTCATAGCAAAATCGTATCGCCATTGAATAAAATGCATTCAATCGCCTTAGTCTCGAATCACATTACAGATTAAGGCCTGCATCATGTAGTTTTTAAATGCATAAAATATTTTCTTATATAGTACATGGTAAGGGACTTCTCGCATTATCTTTTCAGAGTTATGTTTCCAGAATTCGACACAGATTCAAAAGCAGAATTGGAACACAAAAACTCAACCACTTGTCAAGTTCACAGTTTTTGAACGTGAGCTCAAACTTTAAAAAAGAAGTATCTTCCTTTTAGCCTACTTTCGAACACACAGTGGGTTAAAACAGTGCCGCTCCAAAAAATTGTCCCTTCTGGGCTATAGTCTATTTTGCGCTTAGGTTAAAATGGCATTGATCTGGCAAAACATTTTAAAATAAAACTTCATCAAAATCAGTTGCTCTGAGTTTTCCAAAGAATCTTACGTGAGTGCAATCAAAATTGCAAAATTGTATTATCATTAAAAAAATATAATGCTAAGAATAAAAAACCCCACAAAATATCGGCTTTAAAAAAAGGAATAAAATTGCTTCAGCGGATTAAAGAACTGTCATAAAATATGAAAAATTAACAAAATATGTTCTACTTTGGGCGATTTTAACTCTAGAAATTATATGGCAAGAGATTACCAATTATTATGTAATCCTTTGTATTAGGGCTTTGTATAAGTATTTAAAAAAGATCATTCAAAATCTTCAGAATTGAATATTGAAAAGTTTTGAGGAAATTTTTCATATCAACTTAATCATTAAATTCTATTAAAACTTGAGCGATTTTCCTTTTTTTCAACTGTTCGTTGCCATGCGATGAAATCGGCCTTAACTTATATGCATTTCTCTTTGCATATGTAGAGGTGTTCTTGTGCGTTACTCACACACAAGTGCGTGTATGTGTGCACTTACTCACACTTACGAGTTTATTCAATTTAGTTTCATCAGTTTCAATTGTGTGCGATAATCTGATGATAACTGAATTCGATATGCCAGCAGCCACCAATACAACAATAACAATAATAGCAATAGCAACAACAACAGCAGCGATAATGAAAAAGGATACACAAGCGACTGCCACAGGATATTCTGGAGTGTGAATTGCAAGAAGAAGAAAAAAAGTAAAACACGAAAATAACAAATAAATTATATTAACAGCAAGGAGCCGTTGTCGGTTTTTGTTGAAACGGAAACGGAAAACAACTTGGCGAAAATCCGTTACAAAATCAGCAAAAAAAAAAAGTCTAACCAACAGCGTGGCTCAGTAAAGAATTTGTTAAAGGATTTCTATACTGAATTATTTGGTGTGGCGAGCAACAACAACAGCTGCAGCGCAGAATGACTTGACAAAAAACCAACAACAAGAACTGAAACCAGCAAACCAATAAGGATATATAAATCGCACAGAAGCCGAAAAAGGAAAAAAAAAACACAAAAACTCATATCCTTCGAAGGAAACAACAATACAAATGCTTAAACACTCAATCCTTACAAATGCTCGTACAGCAACAACAACACCAAGTGTGCAATAAATTGTCTGTCAATAATGATTTCGTAATGCGATACACTTGTTACGCGCTCCTTAGTTGTTGCTGTTGCTGTTGCTGGAGCTGTTGTGGACTTACAGTTGTTTACTCAATGGCAATTTGTGTTTAACTCATTCACTAACTCATCGAATCACTGAACCATTCATTCAGTCAATTCAATGACTCATTTATTCACTTACTTAGTGCGATATTTAGTTATCAGAAATTACTAAATTATTTACTACGCAGTCAAGTTGAGGCAGTGGAAAAATTGGTCGAAATGTTCGAAGAAGGAGTTGCTCATATTTGGTTTATGTTATTGCTCAGTTATCAAAAAATGTTGCCGGAACACAGTTGAAAACAGATAAAGTTTGCAAGCAACACGGCTTCCTTAAATTGTTTATAGAATTGGCATCAGAATTACCCCATCATATCAGAACTTTGAAATATGTAGGTACTGAGCTTCTGAGTGTCGATAAGCGAAAACTTCATATGTTCTTAGTTTTTTCAAAACGATAATCAAAATAATCAGCTTTTGTTGATTCCAAATCTCTTTGGTATGGCTTTTATTTTAGTTACAGTTCAAATCTGGCAATCCTTTTTCACTATCAAAATTAAGCAGCAGACATTTGACATCGGGTATAATGGAGTACTGATATTTGTATTGTATGAAATTTACCAACTTATTACCTATATAATCAGTTTTGAATGCATTATGGGGGGTATCGTATTACGAAAGGTGTATGCCGATGACCTCAAAATGGTTCTAAAGCTAAGGAACACATTTCCGAAAAGCAACGGAAAATTTCAACTAAAGTGCGAAAGTTCGCAATACAGCACATGTCGGTTATTTGCCAGCCATCATCAATGTTTAGTTTCAATTTAACAACATTATATCTAAATAAAACAATTTATCAAAATAATATGCATTTTGAATTGTATTCTCCTATTAAGTTACCTTATGAATGGAAAAGTTGTCCAAAAAAATTAAACGAATTTCAAAATAACCGCTCGGAAGTGTTACCAGAGCTTGGACGTCATTTTCTAAGACAAAATTTTTTGACCGATTTTTTCTTTTACGAGTAAGTCTCAGGTCTTTTTACCGATTTTATTAAATGTTCAGTCAAAATTTGTATTTATGAAAGTTTTTCTAGCGCGTAATCATTTTCTCATGTTTTTGCTTAAAAACTTTATTGGTTCTGCGACTCTCTGTATTATATCTGTTTTTTTTTTTTTTTGCTCTGAATATTTTCAAAAAAAAATCCACAAACTGTAAGCAAATTGTTAGATCTTCTGATAATCCAACACCATTTAGAAATAAAAAGACTCCAAAAAAATGTTTCGGGAAGAAACAAAATCACAACGCAATATGTCGCAAAATTTTTGGCAATTTTTTATATAATTTTGTGCATTGTTTTTTAAAAAATTCCTCTTTAGCGCTTTTTGCTTACTGAAGATATTATATATCAATTTCATTTTATGAATCTGGAATTGTTTTGCAATCACCTGCGCAGCCTTATGTTTATAAATAGGTCCCTTTATTTTCATTCAACTAATCCACAACACAATACCTTTATTGAATGAAGCACAACAATTGACTCACTTAAGCAACTAAGTCAATAACTAATCGATAGCGCTCAACCAAACCGAGCAGATGCTCCAGCCAACGCTCTACCAAATCACAGATTCACCAGATTAACCTTTGCCAGATATGAGTAGCTCTGCCTGACCCATAATAAAGTTGAGTCAAAAAATCATAACAATAAACATAAAACTCCTTAAATCTTATCGATTAACTTTTATGACCTCAACACTTAGTGGGGTCCAAATAATGGCATAGTAGTAGTAATAGGTAGCACGCACACATGCGCACACATACATGTACATTTCCTCGAACAAAACTGAACTTATACCTACATACATACATACAAACATATGAAGAGGACAGGCATGAAGGCATGCAGGAAGTACCCAAAAAAAGGGGGCATTAAATGTACTTTTATTGTTGTTTTAGTGTTCAGAATATTGCGTATAGTTTTTGTATGTGTGTGTGTGTTGTGTATAAAGTTTTTGTGTCTGTGTGCGTGCAGTTCTGACTTCTGTGTTAATTTATGGCAATACTACGTTTTCATTATGTTGAAGAGCACCAAAAGTTTATGAAAAGCTCATAAAAGTAAAGATGAGGACATGCATTGCAGTCGCAAGCAGAACTCTTTTCCGTAAGGATATCTTAAGGAAAAGTTAAATTATTTCTTAAGTTGTTTCAACTTTGTTTGCTTTAAAAGTACTTTATACGATAAATAGACAGTGATGCTTTAAAATAAATAACATATTTCGGTTATTAGATTTGATATCACTTTCAAGCCTACTACTACTTAAATTGAAGCGAAAAAAAAAATGTGTCCACTTCTTAAAAATGTGAAAACGGAAAAGCATTTCACGTAATTGCCTGGCCATTATTTAAAATGACATCAGCTGAGCAACAGCTATCAACACGCTTATGGACTTAACGACAATTACCGGTCACAGAGATGATGAACAGCGAACGACTGGAGATATGATGACAACGATACCGCTGTGGTGTAATTGCTGCAGGGTGGTTGCGAAAAGGGACCCCTCACTGATATTCATCGTCGCCATTGCCAAGTCATCAATATTTATTTTAACGATACTTGTTCGTCAACAACAAACTTCCCTTAATGTCAAGCATAAAAAATGGAAACAAGAAAAAAATGCCTATGAAACATTAAGTACTTTTTGACCTTTAGGTCTGGTTTTTCGCTCCCCCAAGCCAACCATAAATACATAAGCAAACAGACAGACAAACAAGTCACTTAAGTCTGCCTCACAACGTGGCGTAGTCAAGCTCCAAATTTTTGATAAGATTTGTATTTTTTATTATGAACGAGTCAATTTTTGACGCGCTTTTGTCTGCTTACCTAGCGAAAGCACAGTGAAGCAAAACAATTGAAAATGTTGAACAAAGCAGAGAAATGGAAGTTCTATAAGTTTTTGGCAGTTTATATTATAAGTTTCATCAGTAGATCTAAACGACAGAGAAAATCTTGCAAGGCCTTACCGCTTCCTCAATGCATGCCAAGTCTTCAAAGAATTGAACTCAAGATTTATTTTTTCCTAACATTTTCGTTGAAGGTGATAATGCTGAGTCTAATGAGCTTGTAAAAAAGTTAGCTTATAGCAAATTTTTAAGCCCACCAAAGGGATCCGATATCGAATCAATGTTTTCAATTTATTCTCAAAGTGAATTCATAAATAATTTTAAGGGATATCAAAATAATTTGATTTTTTCAGAAATTGGGAAAAGAATTTCACCTGCACAGTTTTTTAAAACAATTTTTTGCATCAACTGAGAGGAAAAAGTCAAGAATAAAATTTGGATATCATCAAAAAACTTAAAATCATTTTGGCACGGATAGTAAGAAGGCCTGTTGATTTTAAAACGCCGAAAACGGGACCAAAGCGTATTAGTGTCTCATGAAATCATATTCGAAACATGATTCTGTGCCTTATTCCCCATTTAAAGGAAGTGGATCAGCCGGGCCTAAAATTGCATCAGCAACAATGAAATTTACATAGATGCACTGTCTGCTGCGGTATTACGGCTGAGGCAGCTTCCTGTAAAATGAGATATGTCAGTCCGAAGAAAATCCAAATAAGCCTTTTGCGCACACTGCCAGGGTGGTCTGATGAGATGGGCCACCTGCTTAATCAAACATATATTATTTGGCCACTTTGTATATCATTTAAGAAACTTGTAAAATTTTCAAAGGCAATAATTGATGCTTAGAACCAGATGAAAATATTGAGTAGGATGAAGAATCTGATTTTCCAGGATTTAAGTACACATTTGCAGACCTTAAATAAAATGTGATTGTATTTGTCAAGCGCTTTATGAACTCTGGTGTTTTTTGTATATGTTCCTTCTTAACTGTGCACAAAAATGACATTCTTTATGTTTTTAGGACGATGTCGTCCCATTTCTACCTTTGCCTCCTATTAACAAACATTTTTCTAGTTTTTCGTAAGTAACAATGTATTTAACGTATTTTCAAATTTTCGCTAAGATCTTAAAAAATAAAGTTCATAGGTCAAGGCAGAAAAGTTAATATCCTTCTGTTATTCAAAAACAAATCTTCTCTCATTCGCTTATGCCACATACCACGATCTGTCAATTTTTTTAAAATTTTATTCCACTGTAAACGTTGAAGCCCCTGCCTACAGGAAGTTTCCATAATGAATGCGTTAAACCTCATTGCGTGTTGCCGCCCTTAAATGTAGAGGGTGTTTCAAATTGGGCAAACGATAGCGGCGGCGTCTGTCCTGATAACGTGTTTGTGTGGCTGTGTGTTCCAAATGGACAACAAATGCGCGTAAAGTGATTTTCTTCGTTGGTGCTTCCCAAAGGGCAGCTAACGATTTTTTGCATGTCACAGTTTATTTGTTTCGTCGTCATCAGCTTTAGGCTTCCTTCCTTTTTCTTTCTCTTTTTGCTTTTCGGCCAGATTTCAGTGCTAAATTGATTTAAAATTCTTTTTTCTCCCGTCAATTTTGTTGTATTTCATTTTGTCGCGCCAATTTTACATAGATGGCGCTACCTTGATAACATGAGCAGGTGCGTAGATATAAGTAAATTTTTTGGCGCGTCAATTTAAGTGTCGCATTGTCAGTTAGCATTGGCACTGTGCTATTAAGTTGCCTCAAAGATGGAATACCCTTTCCAGTGTCGTTGCCTTTAAGCCACTTAGAAATCCTCACTCGAAAATATTTTTTTCGGTATTTTTTTGTCGCAGATCGTATTATTGTGCGTAGCATAATATCAAACGACGTAACGCGGAGCAACGTTCTGCATAAGAAATGCTAACCAGAGCAGTCAACGTAATCGTGTAAACTGTCAATTCGACTTGATTACGTCGTCATCGTCGCAGTGGTTTTTGTCAATTCTTTCGTAGCACTCAGCTGCAGTTTGTCCTCGAAAAAGTTTTACGCGTTTTTCATGTCGTTTCTGTTCGCATCGCTTTTTTGTGCTATTTTTTTGTAGTTTCAATTATAGTTCTTTGGGGATTTTCAAATCGATGGCTGTGTACTTTACGCTAACGTTAACGTTTAGTCCTTACCATCACAGAATTTGGGGAGTGATTGTGGGTCTGTTGATAGCGGATTTTTGCTTTGTAACGAACACAAATCCCACGGGGTACGCTTGTGACAGGCTTTAACTATGCTTTTGACTCAAACGTTTTGTGTAAGGTGTAGCAACCGAATATTTTTAATGTAATTTCTTTATATTGATGTTACATTTGCTTGGAATGATTTTGGAACTAAGGCAGAACTTGTAGAAACGAAAACTTAAAATCGAAACCTGACTAAAAATTAAAAATCACTAGATTTGCTTTAAAGCTTGTGATAGATAAATCAATGGAATAACAAAAGCAAGAGATTATTTTAACATTCGAGTGGCCTTAAACTCACCTAGTCTGGAATAGTTCGGCTACGAGCCAGACGATATCATCCCTTTGCAGGATAATGACCCGAAGTATATGGCTAAAACTACAATGAAATGGCTTCGAGACCAAAATATTACCTGCTTGGATTGGCCAGCACAGTCACCGGAAATTATACCCATTGAAAATTTGTGGAATATTTTTAACAAAAAAATACCCACGAGTCAAATAACCCCACAAAATCTGGACGAGCTATGGAAGGTCGCCAATGGACAATGGTCCGTGATCAGTACTCAAATACTAGGCAAATTGAAAGCGAGTTTGCCTAAGAAAATACACTTCACCACTAAAGCCAAAAGCGGCCACATAAAATATTAAAAAATGATTTAAAATATTTTTATTACTTTAAGTTACAAAACTGTTCACAAAAGACTAAGTATCAAAATAACTACCCAAGTTAAACAAAACGTGGAATATTTTAGTTTTGATTTTTTTTTTAGCTAGAATAAAGAATTTGTAAGTTTTCTGCATACTTTTTTTTAAAAACCTTTTTTACAAAAAAAAAATATAGCCTTAAAACCAGAAATATGTTTTTTTGTGAACAGTTTTGTAAGTCACTGTATCTATACTATGAATGTAAAATTGCTTACATAAACATGGTTTGTAACGCTTTAACACAAAATATTTTGAGCCGATTTTAATAATTTCTTTTTTAAAATAATACATTTGTTCAAAAAAAGGTTGTTTATTTTTTTTTTTTTTAATTTTTGAGTTAAATATTCTTTTTTAAGGATTAAGTTTTTTGCTAAGTCTCATGCAAAATTTTCGTTTGATTAGCTTATGCTGCTTCTTGAATTCTGTGTTGTTATTGTTTTTTTGGTATGGTATTTGGCTTGGAAGGTCAAAGAACAAAATTTCTTTCAATTGTTTTTTTTTTTGAAGAGAGAATATGGAATGAGATATTAAAAAAGTAAAAACCAACAACGAGACGTGCGAATACTACTAAACTAAAATTTAGCTATAAACTCAAAAAAATTAAAGTTTTTCTAAAATTTTTATCATAAGATGAACTTGATTTTTCTACAAAAATTGATTAAAAGTCCGAAAAATATTTTTTTAACACACCGGCAATTTTTTTTTTCTTACGTGAACTCGTAATTTGTATGTTTGTATTTTATTTTCAATAAATGAAGACACATCATTCCAACATAAGAACCAATCACCTTATAACGGTAAAAAAATTTCACCAAAAGTAATGGTAATTTAATCAAATACGACAAGGTGTCACAATTTGAACTCTTGAGCCGAAAATAAAAGATCTTTGTCCAATATATGGCTTTTTAAAAGTCCTTTCAAACGAAATATGTATCTCTCCGGAAAAAAAACTATTTTCGAAAATAACTTACACCCTTATAGCACATGTTTGTGTGTAATATATTTGTACCAAAAGTGTTACCGAACAACTGCCCAGCAGCAACATCATATGCGCCAACACCAGCAATTGCTGCTCATAGCGATACTAGTGGAATGACAGCAAGCACTGTTGCTGACGGCAATTGCAGCATCAAGACGAAAGGCTGTGGTACCTTGTGCTGAATGCAAAAAGAAAACACACCAGAAGTTGCACAATTTAAGCTCCATTCAAAATTTAAGTTATGCAACCTTCCAGCAGCAGGCGGATGACCTAACAAACGGCCAAAAGTTTGAGGAAATATTCTGTGGCAATTTCATTGGTGGACACCGACGGCAATACACGTGCACACATAAAATAGCAATCCTTTGCTGGTCGTTGACCGGCAACAACAACAAAAACAAAGTAAAAGAGCAGTCGGTTGAAATAAAAAAAAATTGCTGAATAACTTTTAATTATATTTTTAGTGTTTATGTTGCACTTTTTAAGCGCTTTTGACGTGGCATCGCATGGTATCAACACACGGTCCCACCCATGTCACATTCAGGAACTTTCAAGTGCCGACCAGTCGGTTGTCTGGCACTAGTGTTCATGTATTTTGCAAATTTTTTTGTGTTCTTTTTTTTTGGTACCACAAAGTTTTATAATTAAAACACAAAACAAAATTTAAAATTCACCCAGCGACAAAAAATTATAATTATTAAATTTTTATAGAGTTTTGACGTTAAGAAATACGATCATCAATTGAAACCACACCGATAAAATTAGCAAAAACTCAATTAAATTATCCCTAGCATCGCATCATCCTGAAATTAAGTCACTTCCCTGTCATTAAAATGAACTGCAACACCAACATAAAAATACTGTGCACCGCAGTTCCAGCAAGCAAACGTGCCAAAAAAGAGCGCTCATTAAATGGAGCAATGAAAAAATCTAAGCAGCAACATTAACAGAAGCAACAACTTCACAAAGTTCATTCGAATACAAATCGGATTAACGCAATTAAAATCTCATCACATGTTAATCCAATCGAATTAAATTGCTTTTTTAAAACAACGACAACAACACGCAGCGAAGGAGGAGCGAAAAAGCAACAGCTGGCAGCACTGGAATAGCACGAAAAACAAAAACTTTATCCTTGCGAATTCGCGCTGAATTGCACAGTGGTTTGCGATTGCTCAAAAACTTTGCTAGCGAGACCATCGAAGAATGAAGGTAGGATAGGAGCTAAAACCATTAGTTAGTGCTTGGAAAAGTAAGTCGAAAGTGGCATATTTGATTTACTGTTAATATGTATCACTGGAAGTCGAGAATGAGTTTTTGATAGTTGAGTTAAATAATATGGCTTGAAATAAAGACAATCCAAACAATGCAAAAATTGCTCGGATTTATCAAATAAGACGAATAAAACCAAGGTTATTTTCAGTAACTATGGTCAAAATAATCACAAGAAAGGAAAATACGATTTTATATGTACTTACAGATGAATTTTTTTTGACGAGAAGCGTAGATATATGATGTAATTTTGATTGAAGAAAATAAAAATTCATTTATAACGGACTTCTTTCATAAAATTCATAATTGCTACGGTCTCTGATCGATACTAATTATTCTATTCGATGCTATATATTCTATTTATTTTAAGACCTTCAAACGTTATTAATATATATAAATGAAAATTATACCACCCGAACGTTTTTTTACGCTGCTAGTACCTTCATAACGATCAGTCAGAATTCAGTCTGCCTATCTTCACACTCTTTTCCCCATAATCCCAGCAGACGCACAGTGGAATTTTGTGGCCATAAATAGGAAGAATTTGAAAGTAGTTGGAATTGAATAATTTTGTAGCACAATCGTCAGATAATACTTACTATAAAAGTTTTAAATTTGTTTTGGATTAAGCGACACAGTGGGCTCAAAGTTGAACTTTTTACTCCAAAAATTTTCTATGAATTTTTTTATATGAGCAACTGCTAGATAGGGTGCTCTAGATAACTTGTTTGAAACAAAATGCAACAATGTAGCATATTGGCGGAAAGTACATTGCTTGTAATTTATAAAAATTAATTTAGTTTTCTTTTATCGGCCTTATATGAATTTTACGGAATTTTCAAAAATTAGAATGAAAAATGGTAAAAGTGAAAAATTTTAAAACTTTAACAGGAAAAAACAGAGAACTATATCCCCGGATTTAAAATTTTTTTTTATATTTTAAGTGCAAAGGTATGGTTGGTTGTGCATTTTCATAACTTTTTTTATCAGGTTTTTCCTAATGTAGTTTTTGAAGGAACAATATATATCGACTTTTATTAAATTCTTTCACTAATTTGTTTCTATCGAAATTTACCAAAATTGCTTACTGGCAGAAAGTTCATGGATTGTACTGTTTAAAAATTGTTTGCTTAAGGTCTTATATTCTATGTGTGAATTATGCTGATTTTTTAAAAATTAGGGCTGAAAAAGTCATTACTCATAAATTTCGCAATATTTAACAGTAAAAAAAAAACTATATCTCTGGATTCTCTTTATTTTTTTATATGTTATATGCTGCGCATATTTATAACTCTTTTTTTTATGAATTTTTTTCTATTTCAATATTTGAAGAAAAAAATATTTATGTATCTTCGCATTTTATATTCGGAAAAAACTTGTGTATTTATTAGAAACTAAGTGTACAGTGTTTCAAAAGTCATTGCGACAGTTATTTTATCAAACCAACTACAGTAGAACCCAGTTAACACGATTCTGCATTTAACAACTGTGCAGTAACTATGAAACTTTATAAAAAGGACTACAATTGGTACAACATGCCTCCTTCCGTGCACAAAGTTCTAATACATTGAAGTCAAATTATGCAAGAACTAGAAGCTCCAATTGGACGTCTTTCTGAAGAAGCTCAGGAAGCATCAAATAAAGTTTTTAAAAACGCGAGGCTGCACAACAGCAAGTGTTGCTCTAGAATAGCGAACAACGAAGATGTTTTTCATTATTTGCTGATTTCTTCTGATCCTCTTCTCAGCCAAATTCGAATAAAGCGAGATAAAAAATATAAAGGTTTATCACCAGAGGCACAAGAAATGCTTCAAGTCTATGAAGAAAACGATTAAAATAAATTTAAAAAAACATTGCTGTATATCTACTTTATCTATTTTTCAAATTAGGTTTTTTATTTAATTTTCAGTTTTTCTTTAATAACTTGAAAACTATCAAAGTTATCGCACAATTTGTAACATTTTTGAAATCTGCATTGTCAAATTAATGAAAATTGATACCAATTTTGGAAAAGTCTCAATCATATCCCACCTTTGTATGAGTGGTAGGCGTGTACGTGGACCGATTTTTTTTCATATTCATACGTTTTTGTTGACTTAACCTGTCTGTGACAAATTTCAAAACTCCGGTGCTATTCTTACTGTTTATGGCCACCGTTTTTTGGTTTTTCTCTAATAACTTTAAAACTATAAGAGATATTGAAAAATGTATAACATTTTTGAAATCAGCATTTCCAAATTAAAGAAAATTGATACCAATTTTGAAAAAAAGTCACAACCACATCCCACCTTTATATGGGAGGTAGGCGTGTCCTTGAACCGATTTTTTTAAAAATCACCAATTTTTGTTCTCTTTACCTTAAAAACATCTGTACCAAATTTCAAGAGTCTAGTGCAATTATTACTATTTATGGCCGCCGTTCCATACAAATCCATCCACTGTGAGACGTCGGCAAAGTTGCTAGCGATTACTGCGTTGTCTTAAAATGAACTCACTTTTCTCATAGCTTTCGGCGCTGCTCAACAGATTAGCTGCTTACAACACAAGATAAATGCACCAGTGGTTTCGATTTAATGGCTATATTATTCTCAACTTATGACGATCTTTTGAAAACATTTATGTATGCGCGACTTCCGAATTCTAAATCTCCGATATTAGGTGTGTTCCACAATTTTTGTGTCCTTATACGTTTGTCCGTATTGAAAGCCACGTAAGAAAAATTAGGTTAAATAAAAAGAGGAGATAGGCTCCTTAAATAAACTTAAGCCAAAGGAACAGGTTGAAGTTACCTTTCTATCTTTATATAGGCTCATTCAACGAGAAGAGTAATTTTAATTCAATAAAAAATTAAACAATTTTGTGAAAAGTGCTGATATTTATAATTTATAATTTAATGTACAATCTCTGAGTTTAGCAGTGGAATACAATATCTACCAAATGCCCGCCATGACTCTGCATAAAAATTGTAATTATATTAATCAAATTTGTCTGTCACGTTTTCGTATACTTGCTGCTGCGATTACTAGCACTAATATTTTGTTTAAGTGTCTGACTTTATCTTTAACATAGCCCTAATGAAAAAGCCTAATGGTATTACACGATCTCGGCAACCAATTGAAGTCGCCATTTCGAGGAATCAACTTACAGGTAATTTGCAGTGAATTTCACTATTCCAAGACGGTGTGGGAGTGTGTATCGATCCATATACATATATTAACCTCCTAAATATTAATTGAAAAAAAGTCATCTCAATGATAGTTGATAGTTCAAAATGGCGCGAAATTTAATCTGACAACTTTTGTTGGATGACTGGTTAAGGTGTGTATTTGCTAAATGAGCTCTTAAAAGATATTATATTATAAAGGAAATATACATTTTTTTTTTTTATTTTAATTTCAACTTTTCAGTTTCAAATCGATCTTCCACATGTGATATTTATCCTTGGAGGCTCTTCAATATTCTTTAACATAATTCTGAAAACTTTACTAAATCTTTTATATTGTAAGGAATGCTTCCAAGTTTTTAATACCGAAGAATGTGATCTGAATTTTCTTAAAATTAATGATCAATACCTACATATAAATGTACCAGTAAGTATATGTGTACAAACATTTTTTTTAATAATATCAGAATCCTTGCTCACTAAAAATTAAAAAATAAAATTATTTCTACTTTTATCTGCATACTGACACACTGTGTAGTCACTTAATGCCATTTGTATTTAAGAGTAGCGCGCTTAAAACAACAGCAACCAGAAAAAACAGCAGCTTCAGCGATAGGAACCGAAATTTAATTTTCAATTTTTTTCAAAAGCGTTTGCTGTAATTACAACAACAATTAAGGAATCACTCGTACAAAAGCAAGCTCAGACAAACTTGCTAGAGAAGCCAAAAGATGTTTTCACTGATTCGGAGGCAGCTCTTTGCTGAGTTGTCGACATGTGTAAATTAATTTTAATTACCGCTCAATTTGTTACCAGACATTGTTGTTGTTATTGTTGTCACTAGTATTAAGTGCGTGGGAAGTCATTTATTTAAGTAGTAAGGCAGCGTATGTATCTGCGAGAATATGAAAATTATATCTGAACTTGAAATTATGTTGACGTATAGCTGCTTTGCAGAAAATACACGGTGCTCTGGTAACATGTTTAACCTTCAAATTTTGACATTCTCGATTTTGTTGTTTCCCCTGACTTTCAAAAAAAAAAAAAAATTGGCAGATATTTTTTTTTTTTAATGGTTGGATGACAGAAATTAACACCTTTCTCCAAAGCTTTGAGAATCAGAAAATTCAAACTTTACTTAAGAAAATGTGCTCCTTAATTTAAAAATCTATTGATATTAAAATATCAAATTAGTCGATAGAGCTACATAGCATTCATAAAAAAAAATGTTTCCAGAACTGTGTTCGACCGTAACCAACAGAGTGATTATTTGTTAGATTCACAAACATATATTATAATGAATATATGGTGACAAAGAAATTATACTTCACGTGTGACTATTACGTTGAAGTGAACCTCATTGATTTTTACTTTAGTTTTTGGGGTCGCTCATTACGACAGAATTTGATTTCATGTTCGGGTTTCTTTTATTTCTATTGCTGTATGGACGCATTTTTTTTAGCCCAAAATCTTTAATATAAATACGGGTCATAAAAATTGCATTAAAAATAAAATTAATGCCAAAAATAATTTTATTATTTATTTCTAATATTCAGGACTTGGAAGAATAGAACATTTACTTTTTAAACAAAAATCTTGTAATTTTCATACAACTTAAATAAAAAATAGCCCAGCAGAAAAAAATCCTTTTTATTTAATTCAAGTTGCTTCCCTGCTGTCATACGTTGATCCATTTTCTATTCTTTAGTCCATAAGGACAATAACAACAACAAAAAAAAAACAATTTTTCTTCGTCATCTTTTATTGTATTTATTTGTCAGTCCATGTGACTTTCTCTTATTTTGGCATCACTACTCTTGTTGTGTGTGTGCGCTTGTGTGTGCGTGGTGCTGTTGTGTTGTCTTCTGTCCTTGCTGTTGTCCTTTTTATTGCTGCGCAGCACGTACAACTACTGATGCACGGGATTTATTTTTAATTTCATATCATTTTGACAGTTTCGACTGGCGTGCACTGCTGTCCTGTGCCACATTCGTACATATATGTATGTATGTATGTCTTGCATGTGTATGAGTGTGTGCCTGTGTCGTTGCATGTATTCATCTGTATGTTCCACTACGTGCTTCAAGGTTTAAATTAATTAACAATAAAACGGAGAATTTTTAAATTGAATTCAGAGAATAATTTTTACTTTTGACAATTTTGTTGAAAATTTGTATGACACAAGAGAAAATTAAATCAATGTTAATGCAATAGGTTATGAGCAAAGGACACATACGAAATATTCAACATTGTTCTGTTAAGCAAGCAAAGAGTAGAAAATAAAATAAATTTTATTACCTTTCAAAAGAAATTTAATTTCTTTTATATTAATTTCAAAGACGAATGCATTGTGGTTGATGACGCAAGGGTGCATCTAAAAAATGTAACTTTCAAGACTTCAAAAACTAAGTATGTTCTGGTTGATTTCTCTCATTGAATAGGACATTGGGCAGGAAAATAAACCAGAAAATAATAGATGATATTCACAGCGAAATCAAATATTCCTATTCAATACAAATATTGAGGTTAGTCATTACAATGATATTTTGATTTAATTTTTTGGCCTGTGCATGCAATTTTCTAGTTTGCTCCAAGTTGGCTTTAGGTACTACCATAGCTGGTCATTAACTCGCTAATCCGTTAGTCGCTAATTAACGAAGTTAACATTTCGACTAACGGATTAGCTTTTCAGTTAACTTTAAAAAATGGTAACGGACTCGTTAACTTCCGTTAAATTTCCCCAAGTCCGTTAAACGTTAATACAGTACCAACAATTTACCAAAAAGATTAAACACACAGCGCCGCGAAAAACACGTTCTGACAACAAGTACTTTCCGATTTATATGGCTGGAAACGTATGACAGCAGTCGAGTGGATGAAGAAGAAAGGTAGAATATGCATTACGACAAGAAGCTGCCGTAAGTTCGAAGAACAGAGATACTTAGTTTTAAAGTCTAAAGAAAAACCTAAGAGCCACAAATTTTTCAAGAGTAAAGTTCAAAATCTCGCCAAAATGTGGCTATACATGAGATCAAAAGATTTGTTCAACGATGCGGCATTCGTTGAGGGAACAGATATTCATAAATCTATTTATTAAATATAATACTGCTCTAACGTGACCATATATTTATCGGCAAAACGCGGAACTGCAAAAAATTCATGAAATTTGAGTTAAAATCCAAAAATTTATTGGAAAAAGTTGATGAACTTTGTTTTTTTTTTTTTTTTTGGGTTCTCACTTTCACATTCAGATATTTTTCTTAAACAAGGAGATTTATTTCAGTATTAGCATTACCCTGTGCGCATCGCCTCTCCTCAACCGTGGTGTAGATTCGATGTGCGGTTTGCGTGAAAATTCTATTTAAAAAATACTTTTGTATGAGAACCACCCTTAGTTTGCACCCAAAATAAAATTTTTACAACCTAAGCAGTGCCTCTTAATATAAAAACCACGTGATGTAAATTTCATGAGAATCGATTAAGCGGTCTTCGAGAAAATTATATTTAAAAATATTTTTGTAATAGGGCAACCCTAAGTTGCTAAGTTTTGTATCCTTAGCTATGCCTCTTAAAATAAGAGCTACGTGGTGTAAATCGTTTAACCTGTTATAGTGAAAATGATATTTAGAAAAATATTGTATGAGGGCCACCCTAAGTTTGAACTTCAAATAAAATTTTTACGATCTTATTTGTGCCTCTTTATATAAAAGCAATATGGTGTAAATTTGATGAGAATCGATTTTGCGGTCTTTGAGAAAATGATATAAAAAAATTGTTGTATAAGGGCCTTATATATGGCTTCTAACATAAGAGCTACGAGGTGTAAATTCGGTGTGAATCGATTAACCTGTCTTCGTGAAAATGATATTTAAAAATATTTGTGTATGAGGGCCACCCTAATTTTGCACTTTGAATGAAATTGTTGCAATCCAGTCTCTGCCTTTTAATATAAAATCCATTATTGTAAATTCCAAGAGAATCGATTAAGTAGTCTTTGAGAAAATGCTATTTTTAAAATATTTGTGTATGAGGGCTACCCTAAATAAAAGTTTTGTGGCCTAAGCTATGCTTCTTAACATAAGAGATACGTAGTGTAAATTCGGTATGAATCGATCTATTTGTCTTCGTGAAAATGATATTTAAAAATATATTTGTATGAGGGCCACCCTAAGTATGCATCCTAAATAAAATTTTTACCATTCAATTTGTGCCCTTTAACATATGGCCATACTGTGTAAATTTCAAGAGAATCGATTTGCCTGTCTTTGAGAAATCGCTATTTTGAAAATATTTGTGTATGAGGGCCACCCTAAATATGCCCCCTAAATAAAAGTTTTATAGCCTATGACACCCGCCCAATCCATACTAACATTCTGTAAAATTTTCACCAAAATCGGCTGGATATTTTCCGCGTGCATAAGAGACAGACAGACGGACAGAAAGACAGACAAAAAATGAGTTTTATATAACAGAAAGAAAAATATTTACTAAAAAGAGAAAGGTTCTCACTTCCACACTCCGAAAACCCTATTAAAATGAGATATATTTCATGAAATCAAAACGCGGACCGCGCAAGACGGTAAATAAAAAACGCGGACTTGTCCCGCAAAACGCGGATCATATGGTCACGTTATGCTAAACCCTCAAGCGCTGCAGCTCAAAATCTTTTTTTCCACGGGCAAAGATATTTTAACGCCAAAACGAGCCTCGGTTTCTAACGAGATGACTAAATTACTCACTCCAATTATAAACGTGTTTTTTTTTTTGTTCCTAACGCAGCGATATAAAAAATCAATTTTTATCACGTGTTAACGGATTAACGATTAATGTTGACTTGCGTTAAGTCTTCCGAAATGTAACTTTTTAACGTTTAACGAAGTTAACTTTTTTCGTAACGGATTAGCGACTTACGAAGTTAACTATTTGATTAACGGTTCCCAACTATGGGTACTACACCCTCTAACTTATAAGGTTCTTTTTATCTGACCTAATGTTTATAGGAAGTAACGAATCAAAAGTAAGGGAAGTCAATGAAACATCATATATCAAAATCGTTATAAGTTCCCAAGCTTTGTATCGATTTCAGAAACATGAAATATTATTTATATTTAGATTTCAATATGTTGCGATTTAATTTTTTATCCTTTCATTACATTTCCATCCGATTTTTCATTTTAGCTTTTATTCCATACAAAAAAAAAAATAGATCAAAATTTAAGAAATATGTTCATGTCTCAAAACATACGTGACTTTATTTTAAGTATTGTATATAGCTTATATAATTTGCTCTTATATACATATACATATTTACCCGTGTTATTAAAATTGATTAAGGGGTCCCCCCAGTTTCAAATCATCACCTTGCTGGCCGGCAAAGGTCAAATGCGGCTCTTGTCAGGCAGTTAATATCTCGATTTTCAGATATTAAAGGAATACATTCTTCGATCGTTAACTATTATTCTCTTTTGTACGCCCTGAACATTCATCATCTAAATTGCGTTAACATTCAGCTTTTCCAGAGCTTTATTGCAGAGTCGCAGTGAAAATCATTCATTTCGGTGTTGATCTCATATTTTTTTTTTTCAAAAATGAGTATCAACTAAGATTTGCCAGCTATTATTTTTAGTACATAAGTCGATTTTAATCAATAATTATCTTTAAAAGCTTGTAGCTCCTAACTGGGCTATGCCTATATTTAAGAAGAATTGTCATTCCGCTGGAAGCACTTCATTAAAACAGAACTATCTCCAAGGCTCGAGGTTACATATCGCACAGTTTATATTAGTGAATGAGACAAAGTTATCGTAGTTATTTCAAACACTCAAGTAAAGTATTTCAGGGGAATATTTTGTATGAGGCCATAAAGCTCGTGACTGAAATTTAAAGATATTTCAAATAAATGATAAGAGGTAATATTCATTAGCACTATTGCTAATTTTACAAAAATAGTTTTATTTGAACTGTGCATTTGTAGTCAAAACTTCAGTAAACTTATTTTTTATTAATGATACTAATGAAATTTTTGAATCTTAAGCCAACTAAGCGTAACAAAATATTCCAAATAGTCTTAAAATGCTTTTGTTCGATTTTTTGTTTTGCGTGTTTTTATTTCACTTTCACACAAAACCTCATTCTCATTTAACGCTTTCTCACTTAAGGAACACTTAATCATAATTAATAAACTTTATTTGCATAACTTAAGTTTTGACAGCGCATTTCAGCAGAAAGCTTTTAGTTGTTACCTACAGAAAAAACAGCGCGCGGTATATCCTTTACTGTCGACAGCAACAACAAAATCCAAGTGTAATTTAATCAAAACAGTTTTTCGTAATTCAAAGTGTTTTCAACAGCAACAAAAACACAACAACAACAACAACAACAACAGTTACTCTAAGAGCAACAATTGAATTAAGAACTCACCAAAAAGCGCGACATCATTTAAGCGTTTCATTAAGCTTTTTAACTCCTTAACTTTATTTGTCAAGTGCAACAACAAATAACAATAGCAGCAACAACAACAACAACAACAACAATAGCAATAATAATAATACCAACAATGCCAGCAACTGTCATTCAATGTTTACGCATAAAAGCAAAATTTTGTGTGCGCACTAAAACTTTTGCTGTTTTTGTTGCTGTGTTGTGCTGTGCTGTGCCGTGCTGTGCAGTGCTGTTGGTGTCAAACTTTCGTTGACAAATTGAAGTTGATGCTTTTGTATTGTTCGAATGTTATTTGTTGTTGGTGTCTTTTGTTGCTGGTTGATATTTTAGTAAACTTTTGTTTGTTGAGTGCAACTAAAAGTGGTTTAATATAGTTTTTGTTGTGGTTGTTATTGTTGTTGTTGCTTCTGTTATCAACATTGATCAACCATCAGCAACTGTTGCTAAAGATTTAATGACAATTAATTTTGCTGGCTGCACTTAAAAGCTTTCACTTTATTTTGCAATCAATTTACTTAATTCGAAATGCAAGAAGTCATGAAAGTAATCGTGTCTTATTTTCATTATGATGAAATCTTCTGCAGTAACATTTCTAATTTTTTTTTTCAACATTTTAATGTTGGAAATTCAAAAATGGATATTTAAAGTTAAAGTAGAGCGAAAAAAATAAAGTGTTTTTTGCTATTACACCTATTTAGTAAAATGTTCAGTTACAAAAAGCGGAACTTAAAAATAGCATGTCGTATGAGTAACATCTACAAACGGTTCGAACAACTTACAATAAAAAATATAAGTGGATACAGTCAAGCTTTTGGATAGGGAATAGTTGGGGAGGCTACGTTAATGCGATATTTACCATAAATATTTGCTTATATTTTATGTCAAATATCCGTTATATCTCTAATTCATTTTTTATATTACGAACCTTGAACATATTCCACTATACTTTATTTTGTTTTAATTGCTCTTATTCTTTCACAAATTCACGACGCCAATTTTTCACTTTATTTGAAATCACCTATATAAGATTTCAGCAGACTTAAGCTCGAGTATACAAAAGCACAGAATGAAATATTTGTAAAATTAATTTTAAGTTCCTTGACTGAACTTAAACCAGTGCCCTTGGGTGTCATGGTAAGCTCAAACTGGAAGTAGGTAACTGCACTGTACTTGGCTCACTCTGAGTCTTGTATTAAAGCGCTTTAAGCAAACTACTAAGTCTAACTATAGGTGAAGTTGCATCATCAATATGGTATCACGAGTTTTCAGGAGCCTTAGGGTGGATCGCATGCGGTAGGCCCCTCTGGGGGTGCATCGTGGTAGTTGTGGTTGAAACTCAAATTGTGGGGAGTGCAAAATGTTACGCTCAGTGTGGAGTTCCCAACCAATTGGTCGTTGAAAAAATTTCAAGAGATGTGGATAGATCTCAACTCAAACCAAGGTTGAAGTTGTCTCGCGGTCTTAAGCCTTTCGAGGCAGGTGCTCAAGTTAAAAATCAAGAAAGTTTTCAACTGTCAGAGCTGTATTTACGCCGAAGAAATATCTTCGAAGTGAGAACGAACTTCCAAATGTATTTAATGGAGTGATTTAAATTGTGATCACTGTTTTATGAAAATTTGCAATTTATTTTGAAAGTGGTGCAGGTCCGTCTTCGTTGAGAAGAAAGAACTTTATACAGTGTATTTTAAGTTACTTAATTTTTTCTTTCCAACGAAGAAGGACTTAATTTTTTAGTAATTTTTTCTTTTGTAGATTGTAAGAATTATCTTAATATGAATTCCTTAAATGTAATTATTCCCAATGTTAATCTAATAGTTACCGTTATACATGTAAGTATTTTAATGTCAGAGCAGCTCCCAGTATTATCATCATCATCATTTCCAGCAGCAGGGCATAGTCGAGAATTGCAAGTAGATGTGAAGGTTTGTACGATGACGGGGACCAAACGAAGCTTAACACTTCTATCATTGATAATCTACGGAATTATCTTTTAAAAATAAATTGATGAAAAATGTCAACTCAACCTCAGAATTTTAATCAGGGACTTTGTTCGGAAATATTATATTTTATAAATTAATTATTCCTCACTTTATATTTTATGCATTTACACATCAGCGCTCTAAAAAGCCACAATCATGAATAACTTTAATAAAATCTAGATGTTTATTTCTATAATTATTTTAAGCTGAAATATGAAAAACATTATACTTCAAAGATGTATCAGGTTAGCTATATCAATACTGCATGAATATCAATCTTCTTACATTAAATGCGTAGATGAAATACAAAAATTACTAAATTTGCACATCAAAGCAAAAAATCGTATTTGTATACAATATTTTAATATTTAAAGAAAAGAAAAAACTCGACAAATTTATGAAACAGCTCTGACTTCAAGTCAGCAATCCTTAAAATATGCAACAACAACAAAGAAGGCAAAAAAATCGAACACACACATACATAGTCACGCAGACAGACAGCATTCGCTGCAGTAGATGAGGGCACTCAACACAACTTTTTGACATTTTTTACGGCACTTTGAGCACAGGTGTGCAGAAAAATGTCCACTTTGGCAGCACAGCAACACTGATGGAAGGAAAACTGAAGAAAACTTTTGTTGTTAGCAATCAAAAGCAATAAAAATTTCATATGGCGATGAGTGTTTTGGCAATATTTTACTCGTAGCTATTGAAGATTTTTAAGTTATTCACGCCACAGCTGCTGCAGCAAAGGAACTTCAATAGAAAATTTTAAAAACTTAAACAACAGTTTACACTGAAAACTTAAAGCGTAAGAATTTTAAATTATATTTATCGTACAAACTAATCTATGGCTTGAACTTGCAGCAAAAGTAACAGGAACCAAAGTAAAGGCTATTGAGCAGTTAACTTGGCTGACATTTTGACACTTTGTTGCAGCAACAGCGGTAGTAGCTGACTTTTAGCCGGACAGCGGTTTTGTGGCCTTGGCAACATCGATTGCAGTATGTTGTAGCTCTTGTAAAAAGTTGCTGTCACTTTGTGGTAAATGAATTGCTGCTTTTGCTGTTGCTGCCTTATTTTAAGATAAAAATGCGAGTAAAAAACTTAAATTAACGGAAAGTATTTTAAGTTGTTGCATAATAAAAAGAGCCGACTGTGTGGTTAGATAACGTAGCAAGTGCTAGCTCACCCGTTTTTTTCAGAACAAACAGAACACTTATGGTCACTAAGGGTAACTCATGAGCCCTTAATGGTACCTATAAGTGGAATTTCCAAGAATATCATCTCTTAGAGACACTTATGAAATTGAGTATCGTCGATCGTCGGAAGAGTTTACCACTGATGATTTTCTTTTAGGCACAAATATTTCAAAAAAATCTTCAGAAATTTTAAGTCAATTATCATACAATTGAGTATTATGTCTATGAAAGTTCCTTAATATAAACAATTCGCTCAGAGGTGTGCAACTAAGGACCTTCTTTATCCAGCGACAAAAAAAAAGCGTACACATTAGTTATTCAAGGGTTTGTGACGTGAGAATAGTAAGTCTATTTATTCGAAATGCTTCCTTAAATGACTTAATAACTCGCTATCAATAAGAATCTAAGCAATGATAATAAATATTGCAACGCATGTCTCATTTTCATGCTGTCACCTTAGAACATTTGAAATTTCGATTAAAATTTCGTTAAAATTCAAGCATTTCCATGTACTCGTATGTTAGTAGCTGCCTTGCTGGTTCAATTTATGCGACATATGTTGAACTGCTTAACCGTAAAAATATTACATTAATACATCAAAAAATTAAGCAGCACTCAGTCATAAAATATACTTATAAAAGAAATGTATGTATGTACGTGTGCACCTTGAACCTTCAGAAAAAATTGCTTATCCTGTTAAGTCCCTACTATGAAAAATGTTCAGTCTGGTCAAACATAAAAGGTTGAATGAAAGCGACCAAATAAAAGAAACGAAGCAAAATAAACAGAAAAAAAAGTTGTCTTCAAAGGCACAACCACGCTCATGAATAGCAAAACAGCTACTTGCTGTTACTCAAGGACACACGCAACGCATAAGCTAACGGGCGTCGCTGTCCACCCCTCTCATTTGCGCTGGACAGCAGCAGGAAACTTATGCCGCTCGGTGCACAAGACCCAAAACTAATCCTTTATACAGAAAACGTCTCAAGCGCAACAGCTTTATAGGATCTTCTGGGCGGCATATAATGTAGGTGTATTTGTACGTGTGTGCGTGTAAGTGTGTCGCTTGCATTTAGATTAAAATGGCAATTCACAAAGCTCATCACTCAATCAAATCTCCAGTGGTTGCGGCAGCAGAAGTGGCAGTAGCAGCAGCAGCAGCTGTAAAGAGTGAATGCGGCGCAGAGTTTACAACTATTGAGAAACATATTGAGATTTTAGTAACATTCGAGATTAAAGCAATCAACTGAACAGAAAGAAGAACTTTTTCAGCGTAGCTCTGTGACCTGTGAAACACTGCAGAAACAATAATTTGCTTACAGTGCACAACCAGGAGCAATTGCTGCATCAAACGACAGCTCAGGACTTTGAACTGAGCAACAATGTGACATTTGTAGCTTTCATAAAGTGCCTCAGTTTATATTGATAATAGTAACTAGTAAAGGTGTAGTTCCCGACCAGAATCAAACACAAGTAACACTTATTTGGTAATGTTTTGTACACTTATTATCAATTTATTTAATTAATAATTGCCAGTGTTTATGTGAAACTTGGCTTCATTACCCTAAATAATACTATCAGTAAAGTTCTGTAAAAACTTTTATTTCTATTTCTGTATTCGCTATTTATTTGAAATTCGTTAACTTTTTTCACAGTGCTTGTCCAAGTTATATCTTGTATTTGTGATAAATTTTGCTATACTACATCAAATAACTCCCTCAGTATAGCGTTTAAAATGTTTTATTTATGTGAGTATAGGCCTATTTTTCTAATACCATTTCTCTACATTTGCCGTTCACATATCTGCTATCGGATAATGTAAAAAAGTGGTCTCTCGTATAGTTACTTAATCTTAAAACAAAATATAAGACAATATCATCCTTTTCCAAAACGTTAGTAAGTTGATCTTCAAGCTATTCATCAGGGGGTTCCGCTTCTTTTTAAGTGTTTTATAAAAAAGGTAACAAAGTATTTGAGTTGGGCTTATTATTTATTATTTGGCTGAAATTGTTTTCTTTTATTTTGGTCTCTGTAGTCCGGAAGGAGTAGTTTATTAATTGAAGTATCATGGAACAGTGGAAGACTACCTTTCTTTGAAATAGATAGTTAAAAATTTTGTTGTTCACCTTGCGCTCTTGCCCAGACGCTGTCTGTGATTACTGGAGTCCGCAGAGTCATTATATCAATTAATTCTTTCGTATAGATTACTTACTATTCGGTGTATGAATGATTTAGTTTGAATTCAATTAAGGAGATATACGAAATCCCAACAATCGAAATATTTTTGTTAAAATACAGCTCCTCGAAGTTCGTTATTTTCGAGGGCTTTTGAAGTCCTATCCCATAGTAGGCTTTTGAATGAAACACGAGATCGGTCTTCAACTCGGAACTGCATAAAAAGAGTTCGTAAGAAGCATACGAACTTTAAAACTAAAAATTGCACACTTGGCAACTCTGACTGCAATAACTTTAATAACAATGTGTCCAGCTACAAATAACAGATGCTTGTCAAGACATTTGCGATGTAGTCAGCATATCAACAACATACAGCAGCAGCAGCAGCAACAACAACAACAACAACAACAACAAAACAATCCGTTTAAGATGAAGAACAGAAGATGAAGTTGAAGCAGCCACAGTGGCAGCATCTGAATGCGAATGAAGGGTATTCATTTGTTTCTGACACAACTCATTATGTTTAATATCCTCATCAGCAGCGATGGGTTATTGCGGTGTTAGCGGGAATATCCTGTAAGGATGCGTTGCGTAATAAATTTTGTTATATAATTTATTTAAGTTTTTCTTTCTCATCCAGTGGCTTCAGGTTTTTTGCTCGTTGCTTTAGTGAAAAATATGTTGAGATGGAAGGGTGCATTAAGTATTTTAAATGCTCACCAGGTAGATTGGGGATTTCAGAAGTAAAAATATGACTGTCAAAAAAGAAACTATACGAAAAGAAGGGAAGCAAAAAAAAAAAAAGTTTTTCGTTTCATATAAAATTAATCGAAAATAAAAGTTTATGCAAAAAAAAAATAGCTACAAAAACTAAATGTTTTCTCATATATTCTACAAAAACATATTCGCATTTGCAATATGTGGGTCAATCTTGAAAGTTTTACATTGCAAAGCTTAGCATGCCAAATTCAAATCGAGAAGCTTTTGTCATTTAAACAAAACACAGCGCGACGAATCAGACAACAAAGGGAACATTTTTAAAATTGCCAATTTGAAAAGGATTCTTTCATTTCATAGCTTATTTAACACATCCACAAACTAACTCAGTACTCACACAAAGGCAAACACACATTTGTGGAATTGTTCATTTTCATTTGCATATAAATACAACTAAAATAACACTTTACATATCTAATAATTTCCATAAAATTTAACATTTATGCTGAGGGCAGGGAGACGAAAGAGTAAAGGAAGATGAATAGAATGCCAGAGAGCACATGCTATGAAAACATTTTCATTTTGCTTTTAATAAGAGTTAACTTTTCAAGGAATTTCTTTTCGATTTGCGTTTACTTCAAATTTATACACACACGCATATTTACTGGCCCACATGCACACACACACACACAAAAAGACAATGCATGCAAGAACACTCATATTAACACATTTATATTAAGAGAGTTTCAAATGTATACACAAACAAATACATATTTACACTAATCCTTGCACCCCAAAAACTCATTTGAAAACCAAATTTCATTTTGTAGTAAAAACATTTCTTGAAAACCCCAAGAATTTAAGAGCTGCAGCAACAGCAACAGCAACAACAAGATATAAAGCAACAAAATATGAAATATGGCAACATCAATGAGGTAAACATAAATGTTGGCAATAAAAAAATTGGATCTTTTTCAGAGATTCTCTGCTTTGTGTTTTTTTTTTCCTAAATTTGTGTATTGCATTTACAGTGTAATTGTTCATATCTACAGGGTGCTTTTGTGGTTAAAGTTTACTTATTTGTGTGATTTTTAATTCTAAGAGTACTTATTATGTATGTAATCAGAAAGTATTGGTCTGATCTAGTTTTGAAGATATAGCTGTCGGATGTAGCGGATATGGATTTTGTAAAAATCAATTTAAGTTGGAAATCTTTCAATTGAAATCCAAATTATGAGTGTCATAAGAAAGATGATTAACCCTTAGCAACACCATGGGGTCGTGAACGGCCCCACGAAAATGTTGAAATAATTTTTCGAACTAATAAATACTCAAGTTTAGCCTCATGTAGCACAAACATTTTTTGAAAAATATCCCTAATAAACATTGAATTTCATAGAGTAGAGTCATCTGAATACTCGTTCGCAGCTCTGAAGCCTGGAATTGAAAATTCGCTTTTTTATACATTTTTTTAACGTGGGGTCGTGAAAGACCCCAATATGCCGGATTGCTACAAAATTTAAGTGGAGCCGCTAAGGGTTGAATTAAATTTTTCACATTAAACCTATGGTTTTAGAGATAGTTCGATTTTTCTGAGACTTTGGCAAATTTTTATTTTTAAGTCCTTATCTCGCCAAAAAAATGTTGTAATAACCTATGATTTTTGTAGAATGTTAAGATGGCGTAGTTCCTTTACTTTAAAATTATGTATTCTTTGTTCGGAACTTTTGTAAGCTTACTCCATTTTTCACTGGAAAACAAAAAAAAATGTATTCAATAAATTGTATTTATGGACAACAACATTAAAAACAGCAATCTAGAACAGCAACATCAATCACTACAGCAACAACAACATAACCTTAGCATGCAATGCTATATTTCATAAGAAAAACGCTGAACTTATACAAAGAGATTACCATTTCTTCACTGTTTTTATGTAGAAGGACTGTGACCAGCGAAACCACATTGGAGGATGAAGGCTCTGGAAGCCCATTTACCCTAACTTTCATGTAGAATTACTGAGGCTAGCGAAACCGATGTTAGATATACTGCAGAGTGTAAATGTGATTTTCAAGCTCAAAAAAACATGGAAGGAGGTCCGAGCGTCCTTTTGCCAAAGTTCACCAAAGAGATTTTATATTTTATAATAAATGGTTGGTAAGAAAAAAATTTTGTACATTTAATACATCTTTTAAATGGAAAAAACTAGGCTTTCTAAATGTGTTAAATAAATTATAACATTTTCTTAGTAAATTTACAATTTTAAATCAAAAACGGTCAAAATATAAGAGATATTGTCATGTCTCAAAATTTGTATATACGATCACTTATTGCAAGTATCAGTATGGAACGTAAGTAATCAATTAATTAAATAGAAGTGGATGACTTTAAAATATCGACCGAACTTATTTATGGTTAGCAAATATTTTTAAAAACTTTCAACCATATATATTTATTCTAAGTAAAAGTGCCCTTGTTAAACGAAAAGTTTTTCCCAATTTATTTCTTTATGTTCGAAAATGAAATTCGCCTAATAAAAAATAATATTTAAGCGTAAGCCGCATAACAGTGATGTCAAATGAGTTAAATGTTTTGCCAATAGACAGCAAAAATATCAACCTCAAAAGTGTTAGAATGAAGAACCGCTTAACATCACAATTACCACATTTTGTTGTTGTTAAGCGTTTATTACGCTGGTTGGCTGCAAGGTGTCTGCCAGGTAAATTAAACATTTTTGTAGATACAACAGCACGCATCAATACCAACGTGTCGACAATTGCTTTGATGTGCTCGTGTATATGCAATAGAGTACGTATGTATTGAGTGTACCGATGTCGCTACATTTCCAATATAACCGAGGTAATTTTAAATGCATTTTTCAGCTTTAAAAGCGAATTTAAAGGAAAAGTTAATTGGTTGCGATCTAAGTATGTGACACGCGTACACTTTTGTTTTTGTTTTTTTTTTTTTTGCATTTAATAAAAATAAATTGAGGCATTTATTTCTGAGAAATGATAACTTTCTTAAGATTTTTCTTTAAACATTTATTCTTATTACTTTTTTCTCCGTTTTTCTGTTGAAAAGTACATTAAAAGTCATGAAATCATCATCATCATCATCATTATCGTCAACATAACTAAAAAGCTTCTCGATAATTTCGTCTCAATGGAGTTAAGGCCAATTTTTCATGCTTTTTTGGCCATGGCCATAAGCTTGTTTAACTTTCAAGCATCTCCTGGGTAACATTTTTGTAAAAGTTTGAACAGTTCGTTGTTTCATTGTTTTTGTTGAAGAAGCAGCAACAGAAGTAATAACACAGCGCTGCACAACAAAGGGCATAGCTAACGATTGTAGGTTGCTGCCATTTTATTTTCATTAATATTTGATAAGACGGCAAAACGGCAAAACGCCAAAAAATATGCTTGCGTTTGTGTCTTTTTTGCTCGTCAGCATCAAATTTACTACTTTTCCCCAGATTTTTGGCTTTTTGCGTTTTAAGATGTTTTGTGTTTTCTTCTTTTTGTTTTTTTTTTTTTAGCGGAAATTGAGCCCCATGAGCGTAAGTCTACACTTAGGCTTCGCAGCGAAATCTTTTGAAATTCTGTTTACTGAGCTTTTGTTGTTGCAATATTTTAATACACTTAAAGGCTGAATTTGCTTCTTAAATTATTGACTAATATATTGGCAGAGAGAGAGATATTTATGCTTTGGTTTTCATAAGTCAAATTAAACCACTCACACTGCTCTATATACATTCACTACTTTGAAATTTAGTGAAATAATTTGCGTTTATTTTTATTCCAATTACGAGTACATAACTTTATTTAAATTTTTATAAATTCCACATTTAACAAGTGCGGATCGTCTAATTCTACTGCAACTGTTGCAAATAACTCCCTTTGCATTAAAAAAAAAGAAAATTTGATGCTATCGGCAACAGTTCGGTTTATTTTCTGTCTGTGCACTGAACAATATAAAACTTTGTATGCGAACTTTTCGGTAGATTTGTGGTCAGTTTATTTTTTTTCAATTGTCTGTTGACACTTATTTTTGAGTGACTCAATGCAGTTGAATATGTTGAGGATGTTGCCGACAGAGCCTCGAGTTATGTCAGCTACATTGTCACTTATGCACTAACTCTGTACTGTCAGAAAGTAATTTCTCATTCACTTAAATTCGTTCCATAAAGTGTTGATGTTTGCTATGTAACAATAAAAAGAAAGAAGGAAGGGCACTGCATTGTTGAAACAAACGCTGGCAATCAAATATGAAAATTTAAAAGACTTTGTTGTTACAACGGGTGGAAGTTGCCTTTAACAAATCTTGTAATATAATATTCCTAAGATTGCGATTAAGATATACATAAAAAGAAAAAACAGGCCATTTTGACTTAGTAAGTCGGGTCATGTGCAAAGCTAAAAATACATCAACCCGACTCGAATCGATTCGATAGCTTAAAGTTTAAACGAACCCATTGAAGTCAAAGAAGATTGCCTTTCTCGAGTTCGAATTCGAAACTGCCTTGGAAAAAGTTTTTCTTTTCTTACACGTTAATTGGACACTTTCTTGCATCACTTATTGATGAACACCACTAACCAACTGCTTTTTGGGAAAATATCATATATTAGAAATGCTCGAAAAAGTCGTTAAAAGTCGAAAAGTTTTGTAAAATATTGATAAGTTCATGGATCTAATCTATTCTAAAATACACATAAAGCCAATAAAATGAGGTCAGCATTTAGTTCCCTGCGGATTCTTATTCAGACGATGAGGTCTGAATTTTTTTTTTAAATTTTTCTTAGATTTTTTTTGTAAAAACAAACCAGTTATAATAATATGTCTGTCCAAAGTTTATTAACAGCTTAAGTCGGCATATGTATATAAATTAAGAGCATTATGTTTGAAACCTCTACCTCAAAAAATTTATTGAATTCAAATTTACCTTAGTGCTATTATGTCACAATACCAAGAACTATTTAATTTGGCAAAACTATTTGGTCATTAAATTTAATTACAAACTTGCTCACATCTCAGAATCGATATTCTCAATTTTTATCTTAATAATCTAAATAGACTTAAGAAGACTTAACATTTTCCTTTACGATGAAAGTCATTTGATGCGTTTTTTCATTCCATAATTATAAAATATTACATAAAATGAGAGGAGGGAAGGAGATTTCTGAAAACCTTGCCATTTTTCTTACTGAGAGGGAGTAGGATTATCTCAATTGTCAAAAAAATTATATGTTATTAATGTGCCTCGAATGCAAATGTCAGTACTGACTCAGAACCCAAGAAGTTTCCTCTTTGTTTAGATGCAACTTTGCTCACTCATATTTGTACATCCCTTGTTCTATTTCCTGTTTTACATTTCAAGTTCGTTTCAAAAATTTCATATAAAAATGGCTAGATAGCTTCACTTCATAAATCGAATTGTAATTTTTATAAAAAAAATCCAATGTTCCAATATCCAATTTATAATTCAGATGGATGAAATAAGCCCACAAAAATATTAAGTGCACTCAAAATTCTACACCCGTCAAAATACTTCTGCTAAGCATTTTGCACCTCAACTCTTTTGAGTGCATAGTCCAACAAAAAGCTCTACTTTCCCAGCACACAAACAACAACTGGATCCAGTCAACCAGTTAGGGCACAACTCATATAATTTAATAAAAAAAAAAACGTTGTTGGAAAACTTTAAAACTGAAAGGGATGATAATGCAAGCTGACAAAAATTATGATCAAGTTATTCAAAAAGTAGTCGAGTGCACTTTTATGCTCATTTAATGCGCTTTACATTAGGTGGCGTTTCTATTGCAACCAAGCAATTTAGTACGAGTACTTTGCCGTGCCCCTCCCCAAAACTCTCTCCAACTTATAATGCTATGATATGCCTCGCTGGGCCTCAGTCGAATCGGCAAGTAGCAACCTGATGACTTTTGCGAAAAACTTTATTGGAATGTTGCCAGCGACTTATAAAAAAACAACAACAATGCCAATGCCTACACCACGGCACGTCACCCACTGTTTGCCCATTCATGCCTATGCCCAGTAATGTGAACAACCGCACAAATCTAATAAATTATTTGAATGCGCAGCCAGCGTAGTGTCTGAGCGAGCACTAAGTAGCAGTTTTGTGGAATCTTTAAGGTGATATGGAGGTATTCCGGTATTTCATAAATTCATTTTTAAGGCCTTTTGACGTTAAGTGAAATAAGATATCATATGACCTAAGCACAGTTTCTTCAAAAAAAAAAAACATTCTAGATGTGAAGCTGCAACCGATTGAGAGGAAAATTGGGAAAAAAATTAAAAAAGTAGATGAAAAGAATAAGAATAACTTAAGAAATAACTTGATCACAAAGTCTTGAGGGGCTGCCAAATAGTCCTCGTTACAGTCGTCAAAGTAGTACTAAGTTTAAATTCAAAAGACATTGAAGGAAAATTCATTTGAACTTTGTTTGATAAAAAAATAGCACTAGTCAAATTTCTTCTGTAGCTGTAAGATGCACTAGTGAAAAACTGTAGACGTGACGAAATAAGTCGGATTTACCTTAAATGTGATATTTTTTAATGATTTTTTTTAGTTGTTGCAGCAGGACACTGCTTTTTATTGCTACTACTATGTAGTATTAAAAATAAAAACTTACAGCATACTTTTTGGCACTCGTTTGGCCAAAATAAATGTAGCACGTTGCGCGCTCCTGTCTGCTGGCGCTTTAGTATGAATGAAATAATTTGCATTTATGTTGAATGTGCTGTTGTTTCTGGCATTGTTATATTTAGCTTTTGTTGGCTCGTTATCAAAACTTGATAAAAATGTGCAGGAAAATTGTTTTAAAAGCAACATAACATCAGCATTCACTTTACATTTATTGAGTTTTCGTTATGTTTACAACAAAAACAAAAATGTTGGAGAAAAAATTTTAAAATGAAAAATAAATAAAAGCTAATAATTGTCAAGAATGCAACAAGATAGAAAATTTGTTGCTCAAATGATAGCTGAGTGTTGCCATATTTTTTCAATTTTCCTTTTTTATCTTAAGCACTGCATGCATTTGTTGTGCCAAAAGAAAAATGATATTGGTGGCAGCTGGCATTTTAATTTAATGCAAATTTATAATGGTGCAGCAAAAATAGAATTCGAAATAAATTTTTCAATTTCCAATAATTTGGTTGTGAGAGTTTTATCGATACAGCTTATTTGAAGTTGCTGATTTTGAAATCTTTATATTTGTAGCAAGCACTTTAGAAACTATTAATAAAATGTCATGGTAACAGAGTTAATTAATGGACAAAATTTCAGTATCTTATATAAAAAAAAATCGAAGTCCTTTGTAAAGGAGCTATAATACATAAATTTTTAATACAAGTTTTTTTTTTTTAATTTTCAACGATTTTTGCAACTGCTCAAATGATCTGTTATTGCCTTTATTATCCAAAATTGACCAATTTTTATAATCACGAGTACAGTGAACAAAATGCGCTTTTGCGTATCCCTTTTTTCTAAATAATTATTATAACAGAAAAGATGACAAGAACGTTTGCATAGGAATCGTATAATATTTAAAGATTCTTATTTTGAAGCAGCTATAGCAATAAATCAGCTTAACAAGCGATTTGCATTTATAAGCTGAAACCCACACATTTACATACAAACACACACACAAAGACAAACTAATCGTTTGGGCTTAAGAGTTCATTTTTTAAAAGCAATTTCGTAATGTGGTCACGTTTTTGCAATCTACAAGCAAAAGTTTGTCCACCAATGCACAGATAAAAGGATTTGTAAGGATATGCTATGTAACTGCTGTGGATAGAAATAAAATCAAGCAAAGTGGATCAAAGTGAAAGAGTCATTATTATTGGTAGTCAGAGGAGAAGCAAAGGAATCGAAGTGAATTAATAAGCAAACGTTGTCTACAGCAACAGCTGTGCTATATTGACCAAGCTATGAATTTAGTTCTGATCTACCTGACTTGGTTACTACAAAAAAAAAAAAAACAATATTCAAAAAGGGCAGACTACACAAAAAATGTACATTTAGTAAACTCTAACAAAATGCATTTAAAACTCTACGCACGCCTGTATAATTTCTATAAAGTAATAAGTTCGTGGATTAAATCAGTTACTTTGACACATTCTTTGCAACTTTTAAATACAAAACTTTCCGTTGCTCATTCTTTGCCATCTTAGTTGGATAAACTCATTTAAATTTACAAATTTACAAGTGGTTTACTTAAGCTAGTTGTCATTAATTGATTTGCACAGTCATACCCAATTCGACCTTGATAAAATATTTTCGCATATCTTTGCAATGAACCATTTACCGAGTTTCTGTTTTGCCGGTGCCCAAGATTCGGCTCCAAGACTCGAAAACAATAATTGCAATACATTTTTCAATTGCAGAATATTGCCTAATTTCTCCAAAATCTAAAATACTCATTCACCTAACACATCATATCATCAGATCAACTCTTCTGTCAAGCACTATTCATTTCTAACATTTTGAATTTAAGCTCTCAACTTGAAGTCCATCAAAACTTTTACTCTTTTTACAAATTTGCAACTTTGCACTAAACTTTTCATATCAACTTTCCAGCAAATACACGAATAATCTGCTAAATTTAATCAACTAATATGAAAAGTTTTACTTTTCTCTACGACACTTTTGACCTTTCGCTCATGTGTGAGTGAACTTGCGCTCCACAACTACCATAGTCACTTGAATCTACGTATGCACTCACTCATACACTCAAGCATCCACCCACTTAGTCTGTTTTCATGGACCATAAAATTTTATAGTGAATTTTACAAATTTATGCAAGCATCTTCTGCATTTGTGTGGCAGTGTTCGTTCGATTGTTGTAGCTGGCTAGGTGTTTGTGTGCTTTTATCGTACTAATATTGAAATATGTTCTCTAATGCTGGCAGCAGTGAGTGTGTCTGCAAATCTCAAAGGTAACATAACTTTAGTGGAGCGCGCTCGTAAGTGGGATAGCAAAACATGAACAACAGCAACAAAAACAACAACACCAACAACACAAATGCAATAACAAGCATTGAGTACGTTAGATATAAATAATTATTGATGCTGGCTAAAACGTGCTATGTAATGCATCGTTATAAATGCACTGCAATGTTTTATATCATAAAAATGAAAAATAAAGATCAACGAAATTACTTTACAAAATTGAAATTTTACATGGAAAATGATGTACTTTGACTTTACATCGTTAAGCAAACGAAACACTACACGCTTCGTGCAAATGAAATGTTACTCATACGACATGTTATGCAAAACAAAAATGATATGAGATTATTATGTAACGTTATATTGTCATACGACTTTTATGTACAGTGAAACCTGGTTAAGCGGATAAGTGGGAA
Organism: Tricholauxania praeusta; assembly: GCA_949775025.1. Taxonomy (NCBI): domain Eukaryota; kingdom Metazoa; phylum Arthropoda; class Insecta; order Diptera; family Lauxaniidae; genus Tricholauxania; species Tricholauxania praeusta. Next base: position 1,651,086 of record OX459028.1, on the reverse strand, counting down.
ACCTCTATTAGTGAGACTCACTTCAAGGTCCCAGCACTTTTGTATCAAAATACCTCTATTACTGGGATTATTAAACCTCTATATCTGGGATATGATTTTTGAAGTTTTCATGCGTTTTCGCCTATATAACATGGACTCTTCCCTCTATAACTGGGTCCGTTTAGAAATAACTTCTATAAGTGGGAAAAAATATTTGTGTGTGTATAATTCAGAGTTCGTAAATTGAGAAGTAAAAATTCACTCCTCATCCTCAATACAATTCAATTCAAGAGTATTCAATTTTGAATTTATCAATTTCTAGCATTACCCTGTGCGCATTGCCTCACCTCAACCGTGGAGTAGATTTGATGTGCGGTCTGCGTGAAAATTCTATTTAAAAATACTTTTGTATGAGAACCACCCTTAGCATGCACCCAAAATAAAACTTTTACAGCCTAAGCAGTGCCTCTTAATATAAAAACCATGTGATGTAAATTTCATGAGGATCGATTAAACGGTCTTCGAGAAAATGGTATTTAAAATATTTTTGTATGAGGGCAACCCTAAATAAAAGTTTTGTAGCCTCAGCTATGCCTCTTAACATAAGAGCTACGTGGTGTAAATGCAGTGTGAATCAACTAACCTGTCTTTGTGAAAATGATATTTAAAAATATTTTTGTGTGAGGGCCACCCTAAATAAAATTTTTACGATCTAATCTGTGTCTCTTCAGATAAAAGTCATATGGTGTAAATTTCATGAGAATCGATTTAGCGGTTTTCGAGAAAATGATATTTCAAAATATTTTTTGTGAGGGCCACCCTAAATAAAATGTTTGTAGCCTAAGCCATGCTTCTTAACATAAGAGATACGTTGTGAAAATTCGGCGTGAACTGATTAACTTGCCTTCGTGAAAATGATATTTAAAAATATTTTTGTCTGAGGGCCACCTTAAGTATGCACCCTAAATAAAATTTTTACCATACAATCTGTGCCCCTTAACATAAAAGCCATACTGTGTAAGTCTCATGAGAGTTGATATACCCGTCTTTGAGAAAATGCTATTTTTAAAATATTTTTGTATAAAGGCTACCCTAAATATGCACCCTAAATAAAAATTTTATGGCCTATGACACCCGCCTGATTAATACGAACATACTGTAAAAATTTCATCACGATCGGCTGGATAGTTTCTGCGTCCATAACGGACAGACAGACAGACAGACAAAAAATGAATTTTATATAATAGATGAGGAAAAAATAAGGAGCGCTCATTCTTTTAATATCTTGAGTGAATAATTATTATTTATTTCTCTTTCATATTTATCACTCACTGAATATTATTTTCAATAAGACTCAAGGAGTGAACATTTTTTATTTTTTTTTTACTCGTCCATACTTTCAATTTTATTTTACTTGAATTTTTGAGTCAAAACGTTAAATTTTTTCAATTTATTGAAATGAAAGTAAAGCGATTTTCTTATATTATAATAATGGGCAAAAACGTAGCATGGCCCGGGGACACATTTTCGGGTCAAAATCGTTTGTTTCCAGGGTCCCGAGCCTTCTTTAGTGATGTCCAAAAATATTTTTGAATATTTTGAATATTTCGTTTAAAAAAACAAAATTTTTCCCCCGAAAATGGGTCAAAAGTAGGTAGCATGGCCCGGGGACACAAATACAAAGGCTGATCGTGCGCATGCATTTCTGCGTGATAGAGATCATTTTCTTTACGCGCACATTTTTGAGCGACAGAAAATTTGTTCATGCACAATCGCTTATCGCGCTTTCTCACATAGTTCATATTCATTTATGATCGGTGAAAAAATTGTTGGCTTGAATTCATTCTTTTAGCAATGCTACTCGGATACTCACATACGAATGCGGTGCAATAAAGAGCGATTTTCAATTTTGCAAAAAAATTTAAGAAAATTCATACATGAATAAAATGCGAAATTTTGAGTGAACATACATGAATATTTCCGAACTTTGTCCTACGTGTATTAAAAGTTAATTCCCATCACTACAAACATTTTGCTTGAAATAGAAAAATCGAAAAATGAATTTATCATTTGAATACTCCTCACTTTTCACATCATCTCAAAATGAAACGATACGCATCAATACAATGTTCGCTCGTTTATTATTAACTAGAGTCCGCCCAGTGGTTGAAATTCAACCATTAAAACAAATACGTTTCCGCAGGGTTCAATCTTTTTCTGGATTTCATCAAAATCCGTCCATTAGCTTAGTAGTAAAACATTTTTTCCTGTAAGGGACGTGGTACCGCTCACTCAAAACAAATATCTTTACTCAAGATTCAATCTATCTACATACCAAATTTCATCAAAATCGGTGTTATGCCACAGCCGTGATACCGTTCTTTACCATTAGTGACGATGCCACGCCTCCTTAAAAACTTGAAAATTTTAATACCATTTTTTAGGGTACAATCTCCAAACCGAATTTCCCCAAAATCAGTTCACTTGTTTAACCGTGGAAACGTATTTTCCTGTTGAAGGCGTGGCTTCGCCTACTATTAAAAAAATTTCAAATTCTGCACTGGTCCTCTTCATAACTATTACAACAAAAAAAACTAAGCGATTATGTTGTGTTATGGCAGTTAAAAAAGGATGAATGTATAGATAATCCTCACTCTCTCACAAACAAAGAGTAAGAAGCTGTTGCATGTCTCAACTCTAAGATATGATTAGGGGCCGTCCATTAATTACATGAGGTGTATTTTTGAGAATTCGGACCCTCTTCTCCTCCCCTTGATGAGATTTGGTGAAATCTGACGGGACCCCCCTCCCCTCCCACCCATGAGACTTGCCATATAACTTTTAAATGTAATCTGATATAATAATGCTTAGTCTCTGCAACAAAAAGCTAACGTGAGATTTTTATTGACCCCCCTCCCCCTTTGTGAGACTTGGTGAGATTTTTTCGGACCCTCTCCCCCCTTTTTTGACTCACGTAATTTATGGACTTTCCCTTATAGTATTAAAAAACTGAACTGGAAAGAGTAATTTTTTGTCATCGCTCTAAAAATTTAGATCATAGTATCATGTTGCTACATCCCTACCACTATCTCTTTCTCTTACTTAGCGCGCAATCTATCTCCATACCAAATTCATCAAAATCGGTTCATTAGCTTAGCTGTGAAAACATATTTTCCTACTGGGGGTTGGTACCGTCCACTTAAAAGCAAATAGCTTGCCTCAGGGTTCAAACTATCCCTGTACCAAATTTCATCAAAATGGGCACATTAGCTTAGTAGTGAAAACTCTTTTTCCTGTTAGAGGTGCTGCCACGCCTCCTAAAAAAATTTGAGTTTTTAGAAATCTTTTTTAGGGTTCAGACTATATTCTAACAAAATTTCATCAAAATGGGTCCGTTCGGTCCGGGTTCAGACTATATTCTAACAAAATTTCATCAAAATCGGTTCGTTAGTTTAGTAGTAACGACTTATTTTCCTGTAAGAGGCGTGACACCACCCACTAAAAAAAAAAAAACTTTACTCAAGATTCAGTCTATCTACATACCAAATTGCATCAAAATCGGTGTAGAGGCACAGCCGTGATACCGTTTTTTCTCATTTGAGGCGATGCCACGCCCCCTTTTAGAAATCAGAGCTTCTAATAATCTTTCTTAGGATTCAATCTATCTTCAAACAAAACTTCATCAAAATCGGTCCATTAGTTTAGCCAAGGAAACGTTTTTCCTTGAAAAACAAAGTATGCATGTCCCCCCTTCTGCTCACAACCTTTCCAACAAAAAAAAAATGAGCGATTACGTTGTGCTATGGCTGAGAAAAAGTGGTGCAACCGTTTAGAGATTGCCTATTTATATAATGATCAGTGAGGAAAAAAACGAGTGATGAAAACAAACGAGGGAAACTGTGTAAATGGGAACCTCTTTAATTGAGACAAAAATGTTGGTCCTTGGAGATCCCAGTTATCCAGGTTTCACTGCAATTTGATTGAAAATTAAATTTTTCCATCAATATATAATGGGCGTGGCCTTGCGCTGATCATTGGGATGGTTAAAAACAATTTTCATTTACATTTTTGTACAAAAAAAAAAAAAGATCAATGTCACAAAATTATTTTTTCTAAATCTTTGTGTATACTAGAAAGTCATTGCAAAAACTAAAATTACTCCAATAATAATTTGAGTCAAAAAGCAACACTACTCTTTTACACTTCAACACCTACCCAGAAGCAAAACAAAATTCTTTTCTTTTATGGCCACTTTTAAAACTCTATCTAAATGATTTTAATAAACTCATTGTAAGTTTTAGTAAGCAAACCACAAAAAGCAGAAGCAACGACGCGCAAACTTTAAGCAGAGTTGTTGCCGAAAATGGAAAAAAATAAACTTTGTTGGTTCACAATACAAAGTCCAAGCCTTGGATGCAATGTTAGCCGAAAGATAACCCTGTAACCCGTTGCTAACGTTTAAATGAAACTCGAAGTTTTTTGTTGCTACTGCAGCTGCCTCTGTTATTTCCTGCTGTTGGCTGTTTACTGTTGTCGTAAGCGCACAAAGACAAACAAACAAAACGCTGCTTTGTCCGGTTTTTATATGAAAGTAGTTATGTAGGTACATCAGGATACAGAGCAAACGATTACCATGAGCTGCCGCCAAACATGACGATGTTAGCGGGCACTTTTGTGGTCTGCTTAAAGTTTTGTCATCATCAGATACGCAGGAGACTGTAATTTTAAACGTTTTCTTTTTTTTTTCAAGTGCAACACAAAACTTTTGAACAGTGGCGTACACGTTGTGGGCGTGGCACTTGTGTCAACAAGCATGTAGCTGCAGAATGTTTTTGCAGTAGGCGCTTTCGTAAGGTCAAAAAGGTAGGCGTGTCATGTACTTTTTTGCAACATGAAAATTATTTTGCTCAAAAGCACATGACAATCTACTCGTTTTTTAACATTGCAACAGAACAAAAAAGATTTCGTTTGTTACAGTTGACATCATTTAATGCCACTAAGTCTAGTAGGCGTTAATGAAATTTCCCAAAAGTTCATTTAACATGTTGCCAAGAAATCTACAGCAATCTGATGATTCTTCCGCTACATAAAATAACTATTCAAGTCTTTTGGTGGCTTTTTTTTGTGCGACTTCTTAAAAGTTTTTAAAATTTAAAGGAAATATTATAAAAATATTAGGCTTTTAGAATATGCTCATCATTTACTCAAAAATATACTTAATATGGCATATCGGTCATTCTTTTACAAACCGGACAACAATTTAAAGTTGCCATTTAACATTCGACCGAAATTTTTTTTACAGCTTAGAAACATCAAATTTCTTGGAGATTTATTCTTCCATAATCGTTTTTATTTTAAGTTTGCCAACAGTTTTAATTTTTTTTTATTGTAAAAAAAGTTAGAAAATTTTTTTTCTTAAATATCAAAGAAAATGACTTTGATTATTGAAAATTAATACACCTGGTATCTTAACTTTTTTAAACTGAATTTTGTTTTTCAACTCTTTGAGCAGCGAATATATAGCTATCGGGTTTTTTTATGGTTTCCAATAGGGATTAAAAATCAAAAACTTCACCAAATCTAGATACCTAGCCATAAAATTGACTTAAGCAATAAAAAGTTAATTTTTCGCAATTGTGCGTCGCTCTAAAACTGTCACAGTAAACAAACAGTATTTCATCAACTTTGTTATTAAAAACCAATGTCCAACTTTTTCTTAAACAACTTAGTCATTTAAATATGAAAATGAGACCGTAAGTCAACTAAACAGTATAATACGTTTGTACCATACCGAAACCTAACGAAACTAAAATGAAACCTCTTCTCTTCGTCAGCTTACCTCGAATACAACTAGAGAAACAAAGCATGGATGCTCTTTTGCGGCATAATTGAAAACAGGTCGATTCATGTAGCTATGGTATGCTGCTTTCAATATCATGCACGTAGCACACAAATTAAGAACAATGGTTGAAGTTGCCTTCATTGATACATTATAAACCTCATCATCAGCAGATTTGCCAACGCAATTTGCATTAAGTTTCAGATGCAAAATTACAAAAGCAACAACAACATAGGTCCACGACCAAATAATTAAGCACGTGTGCATTAAGCTGTGGGCAATCCTTGCTATTACTTTTATCTTTGCGAACAGCAAACTTAAGACGTTAACAGAACTTTTAGGCACATGTTGCTTGGTGTGGCAAAAGTGGTTACTCGTAATTTTAAGAACTTTAGTAAATAATTTGCTTGCAAGAAATTCCGTTCTTCATTTTTATTACTTAAAATTACTACGAGAGAATTTCTGCATTCTGTAAATGCAGCATCCGAACCAGATCAACAAACTGCAACCCCAAATAATGCTGCATTACAACAGTTATTCTTTGTTGTGGTGTAAATAATCATCAACATCACTATCAACATTCACATCATCGCAAATGCGGCTTAACATCAATATTTTTGCTGCATTGTTTCTGAGGCCTTTTTGGTTACACTCACATGTGTAAAATGTTGTAGAATAATGGATTCAAATAATGTGCCAGGCTTTTGTTTTGCTTTTGCTCTTTTGTTGCTATGCCGTTGTTGGTTGTGCAGCATCATTTTTGTTTGGCCAATTGTGTGTCCATTGCTGCTGGCCAATGGCGCAAAACAAGGCATAAAATCAGCATTAATCGGAAATTACAATAAACCGGAAATTAAGTTTACGTTTTATGATACGTCATAAATGCAGTAACAGCAACAGCAACAGCAACAGCAACAACAACAACAACAACAACAACAAACAATGAGCAAATGCACAAGGATAATGAGGATAATTATGCTAGAAATGAAAAGACTTAATGGTTTTCTAAATTATAATTTAAGTTGTGCATGATACGAAATGCACAAACTAACGTCACACAATTGCAATTTTATCATGTATGTGACTAAATCTCAAAACAGCAACATATTTTTCTTTGAAATCTATATTGTACATTTTATGAAGCGAATTTGTCATTCAACAATTCCCAATGAAACGAATATGGCAGACTGGATTATCACACATACGACCGAACATAAAAGACAACCAGATATGTAAATGATGATGATGATGATGATGATGATGAAACCACTTGATAATAATGTTGCTGACATAACCTCAACACTTTTGGCATAATCAACGTCAACAGCAGCAACGTCATAATCATCATCATCACCAATGCAATACAATGATTTATACACACGCATAATCGCTGACATTCATTGTCATTGCTGTTTTTGTAGCTCAGCCAACACTTTGCTTTGGACGCATGTTGTTGTTGTTGCTGTTGCTGTTGCTGATGCTGCTTAAGTACGATGCATTTTATTGATTGCGATCAATATACCAAAAAGTCAAACAAAATGCAAAACCGATGCACATAATGTGATTGTAGTTGTTGTGTCGCGTATTGAACAATTACTGGCACTCCATTCACACACAGGCGCTAGTCGACGCTAGTGATGCTAAGCGGATTTGCATTTATTCGTTACTTAAGCTTTTGACTTCAGATTTACGCAGTTCGGCCTTCCTCTACATACATTGCTCAAATGGTCGATGTAAACATAGTGTGTATGAGGGTTAAAGTTTTTCAAGGGAAAAAGGATTGCGTTGGTCAACTAGTAAAGCCGAGTGGGACCCGTCTATTTGGGCTAGCGGTCAGTGGCTGGGGAGGTTCTTGGCTCTACTAGATACCAGTCACCACTACGACATTTTATTATTACAGAGTCCCTGTCTAAATAAGAAATAAAACAAATAAAAAAAATCTAAAAAAAACTAAAGACCGGTATACTATAAAAGAAAATGGACTCAGGTACAAATCTCTCTCTCAATATGGTTTCGATTTGCATATCTTGAAATAGAATGCAGATATGCTTGCTCGCAACCCACCCTACCAATGATCTTTCTTGGCAAAACTATCTGAAAGATCCCATAGCGAACTTATGTTACCAGATTCACTTCTCCATGCCACATGAAACGAAAATACCGAAAATTACTAGTTCATTTTAACGAAGATTTCAATCAAGTAGAAGTTTTATTAAACATTTCGATAACAAAAATTAATTTTCACTTATAAAATGTAGATTTATGTTATTTCATATTGAATTTCAAATATATATAGGTATAGGTAGTAAAATTTTAATTTAGTATTAGATAAATAGCTATTTTTTAACGATTTATGTTATGAATAGACAAGTTGATAGGTGTATTATTAATTAAGAAAAAGGTAAATTAATTCATTCTTTATTACTTTATAGCATTAGTTTAACTTTAGTATATGCTAATATGAATAAACAAATTAAGCCACAATTTGCGCTTTATATATTGAAAAATCTCCGAAAATTAATGATCAAAACAAATATAAAAAAATAAAAAAAAAATTACAGTCCACAACCAAGAGAGAGTAGCTAGATCATTTTACAAAATAAATTTAAGTAAACTAAGTCAAACATATTAAGCCATTGCAAGGAATGAATGGAAATGAAACGCTAAGAACTCAGCTTATCTCTCAAGGCATGCGCACTGTAATGGTCAAAGTAAAAATGAAAAAAAATGTAAATCCAAACTTACATACAAATCCGCAAACAGCTTGCTGAAAGGCCTTCCATCGTTTTGGTTGCGAAGATGCTGTGGGTGATGAGGAGAAAAAAATATGATCAACACTCAACCATACGTTTGCAGATTCTGCAGAGCGTATTCAGCGTATGGTTGTTGTTGTTGTTGCAATTAATAAGCAATGGTTTTTTTTTTTTTTTTGTTATGCTAAACAAGTGTCACTAAGCCAAACTTGATTTTTTTTTTGTAGCTTAGTGCACAGTTAAAGAATAAATTTTTGTATCATGACTCTAATTCATAAAATTGCATGCTACTTTTATGTTTTCCCTTACAAAATTTTAGGTTTTTTTTTTTTTTGCATATGTTTTTTTACTATTTGAATGAAAATTTAATGAATGTAATATTAACCAATGATCTTCATATTTATATACTAATGTTATTTGTTAAGTAGGTAAAGAAAAAAAAATGAGTAAATTTAAGAATTTAAGCTAATTTTAACCTTTAAAAAAACAAAATTTTGTTGGCACTTTTATTGCACTTTTCATTAAATTAGAATTAAGATCGGTTAACCTTTGATTAAGACTTTCGTTTTTCCAAATTATGCACTTCAATTTTTCTTTTCAATTAGTAATTCCGATCATTCTTTTATCAGGGATTTTAAGCAATATTCTATTTGTTTTTCAAATACGTCTTATCCAATTTTTAAAAATTATAAAATGAAATAATGCGCGAATTGTTTTTACAACTTTTCCACATGATTTTTTTTGTATAGTTTTTTTTAGGAAACACTTGGTTCGGTATTTAGACGGACTTTAAGAGTGTTTTTGCCTATTATTTTTACACAGACTTCTGGATATTTTCCACTTTAATTAAGACGTTCTTTATAGCACAGTTTTTTTGATATTCTGACGATCAAATTTCTGCACGTTAGCATTGATCGTGCACTTTAAAACTAACGATGGTGGTGATGTTGACGGCACGCGTACGTAGAAGCACTGATGTTGTAATTGGAACGCTGGTGGCTTGTAAGCAAATGCGCAAAGAAATCTGAGAAATAATTTCTCCCAGAAATGAGAAATAACTTCGCTTATGCTCCAAGGAATAGAAATTGATGAAGATTTCATGCGCCCACAAAACACAAAATGTTTTTAAAGAAAAATTTGATGGATAGCCTGATGTTGAACTTGTGAATTCTGAATAGTAAAAAAAAATTGTTTTCTGAAAAATTCAACACCAAAAGCTCTCAGTAAAATAGTTTTACCTTTTCAGTTTCTCCAGTAGTATGTTTAGGAATTGGAATAATTTAGAAGATGAATACTAATATTGAGGATTTATTTTTGATTATTCCGTGATCCGTTCATCTCAGGTGACCAAAAGCAAAGGAAGAGGAAATTGCTTAAGCCGACTGCCTAGACTGTGTAGTATTTCTTTTTACTCTATTTTAGATGTTGGCACTATTGCACTTAATCAAAAGGTAGTACTTTCTGAACAATTGAAATCACTAAAGTCAACTTTGTATAAAACTGACATGCTATTATTTTGCGGTAAAGGGTTATTTCCATGACTGAGTTAAATATAATATTTAACCGATTTTAAGAATAAAAATATTTTTAACTTAAATCTACGAAAAAGTTTTATGAAAATTTTAAGATTCAAAAAAAAATGTTTGCTTCCAAATAAATATTTTACTCAGATGGCTTGTTACAAAACCAGATAATCTGGCGGCGGATAGCAGAAAGATTAGCTGGAATAGGAAAATTCATTGCCGAATATCCTTCGCGTGGAACGTTCCTATAGATTTCCCTGTTAGATCTTCTAATGTGTAGTAGTGGTTCCCTAGTTTCTCTTTTACACGAGCCTTCAGAAATTTAAGACTTAATTTTGCGTTAAAGTTCTTAGCGAAATCACTCTGAGCAAAGTTACGTCTAAACACTTCTTGGCCTATTCGAAATGTTACTGGTCTGGAGCGAAGATTATATTGCTCAACATTTCTATTGTATGCTTTCTTCATATTTTTCTGTACATCATTTCTTAGCAACGCTGTTCTATCTGCAAGTTTTATTGAAATATTTGCCTCCTCCAACATACCTAGATCTCTTAGTAAGCGATACTGGGACGCATGCGTTACCATATTAAAACCGAATAATATTTCATAAGGTGAGCGATTGGTTGTTTGATGAACTGAACTTCTAAAAGCGCATGATATGCTACTTAAATGTTCGTCCCACAGCTTGTGATCGTTTCTTATGTAAGCGCGTATCGCTGAAATCAACGATCGATTGACGCGCTCTGAAGCATTACTTTGTGGAGAATGCAATGCAGTGTATACATAGTTTATGCCATATTCGGTGAGAAAAGCGTTAAATTCATTTGCCTTAAACTGAACACCATTATCACTTATGAGTGTCTCAGGTACACCAAAGCAATGAAAAATTTCTTTTAACAAAAAGTCTTGTATAGCAGATGAAGTGAATTTTCGCAGTGGACAAAGCCAATGGTACTTGCTAAAGTGATCAACCACTATAAGCAATCCAATATTACCTTTTCGACTCCTGGGATATGGACCAAGTATGTCAACGTATAAGCGTTGAAATGGACGCTGCGATACTGACTGTTGTCCCATTGGGGGTCTAAGCGTAACATTAGGCGCTTTAGTTTCTTTACACACACTACAGTTTCTTACATATTCTTTTACTTGTTTCACCAGTCCTGGCCAAAACAAACATCTTCTAATTTTTTCAATGGTTTTACCTATGCCACCATGGGCAGAAATCACACAGTCATGTGCACGACGAATGACATCAGTACGAATTTTTTCTGGCACCCACAACTTCCATGCCTGCTCCTCTTGAGCGGGATCACCTGAACAATGCTCTGTGCGGATATAGACATATTTATCTATCACTCGCAAATCTGGAAGTTTATCTTTTTCAGTGGCAATTTTAAGTTTTAACTTTTCATAATCAGGATCGAAAAATGCAGCCGAGTCTAAGTCTATTTCTGGGCCTACAATTTCTACTGAAGCTATCTCATCAGAACTTGGGATTCTAGACAGTGCATCAGGCACAATATTATCCTTGCCTTTGCGGTGCGAAATGCTAAATTTGTAGCCTTGTAGCTTCAAGGCCCAGCGGGCAAGACGACCACTTAGGTTTTGTTGACGCATGAGCCACACCAAGCTTGAATGGTCAGTAATGACTTCAAATTCTTGTAGCTCTAAATAGCATCTGAACTTCTCAATCGCGACTATAACTGCCAGACATTCTCGCTCTGTGACGCTGTAATTCCTCTGAGCTGTGTTCAACTTTTTAGACATATAAGCGATAGGTTTTTCAATATCCTCATTCGTAAGTTGAATCAGCACAGCTCCGATTCCATAATCACTGGCATCACAGTGCAAGAAGAATTTTTTTGAAAAATCTGGATTTTGCAAGAGGGGAGCACTAGTTAATAAAATTTTTAATTTTTCGAAGGCAGACTGCGCTTCACAAGTCCACAGAAACTTTTTCTTTGTGGATAGTACCTCGGTTATCGGAAAAGTTACTTCAGCGAAATTCTCGATAAACCTTCTATACCAACCACAAATACCCAAGAAACCTCGCACTTGCTTTAAGTTTCGTGGTACAGGCCAAGAAATGATTGCATCAATTTTTGATGGGTCAGTCGAAATTCCTCCACTTCCGATAACGTATCCTAAGTAATTTACTTTTGTGACACAGAATTGACTTTTACTGATATTTAACGTAAGGTTAGCATTTTTGAATTGCTCAGCGATTTTGATTAGAATGGATAAATGGGACTCAAAGGTTTCAGACACAATACACAAATCATCCAAGTAACCGAATACGCAATGGCGAAGCTCTGGGGGAATGATTTCATCCATGAGCCGGCACATAGTGGATGGTGCATTGCACAGTCCAAACGGCATGACCACAAATTGGTATAAAGGTCGGCCGGGGACTGTGAACGCAGTCTTATGCTTTGAATTTGGCTCTAATTCTATCTGCCAATATGCATCCTTTAAGTCAAGCTTAGTAATTAGATTGGCTTTAGGTAACCTAGCAAAAATCCCTTCTATGCTTTGTAAAGGATATGCATCCTTTTTTGTTACTTCGTTGAGTTTTCTGGCATCTAGGCAAAGGCGTACTTTTCCAGGTTTTACCACCAAACGCATAGGCGAACTCCACGGACTGCAAGACGGTTCAATAACTCCAAGTTCAAGCATACGGTCAATTTCCTGGAACATTAATTTTTCCACATTTGGGCTTACAGGATAAAACCTTTGTTTGACTGGTTTGGAATCACCAACGTCAATGCTATGCCTTATAAGAGGAGTACGGCCTAAGCCCTGAGTTTCAAAAGTCGGAAACATTGTTTTTATCATCTCCAATTGTTGTTTTTGCAATTCATTTAAAGGATAATGGTTATTGGAAGTATCACAAACAGAAACATCTGGTTCATAAGAAATGGAATTAATTAATCCTGGCGCTAGATTGAACATTTGCCAAAAATCAACCCCTAAAATCAAACGGTTTGCTAGCGACGGAATAATGAAAAGTTTCATTAGTTTTTTTATGCCTTTATACTCAACATCAACTTTTAAATAGCCTAAAACTGAGTGGGGCTTACCATCAGCGGTTCTAGCATGAGATTTTATTGCCTGAAATTCCGAAAATTGAGAAAAATCAGTGTTGGCTAATGCTGAACCTATACAGCTTACATTAGCTCCAGTATCAAGTAGACCTAGTTCTGAAAACTTTAAAAATTTCACCTCAGCATAAAAACGCTTATCTGATTGATTATTGAAAACTGCGGAAAGCAATAACTTTCTCGTAGGCTTAATTTCTTTGTAATATTTTCGTATGCGCAACGTATTTCTTTTTGTTGGCAATTTTGGTGTTTCGCTAAAAATTCTACTTCGAACTTCAATATAATTTCGTAATCTTTCATGGTACGGGCGTAAATGTAAAGGAAAACTATTATAACTAAAACTATCTAAATTTTTAAGTTCATTTAATTCATTTTTATTATTCAGTTCATTTTTGGAAAATTGGTTCAAAATAATATCTGACTTAGTATCTACTGAGCTAGCCGGCAATTCATTATTTAAAAACGAGCTTTCTTTTAAGATTTTGGGTGCATTCTTGGGGTTTTGAATGCACCCCTCACTTGGTTTTCCATACGGTTTTGCGTACACTTTGGACATTGTGGCTTGTACATTTCAGGCTCACCACACCCATAACAAAATATTGTTTTGACCGCAAAGCAGTCCTGCCAGTGGTGACCTTCGACTCCGCAATTCCAACATTTGGAATTCACTTGCTGCACAGCAGCGACATCCGTTTCATGATTAATATCTACATCGTTATTTTTAATAGGAAGTGGAACTTCTTCAATAGCGGATATGTTGCGGCGAACATTTGCGTTCGGCAAGTTTCGTGGTACTTGAAATCGTCGAAAATTATCATCGGCCAGTAGATTTTCTCTCATCTGACACAACTTCTTTAAATGCATAATCGAATGGATAGGCACATAAAGCAATTCATGACGTATTTCGGGCTTTAAATTACGAGTGACAATTTCAATTAGTTCAGATTCGTCCATCGGAATCGACAATTTATCACACATCGTACAAATTGCATCATAAAAGGATTCAAAAGATTCTCCGGGTCTTTGCTTTCGACTCCTAATCTGTTCTCTCATATCAAAATTTGACCTAAAGTCTTTAAACTGATATCTAAGGGCTGCACAAAAATCTTGCCATTCAACATTTCTAACCTGCTTATGGTACCTCCAGTACCAGTCTCGTGCTTTTCCACTAAGCAATATGTGGATGTGTTGGCAAAGCAAATTAAAGTTATCATTCAAATGAATAGAAGTGAGCGAAGTTATCCGATAAATAAATTCTTCGACGGTCAGTCCGTCGGCAGAACCATCGTATTTAACATTCCAATTTTGTATAATATTCGTTACTTTTTCGGAACTTAAGTGAACAAAATTAACCGGGTTTGCATTACGTGCTTGGGTTTGAGGTCTATAACGTCGATCAACCGAAGGCGGCTGATTATTTTGGTTTAAATTTAAACCAGCTAACATACGTGCAACACTTTGCTCTACCAATTCTGCAACTCGATCATAATCGATACTACTTCTATCGATATTACCGGTGCGAGAATTTTCAACATTACGAGGCGTATGAGCGACATTATTTGAATTATTTGCGTGTGTGACGTTAACATCTATCAACGGCATCGACAGATTAGGTGTAGGTGCTTGATTATCATTATTGTTGTTGTTGGCGTCATATAAATCAGGAAGTGAATGTGCACTCGCATTTTCTGCTTGTAATTGATTTCGTGTGACCATACGTCGCTGGGCACCACGACCACGATTTCTTGAATTGTTTCGAGTACGACTTTGCTTTCGTATCGTAATATTTATAGGAACGCAATCTCTAATATGAGTGAGTCTACGACAACATGGACATTCATGGTCATCTATCAACCATCTTTCAATGCATGCTTTGTGGTAGCAATGATTACAAGGGGTAATCAAACACTCATCAATATCTGTCATGTTATGTTGGCATATAACGCAACGACATTCAGCCGTAACGACGGATAAAGCCGAAGGAATATTTTCTGTGCTTCTCACGACAGACATGTTAAACAATGTGCAAAATTGTATCAAAAAAAAGTTAATTCAAAATATGAAAAGTCGGAATTCAACGCAAGAAAATTTGACAAAAATCAAAAAAAAATAAAAATTATCAAAGTAATAAATTCCCTTTAAAAAAAATTGATTTAGTAAATTATAATCAATTAAAAAAATTCGTTTCCACTATGGCGTTTTCAGGAGAGTAAAATTTGGTAACACAAAAAAAAATTTTATCTTATCATATTGAGAGATGAGGTAATCCAAAAACTGGGTTATTTCAATATTAATTTCAGAATTGCAATCACAAAATGAAACTATTTTGCTAAGCAAAACTGAACAAAACTATTAAGTAGAGACGCAATGTAAATAAATATTGGACTAATACTGCAGAAAAGAAAATAAATTATTAGGGAGCAATTTGACAAGTGGTCAAACAACCGGAACAGGTGCCAGTTATCTGAAGATCCAACCATAAAATTGTAGATGATATATCTAGAGTACACCGATAAACTATTTTGAAATTTTACGTTAACAAAAAAAAATAGCAAATGAAAATTAATGAAGACTTTTAACCTGCGGTCGATATAATCGAAACCTAGCCAATTATTCGAAAAAAAATCCAGCAAGAAACAAAGTCAAAAATTTATTGACAAAAAAAATTAATACGTTAGCATCTCTAAAATAGTAGCACTAAAATTTCGTCATTCTAACCAAAATATCATTCAACAATGAAGCGGTCGAAGCACTCGAAATCTGAGCCAAGTGCTTGAAAATCCAATCTTCATCGTTGCATGCATCATAGCTAGCGTAAGAAAATTTTTATTTTTGAAAACTATGAATGAAATCTAAAAAACGAAAATCTTAGAACCAAACAAGGCAGCTTTTTTATTAAGATTCAAAAACGTTTCAACTGAAATTTTCAGTTGGGAACTGAACTTGCTCGGCCCCACGTTGGGCGCCAAAAAATGTAAACATAGTGTGTATGAGGGTTAAAGTTTTTCAAGGGAAAAAGGATTGCGTTGGTCAACTAGTAAAGCCGAGTGGGACCCGTCTATTTGGGCTAGCGGTCAGTGGCTGGGGAGGTTCTTGGCTCTACTAGATACCAGTCACCACTACGACATTTTATTATTACAGAGTCCCTGTCTAAATAAGAAATAAAACAAATAAAAAAAATCTAAAAAAAACTAAAGACCGGTATACTATAAAAGAAAATGGACTCAGGTACAAATCTCTCTCTCAATATGGTTTCGATTTGCATATCTTGAAATAGAATGCAGATATGCTTGCTCGCAACCCACCCTACCAATGATCTTTCTTGGCAAAACTATCTGAAAGATCCCATAGCGAACTTATGTTACCAGATTCACTTCTCCATGCCACATGAAACGAAAATACCGAAAATTACTAGTTCATTTTAACGAAGATTTCAATCAAGTAGAAGTTTTATTAAACATTTCGATAACAAAAATTAATTTTCACTTATAAAATGTAGATTTATGTTATTTCATATTGAATTTCAAATATATATAGGTATAGGTAGTAAAATTTTAATTTAGTATTAGATAAATAGCTATTTTTTAACGATTTATGTTATGAATAGACAAGTTGATAGGTGTATTATTAATTAAGAAAAAGGTAAATTAATTCATTCTTTATTACTTTATAGCATTAGTTTAACTTTAGTATATGCTAATATGAATAAACAAATTAAGCCACAATTTGCGCTTTATATATTGAAAAATCTCCGAAAATTAATGATCAAAACAAATATAAAAAAATAAAAAAAAAATTACAGTCCACAACCAAGAGAGAGTAGCTAGATCATTTTACAAAATAAATTTAAGTAAACTAAGTCAAACATATTAAGCCATTGCAAGGAATGAATGGAAATGAAACGCTAAGAACTCAGCTTATCTCTCAAGGCATGCGCACTGTAATGGTCAAAGTAAAAATGAAAAAAAATGTAAATCCAAACTTACATACAAATCCGCAAACAGCTTGCTGAAAGGCCTTCCATCGTTTTGGTTGCGAAGATGCTGTGGGTGATGAGGAGAAAAAAATATGATCAACACTCAACCATACGTTTGCAGATTCTGCAGAGCGTATTCAGCGTATGGTTGTTGTTGTTGTTGCAATTAATAAGCAATGGTTTTTTTTTTTTTTTTTGTTATGCTAAACAAGTGTCACTAAGCCAAACTTGATTTTTTTTTTTGTAGCTTAGTGCACAGTTAAAGAATAAATTTTTGTATCATGACTCTAATTCATAAAATTGCATGCTACTTTTATGTTTTCCCTTACAAAATTTTAGGTTTTTTTTTTTTTTGCATATGTTTTTTTACTATTTGAATGAAAATTTAATGAATGTAATATTAACCAATGATCTTCATATTTATATACTAATGTTATTTGTTAAGTAGGTAAAGAAAAAAAAATGAGTAAATTTAAGAATTTAAGCTAATTTTAACCTTTAAAAAAACAAAATTTTGTTGGCACTTTTATTGCACTTTTCATTAAATTAGAATTAAGATCGGTTAACCTTTGATTAAGACTTTCGTTTTTCCAAATTATGCACTTCAATTTTTCTTTTCAATTAGTAATTCCGATCATTCTTTTATCAGGGATTTTAAGCAATATTCTATTTGTTTTTCAAATACGTCTTATCCAATTTTTAAAAATTATAAAATGAAATAATGCGCGAATTGTTTTTACAACTTTTCCACATGATTTTTTTTGTATAGTTTTTTTTAGGAAACACTTGGTTCGGTATTTAGACGGACTTTAAGAGTGTTTTTGCCTATTATTTTTACACAGACTTCTGGATATTTTCCACTTTAATTAAGACGTTCTTTATAGCACAGTTTTTTTGATATTCTGACGATCAAATTTCTGCACGTTAGCATTGATCGTGCACTTTAAAACTAACGATGGTGGTGATGTTGACGGCACGCGTACGTAGAAGCACTGATGTTGTAATTGGAACGCTGGTGGCTTGTAAGCAAATGCGCAAAGAAATCTGAGAAATAATTTCTCCCAGAAATGAGAAATAACTTCGCTTATGCTCCAAGGAATAGAAATTGATGAAGATTTCATGCGCCCACAAAACACAAAATGTTTTTAAAGAAAAATTTGATGGATAGCCTGATGTTGAACTTGTGAATTCTGAATAGTAAAAAAAAATTGTTTTCTGAAAAATTCAACACCAAAAGCTCTCAGTAAAATAGTTTTACCTTTTCAGTTTCTCCAGTAGTATGTTTAGGAATTGGAATAATTTAGAAGATGAATACTAATATTGAGGATTTATTTTTGATTATTCCGTGATCCGTTCATCTCAGGTGACCAAAAGCAAAGGAAGAGGAAATTGCTTAAGCCGACTGCCTAGACTGTGTATTATTTCTTTTTACTCTATTTTAGATGTTGGCACTATTGCACTTAATCAAAAGGTAGTACTTTCTGAACAATTGAAATCACTAAAGTCAACTTTGTATAAAACTGACATGCTATAATTTTGCGGTAAAGGGTTATTTCCATGACTGAGTTAAATATAATATTTAACCGATTTTAAGAATAAAAATATTTTTAACTTAAATCTACGAAAAAGTTTTATGAAAATTTTAAGATTCAAAAAAAAATGTTTGCTTCCAAATAAATATTTTACTCAGATGGCTTGTTACATCGACATATTAGACAAAATCAAGGAGAGGACTTACCTAAATCAAAGAGAAATTTGCAACACTTTTGCTAAGCCTTTAAAGAATATCGTCAGATCTGACTATTTTGCCTACTTGGCTAACCGAGGTAGTGGGCATTATCATGATCAAACTATGATCTTAATACATTCAATATGCATCCAAGATGTATGACTATATAAAGTAACACATTACGCCAACAATCTGATTTTTTTAGTAAATTTTTTGTTACATTTTTTGGAAATATTTATTTATT
This sequence comes from Tricholauxania praeusta, assembly GCA_949775025.1. Lineage (NCBI taxonomy): Eukaryota > Metazoa > Arthropoda > Insecta > Diptera > Lauxaniidae > Tricholauxania > Tricholauxania praeusta. The sequence goes on along the minus strand of OX459028.1, from coordinate 1,631,939 downwards.
TATATTGACAACATTTACTTATCATTATCATTAAGATTCAACTTTTTGACCAAATTTTATTGTGTCATTTCATACGATTAAAAGCTAAAACTCCAACAAGGTGCAATCAAGAACAAAAGAAGAATTTCATATCATCCGCTAAAAACCAACTATAACGACCGTTAGAAAACCTCTTTCTCTCATGTACCACTTTTCTTAACCAGAATCGACAACCTTTTTTACCATTGATACTTACAGAAATGAGCTCTAATAAAATACCAAAAGCAAGCTTAATGACAGTTAGCTGCAAAAACATAATTATTTACATCGCTAAGTTTCTACAACGACTGCACTCCCGAATCTAGGATGAGGCGCATTTTCCGCAGAGTTGCTGTTACTTATGAAGTTGCCAAGAAAGGGCCATCTAATCGAGTGCTGAAATTATAAAAGTATAAATCTGCAGCCAGGGCCATCAAAATTCTTAATAACAACTGTCTCAAACAAGATGAATCCAAAGCTTAACTCGGCTATGCCAAAGCAAAAAGCAGTATTCAGGCGATTTTGATCGTTTGTGAATCAAACAAATCAATATCGTAAGAATAATAGTTAAACAAACTAGCAAATCTCGAGTGACTCCACAATCTACGGCAAAGTCTTCCGAGGAAATAATTAAAATTCACTGCAGTGAAGAGGTATCTCTATTCAGACCATCAACCTTATACGTCCGCACTACGGTACGTCTCTTACTCAGGCAAACCACAGAGCTATACGCAATTGTTCTCTTCTTTGCTCTTAACGGAGTTAAGTTGTAAGAGGAATTTGATGGAAATTTAATGAGAAGCTTAATTGCACAGACGACTTCTGTATTTTAGTGTCCGGAAATTCAGATATTGCAAAACATAAGTACTCGTACTAGACGAACTTACTTTAGTATCTAAAAATAAAAGCAAGTAGCTGAGTCCGTCTAGGCATGATGACACACTGTATGTTGGCATTAATGGTATCGAACCACTTTACTTACCTAGGAAGCATAATTCCAATGAACGGTATGGTGAGAGTGGGCATTATATCAAGAACATGAAAATTAAAGAAGTAAAATCTGTAGATCTTTGCTAACTTTCCTCATATCAGAAAATTTATATTTTTAATTTAAAGGTAAGGCCAGTATTGATGTGGCGCAAGACGTACCTTATTTCTAACCAGCTGATAGGCAAACGTCGACACATTCTTAAGACACACATTGAAGTTCTATTGCCGATTTACACCAAAACTGTAACCAGACACTTAGAGCAAACGCGATAGAGCTACGCAGACTCCATCTCCAAAAATCACCCAACGAAACCTGCCGTAACAATAAGAAGTGTTACACAAAAACCACGTGGAAAACGACGTTGAAGTAGCAGAGCTTAGATTCGAGAGAGTTTTGGTTGGATATCAAACTCATTACTTGAGATAATATTTGATGATGACGACTCATTTTGGCCACATGAACATAAGTAGAAGGAAGAAAAACGGGCAACTTCGATAGACCTTGATACTCTCCATCACGCTGCTTCTGCTTGAGATTTTGTTCGATATCAGCGAAACACTTGAAGTCGATTGTCAAGACTTACAATTACTCTGTGTAATCACAGTTGAATAGATTTCAGCGATGTTTCTCTCTAACAATTCAGTCTGTTGCATCAGCACAAATATCACTACAGAGGGCACAATATGGAATTTTTGCTTTAAATTCAAAACGCACGAAAATCTGATATAATAATCAGATGGGTATTTTCGATTACTTTTATTATTACGAGTATTAGCTGTTGTTGCTGTTTGTGTCTGCGTGTGTGTTAGTGTGCGTGCATGTTTATTTGTTTGACATCGTGTTTGTGTAATCATGCGTTAATGCCTATAAATGGGTTATTTTTGCTTTTGTTGTTATTGTGATCCGCTTTGTTCCCTACAAATGCAATTTTTGTGGCAACTATTGTTCTATTCAGATTTATTATTTTGTTTCATTTAAGCGATTATTTAAAGTTTTACTGTAATGTTGTTGTTTTGTCTATTGTGCATACGAGTGCTCGGGTTATTGTTAATGCTGACTCAACGAATTTGTTATTCAATTAATTTTTGTAATTCAACCATGGATTTACATATTTTTGTGAATTCCCATTGAAATCTTTCAATTAGAATATAAATCAACTGATTAGTTCAACTAAAACCAAAATCTACTTAGCACAAAATTCAGATAATCACTTGCCCTTGTGTAGTAATATAACGATAAGCAGATATTGGCACTTTAATTTTAATTAATTTTTGTTATGGGTCGTAGTTTTATGGAAATATTTTTGGAAATTTGAAATCAAATTAAACCCTATTAGCTTAAGCAAATTATTTCTAAAAGAACAAATTGTCATCGACTCATCATATTCATACATTTAGATAGTCAGCAAGTTAAGCCAGTCAACACAAAGTTAAGTTGACAGGCGCAATATAGCACACTCACACAATTGAAACGATTTCTGCTGCACACACACACACACACATCTCGCTCTGTGATTAATCTGTTAACCAAATAAATTTATAGTCAGTGATTTTCTCATTAAATTGATTTATCACATTAAGCGCATGCATTGTTAATAAATTGTCTCAGTTTCTGTTTTTATTTATATTTTATTATGTTATTTCATTTAATGTTCGAGGCCTTCATTCATTCACTCAATTCCCTTTACTTTCACGGACAATGAATTTTTTTATTTCTTGCCGCTACTCAAACTGTATTGGTCCAGCAAAAGAGTGACCACCACCAAACCATTGCGGTTCAACGCAAATCTGAAAACGAAAGTTTTTTTTTTCAAAAGCTTCCACAGCGGTGATGTTGGCAATTGTGGTAGTAGCGTTTGTGTGCCACTCCACTAAAATTAAAATGCATATTACGCCTCATAAAAAGGACATGCAATAAATTTTCTTGCTCATAAAAAAAGAAATGAGTTTAAGCAAAGCATAGCGAAAAAAAAACTCACAAGAAAGGATACAAAAAGGATGCGCACGAAAGATGTTCCAATGGAAGATGATAAGAAAAAAACTGAAACACAGCAAACTTATTTACGTTCATTGCTGGGTTGATGTATTTTTTGCTGCATTGTTGTTGTTGTTGCGGTTATTTTGGTGAATAGTTGGCAATAAATTATTTTGATGGAATTGCTGGTTTTAAAAAAAAGCGAAATCAGCTACGAAAAAAGTGAAATGGCCATTCAGGAGCTACGAGCTGAATCGACTTTTCAGCAATTTCAAAACTTTTTGATATATTGGCAGCATATAAGTTTCTGGGACACATTTTAGTACATGAACTCTGAAGTATGGTTGAATTATTAGTTCATTGTTGTGCTAAGCTAGGTGCATAATACATTTTGAAAAGTCATACAAATGTACCAATATATAGGAACAAGACAATACAGATATTTTGTTCTGGAAATCATTCATTCATACCTCGTTATTAAGCATAAAATTTACCCCCATCGAGAAAGGTCGGAATCACCCTGATTGATTTGTTTTACTGAAAAGCCTTGCATGTGCCTCTTATATCTTGGGAAATTCTCTACAAATAAAATAAAAAGATTTTCTACATAAAATTGAGTTAAAATTTGTTGCAGATGTTACGGATTTCAACTTAAAATTACGCCCCTAAAATCTGCAATGCATGATCTAGAAGACAAGAAGATTATTTTAGATTAAAAAAGTATAATCAATCCAATTAATGCTTCGAAAAATGTGCACTTTCAAGCTTTTGTTCATAGGCATTTATTTAAATTATTATAAAATAACTCCATTTTTTATAAATTGAGTTATCGATATTTCATCCCATTGATAATTTATTAATCTACTATGCACTCTTTAAAGTCAATGGTTATGAGTAAAAATAAGAAATTCTCATTTGAATAAAACCCATTATATTAAACATAAAAAAATATATGCCAACTTTTGTGTAGTAACTTTATAAGCAAAGTGACAGCGAAATTATTACCTTTAAACTTATTAAACTGTTTTGCAAAAATGTCATAAAATAGACTGCGGAAGAAGAAACAGTCACTCTAAAAGACGCTAAAAGGCTTTCTTAGCATGTTGCAAGCATTTTAACTACCAAACACAAAACGGAACAAAAAAGTTGGGGAGAGTAAGAAAACAAATTACTTGAAAGTAGCACCACGCAGTCTGGCAACCGCGCAGACAACAGCAACAACAGCATTAATGCAACTGCTGTTGTACACGTAGATGTCACACAGTTAGCAAGCCTTAAAATATGCAACAATAAAAAGATATTTGCAGCAAACTAGACAGTCGCTGCATTAATTTTATGCTGCTACAGCTGCGTTTAGTTTCACTTTGCTTCGAGGCAGCACACTACTACCCAGCACATGCTGTTGCTGTTGCTATTGCGATTGCTCTGAGTTACTCGCTGTTGTCAACACCCAGCGTGTTTTCCTCCTGCAGCTACCATTTGCGCTTAATTTCGCTTAACAAGGAAATTACAAGTGTGGGCAAAGAAAAAAGAAAGAAATTAAAAGAAAATGAGAAATTTGCACAAAGTTAAAGAAGTGAAGTGGAAGAAGGGCGTGTAAAAGTTACAAAAATTAAAGGAAAAATAAACTCTGGAACATAAAAAAAAAGGAAAGGCGACAGCGTGCAACGAAAGTCGCGCGGCGCGTGTTGCATGCCGCTGTTGGCAACAACAACAACAACAATAACAGCAACAATAAATAGTTTTTGTTTAAGTTTCGTTGTTTATTACTTTGCTGGTTTTCCTTTTGTGTCCTCCAAGCGATCTCGCTTCCCCTCTCGCGCTCAACATCGCCGCTTTGTTATGAAGTTTTCCACTGTTTTAAGCTTAATGCGCTTTTCCGCTTCCGCTTTGTAGGAACCAAGTGTGCAAATGTACTTGTGCGTGTGGCTGTGTGAGCTTAAGTAAATGTGCCACATACACTTATGCTTGTGTTAACATGTACTTGCCTGAGTGTACGCCTCTGTGTGTATTAAGTTTGCTGCTGCTACCGCTGTGTTAACGGAAGCGACGCTCACGGTAAAAATGTCGCTCAACATGGCGTCAGCAATGTTTTGTTAGCAAGGCAGCAAGCAGCACAAAGAGTTTGAAATTCTTTTACTCAGCGGCGGCAACAGCATGGTGGCATGTTAACAAGTGTTAATAAAATTAGTAAAGATTTTAAATGGCTTTTTCTTCGTCATGACTGTGGAAAGTAAAACAAATGATATTAATTCGTAAGAAATACATTGTGTTATTTTATCAATATTTTGCACAATGAATCAAGCGAGCGAGCTACTTAAAGATGTGCCCCTCATGAAATTAAAAAAATTGTCTTTTTGGCTGCCTACTTATAAGCCTATGCGACAATTCAATTTTTTGTTTTTTAAATTATGAAATATGGTTTGATACAGAATATATTGCATTAAATGTTCTTAACTTTTCGGCATTGTTTCCAGAAAATTTAAGCGCGAGTAAGCTTACTCAAAAAAATATCGATAAGAAACCACAAATCAAAAAAAAAAATCGGGTAAAACTCTAACATCAGTCTTTGGGCCATTTTCCTTAACAAAAATTGTTGAAAAAGAGAGCTTCCTAAGCTTAAAGCAAGTATGCATGCCGATTTTTTGCAAACTAGGAAGAAAAACGTTTGCATCCAAAATTTTAATGGTTTTGTTTTAAGGAATAATGTCATTTTGAAGACAATTTTCTCCCGTCCCGTATTCCACTTATTATCAGTAAAATGTTTCTTTCGTTGGTGCGCAATTTTGCTTACACAAACTGTAATCCAGTTTTTGTATTTATACGCTACTCACTGGGCAATAGTGTATTCAGAAGTGGGAGAATTTGTAGAGTCATTATTTTCAAGGTTTTTGATAAATATTCATCTTAAAAAATAAAAAAATATTTCTTTCAGTGTAAAAAAAAAAAAATTAAATAATTTAATTTATTAAGTTCCAGTCTTACGAAAATTTGAAAATTTAGTACACATAATTAAAATATTTTTAGTTTTTTTTTTTGTAGTGTTTATGAAATAGGCCCATGCATAAGTACAGGCAAAATATTCTAAAGATCAGTATGTATAATAAAATTACTTTTTAACCTCAACATGATCTTCGAAAAGAGGTAGTGGAATACAGTTATTAAAAGATAATCTGTATATATGCTGATATCCAAGCATAAGTTTTTTTCTTTTCTTAATGCTGGTTGCCGAGAAGTGGTGTTTCGCTGTGCGAGTAAAATTTAGTTTAAATAAAAAATATAAGTGCGGAATTAATTTATAATTTGAACACGAGAACTTTAAAATTAACTTATATAATATAAGTATATAAGGCATCATAAAACATAAGGAACATTTAAAATTTAACTATCGAAGTGCAAGTTAAAAGAGAAAAAGAGGTAAAAATTCAGGAAAAATATACTTAGAAATATGGATTCATGAGGTTTTTTTTTTATTTTAATTATAGGAAGCAGAAATTGCTCCTCTTTTTATTTAATCTCTTACCAAATTTATGAACGAGAATGCTAGAAAGATATCTGTTACATCATCATTGAAAAATTCAAGATCATCAAGGTTACCTTCAAGACTAAATCCAAGGTTACGGTTGGAATAGTTTCAACGTGGATACATGCTAATGCCTAAAACTAATTTTTACAATTTTGAAAGTTTTGATTTTAGATTGATAAATTAAAACAATTTGCAGTTTGTATTTAAAATTTTTGAAATATTTGAATTCAACATATAAATGAATTACGTACAGTAAATACTTAATTATTAATTTCTTTAGCACAAATTACGCACACATAAAAAGGCCTCCTGACATGTCAAGATCGTCATCAAAAATATGTAAGTGTTCGTTTCACATATTAATATAATTTTTATAAACAAGTATATACACATATATTTACTGTCGTAAAACCATAAATCGTAAAAAAAAAAAAAGGAATTAATATGCGATTCTGCTTAACGTTTGTAAATTAGTTTTGAAAAGTCTAAATTTTGAAGTTAAACATTTTGTATTGGAAAAAATAAAATTGCATTTGCATCGTGTTAAAAAAAAAAGAGATAATGAAATATCTTTAAATTAATAATTTGGCTTTGGCAAAGGTAACCATCCTTAATGGCAGCATTCATGGTTGACAGCAGCAATGTATCTGCTGGATATTGTTGATAATATGTGGAAACATATGCTGATCAGCAATATCCATACAGCATCATGATGTCAACTATGCTTAGCATCATGAATATATATTTTTTTTTTACTCTCAATCTGCTTGGTAGTTATCAACAACCTTGGCATTCTCAAATGTTTGCATATAGTGCGCTCTTCGCATTCAGCAACATTTCAGATTGCAACATTATGTTGAAATATGTAGGCTTAGAATTTTAGCCTGTGCAACATCAAAACACCTTCTCTAGAAGAAAGAAATGCATAGTAATAGTAAGTGAGTAGCTTGAGTAATCAATTTTGGTCAGTCCGTTCATTGTCCCACGACAGCACTGAGCTTAGCCGAGCAAAGCTTTAAAAGAGAGATTAATGTGCGGACTCAAAGCTCTCTTCTAATTAATGCTGTGTTGTGATGAGTTGTAGAGTGCAACATACAACTCAAGCACGCTACAGTTATTATGGCGCCCAATATAATGTGAGGCATTGCAATGTTTACATTGCAAGGTTGCACTTAAATAAATAAAATTGAAAGGGAATTATTTTTGCTTTTTGTTGTACTTTTTGAAGAATAAAATTGTGAGCTTACTATTTATTTCGTTTACGACTTTCAGTTCTCTTTATGTTTTGAAAACAATTAGACTTCAAACAAATTATAAATATGTGATTTGTTTGCATCTTGTTTTCGGTGTGGTAAAAAGAAGTTAGATAATACAGTAGTGGTCTACTGTATGTTCCTTCTTTTTGTTGCTATTGTTAGATTTGTAACATTTAGACATGTTATAGTTCCGATAGTATGGATATTTAGATAAATATTATGAAAGTATATTTTACAATGCATTTGTTTTGAGAGTTAATTGATATAGCGGAGAGAGAAAGAGAAAAATGCCGTGTTGTTATTGATGATGGTGCTGGAGCTAAAGCCTAAAAGATTAAAAGTTTTGAAAGTTAAAAAATAAAAACATTTTTTTTTTAAAGGCAAACGTACTTATACGTAAACATAAATTTAATTTTAAATTGATTACTTGAATAATAATTTATATATATTATTGATTTCGCTAATTTTGATGATGATGGATATTGGTTTACTTGATAGTGATGAAATAAGACACGAATGTCTTATAAGAAATTTAAATAAAGAAGGTAGTGTAAGGAGTTTAGCAGCCAATTTAAGAAAAGTTTTAGAAGAGGAAGAAAGAGGTACTAGAAATGAGGATTTTGTGTCAATAAACACTCCCTCACAGGAATATGAAATTTGTCAGGAAAAAGTTGAAGATTTAAATCGTTTGGTAAAGTTAAGCAAAAGATCCGCTGATCAACAATCACAACAGCGATCTATAACTAAAGGTATTCATATCCTTAATCGATTAGATACCTTACAGAAACGTTCTCCGGAAATAAGTGAAATTATAAATAGTTTGCGTTCAAGAGTTAAAGATTTAGTAGGTGGCATATCAGCAATGAATGTAGGGTCAGGTCCTACACCACATGGTTCTGATATTGATTTGGCTATGGCTAACGTTCAAGATAATTTCTCTGAAGGGTTATCATTAGTTGATGTTAATGTTGAGAAACGAAGCCCACAGAGAAATTTAAATTCAAATAATAATGGTGGTGTGCAAAGTGCCACTGGTGCTGTGAGCAGAAGTAATTTTATTAGGAACAATTCGAATACTGTTAGAAAAAATAATGGTGATAAGAGTCAAGACGCACGTCATAATTTTCCATTAAATATGGCAGAGCAAGGAAGACCGAATTTTCGAAACAACCCGATTTTTTCTCATGTTGTTAGACCGGATACACCGACAAGTCAAAGACACCAATATTTTAATCAAGATAGAATTCAAAATTTAAATAGGAATTTCAATCAGAGGTTTGATGGTAACTTAAACAGTAACCATAGTAACATGAACAATGCTGGTAATTCTTTTAACAGTAGTAGTTTTGACAATAGAAAATTGTCTAGTATAGCAAATTGGAACATTAAATTTAATGGCCAACCTAATCCTATAAGCGTAGAGCAATTCGTACTAAGAATAGAAATTTTAGCGAAAAGTGAAGGAATACCCCTTGACAAAATATGTCTTTCAATGCATTATTTGTTGACTGGGAATGCATATAATTGGTTTTGGATTTTTGTAACCAAAAATAGAAGTCCAACATGGAGTCATTTTCGATATGCTTTGGTCAATGAATTTCAAGCAATAACTACAGATCAGGAAATAAGAAGGCAAATAGAAAATAGGCGGCAAAAGCCAAGAGAGAGCTTTACTGAATTCAAATTGGCAATTGAATCTTTAAATTCGGAGCTGCGAATTCAATATTCAGAAAATGAGCTTGTAAGTTTATTGAAAAGTAATATGCATCCAGCTTTGCGTAAATTATTAATACTTTCAAGACCAGCTTCAGTAAATGAATTACGGCTGAGTTGTATGGAAGTCGAGAAAGGTTTAGCTGATATAGGAGAAAATTTAGATGATCAAATTTATAATAAACGCCGAATTGTACACGAAATTGTACATTCAGAAAACTTTGAATGTGATAATAATTATAATGACAGTTACCAAATTGAGGAAAATAATTTAAGCATCTGTTGGAATTGTGACGACATAGGACACAATTTTCAAGATTGTCCATCTGTCCAAAGAGCACTTTTTTGTTATTCTTGTGGTTACAAAAACGTGACTAAGCCAAATTGTCAGCGTTGCTTAGGCAATTTAAACTCGAAGGCGGGTGTGAAAGATTTGAGGGCATCTCCGCATCCGAACAGTGCTGCCCGATTTCAAGAAAATTAAAGGCCCACCTTCAACAAAGTTTTAAAGCGTCGAACTTACAATCAATGCAGTACGCAGACAGATATGTAAAACAATGTGAAAGGGAAAATAAATTAACTAGAACTAAGAAATATTTTAAGAATATAAGAGAAATGAAAAGAGTTGTAGAAAGTTTTAAAATAAATACGTACCAAGATAGAAGAATGTATGCGGAGGTTTTAATAAATGGCAGAAAGTTTGAAGGTTTGTTGGATAGCGGTGCGTCAATTTCTGTAATTGGCAAAGGCTATGAAAAGGTATTTCAGGAACTAGGCATTCAATTTCTTTCATTAAATTTAAATTTACATACAGCAGATGGATCAGCGCATCCAATTATAGGTTACTCATATGTTCCAATGTTTTACAATAATAGTGAGAAAGTTATTAAAATATATATTTCTCCAAGTTTGCCTCGTTTGTTAACATTAGGAATTGATTTTTGGAGGGACTTTGGCTTAGTTTCTGCTATCGTTGATGAAGTTAAAATAGGTTCAGATGAAAAAGCACATAATTTAACTGAAACTCAAAAAATCAAATTATCAGAAGCTATTTCAAAAATTCCGTCATATAATACGGAAGGCCTTGGTAGAACAAGTCTCATTCAGCATAACATTGATACTGGGAATACATATCCTGTTAAACAGCGCATTTATCAGCTGTCACCTTATATGCAAAAACATTTAGATGAAGAAATTGATAGAATGTTGAAAGATGACATTATAGAAAAAAGTGAAAGTTGTTGGTGTTCACCATGCGTTTTAGTTGCAAAATCGAATGGTAAATGGAGGCTCTGTCTAGACGCTCGTGAGTTAAATAAGCACACGAATAAAGACGCTTATCCAATGCCCAACATTGATAAAGTTCTTGGAAGCTTAAAAAAAGCCAAATTTATTTCAGCGCTAGACTTAAAAGATAGTTTTTGGCAAATCCCACTTTCTGATTTAGATAAATCAAAAACAGCTTTTCCCGTGCCAGGAAGAGGCTTATATCACTTTAAAGTGATGCCATTTGGTTTAAAAAATGCTACACAATCAATGTGTAAGCTAATTGATCGCGTTATTCCATATGAAATGCAAAATGAAGTTTTTCCTTATATTGATGACATGCTCATTATTTCGGAAACATTCGATGAGCATATCAAAGTTATTGAGAAAGTAGCAGAACGTTTGAGATCTGCTAATTTAACAATAAACGTTGAAAAGTCACGTTTTGTGCAGAAAGAGATTCCATATTTAGGCTATATTGTTGGTGAAGATGGATTAAAACCTAATCCAGATAAAATCGAAGCAATCCTTAAAACACGAAAGCCAACAACTGTGCGAGAGCTACGTAGGTTTCTTGGAATGTGTCAGTGGTTCATGAGAATGTTACCAAATTATTCAGCAATAGCTGCACCACTTACTGATATGACAGGAAAAAAATTCACAAAAAACTGGACGGAAGAAGCAAACCAAGCATTTACTAAATTAAAAGAAATGTTGACAACGACTCCTGTACTGGTTGCACCAGATTATAATAAAAGATTTTATTTGCAGTGTGATGCAAGCTCAACTGGAATAGGAGGTGCACTGATTCAGTTAGATGAAAAAGAGAATGAAAAGCCAGTAGCGTATATGTCAAGGAAGTTGACAGCAACTCAAAAAAAATATAGCACAACGGAGCTTGAATGTTTGGCTGTTCTAGAAACAATAAAAAAGTTTAGACCATATATTGAAGGTTCTCATTTTGTAGTGATTACCGACCATGCAGCACTCAAGTGGCTTATGTCTACAAAAGATTTGCAGGGCCGATTAGCACGCTGGTCTTTAAAATTACAGCACTATGATTTTGAGATAGTACATAGGAAGGGTAAAAATAATATAGTTGCGGACACTCTGTCTAGGATTGAAATTGATGAGATTACTCAGGATATAGACATGAATTCAGCGGATTTTGAAAATGAGGATTATGTTGCGAAAGTTAGGACTGTAGAGAAAGACTCAGAAAAATTTCCAGATTTGAAAGTGATTGATGGCAAGTTATTTAAAAGAACGTTATTTAGGCAAAGAAATTTTGGAGAAGAGTCTGAATGTTGGCGAGTCTGGATTCCAGATAGACTCAAGTGGAGTTTGATAGAAAAATATCACTGTCCTCCAGATTGTGCTCACCCAGGCATAAATAAGTTGTTAGAAAAACTTAAACGTTTCTTTTACTGGCCAAAAATGTTGAATGATGTTGTAAAATTTGTAAACAATTGTGAAATTTGTAAGTCTTCAAAAATCCCTAACAACATCATGCGTCCTGCTACAATTCCCCGCATAATACCATTAAGACCTTGGCAAGAGTTACATGTAGATTTTGTAGGTCCGTTTCCCAGGTCTAAGTTTGGAAATACATTTGCTATTGTTGTTTTAGATAATTTTTCGAAATACATTATAGTGAAACCTTTGCGAAATGCTACGTCAAAGCTTGCTATACATGTTCTCCAGGAAATTTTTAACATGTTTGGTGTACCAGAGAAAGTTTTATCAGACAATGGTAGTCAGTTTGTTTCAAAAGAATTCAAGGAATTTTTAGATAAACATGGTATAAAACAAACTTTAACAGGTTATTATTCACCTCAGGCAAATGCCGCTGAACGCGCAAATAAAACAATATTTACAGCCGTACGCATGTATATTAAGAATGATCACCGAGAATGGGATAAATATTTAGATGAAATAAGTTGTGCATTGAGAAATTTAGTGAGTGAGTCCACAAACTTTACTCCTTATTATTTGCTTTTTGGATTTCATATGATAACAAACGGAAAACAGTTTGATTTGTTGAAAAAACTTGATAGTCTCTCAGGCGAAGTCTTAGAAGTTGTAGATCACCATGACCGTCTTAATTTAGTTCGTGAAAAAGCCAGGATGTATTTGGAAAAAGCTCAAGAGCTTCATGTAAAATCATATAACTTACGTAGTAGACCAGTTGATTATTCAGTAGGCCAGATTGTGTACAAAAGAAACTTTTATAAAAGCGATAAAATTAGAAAATTTAATCCGAAGTTAGCAAAAAAGTTTATGAAATGTAAGGTAAAAAAGAAAATCGGAAATTTTATTTACGAGTTAGAAGATTTTAGTGGAAAAACATATGGTAGGATACATGCGAAAGATATGTTTTCCAATGAGCCCGGCTAGTTAAGTCAGTATAGCATGAGACCATTTCAGGGAGTGGGCCAGCCCCACGTTGGTATACGTTTTTTTAGACATGACTTTTTCCAAATTAAACTCGTACAAATTTATTTTCTTAAATTTGAGTTTAATTTGTTTTGTAGAGTCATTATTTTCAAGGTTTTTGATAAATATTCATCTTAAAAAATAAAAAAATATTTCTTTCAGTGTAAAAAAAAAAAAATTAAATAATTTAATTTATTAAGTTCCAGTCTTACGAAAATTTGAAAATTTAGTACACATAATTAAAATATTTTTAGTTTTTTTTTTGTAGTGTTTATGAAATAGGCCCATGCATAAGTACAGGCAAAATATTCTAAAGATCAGTATGTATAATAAAATTACTTTTTAACCTCAACATGATCTTCGAAAAGAGGTAGTGGAATACAGTTATTAAAAGATAATCTGTATATATGCTGATATCCAAGCATAAGTTTTTTTCTTTTCTTAATGCTGGTTGCCGAGAAGTGGTGTTTCGCTGTGCGAGTAAAATTTAGTTTAAATAAAAAATATAAGTGCGGAATTAATTTATAATTTGAACACGAGAACTTTAAAATTAACTTATATAATATATAGTAAGTATATAAGGCATCATAAAACATAAGGAACATTTAAAATTTAACTATCGAAGTGCAAGTTAAAAGAGAAAAAGAGGTAAAAATTCAGGAAAAATATACTTAGAAATATGGATTCATGAGGTTTTTTTTTTATTTTAATTATAGGAAGCAGAAATTGCTCCTCTTTTTATTTAATCTCTTACCAAATTTATGAACGAGAATGCTAGAAAGATATCTGTTACATCATCATTGAAAAATTCAAGATCATCAAGGTTACCTTCAAGACTAAATCCAAGGTTACGGTTGGAATAGTTTCAACGTGGATACATGCTAATGCCTAAAACTAATTTTTACAATTTTGAAAGTTTTGATTTTAGATTGATAAATTAAAACAATTTGCAGTTTGTATTTAAAATTTTTGAAATATTTGAATTCAACATATAAATGAATTACGTACAGTAAATACTTAATTATTAATTTCTTTAGCACAAATTACGCACACATAAAAAGGCCTCCTGACATGTCAAGATCGTCATCAAAAATATGTAAGTGTTCGTTTCACATATTAATATAATTTTTATAAACAAGTATATACACATATATTTACTGTCGTAAAACCATAAATCGTAAAAAAAAAAAAGGAATTAATATGCGATTCTGCTTAACGTTTGTAAATTAGTTTTGAAAAGTCTAAATTTTGAAGTTAAACATTTTGTATTGGAAAAAATAAAATTGCATTTGCATCGTGTTAAAAAAAAAAAGAGATAATGAAATATCTTTAAATTAATAATTTGGCTTTGGCAAAGGTAACCATCCTTAATGGCAGCATTCATGGTTGACAGCAGCAATGTATCTGCTGGATATTGTTGATAATATGTGGAAACATATGCTGATCAGCAATATCCATACAGCATCATGATGTCAACTATGCTTAGCATCATGAATATATATTTTTTTTTTACTCTCAATCTGCTTGGTAGTTATCAACAACCTTGGCATTCTCAAATGTTTGCATATAGTGCGCTCTTCGCATTCAGCAACATTTCAGATTGCAACATTATGTTGAAATATGTAGGCTTAGAATTTTAGCCTGTGCAACATCAAAACACCTTCTCTAGAAGAAAGAAATGCATAGTAATAGTAAGTGAGTAGCTTGAGTAATCAATTTTGGTCAGTCCGTTCATTGTCCCACGACAGCACTGAGCTTAGCCGAGCAAAGCTTTAAAAGAGAGATTAATGTGCGGACTCAAAGCTCTCTTCTAATTAATGCTGTGTTGTGATGAGTTGTAGAGTGCAACATACAACTCAAGCACGCTACAAATTCTATGTTCTTCTGATCATAGATGTCGCCTTTTATTTTATGCTGTAGAAATATATATTGTAATCTTATGGGCATTCAGTAGATAAAAAGTTGAGTTCTCATAGCAAACTGTTTAGAAAGATCTGAATGTATTTTCCAATTACTGTCCGAAATAGGTCTGATGACTCTATACTTATGTAGTGTTTTAGGAGGTTAGAAGAACTAACTTTTATTTTATTCGTTGTAAGAAAGTTCGAATTGTACTTTGAAATGCTTTCATCACAATTTGTAATACTTTCCTTATGAATTAATTTACTTGAATAACAAAACCACACAGTAGCTTCGAACTTTGAATCGACGGTTAGAGTTGATAACAATTTTGCTCAAAGCAAACTCATTTTGATGCATCCTTTTGGCATATCATCAACAACCTACAGCATAAACACAAACAACAGCAAAACGCTGATGACACCAATACCAACGCAACGTAAGCAACAACATTCCCACATTTGTGATGCAAATTGCGTTGAATCCACAACGACGGCGTACGGCGACTTCAGCACTACGACGATGTCGTTTGTTGGTTGAAATTGCGATGCAAATTACGAGTGCCAGCGTAAAGAAGTGAAATATTCCTTTGGCATGCAGCGCACGGACATGAACCGCGCGACATAAACCCGTCACGTGAACCCCCCTGCCCACCTTGCTATGTTGGTTTGTGGTGCCTGATTTGGTTAAATTTTTGTTGCTTCAGCTACTTATGATGTTGGTAGAATGACCTTCGCTTTTCTTTTAAGGGCGTCCAAGCGAAGTTAAATACGAGCTTAGTGCAGTATAGGGGAGAGTGGAGTTCTGCGAACTATAGACGAATTTAGCCTCTACGCGAACAAAGTAATAAAGCAAGAAATGTAATTGGCAAGAATACACAAGTGGATAAAGTGGCCAAAGTAGTGGCATAGGGTGGTGGGCAAGAGTTTTGTGTTTGGTGCACCACAGGTTGCAAAAAACTTTTTGACTTTGATTCGACACAACAACAAGAACGCTGGCAATGAGTTAATATTTGCACGAGCAATGAAGTGGTTAAGGAAACTTAGGAGGGTGCTAGCTTCCGCCAGGTAGTGCAATGGGAAACAGAACTATAATGAGAAAGTATGCGATGTCAAGGGATAAGAAGCACGTGGTTAGTGGCGACAGCTAAAAAAGCGTACTGCAGATAGAAGTAGCTGGAATAAAGATAAATTGGATAGTGCTCCAAAGTTGGGAGTGAGAGGTAACTGGATGTTAAGGAAATTAAATATTTTTAAATTTAGCATTGGAATGCTTTTAGTGACTGCTAATGGATTACAAATGTAAAATGTAGAGTGCTCAAATGAAAGATGTGCGATGACAAAAAGTTTTTAAAGGTCACAATTTAAGTGATTGTTACTTTAGTGACGATCTGAATGAATGGTGTGATGGAATAAACGCAGAAGAGAGAGAAACTTTAAGTTTTTGATGGAGTTAACTTTAAATGAATGCTTTTAATTTAAAGTTTTTATTTTAATAAATTAGAAAGCAATTTGAAAAAGCTTTTAAAAAATTCGCCGGAAAATTCCCATGGTATTTATATTGAATCCTTCTTATACCACAAAATGTTCTTTAGAAAATATCAAATTAAATATTTGAAAAAGTTTTAATATATTCAAAAACAAAGCAACACAATAGAAAACGAGTTTTGGATTTGCTTTGTTTCAGTTCTCAACATATCTATAAAGTCACTGCTAGATATTTCCATTTAGCAATGGATGAAACAAATATGACTGGGTATTGCCCTTTAAATTTTTTTTTCTTTCTACTTTATTTTTTGCTAAGTGTACCTTTTTTCGTATTATATAATTTGATGTATTATAATTGTAAAATATTTTCTTCTCCGAAAACATCACAAGCACATTTAATCTCTTACGATACATATTACATAAATAGAGTACAAACTCGCTAATCCGGATCAATTTAAACCGACCGATGCGGAGGTCCGGAACACCAAAGACATATAAAATTTATAAGAGAAAAATATTTATAAATGCGAATTTATTTATAATAACAAATAATAATCATATAGATATTAAAACAAAAATAAAAAACAAAAACAATTCATTCAAAATAACCGTTAGAAATAAGTAAATAGTAATGGAATATACATCAATTCATAATTTATTTAAAAAAATCGGTATGAAAATTTTAACTTTTTTCACTCTGTCCGGATTACAGTATGATCCGGATTACGCCATATCCGGATTAACAAGACTCTACTGCATGTATATATTCCACAAAAATCAAAATAACTCAAAAGATATATAATTTTAGAAGTATTCTACGTTACATATTAGATTTATTTAACATCCTCATGATATCCCCTTTCTGTTCGTTTTTAGAAAAGATTTAATTTTTATTAGATCACTTAACATTTTCTATAAAATAAGTACATATTCAGTATATACTTTGCTGTAAGTTATTTTTAGAAAATATCCAATCACATTTATATCACTCAAAAGCTTTTGAATAGTTTTTCGAAAATATTTGATATCTTATTCCATTAAATTTTTCAGAATATATGCAATTCCTTTTATATCACATGTTAATGTTATAGAAATAATCGATCGTTGTGGAAATAATAATATCAAAGGGTCCCTATTATATCTGATAATTTTTTGTAAAAAGCAAATCGCTGCATGTCATATCCTATTATTATATTCTATTTACTTTAATATTGTACACATCACAACCTATTCGCTCCATATAAATTCCACGTTATTTTCTTCATATCCCTTGATATCACACAAATTTAAGATGAAGACTAAGCTATTTTTAGGGAAGCTAAAAGAAAAACTCTGTGATCTTATTTCAATACAATTTTTCAGGCAATTTTACCTACACTCACACATAAATAATAATAAAACAACCACTTTATACATAAAGTTACTTGAAATTGAGTGAAATGCTTTTTACCAAATGCTTAAAATTTGTTTAGCTTCAGTTGGCTTTATGCAAACAATGGAATAAAAAACCTGAGCCATAATTTAAAAGTTACTCACATAAAACATTTTTTACAATAAAACGTACAAAAGAAAATCAACAAAAACCTATACATTCAGGCTACAACAGAACAGCCAAATCACAACCTTAAAATTCTACATAAAAAGTGATTTCATTAGCCATAAAAATGTGCACAGAAGCAGAAGGGAAAACTCAAAAAGCGCACACTTTATGCACACACGCTGCACACATCAACGTAATCAGCAAAAAGTAGTTGAGCGCAGCTCATGCAGCAGATACAGCAGTTGCAACAGCAACAGCAGTAAGCAACAGATTATGCAAAAATCATACAAAATTTTAACAAGAGATGACGAACAGCAACAAATTCAAAATCAAAATCAGTTTCAGAGTCAGAGTCGGAGTCGGAGTGAAGTCAAAATCAACGTCAGAGTCAGAATTCGAAGTCAGCGAGCGAAGTCTTTTGTGGAAAACGACGTAGTCAAGTAGTAAAATTCTATTAAAATAATAAAATTAATTCCACACCGAAAACTTGGCAAAAAGGATGATAACGACAACGACAACGACAACGACAACGACAACGACAATGTAGCACAAAAAAATAGAGAAGAAATAGCAGACTGCGATGTTGGATTTGTAGTTAAGGCATAAAACCATCAGCTCTATCATCGAGAACAAGATGATGATGTTGTTGATGATGACTATCAATGATAGTGCAAAAGTGCACTCGAACAGAATTTGGCCTCTTGGCAGCGAAATGAAAATAATGAAATAAAACTGTTGCATTGCATACTTTGGCATTCGACAGGGCGTATTGTTACGAGTACTTCGAGTAGGAACAAATTGTAGATTAAAACCAAATTAAGATGCCTAATCATAATTGAAGTGTGATAATTAAAAATAATTTAAAATTAAAAGATCAGGGCATTGATTTGCCCACTTTCTTTGAATTGCTGCCTTGTGTTATCTGCTGACGATTTTAATATGGTGAAAGTCTTTGACTAACACCAAGATATTTCCAAACGTTGCTTAAGGTGTAACAAAGGCATTTGATCTATAAGTATCATTGTGTTCAAAACGATCCTCCACTTAGAACCTCTTGACATTTTAAGAAGCACTATAGCTGGAAAAATTTTACGATAAAGAAAATAAATGGTTTCTGGATGCTGAAAAAAATCAAAATTTCGGTGAAGTTGGTGACACCGAAAACTTGAAAGAAAAAACTTTATCCTGCATCACGCACCCATTAAAATTCACGTAAATAGATCGAAAATAGACGCAAATGCCGGACTATAAACTCTAGCCCTAGAAAAGTCTTATAATCTTCATAGCGAGTGCAGTGTTTTTCGGCAGAAGTTTCTGCTTTTCTTAAAGCTTGAGAATTAACTAAAGAGCGTATCAATTTATGAGAAATTTGTTATTTACGTTGTTGGGCAGTTGATGCAATTTTTTTTGCAAAGATATCACGTTGAAGCTGTAGAAATATTTCAAGCCACAGTGATTTAAAGAGCGAAGTGAAGTCGCTCACAAGCCAGCTGAAACGTGGTCAAACCTGATCGTTTCGGAAAATATGCAGCTTGCTAATTTTAGATGATCAAATTTACCTTTAAGCGAATGCGATTAGCACTGGAATACAAAACAAAAACCATAATTTAGCTATAATAATTTAGTGTGCCATGAGAAACGACGCATCGCCTCAAATATACGCTCAGCAAATATAGGCAACTTTTGATGAGTTTGAATAGACCCAAAAATCAACCAGCAAGTCACATTTAGACTTTTTACGTTACTTTTGATTATCTTGCTGTAACGAGTCTAAAATTTCTAAGGAAAAGCATATGTACATAGTTCCAAATGTTCCAAAAATATTATTTTTTTTTTGGCACTTAGTAGTCTAAGTGATAAGCTGGTCTACCCTGGATCTTAGCTAACCTTAATTTTGTTACATGTAAAAGCTCTATAAACATTAGTAGAAGGTTTACTTTTTCGTTGTATTTTCATTAGAAACTACAAGTTATATCAAATCACAATGATTGTGCAAAAATATTTTATTTAAAAATATTAAAACGCAACTTTTGTGTAGCTTTTTCTTCAAATCCTTACAAATAAAAATAGCGTGTTTTTGCTAAAAACAAAAAAAAAAGTTTGCTGCTTGTTAGTAACTTTTTATTTCGTATTTTTTTTTTTCACCTTCTAGCTACTGCAGCATCTGTCAACCATATAAATTTTTTAATATAAAATATGTCAGCATATAAGCGATAGTGTCTTCTCACAGACATAGCAACAACAACAACAGAAGTAGCAGTCTCATAAGTTTGAGTACATGTACCTTGTATATTTATATAATGAACTCTTTTAGAATTTTCGCATGAATTTTTTTTTCAATCAAAAACTGCAAATAGCGGAGTGCAAAAGCAAAAGTAAAAAAAGTTGATGTGTGTTGGCGTAAAAAGTTAAAAATTTGTCATAAATCATAATTGCGAAAGTTACCTGCATCAATAGACTTACATAATAGAGTGAGTGTAAGTACTTTTTGTACATGTGCGTGTGCTTTTAGCTGTGTTTGTGTGCTTGCTGTTGTTTTTGTGTACACACTCGAATGCACTGTTCGAAAACGCACATTAATCAATGTACAAATATTATTGTGACTGTTTCGTTTTACGGGGAACATTTAACTTTTAAGTGCTTCAACATTTTTATTGATTTTAGCTTCTATTGGCTTAAAAGATTATTGCTGATTCGGAAAGCTTAAATATTGCAGATATAGTGAGAAATTTTTATAGATAAAGCATCAGAAGTATTGGTTAAGTACTCTTTAATGCAGTGATTTGACTTTTTCACAACTCATTCGATTTTACTGAATATTTTCAGTTGAAAACGAAAACAAATTTCTGTTTCATATCCTTTAAAATTGAATTGTAAAAAAGTGAGATTAATTCGTTCTCAACTCCTTGTCAATATGCACGTGGCTAACTTTCATAAATTTTGCTCTACGGCAGCTAAAAGTCGATCATTAATCATGACATTAACCAGGTGTAACATAAAAACATGCAACATTTGTATGTGCAACAAAATGCAGCATGCAAAATTAATGCAAGAATGCAAAAATAATGAAAAGTTCGTTGCATGCAACAATATTTTAAATGTGCATAAGTATGTTGCGAACACACACACACACGCAGCAAGGTAGCTGCACTCAAAACTGCAAAATAATTCGATGGTGCGAACAGCGCGACGACGCAAAATGCATTAATCATTCATTAAAAATGAAGCAGCAGCAACAGCAGCACCGAGTGGCAAAGAGTCAAAAAACAAAAGTTGCAGAAACTTCAACTTGATGGCAGCACATATACTACGTTTTTTTGGTGTGCACCACCAAAAAAAAACTGCACTTTTGACTTGAGTGCACCTTCAGCAACATTTCGCACTGAGTGCAGCAAATGTTGCCAACATCAACTTTAATATGACTGCAACAGATTTCTTCAATTTGTGTGCCTTTCTCTGTATGAATGCATGTGTACAAATACAAGCAAAAAGCAAAACTTTGTGAAAAGTTGCAGGTACAGGTAGGTGAAGCAAATCAATTTATGAGCCACGTTAAGTGAAAAACTTTTGCCATAAAACTAAAAACCTTATGTTTAGAGCTCAAAATGTATGTAAACGTAGACGATGAAAATGTTAAAGAAAAGCCAAAGATGAGAAATAATGAAATGTGAAAATGTCAAAAGCACCATTACGCACACACAGAAATTGAGATCTTATTTTCTGCAGAAGTACATACGAGTCCCCAGCAAACATTTTCAATCACAGATACGTTCACACACATTTCAATCATCGATACTTTAAACTTAAACGCATGCGAGTTCAAGTGGTATCAGCTTATTCGGAAGAAACTGTCCGGGGGTAGCTACTTGCTACATATTCAATGTTTCATTTACTATTTAATTTTATCTTAATTCTCGTGAATATTTCACTCATATACTTAACATCTGTATTATGGATAGAGGAACAGCGTGACACCGTTCTTTGATTCCTTGATGTGATATATGTAAAATGAAAGTTACTAAAAAGTAATTGCAAATCACAGCGATTTGATCTATAAAATGTTCACTTATCTCTTCTAGAAGAGTTATAAATTCATTGCTGGGTAGATGGAAGATTCAACAATCTTCCAAATGTTGGCTGGGTGCGATTACATAAGTAGTTAAAGAAAGTATCAAATTAAGTTTTTGTGTGCAACAAACACTTCAGTTTTGAAAAAATCAATTTGTCTGAGTGAAGTTGTAACAATCAAAAGTTTTATTTAAACTGTTTTATTGCTCGTTAAGCTTTTAGCTAATATGTATGCAGAAAAGCCATTCCCTGAACAGGACTCAACAAGTTGTTCGCAAAAAACTTAACACGTTGGAATCACAAACGCGCAAAACCAGCGTTGGGAATATCTCACTTTACTTAAGATAATTTAAAATGAACGCAAGGTGGGTCAGTACACATCCAAACTTCAACATCAATGCATTTCTTGCTTAAATAGATATTCTTTTATATCAAACGATGCTGGATAATACAAATCTCTTCATATTCTCGTACAACTTTGATATTTACCGATCTTGTTTATTTGGCAATGCCGATCCCTTTCAGCAGTTTCTTCAACCATTAGCGTGTACTGCTTGCTATTTTGCTTTTAGGAATATTTTTGCTATTCTCTTCTGACCGCTGTGTAACTGGTTGTTGCATCCTTTTCTTATTTTTTGCTATTTTTGTATGCGGATGTGTCAAACTACATCGATTTATTTGCTATATTTTGGACCAGTTGATGTTGTCTATTGCAGTGCAACAATGTTACTATTTGATGATGTTGTGGGTGGGAATTTCATATACTGTTGTAAAGTTGATTCCTTACTAAGATTTTCTAGCTGCGTTCTGTTTGAGTCGGAGTGTATTTACTAATTTAATTTGCATTTAGTGAAACACTACAAATTAATAAAAAGATCTTAGAGACGATATGAACACCGACAGTAAAACAAGCGCCGTGATGATAAAGCCCGATCTTAGAGATTTTGCTCTATTGCAACAAGATCTTCATCAAAATTAATTTTTTTCAAGGCAGTCAAGTCCTACATCCAACAAAAGGAAAATTCTATAAGATCACAATGTCAATCCCAAAGAGACAATGTAGAAAATTAAGCATCCGACTCACAATAGGCCATAGAATCCAGCGTTGAACAAAGCACAATTCAGACACATGGATTCTCCATAGGGTAATACAACAGATAATTTAACATAAAACTCACCAGCAAGCAACTCGCACTCACGCGAAATGAAAAACGATCGCTAAATTACACAATTATACGAGAATGATAGAGTGTTTTGTATATACCAGCATCGCATGTTATGAAAGCAAATTCACATTTAGAACAAATTAGTTGATTTGTTCATGTTTACTGATTAACGCCTTGTCCACATTCTGTACAGTTTAAAATTTAATTAGTTTTCAATATTTTAAAACAACATAAAATTTATTCGAGACCATCAAAAAGTGCATCACACTTGAGAAAACCAATTCAAAAGTAGTAAAATGTTAAGTAACACTAAATACCCTTTTAAGGTTAGAAGAGAATGCGTCATAGCTTTCGCAATATTAAAAGTATTTATATTTTAATTTTGCATCAAACACTTATTCCCAAAAAGATTCGTTATTTTTTAGTTGGACCTTTGAAAAACATTTGCTAAATACCTTTAATAAATTGTTGTCCAAAACTAAGCCAGCGTTGCAAAACTGTGTGGTAACATATGATACCTTTTATCAAAGTGAAATTGCTAAAACAACAAAAACAACAAACGATACATAAAGGACAACTTTAAGGAAAAATTTATTGAAATCAAAAAAAGATTAATCATTGCTAGCAAGACAGAGATAAAGAGAAAAAAATTAAAACAATTTAGGCAACAAATCCATATCAAATGCTCCACAACAAAAACAACAACTATAATAAAAACAACAAAGGACGAACACAAAGATTTATTGATGTTAAAATTGAGCCACACATGGCACAAAGGCAGAGGACATCACTCAAATATTCGAAAGCCGCATATGTGTGTGTGAGAGGCAAATGTGATTTACAAACGAAAATGTAGCAATAAGAAACTTCGTAGTGAGAGGGAAAAAATCTAAAATTTCGAAAAAATATTTAAGAATTCGATTTTTATTCAAAAAATTATTAACCTGAAAGTGTTTTTCAGTTAGAAACAAACGGGCCATTCATGTAATAAATTCATTTTGCACTGTTATTTGGATAAGTTATTCTTCAAATTATTCAAACATATCCGTTTTTCAAATTTCGTTTATTTTTATTAATTAATATTATAGACACGTACATTTTTCTTAACAAAAAAACTATTTGCGTGACATGTTTTCCTCAGTCTTCTAAAGTCGTTTTTGAATATTTCAGCTCTACATTTTGTACTGCAGTCAGTTGATCCATCTTCGGTAAAATTTTTAACCAAAATCTTTCAGTTAAATTTTCGAGGTAAAATCACTGTTGCATGGTGTTATGAAAAGCTCTAGAGCTGCACTTGAACCGCATTCAATGAGTGACTGCGGTCACGATGGAGGAGGCATTTAAATAAATAGTTAAGCAAAATTGTGGTTTTTCATTTGCAAGCAATATTTAAAATGTTAGAATTTATTTTGTAAGGAATTTTACAAAAATATTTCATAACAACACCGCAAGAGATTTTAATTTGCAATAATCTGCAATAGTACAACATTGGTCAAACGCAACGCAGCAAATAAAAAACAAAAATTTGCCATAATAAAATAAAAATAAACATTTTTGCGGTGAAATAATTGTAGAAATATTTGAGAAGGACTATAAAGCTGCATAGCAGCAAGCACTTGCATACTTTTTTACTTCAATTATTCTGTTAAATTAAAAACATCTGCAGCTTTATAGTTATTTTCTTTTATTTTTCGTAAATCGTATATTTATTCATTTAATTTTGAGAAGAAGTTGTCTTAGTTACATGTACATATAGCAAGTACACATATAAAACAACAAAACAATATAATCTTACAGCATGGTTTACCTTGCATATGCTGGGGATGATTTTTAAGTATTTCAAAAGAAACTTAAGCATCGAGTAGCTATTAAAAATTACAAAACTGCACTTGGAAATTTGAGTTTTGAATAATTATTTTTCCCATTATTATCGTCAGATTCGATAAGGTGGAGAGGTGATTGAGCGAAGAAAAATCATTTGACAATCAGACTATGCGTCCATTGTATCACACTTCTATAAAGAATCAAATTATACATTGTTGAGTAATTAAGTTCCGAAAGTAACGTCTTCACAGCTTATGAAATCGACCTCTGAGATTGTTTATTACTATTCGCATCAAAAATAGTTCAAGTCTTAGCACTCAAACCAATGAAACTTAAAACTTTCACATAAAAACTTTCTAAGAAACTTCATCTGCAACTGACTTCCTGCGCAAATAGACTAACTTCTATATCACCAGATGCTGACTTCTAAAAAATCTTCAGCATTCTCGTCTTGTTCTCAAGCAGTGGCGGATACAAGGGGGGGCTGAAGCCCCCCCTGAGAGCGAAAAAAAAATATTTTTATTCAAGAACGTTCATGGAGGATCGAACAAATCAAAGCAGTTAAGGCTTTGACATCTGAAATCCAACTCTTAGCATTTTACACTCATTGTTTTCAGACAGTATCTGAATTTGTGTGCAGGAAAATCATGTGATATTTCTGAAATTCGTAACATGCAAGGCACAGTTTCATCAGTGTCAAACTTCTTCTCGAATTCATCTAAAAGAGTAGAACTATTGTAAATGTTCCTATATTGTCGCTCAAGCAAAATTTCAACCTGTTTTCAGAAATGCGAAAAAATTAAACGTTATTTGATGATATTTTTATTGAAGTATCTTCAATCGCTGTTGAGTTAGACACTTAATTGATTCTTTCCCGCTCGTAAATAAATAAATAATAAAAAGTAAAATATACCCAACACTGAGTTTATAATAACTTTGTCATCCCGTTTGTAACGCATAGATGCTCTTTAAGGAAAAATACGACTTTATGAAACATTTTAGCCTACATCATTTATTTTCAGTTCACTTCAAAAAAACTTTATTTCCGAAATGTAAGTCCTCTTGTTTTTTTTTAATTCCCATAAAAACTTTTATAAACATAAGAATTTTCGAAACCGGTCTGATCGTGGAGAAGCTAAGTTCAAAAAAATTTTTTTTTCAAATTCCGTGTTCCGACGTAATTTGACCAGCAAATATTCTTATATTTACATATCTATTTAGTTATCATTGAAACTATTGCTGCGATTTTAATGAAACTTGGTGATTCATCATACTAAAATTTGGCTTAAGAGGTTAGTTTATGGAAAGCTATTTCTGGATTAAAATCAGACTGGGTTGTACCAGTAGGTGTGTCGCCGCCCTAAATTTTAAGACTAGTATACAAGTCATTGTGCTAAAAATTGGTGTGCGAATGTAGATAACGAATAAAATTCATTTCATATCCAAAAGTAGGCGGAATTTAAGAAGTGGGTGAAGAATATTTCGACTATTTAATTTCTATTCGATTTTTTTCAACATTTTCCATATTATTTTAACTTTTTCCAAGCTTTTAACTTTTTCCAATACATAAATACATATATTCCATAAGAAATTTTTAATTTGTTTTAGTCGACTGAATATTATTAATTTATTTGAATTTTTTAATCGAATTTTACAGCCAATTGCAGTGGTAATAGCCGAAACATATGTCACCAATTACCAGGTCAAATTGTTCCATTTGTTGTCTTTGTCATGTTTGTTTATTAAGCATTAACTGATTTGTGAAATTTCACATGAATATTGGTTACTGCAATTGCCTGTGAAATTCGATCAAAAAATTCAAATATATTCCGTAAGTATTTTTTCGTCTTTTTCAACCTCTTTCAACTTTATTTGTCATTTTCTTTATTGATTCAACTTTTTCATCGATTTTGAATTGTTTCAACATTTTTCAACTTCTGCAATATTTTGAGAGTTTTTCAACCGCTTTCAATATTTTTCATCATTTACCATATTTTTTCGACATTTTAAATTTTTTCAATTTTTCAACATTTTTCAGCATTTTCCTTATTTTTTCGACTTTTTCAATTTCTTCAAACAGTCGTTTGCAACTGTTTCAAAATTTTTCAAACTTTTTCAATCTTTTTACATTTTTTCTCGACTTATTCAAGCTCTTCAACGTCTTTTTAACATTTATTTAAAAGGTACTTTCAATGCAGTGCTAGACGTGTGAGTTTCGGCATGGCCGAATATTACTAGTTTTAATTTATTTTTATTTCACATTTCTTTCTCAAATGTTTCAGAGCCGCAATATTCTATCCTTATTTGGATCATAAAATTTCAGAATCAAAATCAAATTTCCAGAGTACATTTTTGAGAATTTTACCCTTAGAACGTTTTATACCGGTAATCACTCGATGAGGCATGTTGACAAAATCATAGAGGCTGCTCTCACTTACGAAAGTGAAAAGTGATTACAGTAAGGTTGAGCGCTAATCCGAAATTAAATTGTGTCATCAGCATTGTTGTAAAACCGATTTCAAAGATACTTTGAATTCAATGAAAGCATTGCCCATTACACTAGCTTACAATTTTGGGCCTCATACCATATTGAGATATGGTTTCTCATAGAAGTTTTCCTATGTATTTTGGGGCGTAGATTCCAAACCTTTTTTTCTGCAGTTTTTTCATTTATTTGATCATATTTCTATTAATTTTTTTTTCGACCTAAATCGGTTGCACACTATTCAAAAATTAATTTTATCTTCTGTCTAACGGTCTGCTGTTCAAGAGAATAGGATAGGATTTGCTGGAGTTACAAGCGTTCATATTCCAAAAAGAGTGACTTTTTTGGTCTTTTCAAAAAAATTAAAACTTTTGTTTTTTATATTTTTAATATTCAGGATGAAAATCTATTTTTTAACAAATATTTTAAGTATATATATGCTCAAATCTGATACAAACAGCCGTGCTCCCATTTACACTTGATTTTTCGATTTGCGTTTTTATACAAATCGTACGATTAAATTTTTAGGTGCTCCGAAATTCGTAAATTTTAGTTATCGATATGTTTCATTTTCACTTTGTTTTTGACAAGATAAAACAGCTGTTCTGGTTGTTTAATTAAACTTAAAGAAATCAAAAAATGCCATTTATTTTTTCAATTGCTTGTTTTGAAGCAAAAAGAAGACAAAAAATTCTTGAATTAAGAAGAATGAAGCATCTACGGTCGAAGGCAAATGCATTTAACATGTCAGACGAAATGTGAGTTGCAATCATAGGCCTAAAGTGGGCTGTTTATTAACAACGTATTTTGTAGGTTCATAAAATCATTCCGAGTGGACAAGGACACAAAGGCAACTCTGTCAGACATATCGATAGTTTCATTCATTCATTTCATTTCATTTCACTTATCACTCAAAAGCAAATCGCAACTTATTGTTGTTTAGAAAAATTTTTCAACATTAAAAATTGAGGTGTAGCCAGTAAATACTTATTTAAAGAATCATATAAATCTAACTTTGATTTTTGAGTACGCCAAAATTATTTTAAGACATTACAGAAGAACTTAAAAAAAATTTTGATTTTAGTCAGTTCTTTATTTATACGAAAATTGCAATTTACTTTTCATTTCACCGACTCAACAGCAACCGATTTGAAACCGGAAAAATTTTGCGATTTACGAATATCGGAGCACGTACATTTGCGATTTGAAAAGTAAATCGCAATATTTTTGCGTTTCCGAAAATGGGAGCACGGTTGAAAATGTTAAAGTTGATCAAAAATCAATGAAAATACGGTTCCTTTTACACCATGAACCAACAGACTTAGACATATGGGAATGCATGAAAATATGGAAATTACCCTTTTTCATTGATTTTTGATTAACCTTAACTTTTTGAGTCCGATTTGAGCAAATATATACTTAAAATACATATGTGTTAAAAAATAGATTTTGAAAGGTATTTGGATTTAAATGGAGCAATTGAAATTATGTGACTTTTTTGAAAAGACCAAAAAATCACTCTGACCGCTTGTAACTCCATCAAATCCTATCCTTATCTCATGAACAGCAAACCGATAGACAGAATATGAAATTAATTTTTGAATAGTGTGCAACTGATTTAGGTCGAAAAAAAATCATAGAAATCTGACCAAATAAATGAAAAAAGTGCAGAAAAAAGAGTTATTTTGGGGATATCTCGAAAACGATTCTTTAGAAAAAAAAATGGTTGTCATTTTTGGAATCTACGCCCTAAAATAGAAAAAAGTATATGAAAAATCAGAACTTTTTTTGTAAAAGGCGTTATCAAAACCAAAAAAAAAAATGGAATCGTTCTTCCAATGCATCACAATTTTACTGCAAGTATTTGCCACAATTCCAGCAGAACAAAGTTTTTCAGTATTAAAATGATTGAAATTGTATTGTATTTAAGGTCTACAATGACAGAAGATTGCTTGAAAGGATTGGCTCTGAAAATATTCATAAAGAAATCTATATCAGATCCGCTGAAATTGTTGAATTATTTTTTCAGAAGAAACCTCGCCGCCTTAAAACCCTTGACTGGACTACTGATTAGATTGTTGTAATATGTCAAAAAATATAAATATTGCTCGTTGAAAAATTTAATCAATGTGTGTTTTCATTCAATAAAAATGTTAGCCCCCCCCCCCCCTGAAGGCAATCCTGGATCCGCCACTGTTCTCAAGTACACTGATATTTTCCTTAGCAATCCTAATTACAAGCAAGTTCTAATTATATTGTAACGGATGGGTGTATGAGAGGATATTAAAAAAGATTAGAATTATATAGACGCACTCTTAACCACCTGTCAAATTGGCCAGTTTTAATCAGTCTTAAAAGTCACAACTCACGCATAAGTGAAGTGCTTAAGTAACTTAGAATCGTAATGCTCATCACATACGTCAAATTTTGCGCTACGGTTACAAAAAAGGGAAAAGACTCAAAAAAAAACGTTCAGTAATGAAACTCTCGCTAATGCAATAACAACCAACAATGCGCACTGCTGAAATGTCCTCGTAAGTAATGCATGAAGTACACACAGTAGGTAGCTACCATAGATAGGAAAAATAAACAGAAAGGCTGTGCGAGATTGCGAACCTTTTTAAGATGTAGAGTTAGTTTTATTGTGAAAAATGGTTTAACATCGCATATCATTTCTCAAGTTTCATCCAACATCCATCTTCGAATGCGAAAACGAGTGCCACAACGAAAAGGCGATGGAAAACGTGCGGCAAATGTAGACATCAGGATTTTCGAGTGCTACAAGAACGATGATGACTATGATGTTAAGACGTTCTGAATGCGAAGCGATGCGATGATACCGAAATGGTAGACTGCCAGCCTGTACGAATGCTGATGGAACGCTACCACAATATTGAAGAGGTAAAGTATAGCAAAATGCAGCATGAGGCAGCACAGAGTGGTATGTCTGGAAGTTGAAGTAAAAGGCAGTGCTCTTTTCCTCTTCGCTCTCTTATAGTGCGATAATTTATTGTTTCTCAAAACACAAACACAGACACAGATGAAAGTTGTGCATGCACAGTTGCAAAATAATTCATTGGCAAATGACTAGACTTTGTTTCAAAATTCTTTAAAAGTATTTAATGATAATATTGACTTTTTCATTCTTTTGGGAAAACATAACTTCTTTAAATGAATGAAATTTTTTAATGATTCGAAAATTATGAAACCCAGTGCTTCAGTATTTCCTACCAGGAATATTGCTAGCGAAGTATGTTAGTATTTGTGCAGATACTCGTAGATTTTCTAGTCCATTCATCTGTCTGTGTCTCTGCCTTCTTGTCTGTCTGTTGATGTTCTTACTCGCTGTTAACCATTTGTTCAAACCACTTGAACAGCTAAATACACACATTTAAACATATCACCCACACACATACTGTGCATGTGTGTGCTACTACTACCATCGTTAAGCTCAAGATTTATTGCTTATACTTAAGCCAAGTGCAAAGCGGGTAACAAACATGTTAAAAATATTAAAATAATGAAAGCAAACACCAAAATGACGAGCTCCGGTATTGCTTTCCCCTTTGCACTTTCTGTCACCTTAGCGACTGCTGGCTGCATTCTTCAAAGCTTTGAAAATTTTGCCAGGTGATATATAAACGTTTTTACGAATTTCGGTGTTGTTATTATAATGTTCACGCTGTCAACAAAAAAGTACACATACAGTAGAATGGCCCTCAAAAAAAAAACACATGCTCTAAAACTTAACAAAAATCGGCGTGCCAAATTATTACCATGTGGACGCTGAAATAATATTTAGCACTTTATCAATAATGTGCTTTGGGTACGTTCATCAATTATGATCCTTTGTCAAATCTGCTGTAATGTCTCAAAAATTTTTTGAATGCATTGCCAAACAATGTTTCGGGAAAGGAAATAGATGGTTGGTGTCTAGAATTTGTCCGATGCATTTTTATAATCAATTTATTTGTTAAAAAGATTATTTTTTATGATTTCCTTGTTGGTAAAAAAGTTTATTTCTTTTGAAGTGTGCTAGCCAGTGATGGCATTTTCGGTACATCTGTAGTTTTTGTCAGTACACTTACGTCATTTATTCGACAAGTTTCTAGTACAGTCGGCACAATGGACGAATTTTCAATACATTTGGCGCATTTTCAGTACATTTTTTTTTTAAATTTATCGCGTAATATTACTCCAAGTAAGCTCTGTTGACCTTTTTTTTTAGTAAAAATTAAAATTTTGCTGAATTTTAAGTAACTTTTCAACATTTATGTCGAAAAAGTACATTCGGGATCAAAAAAGTACAATTAAAATTTCATTTCAGCACATTTCCACAAAATGCAAATGCCATCATTGTCCAAGAGTAGGTATGCTCCATTTTTACAGCTTTGTATTTACAAACAAAGTTGAATGGCCATACCAATGATTTGGGTTCTGTGGAAATGTACTGAATGGAGAGTTGAAATATACTTTTTAGATTCCGAATATACTTTTTTTCAACAAAACATGAAGAAGTTACTTAAAATTCTAAATATTCAACAAAAGTTATATTATAATAAATTTATTAAAAAATGGAAATTTTTAGATATTGTCGACATCTACTAAAAATGCGCTGAATGAATCTATTAAAAACTGAAGACTTACTAAATGTACTGAATACGCAAATGTACTGAAAAAAGTACAAATGTACCGAAAATTCCATGACTGTCACACATTCGCCTGTTAGTCTTTCTTCATATATGCCCAAAAGTATGCTCCTTTTTTACAGCTTTGTACAAACAAACGTTAATTGGTCATACTTTAGATGATTATGTTTTGCAAACGATGACGCTTTAAGAAATTTGATATTTCAGCTAAGTCATCAACCACATTAGAGTTTTTTTGTATCGTATTGCAGAGCTTTTGTTTATTCTTTACGAAATGGCGGTAGCGGAATGAAACAAAGCAGTAGCTGTAAAGAATGATATTCCGAACTTGCTTCGTAAAGCTGCCTGTTCAAAAAGTGAAACCTACGACCAACAAATAAGTGGAATCGGTTTTTATTTTCTGATGCAGAACGTTTTGTTCCCTCTGGGATATTCAATAAATCAAATTCCTTCTGCAATTTTAAAGTAAAAACTACTTTGGGAATTATCTACTTTTTTGCCGTAAGCTTTAATTTTTGACAGAGCAAGCTTTACGGTGCAAATTCGGATACTTCATTCTTTATCAATAATTGATTTTGGTCAAAGAATAATTGCGTAATTAAGTATGTAAATCAGAAGAGGTGATTTTGTTTTTTGGCTATTTTATGAAGACAATTGAATGCTACAATAACTCACCCATCTTCAAGAAATCTTGTCAATGCTGAATGCTTGAAAGGAGGCGACGATATGCAACAAATTTATATTTTTTAACACTTTTTCTAACAATTCACTTTCACTTTCTTCACCTTCTTCACTTTTTTCACTTTTTTCACTTATTTTACTAATTACTTCACTTTAAATTTAACAATTTATCTATATATTAATACGTAAACATTTATATAATTTTTTAAGCAACCGGCGGAAGCTCGTATTTATTACGACTGATGCTGCTGTGAAACGAATCACTTTTAGTAGGTGGGTTGCCATTGCTTGGAAAAAAAAGTTAGTTAAAGTTAAAAATGTTATTGGCTGAGTTCACAGTTGCATTGCATTATCATTACAAATGGAGTGTCCTTCTCTCTCTCTCTTTACATTGTTACTCAATTTGATAGCCATCTGACAGACAAGCTTTGATTTATCATCCTACTTAATAAAAAGCAAATAAAATACTTAAGGCTCCGTGAAGCGACTAAGAGGGTCAAAAGAGGAATATATTTAACCAAGTGGCTTAAGGACGCTCACAAATGCACACGGTTTTTAGGGGCATGAGCATATTGAGAGCTTGCGGGTCTAGGTCAAATGAAGGTAACTGCTTTTTTGGACAAAGTTACTCATTTTAAATATTTTCTAGTAAGTTTTTGAATAAAATTTATATTCACTTGTGTTACCTGAAATGTATAGTTAAGTTTTTAGAATTGTAAATAAATCGTATGCTTATTGTGCAGTACCTACTTAAGGAGGGGATAGGGTTTTGGCGCTACATTTTTGGCATAAGCTTAAAAATGTTTTTTAGCGATACGGTAAAAGTAATTTTATTTATTTAAAGAGCATATAAAAGTACAATATTTAAAGAGTATTCTGTAAAAGTTTAATTAAAAAATATTGGAAAATAAGCCATTGGCAGCAAGTTTCCGCGGATGCCTAAAAAAAAAGGTGGTTTGCGGTGGACAAGATATCTCATCACGCTATCATCTGAAATCAAAAAAAAAAACTTCCTTTAGCTTACAAGTTTTTCAAGGTATTGTCGATAGGTTTTTTTCTTTGACGATTTTTAAGATTTTGGCATAATTTGGCATAAGTGTATTTATTATTGCAGAACTGGTTGTAATGAAAAAAAAAGGAAAACCCCCTCGACATTACCTGGTTTTATATGTATGAAGAAGTGTGTGAAATTTCAAGAAAATCGGTCTCGTAGATTTCGAGAAAAAGTGTCCACCGACTTTGAAAAGTTAGTTTCGAGAAAATCACGTTTAAAGTTTTAGCACTGTCTTTTTTTTTCATATACTTACACAGAATCATCGAGACTCAAGACACTGTATCTTCGTCAGTTTTACTCCAATCGACCTCAAATTTCAATAGGATACTTTTGAAGAGTTATACTATTAAATAAAACAACAAGAAAAAATGGAAAAAACAAAAATTTGGCAAAACCCTACCCGCCCCCCCCCCCCCCCCCCCCCCCCCCCCTTAACCTTGATCAGTCAAAAAAGTACATTTCAAATCCCGATTCAGTATATTTCCACAGAGACCAAATTCCATGACTGATCTCGATGAGCTTAAAAGAGTCCACTGTTTTTAGATTAGGGTATATTTCTTCTGTATGATATTAAAATAAATAATTTTACGCCTCTTTTTAATACACATGAACATAAATGGTTCAGGACATAATATCGGAAAAATTACTGAAAAATATTATTCCAACTAAGTTTTGCAATTAAGCTCATTTTTAAAAGTTGATCTTAAAGAAAAAAAATTAAAATTAAAAACATGGATATTTTCACGAAACAAAACAAAATATTTTAAAGTGTAATAGCTAAGTGCTCTGAAGATATTCCTGCCACAAATACATGAGAATGAGAAGAATAGAAATAGCCTTAGCTTTTAAGTAAGGAACAGGTACGATATATCTAAGAAAATTGCAGAAGTCGAAGAAAGTGGAAAGAACGTAGAAGAAGGTCGAATAACTCGAAAGAAGTTGAAAAAAGATTCAGCACTTTCAGGGCCGAATTAAAATGGAAGGAAAAAAAATAATATTTGAGTTCATGATCTTATTAATATGATCACAAAGGTAAACTGATATCAATTTTTTTGTCTTCGTTTTCTGGTTCTTCCTTACTGAAAACAGAACTGCCGATAAGGGAAAGCAAATATGTGAAGGCAATGTTGCCTATAGACCTATAGAAATCATTAAATGTTAAATGTTTCACGTTAGCGCTACAATTCCGCCAATTCACTACAGTATTGATTTTAAGTGCATAATTATAAAAAAAAATTTTTAGACCTAGAATGATATTTTGTGTACTCTATATATTACTATATTGTCATCAGAACAAAAGCTGTGTGCAAAATTTTAGCTCGATTGGAACACCAATCGGGAGTCAAATTTAAATACATTGACAAAAAATGTTGAAAAAGCGTCACTTCTTGCAGCGTTACTCCTTTTACAGTGATAGATCTTACAGCAGTACAAATGCTGTTACAGTTAATATTTTTACTTTCCAAATAAATAATGTGTTAAATTCAGAACCTACATCAGTCCAATCATATGTTTCTACTCAAATCTTAGTTTTGGCAATATCTTTTGTTTTAAGTAGCTACTAATAATTAAAAATAATACAAATATATGTATATAAATTCAGAAATATAATTGTATCAAGAATTAATCAACTCCACAAATTTTGTGGGGCTTACTCTAAACAACTGTGTACAAATTAAAAATAGTATGAATCGCATCTTTTTAAGACGATGGCAACCCACTTGCTAAAAGCAATTCGTTTTCTATTTGCAACATTCGTGATGAATACGGTCTTCCGCCGGTTACTTGCAAAATAAGAAAATAAAGTGTCAAATAAAATGTGAAGTAATTATAAAACAAGTGAATTATGTGAAAAAAAAAAAAGTGATGATAGTGATGTGAAGCGCCAGAAAAGTGTTAGACAACACAAATTTGCTGCTTATCGCCACTTCTGGATGCACATCATAAACGAGATTTTACGGAGATGGGTGAGTTATTGAAGCACTCAATTATCTTCATTACTTATTTCAATATACAGGACAGCTCAACGTTCATCATTAAATGCATTTATTTCATTATACACTTATTCTCCGACCAAAATCAATCACAATTTAATTATTACAAAGAGCTATCGCCATTTTGCAATGTATAAACTGAAGCTTTTAGAAACAATAGAAAGAGAGCGATTATGTGGTTGATGACTTGGCTAAAATATCATATCTCTTTAAGCGACACCTCTTGCAAAAAATTAATATTTAAAGTATTGCCGAGTGATGGCATTTTCGCTACATTTGTACATTTTTCAGTGATAAATCGTCGTCAGTACATTCGACAAGTTTTTATTATTTTATCCCGTCGAACCATCAGGTCCGCGGTACCACAGCACAGTGCTGATGGCAACATCCATAAAACGCTAGTCTACTTTTTTTTATATAGGGTGTTTTTTTTAGAGGTATAAAGCTTCGAATTGAAATAAAACACAAGAAAATCGTTTTAATGTCCATCAATTTGGCTTTATTGGAAGGATAATTTTATGCCATTAATGTTTAAATATGATTTCGGGCATGTGGCCGCCGCGGCTGGCTCGAATAAAGCCAATTCTACAGGTCCAATTTTGAACCCACTTTTTCGAGCATATGGGGCCGTATGTCGGCAATAACGCCACGAATGTTGGCTTCCAAGTCCCCTAACGTTTCTGGTTTGTTGGCGTAGACGAGCGACTTCACATATCCCCAAAGAAAATAATCCAATGGTGTCAAATCACACGATCTTGGTAGCCCAATTGACAGGTCCATTCCGCGAAATTATGCGCTCATCGAATGTTTCCTTCAATAAATTGATTGTGACGTGCGCTGTGTGGCATGTAGCGCCGTCTTGTTGGAACCACAACTCATCCACATTCATGCCATCCAATTCGGGAACAAAATAGTCGGTTATCATGGCTCTATACCGGTCTCCATTAACGGTAACTGACTCTCCAGCATTATTTCGGAAGAAGTATGGCCCAATGACTCCACCAGCCCATAGAGCACACCAAACAGTCAGTTTTTGTGGATGCAATGGCGTCTCAAGGGTCTCATGTGGATTCTCTTCACTCCAAATGCGGCAATTTTGCTTGTTGACGTAGCCATTCAACCAAAAATGAGCCTCATCACTGAACAAAATTTTGCGATGAAAATCAGCATCGAGATCAATCTCATTTTCGGCCCATACACCAAAATCACGACGCATTGCATGGTCTCGCGGCTTTAATTCTTGCACAAGCTGGATATTGTAAGGTCGCAAGCCAAGATCTTTGCGCAAAATCTTCCATAAAGTTGATGGACAAAGCTCCAATTGCTGTGCACGGTGGCGAATCGATTCATTCGGGTCCTCTTCAACATTTTGCTCTACAGCGGCAATTGTTTCTTCGGTGCGCACTGTTCGACGTCTTTGCGGATGCGTATTATCACATAGAGTAAACGTAGTGCGAAAACGACCCATGGTTATCCGAATTAATTGCTCTGATGGACGATTATGTCGACCATAAAATGGACGGAGCTTGCGGTAAACTTCGCGAACTGAACCATTATTTTCGAAATAAATTTGCACGATTTGCAAGCGTTGTTCTTTTGTCAACCTGTTCATGATGAAATGGCAAACCAAACTAAACATAAATGACATTAGAGCTGCCAGATTTGACCATAAAATGCCAGTTTTATCTCTATTCGAAAAACAAACCTCTAAAAAAAACACACGATATGATATGCTAAATTGGATGATTGATCAAAACAAACAGGTGTGAATTTCTAAAAATTAACATTTTTTAATAAATTTTTCGCAAATAATGTCTTGATGACCTTTTTTTAGTAAAAAAGTTAAATTTTTTTTGAATTTTTGGACTTTTCATGTTCATGTCGAAAAAAGTACATTCGGCATCTATAAAGCTATAAAGTACATTTCAATGCTCCATTCAATACATTTCCACAAAACCCAAATAACATCACTGGGATACAATCGTCGTTCGTTGCTTTAACTAAAATGTTGATTCATTTCATATGAGGGCACACCTTATATGGGTGAATGCAGGATGTTTGACCCAGCAAGGCATGTATCGTCGGCTTACAAGCAAAATTGACCATCAACAAAAAATAAAATTTTGGGTTTTTGATGGAAAGTGTAAAATTTTAATTGCTAATGTAAGAACATTCTCTTATAACACACATTATCAGGAACTGCATACATTTTTTTTAGTAACCTAAAATAATATATCACAAAGTTAAGTATAATTAAGATAATAATTAGCGTTACTCACTAATTATTTTTTTGCACATAATCAATTTTGCTTGTAAGCCGACGATATGCTCTAAACTTATAAATATATATTGCTTTGACATTTTATCTTCAAAATAACTGTAATCTTATGAAAATTGCAAAAGGAAAGAGCTTCCGAAAAGTTACTATCAAACGCATTGCCAATTAGCACCCAAATACATTTCATAACTAAGTAACGTAATATACTAAAAATTCGTCAAACATTAACCTATTATAAATAATTATCAAAATGGTGCCCAGACCTCAGATGTTTTTAAGTCAATTTAAATTTATTATCAAAATCTGATAAGCAGTTTTGATCTATCATCTCTCGTCTCTCATGAATGCAGGACACTTCTACTTATTCCAAACCGTACATGTGCTCAGTTCAGAATGTCTATTATAGTTTGATTCAAGTGCAGCTGCGTAAATGATTGGTGGCACTTTGGCGATAAATTAAAATAAATTATCAAAATTTTTTAAGAGCAATGCCACATCTATTTGCGAATATTTCATTTTCTACTAATATTCTTTTTAAGACAATTCACATTCACTTTCTTTTTTTTTTCAATTCACTCACAGTTTTGGATCTCTTTGAGAATATATAAGATCCACCATTTTGACTTAAGGGCAAAAAAATTCGGCGTCTTAGATTAAGAGAGTAATCAAATACGAAGATTTTGAAAACAAATTTGTTTCGATCGGTTCATTATTGTAGGCTAACAAGAAAGAAGTCACT
Source organism: Tricholauxania praeusta (assembly GCA_949775025.1). Classification (NCBI taxonomy): domain Eukaryota; kingdom Metazoa; phylum Arthropoda; class Insecta; order Diptera; family Lauxaniidae; genus Tricholauxania; species Tricholauxania praeusta. The sequence goes on along the minus strand of OX459028.1, from coordinate 1,592,895 downwards.
TTTTCGCTTCTGTGCGCCTGTCACCAAATGTTCAAGGTACACCAGTGCTTGTAAGTTCTAACTCGAAAATATGTATTTGCTGTGACCGTCATAATTTAATCTTTAAATAAATGTAAATTTTAAGAAGTCTTAAAGTGCAAAAAAGAAATTGCAGCTATACCAAGCACAACCTATGTGTTATAGAATTGGAAAGAATATAATAAGAATCTTCTAAATGAAATCCTCAAATTTTTTAATCTTCCTAGCAACGTGAAACAGCGAAATTATGCAAAAACTTTTGTCTTCTGTCAGAGCTTTCTTGTTTGAAAATTAATGAAGCCACTTCCACTTTCTTATTTTTTTAACTTTCTTAGTATTTTTATTCGGAATTCCTTATGCTTCGTTTTCTTGTTTTCAACTTCTTTTTACCTTCACATAATTTTTTTGCTTATTACAACCATAACTTCATTTACACATATGCATATGAACAGTTGCAGTTTACTTAAGCTCACGCCGACATCGCCGCACACTCACACATTGAAAATGCACCCACTTGCAGTTTCGCACACTCATGCCTGAAAAAAATCACTCGAAAAAGAAAACTTTCCACAACTTCACTTTTGGCTAAGGTTCAACGTGCTTAAAATGCAATTTCCAACTATAAGCATCATAAATTATTTTATTCTACACCACTACTGCAAGTTTTTTCTTTTACTGTATGTGTGTGTGCGTGCGTGTTTCATTGTTTTTGTGTGACTATGTAAGCGCATTTGTGTATGCGTACGTGTTGAAATTTTGAGTCATCTCAAGTACGTTTCAAGTGTAAAAATATTAGCACACACACACACCTATTTTCACAATTACATGCACTTTGTTGAACACACACACGTGCATACTTCACTACTACATTTGCAGTGGATGAGGCTGCTGAAAATTCATGCAACTCGTTGAAAAGTCGTTAGTAAAAAGTTTATAATTTGTTGTAATTTTGTTGTTAGTGCGAGCGATGCTGATGACGATGATGACTCTCTTAAGTGAATCATTACGTGTAATTCGTGTTACTTTTATGGACTTTGCTTTTGTTCTTTGATTCATTGCACTTTAAATTCTACAACTTTTTACACTTAATTTGTTTTTGAATTTCGGTCAGTATGGTTGATTCTCGAGTGCTTTATAATTTCTGACACTTCACATACGGGGCAAACTTCTCCACAAAGAAGTGCTCGTTAGTGAATAAATGAAAACTCTTTTGACTTGAAGTGCAGGACGGGAACTTCGTCTTTAATTATAGCTAACAATGTCATAATTTAACCTTGAAAAACTTTAATTACGTGACCTTCTAAGCAAATACAGAACTTACTCACTTAGGGTAAGTTAGCAAATATTATTGCGACTGACGGGTGTTTGAAAACCAAACGATATATTTTTGAAGAAGTTATCATGTACTCGTATTCATCATTTAGACGTGTAATTTTCATGCTTTTTCACTTCTTTTAACAGTTTCATCAAACCTATCGTATGGTCATATGTCATGTGCAATCGCGAAAGCCTCTTCTTCATCAACACCGAAATCTTTCTGTGAGCCGCAAAGTTGCTTGAGTTGAATTTACCCTTATACTTGGATTTAGAAACATTAATAAAATTTAATTAATTTTTATTATTACTGGTTGAAACTTAAGCATTATAGTAAAATACAAAAACTAACAATACATTATTTAGGTATTAAAAAACTGACATAAATAAGAACTATTTTTCTTAACTCTCCCAAAAATAAAAATTATGATATCATGCAACCCGATCCCTCGCTTAGGGTTCAATCTATCTGAATACAAAGTTTCGACTGCCTATGAAAAAAAAATCCTTACTCATGAATCAGTCGATCTTTTTCACTTTCGGAAAGAGCTGTTAATTGGAGGATTTTTATTTAATTCTTGTGCAATTTAAATTTTTTAATTATTTTTTATAAGCCCGGTAATTCAAGGATTTTTGCTATATGTCCTTAAATTTTCTTTTAAATTTGGTAACTAAAAAAAACCAATGGTGATCAACTTTTCCTCAAAAAAAAAAAAAAAACGATATTGGTACCTTTTTTATAAAATATTAATATGTTTCGGAAAGGCCATTAATTCCTTATTTCCAACTTGGTAATACAAGAAATTTTTTGTTAGCCGATCATAACCGAATATCCAACAACAGGCGCGATTTACAAAATGAAAAGCTCTTCAATTCTAATTCCAATTTCAGTTTGGAATACGTTTTTCTATACCTTGTAAGTATAGTTGTTATTTTATTTGAACCAAAATAAAAAAAAAATTGCCATAAGAAGAGTGTTTCCAATACATTAAGAATGTATTTTATATATTATCAAAACTGTAACCACTCTTATGTCATATTTTAAATTAAAAATATTTATGTATGCAAAGCAAACACAAATATTATAAGTCCTCAGTTGAAGACAACGTTTTTTTTTGTATTATTTCTCAAAATGACTTCGGGTTAAATTTGACAACAAGGATCAACATTTATTTGCGACGATATACCAATCAATATAAGAAGCAATCACGTGATGATGTTGAAACATCAGCTAAATTGGATATTCACACAGTTCAAAGGCAATTGGGAAACAGACAGCAACAACAACAACAACTTATTCATAAATATAATGCCAATTGAAAAGTCAGTTTCAAACAACAACAACAACAAAAACAAAGGACATGTTCTCATCATATTCCTTTCATGCAGCTGAAAACAAAATAAACGGAGCGAGAAAAGGAGTCACATATGCGTAATAGTTTAATATTTATGAATAAAACAGCAACGAAAAACACGCCATTTTGAAAGAGCCATTCTGATGGAATAGCAAAAACCAAACAGAAACGCAGGCAGAAAGGACAAATGGAAGAAGTGAAGAATAAAAAAATATCGAAAACGAACGTAGAAAGTTTCATTTTTTAATAAATTATTTATTCAATTCAAATTTATTCGTTTTACGTTTAAAATATTCCCAAAGGATGCAAAAAGGACAAACGTACAGTTTGTTTGGTTCGATATTGTTGTAAGTAGGAGAGCATAGAAGAGCAAACAGTAGGCAATGAATGTATGTGTGTGTGTGTACGTATGTGTAGTATATACGGAAAAGATGAAACAACAAAAATGGTAAAATGAACGGATTGAATGGTAGTTGTTTAGGTTGTTATAGAGCACATGTAAGCTTGTGTGTGTGTGTGTGTGACTCTGGCCAACATGCAACAAAATTTAAAAAGAATATTTTCCATATCCTTCGCTCTACTAAAATTGGTAAAAATAAGACAAATGAAGACTCAAATAAACATGCAATAGCTAGGGACTTAGGAAATAAGTTTCAATGCAAGGAACATTGCGGATATATAAAACATCTACGTTTTAAATGCTTTAGCTATTGAAATATTTAAAATTTTAACAGACGTAATTTAGAAGCTTTTGTTATGAAATAGATTAGCGAGAGTAAAATGCAAATTAAGATGTAAAGTGGATTTTTCCACTAAGTTTGAGCTTAGTAAACAAAAAACCATGTCAACAATTTTGGATTCTAAAAAAGCTTGTAGTTTTTATCATAAAACATTTTTCAAAATCAACCTTCCAACAAAAAATAAACCAAAGCTTAGTCTTACCTTATTTAATATGAGAAACATAGCGATGGGCGGCAAAATAACTCAGACCTCAAAACTTATTTTCTGCATTACATCATTTGGGTTTTATTTACTATTCATAAGATAAAAGCTGCCAAAATCCGATATCCTTTTTAGACGAAATATCTTAGCCGAGTTTTGCATGCTGTCTTTCGGATAAAAGTCTTTGGACAAAAATTCCTTTTTCAAAAATTATTACTCCACACATATGATTTAAGGAACATATTTATGAAATTGTAAAGGATCCCCTTTTTTAATTATTCCTTAAATTAAAAGTTATTTTAAGCTTAAGGGGCCGTTCATAAATTACGTAAGACGTTTAGGGGGGGGGTCGGCGGATTCTTACTACATCTTACGAGAGGGGGGCGGAGATGAATGATCATCTTACGTAAGATTTAAAATGCGTATTCATACATTAAAGTTGTATTAACGCATCGTCATTTGTGACAGTAATGAAATATATTTGAATTTTCGACAGTCACGAAAGATTCAGAAATATCGATTACAATCGATTTAAGTAATCGACTCTGAACGGGACAACTTCTCTTCTGTTTATGTAATGAAATATATGTATGTTGTTTACACGCAGAGTCGACTTGTAACACCGTCTCACAAGTTTGCTATTATTCAGGCATTTACACGCAGATACGTCGACTTTGAAATTTTGTTGATGTTGTCCCGGTTCTTTACCACCCCCTTGCACTTGTCGTCTTCAACAAGAAGATTCGCTTTCGATTCCTTCTTCAACAGGAGACCAAAACAGCAATCAGTTTTGTCCTCTATTTCTTCGCTTAGCGTTAAATTACGATTGGTCAAAAGTACATCCACAGTTCAAAATCATGCCTTACGATTTTTTTTTGTCCTTCGCTTGCAAACGTCTTAGCTGATCGAGTTTGTAATATTTGTGACCAGTACTTTGTCTCGAAAAAAGCTACTGTAATGCACAAAAAACTACATGGAAAAGACGGTAGTCGCACTCACATGATTCAACCAGTTTCAATTTTGAAACGTGGAAAGGGGAAAAGCCTTTGCATTTTAAAACAATCGGAGATTTGTCAAGTTGCAGAGTGGCATAACGACGAGGATATTGATGTTACAGAGTTTGAATGTGAATCAGAAAATTCAACAGACGAATCGGGTGTGCCAATTGTAGGTTCACTATCAGACTGGTTGAAAAGCGCATGGACTAACGATGACTTACGATGACTTTTTTTATTCATCTTGAAAAACAAATGTGTAGTTTGTAATTTCGTAATATTTATTTAATATGTAACATATGTATATTAAAACTAAATATACATAGTAATATAGTACATCACATGAAAAATACATTTTTTGACTAGTTTCACCTTAATTATGAATCTTACGTAAGATTTCGGAAGGGGGGGGGGGGGGGTAGTGAGAATCTTACTAAATCTTACTCGGGGGAGGGGGGGGTTCAAAAAAGTCATGAAATTGTCTTATGTAATTTATGAACGGCCCCTAATGAGAACATTATTTTTGGAGCTCAATGTAACTGATAATGTTTAAGTTTGTATTACATGCCATAAGATACATTTAAGAGTTCAATAAACCTACTAGAAAATAAATCTATAATGTTCATCTTAAATTCTCTACTGCACCAATGGCAGACCAGTATCTTTTTATCGATCATCGCTTGTGGTTACGAGGAAAACTTGCAAGCGCACTTCCTTTTTATTTGTGCCTTACCTTGTGAATTTTATCTTCATCTCTTTCCAGCACTTTACAGCTCGTCCCAATAGTTCAATAAACACATGCAATCGGCCACATCCTTACATTCCTTTGATTTTCTTTGCTGCTGGTCAAACGCCTCTTTTTGAATGAGGTAACGTTAACAACCGCATGCTTATCCTTTTTCCTACTTTACTTTTACTGATTTATTTTTCCCTTTTTTACCATAAAATTTTTTACGACGAATTATTGAATGTTGGACTACGTTCTAAAGTTTGTGTTAAAGTGATTCATTTTATCTTTTATCCACTTTTGTATATCACATCAGTCTATTGTACTACACAGTTCTTGTTCCATATATCCTGAATTGTTTGCGTAAGAGTATCAGCTTTTTTGAAAATGAAATCCTAAAGGAGACACTGAGAAAATGATTTGTGACCGAACAACTCAATATTTATTTGAGGCAAACGTATAATGCTTCGACCAAATTTGTCACCATTTGTTCCAAATAAAATATCCAAAGCAGCACAACAAGGTCGTAAAGACGTCGGAAGATGACTACATCCGACCCTTCCGACGTCCCCGCGACCACGCTACGACTCAATTTTGGAAAAAAATGATTAATTGCATGTGTGTACTTTGCCGACTTCCACTTTTCTGACCGAAAATGGAATTGTTATGACCCGACTCTTTCCGATTAAATACGACGAAATTTCACGACTCATTTTATTCTATAACCAGTCAGATTTGTTTAATTATTACAACTCTTTTCCAATTTCAAGACTATTTTTGTTCTAAAATTAGTCTGATAATACTTTTATAAATTAATAATATCTATTTATTTTCTTTTGATAAACTTATTATTTTTCATGAAAACTATTTGCAAAATGAAAACGCTGAAAATTTTATTGATAAATTTATATGTGGTACCTCGAAAAAATACAATGTCCTTCTCTTAAATTTACATAAAAAAATAGTGGTTTTCTAAAAATTTCATGTTTTGCATACATTTCCACACCTCTTAATCAAAATGGCGGAGACATTATCCATACGACTAATTTTGAACCAAAAACGACTAATAGTCGTGTATTTGGAAACAAACTGACCATTTTTAGACCATTGGCGACCAGTTGTCGTTAAAATGCGACTAATTAATTTTTTGACGACCGAATGTGGTTAAGATACGACCAAATCATTTCCATAATAAGCCATAGAGTATTTAAATAGTTTTTTTTTTATAATTTCTTAAAATCTTTTTCACTTTGGCTCAATAATATATTAAGAAATACTTCAGCCTTTCTATGTAAGCATCTTAAAAAAATAAATAAGTCCAGAAATAGTCGTATGGCGTACATATACGGTCGCAAAAGTCGTTTTAAGTTCACTTTTGGTCGTACACGATAAAATTAAAAGTCGCACTCCGACTTGTTTTGTGAAGTCTTTCAACGACTAGATAAGACGTCGTCAGCTGCTCCGACTGAAATTGTACCATATTCTTACTAAATCCGACCGACAAAAACCACTTAAAGTCGAACTGTGCTGCTTGGGATATTTAACTCAAATAAGTGTTTGATTGCGCTCTATCAAATATACAATTCTTCTATACAATTAAATTATTTTCTCAGTGTAGAGATATTACAATAAGTGTTAAATTTACTTTTCAGCATTTTTTTCTAATTTGCTGTAGAGATATCTTCCTACAGTTCAAATTGTTTGTTGTAGAAACATAAAATTTGAAATACAGATTCTTCATATATTGGGAATGTCATTTTAAATTTGCTTTTTTAAAGCAAAGATACAAATGATATACAGATGAGACATGGAAATAGAGAAACAAAGACAAAGATATACAGATAGATGAAGAGAGATATATAGCTACAAGAAATAAGCTTTAAGCAATTTATCGTAAGCTGTTTAAAAAAAAAATATATAATTGAAAACACTGTGCAATAATTCTTGTAAAACTTAGTAGCTTTCGAAATATTTTGTTGAATTTTGCTTAAAAAAATAGACAGAGCAGTCCTGCTAGGACTTTAACTTACCTGAAAACAAGACTACCACACATTAACTACATTTTCAATGCTTTGGAGAGAAATTAATGTCTTTTCTAGCGAAGAAACTATTTCTTATTTTAGACGCACCTAGCGACTACTAACTATTTTTCTAGGAATAGCCACATTTAGCGCATAAGCAGGAAAACCTACTTTTTGGAAGAATATTCAGAAAGACAATTTCCATTATTGTGTCACTTCAAGAAAATATGTATACTCTTTTCGCAAAAATTAGTTACGATTTCATTATACGAGTAAATACAAGAAAAGCTACCGAGCATATTATTTTCAGTGTCTTGCCACGTATCGTACTGGAATTTTTTGTGTAGTATAAGTAACTTTTGAGCGATAAAAATTATGTGATGCAATATACAGAAGACATTATTTGCTTTAACTTTGTTCCGAATCGTATATAAACATAATCTAAACTTATTATGTATCATACTTCCAACAATCTGAGGATGCTAATGTGTAACGCAAGACAATTTGACGAGTTTCCATTAAAAGCAACTGGGAAAGTGTTCTTAGAATTGTAAAAATGTTCACTAAAATTTTGAAATTATAAATCGAGAGAGCTACTGCTTCATGAAGAACAAGAGTCTTCCATTATGAATTAAGAAGCTAATGAAAATTTCCTCAAAATACTTTATTGCTGCCTGGTTGCTTTATTCGTATAAGAAACATTTAAAAGCAATCAATTTTTCCTGCAAAAAGGCTATCTCTCTCAATTGTTGCCATATCAATTTGGGTGAACATTTTAAATGGGAATGAAATTTAAATATTGAAACTTAATTTCACCGCAAAGAAATGAACATGTTAAACAAACACAAGCGAATCATACTTACACATGCATACAGCAATAACAAAATGTGTCAACTTCAACAATTACATTAACAACAGCAACAGCAACAACAACTGAAGTGTCAAGCAAAAATGTTGCACATTTTTGACTTTTCATATTAATTTTCATTTTATATTTTCCAGACAAAGAAAGAAATGATTTTTTTACAGTTTTTTGTTGTTGCTTTTACTTTTCGCATGTAATGCTGGATAGCAAATGTAAACATGTATGTATGTATTTGTGTGTATGTGGCAACGATGCTGACAGAAGCAAATAATGCAGAAAGTGAGGCATGACACTAATACGAACACACATAAGCGTGCTCGTGCACTAACATATTAACTACAACAGCAGCAGCAAATTGATGTGAAATATATTTTACAATTTTCATTCACATAAATTGAGAAAAAAAGGCAAACGAAAATTGAAGAATGTTGCAATTCACTTTCATAGATTGCATGGTTACAAACCTATCGACAAGAGAAGATATTGAAGGGAACTTGTTTTTACGCACATATTTTGTAAGCTTTAGAAATGGCAAACATATAAAGCATGAGTTTACATTTTAAAATTTGTCTCATAAAATGTAAATAGCAACACTACAACAAATAAAATTATCTGAACGTTTTGATTTCCTTTTAGAAAGACATTCGCACTAAGTTTTCCAAAACTTTTGCCATTTCATGGCGGTTGAATGGAAGAGTTCAACGAAAAGTTTCGCAGTATCGTTCCTTCTTTTTGAAAAATGTTAAGGATCGCATTCAGAATGAGAATCTGTAGTGAGACAATGCCCACTTTTCCAAGGAGCTTGGAGCTTAAACATCTGTATAGATTGTGTTATCGAGCACTTAAGATCGTTTTTAATTTATTTATTTGCTTACTCAGAAACTACTATATAGTAAACATGCAAAACAAAATTGTTTCAAGTTTTTTCATGAACTCCAAAAAAAATTCCTTGTAAGATGTTTGAACAAGAGGGTGACAGAAAGTTGGTACTCCTATCTTATAGGAAAAGTCATAATATGGAAACTAGAGCATTATTGACATCAATGTAAAAACGATTTTACTCTGATTAAAATCTAATTTAACTCAAATCTTAATTAAGTCTAACTCAAGTCTAAGTGAAGTCTTATTCAAGATTAAGTCAAGTCTAAAACAAGTCTAAATCAAGACGCAGTTAAGTCTAAGCCAGGTTTAAGTCAAGTCTAAGTCGAGGATAATCCAGTCTAGGTCGCATTTAGGACAAGTCTAGTTTAAGTCAAGCCTAAGATCAACTCTAAGTCAAGTCAAGTCTAATTCAAGTCTAAGTCAAGTCGAAGTCAAAACTAAATCAAGTCTTAATCGTGATTAAGAAAAGTGTTAATCTAGCCTAAGTTAAGCCAAAGCTTAACTCTAAGTCAAGTCTAATTAAAGCCTAAGGTAAGTCTAAGTCAAATCAAATTAACGTTTTAGTCAAGTCGTAGTTAAGTTAAAGTCAAATCTAAGTCAAGTCAAACAAAAAATCTATGACTAAGTCAATCCTTGCCAAGACTTAAACAAATCTAAGTCATGTCAAAGTTAAGTCTAAGTTATATATTAATCAAGTCTAATTCAATTCTAAGGTGTGCCAAGGCTTGAACCTTTAAATTTGTGTGTCTGCAAAAAGGGATTTTGCCTGCGCGTTGCTACGTGTTCAGCACAACTATTTTACTTTATACGGCTGAAATGAAGAATTACTCACAGAAACATTTTTTAAAACATTGAAATACATTTTTATTGATGTGAATTCTATTACAACTAAAAAGCGATGCATACTTTTAGGCACAAGAACACTACAGATTGTGGAGACTACTAATAGTTTAGTCGGTGTACGTAAGAAATGCTCATTAATAAAAGAAAATGTTTCCATTTGTAAATTTGAGTACTCATGCGGCAATTGCTGTTAATAACTTTTCAGATCTACTCGTATGTCATAATCTCTTGCATGCATTATGTGTCATTGTCAGCCGTCTAATGCATCTTCTCTGTAACGTTATTGCTGTTGTTGTTGTTGTTGTTGAGCTGACGCAGCCTTGTATTGTATTCTTGCTGAACACTTGCTTGACTGCCTGCCTCAAATGACTCGACTACGGCGACTCCTTGACTGGTTTGTACCAGCGCTGCAAGTCGCTGGCATAATTTATGATGCATAATCTCTAAGCCGAGCGCCAGCAGACTAACTGCATACCCAAAGATAAGCACTAAAAGTGCTGATGTAAACGTCTGCATGTCAACCTGTTCGAAGTAGAAAGCAAAAGGAAAGACAAAGCAGTTAGTAGAGTGGAGAATGTTGCAAAGGCAGCTAACAAACGTGCCGCAAAGTTCAATGCTTCATTGAATAAAATGCAAGAGGAGTGTGGCTTTGGAAAATTTAAAACGCAACAAAATTTCAATTAAGACTCGAAAGTAGTGAAGCAAATATTTTCAATTTCGAAAAGAGCAAGTGAAATGTTTCAATTGAATTCTAAGACCGTGACGCAAATCAAAGTTAAATATTTGTTGCTTTGGCAACAAAACAGATCCGGAAAAATCCGAATTTTTCTGCACTTTCATTCAGCGCGTTCTTAGCTGATGAGTTCATGTTTCAGAAAAGAGCCAGCAACAAAATGCACGAAATGTGCTTTGTAGTAGAAAGCATTGCACTAGTGAATTTGCTATTGAATTCTCTGCCGACAGGAGCTGGTTGGTTGCTTTAAAGCTTTGAGGCTTAACAAAAGCAAAGCAAAGCAAAGCAACAGCAAATGATCTTTAGATGCCAAAGTGATTAACTACGTGGATTTCAATGCGAACATACTGTAGTGTACAATAAAAGCAAAGCACTCGCTATTTTATCAGAGTTAAACAGGTTTTCGAGTAATATTCCTAAAATTTATCAATTAAATTAACTTTGATCTTCAAACTGCAACGAGGCAACAAAATGAGAAAAACTTTAAAGTTCTAAGATCTGTTTTATTGGTATATAGTTAACACTCACTTATGAGGCAATCTGTAGCTAAGTAATACTAATAAGCTATGAGGAGAATTTGAACTTTCCACCAGCTTAAGAATATCATTGGGAGAAAAGTTCATAAGATTTCACACGAACTTAAGATTTTAATAATTTTTTATTATCTTACCCATAACACTTAACAACTTTTTATATTCAGTTTTCACGCAACAAAAAAAAAGGCTATGAGTTGGATAACGAGTTTATACAATAGAAGGCATTATTAAGCATTTTCTTTAGTTCTGATTCTCTTCCTTTGTTTTTTTTGATAAATATTTAATAACTTTTAGAGGATTTTATTTAGTTTGGAGTCTTAGAATCGGTTTTTATCTATGCCGTCTTTTTCCTTCTCTGCTTCATTGAAATGTGTAAAGAAATAATTTAATTTTCAAATGTCGTCCATAAAAAAAACTCACCCTTAGGTCTTCAGTGCGTATCCGTTTGACACAACATGGTTTTTGTGAATGCCAAACTTTGCGCTGGTAATCCATTAATCCAACTTCAGTAACACGCCGCAAACTACAAAAAGGGAAATTTGAAAACGTTAAAAAATATAATCTGCATTTTATTTAAGTCTTAATCACATTCTTTTCAAATACCATTCAGCAATTTATTGCATACCATTTTAAATTTTCAACATATTTTGAGTTCTAGCGCATTTAATTTTTGCGCATTAACTTTTGCATCTTGAACAACGTCGACTCCCAAAGCTGCACTGCTCTCCAAAAAAAAAACACTAACAACAGCGTTATTGTGTCATTTGAAATGCAATAGTGTGCAAAATATGTTGCTGCAACTGTTTGCTGGACATAAATGTGGCAACTTAGAGACAGGAAATGAGCCTGAATACGGCGCCAGCTCTACGTAGACAGAGGAATTAAGTTGCTGCTGTATGTTGTATGTAACCAAAATTATCAAATAGTGTGGGTGTGGCAAGAAGAAAACAAGGAAGTCAACCAACCGAACAGTGCAGCAACAAAGAGTTACCCAGCAATGCCAACAGGACACAACTTTGGATGCAAAATAATAAAATTTTGCAACTGAAGCAAAATAAAGAAACTGCAGAAAAAAATCGAGTGCTTCTTGTTATTGTTGGCTTAACCCTTAAGTGGATTATATGGAACTTAAAGTTAGGGCACATATTTTTAAAAATAAAACAGATTTTGGGTCCTTTATACATTTTGATGCGTTTTTCTCATGGAATATTAGCAAACATTTTATATCCTGTTAATTCATTAATTTTAATTTCATTCATTCATTTTCATTTTAATCACATTAAATCCACATTTTTTTTATTTTTTCTCATATGTAAGTATTTACACGCAAATAAAAATATTTAAAATAAAAACAAAACTTCACCAAAAATCATTCAATGTTGAAATTAAATTCAAAATAACTATTGAAGTAGAAAATTTATGTGGGAAGCTTTCCATCCCATATTAAATTTTGAAGAGCCTTCCCAATGCACGCGGAGCTTACAGGCACTCAAACAATATAGCTTGGTCACATGAAACTCATGCTGCTTTCACCATTGATTTCAATGGTAATAGAGTAATGGATGCAGTATACCATCAAGCGTTGGTAAAACTTTTAATCATTCCAGAGCTTATTTCTGTAACTTACGCTCTGGTATTGCGTTGTGTAATTTATGAGACACCTGAGCACTTAAAACCGTCTTATGGAGCTTTTCTCGTGGACGGTCATATACGCCTGCGTATGTATTTGAATTAAACCGAGTCTATGAGAGTACTAGCTGATGCACCGAAATATTTAACTCCGTTGGGTATCAAGGGTTAAGTACTGAGGTCTTTATTGTATGTTGGCGGTAGCACCGCAAAAGGCAACATTTTCATTACGTACGAAGGAAACACTAAAACCCCAAAACCCGAAAAGCAACAGCAACAAAACAACAACGAACTTTTCCCATTCTGCTTGGCTGCGCATCATGAAACCTCGAGGGTACAACTTTTCCAAGAATTGGTCAAAAACTATTGGCAATGCATTTTGCAACTATTTCGGTGCAGTTGTTGTTGTTGCTGCTTTCACAAACAACAGAAAAAAGAGAGCTGAAAGCGCAAAGAAAAACAAAAACAAAATCGCCAACCGATATAGAGAAATGTGAGCTGTTTAGTGAAAACTTTTGTTTTATTTAATGTTGAAGTTGTTGTTGCTGGCAACGTTGCATTATATTTGTTGTGATTACTGTTAATAATTTGGGTTTTGATATTGCAACAACTTTGTGCCGCGCGTTGCCACCAAAGCATTGTTGGTTGCACAGTAGAACGTATTCTTTGGGGAAATTCAACTGCTGATGCTGCAGTCCCGTACACATGCACACACATATACACACATGCACATGTGTGTATATCAAATGCCAAAAAACCGTATTTGTATTGGGCTGCTTTCTCTCGCCTCCCCCTTAAGCTGCCACATGGCTATTAATAATAATTTCATTTGTTCGCATTATGGTGCTATTCAAATTTTGAATTTAGTTGGATATGCAATTCATATTCATTCATAATTGTATGAGTATTGTGTTCGTGTGTCTGCCGTATTGTAAAACAAGATGCCTTTGTGTGGATAACTTCCCAGTAGGCAAGGGCAGGAGCTAACAGTGCTTCTAGAATTCCTTCCTTGTTAAGTATAAGGCCTTCCACCCTCCTTTCAAACGTACTTTCTTTTTTATATGAAATGGCCGCAGAAAACAGGCCTTCCTAAGCAGGCTTTCTAAGACCGCTTACCGTAGAAGGACTCTCAGAAGTACTTGACAAAAATTTAATTTTAATAAATTTAAAGATTCTAAATATTAATTGTTTTTTTTTATCCGCGCCATCTCACTTGCGTTGATATTTTTTTAATGACTTTACAATTTGACAAAGAATACACAAAACTCTACCTCCGTAACATAACATGAAACAACAGAAGACTAGCCTGCACACCTCTCTTAATTTCTAACCATGTGTATACTTTTCATGTCGTATATGTACAATGCATATGACAAAAAAGTTATGCCGAATCATAAAACATTGCAATACATGAAATAAAAAAGAAACAGAAAAGCGCTAAAGTAAATGGATTCCTTCTTCTTTGCCTTCTAATATCAGGCCTGATAGCACGTCTGTTGCGGCAAGGCATATTATGCCTTCTGTGATTATATTTTTATTTGCATGAAAATCTAGTTTTGAGAAGTCCTTATATAACCGCAGCAGTGCTAGCAGGCCTTCTCCGAGCAAGGCCTTGCTCATTTGCCTGCTGGGTTATGCAGTGTTTATGTGTGTGCATGTATGTGTAGGTGCGTATGGCAGTTTAAGATTTATTCGATTTTCGCTAGCTTGTTCAGTGGCCAAACAAAACGCATAGGCGAATCATTCACATAGCTGTCATGTTCCTGACAAGGGAAATGCATTCTCAAGCACTTGCTACTACAAAGACACCAATACATAAATGAGTGTAAGCAAAATTAAATAAGTACAGATAAACCATCAGTTTAACTGATTAACTTGTTTTTTTAATTATTGCTATATCGGACATAAGTTCACATCAAGACAGCTGCCCTGACCATTTAAATTCATTTTTAAAACGAAAGAGTTTATGCTTCCTTTAAGAGCAATTTTTAGTTTATACTTACATAGTTGCTTTTTTTTAAATTAGTCCCATTTTTTATTGTCATTAATTTAATCCAATTACATTTTTAAAAATTGACACCAATGGAGAGATATTTTCTTATTACCAAACCATTTACAGCTCAGGAGATACTGTCACAAAATATGTCGTATTTCTGCACTTTCCTTTTATGCATTTTGAGTAAGTTAATTTTCATCTGAGCACAGAGCCACCGACCTGTTTTTCAAATTGTGGAACAGAAGTGCAGCATAATCACTACCCAGCCCCATGGTGTAATAATAAAGGTGGAGTTATAAGGGAGAGCCTCGATTTTCAATCATCTGTCATCCTATTTGCTGTAGTTTTGACATTCATAACATTTCAATTGCCCATTCAGAAAACTTAAGTGCTTCGATGAATTGCAGCGGTTAAGCGTAAAATCTTGAACATTTTCTGAACGATAACTGCAAACTACATTAAATCTTAAGAATTTAGTCGCTGTGGTTGTTATTGCAAAAACAAAAAAGACTTATTGCTATCATATAGAAGCCTGCTACATTATTTAGCGTAGTTTTTCGTTCGCATCAGAATTTTGAAACTCAACACAAATACCTCTCAGTTAAAAGTTGCTTAAAGCGCTTCAAAAATACTGAAGTTGCTGAACGAGCCAATTAATCAAAACACCGAAGTGTCAAAAAAATTACGAACAAAAAAATGAAGGACACGAAACACAAACTTTTGAGAATTTCGTTTTTAAGTACGCCAACTTTGTTATTACACCATGCCCAGCCCAAAAGAAAATATAACAAGCCGAAACTTAATACCGCACAGGTTTTTAGATCCCTTGCAATTTTTTTAATTAAAAAATCGCTCAATCCAATATGGTAACTCGCGTGCACAATCGGCATTTTTTCAGTTCAATCAAGACGTATGTAGCAAGTACAAAATTAGAGTAGGATAGATATAGAAGAAACAAACACCCAGTTTTTCAGTAAAAAAAAAAAATACTTTATTCTTCCCAATTACGACAAGTGTGACTTCTATCCATATTGAGTAGGACTTAGTAAAGATTTTACTATATGATGATCGAAGATTAGGTATATTTACAACTCTAGCAGCACAAAGTGTTGCATATACATACATATGTATACAGACTTACATATGTATCAAAAATGTTCTCATTTGATTTTAGGAAAGTTCTAATTTTTCCTTAATTCTACATGAATTCTACTTATCAAAGCAAGATCAATATGGGGAAAATTAAAATCAATAGACTTATTTATAATTACGATATGTGAAAGATTTAAGGGTAGCAACTGGGTTCGGACATCATTTAAAAGCAAACTTGCCTTCAAATCACCACATACAACCTCCTCTGGTTTATTCAGACTATTGGTGAGCAACAATTTTCTCGGCATAGTAAGGCTATGGTATTATTTATTCTAGCGATAAAGCAATTACTGCAAGCAGTATAGAATTACTTAAGTTTGCCTCGACCTAAGGATATATCTTATTGAGATTTCTCGAAAACATTGTAAGTGAACTTACCTGGTTGGTCTCGGCAAACAACTGCTTTAAGGTTGTCAATGTAAAAAAAAAGTAGTCATTCGTAACATTAAGATTTTCATTAAAGCGACGATTCGTTATACTGAAAGTTGACTACATATAAATAAGTTCTCTAGATAAACTTATATTCTTTTCTGTTATAATCTTGAAATGATTTTCGTAGGATAAATACATAAATTATTTCATTAGAGACGTTGAGTTTTCCAAATAATACTTCAAAATGTTAAACAAAAAAAAAACTTCTACCACTTCCTTATAAAATAGTTTTATTGAGTTAAATAAGTCTTTTGGTCGTTATTTCCCATTACACACATAAACAACTCAATTCTCGAAAGATAACTGGCTACTTGAACTTCATTTAAATTTCCATTAATTAAGAGTTTTATATGAACTTTATTGCTCCACAGCCACTTTGGGTAGCTCAATTTTCTTATCGTTGCCAGATTTAAAGGAACTCTGCAAATGCTGAATGTTAAAATATGTTCGTATATTTGGAAATGCAAAGCCCTCACACAAAACACAAACTACTGCAACTGACCAAAAACACATGTCGTCACCCACACATATGTCATTGCCCAGTAGACAATTGAACAATGTCTTTTCCGGAGAAGGCCTGCCAACCTTACAGCATGCGTGAGCGCATGCACACACATAGCCTTATTGAAATCAGCTTTACATGCAAATATGTCTGCATCCAGCAGCAGATTCGTTTAATCTCCTCTCAGTTTCAATTTTCATGATTCGTTCATGCTATTTTTATTAATTTTACAATTTTGTATGAGTCAAATTTTCGCCGATCAGTTTTTAATAAAAATTCACGAAACAGCCCACAACAGTTCTTCTTTTCTCTCTTCCACAGAATGCCTAATTTATCCTTTTTTCAAACTTATTTTTATTCCCTCCACTATAGGCTTTTTTTTCATTCTTGCGACTTCATTCAGCCAATTCACTCAAAAAAAAAAATACGCATAACTTAAAAGGAGCTATAAGGGCCTGTTGCTTTACAAGGAGAGTCCTTTAATGGCATTTCTTACTACTGATTTTGCCAACTGGGTCAGTATACATAGATTCGCATCTGTGGATGTGTGTATTTTTAATTTCTTTTGTGTGCACATAAATATTATTTTCAGTGTTTTGTATTGTTTTTCAGCCACCTCTCCTACTTTCCATGTGTGACTGTATTGTTTTGCAACATCTTTCACATGCATTTGCACTCACACCTTCTTCCACTTACCCATATGTAAAGATTTTACGTAAAGGAGATCCTTTTTGCACAATGCTGACCATTTTTTGTGGCGGAAAGAGTTGAATTTCAGTTAGATCGCATATTTCCTTTTCGGTAAAAGTATCCGAGATTATTTTATATGCGGTCGCAACATCAACATGGAAGGCAAATCCTATTGTTTGGAAATATTTGCAATATGAGCAAATTCTTAACTTTTGTTTTCATATATATTGTACGTTTGTATGAGCAAAGGTGGATTGAAAACTCAGATATTTTTTTTTTTTTTTTTATTTTAACTTATATCTCAATATAGTCCTTAATTATTTGCGAGCCCCTACACCCAACATTTTTAAGCCCTCCAAAAAATACGAATTTAGAGTGCTTAAAGTAGGCATTTTTCAATTGGTCTCTCAGAACCTGAAGAGCAATTTTATTCCACGGAATCTAATATGTCGTGATTCGACTGGAATCCAGTTGCGTTCAATACAGCTACCACCCTTTCGAACTTTTCACTTTCGATGGCTGTAGAGATAGCTGACCGCCATCTTACCGAAAACTATCTGACTTTTCACTCTACCTTCGTATTATATGTATGTAACATATACTGGTCATTGTGTGCAGGTGATTTTGGTTGTTAGTGTTGGTAATGCTGTCCAACCATGGTGCACAAATAGCATAACAAATGGCGCATAAAGAGAAATGGAAGAATGTATTTAGTGCAAGAGATGGGGCACAGAAAAAAAGTATTATAAAAAGCTCTCCAAGCATATTTTTAATGCTATATATCACTATCAATGCTGCACACCTAACCCAGAAGAGCATTACAGCTGCAACAATAGCACCAGTAGCAATAACAAAACTCCTAATGGTAGCAACAGCAGCAAAATAAAATTAAGTAAACATTGAAAGGGAAAAAATTCGTAGAAGAAAAGGAAACATTAAAAATGCTGTAAGAGAATAATAAATAAAAGTGCAAAAGTATAATTCCGAAAATGAAGAATTATGATGGAAGAATAATGCGAAGAAAAATTACAGCAAATTCCTGCAGCAGGGAATTAATGAATGCAATAATAAAAAGATTGAATACAATATGAAATTTAATATTTTTAAATAAAAAATAAATCATCTGGCGCAGGAAACGTTACTTCAACGAAATTCGAATTATTTTGGTAGTGGACTTGATATCTGAAAGACTTTCAATTTGATATATGAATTGTTGCCAGATCAAATTATGTGTTAAAGTGATTGAAATTCAGTTTCCTTTCAATTTTTCGAAAACCAGAGCTGGATGAAGCTAGAGAGCTACAGAGGATCCTTTATTAACGCTGGATTAAGGTTTTTGCTAGGAGTATAGGTACAGCTAGGGAGGCTGAACCTTAGGTTCAAGGGGTCCACAACATGACAAAAGGTTAAGCGGATTTTTCAATGTTCTGTCGTAAGCGAAATTTCAAACTTTTGTGCACTTTATTTTGAAAAAGAATTTTTTTTTGTACTTAGTCATCAGGGGCCCCACAAAGTCTTAATCAGGTGCGTGCTGATTAAAACTGTAGCTCGTTCTAGTAGAAATTTTTATATTAAATTGAAAAAACTAAAAAGTAGTTAGTCTGTGACGTGAAAGAAAAGTATAAGAAATTTTCCCTGAATGAAATACATCATTTCTAATTTAGCGTTAGCAGTCACACCGTTCATAAGATATAACAGCATGAAATTAATATCGGTCATTAGAAGTTTTTAAGTAGTAATTTATAATATGTTAAAATCTGAATTGAGGTTTGATATAGTATTCTGTGGTGAAATTCTTAAATCAAAGTTGAGAATAATTTTAATAGAAACTGATGAAGTGTATTTTCTAAAACAAAATATTACAAGCTTTTCCTTATGTGAATACGACAATACTGTAAAGTAAAAATATTTCAGACTATTTTTTGTTTGCATTTTTTTGTTTGAGTTAATCAATGAAGGAATATCAGAATAAAATTTTGGAAATGTTATTATCCAATCAGTTTTTATTCGTCTTTGTAGATATCTAAGGTTTGTATTTAGCGCATATTTCACATCCTTAGAGCCGCATATTGCAGAAACACTTTTTATTATGTTATTCCTTGTTTTGCAACTTATTTATCGATAAAATAAGTTTTCTGAAGAAACAGGAGTATTTTTTACTGCTCTTAACCTAAGTATTCGCGTGTGATGGCGAACCAATTTTTATTTGTTCAAAAAATAACGTGTCCAAAAAACCAACTCTGTTGGCATCTCAAACTTACACAGTGTGTGGCTTTTAAACTAAGACAATCAATATATTCACTCAAAGTAAATCTATTTTGAAATTTTGACGCACAGTGTAATGTTAAATGTAAAATTTTAAAAAAATCTACGAAACCAAAAATGTCTTAGGCAAAAACCACCGATGGCAGCAGCAGCATAATCAGCAACACCAACGTCATTAGCAACAGCAAAACAAAAAATCACCAACAGCAACATAATAAAGGTAACCGCAACTGGGTGAAAAAAGAGAGCAGTAAAATAATCAACCATAAAAACAGGAGAGCAAAAAAACTCTCAAAACAAAAGAAAGAAATAACGTTGAAATGGAACAAAACAATAACTGGAATTAAATTACAAACCACAGAGAAAATGGACAACCCACAATTGTTGTTGTTAAAAGGACACCAGATAGTTACTGTGACATAAATGCAACTACGGTTTCTATGACTAAACTCAAAACAAAAGGACATGCAGTTGGTAACAGATATCATATTATTTTGCAATATGGTGTAACAATTGAAAAAAAGTGAAGCTACGAATGATAGAAAATATGATTAAATAAAATCTGAAATTAAGTCACAGCTTGATAAAGAAAATAATAAAATTGTCCTTTGACTACTACATCTTGTCACGAAACTTAATTCCGAATTTATTGTCTTCGCTTTTGAAGATTTAAGCTTCTGGATTGTTATTGGCTTAGATTTCCCAACTTATTTTAAAATATTTGAAAACCTTACACCTCTCTATAAAAAACACTTTAAAGGCGACAATTTATGCTTGAACACGCACATTTTTCAATTTCAACTGACTTGTTGGATCATATGCTCTCACCTATATATGCAGAAAAGCAACCCTTTAAATTCGAGTCGAGAATCTACCACAGTTTTCTGGCAGCTTCGATTTTAACATTAGTGTTTCACCAGTATGAGACTAATGTTGTTTGAAAACCAAAGTGAAAAATTTATGTTTCGAGACTCGAGTGTGTAGCCGACTTAAAATATAATATGTGTTTTGTAACAATTGATTTTACTTACTGCCTTTTTTTATTTTCTGCACGCCATACTCAGGACTATACCAATTTGATGCTTCATTAGTGTTAGCATGAGCTCCCGTCTCATTAGCCATTGGAACACTTGTTACTTTTTTAGCATACAATTCAACGGCGTCAGGATCATTAGTGCGCTAAAAGTATGGATGAAGAACATACATAAGTCTGAATTTATAGTCTGCATCTTCATTACTCTTCTCCCACTCAGTTGTACCTTGACCTACCAAAAAATAATCACGATTATAAACGATATCTTCAATGCCAATCTCCAGTGAGCTGTGCATCAAGTCTCGCAACGTCCTGATGGTTTTTGGTTTCTCCATTAAAAGTGAACCCACAATGCTTGCCGAATAAAATTGATAGATGGCGAAGGATAAGAACAAACTGGTGATAACGATGCAACGACCGGAAAAGAAACTTGTCGAATATGCCAATCCTGAGATGAAGCAACAGTCGAAATGTAGTGGCAGTAAAAGAAATCATTGGTTGAGTTTGCAGCAAAACAAAAACAAATAAAACACAATGTAAGAAAATTGTAATACTTGAGATTGCACTATGGGAAATTTTCATTTTCTTTGACAAATTCTTGTTTTTTTCTAAAAATGCGCATTGCAAAGAAAACAAAGCCGCGTGTTTTTTGAAGTGAAAATTCTTTAGCACGGGTGTGATTTGGAATTAGGGCTGCGAAACTCAAAAAGTGACACTTTTTTTAACCGTACTTTCACTTATTATAGTGTTTTTCTCGACTTAGTTGACGTGATCTAGAATAGCTACAGCAATAAATTATAGTATTAGTAGATTTTTTTTCTTCTCGCTATGGCGAGGCTTTGGTGTTAATCAGTGCAACGCTTGAAAAGACTTAAAAAATAAGAAGTCTTTCCACGCTTATATCTTAGCTTTTAGTTGACCGATCCCGAAGCTCATAGTTTTCGTATTTCGATGAGTACTTTAATTTGATATATCTTTTATTGCTGTAGCTGTTCTAGACCCGTCAGCTTTTATCATTTTAATAAGACATTTTCGTCCACCACGTGTCAACTGCATACGTGGTTTTTTTTATGAAGAGTTTGTCCGAAGCTGGAAACGCATTCCGCGATTGTTTTTTTTCCTCAATTTTACAGCGCTTCTAGTGAAGTGTGCATGTTAATTTAGAATAAAAATATGTATTCCTGTCTTAGAACTAAGGAAAAACCTAATAAAAATGTGCATAATAATATTACTGGTAATACGTAGAGGCACAAAAGAAAGTTATAAAAAAATTATACATTTTAGTAGGGAAATGTGGAGTTATGTATAAAAAGATCTAACTATCTAAGGAAGTGAAAAATATTTTAACAAATCATTTGCATCTCTCTAATCTCCTCCCTTTTCTGGGTTCCTGAATATATGTTGAGTTGAAAGGATTTTCACTGCAAAGGCTGTATGAAAAGTGGATACGTTTACGTTTTTAATTTATGCCAAAGATAATGAAAAATTGCCCATTGTGCATTGCAATGACAGCTACCATGGCATAAATGAAGATGGCAAGCGTGCGAGACGTGGAGGTTACTGTATTAACTTAAAAACTTAGTGCTGGGATTGACTTAAATTTGTTGGGCGTAAACCGCAGTTCAATGAAAGAAAACAAATGAGAAAACTCATTAAGCGTTAAGTAATTGCGCGCAGGTGATTGGCATCGTAATTAATTTCCTAGGCAGACAGGTTAATGGGAAATTCTTGAAACGCCAAATGGAAGTAAAAAAATTTATTTAATAGCAGTCAAAAAAACTACATGCAAAATGTTCCATCAAATGAAGAAAGGGTTCAGCAACAGAATTTAGTCGTGGGAAATTTATTGCATTTAACTTTTTAGGTGAAGGCGATGTGAAAGAGCTTTAAAGCCCTTAAAAGTAGGAATTAACACAAGTTTATGAAGAAGGCACAAATCAAAGTTGCTATTATTTTTAATTCCTCAAATAAAATTCCCGACTTACAAGAGAACTTATTTTTACTCATGAAAACTTCATCAAGTGCTATTAGTTTTCACACAATCAATTTTCATTAACAGCATTATATCTTTGAGGTACAAGCTTGATAATTTCCCCCAAGAAACTAAGTGTGTTCCAACTTGCAAGCCTTTCTTCGTGTGGAGCAAAGAAGAAAAAAGAAATGTTACAGTTTGCAAGGACAAATCACACAAAATGCACTCACTCTGCATTGCCTTGAGTTGAACGCCCAAACAAAAGGAAGATAAACAATTCGCAGCAATCGCCAGAGACAGTTACGTTCGTTATAAAAGAAGCTTTGACCCAAAACACACATAAATTTCACTTGCACGCAATCTACTACTTTTACTTCGTTTTCTCTTGCCACCACTACATTTTGCTTTCCTGAAAACTTACACCGACGACCGCTTACCTTGCTGACAAATTGAACCGATATAGAAGAGCACCGATTCCAAGAACAAACCCAAGCGACGTCGCGATGCATCATTGCCATCTTGGCCACAAAAGATGTTGCCACAACGTACGAAGCGACGTTCGAAAGTGTCGTGACCCGCTACAACAGCTGTTTGCTTTGCGGCGGCAACCCTAGCACCGTTGGTGTGCTGCTGTCCATGCATCGTTGTCTTTGGCGCTTCCAGCATGGCGGCAGCAGCAGTAGATTCAATCGTTCTGCCAGTTCCAGTTATAACAAAAAGGTTTGTTTGCCATTGCGACGTAGACGACAACGATGTGGTTACGGCTGAAAATGAACAAAAGAAAGCGCATAAAATAAAGTTGGACAGTGATGATGAGATGAGTAAAGAGAATGCATGGGGAATAGGGTGCTTCAAAAAAGCTTAGTTGATTCAACGATAAGAAAAGGATTTCCTGAAGATGAAATATGGAAAAAAAAGGATAGCATTCAGTCTATATAAATTGTTTCCTTTGCATAAATTCACTGCAATCCATAAACCCACAAATGCAAAACCACAAAACATTGAAATGCTGTTTTTTAATCGGTTTAACTTCGAAACATAATGACTAAATATCTTCCATATCTGGCTCTATGAACCCATGTGCAACTGTATTAATTTGTTTTATTCCTAACTTATTTGTTTCACAATGAAATAGATAGTAAACGTACCTAACTTTGACAGGAAGCATCTTCACAAAATTTTCAGATATCATTCCTTGACCATCTGACTCAGATTTAAATTGTAAGTTCATAATATAATATAATGAGCAGATCATCTTTTTTGCTTTAAGAATATGCTATATAATTTAGCAGTGCTGCAGAAAATTTATCAAAGGTTACCAGCATATGTATATTGCTCTTTCAAAAATACCAGTTCGTATTTTAACAAACAAGAACAATTTTCTTAAAAAAAGTTTTTAAAATTTTTCTGCATTTTTATTTTGATCTATTTTAATAACTGCATTCCCACTATTTAGACTGATTTATCGTTAAAAATGCCGGCACTGTTTTTCGATTATGACTCTCGATGATCAGATGAGCACAAGCGCTAAGTCATGGAGAAACATTGCTGCCGACATAATTGTTAATGTACTTGAAAGACTATTATTGCATCTCTGTATTCACTGTCTCACTGTTTGCACTCTTGCCTTAAATCAAACTTTACCAAATGCGTCAGCCCCTATTTTTAAATCCGGAGTCTGTACCAGTCGAAAGTTTAAAAGCTCCTTAACGCTAAAATTTTCGAATTGAAAATATTTCTGGAGTGCCGTGATATGATGAATGTGTATTTGTCTTTAATTTTGGTCAAAAATTAAATGCATCCTAAATTTTATACTATGTTTTGTATGGTAATATGGATAGTAGCAATAATTAATTAAATTAGTTCTATATATATATATACCAAGGGTCCCGAAGATCACGCAAGAAATCTTTTCTTCTTATACTTACGAATTGACATATGTATGTTCCTACCATAAGAACACTACCTTGAATTGTGGGATGTTTGATATCTTAGTGTATATTTTTTCGAAACCCAAATCAACTTCGCATATCGAGTTTCATGACCATCTGACTGCAATACATAACAACAACTCCGATGTTCTGCATCATCACCTTAAATTGCATCTCTTGTGGAAAAATTACATTAAACTAAAAATTCAAAATGAAAAGTGCAAAATTTATTATGCCAACCTAATGGTGGTAAAATGAAAATGATGAAAATGAGAAAACTGCAAGCATTAGAAAAAGAAAACACGAACGGCGCAACCGGAAAATGAACATCCTGTGGGAATTTAATAGCAATGATCTCTC
Source organism: Tricholauxania praeusta (assembly GCA_949775025.1). Taxonomy (NCBI): domain Eukaryota; kingdom Metazoa; phylum Arthropoda; class Insecta; order Diptera; family Lauxaniidae; genus Tricholauxania; species Tricholauxania praeusta. The sequence continues at coordinate 1,567,702 of OX459028.1, read as the reverse complement.
GTAATTCATACGAAAGAAGTTTTTGCAGCGATAGATTCCGTTCGGCTTGGTCCTGCCGTGAAGTGAGCAGTGAAAGCGGCGCATAAAATTGCGGACAACAAAGTTACCGTTTCGTTATCTTAGCCATCGATTTGGGGCGGCAACAAACATCAATTGCTTTAAGTTCTTGAAAATTGAAAGTTTTGATTTATAATGGCAGAAAGTTTCACTTGCATTGCTTTTGGTTCATTCTTCATAGTTTCATTTCTGCCCCCTTTCTCTCTATCCCTTATTGACGAATTTTTTCGAACTCTTTCTTCTACTGCTTCGTTGAAAACTTTCAAGAGTACGAGTACTCGATGTCATTTTTCATGTAGCTGTCTGTAGCCAACGTGCTCTTCTTTGAAGTGCGGTTATGAGGCGTAGCATTGAGTGCAACTGTTTTCCCCAGACTCTTTAAAACTCTTAAAGTCGATAACGTTTTATTCTTTTGGCCTAAAGCAAAAAATAAAATTATACTGCTAGAGAAAAGCAAAATAAAAATGGATTTTTTTCCGATTTCTTTTTTGGAATAAGATTTTTATAAAAAATACTCTGTCGTGTGCTTATGGATGTATGAATGCAACCATACTTTTTACAAACTTTGTTCAGCTTTTGAGCGAAAATAAGGATAATTCAAGGAGCTTAAAATTAAAGACTTTGTGTACATTGCAAAATGTATTTCTATCTCATGGAATGAGTTTTTTTATTTAGAAATATCGGATCACAAGGTAGAAAAAACGAGACAGAACGCGAGCAGCCTCTGCCAAGTTTGATAAATAAAAAAAAAATACATTTCTTTCATCAGAAGAACTTAGGAAGGACTTGAATCCTCCTGCAGCCAGTCGAGCAATTCGGAATACGCTGTTAAAAAAGGCACTTCCCGCAAGAAAAATCCTATTCCCTAGCAAAAAGAAAGCATACGATGCAGAACAGCATTTGCAAAGAAACATCAGGATTGATCAAATTGGTTTAACCTGCTATGGTCAGATGAAAAAACATCAAATTGTATGAATCCGATGTAAAGCCGCATGTAAGATGTCATAAAAATACTGCATTTGATCCAAAGTAAACAATAAAAACCATCAAATATCGTGATGCTAACATTATGCTATGGGGATGTTTTCCTCATCGGATGTTGGTTCATTATATTAAATAAAAGAATAGCATAGTTCTGCCATATGCTAAGAAAAAAATGCCAATAAAGGGGGAGCTTATGGAGATATCGACCCCAAGCACTCGTCGCAATTGGATGAAAAAAAATGGTTCCGACACAACAACGTCTCCTTATTAGAATGACAATGACCTTCGCAGTCACCGGACCTAAATTCAACTGTGCATCTTCAGGTGACCTTGAGGAAGAGAATAGTCGGCTGTAAGCAAAAGATATAGAAGATATGTGACAAACGGGCAGGTCGAGTGTTACGCTATTCATCTCATCAATTTGTGCCATGCTGGAGTCGTCGGTGCGACGAAGTTTTAGAAATCATGGTGCCACAACAAAATATTAAAATTAATCTCATTTACAAGCTAAAATTAGCAAATTAAAAAAAAAATATTCGTTTGCGCTAATTTCATTTGCAAAGTTCATTTCATGTTGTATGTTAAAATAACCTGTCAAAATTGTACAATAGGAATATGTAAGTAAATTGAGAAAATTGCATTGGGCAACTGGATTGAATTGAATACAGGATAGTTGTTAAAACTGTGAACAAAATAAGAATTTTTGTGTCGACTGTGTAGATTTCTCATTATTTAGCTCTTAAAAAAATCATTTATGCTGAACTTTGTTTCCTTTTTCAGTCTATTGGCAATGATTTCTCTTTTCATATTTCCAAACTCGTTAAAAAATTAACTATCAGGAAGAAATTAATCTTAATCTTATTAATTAGTCGAAGACTTTGAATATATTATAGAAGCTCGCTAACAAACGTGAGGACTTTAAAAAGGAGTATTTTGTAGACATTTTGAACTTGGTTGAAATTTTCTCCCATTACTTAAGAAGAAAATCCAACAGAGCGGGTGCAATAAGTAAATTGGATACCCATTTCAATGAAGAGATTTCCGTTAGACACTTCTTGTTCAGTTGCAGGAAATTCCAAAAAACGGGGGTACACTGTATTATTTACTCTTAGATATTTAAATTTCAGTTTGATTGGATAAAATATGTAAAATCTTGGAGTAAGGGAACCGGTTACCATCATAAATATGTGAATTTAGTCTCAGTAGCTCTTACAATAAGTACATGTCAAGTCCATGTTAACTATATTAAATTTATTTTCTCTCAATTGTTTTTACCTTCACTTTTCGCATTTAGTGCTGCAGCGTTAATTTCGCGTTCAATATTACTAAGCGTCCATAGTAAAATAATGGTAACGCAACCACAAAAGCCCAAGGATATCCAGACATCATTTGAGAAAGGCTGGAGAAAAACAATGCGATCTTTTCCGTTGACACGTGGATGACGAAATATAAAACATGGCCTAAGAAAGAAAAGGAGAGATAGAGAGAAAAATTAGCTTATGTTAAAAAGCGGATGAAAAAACTTAAGAAAATACTGGCCTTGTTGTTATTGTCACACCTTAATGTTATCGTTAAATCTACATAAATCCTATCTTATTGAAAAGCAATAAAATTAAATTGGAAATTTATCCCAGAAGGATTTACTTTCAATTAAACTGTCAATCTTATGGCAAAAACATGTTTAACAACACAATGACAGCAACAACGCACACAAACAGAACGGAGGATGCATAGGATACACAGGGGATATACGGCCATGTTTAACAAGCAAAAAATTGCCGCTGTTAATATCGGCAACATCAATAACAAAAACAAAAAGTTGCAAATTTATTTCTAAACATGAAAAATGGCAATTTAATCACCTGCTGTTGCTTCTGCTTCTACTTAGTTTCAACGCTCCTGCCTCCCTCTGTCCAACTACAAAAACGCATAGCTAGAGCTCACCCGCTACTCATCCATCTATTCATTCATTTTACACCTGACCGCCGCGCCGACCGACGCGCTACCAAAGATTTATCGCATTTAGTTAAGCTTGAGCACGCCCAACGACAGATTGCATCATTTTTCATGCAATTGACAGGTAACAATATGCCAAATTAAACAAAACCACAGCAGCGCCATCTATGGGGTGCTAAGCCACGATTTTGCCGCACACACTTGTCTACGCCGCATCGCATCCTCATCCTCAAATACTGGAAACACCAATCTTACATTGCAAGCAGCTTAAGTAAGTCAAGTTTGCTATTTTTGTGTTTTTGTCTTGGAAAATTTAGATGTCCATTGTTGTTGGTCTTTTTGTAGTTGTAGTTGTTTGCTGTCAAAAAAGCCAACGTAAGAGGATCTACAACGGCAACAGCAACAAAACTGATGAGATGTTTGTTTTTATTCTGATATGAGTCCACCATTGCGAATCATGAATTTAATATATTGAAATTCAGCTCCCTATTACACTTTATCCCAGCAAGGAAAATTGTTTTTTTTTTAAGAATCTGAATGGAGAATGAACGTGGTTAGGAAAACTTCGCAGTACGTCCCTGGTAACAAGGAAATGTCATCCGATGGATAGAAATTTCATTCATATAAGGCATACAGAAATAATGGTATGACTTTTAAATGAAACAAAAATGTTTGTTTTGTTTGGAGGTGACATGGACTTTCGACCTCAAGTTTTATATAGAGAATAACAAGTGATAAGGAACATTTATTTTTGTTTGTATGTTTTTTATATAAATTTTGTTTTAAAAACGGACAGTGAATGTGGGCATGGTAACTAATAAGCGAAAAACTAACATTTCTTTCTATTGATCAAAGTTTAGAAGAAGATCAAATAAGCCTGAATTATCTTAATGAATGAGGTTATGTAAATGTTATACAAATGCACTACTCAAAATGGGCATGATATATCACACACAAGTTTAAACTTTTATCATTATACGAGATAACGACATAAGCAATTCCGACATTTAATTCAACGACCAAAGCTGTATTTGAAATGCCTGCCACACCAATAAAAATCTTTACACTCATGATGAGAACTACTTATGTAAATGAACAATGAATACCGATAATGATAACCGATATTGTAACAAAAATGCAAAAGTAGACGAACTAATGCCACTAGATACAACACTTTCTGTACATACATATGCAGTAAGCTGAAATGTATTCATATGCGTCAACATCTACATATTTCCTGTGCACAATGTTTCTAAATATGCGGCATAACCGCAACACAGATTTTTTTATTGCCAAACTCAAATCTGCTTAGTGAAAGAAATTTACTTCTCTTTGGTAAAAATTCAAATATATAACTGAAAAATATTTTGAAATGTTTTGACACCAAGGGCCTCTTCAACATTACTTACATCATCGGTCTCCTTTGGGACGATTCACTTTAAATGTAACAGCTCTGCGACTCAGATTATATTGCACCAAAAAAAAAGTTATCATGTTCTCAATTTAGTACTTTGTATTTAGTCTTAGATGCCGTAGATTTTTTTGAAATTTCCACATGACAATTGCAATGAATTCAGGGTCTTGATTTAAAAAATTATCAATAAAAATTGCTACAAACTTAAAGCAAAGCACAGAACGAACAACGCAAAAATTGTGTATTAGCTCGAACAGTGCATGTATAAGAGAAATACAATTAAATTATATTGTCTTTGTCACTATTGAATTGTATTCCAACTGGGTATATTAAGCACACAACTTCATACACTAAGACTCACCTGGCTACCCAAGTCCTTGACGTGTAATCAATCACTTTGGCACGTTCGATGCGAAAGAAAATCGGCGAACCACCAATATCGGTTTGTTTGCGCACCAAAGCTCCAATCATTCCATCGAACTTTCCATTTTTCAGATAACCCCAAGAGGAGGTCATCGACAATACAAAGCTATGTGGGTGTAGTGAACGGGAAAAAATTAAATATTAAATGGAGAGAATGTATAGCTACGAAGCGTGAAAATGTAATTGAATTCGTAAATCGCTAGAAAAAAAAATGCGAAAGTAATTGCTGGTATTTAAAAGGTAAAAAGAAAAAATAGTCCGTACGGAATTTTTGTTTGCATCATTTTGCTTGCAACCGCAAATTTATTTTCAATTATATCTGAAGAATGTGCGCCATAGAATGCTTTTCTGGCAATTTTTCTCAATTTTTTTAATGTTTTTTTTAGTGAGCTCTTTGTTTGAGATAATATACCTACCTAAGAATAATTTTCATCAATTTAAATAAATTGAAAATGGCGTTTTAAAAACTTCGGTATAACTTTATCTGCTGCAGTAATTGGTACATAGCATAAATAAGGATGTTCACTATTTTCCAATTTTCTTTGATCGGGAAGCTTGATAATTCTTAGTTTTCATTAAAAACTACAATTTTTGTAATTAAAAATGTTTATTTTAAGCCCTCGAATCAAGTAACTTGTGATATAACAAACACCTTAACACCATCATTAAAATGGATCACATGGAAGTTTTCTACCTTAAATATGCAAATCAAAGCGAAGTCCAAGTCTTTTGATCACTTGTTTAACCGATAACTGATGATAAGCGAAAACCACTGAGTACCAACCACGAAATCGTTCTAGATAATCGCCATGCGAATAAGCAATGAATGCTATGATATCAATACAACATAAGCTTGACGAAAACTTAAAAGCTTACAGAGCTTTAACTTACCTGAAATTGTAAAAGTCCCTAACGTGACTCAACAGAGCGAAATTGAAGCGATTCATTGAATCCAGATGAGTATCATAATGCGTTGTAAGGTAATGCTCCAGGGTATCCGTGCGGTTCTTGTTGGTAATCTTAAAGAAACAAAGACGAAAGTGTACGAGCGAGCTGACAGTATAAGATATGAAAGGAAGAGAAAATGTGCAGTAAATAGAGTTACGTTGTGTCGTTGGTTTTAGTGTTAAAATAGTGTGCGATATAAAAAATGTGATCCCCTCCAGTTATTTGGAGACAAAAGCGATAAAAGCAACATGAATGTGAACAATGACATAAGAGACGCCACAGCAACCAGTGAGGAAGCTTAAAGCCACCCAAACAATTTGCGTAGCAACATAAAGTGAAACATGTGCATCCCAGGGGACAAAGGGAAAAGATGATGCACTACTTTGTTTCAAAAACAAAATACAAAAAATGGAAATTTTGAAAAAAAAATACTGTTCAAGACACACTTGAAAATTACGTATCTTGGTTGAAACTTATAGCACATGGAATTTTCAGGGAAAACCCAAATTTTATCTCCGTCTTAACATCAAACATAATTTATAATCGATTTAAAAACTGAACTCTCCTTGAACAGCCATCAAAGTTACTGCCACCGGACTCAGAGGAAACCTCAACGGACTTTACTTCTTGAAAATAAATGATTTATTTTATTGGACTTGCTGAACTCAGAGCGTGTTTGTTTTGGAGTCAAATTAAGACCTGATTAATTTTACATGGCATCTGAATGAAAAATCAAATGGAATCCAAACTGTTATTCAGATGGAAACGAAAATGATTCATAATACTGCGGATGGAACTCAGAACCTTTAGATTGCAAGCGTATGACTTTTCCACTTTATTGCAGAAATGCACAACAGATTATTTTAAATACAAAGTTTCAATTCACGTAATCCCATATAGAGCTGGGGTGTACAATTTGTACAAGAAAACTCAATTTCACACCACTGCGCAACCGATTAAAAAACGTATGCAATTATTAAAATGAAATCTTTAAAAATTAATTCATTTTTCTTGCAGCTCTCCATAGTGCCGAGTATTAAGCAATAACCAGAGTTGCAAAACATGCCTTTTGAGAGGAAATACGTCGCATAATTTGTCGCTTATGTATAAGTCGGTGTATAAGGCAATAGTTCAACCGAAAAATGTATAACCTGGACAATGCTGTGAATGTGTGCAAAAGTTAAAAATCCGTCGAATGCATTGGCTCAAAAACATAGAGTTTGAAGAGTGGAGGACAATATGATACTCATTTCAGTGACCGGCAAACATGGAAACATGGTGTGAAATTGCCCGAGATATCCAAAATCGGGTATCACTGTTACCAAAAATTTTTTGAGCAATTTTGCATTTTTCGTGGCTAATTATTTTCTATTTTTTGGGTGAATTTTCAGTTTTACACAATTTTTTAAAAACTAATTTTTGAAACAAAACAAAGTTTTCTAAGGACGAACTAAAATGCTTACTCGTTTCATTTCACTGTGCAATTCGCATCGCCCTTAAGACACTATTTTTTCAGAAAAGAAAGGGATAGCAAAATTATGGGTTGTACATTTTGTGATTTTAAGTTAGAACCTCGTGGGATATTCTTTTTATTACAATTGTGTATGACAAACCCAAAGTACACAAATACATAGTAGACTGTCCGTAATTTCTAAAATTTTCTTAAACGAGAAGCTTGGCATCTCTCTTAAGCTGTGCAAAAAAAATCTCAGTAAAGCGTGTGAACAAGCACTTAACTTATTTGTTTTTTATCTAAATTTTTGTTTATTGTTTCCTCGATTAAGGAAAAATTTGGAAATATCTGACAGTCTAATACAAATATCATACATATATCGTGCATGCACTTGGGTGCTACACACAGCATGTCCTCAAATGCAATTGCATTTTATGCACTAATGCCGCTGGTAGTAAGTTTGTGCTGATGATATCTTGCATTACAAAGACAAAAAAAAAACAAACGATTCATTTCGGATTTGTTAAAACAAAATAAAACACACCAGCAAGTGAAAGAACATTCCGAGATGGTATTATCCTTTTTATATCATCAATTTCATCATGTTCCATCAACTCAAATCGAATGTTTGTCTGCATTTTGTTTGTTTTTTGGTTTTTTGACCAAAACACTTCGTTATCACGCTTAAAGTAACCACATTCTGCAGTAACTAAATATACCAATATGTAATGCAGCCAAATCCCTCGAAACAAAATCTCAAGATGTTGCTGGTCACTAACGACAACACTTGGGAAATCAAAAACATTCATTGACAGTTACAAGTACCATATGAGGAATTTAAACTAAAACAACAACAAAAACTGTACGTAGCAACAACATCAAGATCAACGCAACTCAACCCAACTGTTGACAAGACATTGCGTAAATGCTATACGTAATATTGCTTGTGTGTGTGCCTGGCACTAACACAATGAATTTCGGATTAACTTACCACAATGAGACATCGAATGCGTGCGTTTTTCATGTCCATACGTCGGGTAATTGTGGTTGATATCAGATACCAGGGGGCAATTTGAAGGCCATCATCGAGTGAGAAATTTCCAATTTCCGAAATGTTCAATTTGCCGCCATATTGTAGACCAGGATTCCTAATGAAAGTTAAGTAGTGTGTCAGTGTGTGTTGGTGCTTATGTATGTATGTGTATGCATTGAGTTTATGCATGAAATTGTAATTTAAGAAGAAATGTTTATGCAGAATAAAACAGAGAAAGAACGAAAGCAATGCGACTACAAATTGGTAATGCACAGTGGGCAGCATTTGGAAAATATTTAAATCAAAATTTTATATAATTACATTAAGTTTTACAGTGGGAGAAGTCCACATAATTTGGCAGGTGTTTTTATATTGCTATATTTTTGAAAAAAAAATATTTCTTCTTGACCTGATATATGATCCATTAAAATAGTGAGCTCTTAACTCCTTATAATGAGCTTAACTAGATGTGAATCCTTTTGAAAAAGTCGAAAAGTGAAATGTGAAGCGGAAATTCATTGTTGTCTTGCACAAATTAACTTCTTAGTTTTAGAAAACTTATTATGGGAGTTACATATGTTCCGATATCGTTGTACCAAAAATTGTCCAAAGATTTTATGTTATTATTTTGTTATGAAAATTTAATAAATCAAATATCGATTCAAAGTCATAGAAATGTAAACTACATTCAAAATAAGCTTTTGATCGCCAAACTAGCAATTCATTCAATAGATACTAGCTATTTCCTTGCAGAGCTTCCTCACTGCTCGCTTAAAATGTATGAAATAAATTTTATCACAAAATTTATCATAGCGAGGGTTTCGTCAAATGCAAAATTTTGTTTATTACGAAGAGATGTTTTAAGACAACCTTCAAAAATAATTACAGCTTTAAGTTGAAGGAATAAGGAATTTATTGAAAAAAGTTTTTGGAATGGTTAATCTGCACCACTGTTGATTAGAACAACAACAACAAAAACAGACAGCACTGGATGACCTTTTGATTGTGCTTATTTGTTTTGGCACACGATATCTGAATGGATGGTTGGATCATTGAATGGTGCTGGCAAATTTGTTCGTTTACTTTCTGTTGCTCAGCTATGTAAACGTTTGATTAAAAGGGATTTCGAAAACAAATAACAGTTGAAATATATGAGCATTTGTGTTGTTTTTTACCGATCACTTTTTGCAGTGCTGTGCTGTCGTTGACAAAGTTTATTCAGCTCTATTACAATTTACAATTTTTTTTGTGACTTTTGTTATTGTCAGTTCAATTTCGTTTGCATTTCGTTACAGTGTTGATTTTCTCATCCTTTCCTTTTTGTACTTGTCCAACTCCAACATTTGAAATAACAAATTTTCATTCCCTAAGGATCAACATATCCAATTGAGTCTTGACTTTTGATTCTTTTTTGCTTTTTTTTTTTCTTATCTCAGTTTCTTTTTTTGGCTCTGTAATCAAGCCATATTTGGGATTTTAGTTTTCATTATCTTTGCTTTTTTGTTTTTGTCAAATGTTGGATGTAAGAAACTCCAAGTAAAACTTTGCTGAATAAAACAAAATGCAATACTTAAGAAGTGTCAAGAATTCTCACATTTTCTTTAATGTTCGGAAAAATTTCTTCAACATTTTTTTCGATGAGAGCTTTAAGTTTCCTATCAAGTTGAGCAAAGTATTTTTTTCAAGATATTTTTTAATCTACTCTTGTTTACACAAATGACAACAAATTCAACAAGAAGTTTAGTCTACTCGCACATATCTCTTGTGATTTATATAAATCATAAACTGAAAGATTTTCTGTATTAAATTTGACCTGCGAATGAAAAGTTTTAATAAAATTACAAAGAAAGAGATATGTACCGACTTTGAGTTCAGAAATAGTGATATTTTTTACTTTTTCCATTTAAAGCACAAATTATTTTTCGGCGCTGGTTGATTATAAACAAAAAGAAATATTTATTTACTGTGCAGAGTTTGAATCAAATATTTTTTTTCTTTCATAAACTCATTTCTTAGCAGTGGGAAAAGGGAATCAAATTAAAACAATGCATTCGTCATTTTAAATTTGTCTTAACATTTCTTATGTTAAACAATTTCAGAATGGAATTTCAATTGGAATTTTCTTCTATTGCTAAATTTCTTCCGAATTTGTCAGTATCATTTAGGTTATTTAATATTATTATATTATAAAATTCTAAGCAAGCTATAAAAAAAAAGTATATTTTCTCCGTGTATCAACATTACCTACATAAAAAAAAACAAAATGCCGTGCAAACTTTTGATCAGCAGACATCGACGGCAACTAACTTACCAAACATCGTAGAGCACATAGTAATCCTGCCTTTGAAGTGCCTTATTGAAGGAACCAGCTACGTTGCCACCACCACCACCACCGCCGTCGCCACCACTTCCGCCTGCCACTCGCCGAGGACGACGATACTTAGCCAATATTAGTTCAGTATTTATATTGATGTTGATTTTTTCCAGAAACTTTTCAATAATCTCCATGTCGTTGTCGGCATCAGCAGCAGAGACAGCAGCGGCGGGTTCGTTAGACATCGCATAGCGTTGTCGACGGTTGCCAGCAACATATTTGCTATAATGCCGTGGCTGCTGCTGCATTGATTCGGTAGCAACAGAGCGATTGGCAACAGTTTTTGAATTGATGTTCGTGGCAGCAATAATATCCTGTTTTTTCACTTGATTGTTGTTGCTATTGCTAGGATATTGCTGTTGTTGTTGTTGTCGATTAAATGCATAATCCTCCTCAATCAAGAGCCAATGATATGTTGAGTTGAAGAGCGCTTTGTTGGATGCCTTCACAATTGTTATAGTTGTTGTTGTTGTCGTTGTAATGAAAATGTTTGTTGCCGTTGTTGTTGCCAGTAGTAAAATTGTAACATAAGTCGTCAGTGAGACATCCATTGATATTGTCATCGGCATCGTTGTGTAGCAATCATTAAAAAGAAAAATTAAAATTTTTTTATAAACGGAATTTAAAAGCGGAAAATTAAATGGGCAGTTAAGAAAAGACATAAATTTGGAGTAGCTGCCTTATGCGCTCAGACAGTATGAAAGCCTTTTTCAACATTGTCATCATCATCAACAATCGTGACAAGGATAATTGCACAGATTTACTACAAAAGTAGAGAAGAGAATTCGGTTTGTAACACCGCTACCTGGTGGCAACATTGATTTACTTTCTTTATTTTGGTTATTTCACAGCATCACTTACAGTCAGATTACCAATAATTCAACAGATTTTGGCAGAACTCGAGCAAAAAACGTGAGAGAGCAGTAAACGGTTAAGCTGCTTGTAGTATGATGTGCAAGCGATAAGAATTGTGCTTTTTTTATAATTTACTTGAAGCTCAAAACGACTTCATTCGCTAACGCTAAGAATTTTTTCGAAGAGTTTTCGGAGCAAGACTAAATCCATTTTATTTAACTTTCTGTATCCACTTAGAACTTACACGTTTTTACGTTTTGGTAGAAAATTAATTGCATCCATCGGCCAAAAAGATCAGTTCTATTTGGAACATGTCCAAAAATTAAAGATGAGATGGCCAAACGATGAGACTACTAGGTCTGGGAAAATGTATAAAATATTCTTATGCATTTTTACTTATATTGTTTGGTAGAGCCAGTAATCTTTTCCTTTCCAACGCTTTCAGTCTGAGGACCACAAAAAGAAATTCCTCACTTACAAACATACATAGCATCGCATTTCCCAGTAAAATGTATTGCAATGGTTAAGAATTCGTAAATTATACTAGTTATTAAGCAAACTGTAAAGCAAATTGTTAATAGTTGAAATGAATAAATAAATAAATTTCCAAGGAAATATAATTCAAATCGATATAGGAATATTTATTACGCTCAGTCTTGTGGTCGTAGCAACTTTCACAACAATTTGAAGTTATCATGTTGATGAAGTCTTTCAGGTAAATACAATCAAACTTCGTAGAAGAATAATAAGCAACCTCTGCTCACACAAAAAGTAAGTTTGTCTATGCGTGGGAGAATATTTCTTGAGGAGATATTCTAAAACTTGACACTTGGACAGTATAGGACCGTTTATTTAAAAAATGGTTTTGTGCAGGAGGAAATAGGAAAATATATCAATGATATATTGAAAATATACCCGAAAAAGATATGAAGTATAGAGATGGGAAGAGCCAAGACTGTGTTTCAAGATTTCTGAAAGAATGTTTTGCAATCGAAGAAAATTAGTCGAGAAAAAACATCGTTTCCAAGCAATAACATGAGCACACAAGTCAATCCTGATATGAATTGAATATATATCTTAGAAAATGGCTTATGCAGAAAATGTTTGTTTGTATGGTTATGTTACTTATTGATCTTGCAGAGAACGAATGTTATTTAGGATTCTTCTTAATCAAAATCGAAATTTCTTTAAATATTTTCAGAAACTTCGATATAACACAATTAAAGTTTGCGAAATAATATATTTCATTAGTTGATATTTATGATGGCATACATTTTGATTATTGATTAATATCATTTTACTGAATGAGTTGAGCAGAAAATAATTTACTGAATTAAATTAATTTCAATTAACACGATTTGCTGCAACTGATGTGCTGGTACTACTGACTGTTAGTGGACAGCAACAAAACGGAAAATGCCAAATTCTATTGACAGTTGGAATGAATGGAGTAATGTCACAACAAAACAAAAACAACACCATTGTTGTATTCTACTAATCTCTTGTGTAACATAACAACAATAACAGGACTATGCAACCAAAACAATTGTGTGCCATTGAATGCAAAATTCAGTTCAATTAATATTTACAAGTGAAAGCCGCAATAAATTCGATCCCGATAGCATACAAATTTTGTATGGCCAAAAGAAGTGGTTGCTGATTGTAACTAATAGCCAAGGATATGGGCGTATCCATGAGCAACATATAAAATTTTATTCGTAACATATCCTCAAAAAAATAATTTAAATGCTCTTTTTTCTACAAACGAAACGATTCCGATGTTAATTTTACTGACTAAGTTTTTAACTTTCTAAAACCGTATGCCGATTACGAAAACCTCTGCAAAATCCAAACGAATTTCGAAAAAAAAACACTTAAATCTAACTAATTGGCTGCTTTCATTTTTGAAGGATAAAATAAAGCATTTATATCACATAAGATTTATCATCAGAAGTACTGTGCACAGTTTCCAAAAGAAAAGCTGAACATTTTTACACCCTTGACTCTTAACATAAATTGTGTACGTAAAAACATATTTCAGGGAAATAGAGTAAGCTGATAAGTAGCTACTGCTTTTTCCTCAGGCCTACAGCTCAAAAGTTATATGGGCTTAAGTGTACCTTACCCGACATTGTAGTTTTTCTGCAAGCATTCTCTATATAAGTAAAAAATATATCATATGGCTCATCATTTGAAAGGAAAAGACTTAACTTTGCTAATAGTGATTCAAGTTATGAAATATTTTATTGAAAAAATTATGGTTTCTTTAAAACATGTTCTAACTTTAGAAACTTTATTGGAATCTTACAAATGATATCAATTTTGGTGAAGTTGACGTAGTTTTTCCCAACTTATAGTGATTTTTTTAAGCCATATTCGTAAATCTTAGTAGCTTAATTCCTAAAATCGAAAATTTGAAAACATTTGAGTAGGAAACGGAGGACCAATCGCCTGATTTCAGTCAGCCAAACACCAACTCATAAATTAGAAGAACCTTTAAAAACGATATCTGCGTCATTTTTTTTTTTTTTTTCTGAGAAAAACCAATAAAAAAAATTATGTTTCGTCTTGAAATTCAATTTCTCCATACAAAAAATGTTGTAAAATCGAATTTTGGGACTAAATGTTATCTATTTTAAATTTCTTAACGTTACATTTTTTGCAAAATCACAATCTTTATTTTTCGAGAGAATTCGGGTATCCATTTGGTGAAGGAATAAAAGTTACGAACAAAAAACAGGTTTTTTTTAGCCAAAAAGCTCCTTCCGGAGAATCAAAAACGTTCCATTGGTTTTTCTTGGAACGAAAAAAAAATTGACGCAGACATCGTTTTTAAGGTCCTTCTAACTTTTGAGTCAGCCAGACACCTGAAGCTATTTTTCGACCCGGTCTAATACGCATGTACCATTTTTTATGGGATGGTTCTAGTCATGCCTTACTGCCGTTAATAAGCGAACGAGACTAAAAAGGGTTTCTCCTATTCAATCAAAATTATTATAATTAGATGTGACACCTTCCATACCAGCAAAGTCTGATCCGCTATGCTTTGAATATTAGTAAGCAAACTTAATTTAAGTTTGTAGGAGAAATCAATCATTGTTATGCAAAAAGTAGATGCGATTGCAGACGTGGGCGTATTACCTCCTACATCAGCGAAAACTTTGCAATGCCAAGTGCAGATAACTATGCAAGCAAATTTTAACAAACTGGGCAAGAGAACATTTGGTGCAACACAAAAATATTGAACAAAAATTGGACGGAGATGGTCAAGTGACACCTCCCTTACAAATTAAAATCAAGTATGGAAAATGACATAAATAGGCATTGTGCTTAAATTGTCGTGATAACTCCCATACAAGCAGAATCGGATGAAGCCAAAACAAAGAAAACTTCCCACTTAAACGCTATCCATCATGCAAAGGCGGATCGAGCAACTAATAATAAATTATATTATTAAAATCAACCATGCATGGAATTGCACTCAAATAAATGAAGGTTAAACAAAGCTTTTACTCACCAGTTCAATGAGTTTCCGACTCGTCTGACCGCATGATAAATCCAATACAACAATTTGACGTAAGCGATCACTACGCAATGCATCCTCCAACCAATTGACATTTGCGTATGAATTGCGACCCGAGCCAACACAGCTCCGAGAACCATTTCCAAAACCAGGCGCACCAGAACTTCCAACACCAGCTCTTGCAGCAACAACATTGACACTACGACGTCCGTAACCATAGCCAGAAGTGGCACTTGAGCGGCGTTGGTTGTTGTTGCTGTTGTTTCTACATTTATTGATAAATTGATCGATTTGCACAACTTTAATTAAAATATCCTTTGGTTGCTGCCACCATGTATGTGTCGAGTGCAAAAGGAAATTGCTATCGTTGTAAGTGGGTTTATTGTTGCTGCTGCTGCTGCTGGTGTTGCTCCCATCCATTGTTGTTGCAGTATTACTGCTGTACATTCGTTTCAATATTTCAATTGTATTAATTTTACGTAAAGTTGTACCACTACTTCCAGTGTTGTCGTTGGGTTTATTTTTGTTGCTTTGACTGTTGCTGCTGCTACTGCTGCATGTGAAGAACGTGACCCTTGGTATCTGTTTGTATTTAATTGCAAAATCATAAATTAGTTTTTGCAACAGCAGCGTTGCACTTTCTATTTCAGTGTTTCTGTTATTTTCATTGTTGTTATCACTATCATCGACATTATCTGCAGCAGTGGTGGAACAGACAACATCCTCAATATCACTAACATTTTCTACAACAGCAACATTATCGCCGTCACTATCGTTTTCCATTGCAACTTCATTTATTGTTGGCAATGCTGTTGTCGTTTTAGTCGTTATATCGAGTAACTCAACAGGAGCGTTTTTTAGCTGACGCTGTTTTTCATTGCTGCTGTTTTCATAGTCGCCGCTGACATTATCATTAATCGATGCATTGCTGTTATTGCTTTCGGCAGCAACATCTTCATCATCACCATCGTCGTTAGCAGCCAGTTCATTTTCGTTGCTCAATTGACCTTTAAGCGCTGGTTTCTCGCCATTGTGCACTTCATTGCTGTTGCTGTTTTTATAAATTGTACTATTTGTATCATCAACATTGTCAACAACATCATTCTTTAGAACAATATCCGACACATCCGCAACAACATCAAAAGCATTTGCATTAAATATCGTTAATGCTGCTCCCACTTCACTTGCTACTTGTCCATTTACTGTTGCTGTTGCTTCTGCGACTTTTCCTTCAACTTTGCGCTCTTCCCTCACTGCGCCGCAATATTGCCACGTTAATGCTGTCCATATTAAAATTAACAACAACAATTTTATTTTGTTATTAAAATTTTTATGCTTTGTCTGTGTCATCATAAATTCACTTCAAAAGGATTTCAGCTGTTGTTGCTGCTTCTTCCTGCCGCCTCCTCTTTTTTACTTTTACAGCGCGTAGCAATTTAAAAAGTTTTTTATGTGTTGCTCCACTTGTTATAAAAAAAAAATACTAAAAATAAAAGAAAATATTTTGCAGCTCTTTTGCCGTAGACGTGGCTGTTGGTGTTGCTGCTGCTGCGCGCTTATCTGCTCTCGTGTGTTGTTGAGTGTTAAAACGGGCAAAGTGCGTTTCCGTTTCCGCAACTTTAATGTCCGGTCTTGCGTTACCTTATGTCTCTTTTTTACAACTTTTTAACTTCACTTTTATTTAAGTTCTTCTTTGAGTTTTGTTACTTTGGCTGCTGTTCCTGTTGTTAATACGCGCTTACGGTTCTTTGGAAAGTTAACAAATCCATAAATTTGTACCGCTATTTAAATGAGCTAAGTGACATCGTCAGCCATTGTTATGACTGTTATTGCCATTATGGTCGCTGTGGCTGTTTTTTTTAACGTCTTTTCCTTGAAATATTAATATGAGAAGCTTTCAATCAATTTTTATAAAACGTTTAAGACATAAGAATTCACATCAATGAAATCAAGTTTCTTTTGATATCAATGAAAAGACACTGGGAGAAATTATTTATTATTTCAAAAGAGCCATCAAATCATCAATAGAACAAAATGCAATGAAGAGAAATTAATTTTAATTACGATTGCTACAATATACACTTACATGTGGACGTAAAAACTTTTTTTATGAGTGTGGGCACGCCCGAAAATTTAAAATTAAAATGCTCAGCATCCCGATAACTATAGTTTATAGGTAGACGGAAAATATCGATCAAGTGACTGCCAAAAAAGAAAGTGAAACAAAATAAGTCGGTGTGGTACCTTTTGTACAAACAAAAATCAAGCGAATCGGAGGTACCCCGTTCACTGTTGTGGTGAAGTTCTGTTTTAGTACACTAATTTTTTAAGTAATAGATACCTGTGTGCATTTTTATTCTTTATTCTTAAGAGGCCCTTTAATGAGATTTTGCAATAAAACCCCGATTTCAATTGTCCTCTCATCTTCTACCGACTTTTATCTTAAATTTTCCTTGCAAATTTTTAAACATTTTTTGAGAACAAAATAATAATTATTTCAGTTGTGTTTTTCGGAACAAAATTTTATTATAATTTGTTTTTGTACAGAATTTTTATGTTCAGTACTTCTAGTGCAAAAAACCACAAAAAAATTACAAGCGCCAACTGCATCAAATTGGGCAACGAGCTGCTTATACTAGTTTCAATGACCGCTACGTCATATCATCAGTAAGCTTTAATAGCCGAAGTATAGTAGTCTGCAAGCCTACTATGTACCCTTTCTTGCGTTGATCTGTTAAGAATCACAGCAAAAAACAGAACAATACTTCTACATTTTTTTTGCGCTTATAATTTTTTTGTAGTTTTTTGCACTAGAATTACTGAACATAAAAATTCTGTTAACTCAAATAATAATTATTTGTTGGCACAAAAAATGACACGCCCATTTATTCCAATAATGGAATTATTTAATATGGAAGGTATTCAGATTTCAATAGCAAATCTTCTTGCAGTGCACACTCCAAACATTGAAGGCACTCAATTTAATTAGACCGTTCTCAATTACCTGCACATGGCACTTAAAATTCAATAGAAATTTTGCTGCTGACATTTACATTTTCAATTGAACTTGACAAATTATTCAATTACAGCACCAACTAATGCCAAATAATGAGCCACTAAAAGAGATGGAAAAGTGACAGCTTGTCAAAGTCTTGCTCGTATTTACTAACAAAACACATTAATGTCATAAATACAAAAATTCTGCTTAAGATCGAACAAAAGCAGCAATAAGAAAAGGGTTCAAAAAAAATAAAGATTAAAAAACTGTTAAACAAATGAACGCTTAAATTTTGACCGATAAAATGTGACCTTAAAATGTTGATGATTTTAAATTTATTTTATATTTAAGCCATTAACAAGCTGTTAGCTTAACCCCGGTGAGATTACAAGTGCCATTAATAATATAGGGATAATAATAACAACAACCATAATAATAAAGCAATGCAAATGTCAGTCATGTCATTATTCAACATTTATAGGGTTGACCGCATTCTGAGACTACAACAACAATGCAATGATGGCTGTTATACAACAATTGCAATTACGTTGAACAATTACAACAACCAAAGCGATAGCAATAAAACAATTATCCACTTTGTCAACTGAAAATTCCCTCAATGCCAATGCTGCCATTTTAAGCGCAGTATTTGGAGCAGCATTTTTGCTTCGGTTTTTTTTTTTTTTTGTTTTGTTTCTTTGCTGTTCTTGTGCCATAACAAAAAGCATCATAAATATTTGTCACAAGCATACACACACTCTAACATACGAACATAGTGTATGTGTGTGTGTGTGTGTGTACTAAAATGTTGTGTTTATTTGTATGTGTGCATTATTTATGCGTATTTAAATGTAAACAAAGTTTAAACATGGCGCCCGCAAAAAAAATCGCTCAATTATTCAAACATTCCAACACGAACAACAAGACTGGACGATATACCCAGTAGAAATCTTGATTATTGTACTGGAAGCCCAATAAGTTTTATAGCTAGGTTCAATCGAGAAGGAAATAGATTGTGACTTTAAAATTAGTGGTTAATAGGGAGGTTCAAAAACGAATATCGATTAAGAATAGAATTAAAATAATTCTGAAATTTGGTAATTTGCTTTTATTTTGCTCAAGCAAAGATGTCGGCTTTAATGCTTGAAATATAATATGTGATGTCGGAGATGAAATTCAAATACAATTCAAAAAAAAAAAATATTCAAATTTTTCTTATCGGATGGCTTGTAGGAGTAAAATTTCCTAGGTGGCGACACTTAAACATTCGTAACTTTTTTATTAATGAAACGTACTAAAATTTTTTTTTTCAGGAAAAAGTTGTTAAAACTTTAGAACACAATTTTGTGGAAAAATTTGGTTTCTGAACATATGAGAAGTTGGTTTAAATTCTATTTGTTTATTCAAAACTTAATTGTTTATAAGTAATAAATAAAATTTTTATAAAAACTTTATTTTATATAAATTGTAAAACATTTCTTGTTCAATCACGAAAATTTTATTAACTTTTTCCCAATATTGCAATTTAAAAAAACACCCACATAAAAACTCACTTGTTCATAA
Source organism: Tricholauxania praeusta (assembly GCA_949775025.1). Taxonomy (NCBI): domain Eukaryota; kingdom Metazoa; phylum Arthropoda; class Insecta; order Diptera; family Lauxaniidae; genus Tricholauxania; species Tricholauxania praeusta. The sequence continues at coordinate 1,548,121 of OX459028.1, read as the reverse complement.
CTTTTTAAAAAATTCAAATTTTGCAAAAAAATATATGAGGCGTTAATATTGATCAATAAATCTTCAAAGTTATGCAAAAAAAAGTTTAAGTTTAATAAGTTGGTTTTTTCTGTGCACACTTAAGAATTGTCAACATTCACAAGTGAGACATATGTGCTTTGATATATCTACAGTTGTCTACATCCCAAACTTTTTGCAAGTCTCTTGTTTTATTTTTTGTTAATTGGTGAACATTTAACGTGTGTTGTATTCCAGATGTGTTTTGGAATGAGTTTTACTATGTGAAATACTTCACTGTTGGATTTTCATGTGAAAAATCGCAATTTATCTCTATCTCTATGTCGTAGTTAAATCATTCAGAAGGTAAAGCACCAATATGAATCAATCGCGAGTTACTTTCACCACAAAAGATAACTTTCTCATTTGAAAAATATTTCTATTCAGTAACGCCATATCAAATGATGACATTTCGTTACCAACTGGGGGCGCCTAACACTTAACACTTAGCTCACAAAAGAACGTGTGCCACCGGATATGTCAGACATATTTACAAAAGCATACATAGGTAAGCTTATTGGTATAGGTAGGCATGTGTTGATATGCTTTAGAGGGCTTAGGATACCAAGGTATTTTTGTAATACCCTTCCGTTTTTTGTTGCTCTGATTTTGTTTTTGTAATTCCATTTTACTTCTTTTTGTAAAGTAAAGGGCAACCGTATTTCATTTTCTGACAGCTAAGGATTTTATGTTTGAATTGCTTACCGTTTCATTTTGACAGCTCAAGGTAAAAATATTAACATGAGCCTAAATCGTAGTCAGGTAACTATTTATATTTAAATCGGCTTAATGCATATTGGAACAGAGACTTAAATAAAAGAACATTTTCAATCACTTTCCATTGATATTTCCTTTATCACATTTTTAAATTTAAGATAAAAACATTGAAATAATTAAAATTGCACTTAAGGGTGGCTTTATTAGTCCCTAGTAGCATGTATTACTTTGCGAATTCATTTAGCTGATACAAATGCAATCCTTTTTAATTATGCACAAACACACTACAAACGAACTTATAATTAGCGCCCTAATTTATGCAACTAAAAATATTTTTTTTTTAATTTTATTGATTGTATTTTAATGTGTGCATTAATGAGGCATTCTTTATACAACCATTTAATTGTTACACGATTTCACAACAACTAAAAGAATGCCCCAATCATTAACTCACTTTTAATCTTCTACAAGTTGTCGCAACTACCCACCTTATCCACAGTACAGCAATTGAAGGTTAAATTCACATTTAAAATTCATTTGGCTTTTTCACCTTTTATCTTTTCATCTCTTGCAAGAGCACCAGCAGAGGAAGTGATGAATAAAATTACAAATAACGCGAGAAACCCGCTAAGACTGACTGGATGAATGCCAGCGTAGTCTGTGTCACCATTTAAAATTCCAATTTCTATTTTCAATTCAATTTCTATGCCAAACGACTGCAAAAACTAAAAATAAAAAAATTCAAATTAAAAATCTTACTCATCCCCTGCTGCTTCACTCGCCTTATTTTTGCCACAAAAATAAAGACAAATGACGGTTATACAGCGACCAAGCCAGTCAGTCGGATGGAAATATTGAAAAGAGACTTGATGTCATGAGGCGAAGTGGAAATGTTAACTGATGAATTCAGTGCGCGATCAAGAATATTTCGAGGAACCATTACCAGAGAATGTTTGTGTGTTTGTTACTACACTGAGAAAGCGAACAATTTAATGTTGAATGTTCCAACCAAGATTTGCCACAATTAGTTCCAAATGAAATACGTTTGACTCAAGTCTATACTTGATTGTTCTATATCCAGTATGCATTTGTCATATTCAATCAAATTGGTATTTCTCAGTGTAGTAGAAGATGAAGAGCTAGCAACCGATTTACCTTTATCAATAAAGTACTTTATAACTGCTGAATAAATTGTGTCCATTTTGGCAACCCTTTTGGTCTGATTTCAAAGGTTAAGGGTCACAAAAAACAGTTTTTACTACGTATTGATCGACCCTTGTGAGTGGTAGTTATTTCTGTCTACGAATCAGGTTTCGATAGAAAATGGCATAAGTGCGATTAAGGGCTGCACAATTTTTCATGTCACCTTCAAATAAACTCATTTGTCTGGCATATTTGAAATATTTGTATTATCAATGAACCAAATTTAGTAATTACAAAACTGCACTCAATTGAAGTTGAAGTACGGTTTTTTGGTCCAAACATGGTATTTTTCGGAAATTCAGTTTGTCAATATAGATATACATATTTAGTAATTCTATTCTTATTTGATTTTACTTTAAAATAATGTGAAAAGATATTGGAAAATATCGACTTATTTATTAATTGATGTTTAGGTAGTAATATTTTGCCTATCGGATTTTACAAAAACTGTTTTATATACTTCCGCTAAATATATGATTTGGTAATTATTCACAAGTGAATGCTTGCGACAAGGAAATATTTGTTTCAACTAATATATGGTTTGGCTATTATAACCATGTATATGATTAACCCAACAATAATAAATAAATAAATAAATAAATAAATATTTAACCCTCTACTTCTACTCTACAGAGCCATAGAGCAAAATCAGTTTATTTAGTGCGATCTTACATTGCAGTCGAAATTTCAAAAAAAGTGAATTGCTAAAAATGTAAATTATATCTTTGTTATAATGACCAAATGAAATTGCTTTTCTTCATTTCACAACGTTGCCTAAAACAAAAATTTTTCCGTTCATAAATTAATCGAAAAGTCCTTTGTGTGCATACAGAGGATAAAAAGGATGCAATGATAAAAAGGACACGAACAGGATAAACATTTTTTTTTTTTTGTTAAATTCCTGTATAACATGAATAAATAAGCGTATATTTGAATAAAAATATTTTTTTTTTACTGACGCTTATAGGCTCATGCAGTAGAGCTTAACTTATTTCGAATATTTGCTTCGCCTATATCATACATATCGTTTGCTAATTGTTACCAAATCCTTGTATGCAAAATTGATTTATCTTCTCTGGCACGCTTCCTAAGCGACAATGCAGAACAGCTAAGTGAATCGCTTAAGAAATATGGTGTTAAGGTTAAGTGCGAACTTAGAGTTTATTTAGGCTCAGATAAATTTTGAATAATCATCCAAAACGAAAGGTAAATTATGCCTAGAACTTGAACTGTTTTGTCTTATTATCCAAAAAATTTTTCTATATTTTTTGGTGTTGTATCCAACGTAAGGTATACGTTCTGTGAAGAAAAAAGTTCACACGTAGAAACATGTGCAAAGTCTTATCCAAATCGATTATAAAATTGTGCCAATATCAAAAACTGTAACGTAGAAGGAACTATAATTTGATCGACATCTCACGTTCTTACCTAATATTAATTGAAGTTTTAAGTACCTTTGCAGGGAATCAAAAACCGTTGTGTTTTTCCCTATTTCTTTTTCTTCTTGCTCCACACAAATCCATTGAGTCGAATGTACATTTTGGTCTATATTATGGCTAGAACATTTGAGCATTACACAGCTTAGTTATCAACAAAATTCAGAACCCTTACTGCTGCAGACTTTAGTCAGAATTAAGGACATATCTTGAAAATGCTGTGTAGGGTTCATGAAGAGTTTACACACTTCATCAATAATTTTTCTGTAAATTACGTTATTTTTCGTCCAACTTTCTTGGTTGAATGTTCCAAGTTTTCTTATTTCTGCTACAAATCTACTAGAAATGTATTTCCTACCTGACAAAGCCGACTAACTCAGCTAAAACAGCAGGAACAATGAATTTTTCTCGAAGATTAGAATCTTAAAAAATGAATGCGATTAAATGGGTGACTATCAACCTGCATCACAAGTTTTTTCTATGACTTGACTTTGAACTTTCGAAAGTAGTCCGAAATATGGCTGACACAACTCCACACCATCTGACTGTTGATGAAGCCCAAACACTACAGTGATGAGGTCAACTAAGCGACAGCACTGGTGTTGGAGACCAATGAGAAGACTATGTAACTTAAAAGTGTCGCTTAATTAAAACGCCAGAAAAACAACGCATAATATTATGTCAAGCACAACAACAACAACAATTTAATTAAATAAGAAAATGCAAATGAATTAAATGCTGAAATTGCTAAAAATGTAAAATGAGTCAAGTCAAGTGGAGTCAAATATCCTGCTGTTGCCGCCAGGACCATCAAGTCGGGCCAAGCGTTACGCGTTCCAATAATCTTAGTACTTTGAAAAATTTATATGCAGATTTTTTTAATTTTTTTTCTTTGTTTTTGAGTTTTTAATTTCATTGTGCGAAAGTGAAATCAAAGTAGATAAAATTAATTAACAGCGGGGTGTAGTTTCACTTGGCTATTGTTGTTGTTGGTGGTGTTGTTGCATTTAAAGCGTTTCCAATGAATGGCACTTTCCGCTGATACTGCGGTTTGGTGTAGGCCACAACGAGTCGAGTGATTTAACGTGGCCTGTTGTTTCAGTGGCGAGGGTGAGGTCTGCACGACTGGAATTCCATTCGAATGAAGGTGAATTGGTAACGGCAATGCTTCGCCGTACGGAAGGTGAGAGACCGCATGTATTGCTGTCAAAGTACAAGGTAAAACGCTTTTATTTATTTTTAATTTTTTTTTTTTGCCTTGCGGTGATATTGAGTTTTTAATACTTTGATTGAGGTTGATGTTATTAATTTATTGTGATTGTAGTGCCGAGTGATTTATCCATGAGTTGAAAGTAAATAAAAAATAGCTCTATTCTGATTACTTTACAGCAAAAAGAAATGAAATTTCACGTGAAAGAGCTTTTACTTCTCTTATTCATAAATCATTTTCAATGCTGACATTGGAACACTTTGAATTGTTAATAGTTTTTATATAAATCGGAAAAAAATCAGTCAAGAAAGTTTTATTTAAAATTAAAAATTTTTCATTCCTCAGTTATATTTTAAACGCACTGCGTCTATTATTGTTTTTACTTATAAATCTGAAGGCCGAACTTTTTATATTCAGACAGAAATTGATTTTTAATTGGACTTAAGCTCGGTGGATTGCATTGCCATGGTTCCAATGTAGGCATCAATACCACGTCACTTAACATCATAATCATAGCTAGAGGGTACAAAGAGGGTGACAGCAGAAAACACAGATAAAAGAGAAAATTAGTGTATTGCTTTTCAGTGCAATAAGACAGCCAAAAATTATTTGAAAATTTTATTTAAAGAAAGAATTTTGTTTCAGACTCAAAGTGTAAGTAGCGGCTTTATTTGCATCAATTCCTAAGTTTTCATTCACTCCTCCTATTCCAATGTTTATTTTGTCATCTTGGTTGCCCTAGTCAACTGAATCGGTTCCACCTGTTATGTAAATTGCCTTAGTTTTATGAGTTGTAAAGATAACTCTAAGATACGCTAAGGCGTATTCATTCCTTGAGGTTGATTTGCTTGTCTCACTAAGCATCTTGGCTCAGTCTACTCAGTCCTAGAAGGGTAAACCTCGTAAATTTTACGTGTCTAATTTTTCTTGTTTTTATTACATCTAATTTCATCGTGCAACTGCACTAAAAATAATTAATATTTTTTTATTTTTTTTATTTTCTTCTTAGCACAATTCTTTAAAAAATCTATTATATAAAATTCATTTTCTGTCTGTCTGTCCGTTATGGACGCGGAAACTATCCAGCCGAACGTGATGAAATTTTTACAGTACGTTAATATTAATCAGGCGGGTGTCATAGGCTATAAAATTTTTATTTAGGGTGCATATTTAGGGTGGCCCTCATACAAATATATTCTTAAATATCATTTTCTTGAAGGCCGCTTAATCGATTCTCATGGAATTTACACCACATGGCTTTTATATTAAGAGGCACAGATAATATTAAAAAAAATTCATACATAAATATTTTTAAATATCATTTTCACGAAGACAGGTTAGTCGATTCACTCCGCATTTACACCACGTAGCTCTTATGTTGAGAGGCATAGCTTAAGCTACAAAACTTTTATTTAGGGTGGCCCTCACATAAAAATATTTTTAAATATCATTTTCTCGAAGACCGCTTAATCGATTCTCATGGAACTTACATCACGTGGTTTTATCAAGAGGCACTGCTTAGGTTGTAAAAATTTGATTTTGGGTGCATACAGTGGCGGATCCAGGATTTTCTTGAGGGGGAGGGGCTAACATTTTTTTTTAAATGAAAACACGTTGATTAAATTTTTCAACGAGCAATATTTATATTTTTTGACATAATACAACAATCTAATCAGTAGTCCAGTCAAGGGTTTCAAGGCGGCTAGGTTTCTTCTGGCAAATTAATTAAACAATTTCAGCTGAGCTGATATAGATTTCTTTATGAATATTTTCCAGAGCCAATCCATTCAAGCAGTCTTCTGTCATTGTAAACCTTAAATACAATACAATTTCAATCATTTTAACATAGAAAAACTTTGTTTTTCTGGAATTGTGGCAAATACTTGCAGTAGAATTGTTCTGCATTGGAAGAACGATTCCATTTTTTTTTTTTTTTTTTTTTTTGATAACACCTTTTACAAAAAAAAAAAGATTTGATTTCTCATATACTTTTTTCTATGTATTTTAGGGCGTAGATTTCAAAAATGACAACCATTTTTTTTGAGATATCCAAAAAAAACTCTTTTTTCTGCACTCTTTTCATTTATTTGGATCATTTTTTTTTTTTTCTTAAGAATAGTTTTCGAGATAAATATCCCCAAAAAGCTCTTTTTCTGCACTTTTTGCATTTGGATCATTTTTTTTTTTAAGAATCCTTTTCAAGATATCCCCAAAAATATCCTTTTTTCTACACTTTTTTCATTTATTTGGTCAGATTTCTATGAATTTTTTTTTTTCGACCTAAATCAGTTGCACACTATACGTATTCAAAAATTAATTTTATCTTCTTGTGAGAGACTTTGAAAGCTCGAATCATTTTTTTTATTTCATTTTATTTCTGCATTTTTTTGATACACTAATCTTATTTTTTACAAACGATTTAATTCAAGTATTAATAGTAGCATTTGTATCAAAAAAAGAGTACGGCATTTAATAAAAGTAAACAATGCAGTTCAAAATGTCATTTTAAACATATTTCTAGAATATATAAAGTGCTGTGAGGTAACAACAGAATTTAATCACTGAATTTAGATGTAAATTTGTATCTCAATTTGTATGTACAATTTAATTAGGATATTTTTCACAAAAATAAAACATAAAAATATAAGAAAAATTACATTTAAGTAGAAGTAAATGAGTGGCAATACAATAAGACAATTATCAAATAAGCAAAAATTAAAAAAAAAAAACATAAAAAACATTACAGTGTAGGTCTCAGCAAAATCTCGATTTCCAAATAATTGATACTTAAAAGATTAATCCTAGCCAAATCCTAATTTTGCTCACATTTGCAACAAATCACTAAGTTTCATTGCAATAGTTTCAATAATAACTAAATAGATATGTAAATATAAGAATATTTGTTGGTCAAATTACGTCGGAACGCTGAATTTGATAAAAAAAAAATTATTTGAACTTAGCTTCTCCACGATCGGACCGATCTCGGAAAGTTTTTTTGAGAATTTAAAAAAAAAAACGAAGAGGACTTACATTTCGGAAATCAAGTTTTTTTTTTTGAGTGAACTAAATGAACTGATGCGTTACAAACGGGACGACAAAGTTATTATACACTCAGTGGTGGGTATATTTTTCTTTTTAATTAATTTATTTTTTATTAATTTACGAGCGGGGAAGAATCAATTTAGTCTCTAACTCAACAGCGATTGAAGATGCTTCATTAAAAATATCATCAAATGACGTTTCATTTTTTCGCATTTCTGAAAACGGGTTGGTAATTTGCTTGACATGAGTACAGGCTGAAGGGATTTGTAGTGTCTGATCTTGTAGTTTGCGACTGAACGACAATATAGGAACGTTTACAATTTTCAGAATATGTAACGATACTAATAAATTGGAGCGTGCTATCGAAGCTGAAAGTTGAACAGCTTTTGAAGACGCTTCGGTTTCCTAGCTTTGTTCTAAGTCTTGTAATGCTTAAGAGATAAACAGTAATAATTCGCTGAAGTATCAACGTATCTAGTCGCTTACAATGCTTTAAAATGATTTTTTTTGTTTCTGGACTCCGTTCGAAAATTTTATCTTTCAATAGTTCTACTCATTTAGATGAATTCGAGAAAAAGTTTGACACTGACGAAACTATGCCCCTAGCATGTTACGAATTTCAGAAATATTACATGATTTTCCTACGCACAAATTCAGAGACTAACTGAAAACAATGAGTATAAAATGCTAAAAGTTGGTTTTCAGATATAAAAGCCTGAACTGTTTTGATTTGTTCGATCCTCCATGAACGTTCCAGGGGGAGGCTTCAGCCCTTACGGCCCTCCCGCCCCCCCCTTGTATCCGCCACTGGGTGCATACTATGGGTGGTTTTCATACAAAAGTATTTTTTAAATAGAATTTTCACGCAGACCGCACATCGGATCTACACCACGGTTGAGGTGAAGCGATGCGCACAGGGTAATGCTAGTGCTTAATAAAATTGCATAGCTTAAATTAAAAAAAAAAATTTTTTTTTTAAATTTGACATTGAAAATAGTAGTCGTAAAATTTACGAGGTTTACCCTTAACGTTACTTTTAAGAGATTTACCTGTCTAGGTATAATGTTCTTATTTAAGTTTCTCATTTTAGTTAGCTCAGTTGTCCCAGCGTAGTCAGTTGTTATTTTAAATTAGTCGCTATGACATTCTAGATCTATGTATATATACGAAAACTTACTATATCCGGGAAAATAGAAGGAGTTCCATTATGTTGATTGAACGTGAACACTGAAGAGGTGCTTCATAAGTCAAAATATGTTTGGAGCTAATTCTGTGCTTTCAATATTGGAAGGGAGGATGCAATGTTTATCTTCAATTGTGTATTAATGTAGAGCGACGGAAAATTAATGAATGAATAAAAATTTATTTCTCTAGTAACGAACGAAGAATTCAGGCTATATATTTAGTAGAAAAAGAAGAGTACCCGTGAGAATTTTGATTTTCTGCAACTGAATTTGTGATGTATTCATTTAATGTGTATCTGTGCTTTTACTGGATTCCCTTGATATATCTCTGGCGCAAATTTAAACAACTGCGCACTTGGTAAATGTTACTTTACGCTTAGTGCCGCGTACATAAATTAAGCGTTAATTAAAGATGGCTTTTGCGAATTTTCCACGAATATAAATTCCATTAAATGTTTCAATTTGTATTTTTAAATTTTTCTTTTTTCCACTGAACAGCCTCTTTAATTTTTTATGAGCGTTGAAATGACGCGTCTTCAGTTACAAAGAAACTTCAAAAAGTTTCAAAGTCATTTGACGCAAGACAACTTTTAGTTTCAACTTTTGCGCTATAGCTCCAGTTGTTGTTGTTGTTGTTTTTGCTGCTGTTGGTACATAATTGTCATAGTCGCAGTAGTCGTCGTCGTTATCGTTATCGTCCTTAGAATTTAATGAGATTTCTTTATGCATAAAAATTTCCTCTCACCGCAATACTCGCTCGTAATTACACCTGCCAGGATTCCTAGATGCCTGGCTGCGTTTAATTTCACGAATGATAAAATTCAAATGATTATCTACAACATTCAGTCAGTCAGTCATTCACTAAGACTTCACTCAAATTGTTCTAATAGCGACAGCGACAACAAAAACACCAACAGCAACTACGACTATGAGAGGAAGAACAAATGAAGAAAAACTTAAAAAATTTGAGAAACTTTAACGATGATGTGCTACATGGCAACAGCCACGCGCTAAAAGAAACTTCATCGCATTTTACCTCAACTTAATTGTAACTTTAAAATGTTTTAAATTGTGAATGGTTAGAGAAATTCACAGACATCACATTTTGGTTTAGTGGTAGTGCATTTGATGAACTTATGCTTTGATGAAACTTAATTCGCACTCAATCAGAGCTACCCTCAATATTTTGCTTTAATTTCACAATTTTTTTTAGTTCGTTAGTTCAATGCAGTGTAAGAGCAAGCTACGTCGACGAATTTTGAAGGTAGCATTTTCTATCAGATCGAGACTTGTACTGCTTGCAAGAAAGAATAAGAAAAATGCCCGATCGGTAATGAAAATCAATAAGGCTAATTCTGATACAATAGACCAGTTTTTCAGCTACTTATATTAAACATTGACTTCTGACCTTTTTTCAACTTTAAAGACAAGCAATATGCATTTTTTTAAGAACAATTGAAGCTCACGATCAACAAGGAAAAAAACCATGTTCTTAGTAACAAACTTATTTCTGTTCACCATCTAGAATCCATCCATCGATGACAACAATTTCGACATAATCAAAGAGTTTACTACACTTCACTAAACTCCAACTTCACAAACAACAACTTAAGCAATGATTATAACGATGGGCTATCGAATCTTCTAAGCTTCTTCTCTACAACAATAACAAAATTCTGTCTTCTTATGAATCCCAGGACTGTACAATGAGCAGAGTTGCAAAACAGGTAAAAATTGTACCTCGTGTATGCAAGGGCGGTGTGTTGGGATGAAAATTTTACCAAGGAGTCTATGAGCTATATAATGCTGTGGACACGTCGAGGGAATGAAATAATTGTTAGTTCAGCCGCAAGTCAAACTGGTTTTCGATGTGTTTAACATCTATTTGAGTTTTAATGTATGTACTTCCGTTTGCTCTTCTCGATATTTTTCGATACTGTTCGACTATTGTCGACTTTTTCGATGTTTTCTTAAATTATTCGTTATCAAATACATGTCACTTGAAAAGAGCTATAGCTTTGCAAGGAAATATCACCGATGACCATTTGAAAGCTCATTTTAAAGGTGAAGGACGGTGCTAAATGATACTTTTATGAAAAATAAGCTGCTTATATAAAAATAAGTGTATTGTTGACCTAAAACTTTTTTTTACATTTGGAGAACAAACGATTTGAAGATTAAATATAGCAATTGTTAGTTAAATTGCTATTAATTTTTACAAGTACGAAAATGAAAACTCACGAGCTCCATTAATAATAAATTTTCATCAAAATTATGTCTCATATTTTGTTTATTGTCCGTATCATTTTTGTTCTTCTGCAAGGCCACTTAATTTGGATGTTTGAAGCAACACCTAGTGGACAACATGAAAAATGTTGCTGGTTTTGTTTGTGCGAGTGTATGCGTTTTTTTACATCTATCGCTGTCGATGATGACGCTGCTTGCTACTGATGATGATGATGTCAACCTCAAATGCAATATTCCCAGCATCTGGCAAATAATGTGAAAATGTCATAAATTTGGTGAAGCACGTTAAATAAACAACAACAGCAGCAGCAACAACAACAGCAGCAAAATATAAAGCTTCAATTATGACTTTAGTTGTAAATTTTTCTTTTTTGCGCATTTTTATTTTTGAAGTTTTTTTTAAAGCCCAGCAAAAGCGCTTGTTTATGAATACGATTGTGCTATAAAACGCCAATGCAAACCCACACCCACACACACACACACACACACACACACACACACATCCAGTTACAGGCACACTCGCACGTAGCTGCGACTACATAAATGTTATGTATTTTTGAACGTAACATCATAACGTAACAAAACGTAACATAAAATGTATTTTATGATCATGACGTCGATGCGTTTGTTACATGTTCGCTGCCATTTTTCTTCTTCTTCTTCATTTTGGAACAAATTCCAATAAATGTTTTTGTTTTTGTTGCTGTTGCTGTTTTCCGTTTTTATTTTTTTTAGAAAATTCAAATAAATTGCAAACGTTGTTGTTAGAACGTGTTTCATTTTATTTTTAGCTACCTACCTACGTCTGTATGTGTGTGTCAGCGTACTATATCTGCATGTGTGTTATGTGAGTCTCTGTCTGATTTGTATGTGTGCGATTGCGTTTTAGTGTAATGCATTAAAAGTAGCGGTATACAAAACAAAAAAAAAAAACAACTTTATGAGCGCAATTATTGGTGGTACGCGACCATTTAAATGAAATCGTTTGTTCTCATAAATTTTGTCGCAACACATTTGCTCCATAAGTCTTGCGCTTTTTTCACGTTTCGTTTATTGTTGTTTTTTTTTTTTGAATTTATACTAAACAAAACCTTTTTTTAAATCCAAATTTTTCTAAGTACCGGTAAAGTAAAAACAAAAAATTGGACGGAAGTTTTGATTATTCGGAAGTAGGTTCACTTTAGATATCATCGTCAAGCAATACTTATGAAGAATGGACAATGGTTAGATTAAATCGTTGATGCATCACTCGAAGCTCGTTTAGCTCTTAGAGATATTACAACCATAACAAAAATATCTAGCTCTTTTCGTTGTTCGAGCTAAATAGTTTTGGTTTTCAATGATCACATGCGTTTTGTTTTGTAGTTAGTTATAGTTGAAAAAGCTGCGCAGAATGATATAAATAATGCTTGTAAAGTTGAATTTATTACTACTGTCGGCAGAAACTTAAGAAAATAAGTTGAAAGAGAAAGAGATTCATTCTGATCTTCTTTTTTTTTGCTAAAAATTTCAGCCTTGTAGTTCAATTTTCTTTAGAGAAAACATAAAACTCCAACTCAATATATCTTCCCAAAGACATATAATGTAACTTTACTCGCTGGTGCCATTAAATATTCGCCGATTATCGATAACTTATAACAGCTAATTGTGATGTACATATGCCGAAAATATCTTTAAAACAATAAATGTTTTATATCAATTTCAAAGCGTATCACTCATTACATATGGCAGCACAAAAGTCACTTTTTTCTTTGCACTGACTTTAAGCCCGTAAAAATCGTCTTTTTCTGAATCTTATCCCATACAAGGTACTTTGGCAATAATTATTCCTTACACGTCAAGTTAATCACATAATCATCAATCATTTAATTTCGAACAAAAGACAAACAACTTCAACAGCAACACTTCGTCCTTTAGCAACAACAACAGTAAATATTTTGACATACCAGAACAAAGTTGACGACGACGACGACAACAACAACAACAACAGCAACAACATGAACAGCATAAGCATAAAAGAAACATTCCATCCATCCACTTATGTGAAGTAGATCCTTGAGTGTTTCCAGCTTCATGAGCTCATAAGTAGCGCTTTTGTGGGCTTTCGACTCGACACTCAACTCGACTCGATTTCTACAGCCGACGAACCAAGGCAGGCAGAGCAGCGAGCAGCGAGTAGCAAGCAGCACTTCAATGTTGATATCGTAATTCAAGCCAAACATTTCAACCATCCGCAACCAATCCACACCAAAGGTGAGAACACGACGACAACAACGACACCGGCATCAACGATGATAGCAACTACGATGGCGACGACGACGAAAACGACGACGACGAAGAACAAGAAGAAGAATGCCTTGACTGGGGTGCGGCAATGCCATTTATGGGACACCCAAGCAAAAAAAAAAACTGCCTGAAGAAATTTCCTCAGGTGTTTTCACTTAACACAATTCTTGAAATTCTTTGTTGAAGAGCGTGTGGAAACGAAAAGAAACTACGAGGGAAAAGGAAAACATCAAAACAGTTAACAAAAAAGTGTCGATTTCTTTGAGAGGAAGATGAAAAAATCCGAAAGGTTTAAAATGCCTGAAGGATAACAAACTGAGGAATATTAAGTAGCAACAAAGAGCTACGCAGATTTCTTTCAGACGTTTGCAATTTAATGCAAACGACTTAATTGGGTTGAACAGACTTGAGATTTTTGGCCCAATTAAATATAAAGAGGGGCAAGAATCAATAGAAAGTCAATGCAAAGAATTTATTTCTATAATTTTCTAAGCCAAATTCTGTAAAATTTGATGTTTTCGTATCAATCAAATTGGCTGCTGATGGGAGCTTTGGAAGAAAGAAGAGCATACGAATATTTTAACTTTACTATAGTAAGTAACTATGTACATATTCTACAAAAAGAATACTAAGACAAAGGTTCCGGTTAATGAAAGAATTTACAAAATGTTTAATTGACTTTTGACACAAGATCATAAGGAAAAGCTATTTTCAAGAGTTACGCTTCACCATTCCGTATTTATTTATCAAAACGTTAACTACAATAAAAAAATGGATGTGCAGAAATTTGATATTACCAAAACAAAGCAGTAGCCACTTTTGTACGCCAAAAACTAACGCAAAATATGAGTAGTAAAGAGGGAGCACTGTCTGGATGTTGCACAAACTCGTTGTTGGTAACGCACATCATCTACTTGCATTCAGATTTTGCTGCATTGCTGCTGCTGCTGCTCATGTTGAAGACGATGATGATGGCAATGGCGCTGACATGTCGAGAATTCGTTCTTTTATGCAAAGCGTTGTACAAAGCAAACTTTGCCTGCGGCAATGATTTTAATGCTACCGCTCTGCGCTCGTGATTGCACGAATGTGCTATCAAAGGACCGCTGTTGCCGTTTTTTGTTGGTATTGAGTCTCAATAACATTTTTAGTTTGTTAGCTGAAAAGGGAATTTCGTTTGGCAGCAACGTTTTTTGCTCTTGCGCTATTTGGAGGCGAATCTGAAAGGAATAAAAAATTTTAATTTCACGAGTATTTTCCATTTTTCAAAGTTCTGTGACATTCATACAACCTGAAATCCTTTTATTCATTGAAAGGAAAACTTTTAATATTTTGTGATTTTGTGAAATTGCTTCGGTTTTCTTTTTGTTTTTTTTTTCTTTTGAATCTGCTTTAATTTAACGATATAGCCTATATTTCGAATATTGCAGCGAATTAAAATATGAAAAAATTTACAAGTTCATTTTAAAAACTATTGTCACATATAAAATTTGTTATAGGCACAAAGAAGCAATTGCCGCATTGGACATCCGATACAACGATACATAAATGCATTGCGTATGCGAAGTTTCTTACGATTAATTGCATGAGGCACTATTTCCAAAAATAATAGCCTAAGTAAAATGTGTATTTCATATTGGCTAAAAGAGCGTTTTTGGATTACCAAATTCTATACCTACAATTTTGTTTTAGAAAAGGAGCTTACATTTCCATTTGTATATCTAGTATACCTCTCTAGGTACCAATTTAGTCAGGTGAAATTATAAGTAACGTTCTTTATAAAACTCATATGTAGATGCTTGTAAGTCCTTTTTTGTGATATATTCGTTTTTGTCATTATATTTCTTAAATTCACAATCTGACTATGTATTTCAAACTTTAAATCTCACCATTTTTTTAACTTTGGTGGCTCCATACCCATAGAGCTCTATTTTTAACATTCAATCAGATCTCTTAATCTCACTATTACTTCACCTTCTTTTTTACTTTAATGTCACCAAATATCTCTAACTTCAGTTAGGGGAAATTTTTAAGACTCTTGCATCACTTGATATCATAAAAAATAACAGCTGCCTTATTTTAATGTTTGTGTCACTTTAATACCATTCACTTCTTGTTGCGATGGTTCTTTTGTCGCCTTTGTGTCTGAATTATTTCATTTTTTTCTCATATAAATCTTGAAACACTCCGAATCTCTAAAAATATTTCATAGCATCCGTTGAAAAGCTATTTAGTTACGATTTACTGAGGCTCCTACATCCTCTTACTACCACGCCCAATGGTTTTATTTTCCATTTGTCGTGCCGCTATGTATTTAACTCTTTGTATCGTTTTCAAATTTTCACCGTTAGCAAACTAAAGATATGATCAAATATTGCCTCTATGGCAGATGCCAAAACCACATGTTCAACCATGTTTTGTTCAAGTATTGTACAAAACTTAAGTTTATTCATTGGAAAACTAAAGAATTAAAAATTAATTTGACGATTGATCATGTGTATCCTGTGGGTGAGAGTTTTGAGATTCGGGGACTTGCATATGTGACCTGTGCCCAAGAAAGACGGTTAGTGTCTTAAACCGGTTTTTGAGAAAAACGCGTTTAAAGTTTTCGTTTTCGAAATTTCCTATAAGGTGAAAAAAAAAACGATTTTCAGACACTAACCGTCTTCCTTAAGGGTAAGGTTGATTAGTTGTGCCTTTTAAAGACTTAAATTCTTTCTACTTAGTAAGCTCCAAAGAAAAATAAAAGGGTTTTTTTACATAAGTGTCATTGCATAAATATTTTTAAGCATATAGATAAAGATAAAGCGTTGTAAATTTTTTCTGTTTTTTTGTTTACATACCCAGGCAACATTTGGTTGATTTTCGAATCTTCTTGGCGATATATTTATATCTCTTCTGGAAGAGTCAATCGACATTTGAGGCATTTTTTTTATTATTATTTCATATACTTCAATGCATTATGATTCGATTTTACTTTTTGGATGAGTGATCTTTACCGGTGGGTATACAAGAAAGTCTATATTAGAATAAATTGGCGGAAAAATAGCGCAGTTTGAATGGTTTTCTTATTTGTGACATCCTGTGTGATTCAAATTAGCGATTGAAATCTTACCCATTTCCTGTTATTCAATTGATCTGAAATTTTTCACCGCACAGATTTGGTTTTGTTAACAATACAATATATATAATATATCTAATATCGCTCTAAGGGAACCCTTCTTCCAACTTTTATTAACTTATTTCGATTTATTCAATTCTTCTAATTTATTTTTTCTATACATTTTCAACTTATTTTGACTTTTTCTCCCTTTTTCAAATCTTTTGAAACTATTCAACTTTTCTACATGTTTCGACTTGTTCGTTATTTGTCAACATATTTCGACATTTTCAACATTTTTCATATATTCATCAACATTTTTAGACTCTCAATATTTTTCGGCTGCCATCATTAAGTTCACACATTACGCTATGACTATTAGGCACTCGCCTGCTTATTTTTTATGTAGCATATGTACATATGTTGCACATTAGATTGGTTTAAGTCCAATACATGTTCCGATTTTTAGTGCTCAGGCCTAAAAGTATATATTGAGCTCATGAAGCTCGAATTGGACCATAGGAAGGCGTGTCAGTGGGTCAATTTGTATGATTTTTGTTAATTTTCGGGGCGATTTTGTAGTATCACTGCTTTTGCTTAGAAAAAATATAAGCATTGGTGTACATATATTTATCGTTATCATTTTTTACGGGCTCAGTATGCTGTGAAATATGAGTGAAAATTATAAATTAAAAAATTGCCTCAAGTATTGATTCATTGATACAAATATAAGAAATGCGGAAAAATCTGACATATGTCCATGCTCGCCCAAAACCATACTCATTTTATATTTTTCGTCTGCGACACTGTGCGAAATCGATTGAGCATCTTATTTGATATAAAAACGATGGGTCAAAGATTTTTTGTACCAACGAGAAATTCGGAGAAATTTTCGATCAATAAAAAAGCAAACGTATTCGTGACAAGAAAATAAAGATTTTCAATTTAGGCTCGTTTTAAACAATGACATTTTGAACATGGTTTCTTATTTGAGTTTATTTTTGTCCATTTAGGTAATTTTTTTTTTTTTTTTTTTTTTTCGACGACCACTTTTAGTAGTTTTTAAGTTGATCTTCGTCTGTCGTTATCTGCTTGTTGAAATTTTGTACAAGAGCAATAGGCTCTTTCTGAGATTCTGAGGTGTTGTTCACAACCTGTAATTTTTGGGCCACAATCTTCGAATACTTGTACGATTTCATTTGGCTCTTATTAGCTCTTCGAATAGATCACTTAAATGATGCAATATTTTTGGCCGCATCCAAGCCACCTACTGCATAAATGGTGGAAACCACATTTAAATTGTCTCAATAATAACTGACGATAGCAAAGAAGGTGGTAAGTTTTTCTTATTATTCGATTTTCTACCTGGTCTTTTTTCGTTCGCAATGATATACATAAATCATTTGCTATTAGAAATGTTTGCTGGGTGTACAGATTTACGTGAATTTGTCAAATTGAAGAATATTGCTACATATGTAGCAAAACAGTCAGTGTGGATGAATAAATAGAAATGTATACAGTGGCGCCCCTAGGGGTTACACTATTAAGAGGATGACACCCGATCAAAAAATAAATCATTTTGCAGAATTTTTCGTTAACTGAGACAACATTTCAATTAGCAAAAATGTACTCATCACGGGTGCACTGAATCGGGAAGTATTTTAAAAGATGCGAGAATCTTTGTTTTATTTGGGGGTGACACAATTCTCCTATCTAAGTGACGCCACGTCAGTGTGTGTGTTTGCATACTTGCAAAATAAATTAAATTTCCCTATCATATTATTTATTTAAGCAAATTGAGTTTTCATAGATGACATGATGAATTATTAAGTGGATTGTTTTATGCGTTTTATGTTCAAATCCCTTTAAAAATACAGCATGCACGACATGCGGCATACAGTGAATGATAACATATACATCAACATGAAGAAAATGTATGAATATTAGAAAAATTACCACACACTATATCAAATGTTTCAGATCGAATGCACCCAACTTAAAATAAATATTATCAAGCAGCATCCCAGCCTAGCGGGTAAAACTCTATTTTTGTATTGAAATTTGCTAACAATAACAATTAGTAATCATTTTACTAAAGCGTTATTTCGCCATCAAGTAAACCTTTCATTTTCACTACTGTTATGCCGCACAATACAAATTATATTGCATTTAAAGTCCTATTTACAGGGAAATGACAATTTCATTCAATGGCAGCATTTATTTATACGCGTACACACATGCGTCTGCTGTTTCCTGCCCCACCAAAATGAACGAGTAAAATAATAAAATAAGAATTTTTCATTTTCCATATTAATGTGATATTATTCCGCTGACTCGCACTCATCATCATCATGCACACTTGCGTATGCTTCATCATCGAACCCACACCAACCGATGAATCAACCTACAAACAACAACCACTTCAGCCACAATGCTGCCACCATCAGCTTCGGCATCATGATCATTATTGTCACTATCGTCATAATCATTGGCGGGCGTCCCGTCATCGTTGTCGTTGTCATTATTGTTGTCATTGTCATCTTCATCGTTCCAACTCCATCACATTCAAATTCATCAGTTTAATTTTCAGAATGAAAAATTGCGTCTGTGTTACCTGTGTTATACCCTACACACTGGGTTTGAACATGTGATAAAATCCACACGGTATGCGTAGATTTTTTGAGTGGTATCACGCGATTCTATAGGTGAGTTTTATCAGAGAATCACAAATATTCTCAATCAATAACGGAGTCGGACAATTTGCTGAAATTTAGTACACTCGATACATCATCAATTTGAGCTCGTAGGGTTGAAATTGGTTCAATCACAAGGCTACCGCCCATACAATTTTGAATGTACCATAAGACTTTTTCCATACCTTCGACGTTATCTCAGGAACTACTAAGCCCAATTCTGAAATTGAGAAATGTTGATGTTTTAAAGAGACGTGACACCTCTCCTTTAAGCGAAACGCCATGCTAGATGTGCTATTGAAGTTAGTGCAACCAAACTTAACACAAGTACTAGCAATGATTTAAGCAAGTACCCCAATAAAGTGTGATATAAGGGAGAACATCATACATACTTTAAAACAATTTTAAAAGCAATACTGATAGTGATATTAAGGACTAATTCTCACATACCACTTAAGTTTGGATAAGCAACTGAAAAAGTAGGCAGAGTTGGACACTTCAAAATATTTTACTGAGAAAGTAAATGCAATGAGGTAGCCAAGTTTCACACGAATACTAGCATCAAACAAAAAGTGGTAGTATTTTCACAAGAGGACGTGTCATCTTTCATAAAGGAAAAATCTTTTAAGCACTACAGTGAGGGCTATTTACTGGCAGGCTCTGGAGTTGTGTTTTAACTTTGACGCACACTTTTACTGTTAATGCAGTGTAGGGCATTTAATTTTTGGCAACGCCAAATGTAACACCCTGACAGTTTTGTTTTTTTGTTTTTTATGATGTTGTTGTTTGGTAAATTGCTGCTGTTGCTCTTATATTGATATAACGTTGGCAACATATTACGTTACGTTATTTTACTTTATGTTATGCTTTGCAATACTTCTTGGTTAAGTTGTTGTTTTTGTAGCTTTCTGATGTTGTTCAGTTTTTTGTTGCTGCTGTTGTTGTGTTTTATATTTTTATCTCATGTAAATTCCCAATTTGTTGGAGTTCTGCATTTTTTAGCAGCGCAAAACGCACACGCGTATTTTCGTTTGCTTTGCCTATGTACGGATTAAAGTGGGCATTATTGTTCAGTTAGTTGACTCAATTGTTGTCAAGTACGAGTAGTTAAGAACTTGTGAAGGAATTTTATTTTTACCCATTGTAGTACTTCGGTAAGAGACAAATTTGTAAGCCTTAAATTCACGTAAACGTTTCATAGCGAAATGCTAGCATATCTTGAGACTTAACTTCAGAAACCCGTGCCTTATTTCCCGAACGCAAAGAGCAATCTTACGTTTCATCGTACCATACATTGTTGTATCATGTAAAATATATTTCAGGGTAATGCTTGCATTAAGGATATTTTTACACGCAAGGGCTAGACGTAAACTATGGCAATCCTTTTCTGTTTGTCGACTTGTTTTTTCGTTCGTAATAACCGAATCTTTTAAACGTAATTCTTAAATAACTACAATAAATCCTTTTCCCAAAAGTGTAGCGTATAATACTGCAAGAAAGAGGCTTTCAGAAAGGGACTATGTCAAATACAAGACGTTTGGGCATAGCTAGTTATAACATACTCAAAATATCTTTTACCCCCAACAACGAGCTTTGATAAAAAGATTCATACAGATAATTTTATGCATTATGGTGGAACTTTTTCAGGGCAAATTCAAATTTCACAAATCTTATATATTGCTTACTAACTGTAGTATCCTTCAGGCAGAGATAGTAGCGTAGAAGTCGTAGCTTATTTTTATGTTGACAGTCAAGCAGTCCTCAAAGCGCATGCAAATTAAGCAATTAAAGCAGGATCTGAGCAACAGGAACTCAGTGTGTTTGTTGTGGGTGCATGATCCGCAGTTTGGAAGGCAATGAAATAATGCAAAATGTCCTGCTACTGAATGAAAATCACGATACCAGGCTAATAATATTCTCCTAACTACATTATCCCATCGCTACCATAAACTTTCCTTATGGGGAAACGGATTTAAGTGTACCTTTGGATGAAATTCAATGTTTCAATAAATAAAATAAGACAAAAAACTTAGATAACTCTCCTTTCCTCATTTATACTTTTCATTTTAAGATGTTCCACCCTTATTTGCGCGTATATGTATGTGAGTATCGTTCGTGAGTAGGAGCAGCTCTTTTTTGTTCCCGTATTTCTTCATTTTATCAAACTTGCCATAATATTGTAATAAATTTTAAAACAGGTGAAATTTTATTTTTATTTGATGCGGGCTTCAATTCTTATGTTTTTATTAGAAACAGCAAAAAAAGGTTGTGTTAATTTACTCGTGCATTAACTAATTGTATGAGTCTGTGATGAATGAAAAATACAAATTGATTAAAAACAACATAAACTTGCATATTAATTAAGTTTTTTAAATTAAATAAAAATATTACTTTACTTATCTTATAGAAAAATATGAATGAGATGAAGTAAAAAAGGAGTTATAAATTGCGATTACTATGTACCAAACGAAATGTTTGAGGTCTTCCGGGTCGGCCGGACACTTTCATTTCCACTTACTCAGTGTCGTCCAAAAGGAGGTCTGTCTTTGGTTAACCTTGACGTTATCGAATTCCAGGTTGAAATTTTCAGTGAGACTTTTTTATGATGACCGTTTTTGTTTTCCTATTTAGCTCAATTAGTAGCAACTTAAGATTTCAGAAAAGTTACAGAAGTTTTGCGAGGTAAAATCAATGCAATTATAAAGGTTTTACTGCTAAAGAAACGTTCTCACAATGTCCAGCTAAGCCTAACCGGAACTTTAGCTCACGGACTTTCGGTTGGAATTTTCTTAAAGCTGTCCGTTAAAGCCCTACACTTAATCGGACATTATCAATACGATGCTTATAGTATCCTGCGAAAATTTCACCCCCTCAATTTTCAGCATTTATTCCCTTGCTTTCGAAAAAAATAAAGTTATAAAAATGCGCACATCATTTCGCTGAATTTAATTTCCGGTCGTTTTAATTATTCAACAAAGGCTGACATCACAATTCACTCCCCGTCGAGCATCGAACGATTGAATCGCATCTGTGTCGCTGTGTCAATTCGATTCATTGAATCAAATTGCAATGAATTGCATTGAATTGAATTGAAAAGTTGCGCAAATAATTCGCAACATTTGCATAAATGAACTGATTAAAACTGACGAAACTTTACAGCGTTGCTCCTCAATATGAAACAGGGTGCTCTGAGTGCGTTAAATAAGCATTAAATGGAACGCTACGCTGCCTTGAGCACAACTTACCTTGGGAGTTAATTCTTCTTCCCAAAGTAACTCTACCCAAAGTGTGCCTGAACCCAAAAATTGTGTCTTCGCAGCCGAAGTCGAATGTGAAACTTTTCTTAAAATTGAAAAGAAAAACTTTTCAAATTAAGCGTGCGGCAAATCTGTGAGCTTTTCGCAGTTTATGCGAGGATGATATTTTGCATTACTTTAAGGGTTGCCAGCTTTGGATATGAAATCAAAAGGGTAAATTTTCTCAGAGGTCTTGAGAGCTAATATCTAATCGGTTCTCAAAAGAGAGCTTGAAATCAACCGATTTGGGTGGTGGAAAAATTAATGGAAAGTAAGAAAGCCAGATGAATGACAAAACATTACTTGAATGTTGAATTGTCAGCAAGAGAATTATCAGCAGTAAAAACGAAACTTTTGAGCGATAATAAAATGAATGGCATTGAACACAATGAAATGTAAAAGCATTAAGTACAGCGGCAAGAACTATAACTACGCGTTTTTTTTATGAACTATATCGCGCTCTCTGGTTAAAATTCAAACACTATTGTGAGAATACAAAACAGTTCTGTACCATTTTATCTGATTACATGTCATCGCTCCCAAAAGTAAAAGCCATGGTATCATATTGCCCTTTCCCTACCCCTATATATGAATGTCCTCTCCTTAGTGTTCAGTCTTACTCCATGCACATTTTCATCACAAATGGTCCATTAGTTTGTGTGACCACAGTTCTGGAGGTATGGCTGTTGTTTTTAAAATGTTGACCAATGTGTTTCTTTTTCGGTAAAATTGATTTAATGAGACAGATAGAGTTTTAGCTCACTCCATTTATTTTGAGAGCTTATAGTAACCGATGTTTCTAAATTTCATTAAGATCACTCCCATAATACACTAACATAAAGCATGCCTTTTTTAACCCAATATTGACAATATTAAGAGTCAGTTTATGGTAATCATTGTTGTGCAGATATCATCTCTAAAATTTTTGTTAGAATCATAGACGCCATTTTCGAGCAACACTGAATCAATTTTTTCGATTGCCTACGTTTACAATTCCGACTACTTTTGATTCAGTAAATTAAACGCCATCTAGTGACAAATCAATCAAACTCTACTATCGCTCGTTTCAAGTCATGCCAAATACATCACTCTGGCAATCCTGCAACCGTAGTTTGGTTTTTTTTTATTGTAAATGCAGTTGCTGTTGCCGAATTCAATTGCTACAACAACTACAACAACAAGAGCAACAGCGAATCGCATTTTCGTCGGATAATTTTAAGCTTTAGATTTTAACTTGTGCAACAAATTTGCAACTTGCAACAAATAGTTGTAAAAAAAAAGCCAGAATCCAGAAAAAAGTGGTGAAAACTTTTATATGCATTGGAAAAATGAAGAAGAAACACAATTTTTTTACATCGTTCTTTTTGGAATGAGGTTTTGTTGGAACTTCCAACCTGATTTGTGTGTGAAAGTTTTTTGCGCACATCCAGAATATGCTATGAAGTTGTTATTGTCGATATTGCTGTCGCTGTAGCAGCAATTTAATGCGCCTGAAATTATGCATCACTTTTTTTGTGACGTCTTCCGGTGCGCCAGTATTGTGATGTTGCAACTCATGTCATCATATGGGTGAGTGAGGAAAAAAATTAACTTTTTGTGTTCAAAAAAGTTTCAACAGCAACATCAATTTTTCATATGTAATTTTGACATTTTATTGAAAGCTTTTCAAAAATGATAACTTTGCACATTTACTGAAATTTATGGGAAATTGATAGGAAGGAAATCAATTTTTGAATTGCATGAACCTATGAATATTAAAAAGAATTCACGAAGAATAAAAAAACTCTTGCCAGTTTTTATGTCAGCATAAAAGCGCTGAGTTAGTAAAAGTTTAACAAGGTTTTATGTATAGAAAAAAATTATACACTAAGTGCATTGGCATTTGATTTATGTGGAAGAGTTTGTAAGACTTTACGCAATGTGAAGTTCGTGGCCTTTATAAATTAATGCCAATTGATAGATATATATCAAATACCGAGCTCTATGTTGGTCTGAGTGCTCAAAAATAACCAAAAAATATATTGAATAGAAGAAGTGGCGTCCACGAAGGAGAAGTCAAGTTTTATTTAACATTGAGTCTCTGCAGAGATATAATAAATTCAAGCCTTTAACAGTCGTTTAAATTTCCTCTTGCTCTGAAATTAAGATTGGCCAATCACGCAATCCAGTCCTTTTTCTTTTCTTTTTTTTTTTTTTTTTGCTTCAAAATTTAGACCCTATCAAAGCATCATTTGGTTTTATTTATTTCCACGTGCTTCTATTCCAATTTCCGCATAGACGCATAGAAAGATCTATTTATGAGGCTCTGAAATTGCACTTGGAAAGAAAGTTCCAAACTTTTCTGACCAATTGAAATTTTTCAAAAATGGAAACCGAAAAACTATTGTTTAATATTTATTTCGATTTCCACGGTGTGCATGAGTACGCTCACATCGGTGCTTGCCGATCATAATAATGGAACTAGAACTTTAAAACTTTAAGCACATCTCTTTTGAATAATCACGCTTGCTCTGTTACCGATTTATTTCGGAAGTGGAATTGAAGTCGGAAGCTTAACATCAGTAGCTCTTCTAAGCCTAATGGTTGGAATTTGCTATAGATTTTTTTTTTTTTTAAATTCTAACTTGAGCGGTTTCGATAATTTGACGGATTTTCCTTTTATGTATGAATTCCGTTTCCGAAGCAAATCCGAAATGGAATCAAAACAGGCCGGAGTATGTATTACAACATTTGTGTCAGCTTAAAATAAAAAGAATTCAAGCAACACCAGCTATAATTTACTGCCAATTAAATTCCAATACATAATACTTTATAGTCATTTGAGATGCCTCAAAAATGTGTCTGCTTCCTGAAAGTAAATGTGCCGAATATTGATTCAACATGCCGTCAAAGCTACACTACAAAATAAACGTGTGGTATTCATGTGCCAAATTGTTGGATTATTATGAAAGAATGTCAGTTAGCAACATTATTACACTCGTTCGTATTGGAAGTTAAGCCTATGCTCTAAGTATTTATTATCTATGGAGAAGCATTTAAGTACAGATATGCCCACACACTCACACGCAAATAATTAAGTCAATGTGCATGTTTCTCTCTGTGTGTGGGCTTAATTGCTACCGTTTCGAACCACATTTTAGTTATAATAATTAAAAACAGATTCTTTGCAATTTGTGCGATTTAGTTGCTGTATGGTAGATAATTTGCGGATGTGCTTGCAAATTACAAGAACAGATACAGAAATAACTTGATGCTGCTATTGGTAAAGTGTACCAAATTCGGAGCAGCACAAATGTTGAAGTAAATTAATTGTGATGATTATTTTGGGAAATCATTATTTGATTTAATTGATTGATCAAATAAGAATTACAGAATTATGTAGCACTGCTATGTATTCAGTTAAATATAAAGCTATGAATGAATGATACAAGATACATAAGACACACAAAAATAACGTTTGAACAGGGCTTAAGATCAGACTAGATGGGTCCAAAAGCCTTTAATGCGCTAAACAAAAACTATTATTTATTTATTTTTAGTTTTTTTCATCATGTCACTATTCTTAAATATCCTTGCTTATAACTGTTAAATAACGTGATTTTAGGTATATTTGAAATTATCTCATAGGTACGTACATTTCTTCACAAATTTTATCGTTTAACCTATTCAAAGGCTTTTTGTTCATATTATAGACACTAAAATAAAAACTTGTTGATGCCGTCTTAATCAGCGATTACTTGAAAAATTATCATCCCATTAAAATACAAAATACAAACCACTACCATAGATATTTTCATTATCATTAAAACGATTTTCTTAAATGTGACGCAACTTAAGAAATTTACAATTCAGAGCTTTTTGCACTTTTAAGCAAGATTTCATCATCCAAACTTGATGTCAAAATTTTAAAAGATCACCTCATACTCTGAGACCAAAGGTGCGCTCACATTTGTATAAGTTCACATCTTGTAATTTTGATACTATACATTGCTATTTTACTATGAAAAATGAATTGCATAAGTTGTCTTACTTTTATTTTAAAATAGTTTCAAAAATGTTGTTGGTTTCCATATAAAATGAAATAACACAATGCAACTCTGCACCCAATTTTTTGGTATTTTAATGAAAGAATCGGATAGAGAAAGAGAGAAAAATCAAAATTTTCCAAACATCAAATTTTTGCTGAGAGAATCGTCTAGATAAAGAAAGAAAACCTTGAGAATCCCCTTAATGTTATATCCCACGTCTTACGCTGCAGAGTTATAACCTTAAAATAATGGTATCAAATTGTATATATTTTTATCATGGATAGCAAAAAAATTAATTTTACAGATTATGTTAAGAAGACAAGAACTGTCTTCGAACCATGGCACACCCATGGCAGGATTTATGAATTAATGTATTAGGACGAATTTCAACCTAAAATATTGACAAAGACCTTTCAAACGATATAAGAAGAGCTGAGATGCAAAATCCGCCAGGTCCATATATCGCGTTTTAGAGAAAAACGCAAAAACTATGTATTCCACTGAAATTTTACTATAGTAAAAACGTATATTGACCCACTGTAATAGTTGTCAAAAGTTATTAAAAACCTGATTTTTCATTACATTTTATGTCCTAATCTGTAAGGACTATAGTAAAAAAACGTTTGGACTTGGCGGGTTTTGAAACAAAAAATATGAACTTGGCGGGTTTTGAAAGTGAAATCTCGGGACTAGGCGGATTTTGAAAAATAATAATAGCAAAAGGTCTCGAAATAATTTTCAAAAATTGCTAAGCTTAAATTCATTTCAAAACAACGTTTATTCTTACAATATTTCTGCATTTTGTGATTTTAACATACTTAATGTGGTTTTTTGATTTAAATTCTCTCATATCATATTAATAAGGATTGATCACTTTCAATTTGGATTACTTCTGACAGCTTTTGAAATACTCATAATTTTTTCGCAAATGATTGTTTCGGTTCACCTAACAAATAAAATTAGACTTGGCGAGTTTTGATTTTTAGAAATGTTGACTTGGCGGGTTTTGATAAAAAGAAATTATCAGAAATCATTGCAATCAAAAGTTTGTGAAGAGAATCCTTTTTTTTACAATTTAGAGTATGTAGGGTGGTAGATAAAAATTTTTCCGTCAAATTCATGTCACTTTCAAATGGCTGTAACTTTGCGAGGAAATATTGCAGATAACCATTTAAAATTTTATTTTGAAGGGGAAGAACGGTACTAATTGATGGTTTTATTAAAATTAAGCTAAGTAAATTGTTTTGAATCCCTAATTTTTAGGTACTTAGCCTCAAATATTTCAGAATTCTGACATGATGGGTCAATTTTGAGGCCAAATTCGGATTCATCGCAAAAAATATTTCGGAAAACCATCTTCAAAAATGAATTACCCAAATATATCTCATTTAAGCTTGAGTTGAGCTTGATTTTTGGCCTTTTTACAAGGGTTTTTAATTTTTCTATCACTCTGGTCTTCTGATAAAAAATACTGGAACATCGGGACTGGTCATTATTTCTTCGTCTGTTTTCGGGCTACAATGCTGAATAGCATTAGACCAAAAAAAAAAGGCTATTCCTCAAGTTTACCTCACTTGAACTCAAATTGGCGCTGTTTTTTCGCTGTTTTCTGGGAGTTTTTCGATGCTACCAAGATACTCAGCCACTGTATAACAAAACAACTATCACCATCGTGTTCAGCAGACCCGAAAATATAAGAAGCGATACCAACAGCCCGTATCTCATGCGGAAAAAATTTTTGGGAAGAGTTATCATCACTCGCAAATAAATTGAATGAAATTTATTCATAAATCAAACATTAGCGACCTCTAAATATCAATATTTTTTAATAAAATTTTAAATGCCTTATTTTTTACATAACACTAACTACTTTTCATATTAGCAATATCAAAATCGAAAACTCGATTTTTTTTTGTTCACTCTAATGTACATACATATCATTAACACAAACTGCTGCATTGAATAAGTACATGTTTTGCCATCGTTGAATTATTTGTATTAAGGACATAAAATATATTTGAAAGTTTACCGATGCCTCTGAACATCTACAGGGTATATGATGTGCTATGTATTGGGTATGGCTATTTGGATTATAATCGCTGTCCCGTCTAGGTGAATAAGTTTCTGTGTATTTTGCAACAATAATAAATTAACGATTGGATGCTCAATCCAGTAGCCATTCGTTTTTTTTTTTTTTTTTTCATCAGTTTGGTAATGCTGTTTAAATCAGAATTGCGCACACAAAGTTTTTTCGCTAGCTGGTGGCTACAACAACATCAATTTAGGTAAAAAAAAAATCAAAAATATTTCGCGAAAAAATTCTTAGTATTGACAAAAATTTTGAAATAGCTGAGGCAAGCTAATTGCATGTAAACAAATACAAAAATCTCAAGGTGAGGGAGCAAATGACATGAAAACAAATTCACACAAACAATAAAGTGCGTTGAAGAAAAAATTACTGAAACAAAATACATGCGGTGATTGCGGACCAAAATGGTTTTGCTCGAATAACGGAAAGAGTTCGAGATGAGCTCAATATTATTTGTTATTGTCGTTAGAGCTAAAAGAGCTATGGGTGCCTAACTCTTTCAACTCTTTGCACTCTTTTACAACAACTTCGTATTGTTGTAATTCGTTGAATCGTTGACAGGCCCAGCTGCACCAAAACAATTCAACCCTTGCGTGTTGTTGCTTTGCTTGTCATTGTTGGTAAATACGTAGCGCTTGCGACTGCGCACAGTTCTTGCCATGTTTTGTTTGTTGTTGGTAATTTTTGTTTGTTGTTGGTAATTTTGCGTTGTGTTTCGTCACCAGCTATTTTTAAATATAAATTCACTTGTGTGGATGCATTGAAAGGTGCGCTGCCGAGTGCGCTACCGGCATGCGCGTTGTTGTTTTTTTATGTTTATAAATCAGTGGTCGGCGCCCCATATGCTCGCGAGCAAACGAAGAGAATAAGCGAGAGTAAGCAAACTACAAAATGAGCTGCTCATTTCGTTAATGCACTGCAAAAATGTTTAAAATCAAATGGCAAAATAAATAGTTTTTCCACAAAAATTTTTGTTGGCAATGCACAACGTTTTATCTACAAGCGAGATTTATGGATGGCAATTAAATTTCATATAAAAAGGCATTTTATAACTAAAATTCAACCGCTAAAATGAGAAATCATATGTAGCGTAAACAGCAAAACGTAAATGAATTTTTTACAGTGATTGCTGCTTTTGTCATTTCTCTCTCATTTGAGAGTGGGAAAATATTTGATATTTGCGCTCTGCCGACCACTGTTATAAATCATTATGGTGCCGTATCCAACGATTTGTTGTTGTTGTTGGTTTTTTGTTGTAATTGCTGTTGCACTCTTGAAAAAAAACCTTGTCGACCCCTGGTTTAAGTCACCTGCATGCACAGTATCATGGCCAATTTGAAATCACAATCGGCAATCATTGCATTTTGGAGAGGATTATAAATATTTATGCAGTAATTTGAATGTAATTTGCACTGCCACATTTTATAAATTCTGCATTGATGATTGTTCTTGATGGCAATTCCGTCTGTTTCATGGTGATTTATAGCCAATATAGCCGAATATCGGATCCTCTGTAGACTAATGCAAGTGTTGGTACGCGTGTTTTTTTAATTACGATTACATCTACACTATCCTCGTTACTATATTAGGTACTCTGATTTAGAGTCACTAAGTTGGCAGTTGGTATAATTGGCAGATACATCCTGCAGGTCCGATATTCTTTACGAACTGCTTTCCTTGCATGTTCCTTGCAATTTCACGAATTGAAATATAATTATTCTGGCATTTGCAGTAGCGCTTTTCAATTAGCATCCTTCTGGCACCACAACAATGATCTATTTCTGATAGTTTCGTAAATCTTCCTTGTAAATTTTTCTAGTTTAAATGCAATCACAAAATTCACTTTTTTTTTTTTTTTTTGGCACTTTTTTTCAGTGCGGTATTTTTTAACTTGAAAACATTCATAAGACTTAAATTCTGAGATCAAAATTTTTTTCAAATTCTAGTCCCTGCACCACTGTGAAGGATTTTAGTTCAAAAGGATACTCTTTACTCATAAAAGTTATTTATGTATGTTATAAATGTTGCTTTAAAGTCTTATATTATTTATAGACCAACAAATACCAATCAACCTTATAATCAATAATTTATCATATTTGCTGTTCTAACAAAAATTTTAATTACATAATTTACCCTGGCATATTTCCCCCAACAGTACCTCAAAAACCAGTGAAGCAGCACATACGATAAGAGTACAACCATACAAATGTTTGTACAACATTAAAAGTAAATAAAAATAAATTTATAACTTATACCCGTACTTTATCTCAATCTTTGATTATTAACTTCAAAGCACTACACAGAAAACAATGCAGCCCCATACTGATTTTTTGCATGAAAAAACCCACATCCTTACTCTCCCTCATTTCTTGTTAAAAACATTGCAAATTGCAGTAGCTGTGATTTTGCAACTTGCTATAAAAATAAAATTATGCTGCATGCAAAAAGGATTGCAGCGAATTTCTTAACTTATCCTGGGGATATTTTCTTTCTTGCAGCAGCACCACTACCGCCACCACCAAACCTACACGCAAATACTGTGCGTGCCGTATTTGCGCTGCTGCTGCCTTATTTTCGTTTGATGTACGCGAATATAAAAATAATATTAAAATATGAAATGAGCAAGAGCGGCTATTATGTATGTGCGTGTGTGTGTGTTTGCGAATTGTCTGTGGGTGTATGAGTGGGTAGCGAAATCATTATGAATCCTGTGGTAGTGCGCATATTTTATTTTATGCATTCGCTTACTTTCTTCCCTTTAAATTATTGCAGCTGAGACAGCTGCAGTGGGTTTCAGCAATCGCTTGTCTCGCAACGATCTCACGATGCATCGTCATCCACATCATCATTTTGCTTGCATGGCAAACACACAGCTTGGTGAATTATTTGCATAGCGTAGTTTGCACTGTGAAAAAAGTTTTGGTTATTTCAAAATTGTTCAAAATCGTACATTTCTATTAAACTGTCCTTCAGAAGGGCCCTCTAGAGATTTCAGTTAAGAGAAATTAAAACTTTTGAAATGCTCCTCACTGTGCGTCAGATGTACTGAGTATAGTCAAACGAAAGTTTGCTCACTTTTTTTGTAACAAGTCTCACACAAATAGTTTCAAACAGTTTCCTGTTGCATTTTTAAGAATCTCGAGATGTCCATAGTTGAAGCAATTTTTCCAGTTCGTTTGCTGATTGATGTTTCCAATGGAAAAAACTGCTCTAAAACCAAACTGAAAAATTTTTCAAAAATTCTTCAAAAATTACATCAAATTTTTCTTAAGGAGCTACGCCGAAAAACTCACATCCAAAAAAACTCACGTTCAAAAAAGATCTTTCATATTATTTGTCATTGTCTATTTTAAGCAATTTTTCTTAGTGTAGAGTGAAATTTATTTGTTCTTGGACAGTTTGACTTTTTCAGGACTCAAATGTTTTGAACATAAATAATTTTTTACATGATAATACATAACATATTTTCGATTGGTGAAATTTATTCAACCTTTTTATTTTGTTTAATTAAAGTGTTTTGCCATCGTCTGAGAACAAAAACTTTGAATAATTTTGCCTTCACCCGGTAAAGGATTGGGTACCATTTCACAGATCGCATCACATATCAACAACATTACAAAGAAAAACTGTGCCATTTTTTTTTTTTCCGTGTAACCAAGTTAAATACGAAACCACATTGCTAACAAATTTCTGCCAGTGAGAGATTTCTTGGAATAACTTGTATGTTAACTCGTAAGAAGAAATTACTAACTTAATATGAAGATTGCATGAAATTGTGTACATTTTAGAATTCTGTGGTTTTCTTGAAGAAGAAGCCAAAGTAAAGAGATATACATAAGTGCTTTTTGCAATTAAAAGCGTAACGTGAAATAAAACAGATTTTTATAATTTAAGTACTAAATAGCAAACCCTATAAGAATAAACTTAAAACTTATTAAAACGATAAGACTGTGTGTTATAGAAATGTAGTGAAGTAAAAAGGTAGCAGAAATATTGAATGCAGGAAGCAAAAATGAAATATTAAAAATATTTTTCTCATATTTATTATACTGAGTGGTGAACAGCAGTGGAAGTGATGCTTAAGACGATAGCTTGAGCGAGAGACTGAAACGAGCGAATAGCAAATCCTTTGAAGTGTCCATTACTGCAACAACAATCAGAACAATGATAACAACGGTAGATTTTGCGCTAGAGGGCAAAAATACAGATTAAACGAAGTTGAGTAAATTATTTTTATGTTTTCATTCCATGGTTTTTTCCGCTTCTTTTTTTTGTTACACACTGTTTTCAACTATAAAAAGGACAGAAAATATTAAAAAGAAAACAACCATTTTTCTTTTTTGCCACCCCAACTCTGACAAAAATCAAGAGTTATGTTGATGAAAAGCTTTAGCGCACAAAAAAAAGGCTCGAATGCTTTCGAGGCAAATTAATTTTAAATATGAAGTTTCATAGCCCTCAGTGCCATCTTGCGTTCAAACAACTTGCAGTTTGATGATGTCGTGTGCCACTTTGTGGAAAATTAAAATGCAACCTCAAAAATAGAAGCGAGAATGAGAGATAAATTTAAGGAAACTCACATAAGATTTAAATTTAAATTGAAACTAAAATTCCCACAAAAATTGACGACAAAACGAAGAGATGTTAAGTGAAGTGCAAAAGAAAAGTTGCCATAAATTGCACCAAATGCATACAAACTCATGGTAAATATCAAAAAAAAATTGTTAGGGTGCTTTAAAAAATTACACCTGTACATATTTGTTCGAGAATATTAAGTCTTTTTTGAAAGTATAAGGTTGTGAACAAGAATCTGTGCTAGGATTTTAGCTACTTTCTGCAGTTTTCACGCAAGGAAATATTTTAAAAAACTGAAGTAAGTAAATGCAAGAGGTAGGTCCAAAATTGTTAGACAAACACTGAGCACTACCTTACAAAACTAAAGAGCATTCAAGTAGCCCAATATGTTTTTGAATCCTCTATGATCCTCTATCTCGGTGTTTTTTTGATTAAGACAACAACAACAGCAAAAATCGACTTTGGTATCGAAATCATAGGTTTTCAAACAGAATTAACAAGGAAAACTTAATCAAAAAAAACATCGATTTCGAAGACACCTTAGAAATCATTTTCGCATCCCATTTTTTTTCTTTTTCAGTTTGGATGCGCAATATATTTCACTGTCAAAAAATTTATCGACTACTACAACCACAACCTGGCTGAAACAAGTCGTTGAACTTTTCCCTCAGCATAGACATGTATCTACATTATTCATTATTATCAGCATACATCTCCATAGAAATTAGTTCAATAATAAAAACTTTCACTTAAATCATCACTACATATTTTCATCTCTACGTATCGTTCTTCGTTTTGTTGTTGCTGTTACATCGAGTGGAGTCAAATTTCTTCGGAATCTATTAATAATTATCGGTCTCTTTAAAAAAAATGTTCCTCCTGCGAAGTTTTCCAGAATCAATTTATCAATTATAAGATTCACACCTACTATATGTAAACGAAGAACAATGTGGCACAACCAGAAGGTCAATTTATATTATATACGAAGGACCTAAAACCAGATTGGTTCAAGAGCAACAAATTTACTTCTCAGTTGAGTAATTTAAAAGTTTGGGCATTAATAGTTCTAGTTAATTAGCTTTTTTTCTACAGATTCCAGTGTGCCATACGAATTCGATTCAAATTCGAGTTTCGATATGAATCGCATGAAATTCCTCACAGAAACGTTAATCGCATTTTTCACTTTTACGGATTCGTCTCGAACTCGATGTGGACTTCATTTAAGAATCCGTTTCGGAATCGTTTTTTTTTTTTTTAATAATACAGATTCCATGCTTTTTAAATTAATAGTATGCGCTTTGTTTTACGGATTCGTAACGTGTTCAAAACGTGTGCGTCGAAGCATATAAAACCGAGTTGCGAAGTCGGACCCGTAACAGACTCGAAACGAATTCGC
The DNA here is from genome assembly GCA_949775025.1 of Tricholauxania praeusta. Lineage (NCBI taxonomy): Eukaryota > Metazoa > Arthropoda > Insecta > Diptera > Lauxaniidae > Tricholauxania > Tricholauxania praeusta. The sequence goes on along the minus strand of OX459028.1, from coordinate 1,513,562 downwards.
ATCCGTTTTTGTGCGCATTGGGATTTAGCAGCAATAGTGCATTCAGTTGATCTAGCGTCATTGATAACTGGTTGGAAGTAATTACAATTTAACCAGTTTTTAGTAAAAATTAGAATTCTACACGTGTATCTCTCTGGGTCTAGGCTCGTCATGTATTTGCTAACTGTTCTTTTAAAAAACTAAGCTTTATCGCAACACTCTAATGCACACACATGCAAACTATGTTGTATGTTGGCCATAAAAAATGTGCCGTAATAAAAACAACAAGTGAACAAAAGAAATGAAACGAGCAAAATATATTTCGCTTTAATGGTTTCGAACACAGAAAAACACAAAAAAGAAATTTGAATGTTCTTTTCTAAAGAGAGAAGAAAGTAAAGAAAGGACACAAATCGTAGTAGTGCATAGTCGTAGCATTGCACAAAATGTGAATCACATATGAACTCACATGCCCAGAATCTCCATCAAGTGAACAGACTGAAAATGGTTACCAAGGAAGTGCTGTAATAGAAAGGGAGAAGAGTCCGTGGCGCATTCGTCACTGCTGCAAAGTCAGTTTCAGCATCGTCTTCGTTAGCATCGTCAGTGTTGCAACAACGATGTTGAGTTCATGGGGCAAGTTCTTCTTTTCGTCATTTCTTGCAAGTTTACTTAAAAAATCGTTTACGTTTGTTGGTACTTTTAACGTTTTTCTTTGGCTCCACTGGCTGAATACACTTCTCGCTCAGTAACCACATTTGGGATTTACTACCACCAGCACATTCTGCTCGCTGGCAACAATGTATTGGTATTTACTATTGTATGCACATTCTTAGCCGTATTCTTCAGATGTAGTCACGTCTCAGGAGTTTGTTTCAGCATGTCTACAGACGCAGTACAAATAATTTAGTTGGGGTTTGGCTTCGTTTGCTGATGGTACTGTTGCTGGTTTGGTTTGACTCCAACTGCAAGTGAATCGCCATTTTTTCGTTGCAATTTCCAAAAGCATATGTATTAATGCAGGTTGGTGGTGTGCGCATTTTTTGGCTGTAAAATGGGGATCATGCTTGTGTTATTTTTTCTTATAACAATCAAACAGGGGTTGGATTTTTAAGAAGTGATGCTTTGGAAACTTCTACTTTAAAGAATTAATATTTGTTTTATTCCGAAAAATTATTTATAGTACTAATTGGTTTTTAGCTTACGAAAAGCAATTATGTCATGTTAAGAACCCTCACTACATAGTAGTTTGAAATATAATCTACCTGGACTTTGCAAGAAAGAGTGCGGTATGAGTTCATTTCATGTTAACAAACCGACAAAATTTAATAAAAAATATGAGATATTGCTGAAATTCTTTAGTATTTTTGAGTGATTTTTCTTTTAATTTTTGAGATACAAAACCTATATCCGATTTTAACAGAGAGTTATTTGATCTACCTTTTAAATTTATCTAATAGTCGTATAACAACGTCCTCATACAAAATAGGTTAAGCGAGTATTTACTCTTAGCGAATGTTCATGATTATTCTTGCCATTTCGATGAATAAATCTTTGAAAAAGAGTACTTTTGGCTCTCACTTCTCTTTTGACGAAAAGCTAAATATTAAAAACTGATATTCTGCTAACCGATGAGTTCTCGTCGAATAAATTGTTATAAAAAGGTAACGTAATGCATCAACCATATAGTGGCTGAACTTGCGCAGACTACTCTTTTTTTTTTGTTTCATTTATTATTTTATTGCACCTGTGGTGGTCTTGAGCTCGGAAAAAGTTTACAGACGCTAACGTAACGAGAACGAAATCCTGGCTGATTGTCTGGTTTTTTTTTTTGTGATATTCATCACGGTATTCCGGCCTAAAAACTAGTGAACAATCACCTTTTTTTTTTTTGTTATATTGACTTTCAAAGTATTTTTAGCACAAAACAAAAAAAAATATAGTTATAGTTCTATAACATGGTTTCCGCTTAATCCTCAGTGTTCTTTTTGTGGGATAGTGAAGAAATTGTCAAGCTTTCTATATTTTGCTTTTAAGACGGATAGTAGGGTATTAGCAAATCTTCACCAAGAAAATTACTCAATCCAAATATTAAGAGGTCTTTCGTGTCCGTTTAGCATTTCATTGGAAATCCTTCATTTAATCGTAAACAAAAAATGCATAGGTTGTTATACGTAAAACATAATACCACGGGAAATGGCTTACAATGAACATAACTTATGACCAGACTGTGATATATTTTTCCTTGTTTCTTTTGCTTATTTTATTTCCTGGGGAGCATTAATTTTCTCCTTAATCAATAACAAAAAATATGTTTAGACACTTTCGATACAATTGGGATTTTGTGAACTATTTTTTAATACTAATCGATTGCTTTTCAAATTCTTTTTTTCTATTCCTTTTCTGACTTTCGATTGGGCTTTAATCGGTTTTTTTTGATTTTTTCGATACTGTTAAGTTTCTGTCGAAGATCCCAATATTTTTCCTCTCATTTCAACTATTTTGATGTATCTCAACTTTCCGACTTTGATCAACTTTTTCTGTGTATTTCTTATGTTCCTAGTTTCTTAGCAACTTTTACAACTTTCCCATCGTTTAATTTTTAGTTTTTCACCCTGTACCTACAAATTTCTCCAGGTTCATTTAGAGCACATATTTAACTTTGGCTACGACATACTTTTTTTAAAAGTTTTACACACTTACTATGGTTTTAGGTGTTGCGTTGGCGGTTTACCACGTTCATTATTATTCTTGCCGCTGTTGCTAGTGTTGCTTGTGCTGTAAATGTGGCTGTTGCCAACTTTTCTGCTGCTGCTGATGCTAGTGCTCGTGTTGCTGCATTTATATTCGCGCTACCATTTCGACGTTATAAATAATTCTGCTACTTCAAAATTTCTCCACGACGAACACAGATGCTTTCAAAGGCACACTGACAAACACATACTCTGCCACTTACAAATACATATTGAAACAAAAGTGCATTACACTGTTACACTGAATTGTTTAGAAACTTCATGAATTTGCAAAAAACTAAAACAGCAATAAAAACAAAACAAAAAAGAAAACAAAACAAAGAAAATGCAAATGATTTGTGAACAGAATTTGTTCAGTACATGGTGGAAAAAAGGAAGGTCTTTAAAAAATTCAAGACACAATAAAAAATGCAGCGCCGTGACCAACAACTGCAAAAGTGCAAAAACAGCGCCATCACCAACCGAAGAGTGCACAGCACTGGATTACACATGGCAATTTTTGTCGTTTCATTTGTCGATGTGTGTGTGCATACACACAATCCCATAGCGTAGTCACCTCAAGCTGTCAGGTACAGGGTGTGGCGGGGTCAATTCAATCTGTCACATCACTGCATGAGTGACATTTTTTCTTCGTCTCAGGTAACACAGTTGAAGCAATGTTTAAAGTACTCAACCGTAACATCCCAACAAGAAAATTCAGCTGCAATCCAAATCGAACAATAAAGTGAATACAATAATAAAATGTCTGTTCGAAATATTCACATGTTAAGCGACGCAAAGATAAAAATTTGATACTGTCGCAGGTGAAGAGGTTTTGTGCAACAAGTTCAGCCGCCAACAACTCTCGTTCAAACCCCAGCCGATCTTTAAAACTGTAAAACAAGAATGCAACAACTAAGTCAGTTTTTTTCGTCATGCGTGTCCCTTTTAAAGACTAGTAGTAAGTTAGTGATAAAACGACATTGCACATGTTGCCAGGGATTCCTTTTTTTGCTTTCCACATTTCGAAAGATGCTAAATGTTGCAAGCATAAAACTCTGATTAAATGCGAATCTTGTAAATTATAATAGCTATCGGTCTTATCGAATTCAAAATATATATGTAACAAGATTGTTGTAGTTAGCACTTACGGCAATAAACATGACGATATGCCTTTTTATGTTGGTGTTAGTTGTTTACCTGAATACAACTTCAACGTTTGCAATCCACGTGATTAACTCAACAGCTCAAAATTAACTTCAAAACCTGTGCCTGAAAAACTTCATTAACTATATTGAAACAACCACTGTGACATGGTCACCATCAAATTAATTTTCGATTGGGTCATCGTATAACCAGCATGCAAAATGCAAGTGTGTACGTTGCTGGTTTAACGTATGCTCTGCACGACTGCCCTCATCTAGTGGAATTGATTGTTCAATCTGTTGGGGATCAAACGTTTTGCGCTCTTGGGCGACAGATCATGTAGAAAATGATAAAAATGGATTTACGACGGTACCATGGTATTCAGGCGATTAAATTTTTGCTATCTTCGTTTTGTTTTTTATGTTTTTGTTGCCCTAGGACTCATTTTTTAATCTTTTCTCTTTCTCTGATGGCTGATGTTCAATCAACAGACCAGACAAAAACGTTTAGCAAAATTATGGTTTAAAAGGCATTTAAGCCTTGGATTCTGTTTTCTTTTCAATAAAAATACCATTTTCTGAAAACAACGTTTTAATGAACAAAGTTTGCATTTAAACAAAGAGAGAGATTAAAGGACTGCTTTTGAAACTTTCTTTAACACAGCCACTTATGAGATTAGTTACACAATTTGATTCATAGCAATTTGGCTTTTTTCTGCTCTATCAAAAAGGCATCTTTAAGATATTTGTTGCAACAAATATCTTTGCAACAATAACGAATAAATCAAATCGTTTTTGCTAAAAGAAATAAAATGTGAATTTGAACATACCACATAAACAAAGTATCAAATACACCACCATCACATACAATGTAAACACACATACATATACGCAAGAAGGCGTTGATTTTCTAAAAGGTATAAAATTTCCAACAAACTTTTTGCTTTCCTTTTACAGTTAACAAATGTGCCAGGAACCTGTTAAGTGCCAAGTTTTTGGGGAGTAGGTTAAAGGAATTCATGACAGGTGCGTAGGAATAAAAAGAAGGAAGGAGTTTTTTAAAAGTACCCTTATCAAATATATGACCAGGTCATGATGTCGTCTCGTGAAAATTTATGACAACAAAAGTCTTAAATTTGAACTGACATGCGAAACATGTACGCAAATATATGTACGAACAAACAAGCGTTTGAACCTACGTGTGCTTGCGGCAATGCTCGAGATGATTTAGAAAGAAAACTTCCACGTTATTTTTGGAAAAATCAAAACTTTTAGTAGCTAAATGGATAAACTGTCTATTTCGTCACAACGTAACGTAAGAGCACAATTATGTACGAGTGTTATGAGAACAATAAATACCGTGCAGCAACTGTTGATAAAGAAACACTTACTTGGGAATTTCATTGATTACCTATACGCAACCTAAAGCAAAAATTCTAACATCGTAGGTCTGGCGGTAAGTTCTAGATTTTGATATTAAAAGTCAATCAATACCAATTTCTGTATTCATTTATTGAAAACTGAGTGCCAAGTATTAAAGATGCTAACTTTTTTAAAGGTGACACTCATATATATTGTCCCACACGCCTGAATACTCTTGACTCTTAAGCTACCTCTAAGCAAAACAGTGATTTTGATGGCCATATGATACAACCAAAGTGACTTGTAAGCTGGTTGCGGAAATAATCGCTCAGCAGGCACTGTGTTTCTTGCTCTGTGAGCGTGGTGCCATCCTCTAGAATCCAAGTGTGTGCAGCAAAAAGCTATGTTTTCTTAAGCTTCGCATAAAATTGCACTAAAAAGACAAACATTTAATTTTGACACCATTTGACCAAGTTGTGTTTCCTGAAAATTGATTCATTACCAAAACCTCCATTTTTTCATTTCTTGTTAACTATTTTGAAAGGTATGTCTTAAATAAAAAAACAACATTATCAAGAAGAAAATATATCGAGCTTTGGTCAGTTAAACCTCCTCACGATAAGATTTGACTGAGCTACACACTTTGAAATTGGTGGTTTTGTTAACTCACCTATTTGACAAGAAGTATGAAAATTATAAAACAAGAGAACTTATACACAACTAAATCTAAGGAAGTTTTTTTTTGCCAAACAGTTATCGGCATAATGTTTTCTTTTCTATCACAAAAAAATTTGTTGATTTATCGCAAAACGTTTGAAAAAAACTGAATAAATTACGCTTTTAATTAAATAAATTTAGCTTACGAGTATAAATTCTAATTACTATAAAAACGTTGTAACGTCAGAGAATTTTCCCGGCAAAGGACCAACGATGATTGGATGAAAAATGAACGCTACCGCTATCACGAGCCATCACAACCACAACGAACTCAACTCGACGCTTTGATGTACAGCTGTAATTGAATTATCTGCTACCAGACACCGTGTCAGCCGAAAAATCACACTAAGAATTCGGAAAGCAAATGCCAATCGACTTTACGCCACCTAAATAATTTTTACAAGCAAATGCTAACTCAATACGTTCGGCACTTGAAGCGCGATAATGCAACAAACATACAGACATACATCCAAATCGGGTTTCTCCTTTATATTTATAAGTCAGTAAATACATATGCGTTATATACTATATACACGCGACTACCTTGTTATGTAGCATTGACAACTTACAGCGTTTCGCGCGTTATTCGCAAAATTTTCTGCCTTTTTAGCGAATTATTGAAATTGTGTTATATTACACGTTGCGTTACGCATTCAGACTTCCTTCCTCCGGCCAACTTATCGTAGAGGCGAATATTTTTATATGGGGGTACGTACTCTTCCTTTTTTCAGTTATTTGAAATTTTGTATTTTTGCTACGTGCGTATTTGCTGTAGCACGAATTTGCTGGATTAGCTGAAAACATATGACAGGGTTTTTATTACTGCGGCACCTCGTCGTCGCTAGCCAAGCCAGCAGGATGGCAGTTATAAGTCTCTCGTACTGCAGAGCATTAGTAGCAGCCGGGCGTTTGTAAAACTTGAATTATTTGGATATTTTTGCTGAAATATTTAAATTTACATTTTTCACATGAAATGACATTTTTATTGGAGGCAAGTGTAGGCAATAAATTTTATATTAAATGCATTGAATTTTTTATCTTTTCTAGGAATTCTTTCGTTGTAAATATTTTTGTAAGTAATAGCTTAAGCAGAAAAGGTAATTGCCTGATTAGGAAAATATAGTTGATTAAATGTTTTAACGAAGTATATTATTGTTTATGATAACAGCTGCAGCCATGTTAGTACTTAATTCAAATTCAAATAAAAATTGTTTTCTTTTATCTATTGAATCTAATTTGAAACAAGATATTAAAGTATCATCCAAAATATGAAGACACATACACTTTTGAGTTGCAACCTGTTATGCTGATTTGCTGAGGTTTAAAATCATCATTAAATCATCATTTGCTTCTCCATAATATGAACTTAAAAGCTCTTGCAAATAGTTATCTTTCTCATTTACATTGAAATTACGAGGCTGTCTCTAGATATGAAGACAAAAAAACAACTTTCAAAATATGAAATAGCTTTTGGTTATATATTCACATAAAAGCATGGTCACGGAGTCATGGTTCCTCAGAGGTATTCACCCAGGCAAAAATATTCCAACCTAAATCTGGTTATATCCACGTTGAAAAGAGAATAATTTCCTTAGTACTTCCATGTATTTTGTACTCCTTTTGTTCATTGCGAGTCGTTGGGGTGGAGTTAGCTTCTTACTCCAATAGGTAACTGCTTACATCTCTTTTAGTCAAAGTAAATTTCAGTTTTCAAGGGAGTTTCTAATATCGGTGAGGCGTGTTCTAGAAAAAACATTGTTCTAAACTTTAAAAAAAAATCTAGGTTAAAATGCAGAGAGAGTAACATTTGTATGAAAACAAAGCCTTTTTTTTAAAGTAAAGTTTCCATTTTTCGAATTCCCGTAATATTAATAATATTAAATATAATAATTTGAGTTACTTACTACTGTGGAAGTTTTTGCTCCAACTTGATCGAGTCTTCCTACTTTTCGTCTGGTGCTTTTCATTGCGCCTTTTACGAGAAGTGACAAAATTGTTTAAGTTTTTATTAACTTTTTTGTATTTTTTACATGAGTCTGAGACTGTTGAGCAACTTGACCCCCGAACATAAAAATATTACATCCACCACTGCTTCCTTATCTACATATTTTTTTAAACTAATTGTTTCATGTTCTATTGAAACAAAAAAACATTCCTAACTTAAGGCCTATGCGTTTGTTAAATTCGTTTTGTACAAAACTTGACAACTACTCACTTGAGACCAAAAAGTTGTTGACAACAACGGCAACAATAACAATGAATTTGTACTTAAGGCAGACACTTAAAATTTAAGTGAAAATTCTGTTGTTAGTAAAACAATGAAACTATCCAAATAAAAGTTAATTAAGTTAAAAGTTTAAGTTTTTAGAAAACTTGAAAATAGTCTGCTAAAACCAGATTTATCGAAATAGATGCAGCTATAGAATATTTTGATTGGTGTCATTTCTAAGTGTACAATTCTGAAATGGTCCTTTCTAAAAAAAACATTGGAATGAGCCGTAGTTTGATATTATCTATGTAATATTTTTGCTATTGGTATTTTTCTATCAATCGAACTGTGTTTTTTGTAAAAAATAATTGTATCATTGAAATTTTATGCATTTGTGTTCCTAAAACTACAATAATAAGTTTAATTTTATTTATAAATATTTTTAACATCCTTCCAAAAATGCTGTCAGATTCTCATATTCCTCTAATAGTTGAGTTGCCTTGCAAGCGATAAGAAATCTATAATAAATTTAATGTGAATTTTGTGTAATAGCAATCTTCTGATAGAAAGTTTTTCTATTCTAGGTTATTACATTTGAATATTTTGTGAACATTTGAGTAGTTTTTTTACAAATTCATGAGATCTACGCTCTACTAAATTACAAAAAGCTGTTTCGAAAAAGAATTAGGTCAGTAATATATCTTGCTCAAAAAATAATCACCATCATATCTTATTTTGTACCCAAATAATGCCTAGTCGTTGCATCAGTTTACATTTTCGTTACAAAACAAAAAAAATGCTTTTAATTTACACGAAACATTATTACCTGTGAAATTTGAAAGCTTGCAGAAGATGATTGCTTTTCAAATTGAGCATTTCGAATTATGCTTCCAATTGCTCTAACACATATATATTTCAAGGGTCTCCTTAGGCCCAAAAACTTTTATTTAGATGCCAAGGTAGTAAATTATTAACGAATGAGTTTGGGTAGAATGCATCGAAAAAGCCAAATTGAGATTTTCAGCTCAGTAAATCAGGTTTTTGTTTTAATTCTAGAAAATCATAATCTTCTTGGACTCAATAAATAATAACGAGACTTTTTGATTGGGATAAAGGCTTTGGTACTTTCATTTGATGAAGGTGCACATCTTTTCGGACTTCTCATAATCCGACCTCTTCATTTTAATTTTTCAACACACGTTACTGATCAAAAAAAGTTTTGCTTATCCTCCGAGAAACTCGGATCTGGTGTCAGTCTGTTTGAATTGTATTTAACCATATTAATCGATGAAATACAAATGGTGGTTAAATCATATTTTTTTAATTTATTTTTTATACGAATATTGTAAAAAACGAAAGTGTGCTTGCCTGTGTGTCGCTCACTTTTCATAGCTTAACAACTGAACCGATTTCCACGAAATTTAATGAAGAGGTATATTCAAGCCGAACAAAGGACATGGGCTATATTTAATTCGAAAAAATTAAGAGACATTGGCACCTCCTACTCAAGAAAAAAAACATAAACCGATTTATCTTGACACCTATAGCAGCTACAGTTTTGAAATTGGACACATTTATATTGTTTGTACCAAGCATCTTACGAAGTGCAAGCGGGATTGGACCGTGGTGCGCATATTAATAGTTAGTATATAATTATTCTCCTTCAATTTATGGAACTTTGGATAAGTTTGTGACTAAGATGATTTAATAACTCATTCCAAATCACTTAAAGTTACTCATACGTCATGGTAAGCAAAGTAGCTTTTTTACGGATATAAAATATATACTTTCATTCATTTATTTTCAATTTTTTAAGAAACATAATATACGCAACCAAATAAAAAAAATCAATGTTCTATAACGAAAAATTCTTGGTTTTAGTAAGCAAAAAATAATTTTTCACAATCCAATTAAATTCTACTGTCACTTTTACCATGATGAAAGCACATCAATGTCATTCCCGCAAAATGTCAGGTGTTTTTTTTTTCTTTCTACAAAACATACAATATTAAAGTAAACCAAAAAACGCAGATCAGGTAAATAAATTCTTTGCTTTTGCTTTTCTCATAATGGGGAGAAAAAAATCTAAGATAAATAAATTCAAGAACAATTTGAAATCTGAATGCTGCTGTACGCGCAGTCATTAGAGTTTAAAAAGGGGAAGTCAAGTTAAAAATCAGTTAAATTTAAATTAGGTTTTTTTCTCTTCAACGTGGGCTATTCGCTTGAGTGTACGTGTGATGGTAACAGCAAGGAATCAGCAACAGCGAATGGAGAGCATTTTAGTATTCAGCGCAGTTTTCAGCAAATTACCATATAAATGAACTTGAAGTTGGTACAAGTGTTTGTATTTGTTGTTTTTGTTCTTGTTGTCGTCGGTCATGCTGCGTTGGTGTCCCAAAAACAAAAGCAGCTTAGCTGTGTTGGTTCACGCATACATACAAACACTTGCATTTAATTTTCCGTTTTTTCTATCTCCCATTAAAACACTGGCGTGTGACATTTATTTGCTTGTAAATTGGGTTGCATACAATGTGCGTTTGTAGGTGTTTCTGTGTGTACAGTGCCATGATATCTTTGTTCGATACATTAGGTCATTGATACTTTCCTCAAAAGCAAAATCAAATAAGAAAAATAGCACTCTTAGTCAGTCCTGGATTATGGCATAAGCAAATTAAGCAATTGCTTAGGGCATCACGTCTCGGGGGGCACCATAAACAGCGCCGAATAAATACTTATTTGCTCGTGCATGAAAGACAAGGCTGTTTGGAAAATGTGTTTAATTAAAAATATCGCTGGAGAAAAAGTAAGAAAAATTACATGAAGTGATCGGTCAGTGATCGGCGGGAGTTCTGACTACCGGGAAAAGTTATATCGGTCAAAAAAAAGTTATACGTGTCCCGGCGTTTCGCTAGGTGACGTCTAGGAATCGTGATATATCGATTTAAAGTTAGTTAGTGTCATATAGGAGAATTTATCACGTTTGGGGCTCTTTTGTTTGACATAACTCGAGAAAGACTAGTCCGATTTTGCTGCAACAAACTTAAAAAAATTAAAAATTACAATTGCTTTAATCTATTGATATACTGTTTCTCTACATAATCAACAGTTTTGCAGCTATAAATAAATTTATGAAGAAAAAAATAATTTTTTTCCTAAAAAATTAAAGATTTTTATTTTTAAAAATCATGAAAAGTCCAAAACGGGAAAAAGTGTCAAGTCTTATTACTTTCACGTAAGTTCACATAACCTATGAATAAATTGAGACACAAATCGATGCACGCATTTTGCTTTTATTCGCAATTAAGTGAAGGTATCTCATTTTGACATGAATATTGATTTTATGTTTCAATGAATTTGGATAATTATACTGAATGAATTTAAAGAAACACAATAGGAAACGAATGACAGGCTTGCTCGAGATTCTACGGAGAAAAGATACAACTGCGTAAATGATCCACTCGTGCCAATGGAGAACGTCCTCATGCCCTCCTCTCCATGTCATACTGGGAATCGTCAAAAATTTTATCAAGGCCATTGTGAATAAACCGAAAGTTGTCGATTGTTTGAAAAATATTTTCCCACGAATCAGCGAAGAAAAATTGAAGGAAGGTGTTCTGAATGGGCCCAATATACGGAAGCTCATGAAATCAAAAGAATTTAAATAGACTTTAGTCGGTAATGATTACCTTGCGTGGAGAGCAGTGAAGAAAGTCATACGATAATTTTTGGGAAGTAAGCGAGCACACAATTACCCCGCTCTTTTGACTAAGATATTGCAATACTTCCAGAAAGTTGGAGTGAACATGTCTCTCAAAATGCACCTCTTGCATTACCATCTCAAATACTTCAGCAAGCAGCTGGCCTCAGAGTCGGGTGAACATGGTGAGCGCTTTCATCAAGTGGCCATGCCCATGGAAACGCGATATAAAGTCAAAAGGCTGGAATCGCTGGTGGCTGAAATTCGTTGGTGGTCGCAAAAGACGTACTATCCCGACAATGAAGATGGAGAAGAAGAATATACGATGGGAGATATCTCTGAGGGTAGGTCACAAAATTGAAGTTAACTGACTGATTAAAAACAATTGATTTTTTTCCAGATGAAGACAGATCCTCATCCGAACAAGAAGGCGAATCAGCACGCAAGAAAGTAAAGGGAAAGTAATAAGACTTGACACTTTTTCCCGTTCTGGATTTTTCATGATTTTTAAAAATAAAAAATTTTAGCTTTTTAGGCAAAAAACTATTTTGTTTCTTTATAAATTTATTTATAGCTGCAAAACTGTTTATTATGTAAAGAAACAGTATATCAATAGATTAAAGCAATTGTAATACTTAATTTTTTTAAGTTTGTTGCAGTAAAATCGGACTAGTCGTTCTCGAGTTATGTCAAACAAAAGAGCCCTAAACGTGACAAATTCTTCTACATGACACTAAATAACTTCAAATCGATATATCTCGATTCCTAGACGTGACCTAGCGAAACGCCGGGACACGTATATCTTTTTTTTGACCGATATGACTTTTCCCGGTAGTCAGATTCCCCGCCGATTTCGGCTGTCGCACAGTGTTTTTATATGGAAATGGGAAAAGTGTAGCAAAATTGATGATGGGCAGCTCGCGCAAAAGAAAAGCTACCAAATGTGGATTTTAAAGGCACGCATCAAAGACGAAGGAAAAAAATGCACAATGACGGTCCATTATAAAAATTTAGTAGACGCATATCCACAAGATCTTAATACCGACTTACAGACCGAAATTCAGCAGTTTCATTCATATGTTGTAAATAAAATAAGTTCCAGTGATTTTCCTTGCACAAGCTCATATCAAACTCACGCACAATTGTACGAAATAATGCATGATGATAAAATTGAATCAGCTTTTCCTAATGTGGATACAGCCTGTCGCATATTTTTATGCCCGATGATATCGAACTGCACAGCGGAACGATCGTTTTCGAAATTGAAAATAATAAAAAATGAGAAAAGAACGACGATGCTACAGGGAAGGCTCGATGCTTTATCAATATTATATATAGAGCTAGATATGCTAAAAACGTTGAACATAAAAACTATTGTCCGCGAATTTAATGCCCGTAAAAGTCGCATTTCAAATAATGAAAAAAAATTATGCTTTGGTTTTTATCATTATATAAATAGGCAATGTCTAAACGGTTACACCACTTTTTCTCAGCCATAGCACAACATAATCGCACAATTTTTTTTTTGTTGGAAAGGTTGTGAAGAGAAGGGGGGACATGTATACTTTTTTTTCAATAATAGGCAATGCCACGCCCCTATAGAGGAAAAACGTTTCCACGGCTAAACTAATGGACCGTTTTTGTTGAAATTTTGTTTGAAAATAGATTGCATTCTAAAAAAGATAATTAAAAATTAAAATTTTATTTCTTAAAGGGGGCGTGGCATTGCCCTAAATGGGAAAAAACGGTATCACGACTGTACTTCTACACCGATTTTGATGAAATTTGGTATGTAAATAGATTGAATCTTGAGTAAAAATATTTTTTAGTGGGCGCTGCCACGCCTCTTACAGGAAAATACGTCGTTACTACTAAACTAACGGAGCGATTTTGATGAAATTTTGTTAGAATATAGACTGAACCCTAAAAAAAATTTCTAAAAACTTAAATTTGTTTAGGAGGCGTGGCAGCACTTCTAACAGGAAAAGGCGTTTTCACTACTAAGCTAATGTGCCGATTTTGATGGAATTTGGTACAGAGATAGATTGAATCCTGAGGAAAGCTATTTGTTTTAAAGTGGACAGTACCAACCCCCAGTCGGAAAATATGTGTTCACAGCTAAGCTAATGAATCGATTTTGATGAAATTTTGTATGGAGACAGATTGCGCCCTAAGAAAGAGAAAAAGATAGTGTTAGAGATATAGCAACATGATGTGTACCATGACTTAAATTTTTTGAGCGATGACAAAAAATTACTCTTTCCAGTTAAGTTTTTTAATACTATAAGCGGAAATCCATAAATTACGTGAGTCAAAAAAAGAAGGGGTCCGAAAAAATCTCACCAAGTCTCACAAAGGGGGAGGGAGGTCAATAAAAATCTCACGTCAACTTTTTAATGCAGAGACTAAGCATTATTATCGCAGATTACATTTAAAGATTATAAGGCAAGTCTCATGGAAGGGAGGGGGGGTCCCGACAGAACTCACCAAATCTCATCAAAGGGAGGAGGGGGGTCCCAATTTTCAAAAATACACCTCGAGTAATTAATGGACGGCCCCTAATCAAAGCTTAGAGTTGAGACATGCAATAGCTTCTTACTCTTTGTTTGTGAGAGAGTGAGGAATATCTAAGCATAAATAGGCAGTTGCAAAACGGCTCCATCCTTTTTTAACTGCCATAACACAACATAATCGCTTAGTTTTTTTTTTTTTTGTAAAGGTTTTCAAAAGGACCAGTGCAGAATGTGAATTTTTTTCAATTGTAGGCGGAGCCTTCAACAGGAAAATACGTTTCTACGGCTAAACAAGTGGACTGATTTTGGTGAAATTTAGTTTGGAGATAGATTGGAACCTTTAAAAAAGGTATTAAAATCTTCAAGCTCTTTAAGGAGGCGTGACATCGCCACTAATGGGAAAGAACGGTGTCACAGCTGTGCCACTACAAAAAGGGGTGATGAAATTTGCTATGTAGATAGTTTGAATCTTGAGTAAAGATATTTGTTTTGAGTGAGCGGCACCACGTCTCTAACAGGTAAAAATGTTTTACTTCTAAGCTATCGGACCGATCTTGATGAAATTCAGAGATAGACTGAACCCTGAGGAAACGTATTTGTTTTAAAATGGAGGGTGCCACGCTCTTAACAGGAAAATATGTTTTCTTAGCTAAGCTAATTGACTGATTTTGATGAAATTAGGTATGGAGATATGTATATTGAACTCTAAGAAGGTATAGATATAGGGATAGGGCAACATTTTAGCATAATTTTTATTTTTAAAAGCGATGACAAAAATAGCTCTTTTGAATATCAGTTTTTTAATACCAAAAGCATTTTTAATGGTTGAATTTCAACCACTGGGCGAACTCTAGTTAAACCAATTACTCCACGTATGTATCTCTTTCGTAAATACTCTAATGTACGTAATAATAAGTATGTATATGTAAGTACCGTTATAATAAAAACGTTAAAAATTTTAAGGACCAATACCAGTCTACTAGCTAGGATGGGGGGCACCACAGGCGTGGAATGCTTAGGGCATGTTCTTCTAGTACAGGTAACGATCTCTGTTGAACTGTTAGCAGAATGAGCAACTAATTAAACAAATATTCGCATCTATGTACTTATTTCCTTTATTTAGTATCATTTTGGTTTCGATAATTCTTAGATGATACCATGTCCCTATATATTGCTGCTTGTCTGCGTCGCTTAATCCAAGTCACATTTTTTAGCTTTGTAATCAGCATTTTTTGCTGCTTACTGTGTTATCTTACAGCATTCAAGTTAATTAATTCATTAACCTAACTTAAGTCAAGTTTGTGTCTCTTCCGAATTTCCTTTTCACACTTGCGTTGTCTCACTCTTGGCATTGTTCGCACATTTAATTGCCTTTAATTGTGCGAACACGGTATTTTTTCGCTGTAGTTTATGTTGCCAGTTTTTTTCCTTTTGACTTAAGCAGTTAATTTTGACGTAGTTTTTGGTCAATTTTTCTGTAGGAAAAGAAACCTAATTGTGTTTTAATGAAGTTAGATTTTTAAATTAATTTTCTATGCTAATTATATAGTTGTGCATAAAAAAGTACAAAGTCTTAGTCTTTTTAAGCTTTATGAGCTATTTTTTTCTTACAGGTGATATGGAAAACAATTGTTCAAATACATTACACAGGTAATTATTTATATCACAATTTTGGTTCGTTAAATCCAAATCGGAAAAGCTCTATTACGTCAGAATTTTTAGATATCCTAACTTAAAAGTGCTCTGAGCATGATTATTATTTCTTATTACAGACCACCATATTGAATCTGCCATTTTGAATTTAAAAATTCTGATAGCGATTTGTAATCACCGACCCTAAAAACCCCTGTATACTATTTTTTATAGGATCTGCAATTTATGGTTGCGGAGTATGATATACGGTAGGGTTGTAACGGAGCTCCGCATCCGCAAGTGCGGAGCTTCCGCTTGATATTGTGCCTCCGCCTCCGCTTCCGCATCCGCAAATTTTGATGAGGTAAATCGGAGGTATAACGGAAGTTATAAAATCAACATTAGAGCTTACAAAGTGGGAAATTCCGTGTTTAAGCTAATTTACATTTTACTGTTTTGTGATGGGATAGATTCGTAAGATATGGTTATGGGTACAACCTAGTATAAATTTCGTTTACACAGATTTCGAAAGTAGTCCATTTCAAAAACATCGTTTTGAAACATCACTCTCTAAGTATATTTTTGCAACTTTATTTGAGCGCACTCTCCGGTTCAATAAACAAATATTGAACGCTTTTCTCTCGAATTCACTTTTTTCATACGGTGCTATTAGTCTTTTCTCCAAAATTACTGAGCCGATCCTTATGAAATTTTATCAACATTTTCGTCACATTCATGGATATCGTATGAACTAAAATTTAGTCAAAAAATTGATTTTTTTTTTTTTTCAAACAGAAATTACCCATAAAATCCTTATTTTTCCAACATTTTTTTTTTATTTAAAAAAAATTTATGGAAATATGACCAAATAAATGAAAAAAGCTCAAAAAACTGGTTTTTGGGGAATAACTCGAAAACCATTCTTAAAAGAAAAAAATTGTGGGCATTTCTAGATTTTATGACTCAAAATACATTAATAAAGTATGTGAGAAACATTTCTGCTTTTGTTTAAACTAGTGATATATAATATTCCATCATAAAAAACAAATATAAGATTTTCAAAATTCGAAAAAAAATTAAAAAAATTGTCAGCACATCTTGAACTACAGCTTAAAAGTTGCGTAATATAGGGTAGAATTTTGAGAAAGTTTTTAAGAAAAATCAAAGGTGTCGCACTTTTCGAAAATGCCGATTTTAATCTTTAAACGTTAATAACTAACTGATTATTACTGCGATTAATTTTTTTTTTTTTTCAGAAACTACATTCAAATACGAAAAAAATGATATCCTACTTTTTATTGATATCAAAAAATTAGCGAAATCGAAGAGGGTCGGGCCAAAACCTCGGTGATTTGGCATGGTATGCCCCATATATATTAATTTAAATATATTAAAAAAAACATTGTTCGTGTATTTCAAAAGTGTATTTATTGATACTGAAAAGAATTAAAATACGAGTAATATCTACTACTGAGGGTTGCATAATAAATTCTGAAAAATAACTTCTTTAGCTGGAAATCTAGGATGCCTACTAGTGTTCATTTAATACTAATACTAAATTTTAAATATTTTCAAATTGTTTTTCCACCTCCGCTTCCGCTTCCGTTAAAACTCCGCATCCGCGGAGATCAATTTCTTAACTCCGCATCCGCCTCCGCATAGATGACTTCCGTTACAACCCTAATATACGGCTTGCATGGCATTACACTATTACAAGTTTGGGTGAGACAAAAAACTCAATTTAACATATCTGAACTAAAAAAAATATGTATGAACAAACTCAACGGAATTTAAAATTTTCATTGTGCAGAAAGGTCCAAAAATATTTCATAGAATAATTTGCTTAGAATATATTTTAATGTTTAAAATATGTAGCTACTGTATTTTAAAATTTAAAAAAAGTTATGAATTAAATGTTACTCATACGACTTGACATTTTTCTTATTAATAGAAATGAAATATTTTAAAGTCAAAGCATCTATACAAAAACTCTGACCTTTAGTAAATTGCACTAAAGAATCTTTCTTTTGCGTTAGAAATTTTTTTTTTTTTATAGAAATGGAACCAAATTTACTATCTTATCTGTAAAATTTAAGCTTTAACCTCTGCCAAGCAATAACCGTCTCTCTTACTGCTCGTGATTTTTTTGTAGCAGGATCTTTTGTTTTGCAATCCTGTGTTGACAAGCAACAAATTCACCAACAACAACAATTTTACAATTTTAATAAAACCTTGGACACGAGAACAAAAACATCTCTTTCTTTTGTGGACATTTATTTGAAAAGTAAATGCGAATATTATCGTATCTAAAAACATGAGTATCTTAACTGTAACTGAGGAATTTTTTTATCATTATTGTTATAAGCACAGACTCGCGTAACATTTGCTTAATGAAAACAAGACAATGAGATTCTTGTCACTTTAAATTCTTGAACTTTAAGTTGAATGAAATATTTTTAATATAAATCTAAGTACATCTTTTGAAATCCAATAATTTTTTGTATAGAAAACATTGAGAAATGCGATTTACCCTAATACGTAAAATTATTGACACACATATTCTTCAGCATGCTTTTACTTTTTAAGAATTTATAGAACTAAAAACTGCATTATTTTTCTATTGATATTTACAACATTTTTTAAGCTTGAGCATGACCTTAGCCCATTGCGTAGATATTAAACGTTTAGCTTACGGAGATATTGCGACGAGCTCCGGTATTATAAAAGCAACTTATATTGTTTGCAGAGCCCTACTTATTGTTTCTTGTAACAGTTTAGCCTAGCTTTAATGTACTTGCCAGCATGGAGATTTTTAGAAATATTTACAATTAGCTCATGCAAATGTAGACTTTAAGTAAAATAAAACAATCTCACAACTTTCAACTATGATATGCAAAAAAGCAACAAATGCTATTGCAGTACTGCTTATCTTGACCATGAAAATCAAATGACGGCATATCAAAAACAACGCAAGTAATCAGCAATAACAGCACAATCAATGTGAACTATACTACGCTATCAAAATCGAAATCAAAATCGCAATCATCATCACCAGTGCAAACATAAAACCAAGCAAAATACTTGCAATGGTTTAACAACAACAACAATAGGTTGACAACAACGATGACGACGTCAACGCTTAAGTTGAATTCAGTTGAATCAGCAAAAAATTAGCAGTAGCAAGCAAAAACGAAACCAACGAAATTCACGATACGACCGACCCCAACCGATTTCAGCTTGGATGCCTAATTGTCGTTTTGTGTTTGTACGCTGCTGGAGATTGGTGTTTTGTGTACGCATTTATGACCTCCCATGAACGGGCAGCAAGCAATAAATGACGATGACCATTTTCCGCGAAAGTACTTAAGCGCTTTGGGAGCCGGAACACTGATGCGTACAACACCGTCAATGATGTTGATGCCAGTTTGATCCCCGATGGCTTCAAATGGTCAGTACAGCGATTGTAATTCAATAAATTTTTATTGCGGAGAAGTACTGACTTTTTTCTTAAATTTCCAGCATAAATTGCATGGAAGCCACGCATGAGCTCTTTTTATGAACAACTTATACATCTGAAGGTACCTATAGTATTCCATGATAAGTTGTCAATACAAAAATCTCGATACGTACAACACAATGCCTAAACTGATGAATGAAATTTTGATACAGTTTGATGTTTCTTATTTTGCTGTTGTAGGTGACTGACATGATGTAGCTCACTACCTCTTATTCCTACCGCAACAGTGGATTGCTCAATATATTTAATATGATCTTTTTTAATTTCACCAAAGGAAAAGTTTTAATACTAGCAGGAACAGCCTTTACAAAATTAAAACATAAAATTAACATTATGAAAAATGCTATTAAAAGAAATATCAAATTTAGTAAGACAACCTACCATAAAAGGATACTCTTGTTTTGGCGACCCAACATCATGTCAATGCCAATGCTGACTGGTTATTTCTTAAAGGCTTTGCCAAACATTTCTTCGGCAAAATCCTTGTGTATGATATGTAGTAACAGTTCTTGCACAACTGCTACACACGCAGTATCGGCCTTCCTACCTAATTCATTCAAGGAAAATAAACATAGAGTTTTCGTAGGGATTTGCTTCAGCACTACACACAAGTCGTAATAATAATGTGCAGAGCTACGATTTTACATCATCATCATTTGACATGGTTTTGTTGAAGCGGTTGAAGCGGTAGCAGTAGCAGCAGCAATATTTCAAATACGTAGGAAGTGTCCTTTTGCCAGAAGTAGCTTGTGGCCCTAAAATTATTCTGTTGTGTACCCAGTAGAAAATGTCATTGGAATGATAGGAAAGTATGAACCTTCTACTTATTGGTGAAAAGCCAACAGATCAAAAGTGAGGAATATATCCGAATCCGCAGCCGATTTTTACCTACTATAAAAGGTTTTTTTTTCTTAATCCAGAGAAAAATTTTAGTGAATGCAAAATTAAAAGAAATTTGCATAAATTTGCCGATTTTCTTGAATTTGAAGAGGTGAAAGCCAACGTCATTATATGAGGCGCCCAGTTGCAAAACCGGCCAAGTCCCTTTTTCATACTTTTGGAAAAACAACGAAAAACGTTTATCTTCTCTATGTTCATTGAAAAATTAAAAAGTATTTCCCACATAATAGCTTATAAAATTTCTTACTCAAAGCACGTCAGATCAGAGTTTTCGAGTTTTATTTGCGTATATTTTTGAGAAAGCAATTTTTGAAAGCAATTTCATGGACTTGGCCGGTTTTGAAATTTTTTTTAATCTTAAAACATAGTAGAAAGATAAAGCATGGTCTAGATTTTGATATATGAGAATATCTAAAAATTTAACTTTTTTGGACTTGGCCGGTTTTGCAACTGGGCGCCTCATATAGTAGTTTGATGACAGCTTTAAAAAAGTTATTAAACGAAACCTTTTGACATTTTCCAAAATGGACTCAAAAAAAAAAGTGGTTTTCCGAACATAATTAATGGATAGTATGGAGCAAGTAAGACAGTCTTATATTTCAACACAATTAACTAGCTAGTATTAATTAAACAGAGCTTCATCCAAGAACAAGATATTCAAGATCAAAGCGCACACAAATTATTGTTTCACCACGTAAGTACCTCTAAATGTCCACTGCTTGGCAAATGGTATCCATTAGATTTTGATCCAGCACTAAAGCCTCCAATAGGATTGATTTGAAACAACAACGTAAATTAAGTTTAATATGTAATCAAATTTTCTCAAAATCGATTTATTTGGATATCGATTTTTTAAAGATCATATCTTTTGAACATTAGTTTTTTTGGCTCATCCTCATCCCACATTTTGTGGTCAGTCACACATCAGAGATAGACATCATCACCTGAGGCACCCTTAGAGGGTCGCAGTTCTATGATGCCTGTCTACTTCATAGGTTTTTCATACCTCAGGTCAAAATCGATCTGATGTGAGACCTCAAAATACAGCATCCCATGTGTTTTGTTGTATCGCGACCACCTGAGTCACCCTTAAAGGAGGAGGAAAACATTAAACATTTTCTTTGCTCCTGCCCTGCACTTGCTAGAAAATGCAACAAATCCCCTTCGGCAATATATTCATTACGTTTCCTTTTCAAGATCGCATCACATACATTTATATAATAATATTTGTAAAAATGCATATCTCTAATGAAATACATCGTGTGGAGATAATTTGAAATGGATACACGCACAATAGCATTTTCTTCCAGTTCTCCCAGTTTCTCGAAGATCATTGATGTATTGGAAAATGTAATGAACATTTTTTGTAATTTTGATGAAGTATGGTGTGCAAGTTGAAAATAATTTGGCAGTACTGCATGCTTGAACATAGAACTAAACTCTGAATTGCCCGTCGGTACATGTAGGTTGTCTCTTCTGATAAAATTTTGTTCACTGTACCATTAAAGAAGAAAATTGTTGTATGAGGCACTTTTTTCTAATTTCAAATTATAGTCCCATGGAAAAACCTGGTTTCCTGGATTCTTTCGTAAGAATTTTCGAAGACCTTCGATGGAACGTGAAGTTCTCAAGTATAGCAAAGAGTATTTTTGAATCTAATGTAAGCGTGTCGAGAGTCATTTCCTACTGATTGTGAGTAAAACTGTATGATGTCAACATATTTCTGCAATAGCAGTGTATAAAACGGAAAAAAAAACCTAACACCAAGCCGTGCAACCAAACTTTGGAAACTTATATCCATAACTAAATGTATGTCAAAATGAAGGTATTTCTCTAAATATTATAAGCATCAAAAAAGCATTAAATGATTCTGCCTGATGTTTCTGTGGGTGGGTGTAAGAGTCTGTGTTAGTGTTAGTTGTAATTCGTAGTTTGTGCAGCATTTGTGTTCTGTTTAAGACCATTTAATCCTTTTTAAAGGTTGCCATGTCAAAGGGTTTTGCAACGAGCACCAGTGAACGGCAAGATGTTGGTTTTAATTATGCAGAGCCGTTCCGACACAAATGCTCCTCTTGGAACTTTCACTAACTCAAACTACAAATATTCGATTCTGTGTGGCATTTTATTTGCTTAAAGTGAGAATTATGGCAACCTCGGAGTTAAATAAGGGTTGTAATTTTTGGTTTTTTGTTTTAAACACGTAGGTACCCATTAAAATATCCTACAAAAAATTACCGATTTCACATAAATTTTTTACTTTTTTACGGAAGAAGTAACCTTTTCAAATTTTGTTTTCTTTCGTGCTAAATGAGGCATCAACAATATCACAAAGCGGCAAGAAAAGTTAGGTTCCAGCTCCTGTGGTAGTGTCGATGAAATTTAGTAGTGCTGCTAAAGTTGAAAACACTTTTGAAATGACAAAAAAAATATATGTAAATTAAATCGAAATTTTCTAATATTTTACAAATGTACTGAAGTTTTGATAATTTTTTTATTTTATTTTTATAAACTTTTATTTTCTTGAAAAAATTCATTATATACATTAACAAATTATAATTTATCCTCTTTAAAATGGAATTCCATTTAGAATACTGGACAGTCTGTCTAACTTTCGATAAGAGTTTTGCAGTTAGTCCGCTGACTTCACAATTCTCAAGTGAGTTCTACATAATTTTTAGGTTTTTAAAAAAAAAACAGGTTAAGTCGATGTCATATACACACACCTGCTCAAAATAATAGTTACACTATTGAAATTATAGTTTAAGCTCTATTACAAAAAAAAATCCGGCAATTTAGAGGAAAATCCTAGTTTACGCGTGAATTACACTATTTGGCATTATTCAGTAAAACAAATCATGTGATTTCCTTAAGTTTTGAGCGTTTCTACTTACTGTGCACAGTTTAAATGTTTACCTGCTCAAATTAATAGTTACACCTGCAAGTTGGTACCAATTTTTGTTTGAACATTTTTTTTTTAAATCTTTTTTGAGCTTTTCTAAGAAGAACCTTCTCTAATTAAACCTTAAAATGCAGTGGATTGACAGCAAAAATGTTCGGTCGTAAGCCGCATTGCTCTGCTGAGGAATCCAGACTGGCTTTAAACTAACACAAGGATGGACATAGTCCCTAAAACAGTAGAAAATAAGATCAAATAATAGGCAAACCATGGTTTTTCTTGAAGTTAAGACTATCTTGAGTTAATATTCAAGATGGAACAGTTAAAATTCAAAGGGAGACATAGTTAAAATTGCATTTAAAAAAAATAAGACACTAAAGTTTCCATCTAAGCTAATATTAAAATTATAGTTATTTGAATTTTAAATGTTCCATCTTGAATATTAATTCAAGAAAAACTATTGTGAAAGGTGTGCTCCAAAAAAAAAATCGAATCCATGATCGGCTAAAATGACAATTTCTGTGGAAATGCACATATATGTACATTAGGGTGATTCAAATTTTTTTTTTTTTTGCTTGATACAGGTTAAAAAGTTGCAGGCACACGAAAGAAATATTCTGGTAAAATTATAGCTCATAATATTGATATTTACTGGTGGCTCATCGAGCTTTTTTGTTTTCCATACGATTTGTATGGGGAAAAATGCTTGACAAGACATTTGTCTCTATATCTCGTGAAAATGTTAAAAATACGGGACCTAGCCTGTTGGAAAGATCATAAAATTTTATATAAAAAAGCTCCTTGCATTTTTTTCGTGAAGCAAGCACTACATTAGTTAATTTTTTTCAATCTCGGCAGTCGACAATAAGGCGAGTAAATAGGAATCCATGTTGATTTTAAGCATCGCGTAAGAGTACATGTGCTGTGTTATTGAATGAATTTATGTTGCTAATTAACTAACGAAGCGCTTGCTTCACGAAAAAAATGCAAGGAGCTTTTTTATAGAAAATTTTATGGTCTTTAAAATAGGCTAGGTTCTGTTTATGTAAATTTTTTTTTCACGAGATATAGAGACAAATGTCTTGTCAATTTAGAGTTTTTATGAATTTAGTTTGCTAATTAACTAACGAAGTGCTTGCTTCACGAAAAAAATGCAAAAAGCTTTTTTATAGAAAATTTTATGATCTTTCCAATAGGCTAGGTTCCGTATTTTTAACATTTTTTTTTCACGAGATATAGAGACAAATGTCTTGTCAAGCATTTTTCCCCATACAAATGGTATGGAAAACAAAAAAGCTCGATGAGCCACCAGTAAATATCAATATTATGAGCTATAATTTCACCAGAACTTTTTTTTCGTGTGCCTGCAACTTTTGAACCTTTTTATGCTCAACATGACACAGGGAATCTAATTTTTCCGGACCACTATGTACATACATATATACACACTCGCTCAAAATAACCCCGAAAATAATATAGTCTGACTTATGAAATTTGTCATGAAATGCGTCATATGCAAAACAATTATTTTTGTCTTGTTAAGTCATAGCTTCTGTGCTACTGCACCGATTTTGACAAGTGAGGTAGCTAACCCGCAATAGAATCTTTAACGAAATTCAATCTCCCTTTTTGATAACACTTTAGCTGTCGGCATTGCTAAGCCTGCTATCTCCCAAGTCTCGGGCTTTATTATTCAAAAATTCCATAACGAAAATTTTTCAGTTTTTGGACGTCCATAAATTCGGGGGGGAGGGGGTCTGGAAAAATCTCACCAACGGTCCGAAATTTTCAAAAAAAATCTCCTCAAGTAATTAATGGACAACCCCTTTAGGGACTGTTTATGTATTAAGTAACACTCTTAAGGCTGAAATACATAAAAAGCATGCATGGCATCGATGCCTGCGTCGTATGCTTTTCAACACACATAGAAAGCAAGAATTACATAAATACATATAGCGCATTACCCAATAGGGCGGTTCACATTATCACACATGTTGTCCTTCATTGCTTGACAACATGTGTGACTGTCAATATTGCTTTGCGTTCACATTATCGAGCATACCATCAAACATCAATTGCAGAACAATTTATTAGCGTCCACATCGAAGTAAACTGCCTGAAATCTTATTTAAAGTGAAAAATGTTCACTAGGCTTGACAGTTTGATATCTCGTCATGCCAAATGGAAAGACTTAGAACTTTTGAAAGGTACATTCTGAGGACCTGCACTGGTCTCAAAGCTAGACGATACTGGGACGGTACTTACAGAAATGTCTCGAATGAAACAGTTTACAAGAAATGTAAAATAAGAAGAATAGACTCTTTTCTAGTTGAACAAGCCATAAAATATTTAAGAAATAAGTCATTAGTTGATAATGATTTGTTACTAAGTTATTTAAATAAGGAAAATTTAATCATGTATCCTATAGTAGATAAATATATGTCTCCTATCTACATAAATGTATTGAACAATAATAATAATTTGTACATAGGTAAAAAACTTTTATTTTATCATAAAAGATTTAAAACACTTGAAGTAAGAAACACAGTATATAGCACTGACCAATTTCTGTAAAAGTAAATATATAAAATAAAGATCTTTTACCTATTGTTATTTAGTTGTAGTGTAGCTTTAAGTTTTTAATATTATTTTTAAGTAAGAAAAAACGATAATGTAATTTCCTTTTTAACTTTTTTGGGAAAAAATAAACTTTTAAATGTAGAAATATATATCATAGTAATGAAATGTTAATGTTAGATCTGTAATGTTAATCTTACATAGCAATTTGAAATCATAACTCTTAAACTCTTAGATAAATACATATGTATATTAAGAAAAAATAAATGTAATGATATGTAACTAGCCTATAAGACAACCTGTATATTAAATTTATTAAATAAAGGCATTTAAAATAAAAAATAAAACTAGGCTTGACAGTCAATTCACACAGGTTGTATAGTTCGGCAAGCTGGCAGCAAAATCAAAAATTTTTGAAATCCATCCAACACGTGTGTCAAGCGGTCCATCCTACCGTTCACATTATCGAACATTGATGTTGGACACCACGTGTGATAATGTGTACTAGGCTAATTGAATGTGTTAGTTTGTGTGTGTGCTTTGTTTTTGTCTTTCACATGGCAATGCAATGGAATATTTGTGGAAGAGAAAACAACAAGAACTCTAGATCTGTGAAGAAGAATCCAAAAATGAATGCAGTTCTATTTAAAAAAGAAAATTGATTGCCTTCGCAGAAAAACAGGCTACACGACAAGGTCGCGGACATCTGCTAGTTAATAAATAAATTAAATTTATAAAAAAAAATACCTTAAATTAACTAGACATTTAATTGATATAGGTAAGCTAATAGCTTGATGGTTAAGATAATCATTATTTTGCTGGTTTTGAACGAGACGTCCCCATCGGTATGCATTTTTCTCAATAATTCCAATTCTCGCTAAGTGAAATGCGTTATATTTAGTAGGAGAGTCAGCAAGATACAAGTCTAAAAATTTTGTGTTATTTGAATTATTATTACAAAAAAAAGGAGTTGTAATATTATGTATGAAATAAATAAATAACTAATAATTATCGAACATTGATGTTGTCACACTATGATGGACAGCATGTGTGATAATGTGAACTGGGCTAATGTATGATATGTATGGGAGAATGTATGTATGCACACACACACGACGTCAGTTCATCATAGAAAACGAAGAGCGAAACATAACCGTACCGGTGTCTGATTCATTTGTATGTATACTAAGCAGCTAGTAAAACGGAATAAAAGTAGTCGGTCACTTTTTACCTGCACCGAATATACGAATAATGTTCCGTCTGACTAGAAAAGAAGAAATTGAGCATTTAGCACCTTCAATGGAGGTGGAAAATAAACTTTTTACGCTTTTTCAAGTTTATTGTTCAATTTTATGTTTATTAACAATGTAAAAAAACAAAAAAAAAAATCCAAAATTCTAATAGTTTTTTAACACAATGTGCTAAAAGTGTTTTTAATCGGCGATTTGCAACAATACACTGATAATTTCAAAGAAGAATCATAAAACACAATTACGGTATTTTCAACATTATCGGTGTAGCTGCTATGCCCTCGATTACTTTATAGAGTTCTCGAACACTGAATAACAACAAAGCGGTCTTAATGATGACCCGAATATCGAAAACTGAACGAAAGAGAATTTGCGGGTACGGAAAATTCTGTAGTACGTACCCTTTCGGAAACGTTCCGGCAACCACATCTGTCAGAAAAAAAAGAAACCACTGTGAAATCTTTCATTAAACACAGCGAAAATATTTGGCAGCTGTCAACTTGTCTTCCTTCACTAGTAAAGTAAAAGGCATCTGTGCGTTCTTTGTACGAATATTTAATTATTTATATAAATTATTTGATAAAAATGGCCGCAAAAGTAGCAGCAGGAAATAAAGTTTTTCAGGCGGTAAGTAATTCAAGTTATCAAAAAACACCAATGGAAAGCAAGATACAAATTTAACCTCACTTTTATGAATTCCTCCATCAAATTTGGCAAATTTATAGTGTTAATAATATTATTGCAGGATGATGTACACATCTCCTTTGAGGATCAACAAAAAATTAATCGTTTTGCCAAACACAATGCACGCATGGATGACCTTAAAGTTGAATTGGAACTAAAGAAAAACGACTTGAAAAGCGTAGAAGAGGCCGTTGACGAAATTGAATTATTCGATGAAGATGAAGATATACCGTTTTTGTTCGGTGAAGTTTTTTTGTCACACAAGCTGTCGAAGACACAAGTTAGCATGCGGATTGTATTCACAACGTATTTGAAAGATAATTTTTAATTCAAATTGTAGGAACTTCTCACAGAAGTGAAGGAACAAACACTAAAAGATATCGCTGCCATTGAAGCAAAAGCAAATGTCATCAAAGCCGAGATGAATGAACTAAAATCACATTTGTATCAGCGTTTCGGCAGTAATATTTCGCTGGAAAGTGACGATTAAAATTAATTTGCAGCAATAATTATCAAACTTAATTCGCATTTATTTCAAAAACTTGCGGTAACTTGAAATGAACAAGAAAAAATACTAACAAGAACTTAATATTAAAACAGAGATATGTATATCTAAGATATTTTTATCTTTCATTTTTAAGTTTAAATTAAAAAGGCCTTTAAGAAAACTACTTCGCCTCATCGGTTTGGTGGGAAAAAACGTATATTATGCTATCTCCGGAATTTTGCATGTAAGCCGACTGTAATAGAAATATATTCACATTGTTTTTTTTTTATCTTGGGGTCGTTCACTTACCTCCAAAATATCATCAGAAAAAGGCGGTCCATAATGTTCCCAATCCATTAATTCATTAATATGTTTGCTATTCGTTGCCGTTGGTATCTGTTGATTCAAGTTCTAAATTATAATAAAACTTTCATGAATTTTTGAATTATTTTTCTAAAATAAGTACAAAACCTTTCCATCACCAGAGCATTTACACTTAAGGCTATCGTGCGTTTGGCAATATGTAAAGTCAAGTTGTAAAGTAAACAAATCGGACAACTCTTCTGCAGTGAATTTCATTTTTTCACTGCCAGCGCCAACTTGCTCCAAACAACAGCCACCCAAAGACAATTTAGCTACTTGCCGCTGAAAAATGCGTTCCTCTATTGTGCCGGCAGTAATAAGCCGATATATTTGTACGTCGTGATGTTGTCCATCGCGCCAAATACGTGACATTGCTTGCGCATCTGTCGCCGGATTCCAATCATTATCATACAGTACAAGTCGCGTAGCTCCACACAAATTCAAACCCATGCCACCAGCTTTGGCACTTAACAAAAACACTAATTCAGTATCTGCATTTGCATGGGCTATGCGATTGAACTTTTGCACAATAGCATTACGTTCAGCTGCAGGTGTAGTACCATCCAGACGTAGGCATTTTAGATTTAAGTAATCGCATAGCCCTTGCAACATATTAAGGGTTTTCGTGTGATTTGAAACAACGACAATTTTTTCTTGTCTATCAACTGCAGTACTGGTGAGAAGATTTTGCATCAACTCCAATTTAGCAGAATCAAAGGGACCCATTTCTGACCAATCAGGTAGATAGCGTTCTAAATTGCGGGTTAACAAATTTGGTGTTTTTGTGCGCGCTATTAAAGATGGATGGTTGCATATCTTTTGCAATATGGATATTATTTGCAAGGCCGTCAGATCCTATGGTTACAGAAGGAAGAATTGAATTCGGTATACATTTTTTCTTTGAATTAGCGTGTACCTTTAAAATTGTTTCTTTTCTATTCTCGTAAAATGCCACAGCCTTCCGCAACAGCAACTGCTGTAACTCCGAGGGTTTCACAAAAACTATAAACTCTTGCTTCTTTGGCAAATATTGGCGATTAATATCCTGGGAGCGACGCAATAAAAATTTTCGACATATTTTCTGCAACTCTGATGAACGTTCTCTTGCCAATTGCTGAATTTCTTCGCTGGAATCTGGGCTTTGACTCTGCACAATTAGCAGTTCAAAGTGCTTACGAAATTCAGAGTATTCACCGAAAACACCAGGATTAACAAAATCAGCGAGTGCAAAAAATTCCTGTAAATCATTCTGCACTGGAGTGCCAGTTAGTAATACACGACGCGTTATACTCAGTTCCCGTAAGGCAGTGTACATTTTAGTTGAACTGTTTTTTAACCGATGCCCTTCGTCACATACAAGCAAATCAAATTCTAGTCGATGAAAGTCATTTGCGTTTGCCAGAAAAGTTTCGTACGAAACTATGACAAAGGGAATGTGTTGTTGTTGAGAATATTGTAGCAGTTTATGTTTTCCGTCTACAACAAAAGCATACATACGATCAAAGCTTAGCCATTTGTTGATCTCATTGTTCCAAGTTGCTACGATGCTGCTAGGTGTAACGATGAGAACACGTTGCAGAATGCGGTCTCCTCCGGCGTTTGGACCCTTGCGAAGCAGTGTGTGTGCAACTGTTAGACACTGCAATGTTTTCCCCAAACCCATTTCATCAGCCAAAATAGCACCACAATGCGCAGGAATCTGTAAGCCCAATAGGCAACTGTACAGAAAGTGCACACCTTCACGTTGATGTGGACGTAAATGTTGCACTAAAGCAGAAGAAACCTGCACTTCA
Source organism: Tricholauxania praeusta (assembly GCA_949775025.1). Classification (NCBI taxonomy): domain Eukaryota; kingdom Metazoa; phylum Arthropoda; class Insecta; order Diptera; family Lauxaniidae; genus Tricholauxania; species Tricholauxania praeusta. The sequence goes on along the minus strand of OX459028.1, from coordinate 1,483,106 downwards.
TATTCAGCATCATATTTCGTTGTCAGCATTAGCGGCTCCACTTTTGACACCGAAGCACTTGTTGCCTTTTCAAATTTTCTTACAGCTGTTGTGTTTCGCGTCTTTGGCATCGTTGGAAGCATTAAATTTGGATGAAATACAAAGTGCCCTTTAACTTTTTTTTCTTCTGGTTGCCATTCTTCTTCGCCCCAACCACGGTTGGCGATTTGCAACTTTCGTTTCTCAAATAGCTCTCGCTGATCCAAAATTTGTTCTTGTAACTCGATTTCTTTACCGCTAATGGTCATTTGATAACCCTCTTCCAGTTCGGAAAGTTTAAATTTGCTCCCGCTTCCCATATATTTACCGGTGTCATCTTTAAGCACAGCTTTTGAGCCATCCCGCAAGACTTCGAGGATCCCATCACCCTTCCATGTCTTATGCTTTTTATTGGTCATATCGCGCCATACGACGTTAAAAATTATTTTTGTATCATATAAACCTGAGTTGCTTATGCTTCTGCCACAATTTTCTTTGGCTGCTTTTGATCCCCAAGAGGATGAAGCTTCTTCGGAGGATGTTGTTTTCCCAATTTCTCGCCGGTCACTTGTGGAAGATACTTCTGTGTCAAAATTTCCCAATGCAGGAAGTACACATTCTACAGCTGATTTTTTAAACGACGGTGCAGCCGATCGACGCATTTTTTTTTTTTTTTTTTTTTTTGCGTTTAAAGTACTTTGTCCTGCTATCCAAATTAGTGGATTAGAGATTTATGTCGAAGTTATAACACCACCACCATTTTTTTTATATTTTTTTATTAATTATATATTTTCAATATTATACACTTCAGAAATTCACTTATTATTTATTAATATTTATTTAATTAATAAGGCTGTGTATTTTCATTTTTATGGAACTTGTAAATTTAAATTTTAAAAAAAAGTTGACAAATCCTACAGCAAAGAATTGCAAATGTCACATCACAATCAAATGCTCACACTAGTTTCAAATTTATGCCCATACGACACTAGTCTTATTTCATTTTAATAAGAAGAGAATACAAAAAATGGCTTAAGTTTACCAAATGGGTTAAAATTTTAGAAAAATCGTCACATCTCTAAAATTATAGGTTAAATTTAAAAGCTCAAGGGTTTCTAACTTGTAATCTTTGTTACAAAAGCTATATCCTCAACTTCCGATTGCTATATCTCCGAAACTAGATCCGAACGACACTTTTTTTCCATATTTCTTTTACTTTTAACCCCCAATTACCTTTAAAAACAAAAAATTGGAGATTGTCAGCTAAAGTAAATCTGTTCCACCAAAGTTGTAGGTTGTCACAACTTCATGTCTAAACAAATTAAGAATTTAGTTAGTGGTGGCCATTTTCTCATTTCTCAGGATTGTCCGGATCCACTAACAAAAATCGGATTCCTTGGTTTATTGTGAGTAAGAAATTGTGTGAGAAGAAGGGCCATCTTCAGTACCCTATCAGTACTGGATATTTTACAAAGGCCTTTTAGGCCTTTACTAACCGTACACTGTACTTACAAAGATTATCTAATAAATTTTTTTGTAATGTATCTAGAGCAATAAAAAAACAGTGTTTCATTAGGTAGTACATATTAATATCATAGCGGTGGGAAGCAAGCATAAATCCCTATTTCCATGTGATCTTATCTTATCCCTTATCAGAGATATCAAATCAAATTTTTATAGAAAAAGAATGCGCTTGGAGAATGCGAGAGTGAATAGCATACATTTGCTTTCTTAATAAGGGTGTTCAAACCGTCAAATTATTCATCAAATTGTTTGTCAAACAATTTGATAGCTCAGCGTACACATCATCAAATTTTTCGTCAAATTTTAGTTTTCTTCTGTCCACCGAAGAGAAAACATCGTTATGGCGGACAAATAATTATGTTTATGAAAGTAGATATGTTGATGAAATAGGAATTTAATTTTACATAACTTAATACTCAATGTAATTTTGAAGACCATATAACAATCCGTCATTTTTATGTCCACTATATTAAAAAAAAGAGATAAAATTGTACATACTAACTAAAACGTTTCCAATAATCGAAATAATTATAACTTAATTGGTTCCGTCGTTGCTTAAGTATAAAATTTATTTTAATTAAAATTTACATCCTCTGATATTGTCAACATCGACTCCTCTAGCGATATTTAAAAAAAAAACAATGAGGGTATTCCTGTAAACGCGAAAACTCGAAAAGCGCGAAAACTCGAAAGTTTTCGAGCTTGCTTTCAGGAACAGCCCTATCAATACAAACTCGTAAACGATTGAGCAATGGCAATTTGACAGTTTGATCAGTGTTACCGCTGCCATGAAAAAAAAATTAATCACACCAAAACGAAAAAATATGTAGAATTAAGTTAATAAATAACAAAACACAAATAGGTAAACAAACAAAAATTCTGAGAATTGCGCTTTTATATATTTAAAAATCATTCTGTTAAGTTTATGTGCCAATTTCTAAAGAAACTTCAAACTGGCAGCAAATTATTTCGACATACGGCAACACTGATTTATTTTCCAACTTTTCGAGGCCACTTGCTCAACTACTTAGCCTCGAAAGTTGAGCAAACTTTTCTTCATACAAATTATTTTCGAGACTCGAAAATGTGCTCAGTTTTCGCAGTTTTCGAGGCTTTTTCGCGTTTTCAGGAATACCCTCAATAAAAACACCCTTCTAGTATGTAAAATAAATAAGAGCCACATAGCATTTCATCATCCGCACGATGTTCACTCGTTGAAATCTTTTCAAGTGACAAAAATGTACTAGCAAATTTGACGAGCGTACACACCATCAAACAACTCATCAAATTGTTTGTCAAACAAGCAGAAAAACAAAATTCTTTGTTTTCCATCAAACAATTTGACCAACAATTTGATGAGCGTTCACATCTTCAAATTCTCATCAAACTCCATATATTTTTTTGTTGGTCAAATTATTTGACAAACAATTTGATGAGTTGTTTGATCATGTGTACGCCCCTAATAGCATGTGATGTCCTCCCTGATATTTGATAAGACAAGATAAGATCACATGGAAATTGGACTTAATGCATTTTTAATATTTTTTTTTGATACATACCTTGTTTACACGCAGCGCCGACTTGTAACACCGACTCACAAGTTCGATCTTATTCAGGCATTTACACACAGATACGTCGACGTTCAAATGTCATTATTTGATGACAAAACGAACAACAACAAAATAGTTTGCTATGACGTAGTCTAAGGTTAAAAAGAAAAATTAATAATAATAGATGTTTTCTCTTAATTTTCTTTTGCTTTCGTATTTTAAAATTTATTTTTGTTAAATTTTAATATTTATTTTAGCTTAATGCTGTTTTAAACATTTATTTTACTTACACATTAATTTAAGCATTTTTGACATTCGAACGTCGACGCTCATATCTCCATTTACACAGCAGCGAACTTGTGCATCGACACCACGTCGACGTAGAAATACCGAACAACCACTCCGACGTATGTCGCATTTACACAACAAAAAATTACTCCGAAGTCATACGTCGACTCTCAAATTCGGTGTGTGTAAATAGCATAACAGACTATTTAATTAGGTGTCAATTATTTAATAGCCCAGTTCACATTATCACACATGCTGTCCAACATGGTGTGACAACATCAATGTTCGATAATGTGAACGGTAGGATGGACCGCTTGACACACATGTTGGATGGATTTCAAAAATTTTTGATTTTTCTGCCAGCTTGTCGAACTATACAACCTGTGTGAATTGACTATCAAGCCTAGTGAACATTTTTCATTTTAAATAAGATTTCAGGCAGTTTACTTCGATGTGGACGCTAATAAATTGTTCTGCAATTGATGTTTGATGGCATGCTCGATAATGTGAACGCAAAGCAATATTGACAGTCACACATGTTGTCAAGCAAAGAAGGACAACATGTGTGATAATGTGAACCGCCCTAATTACTAGGCCGACTATCACTCATTAAACACACCGTTCATTAAACACACCGCTAAGTAACGCTGTCATCGGTTCCCTTTTTCTCCTTCGCCAAAAGTCGACGTTGTAAATTTTATGACAATACTATTCAGCACGTTTATTTTTCTATAAAATTAGTGTAAACTCGCGTACTAATTGCAAAAAATAGTGAAAAATTGTTCAACATCATGGCGCAGTTTGATTTGACTAGGATAAATTGTCAATTTCTCGACAGGCATCTGACATTTCCGCTGTTGGAATTTCTCTGTGGAAAAGAGGTTAGAAACGTAGCTGCGTTGCTTGGTACTCCATACACTACCATTTTTTGTATATATTTTTGCTTATAGATTTACAATCAGCAAGAGCTGCTCGAATATATTTTGGATACGGTTAACAAAACCAACATGATCGATTATACAATGGACACACGCAAGCGTCTCAATCTTAGTCAGGAGATGCCTGATGAGTTGGTACTACGCAAGGCAGAAGTGCTAGCCACATTAAAACAACTACAGAATGAGGTGGCTCCCATAATGAAAGCTACCGATATTCTCAAAAATGGCGAGAGCATGAAGGATTCCAAAACTTTTGTAAATGCATTGCAGAAAGATTACAATTTTAAGGTTGAACATCTAGAAAGCGCCTACAAATTGGCCAAATATTTGTACGAGTGCGGCAACTATCAGGAATCGACGTCATATTTATATTTCTGTTTGATTGTCATGTCGCCAAATGATAAGGCAAGATTAACTTAAGACTAATTACATATATATTTCAAGCAATAACATCCAAATAATTTTGCAGAACTATTTAAACGTACTGTGGGGTAAATTAGCTGCTGAGATTTTAACACTAAATTGGAATACTGCTCTTGAAGATTTGACACGTTTGCGCGACTACATCGACAATGCTAACTTTTCTACCATTCAGGCTTTGCAGCAACGTACATGGCTTATCCACTGGTCTGTGCTGGTCTTTTTCAATCATCCCAAAGGACGTGATCTTATCATCGAGATGTTTTTGTACAAGCCACTCTATTTGAATGCTATCCAAACCATGTGTCCACACATTATGCGCTACTTGGCCACCGCTGTTATTATTAATCGTACGCGTCGCAATGCACTGAAGGATCTAATTAAAGTGATTCAACAAGAGTCATATACATATCGCGACCCAATTACTGAGTTTCTCGAATGCTTGTATGTAAACTTTGATTTCGAGGGCGCACGGCTGAAGCTGCACGAATGTCAAACTGTTATATTGAATGATTTCTTCATTGTGGCTTGTTTGAATGAATTTGTGGAGGATGCACGTCTCATGATCTTCGAGACTTTCTGTCGCATTCACCAGTGTATCACGATCAGTATGTTGGCTGACAAACTCAACATGAAACCGAGCGAGGCCGAATGCTGGATTGTTAACCTGATACGAAATGCACGTTTGAATGCGAAAATTGATTCAAAGTTGGGACATGTTGTGATGGGTACACAACCTTTAAGTCCTTATCAGCAATTGGTTGAGAAGATCGATTCGTTGTCAATGCGTTCAGAGCATTTGGCGGGTTTAATAGAGCGTAAGAGTAAGCAAAAGAATCAAGAGTCCATCGATTCGTGGAAGTATTATTAAACGTAAAGAAAATTGTTGAAATAAATTTTGATCAGAAACTTGAAATATAAGAAAAAAATAAATTATCAAACGAACCGCTGATAGTTGGACTATTGCTTACGCTAACAAGGGCTGAAAAATTATATATATACATAAATTAATAACTTCAATGAATTTTTATAACAATAAAAACTTTTTTAAAGCTGGAATAAAACTACACCTATATTCAAAGCGAAAAACTGATGATTTCAATTAAGCAACTCCTTAGAACAGACGTCAAAACTCTTTTGCATAGTTTGGATTCACTTATAGAACCAGCTCTTTCAAAAGTATCGAAGTGCGGCAACTTACTTAATTCTGTTTTCAAGTCACTTGTTGCTTCAACTTTTGTATTGTTTTACGCAATTAGCTGTCGCAGCTAATTAAAAAACTTTCATCTGCACTATTTTTTCGCAAAATATTTTTGAGATTCTTACCCAAACTGAAGCAAATTTTTGTGTGCATCTCTCTTGCACAGAATACCTTGCTAAACTTTTAAAAGCTTGACTCAACTCGGAAAAGTGGTTTGCTTAAATCTTATCTCTAATCTGTCATAATTAGGGCTACCAGATGCGATACTAAAGTAGCAAAAGAGCTACTTTTGCAAGGGCTTTGCTACCTTGTTTTTGGTTTTGCTACTTTTGATGTTTGCAGTGTAAAATGAAATATTTGAACTAAAGTGATGACCTTTTTTTTTTTTTTTTTTTTTGCTCATCAAAGTTATTGAAATTATTGTTTTGATTTGTTAATTTGCTGGGGTTTTTTGTTAGGAAGTGATTACCTTTTTTTTTTTTTTGCTCATCAAAGTTATTTGAAATTATTGTTTTAATTTGCTGGGGTTTTGTTACGAAGTGAGGACCTTTTTTTTTTTTTTTTTTGCTCATCAAAAATATTTGTATGAAAATTGAAAATTAAAAAAAATTAAAGTTTTCATTTACAAAATTCCAAATTAATATGTGCTACTTTTGTACTAGGATGTGCTACTTTTGTACTAAGGCCATCTGGTAGCCCTAGTCATAATATGAGGTTATTGTCTCTAACTCAATAAATAGGGAAGTTTTAAAGTTCTTCCTTTTCAGTTTCATTTTATACATTCTGCGCAAAAATTTCATAGCAATTGTTTTTAAATTTTTGGGATTAATAGTTAAAATTTGGGAGTGTATTATTATGCTTCTATTTATAAAATGTTCAATGGTTTCAACCTTCTGTTTTTCACCCAATAGAAGGAAATGCTTCTATTTATAAAATGTTCAATGGTTTCAACCTTCTGTTTTTCACCCAATAGAAGGAAAATTCCTCAAAATCGTTAAAGAAACAGGAAGTAGTATTGAATATTGTATGGTATGACGAAACAAACCTCATTAAAAGCTTTTTTAAAGTGTGAGTTTAGTCTGTGCGAACAATCCAGCGCGAACTAAAATAAAAAAGATTACATCCGACGGACGAGGAGAACGGTTTAAAAATTTGTGGAGAGTAGAAGACGACTCTTACACATTAGTTGAAGCTCGTCGGTGAAAGAACTTAAAAAAAAAACACTAACTGCAGTGACATTTCACCAAGCCAAAAATATTTTTGAGGTATGTATTTGGCTTCAGGACAACAGGTCCAAAATATATTTTCGATTTCCCAAATCATTTGATGTAGAAAAATACTAACCCAAAAGATCCCATTAAGGAGAAGATGCGCCTGGAGATGCACAAAATGAATTTAACACCATTTTTCAACTTCTCTAATAAAAAAGTGTAATTAGATATTTTCCTGCAAGTCTAGGGGTGATGGTGATGATGGCTCGAACTCATTTCTTACTTTTCCTCAGGGTTAGACTTAAAATAAGTACCCACATCTTTATTTTCAGATTAAGCAATTAACTGCTGATACTTCTATACTATGTTTTTTTAGTGTCATTCTTTCGAAATGGATGAAACGTAACATATTTCATCAAAAAGATTGAAAATGGTTGCAAATTTTAGAAATTTACTAAGTTCATTAGAATTTTAACTTTGAATCATTCAAAATTCACAAGATTTCTTACAATTATGAAATGAATTGGCCGCTAAGATCGTTTAGCGTATAATTGAAGCTATGAAAATCCACATAGCTCGTGTTATTTCACAGGTACTTAAGAGCTTAATTTCTCGGAAGTGATCGATAGTTTGACATTCGAACTGCATTATCTTTTAGCTAGTCACGGTACTTATATGCCCAAAATCATATGAAATCGTGGAATGGCACAAAAGTATCTATCTTATAGAGCCAAAAATCTGCTCACTTCAACAATTTTTTGTGTTTTATTTCAATTGGAACTACAACAGTCTACAAAAAAAAAATACTATGATGTATTACCAAATTAAAATTAAATTAGTGGTTGATCCCAAAATTTTGGTCTGCTGGGGCTATTGTAAGCGAATTTGCTCCTCGTACCTCTTGTACCACTTCTTCCTCAAACCCTGATGCTGTAAAAAAACTAAGTTCTCATTACTAAATTAATAACAAATTATGTGTATGAATTTGTATCTAAATAGCTTAAATTTCAGGCACTCACTTCTGTCATACATAATACGGGGATTGTATTTTTCGATTCAAAACAAGCTTGCGTTCTTTAATTTACCTTTTCACCATTTGGACATTCTCCTATCAGATTTTATCGTATACATAAATCGCACACGTAAATTACCTAGACAGAATACTTCACCTGATGTTTGTGAATGACTCTTCTTCAACCATTATTTGTACTTCTCCATTGACTATTCATGAAGATATGTAGATATTTCTCTACCGATTCTCAATGGGTTCTTACCGTTCAGTTGAATACCTTGCCACCCAAATCATAATTTTATTTCTAAACTAATAATTTAGTCAATTAATCATTTGTATCGTCTCTCAATGAATTATCTCATCACTCACTCAATCAAAAATTGTGCCACTTAATTTAATATTTTTCTACTGAATGTTTATTTGCACACAATAACTTACCGCTAACGTTATGGGTTCCAACACTCGCACGCTATCCAGCCTTTTCGGACCCTCAATTACTTGGGTTTCATTTGAATTTCGTAGTAATACATCAAAATGATTTTTAAGCATGATCTTCTCAATTTAAGTTGGTCCTTCTTAACCATACTCGTATTAACCTTAATTTAGCAAAGTGTAAGCTCATCGGTGAGCTTGCCGATTTTACATATTAGCACTTGCACCTTCGTTCGTATCGCCAAATAAGCTTTTAACGGAGCGCTAGTCAAGAAATGTGTGACATCAAAAAGATTACAAGAACAATTGCATATGAAGAGGGAAATGTAGTTTTTGGCGTGCTATGTTTATATTGTTGCGATGATTCTTAAATGGTCAACGCAAGAAGTAAGATATACAGTGGAATCGCGATAAGTCTTACCCCGTTAATTCGAAAATCTCAATAATTGGTCCCTTGAAAAAATCGCTTTAATTCGTAAAAATTCCATACATTTTGGTCCCCTCGATAATTCGTAGTTTTTTTTTTTTTTTGTGCAATAAAGTCTGTTTAACCTCTTATAAATCGTAATTGGATTTGACAACCTCTTATAATTCGTAATGCAAAACAAAATTCTATGGAACTATAGTTTAAAAAACAATATCAATCATAGTAGGCTACGTTCATCCTTCATATTTTTTGGTGGATTTTTTTGTGATTTCGTGGTCAGTTTGTTCGTTACTTTACCAGAGGTGTGTGTAAAAAAGAGAGTGTGGCGTGAAAATGGCAAATAAACGTACTCATAAGACTTTATCAGTATTGCAAAAGCAAAATATCATTATGGAACAAAAAAAAAAACGGCGGGTTGCACTCCGGGAGTGCCGACAGAAGTGAAAACAAATCGTTTAATGGCAAGTTAGTGCGTTAATTGGTATGTGTGCGTTTTCTTTTTATATGGCAATGCAATGGAAGACAAAAACGGAATATGTATTCAAATTTTACTCTCGCTCTCATTCTCAATTTGTCAACGCAACAACGCGGACATTGAAAGAAACAAACATGTAAGCATAACAATCGTTGAATGAGAATTAAATGTGTCAGTTAGTGTGTATGCTTTGCTTTTTGTCTTTCACTTGGAATATTTTTTATTTAAAAGAAACAATAGAACATTAAAATTTTACCATCGCATTCATGACGGGGAATCCCGATGACGGTCGGTGTCACGATTTTATACTTTTTTACTCAGCCGCACAACGTGCCATAAGAAGTTTTCACTTCAAAAATTGCTGGAAGAAGTATATTCGGCTCAGTAGCCTCAACTGTGAATAATTAAATTTGAGCTAAGTACTCCTTATGTTTAAAAACAAAAATTTATTCTGATTGCAGTAAGACACATCATTGCGAATTATGTAAGTATAAGAAAAAATCAGGTAAAAAAAGTACCTGGACCTGTGACTAAATAGCTTAAACATAATTTTTCTTAAACTTAAGATAAAAATCTGCTTCTTCTAACAGACACTATGACACCACATTTATCAAAATCGGCTTATTCGTTGCCGAGTTCTGGCTGTTAGAATATTCAAACTGCTTAAAACGCCATCTTGTGACAGTTAATCATAATACAAATGACTTCAAAAAAATCTGCTTGTTCTTAAAAAAAACTATTACACCTCATTTGTCTAAATCGGTTTAGTAATAGCCGAGATATAACGTTTTAAAGTTTTTCAAAAAACCAAATTTGCTTGCTGCTGGTTCAAGGTGGCCTGGTATTTCAGATTTTTCTCTGCTTTGGGCTGCTGGCTCTGCTTTCGGCTGCGCTAGCAGAGAAAAATTTGCTTACTGAGCAACAACTAACCGGAAGTCAACATATGTATGCTACAAATTTAAAAATTTTTTCCACAAAATTACATACTTTCATGGGCCAATTTTTTCAAAAATCGTTGCCTACTTTTAGGCGCTATTAATAATTTACCCTTAAGCGGCCCTCACGATCAGTATTACTGACAGGATTTTGCATACTGACAGTATTACTGATCGTATGAGGTGAGTACTGATGTACTGTCAGTATAGAAAAACGATACTGATGACTGATGAAAAAATCGGATATTACTGACGAAGTTTTTAAATACTGACAGTAAAGCGGCCCTCACACGATCAATATTACTGACAGTATAATTACTGACAGTATTTACATTACTGTCAGTGTACCACTCACACGGTCAGTATTGTTTATTGTCAGTAACCAGTTTTTTTGACATTCGACTGGTGAAGGTGCGAACTATGCTCCGGCTACGTGACCGACAGCCGAAAATGGCATTCCACTTTTTGAGGCAGATTCCATCCAAACTTGCACCACGCCTCCAGCTAGGCATCGGACGACCATACCCTTGGACGCAATGTTCCATGCCACTGAATGAGGAACTTTTCCAAGTTTCTTTCAAGTTTCGTTGCCTCATCGTCTATCTGCCACAAAATGGGGCATGCCACGCCCCCTCCCAGGATTTTTCCGTCCCGTGCCTACTTGCACCCTCTGACCAACTTTCAGCCGGATCTGCCCCAAAAAGTGGCATGGCCATGCCACTTTTTGGCCACTTTTCTGTGCAAATAATACTGATGAACTGTCAGTATTCACCTCACACCATCAGTATTAAGCGGCCCTCACACGATCAATATTACTGACAGTATTTTGCATACTGACAGTATTACTGATCGTATGAGGTGAGTACTGATGTACTGTCAGTATAGAAAAACGATACTGATGACTGATGAAAAAATCGGATATTACTGACGAAGTTTTTAAATACTGACAGTAATACTGATGGTGTGAGGTGAATACTCACAGTTCATCAGTATTATTTGCACAGAAAAGTGGCATGCCACTTTTTGGGGCAGATCCGGCTGAAAGTTGGTCAGAGGGTGCAAGTAGGCACGGGACGGCAAAATCCTGGGAGGGGGCGTGGCATGCCCCATTTTGTGGCAGATAGACGATGAGGCAGCGAAACTTGAAAGAAACTTGAAAAAGTTCCTCATTCAGTGGCATGGAACATTGCGTCCAAGGGTATGGTCGTCCGATGCCTAGATGGAGGCGTGGTGCAAGTTTGGATGGAATCTGCCCCAAAAAGTGGAATGCCATTTTCGGCTGTCGGTCACGTAGCCGGAGCATAGTTCGCACCTTCACCAGTCGAATGTCAAAAAAACTGATTACTGACAATAAACAATACTGACCGTGTGAGTGGTACACTGACAGTAATGTAAATACTGTCAGTAATTATACTGTCAGTAATATTGATCGTGTGAGAGCCGCTTTAAAAGTATGCAACACTTTCCGACGAATTTCAAAAATAGCACCTAAAATTAGGACACATTATCTGAAATTTTTAAAATCGTTACCTACTTTTAGGCGTTCTTTTTGAAATTTGTCAGAAAGTGTTGCCTACTTTTAGGGGCAAATTATTAATAGCACCTAAAAGTAGGCAACGTTTTATAAATTTTTTGAAATCGAGTTCATTTTCCAAGTCTTCAAAATTTTAAAATCGAGTTCGTTTCCCAAGTCTTCAAAATTCCAAAATCAAGTTCGTTTCCCAAGTCTTCCAAATTTGAAATCGAGTTCGTTTCCCAAGTCTTCAAATTTCTGAAATCGAATTCGTTTCCAAAGTCTTCGAAATTCTAAAATCGAGTTCGTTTCCCAAGTCTTCAAAATTCCAAAATCAAGTTCGTTTCCCAAGTCTTCCAAATTTGAAATCGAGTTCGTTTCCCAAGTCTTCAAATTTCTGAAATCGAATTCGTTTCCAAAGTCTTCGAAATTCTAAAATCGAGTTCGTTTCCCAAGTCTTCAAAATTCCAAAATCAAGTTCGTTTCCCAAGTCATCCCGATGACGGTCGGTGTCGCGAAATTATACTTTTTTCCTCAGCCGCACAACGTGCCATAAGAAGTTTTCACTTCAAAAAAAATTTAACCCCTGTAGTTCGTAAAAAATTTTCCGTTTATCTACATTCTTGAGGCAGTTGAATCATTGGATCGACATTACAGTGCTCTTTGAACATAAACTACGTTTCAGCACCACATAGATATGATGGGTAAAAGAATTTAAAGACACCTCTCTCGTTGAACTCATTATGGAGACAATGTTGTATGCGTTTCATAACAGCTACATCGGTTTATTTGAATCCATTTAAGAACATTTGATTTTTTGTTTAGAAGCGGTCAACTGTAACCCACGTTCAGTTTGCCCATGTATCAAAGCCGATCCAATGCTTACTGTTTTATTTGTCTTCAAAGACTTCTTGTCTTGAATATTTGCAATAAATGCACCTAACCGTACCACACGAAACTATAAACTTCGTAATATTTTTACTTTTTGTGTAAATTATTTTAATTTCAAGCATTTCTGATTAGAACAAATGAATTTCAATGAATACACTAAATTAAATCTTTTATTTTTATAGTATAAGCTAAATAAATAAAAATCTAAATGTTAGAAGTTTTTTTAACTATTTTTCAGAATCAGCACACTATTTTATACAAGAAACGGTTGCTTATTGGTCATGAACCATAATGCTGTAAGTTTGTATTACTAAAAAGAAATCGTCCAACATTCAAACGATACAAAATTTATTGACTTTTTAATTTAATAACATCACTCTGTAAATTTATAAATAAAATTTGAAATGCAGCTAAATTTAAATGCAAATAATAGCATTAATTATAATTTACTGGAATCTTTCACTTGATGAATAAAAACAGAAACATCAGCAGCTAGAGAATACTAAATTTATGTGTTAAGCAAAAAAAATAACTCATAGCCAATACATAAATGAAAAAATTGCACTATTACAGGAAATAAACTTAAAAAACCGCCTGTTGGAAACATCGACAATATCCCTTATTGTCATACAATTGATTGCTAACTCGACTTCTTACGTTTATTTTGTTTGTCTTTTTTCACCACCAACCATTGTCGTATTGGTAGATTTTGCAAATAATTAATCCATTTTCGCACAAGCAACAGCCAAAATACACCATAGACAACGCAAATTATGGATTCAATATAGTAGCCATCGAGAACGATTTGGCATTCGCCGCCAGCGGCTATGCATTCCTATAAAACAGTTGAAAATTTTTATTCTTAATTCATATGAGCTCATTCTAAAATAACAAACCTCTTTCTGTTGTTTATTGTAGCAATGGTTAACTTCAGATAGCTTTGCATTCACATTGGCACAAGCTTTCCATGTAAGAACATCGACTAGCCAGAGGATAACTGTGTTTGGCCAATTGCCACCCAAGTTAGAGAGCGTATTTAGGAATGTCATGTAGGTACCACCCACAGCCGGATCAGATATTTTGGCAAAAAATGCCATAATTGCAACGAACATGCAGTAAAGGAAAATTTGGTATATGCCATAGTTTATCACAAGCAACACGTAGTAATAAATTGGTACTTGACCATCTGATGAGATCATATATGGCGTCAAGTATGCAATCACAGTCGCTAACGATGCAAAAACAATCCTATACGGTATTGCCTTAACATATACCTCCAAGGGACGTGGACCATTTGTGTAACGACTCACCACAAGCGGCAGAACGATTTGCAGTGGTATTATTGGAATTACAAGTAGAGCCAATTTTTCTTTTGGCACACCGGCATCAATTAATTTCAGCGATGTCACAGCATCGCAGGCGGCAAATGAAACTTTAACTGTTAGTAAAATGGCCGCCAGTATTTGAATAGGACGCATGCGCACCATATCCCAAAGAATTTTGTAACTCTCGCGTACATTTAGTTCGTGTTCCTCTGTGTAACGCGCTGCCGTATGCGCATCTTCGACATCGTTTTCTTTCTTAAACAGCGCTACCAACGTAGTGGCCACCATAAAACACAAACCCCAGAACCATAAGAACTCTGGCAATGTGACCATGCCATTCGCCTGTGGTATTGCACGCAAATAAGTATTGCAAAAATCTTTTGATTCAAGCGCAATAAAGGCGACATATCCCAAAAAATAGCCAGCAGTCTGGCCTACACTATTGCACGTTGACGCATAACCGACATTGCAACGTTTCAGCATGGTCAGCGCCCAGCCATCAACAGCGATGTCCTGCGTCGCGGCCAAGAAGTTAAGCAGAAAGAAGAGAATAGTAAGCAGTGGAACATTCGGTTCGACGCCATCTCCACCCAGCCAGCGTTCAACTTGCCAGGAGAGAAATAACATAAAGATGCCAATCAAATATTGTGATGGTATCAGCCAAGATTTTCGCCGACCAAAGCTGCGCACATACACTGAATCAACAATGGGCGCCCACAAAAGTTTCATGCTAAAGGGCCAGTAAGCGAAAGAGAATTCCGCCTGTTGTTTGTAACTGGCTCCACGATTCTGCATAATAAATCGAAATTAGTTTTCGCAGCACAAAATTTCTACTTCTTAATGAAAATTCTACATTTGTGAAACTTACTTGTAGCATCATTGGAATGGCCGCAATCAACCCCAATGGGATGCCTTGCAGCACATACAGAAAAAAGAGAATTGCAATATTGGCGCGATCACCACGAATGTCTGTTTTGACGTGTAGCTCTTCTGGCGTGTACTCTGTTGGAACCAACCGCTTTCTATCTGAAGCATCATCAGCAGCTGCAGCGCCGGCAGCGGAGTCAGGTCTGCGACGTATTGACATTTCAAGTTGATTGTTGTTTAATTTAATTTTTTAAAACGATATTGCTGCATTTGCTGCACAAGTGCAATTGTTTTAATTTAATAAAAATTATTAAGGTTTGTCAAAAACGACACGTCAGTAAAGCTCGGTAGTAAATCAATTCAACATGCGACCGACCGACACATTCATTTAACAATCAATTTTCTTCTCGTTGGCAATTTCGAGCAATGTTTTTACGCGTTTTGTTGTTACCTTCACCTTTATTCGTTTTTCACCTTTATTTTGTTGTTTTTGTTTTTTACTGTTGTGGTTTTTATTTAACCGCTGACCAGGAACTTTAATGCATTGGCTTCATTAAATGTTTATTTATGAGTTTTTATATCACTTCTTTTATAATATTGTCGCGTTACTAAAAATTTAAAAGAAATTGAATTTTTTTTTTTATTAACGTTTCTTATAACGTAAGCAGTGTTTGACATTTTTCTGAATTTGACATTCTTATTCGGTGCCAGTAGCGACATCTGCATACGGTAAGTTTTGCTCGACAATAATTAATTTATCTTAATTGTCCGGGAAGTAGCGTTGCATTTTTCATGGTCATCTCATACCGCAAATTTTTTTTTCTAATTTGGCTAAAAAACGAAATTAGCGTGTTCCTACTACAATCGTGGTAGGAAGGGTTGTGAGGCCAAAAAAAAAATTCGCTCATTGACTCGGAAAGTAGAAAAATATATCAAACCCAATGTTGTAGAAAAGATGAAAATACATCGATTTCACGCCCAAAAAATCTCTGTATTACAAGATGTGACCAACCATTCATATTTATATAATACTTTACACGAAAGAAGTAATTTGAAATAGCAATCAAACTGAACAATCATATTGTCATTTGCAACATAAACTCCCGAACTATAAATTATGTCGGAATACACCCAATTCTGTTTTTACACGGTTTTGATTTAATACGGTCTGGAAAAAAAAACTATTTTGCACTATTAAAAAATTCAAAGAAAAATATTTTTAGTAACCGCAATATTTTATAAATCTAGTTAGGGAATTAGGTTAAAATGTTAATTGGGTTGAAGGATGTGGAACTAATCCTCTTTTTTTCTATGTAAATACATAGACAGCGTTTATACGAGGAAACTTTTTCCGCAAAGTTTCCTTGTTTGTTGGCAAGAGGAGAAAAACGAAAGGGACGAGTTAAAAAATTTGTCAAATTTCGCAAACCCAAAACAAAAAACATAAAGAGAATAGACAAGAATTTGTCTCTCACTCAGGCTTTCCTCGTGTAAACGTCGACATACTTCATATCATTTCTTACACGGTTTTGTCTGGAACGTATTAACCATGTAAAAACAGAATTGGGTGCATACAAAAACCAAAAAAAAAGTCGCTATATCGTATATTCTTGAAAACATTTGAATACATATGTAATTAATCAGATTTGTTGAAAGTACTTTTGTTGTTTAAGAGAATTGAAGCATTTTCAAACAAAAAGGATTCAAGTGCTTTTATTTCATTCCCAATAGTTTTTGAGATGTTCCGTTTCAAAAAAAAAAGGGAGTCAAATTTAAAAATAAACATAATCTTCTTGAAAAAAAATTTTTTTAAGTCTGTTCCACACATTATCCTTTAGGGGCTTAAGTTTACTTTAGCTGACATTCTCCAAATCAATTTCTTTTTTTAGGGGTGATAGAGGGTAAAAAATAAAAAAATATAAAAATTTCAAAAAAAGTCGCTCAGATCTAGTATCGGAGATATAGACATCGGAAGTTGCGGATATAGCTTTTGGAAAAATGGTTATAAGTTGGGAACCCCTGAATGGATTTCAAAAAAATGGGTGTCATAAGATAGATAATTTAATGGCCTACAATAATGGTGAGTAAAGTTTTGAAATTTGACCCATATTTTTGGAGATATTACGATTTTTGTGAAATTTCGACCAATTTTTTTTTGAAGAAACATTTTTTTTTCCAAAAAATGTGTTAATGACCTGAAACTTTTTTAGCATTTTAAGAAAGCTTATTTTATTTCCCTTAAAATGGTATATAGCTTGTTTTAAATTTTTGCGTATTTACCCCCTTTTTTGCCGGAAAATAAAAAAAAATATGCAATAAATTCTTATGAAAAGTCTCTATTTATGGACAAAAACAATAAAAAACCAACAACAACAATTATCGTAAGACCATTTTCATTTTAAAACTTAAAAATTTTTATTAAAAAAAGCGCGCGCGATTTTTAATAAAAATTTTTCGCCTCCGGCGCTCTTTTCCTTCAACATAACCTCACATTTTAAAAAATTTTTAATTTATATGAAAACCATATTATTTTATTATGAGAATCGTTTAAATAATAATAGTTGTAGGTGTACTAATCGTTGTTGTTGTTTTCCACTGTTTTTGTCCACAAAAACATAGTTTTCATAAGAATTCATTGAATATTTTTTTTGTTTTTCTTTAAAGAGGGGCTAAATTCGCAAAAATTTACAGCAAACTATATACCATTTTAAAGGGAATAAGATAAGCTTTCTTAAAATGCTAAAAAAGTTTTAGGTCATTAACACATTTTTTGAAAAAAAAAATGTTTTTTCAAAAAAAATTGTTCGAAATTTCACAAAAATCGTAATATCTCCAAAAATATGGGTCAAATTTCAAAACTTCACGCACCATTATTGTAGGCCATTAAATTATCTATCTTATGACACCCATTTTTTTTTTTTAAATCCATTCAGGGGTTCCCAACTTATAACCATTTTTATAAAAGATATATCCGGAACTTCCGATGTCTATATCTCCGATACTAGATCCGAGCGACTTTTTTTGATAATTTTATATTTTTTTTGTTTTTAACCCCCTTTTAGGAAAAAAAAAATAAATAAAATTGGACGTCAGCTAAAGTAAACCTGTTCCCCTTTAGGTAAGCACTAAACAATATATAAGAATCAAAAATATCGGAGCAACAAAAAAAAAAAATTACAAAAAGTGTGAAGTAATTTATGGAATGAGCGAATTAATCCCAAATTATAATAATGCGTCGGCAGTGGTAGAGAAAAAAACATTGGTATAAGCTGTCGTTATAAATCAGTGTTGGCATGTTACAAGGATTTTTAGGTTTGTGACGGTCCACACGCATTTTTTTACGTTCTTGAATTTTTAAAGGATTTAGCGAATTTCCGATTTCAATTTTTACGGATAAAATTTTGTTTCGCTGTATCTCTCATTTGATATTTAGTTGGACCACATTGGTTTATTTAACTCGAATTTTGTTAAAATATATGCTACTTTTGAAAAAATTTAAAAAAAATAAAATCAAAAAACCATTACGATTGGTCTTATTATTCGATTTCAAAAATTCATAACTCGAAAACCAAATTCGTAAAAAGTATTGATTGCGATTTCCCATTTGGCAGGACAAATTCCATGATAAAAGTATTTTCGCATAGTGTAGTTGGCAATTTCTAAAAAAGACGTTGAATGTAAAGAAAAATTCACTTTGACGTTTTTACAATCCATAGGATTAATGTTTTCATACTTTTTGAATACAATCCTCGATGCTTATAAGTACGTAGTTCAACTTGTGAAGTTTTTATCTACTAAAAAAGTTTCAATTAATAAATTATCAATGAAAATAAAATGATTGAAATTTGTTTACTGACATTTTGTGGGAACTATAGCGGGCGGTCACATAAAATTAAAGCAGAAACGCTTATCAGCTTGTTTATGCAGATAACTTTACAGCACCACAATATTTGAACAAAAAAACCACGTTAGAGAATAAAAAATAGCGAAATAATAATTTATGAACATATGTATTTTCAACATGCTGACAATATTTATTTTGAGCATTGTTGTTAAATTAATAAAATACAGGATAAAATATTTAGAAGAAAAAGTGCCTTAAACTAATTTATAGACTGTAATACATATGTACTTAACTAGAGCATATCTTAAACTTTACAAGGATACAAAAAAAAAAAAAAAAGTACGAGGCTTACGCGTTAAAAATAGGTAGTAGAATATTTTAAATTAAAGTGCAACTTTTTTATATGCCATAACCAGTTTTTTGTGTTGAAGTGCTAAATTGTACATTCAACGCAGCCTGACAAGTGGTTTATACTTTGTTTATTGTGCAATTTAACACTTGTAACACAAAGACGTGTGAAGAACCATAATAGTTTAGGGATTGTTTACAAAATAAAGTATTCAGTTTTTATTTTATTGAAATAAAATCATTGGATTCGATCATTTAATAGCAAAACGCACATGTGTATCTATCTTTCAACTTTATTTATTTTTTTATTCGTTTTTGGTGGCTTTTGTTTTTACTTTTTTTTATTTGTAATTATTATATAAATCCGTAATTTTTAAGTAGATTAATTCCACTTAATTTTACTCACTTTATAGTATTAAAACTTTGTAAATCCATTTAAAAGCTTTAATTTCCCAAATAACCGTAAAACTTCAAACACATTTATTTAAGTATCTTCATATCGAAAGTGTTTAACAGACGTACGAGTGTATTTGTTGTTGAATTTATATTGTTGTGGTTGGACTGTATTTGCTGAAAAAAAAATAGCTTGTTTTGTTTTTGCGTTATTTCGGCATAGTGGTATAATTTTCCTCTTTCGCTTATTTAATTAGCAGGTGATTCTGGATAATTGGCGTCTTCCCACTTATGATGAACTTCTGGTGTTAAGTTTATGATTTGTACATGTACAGCTTGATGTTTTTCAAACTTTGGCGGAATGGCGCATAGACGATATTTAACTTCATCGCCTTGCTGTGGAACGTATTCTCCTTCGATGCTGTGTGGGTGAGGTAGAAAAAAGAAAGAGGTAAAATGAGTTCAAATAATGATTGTGTGAAAAAATTGCTGTTTATCGTTTCGTTAAAAATTCAATACGCAGTCATAACAAGAATTTAACTACAAGCCCGTTAATTATGACGAGTAATTTTTACATTTCTGACAAGAAAATACGTGAATGAATCAACTTTTAACACATCATTTATTTTAAATACTCGCAGCAAAAAAAAAATTAAAGGAAGGCAAACACTTAAGTTTGTGCTCCATATGCATTTTGTAGGAGGGTTCCGCAACAAGGTTAATTTTGCCGACTTTCTACACAGAGCATATACACGAATTTATACGAATACATATTTGATTTCATACAAACTGATTTTAAGATTTCAATCTACAATCGCAAGAAATTTGAAAGCAATAATTTTAAAACCTTAATGCAATGTTAAGTGTCCATATTTTTTACTGAAATGTGGGTTTTTAGTACAAAATGTGGGATGCATTCATTAAAAAAAACTGTGTAGATTCATTAATTATAAAAAATAGTGTTGTCTTTTATTTAAAGGAAGAATTAAAGTGCGAATATTGCCTACGATGTGGATGATGGCAACTGACTTAAGGTTCTTGGGATTACATACTCGCTTATCGCCCACACAAATAAAATATTTAAAACGCTAATTGAGATTTGATGGTGTTAATAAATTTTTACCAAAAACTCAGAATAACTTGGACACGCTCTGGACAAAAAATTAGCGAATTTCGACAAGAGTGAGCAAAAATTTCAAAACTATATACTGAGAGAATTATTTAAGGTAATGAAACTAAATTTGACACCAATAGTAAGAATGAATGACTCAGAAAAGCTCTGGACAAGAGCTTGGCGAATGTTGACAAGAGGGCCTGGCACTTTTACTGCTTATACGGTGTAGCATATGTATTTAATACATTTTTGGCGTGCCCACTAGTTGTGTTTCAAATAAATTTACTGTTCCTTTAAAACCGGCTCAAATTAACATCATGACGTCGATATCGGTACTAGGTAGAGGCAAAACTAAAATAATAGCTTTGGATTATTTCAAAGTAGATATGTATTGCAAAAATCGTTTTGTTCACTTTCGGCAAGAAATTTCTCGCCCTGTAGTGCATTGATCATCCAAAAAACTTTTTGGTGTTAGCCTTTTTCTTGTTATTGATATTCATTCAAACTGAAAGTTTTTTGTGTTTTCATCAAATATTTATTTTAAAAATGTTCAGTGCAAGTTTTGCTTCTACACATCCAATTATTTTTAAGGATATTAGTTTGTTTTTTCTTTGTAAATATTACAAGAAGATTTTTGGCATCTTCGCTGGAGTGAGTATTCCAACAAGATGTTATTAAAATGTGATGAGTTTGCTTATGCATGCAAGTATCAATCTATCTACTCAAGGTTAGAAGGTGAAAGTGAATAAAAAATGTAAGGAAAAATATAAAACAAAAAAGAACTCTTACTCTGAAACGTGACAGAATATATCCTCGCCACCCGCGCTGGGCGTTATAAACCCGTGACCCTTCGAACGGCTGAAGGATTTCACAATGCCTTTAACTATTGGATTTTCCAAGGCGCGTGCCGAGCTAAGAAAAATGAAATGAAATGAGATAAATGTAGTCATGCATATGATGTGTACAAGGGGGAATATGTATGTACAAGAGGTGAATGCAATAACAAACGCAACATTCATTACTCACGTTGAGGCAGTTCTCGTGCGTTTTGTGATTATTGGACTGGGCAGCAGTAACGTCAGATTTGGACTATGGCTGTGACTGTTCTGATGGCCATATATGGGTGGTTTGCCGGTTGGAATTTTTTCGGGTGTACTGGGTTGCGACATTTTCCTCGAGCAAAATTTTACAATTCAACTCAAATCTTTTTTAAGACGGAGTAATTATTTTTACTTTTGGCGTTGTACTTAAAATTTAACGAATAATTGACAACCGAAGGTGACGGACGCCAACGAAGAGGTCAATTTGAATAGAAGAGTAGACGCAGCAGCGGCAGTGAGGACGCAGTAACCAGAACAGAATACAGTTCAAGGACAAACTAAGTTCTGCGCACAGTTTTTTCCCAACTTTTATAATCGAAAAAACTTGTTTCAAAGTTATTTTTTATACACTTTAACAACTTATTTTATTTATTTTTACAAAATTCAACACAAATAAATGTAATGCACGATAGATAGCGCAAGGAAATACTGAGACAAGGTATTTTTAGCTTTGACAGACAAGTAATTTTTTGTTGCATTGAGAGAGATATACAATACAGTTTTTCTTACTGTGCGCCCTGTTTTATGGTGGTGGTTTATTATGCTTTTTACACACACCGAATTTGAGCGTCGACGTATGACTTCGGAGTAGTTTTTTGTTGTGTAAGTGCGACATACGTCGGAGTGGTAGTTCGGTACTTCTACGTCGACGTGGTGAGTCGATGCACAAGTTCGCTGCTGTGTAAATGGAGATTTGAGCGTCGACGTTCGAATGTCAAAAATGCTTATATTAATGTGTTAGTAAAATAAATGTTTAAAACAGCATTAAGCTAAAATAAATCTTAAAATTTAACAAAAATACGTTTTAAAATACGAAAACAAAAGAACAATAAGAGAAAACATCTATCAATTTTGATTTTTCTTCTTAATCTTAGACTACGTCGCGGCAAACTATTTTGTTGTTGTTCGTTTTGTCATCAAAGAATGACATTTGAACGTCGACGCATCTGTGTGTAAATGCCTGAATAAGATCGAACTTGTGAGTCGGTGTTACAAGTCGACGCTGCGTGTAAACAAGGTATATATATGCTATTTACACACACCGAATTTGAGAGTCGACGTATGACTTCGGAGTAATTTTTTGTTGTGTAAATGCGACATACGTCGGAGTGGTAGTTCGGTATTTCTACGTCGACGTGGTGAGTCGATGCTCAAGTTCGCTGCTGTGTAAATGGAGATTTGAGCGTCGACGTTCGAATGTCAAAAATGCTTAAATTAATGTGTAAGTAAAATAAATGTTTAAAACAGCATTAAGCTAAAATAAATATTAAAATTTAGCAAAAATAAATTTTAAAATACGAAAGCAAAAGAAAAATAAGAGAAAACATCTATTATTATTAATTTTTCTTTTTAACCTTAGACTACGTCGTAGCAAACTATTTTGTTGTTCGTTTTGTCATCAAATAATGACATTTGAACGTCGACGTATCTGTGTGTAAGTGCCTGAATAAGATCGAACTTGTGAGTCGGTGTTACAAGTCGACGCTGCGTGTAATAGCAAAAAAAGCGACAGCATTAGTGGCAGTGTTGCCACCGTGACATAATTGATGTCACTTGTGACATAAATTTTTTGGTGTGACATCATAGTTTAAAAAAGAATTATGCTGACATAAAAGGTGACATAATTTAAAATGGCCATAATTTTAATTCAAATAATTGGGTTTCGCAAAAGAGCTCTTATCTGATTATACCAAGACAAAAAAAAAAGTATTCTAAAATGTTCGGTATAGTGTCACAAATTTGCAATCTCAATGGGATGCGTTTTTGTTTGATGTTTTTCTCGAATGAAAACGATTCGGTTCCGTTATTTTGCGATATAATTGTTTTTTTTGAGGGTCTAAGCTGTTCAGCCTTTTCACGAGCTTTTTTTAAAGGGTTGAGCTATGAAAAAAATGCATTTAAACTTTCGGATACCCTTGCAAATTTATTTTCGATACGGAAGACCGAAAGCTATCAATGAAAAACTTATATAATGTATATTGTTGTTATAGCCTACATTGGAAGGTCATTCCTGATATCTTCCAAAATATTTCAAATTTTGTTTCTTATAGAATTTATTTTCATTCAAATTTTCAATTGGAGAAAAAATATTAGATTTTTTACTTCCACCCCGCGCATCCACCTCCAAAAACTTATAGTAATGTCCAAGATCATCAACACTCCCTTCTCTCTTCTACCGACGGTCCCCTCTTGTAGGCATTTACCTTTTATTTACATATGTTTCTGTTATGTTTAAAATAAATAAATTTTATTATGTTACGACCAGAGATGTTATAAATGAATATTGCATATGCATTTTGCATATTTGGTACTATTTGGTACTTTAAAACATATTTTGGGTTAATTTGCATATTTTTGCATATTTGAGCATTTTCATTTCATTTCATTTCATTTCAACTCATATCAAAATTAAATTTTTGGGGTTCTCGATGGCAGCCTTTAAGCTTACATTTCCAAATACACCTCTGCCACCATCTCCAATTATTACTCGATGGGGCACTTGGCTAGAAGCGGCAGTTTATTACAGCGGCAATTTTAAAGACATATAGGCAGCTGCTAAAAGATCTCAGTGAAAATGATGCTGAAGCCATACGAACAACAAAAGGACTGCCGCGATCTACAAGCTTAAAAGCTGAGAATAAGCTACATTAAATGTAATTTTTTAATACTAATAGTTGATTCGATTTTAAACTAAGGAACTCCTGGCTTAGGGCTCAAAGAAAGCGTAAGAGTTTTATCATATAGTAACACATTTGAAAGCGTGATTATTTGTAATCTTTGATATCCATCAAATTCTTTACGAAGATACTACTTCAAAAAGCCCGTTTTGGAAATAGTATTCTCCTAGCTCGTTTTTTAAACGCACTACTGATTAAAAAGCGATACAATTTTTTATTCCAAAATTTGAAGCAGCAATTATTAAATTTATGCAAATTTGAGTCTTGTGGGAATGTAATATCTTAAGTTTTTGTATGTTCAAATATAAAAAACCAACTGATGATAACACATTTTTTTATTTTTTTCTTATATTTTTTCGTGCAGGACTAGTCCTCATGAAATTTTCAAGCTGTTTTTCGTGCATATTAAAGTGCATATTTTGGTGTTTTTTGAAGCATATTCTATGCGCTTAAAACGTGTTTTATTTTGCATATTTCCAGTCTCTCTGGTTATGACTTACAAGGATTCAGTATATTTTTTTATTACTTAAATTATTGGACAGAGCCAAAATAAGTGTGTATAAAGGAGCTTACTTTTTTTATTTTTTAATTCTCACTAACATAATTTTGAAGTCGTTGGACATAATATTTTTCGGGATAATGGCAACGCTGATTAGTGGTGGCAACTAGCTACTCATTCCAACTGGATTGATTTTTATAGCATTTTTTTGCAATTTTGTCCCAGAAAATTCCACCACTACGTAACCTGGTGTAAAACTCCATTATTCACTACGTAACCAAAACTGAAAAACGTTAAATTTTCAGTCAAACTTTTTTTTTGCTGGTGAATTTTAAAAAATTCAACGCTTTCAATTTTGCTTTTCCACGCCATAAGACAGGGTGCACAGTAATAAAAACTGTATTGTGCATAATTTTAGCTTTTTTTTTTGTTATGCTCACACGGGACACACTTTTTTCCTTTTTTCACATGCGTCGACGTCGGCGTTAAAATGGAATTTCGCCAGGGATGATCAATGACAACTGAGTTTTCTGTTTGACAGTAAATTTTTTTTATACAGCTGTTTAGAATTGTCAATGGAATAAATAAATCTGCCGCTGATTTTTTATTTTCGAGTGTGTGTTAATTATAATAAATACAATTTATGAAATGAAAAATAGCGATAGCCAAAATCTTTCGGTAATAAGCAGTTTCGTGAACTAAGTAAGACTCATGGAAAGTCCAGACATTTTACATGATGGACGCGATGACCACGACTATCACCTGCCAAGATTCGACGAAGACATTGTTATCCCGGGACGCAGAAGACTCAGTCATAGTAATGATAACACAGATCACGATTATTTGGCTGCTCCAGCGGATAATGCAGTGCAAGATGCTGATGCTGACGAAGACCCGGAGCAGGAGCGAGAAATAGAGCAAGAACCATCCGGAGCTGAACCAGCCGTGGATGAAATTGAAACTGGTGAACAGGAATATATAGATATAGCGAACGAGCAAGCTCCATTCAATCCTGAAGATAATGATGATGTTATTGATTTACCTATCGCTGCTACTGCAAACCCGAATGGAAGTGTCATAAATCTTACGTCCCCATCACCACCTAAGAAACGTAAACGATTGTCGATTCATACGCCAAAGGTAAAAGTATCCAATGGTGATGAGCTAGAAGAAGAAGACGATGGTCTCACTTGTCCCATTTGTCTGGATACATGGGAAATGAGCGGTGAGCATCGTTTGGTTTCTCTAAAATGTGGTCATCTCTTTGGTGATTCCTGTATACGTCGATGGCTGACTGAATCTGCTCGCCAATCGGGTATCAAAGCATGCCCACAATGTAAAACGAAGGCAATCCACAAAGACATTCGGTATTTGTATGCTAAAAGACTTCGTGCAATCGATCGCAGTGAGGAGCATAATCTGCGTGAACAACTAGAACATGAAAAAGGTCGAGGTAATAATTTGCACACTGAATTGGCAACACTTAAGATGACATACGCCTCGATTACAACCAAATTACATTCATTAGAAGCAGACAATGAACGTTTGAAACAAATTTTACGCACAGGTGGCGCTGGCATTGGCGGTAGCTTTAGCTACGACGACGATTCCAAGTCCCAACTACGTTTACAAAATTATAAGTTGTTTATGGAAAAGAATATAGAAATTTCTAAAGATCCAGGATGTCGTGTCATGATCTATGCCGAAAAACAATCAGCAATGATTGTCTCACAAAAAAGCTCGCAGAGCCTCTTTCCTGGGTATGGCTTACGTTTTATTGATACTCCTACATTTAAGCCTTCACATTTTTTACATGCTTCAGCAAAATTGCTGCGTGACATTAGCTTAAGTTATGATCAAAATCATTTAGCCGTAGCTTCAATGGAGACACGGACAAAACTTTTTGATTTGCGTACACGTCAGGTTGCTTCAGTATTTACGCCCAGTGATAAAGCATTATGGGCCTGTGCCATGGACCGAAACGAACGCGAGAATTTACTCTATTTGGGTGCTCAACATGGCAGCACTTATGTATATGATATACGCTTCCCCGAAACAGTGGTGGATGAATTTAAGACTGATGGTAAGCATGCATACAAAACCAAAGCTATTGCAATTTTTGTTTCCGAAATTTTGTGATTAGTTCCTCAACTAAATAATATCCTTTATTTTTGTTCTAGGTGACCTCAGTCCAGTGATAAATGTAGCACCAGTTCCCATCTCTAAGCATTTTCCTTGCGGTGGCTTTCTTGTTTGTAAATTGCAATCATTATGGTTTTACGAATACTCTTCAGCGTCGGGCACTGCATCACCTAATCGCCTCAACGTCGAAGGTCCCTTTATTTCTATGAATTTTGATGCTGCACATGAAACACTACTAATATCAGCACGCAGTAATCAACGCTATCCACAATCTCGTTACATACTTGGAAAATTAGAAAAAATCGACGAGTTGCCCATTTTAAATGTAAAGGTGTCCTTTTTTGGCTCTAAAGCAACACCTGTTATGACACGCTGCACACAAATTGCTGTTGAAGCCAATACATTAATTGCCGGATACATACAAGATGTTAAACTTTTGGCATTATTTGATGCACGACGTGAACAGCGATTGCAATCAATGCCTGTGCAAGAAGTTGTCTACGATACATGCCCAGTTTATGTGGCAAATGCTACCTTTTTGGCAGCACTTACCGAAACCAAATGCCGTATTTATAAGTTGACCTCATCATAGTTTATACTTTTTTTAACTCATTTATATATATATAAAAAAAAAACTTTTAGCTTGACTGTGAACTTCTGCAGTTTGTGTTAATTAGGTTTATTAATTCTTGGTGATTGATTTCTCATGATTATTATTATTATTTACCAAAAATAAATTCTATAAACCTATTTTGTTGCAGGTTGCTACTAAAATATTCCTGAAAATCATTAAAATAGGGTATCCTTAAGAAAATATTCAAATAAAAAGCACAACTTTTTAATTAAATAATTTTATTGTATTTGTTTTTTGCATTGAAATATGGGAATTTGTCTAATAAATGCTGTTTTCTTATATTTAAAAGTATAATATGTATATCAAAAATGCTTACATACGAGTTCGGTTCACATTTATAAGTGTTTGTTGCGATATAGATGGATGATGTACTGCTGCTATTTTTTCCTTATATAAATACAAAATGTAAAGTAATTTTATACATCAGATTTATATATAAATTAATAATATTTGTTTACTTTTTTTATTAACATTCAACATTATTGGTTGCCATCGATATTTTAATGCAAATAAAAACATGTATCTATGATTTATTCAAACATTAAAGTGCAACGAAAGAATTCTATAGTGGTGCGTAGATTCGAATTTAATTCGTAGGATTTATCGAAAATATTTTCACAAGAAATCGTAAAAGAGAACAAAAAACAGTAGTTCCATGGCTAAACTAATTAATTTTACTTTTTTAGTATTCCCATATGGGGAAATCCTTAACGATTATTAGAACACAACTGTCATCTAAACGCCTTAAAATTTAGCTATGGAGTAATACACAGTTGAACATTGCATATAGTGATTCAAATGTTTTATGAAAATGGTCGTTCTGCAAGAAATGCAATTCGCGCATTGTGTGATTTTTGGTAGTCACCATAAGACACCGTTTGGTGCAGAAATTTGGGTCAGTCGGTGCAAAACGTAAGAACACATGAACTACTTCGTCCATCTGGACAAACAATCTTGTTGCTGCTGTGGCAGAAAATAGCATAGGCTCCGACCTCCGCAATTCATCGTGCGCAGCGATTGAACCTTTCCTTTACAAAGTAGTAAATATGGCTGTACTTCGAAGGATGCAGTACAACGGGCCAAAAAGAAGTACGATTGGTCATGCCAATTACACTTCAAATGCTGAAGCCATACGAACAACAAAAGGACTGCCGCGATCTACAAGCTTAAAAGCTGAGAATAAGCTACATTAAATGTAATTTTTTAATACTAATAGTTGATTCGATTTTAAACTAAGGAACTCCTGGCTTAGGGCTCAAAGAAAGCGTAAGAGTTTTATCATATAGTAACACATTTGAAAGCGTGATTATTTGTAATCTTTGATATCCATCAAATTCTTTACGAAGATACTACTTCAAAAAGCCCGTTTTGGAAATAGTATTCTCCTAGCTCGTTTTTTAAACGCACTACTGATTAAAACGTTTGAAACAAATTTTACGCACAGGTGGCGCTGGCATTGGCGGTAGCTTTAGCTACGATGACGATTCCAAGTCCCAACTACGTTTACAAAATTATAAGTTGTTTATGGAAAAGAATATAGAAATTTCTAAAGATCCAGGATGTCGTGTCATGATCTATGCCGAAAAACAATCAGCAATGATTGTCTCACAAAAAAGCTCGCAGAGCCTCTTTCCTGGGTATGGCTTACGTTTTATTGATACTCCTACATTTAAGCCTTCACATTTTTTACATGCTTCAGCAAAATTGCTGCGTGACATTAGCTTAAGTTATGATCAAAATCATTTAGCCGTAGCTTCAATGGAGACACGGACAAAACTTTTTGATTTGCGTACACGTCAGGTTGCTTCAGTATTTACGCCCAGTGATAAAGCATTATGGGCCTGTGCCATGGACCGAAACGAACGCGAGAATTTACTCTATTTGGGTGCTCAACATGGCAGCACTTATGTATATGATATACGCTTCCCCGAAACAGTGGTGGATGAATTTAAGACTGATGGTAAGCATGCATACAAAACCAAAGCTATTGCAATTTTTGTTTCCGAAATTTTGTGATTAGTTCCTCAACTAAATAATATCCTTTATTTTTGTTCTAGGTGACCTCAGTCCAGTGATAAATGTAGCACCAGTTCCCATCTCTAAGCATTTTCCTTGCGGTGGCTTTCTTGTTTGTAAATTGCAATCATTATGGTTTTACGAATACTCTTCAGCGTCGGGCACTGCATCACCTAATCGCCTCAACGTCGAAGGTCCCTTTATTTCTATGAATTTTGATGCTGCACATGAAACACTACTAATATCAGCACGCAGTAATCAACGCTATCCACAATCTCGTTACATACTTGGAAAATTAGAAAAAATCGACGAGTTGCCCATTTTAAATGTAAAGGTGTCCTTTTTTGGCTCTAAAGCAACACCTGTTATGACACGCTGCACACAAATTGCTGTTGAAGCCAATACATTAATTGCCGGATACATACAAGATGTTAAACTTTTGGCATTATTTGATGCACGACGTGAACAGCGATTGCAATCAATGCCTGTGCAAGAAGTTGTCTACGATACATGCCCAGTTTATGTGGCAAATGCTACCTTTTTGGCAGCACTTACCGAAACCAAATGCCGTATTTATAAGTTGACCTCATCATAGTTTATACTTTTTTTAACTCATTTATATATATATAAAAAAAAAACTTTTAGCTTGACTGTGAACTTCTGCAGTTTGTGTTAATTAGGTTTATTAATTCTTGGTGATTGATTTCTCATGATTATTATTATTATTTACCAAAAATAAATTCTATAAACCTATTTTGTTGCAGGTTGCTACTAAAATATTCCTGAAAATCATTAAAATAGGGTATCCTTAAGAAAATATTCAAATAAAAAGCACAACTTTTTAATTAAATAATTTTATTGTATTTGTTTTTTGCATTGAAATATGGGAATTTGTCTAATAAATGCTGTTTTCTTATATTTAAAAGTATAATATGTATATCAAAAATGCTTACATACGAGTTCGGTTCACATTTATAAGTGTTTGTTGCGATATAGATGGATGATGTACTGCTGCTATTTTTTCCTTATATAAATACAAAATGTAAAGTAATTTTATACATCAGATTTATATATAAATTAATAATATTTGTTTACTTTTTTTATTAACATTCAACATTATTGGTTGCCATCGATATTTTAATGCAAATAAAAACATGTATCTATGATTTATTCAAACATTAAAGTGCAACGAAAGAATTCTATAGTGGTGCGTAGATTCGAATTTAATTCGTAGGATTTATCGAAAATATTTTCACAAGAAATCGTAAAAGAGAACAAAAAACAGTAGTTCCATGGCTAAACTAATTAATTTTACTTTTTTAGTATTCCCATATGGGGAAATCCTTAACGATTATTAGAACACAACTGTCATCTAAACGCCTTAAAATTTAGCTATGGAGTAATACACAGTTGAACATTGCATATAGTGATTCAAATGTTTTATGAAAATGGTCGTTCTGCAAGAAATGCAATTCGCGCATTGTGTGATTTTTGGTAGTCACCATAAGACACCGTTTGGTGCAGAAATTTGGGTCAGTCGGTGCAAAACGTAAGAACACATGAACTACTTCGTCCATCTGGACAAACAATCTTGTTGCTGCTGTGGCAGAAAATAGCATAGGCTCCGACCTCCGCAATTCATCGTGCGCAGCGATTGAACCTTTCCTTTACAAAGTAGTAAATATGGCTGTACTTCGAAGGATGCAGTACAACGGGCCAAAAAGAAGTACGATTGGTCATGCCAATTACACTTCAAAGCAGAGTTTTTATGTCTTAAGTCAAGTGTACCTCAGAATATCATGATTTATCTCTTGTTTAAAAAAAAAAATTAAAACATCAAAAGTACATGCTTTGCGCTATATCTTTTTTCTTCCATATTACATGTTTTGAATTCCGAAACGATTGCGAAAAATTGCAGGTATGAATATCAATTTTCAAAGCATTTTAAGAGAGTCAAAATTCCATTTGCAGTTAAATTAAGTTTCTGTTTTTTGTCGTTGGTCGATTAAAAAATTCCCCCAGCCTTATGTAGATACATTTGTATGTAACATATATGCATAAATCATAAATTAAAAATAAAAACATTTGATTACTTTGGTGCGCAATATTCGAACATCAAGGTTGCACTATGGTTTTATTTAAGGAAAAAAACTAGATTTTAAGCAGAAGGCCTACTTCTAAGTTTCTATGTACTCAAAAATGCTTTAAGAGGATTGAGATGGTCTCCAGCCAGTTATTATTTTTTTCAAAATAGAAATCATTTACATAACATTTGTCAAGTTTTAATTTGTTATCTTTGATTTTGATTTCTCTTTTTTTGGTTTTTACATAATAAAAACAACGTTCTTAAGTTGTTGCTCAAAATTTTGAAATTTCTAAATAAAAATTACACATTAATGCATTTTAATAAAAAATTTTATTTTTGAAAAATTAAATATATTCTACCTATTGCAAGACATATGTATTTTTTGGTTTTACGTGAGTATAAAATTTAAAAAAAAGGCGTTCAATAAAAAAATAAAACCTAAAACAATGGTTAAAAAATTGTTCCATTTTTATTTTAAATGCAGTCTTCATTTAATGTTTTTTTTTGCCTTAATTTTTTAAAATATGCTATATAGATTATTTTTATTTTATGCTATCAAGATCTTATTTGGATGTCTAAGGCGTTAAAAATGAATTGGAACGTTTGATAAATATTTGCTTAAGTATATAATTTAATTAGTTTATTAGAAATGTAAGTTTTCTTTCAAATTAATGCAATATCTTTGATTAAAGATTTTGAAGCTGCTAGATTTTGTCTCAATCAATATATATGTTGTCATAACCTCCTCCACAGGGAACATTTATGTGTAGTCATGATTTAATATGTAGTAATTTCGAGATAAGAATATTTCTAATTCGTGCATGAGCCAGTTCCTACTTATTGTATTTTATCAGTGTAAGGTTATCAAAATACGCTTTGTTAATCGCTGCATTAAAAACAGTGGTATAAAACCTTACACTAACAAAAGTATTAAAACTATTTTCTTTTGCAAATAAATTATTGCTTTCAACAATTTAAATTTTCAGGGTTATAGAAAATAATTTTTGTAAAGTTTATTTATTATACATGTCCGTAAGATTTTTATACGCTAGGTACAATCCTATTTTCAGTTATTGTTCATGATGTCCAGATTTTCAGATTTGTTTGCTTAAGGGTACAAAAATCGCTGTTTTCAGGAATATTTTAAGTTATCTCATATTTACAGGACATTGCATTTCTATTCATGAGTCCTTGTATAACAAGAGTCGCTCTATAAATACATTACAAAGTATAATTTGAGAGGAAAAGTTTTATTATCTGATATCATAAACAGAAATCTTGTGAGCCATTTTCCTGTAAATTTTAGATAGCTTCAAATCTTTCAAGTAAAAATATTTCAGAATTTTGGCCTGATTCAAAAATAAAAAACTGAAAATTAGGTCGAATTTAGCGCACAAAAAGAAAATCTTACGACTACCACTTTTTGTGTACCTATGTAATTTATATCTAAAACTGATTGAGAAACAGCCAATGAAAGGTTTTGAATAGCTATTTCATAAAATCTGAAACATTTGAAATAATTAAGGTGAAAAATCTTCATAGGAAAAACCCATTTCAATTTTATGGCCCCTGCACATTAAGTCATCAGCCAGCAACAACCTATCATTTTCAAAAGTTTCAGCTATTATTAAATGAATGTATAAAATTATGCAACATAAAATACTAAATTTCATTTTAAACGAATTTTTTAAAATTTAACTGCATAATTTTATGCAATTGATGCCATCATAGCCACTTATAAAGCACAAATATTTTATGTATAATAATTTTCTTAACATTTTTCAATTGCATTGATTTGAAGTAAACAATGTCCCTTTCAGACATAAGCACTAAATTCCCCGACCAAATTTTGACATGCCAATTTAGTTAAAAACCTATAATTATAACAAACGCGTATTTTTAAATTTTAATTGGTTAATATTAAGTTGTATTCGTCAAAAAATTTTCATTAGAAGCTATTTAGCAATGTCCAGTTAAACTTTTATTATGGCCATGCCCTCAGGGTGACTAAAATTGCATGCCATTTCTTAATCGTTATACGAACACACGTGGTATTATACTACGTATACAAAATTACCAATAGCACTGATGCACTTTCGCAAAGCTTTCAAAAGTCTTTTCTGACCCTCAACTCTTAATATATTGAAAATCTGCTCACTTACAATGC
Source organism: Tricholauxania praeusta (assembly GCA_949775025.1). Lineage (NCBI taxonomy): Eukaryota > Metazoa > Arthropoda > Insecta > Diptera > Lauxaniidae > Tricholauxania > Tricholauxania praeusta. The sequence continues at coordinate 1,449,058 of OX459028.1, read as the reverse complement.
TTTTGTTGTCATCAGAGAAACGACGCATTTTTATCCACTTTTAAAAAGTATTTATTATTTGTTTTTGCCATTTTTTTTTTGGAATTTTAAAATTTTTATTTAAATTACATAGAAATACCTTTTTAACTTACTTACATTTACAACGTTAAACACTACCTTATCAACTAGGAGGGGCTATGGTAAAAAAATGCATAAATTTATAATTTCGTACAAAAGGTAGCAACTAACTAGTACCAAAAGTTTTCTGTTAGATAATATTTTGCAATCAACTGTGTGATGCTGTTGCACCAAATTTTAAAATTTTGCTTTCTAGACTATGCTTACACTAACAACCAAATCGCGAAATCAGCTCATGATAAAACTACCAACCATTCTACAAAAGTATGTGTGATTGCTAGTATAAGCGCAGTCTTATGTTTTTCTTTTCGTCTTCAGCTGCTGTTGATGCTTAGTCTACACGAGCATATTTCGGTACAAAATCATTACTAATCCAGAAATTGCAGTTCGGATAGTCCTCTTGCGGCAGTGCATCCTGGCCAACATCTAACACACGCCTTCGTTTTTCATATTGGGGCACGGTTCCATGCGCTACATAGAAAAAGAAGAGCGACTGCATTGAGCTGACAAAGCGACGTTGTGGTGCAGTATGCGGTTCGTAGCGTCCCAAAATTGCCTGCACGTCCGCATCAACTTTTGCCAATTTGTCTTCACCATCACCCATGGTAACTACGTAAAATGGCACCGTGGGCTGCAGCCGAACATTTGTTAGTAGTGGACAAATGGTGCGTATGTCGGTGATGAGCGAGACTAGCGCATTATAATTGGTAGCATTGTAACGCTGTATAACTTCATCGGTTAAGTTTAGAGCGCCAATCCTTGAAGACGCAATAAAGTCGTGTATCTCGTCAGCAGTCCAATTGGTGTAGCGCTCACGCAATTTCGGTGTATGCGACTCATGAGCTGTGGTTCCCACAACTAATTTGATTTTATTATCTTTAGAGTCATCAGTGCCCGGTTCTGCTCTCCAATTTTCGGCTGGATGTTGCTGTAATATGACGCCATCCAGTACCAGCCATTCGTGATGGGACGATGTTGTGTTCTCATCCACAGTAGGGATATCTACAGGGAAGTGTAGCCAAGTATCAGGAGTTGCCGCCCAAATTTGATCAGTTGATGCTGCACGAAGGCAAGCAACATCATCGCATTCAAGCGCGTTCATCAATTCTTGGTTGCGTTTTTCTGATGTGGTCAATGGTTTTCCTGGAAAGATGGCCGACGAGGATGAGACCCATGCACGTGTATAGAGATCTTTAACACGTTTTGATGTTACGAGAGCCGACACTAATGTGCCTCCAGCACGGTGGCCAAATAGTGTAACAGACTTCGGATCGCCACCAAAGTGGATTATGTTTAACTTAATCCAATTAAGCACCGCAATTATGTCGGAAAGCGCGTAGTTGCCGGAAGTGCGAGGATAAGCATCCTTGGTAAGTGCGTCTAAAGCCAAAAAGCCAAAAGCACCCAGTCTAAAATTTGGACGCACAAAAATTACATCTCTTGAACGTGCAAAACGTGCAGATGGGCGCAGTATTCCTGGCGAAGGTCCTGTCAAGCTATCGGCTCCAATGAGAACAACAACTGGCAGTGGATTTACATAACGTATATGAGGCGTTATGACGTCCAAGTATAGACAGTCCTCATCACCTATTATTTTACCGTTGCTCAGCATCTGTGTGCATAGTTCACTAACGTTGTGTGCCTTCAGGGTGCCATTCCAACAGTCATCAATGCCTTCTATGAGTTGTGCCGGCTTCCAACGATTCTCGCCTACAGGTGGCAGTGCATAGGGTATGCCACGGAAGGCATAAGCTCCATCTTCAACAAGACCCTCAACCATGCCGCAGCTGGTAACGGCATCCATGTAACGTCCCTCACGCAGGGGAGGTGAGATCAATTTTTCACATGACAGCACGTAAGCAATAACTGCAATGAGGAGCAAGAGAACAAAAACGCCCAGTACAATAAGTCCATCATCTATGGAGCAGCTGTAGGAACGCAAGCGATCGAGTATGGAGAAAGGCTCTGGTTCATCGGAGGACTTCTACGTATAAAAGAGAATATAAAAAATCATAAATAATATAAGGAATTACAATAAATTTATTGAGGATCGATTTTTAAATACTCAGATGAGTTCAAAAGTTCCACAATTTTTGTTAAAATCCTTTCCAAAACTTAACTTAGTATGGAATAACCGACTAGAAGAAGTGTTAATTAGTAGTCTATGTATGAGAAATTCAAATGCATCAAACAAATATTTGCTTTGTTTTTTTCTTCTGATAGAAACAAGGCAATATAAGCGCAACACTCTACTTTTATTTAAATTCGAAGGCGCAGAAAAATTTAATCAAATAAAGTTTAAAACTGAACGACCATCATAATAGTCTAAAAGCTGACTACATAAAACTGCACTCATCGAATTTAGTCGAGATTTTTGCCTCATGAGTTTCTGTGACATCGTCAAGGTTAGAGTCCATTTTGCAGAAGGTGTATTGGAGGCGGAGAGCGTGGGTGGGCGTACTAAGTTTTCGTGATAAGTTTCCTCAGAAAAAAAATTATTTAATGTAGTTCTGAAAGTCGTTGTTGTAATTAATTTTAAAAATAGAAAGAAAATATTTCCAGAAGAGTAGGTAGATGGAGTAGGGATAAGATTACGATCGGTAATAGTACTATTAGTTGAATTTGGGGATTCTTGTAAGGCCCATCTTACGTGTGACCCATCAAAATAAAGCAAACTGACGTCGCGCAGCATACTTACTGTATCAATTTCCGTACTGATGGAATCCAAGGCTCTTTTTTTGCCAGATACACTAATGTTAGAAATGGGATTTTTATCATCTAAAGACTTGATGAAGACAAATTTTGGATTCTTTTGGGGACCATTTTTTTCAGGAACTGGTGGAAACACTTCATTTGTAATAGTGGTAAGTTTTTTGGGTTTTTGCCGGGGAACGCTTAAGGAGACTTCATAAAGATTCTCCGTACGGTGCGGGGGATTAGATAACATTACACAACACGATAATCTAATAATTAGTATTTAATTTTTTGTATCTCTGCCAAATAAAATAAAAACAATAAATAGACAAAGAAAACAAGAGAAATAAAGCACTAAGCAAACTGTTAATAAAAAGCGGACTTTGACGAGCAACTTATCGTGACGAGAGTTGGTCGGAGACTAACAAGAAATGTTAATTAGTCTATGTATGAAAAATTTAAATAAAAAAATTAAAATATACCATATTTATTTTTTTGCACAAATGGCAGCTTAAGACCAATGCTCTGAAAAGCAGTGGCGGTCTAAGCTCTAAAATACTATAATGACTCATGTTTTAAGCAGATCACTGATCCACTTAACGCGTTTTGTCCCTTACCTACATGTATATTTTTTTCACGGTGTTTCTATCATCAAAAGATAAAATTAATAAAACAAAAGCAATTTTACTCATATATAACATACATATGTAGTACATGCATGCACATGTACAGTGGCGAGCATAAGCGAATAAATGATTGGTCTTTGCTGCCTGTTTGATTCTGTAAAAATTGTGTTACTTAACTAAATTAAAAAAAAACTTTCGGAAATTATCTATTATCAAAAAAACTAGTAAAAGTAAGGATACCCATATTTGCTCAGTATTGCACGTTTCGCGAATCGCATTGAAAGCTTTAATTGCTCAGTATTTGGTCCATAATCCTCTATTTTTTATGACGCTAATAATGCATTTAGACCAGTGGTCGGCACCCCATATGCTCGCGAGCAAACGAAGAGAATAAGTGAGAGCAAGCAAACTATAAAGTGAGCTGGTTATTGCGTTAATGCACTGCAAAAATGTTTGAAATCAAATGGCAAAATAAATATTTTTTTGCTGAAAATTTTTTTTTGCCAAGGCTTAATCTGCAAGCGAGTCTTAGTGATAGCTAATAACTTTCATATAGAAAGCCATTTTATAACTAAAATTCAACCCCTGAATGATGAAATCATATGGAGCGTAAACAGCAAAACGTACAAACATTTTTCGCAGTGATTGGTGCTTTTGTCATTTCCCTCTCTTTTGAGAGTAAGAAAATATTTGATATTTGCGCTCTGCCGACCACTGATTTAGACATACTTTTCACAACCTTTTCAAAAATTTCTTTACTTCAAAAAGTATTTTTTTCCATTCCCGTTGCCCGTTGCACTGCGTACAGTAAAGTACAGGCAAATATACTTCTTTTTAACTATCTTTGTACTTCATTTGTTTTTAAAGTGGGATGTTTCCTCCTTTTGCTCTGCTTTCCAGAGTTAAGTGTCCAATATATTCTGTATTTGTACTGCGTTCCAGTTCGGATTTTTTCTTCAAATGACCTTTTTTTGGTCATCATACTTTTTTCTTGGTAAAATGTCTGAAATTTTATGTATTTCTTTTCCGTTCGTTTTGTACTTCCTCTTGCTCCAAAACAGTCGGTCACGTTATGTATACACAACATTTCTTGCGAGATGCATCTAAATAGTTATAACTTAGCTAATATTACCTCTTCAGCTACGTCTTGCTTTATTTCGCCACTGGGTGTTTTCTTCAGCTTGCTTATTTCATCAGTGCCGTTGTTTTTTGGCACAGCTTTATCAACACAATCTTGATCTTTCAATGAATCATCCAAAGTTTCCATCGAAGCTAATCCCGCTTTACCCAGCCCCAATTCAACATCGTCTTCTGACTTTTTCTTGGGAATCATGTTGGCGATTGGTAACTTGATCGCATTAAGCAAGCCGCGTTTTTGTGGTGGTGCATCACTAGCAGTCGTAGCCGGCGATGTGGGTTCGGCACCTTCGACAGGCGATGCCTCTGCTGTGGCTTCTGTAAAAATATAATTATATTAAATAAAAGCAAATTCAATAAGGGATGCTAAAGCTGCTGCTAGCTCACCACTTTTCGCATCTGCATCGATTCCATTGGCGCCTCCTGCAGCAGCAGCTGCAACCGCTGCTTGCTTTTGTTTCTCAGCTGTTGTTTTGCGTACAAAGAAGTTGCGCAAACGCTCACCAAATTTTGAGCGTGGTTTCTCGTCCTTCTTTATTTTGCCCTCAGCTGCTGCTCCTATAGTATCGTCCTTGTTTTCCTTCTCTAATAATTCACCGTCAGACCCATCACCATCGGCGCGTGGTTTGGTCTTCATGAAGAAACCGGGTAATTTTAATCCACCGATGGGTATTTTTTTCGGTTTTACTTCACGCTCTTCCTTGGAGATTTTTTTCTCATCTACATCTGCATCGGCTGATTTGGGACCACCTTCGGGTATATCAATAATTTCTTCACCACCGTTTGCGTGCTTGGTGATGGTGTCTTGAGCAACTGGTGAGCCAGAAGCAGGCGACTTTTTGTCACCCCCATCTGGTGTTGTGGGTTTTGATGAAATTGGTTTCTTAATTTCAGTACTGGGGCTAGGAGTCTTGTCCTTGTTTGCCCCCGTTGATTCCGTCTCACCTTTTTTATCCAGCATTTTGTCAGTTTCTTTTGGTTCTTCGACCGTTTCTTGATGTTGTGTTGTTGGTTCGGATGGGGCAGTCTCTTTCTCCTCAAGTTCTCCCATTACTTTTTGAATTATAAATTGTTTTTTCAATTGATTTTGGCTACGGTTTTTAAGTCTTTTTTGTTTCGATTTAAGATTCTAAAATTCTGTAGAATAGAAAAAAAAATTATTAGTTATTTTCAACAGAATAGAAATATAATCTCGGCTTAAGTTTTGAATACCTTAATATCTAAGTTATTTATTATTATATTTTAAGGGATCTAGGATCTATCACGGTCAAAGGTTCAACTACTTATGGTTTTTCAAGCAATTACACTACCACTATTTATAACAAATTGCACGTCAAATGCATCCCCTGCTACACTCTATCGTTTCCTTTGTCAATACAAAACTGATTGCGCAGAAAGTAAGATGTCCTTAAGCCAGCTTTGTAAAGGAACATCAGGTACATATAAAATCTGCGACTGTACAGTATAGCAAAGCCGATCTGCTTTGAGCTCAGGTAAAATTTACTTCGTTATACGCACAATGTTGTTGCTAAACGTACAAGTTTTCTTTTCGTATGAAAAATGACAAAGCGGATTCCTTTAAGTTATTCCCTGTAAATATGTACTACCTCAAAGAAATAAAAATGGGTTTCCCTGGGCGGAAAGACCACGAAGACCATGCTATTCTCTAATCATCTGCTTTCGTCCATATGTCTCTTTAGAACGTGTGAAACGTCACATTTCACGCATTTGATTTATGAAGCATTACATTTTCGCTCTTTGTTTGCCAAACGTAGGATATTTATTCTATATAACTCACATACATATTTGTATGTACAAAAAGGACTTGAATATTTTTTCTTAATTAAACAACGTGTTATATTCTCTGGTGAAATTTATATAAATGTTGGATGTCTACCAAACATAAAGCTAAGCAAAACTAACTTCGAAAAGAACGATTCGAATCTAAGCTATTTATGTAAGGGTGGATTGCAATACCGGATTAAGCCTTGCGGGTTCCGGGGCTAAAAACTGAAAGGGAGCCCAACTTATAAGTAAATAAAAATTATATAAAATGTATAAAATTATCATAAATGATCGATAAAAGAAGTTAATTCTAATTTTTTTCCTAAAATTAGTTTTGTTGCTCTTAAAAAAAAGGTCAGTCCTAAAATAATTACGTTGTTCCTGCAGCAAAAATAGTCATGTATATTTAAGGTGTGACAAAAAAAAAGGTTCTCCTGTTTCCATTTCCCACACAATGTCACAACCCATTTTGGGGGCTCCTTGATCTCGGGGCTATCACTACTTTGATGCTGCGCTCGTGAAACTAACAAAAGAGGTTATAAAAGAGATTGGATATGAAGAGATTATAAAAAAAAATCTTACACATATGAAAAAGCTATCTCCTATCAGAATCTTGTGAAGATCCTGCAGTTAATTGGAGCAGTACATAAATAATTCTAAGCTAGTTCCACCGCAAAAACATGTGCACGTATACAGAATTATCAACACATACTTATCGTTGATTGTGATAGTGGGCACCACTGATCATGAGCCTATAGGACTGTCCTACTTTCATCGTAAAGCCCAATGACGTCACCTGACTGGAATGCCAACTTTTTGGCCTCTCCAGAAATCAATGAGATATACGACAATTACGACAATTGAATACGCCCCATATACGACAATTTCGCTTATTAGCATGTTGAGAGAAGTGAAAATTTCTCTTATCAAAAAAGTATTTTATTTTCAAGTTTAGTTTTAAAAAAAGGCTCAAATTCGACCAGTGATGGCATTTTTGGGTTTTGTAAATAAAACAATAACATAATTTTCATATTGAAATCTTATTTATTCGGAATATTATTTGTGTTACAACAAATTCTCAAGTCTTATTCGCAATTCAAATTTTTACTGAAAATTTGTTAAATTCAGTAGCGTACCTAGGGTGAGGCGAAATGGTACTCGCAATGTGAATTTAAAAATTTGTTTTTTAGTTAATACGAAATTTTTGAATGTACTATTGCTGCTTTATCTGTAAAAAAAAAAACATTAAGCTAACCAGTACTACTTCTACTGAAGAAAAAACGTTATATTTATTTTACTGAGAAGTAGATTTGATGCACTTGTGCCCATCTGGTTCTAGGTCCGTCAAGTTTTATAAATAGTCCAAATGTATTGAAAATGCATCGTACCGAATGTACTAAAAACGAGTACAATTTTCCACAGCGCGAAGATGCTACTAAAAGTATGTAAAATAAGTAAATGTACTGAAAATGCCATCACTGTATTGGACAGACACAGTCTGATGCAAGTATTTTGATATGCATATGTGGGCACAGAAGTAAGTTAATTCCTAAACCTTTAGAAAAATTGACTATCTAAGAGCCACATGCCATTTCAAAAACTAAAAAAAAAAAATGTTCATACTCTTATCAAATCACATTCCACATTTTTTTTTAATCGTTATTGGCATATAATGAAGTTTCCATAAAAAATAGGCGTCAGTTTTTCTGATAAAGAGAGTACATTCAATACGAAATCAATTTAAAGTTTTAAAAAAAATACTGATGCCAAAACACTTGAGATTCAAAATATGTATGGTTGTGTGGCAAAGATTAGAATTAGTCGATGAAAGCAAAATCCTGTTTAACATCATAATATAAAACCCCATTAGTAATTCAAAACAAGATAGTGAAATAGTAAAAAAAAATAAAAAAAATGGTGGGGCGAAAATTACTTTTCGATTTTCAAATGGAATGATACCACATTGCGTATTATTATATGTAATTTGAGTAGAGGCAACAAAATGATGCCGAGTCGTGCCCTTTATGTAAGCTGACAGACAAGACGAAATATAGAACGCGTCAGTAATATACAACAACAAAGTGAGTCCGTTGGTGAACTTTAAGTTCAAAATATGGTGTCTTAATCCACGCTCAGCAGCAGCTGTGAATGGCGCTTTTATCTTTGTAATGAAGCGTAGAATGTTTTGATGTTGTTGTCGTTAGGTTCATTTATGTGTCATTATTCTTATTGAAAAAAGTGTCACTGAAACGCATCTTAATTCTTTTAGAAACAGCCTGAAAAGCATTACAAATAAAGCAGATTAAAAAGAAAGAAAACACAAAAAATGCATCAGTTCAGGCAGTGGAGAGTTAAAGAAGCCGGAAAAAGTGCGTTAGAAAAAATGCTACTATGTAGTACATAGTATATGAGTACATCGCTTGTAAAATATTTTCTTTGCGTATGTGTACTAAGGGTGGCAATCCCGGGATCCCGGAATTTGCTCTAAATATAGGCTAAAGTAATCCCGGGATTACAAAGAGACAATCCCGGGATTTTCGGGATTAGAAAAAAATTTTACATTATATAATAAATATTCTATATGACATATTTAAGTACAAAATCTGCATAATAACTGTTTTCAATACAATTGATGTACATGGAACATTATTGCATCAACCTGCAAAATGCACTTCAATTGTGTCTGAGCCTTAAATTGAGCAAAAATATTTTTTTTTATTGTAGCAATTTTTTGTTTAAGATTTTCTTAAAAAAATGTCACATAGCAAAAAAAAATATCTATTTTAATACTTTGGCTAATTTTAAGAACTTTTTACTAAGTGCGATTTGTATTGAAAATTGATAGTTCATGAGAAAAATGATAAAATGTGAAATTTAGACTAAAATTATTTTTATCACTAACGGAAATACTAAAAATGCAGTAGAAAAACAACATAAGCAAAACATATCTATTTCTTATAATAAAATACAAATTTGCAACAAAAAATATAGGTTTGTCTTCAAAAAAGAAAAACCACATGCGACCTTGATTTGACATTGTAATTTTGACCCATACCTAGACCTACCAAAATTTAAGTTCTAAGATATAATTAAACTTTTGTCTGAAGCTTTTTTTCTGAAATCAGCATCTAAAGATTTGGACAACTTAAATGAAGCACACTTATGGGTGCGTTTACTGAGAGCGAGCCATGCGGTGCCACTAAATGCCATCACTGTCACATTTGAAGAAGGTGATAAAGTATTAATCAAGTACAAAATTTGGTACACGAATTTTTAACTGTAAATATAAAATTGATAGTTTGGTCATAAATGCTTGATAATCCTCTATCATCTCCTTTTAATAGTGGCTATCTTCTACTAATCAAACTTAGTAAATAAGATTTAGATGTATTAACACTCGAAGTGTTCTTAAGTCAATTTTTAAGCTATTATTTTTTCTATTATTTTGCGTTCTTATTCTTCATTGTTACGCTGTGAAATAAAGCAATTTTAATTTTATATATACAATAGTATAAACTTCTCGTTTTTTTTTAGTTTTGTACGAATTTCCAGCATTGGAAACTTCGATCCCGAAACTCAAAAAAGCATCGGGATTGCCACCCCTAATGTGTACATATGTATGTATGTATATATTAAACTTATTCATAAGTTTACACCAATTAAGTCCTGATGCGTTACAACAGCAGAAATTAACACAAATAGCTGACTGTTCTTTGGCGCACAGACATAAAAAAACCCAGAGATCGGACTAGTATACATATGTACATATATGTATGTATGTCAAAAAAATTTGTGTGTGCTAAACACGTCAGGATTTTGATAAGAGCAAAAACAACATTTTAAACACTTTAATCAAGGATTTATAAAAATTTTGCAGTGCTGGAATAATTTTTTTTTATGCTCAGAACTGAGGTATTAACTAATGGAAATGCGAAAAGTACTCTAGATTAGTGAATATCAAAAAGTCTTAAGATTTATACAAATACATAAGCATCATTCAATTGATTTCTATTTCCCAACAAACAAATAAATAAGTGTTTTAAAACCGAGCTTATAAAAAGTTTGCATTTTTGAGTTATTTACATGGATTCGTGCGTACAGGAAAACCGAAAATATATACGCTTATAAGATACTCGCAATCTGCGAGTGTTTGTCAATTTGTTCTTAAACGATATTGAAAATGTTCAAGTTTTTTTGTAAGTGCATTCGAGCATTTTCTGTTGCTACTGCTAATCGACGTAAGTAACAATTTATCTGATATTTCCACATAAAATATTAACATTTGCTTATTATATTTCAGAATCTTTTACGTGCGAAAATGGAGTAAGGGAAGAGGACTATTTCCTGCCAAGTCCTGGGAAAATGTGAAGTCAGTAAAAAAGCAGAGATTTTTTTCAAAAACTTTATAACATATGTGTATACGAGTATAATTTATAAAAATCTTACTTATTTACTAAGTAATAAAATAAGAACAGCTTACGAAAGCAAAATTAAAGGGTTTCTCTTACTACGTTAACAAAAGGCTTATAAAAAAAACGTTTAGAAAACACTCGGATCTTCACACTTAGAAAACGGTTTTGTAGAAGACTTAGATAACGTGTTTTACGAGAGGTATTTTAGCGCTTGATGTGAGGGACACATTTCGATTAGAAAACGCTCATTTTGAAATGTTTTCTAAGCCTCTGACGAGCGTTTTCTAAGTGTTTCGCTTAGAAAAATATGCTTAGAAAACACTTATATTGTTATCTTTAGACTCACACATGCAAGACTGACCAAAGCTCTTTTGAGATTTACCAAATCAAATAGGAATTATTGCAACAGCAGTATTTCTTCAACAGTGAAAAATAAGTTTCACTCCTCATAGTGACTGCATAATTTTAGGCGCATCAAACGTAATCATTTGTAATTACAACTGTTATTAGTTCTAAAAACACGCAAGCAGGTTGATTCAAAATACGCCAAAATTATGTTGATAGTCGTCAACATAATGGCGACGGGCTTCCTGCTGTCGTTTTCAACAATAAAAACTCAGGTACAACATACTTGTACATAGACAATTGTCGCATGCATTGTGCAGATTTGAGAGGAAAAAACAACGTTAATTACAGCAGACAACAGCAAAGAGGACAAACTAAAGCGCCGCACCGTAATGTCGCGCATTTTAAGTGACACAAAACAATGCCAACAATTAGTTTTCATGATGTGCAACATATTTTTTTCTTTTTTAATAGTTTTCAGCAAAAAAAAAAAATAAAGTCTATTAAAAGCTAACAAATGATGCTGTAATGCAAATTTGAGTTTAGGTGCGAGTGAGTGATGTTTTACATTTGTGATGAAGTTAAGCAAAAGGTCCGTAACCCAAAGTTCAGCACAAGCAATTTCCAATTGGACTTAATCAGAGCAACTAACTACACTGCCTTCTGAACTTATTCTTGTTCTGTATGAAATTAGTATAACATATCAATTTCAAAGCATTTATAACTCATTCAAATTTTAACGCACCAAATCGATATTTCTCGCTGTGCAACCTTCGACATAAAACATTTTTGAAGTAAAACTTCTTTAGCACGGGTTTGATTTGAAATAAGGTGTGTGTAATGAAACGCAAAAAGCGACACTTTTTTTTTAGCCGTACCTTCAGCTTCAGTTTTTTCCTCGAAGGTAAGGCTTAGTTGACGGGAACTAGAATAATACAGCAATAAATGATATATAAAATTAAAGTACTCATCAAGCAGAGTGCACGAAAATTATCAACTTGCAGATCGGTTACATGAGATACAAGCATGGAAAAATTTCATATTTTTTAAGTTTTCTTAAGCAATACACTGATTAACTACCAAAGTCTTGCCATAGCGAAGAACAACAAAATCTACTTCTCTCTCTCTAATAAAAATTTTCGTCTCATTCTATCGCCGTTTAGTTTTGTAAAGGTTTCACTTTTATCACGTGTAAACTGCACACAGGGTTTTTCCATTTAAGGCATACTTTTCGAATAAGTCCGCAAAAACTGAAGATCTGGCGATTTCATCACAACTTTGCGCATGATATATTTTTTGGTTTAAGTTATCATTTGTAAGTATAAGACCAAAAACGCATTTTCGACCTATAGATATAGAAATAATTTCATTGATTTTAACTTCTTACCTAACACTACTACTTGAACAAATTTTGCTACATGACAATTTATGGTGTAAAAAACTATAGCCTTTTATGACCAAGATCACACCACACCTATTTGAACCATTCCGCTCAGTAATTGTTTGCTCATCAAATGTTACTTTTAATTCCTTCAAATTTAATTTGAAAACCTGGCAATATGAGATACAAATTTGTTTTAAACTTAAATTATGAATATAGTGAGAGCAAAATTCTAAGATATTTGATGGATTGATTCATTCTCTTAAATATGATCTAACACCCAACGAATGTGACCTTACAATCACAATTTTTTTATTTGCGCACATATAAAGCAATTAATTAAAATGAACTGACTACAATTAGTGCGTTACAATGGAAACACTTAATGTAATAGTCACAAAAGAGAAAAGGAGAAAAAAATCATACTTTGTCAGGTCAGCGATTAAATCCAAATTAGATCATATGGATGTGATGGGAAAAGAATGTTTAACGTGCGTTTCACATGAAACGTCAATTGTAAATACCCGTAACTACATAAAAGCGCACGCAACGGTCAATATACTAGTGACATTAAGTCACATATTGCAGCAGCAGCATACCCTGTTGGAAATAAAGCAATTTAGTCAGTTTAGCAATTTAAGGTTGAAAATTGTTGTACATATGCTGCGTGGTGATGTACGTATCAAGGAGATTTAAAAAAAAGTTTTTAAGGATAAGTAGGAATATCGAAACATTTTGCTAAACAGAAGCTCATGTCGAAAAAAAAACTGCCTCATTAGTAACGTAGTTCCGAAATTTTCTACTGGGCATTTACATACTCATATCCTCACATTAATTAAAACAATCTGCGTTTGCAACCACGAAACATTGTTTGAAAACGCCGCTAAAAATTTTCATTTTAAAAAAGTACAGTAGTCTGTCGCCTACCAAAATAACTTAGAATTTATGTCCAACAATTTAAAACAATTGCCGCCAACATAATGAAAACAAGCGTCGATTTGCTTATCTTTTTCAAATCAACTCAAATTGTTACGCGCGTGCGATGCGGTGCGGATGTCGAGCTAAAAGTTTTCTGTGGTAACGTCAAATTCAAGCAATGTGTGCTTGCTAGATATTTCCCCCAACTCTTGTATAATTTTGTAAATAAGAATTGTGGGCGATTTTTTATTTTAATACCACGTTAGCCGATATTCGGGCTTAGGTAAACCACATAGACCAGTGTTAGAGGGTGGACAAACAACCACCCTTCTTGCTGTGTTGTTTTTTTGCTTGATGCACATGGTTACTACCATGCATCAATTGTTACTTTATTTAAGCCATCTTACCCTGTTTTTTACTTTTGTTGTAACTGTTGCAAGTTTCAACAACCTGTGCGTTTTTTGTACGCAGCCATGCATGAAGTAAACTAAAGAACGTGAGTTTTAAACCAAGCAGTGAGTTATGTGTGGTATGTTGTAGTCGATAATGCTGCTTCTGCTGTCAAGTCGGTGGTAGTAGGCAACATATTTGATGATAGAAGTGCCACCAACGCACTAAATTTGTGTGTTTTTTTATAGTCAAAATAATAATAAAAAGCCTTGTCATGTTAACATCCAGTTAAGAAAAGAAAAAAATCGTATTAATTGTCAATTTGGTCAAAATCTTATTTTGTGGCGACAATGTGTTCTGGTTTTTAGGTGAAATTGATTGAAATTGAAATTGAAGAGATTTCCAAATATATACGTAGTAGTAACTTAATTTTCAAGCTCAAAAACGTATGAATTCAATGAACAAAGGAACATTGACCAAAACAAAAAGTTTGCAATCACTATAGGGGGAGAAGGGGTACATTGATACACGGAGCACATATATACGGTGGCCGTTAAATCAAAATCTGACGCGTTCAGATATCATTTAAACGTACATAAGTAGGCGTCGACAGAACATTTAATATATTTGAATTTCAACAGCGTTCAGGTACCGCTTCGCGAATGATAGGTATAAACCTGTTATGTACGCTAATAAGTAAAATAGTTGCGCCCTATTCGGGTGTGCATTTATTTGGAAAGTTTTGTGTTGACAATTGCATATTACGATATACGGTTAGTGCATACCCTTGATAATTTTTAGGTACCTGTAATTTTTATAATTACTTAACACTTAAACGTAAAATTATTATTTAAAACAAAAAAGTCACTTGGGGCCCATTGATACAAGCATCTACGGGGCACATTGATATGTATGAATTTGTCCCGTCTGGTAAATAGATTGTGACTTATTCGTTTTGTTTCTTAACAAAAAGGAATATGGTGCGAACGTAAAAACGAGAAATTGATAGAGGTACCATCGATGATAGCGCTATGGCTTCTGCAATCTTTCATATACTGGAATGAAAGGTATCAATAAGAAATGCGGTCTATAAGTACAATTTAAAAATAACGCAGTTGATACTGATCCACCTATGTCAAAAGACGTTAAGGAAGGGTATTTTGTTTAATATAGGGGTGCTTTAAACTATGAATTAAAGTACCACAAGCAAGTATCAATGTACCCCGTGTGTGAGGCAGATTGATACGTAATTCTGTTTTTAAAAAACACTTCATAACATTTTTTCCAAATAAATCTGAATTGAAATTTGTTTGAAATAAGTTAGTAAGATAAACACTGAAAACATTCAGATACTTTTTTTATACCCTACACCGAGGGTATATTCACTTTGTCCATCCGTTCGTAACACATAGAAGGAGGCGTGGCAGGTATGGAAAAGTACATATATTCTTGATCAGCGTCACCACCTGAGTTGATTTAGCGATGTCCGTCTGTCTGTCTGTCTGTCTGTTGAAATCAGGTTTACGAGAAAACCAAGAGAGCTAATGGAATGAAACTTTCACACACAGGTCACATATTCTTGCAAGCATCTTGCTATTGAAAATGGGCGAAATCGGTTGACGGACACGCCTACCGCCCATACTTTATGTAAATTTACCCAGGACAATTTTGAAAAAAGTTGCAGCGATTTTGATGAAACTTGGTGATTTGGTGCACATATGAACCAAATTAGGATTAGGCTAGGTTTCAAGTTTCCAAAAGGTCGTACAGGGGCGTGGCACAGCCCTAAATTTTATCATTTAAACTACCATATCTTGTAAGCCGTTCAAGATATTGCGATGAAATTTGGTATACGGATACATATCAAATATATCTTGAATTGAGATAAAAGTGGGCGAAATCGAGAAAATGGGCGTGGCAATTTTCAACTGTTAAAAATTTTGATTCCGTATATCTCAGAATTGGCACAAACGATTTACATAAAAATTTTGGGGATGATGCCGCTGAAAGCAGTCATCAATACAATCTCAGCTACTTTACTGAAAAAACTCGCTCAAGGGCGTGGCACCGCCCATAGTATTTATAAACGTTATATAAAGATAACTAACAACGTAATCGTTATGAAATTAAATTAGGTAGATATACTTCCTATAAGGTCTCTTATAACAAAAATTTGGTTCAATTGTACCTGTGGGCGTGGCACCTCCCATATAAGCAAAAAAACTTTTATTGTTATAGACAGTGTGCTATGAGAGTAATCTTCATAAAATTTGGTCCATAGATGTCAGTTACTATAAGCTTTAAAAATAAATGAATTTTGACAGGATTGCATCAGTGGGCGTGGCACCTCCCATATTAACATAAATTTGTAAGCGCTGTTTTAAGTAAACTATTGCAGCAATTGCTATGAAATTTAATGAAAGTGGTTCAGTTGCTATAGAGTATATCTGAATCAAAAGTGGCTGAAATAGCACCAGTGGGCGTGGCACCTACCATACAAGTAAAATACGGTAAGTGGCATATTTATCGAAATATGTGAGCAATCATACTAAAATTTGGTGTAAGAGGTTTGCTTATGGAAAGCTATTTTTGGATCAAAACCGGGCTGGATTGTACCAGTGGGTGTGTCACCGCCCTTAATTTTAAATTAGACTGCTGCACATATCGCAAACTATACAAGCTATTGTGCTGAAATTTAATATGAGGATGTCGATCACTAATATAGTTTATTGAACCAAAAGTGGGCGGAATTGGACAAGTGGGCGTGGCACATTTCTAATTTTTCATTTTTATTCGATTTTTTTTCAACATTTTCCTTATTCTTTCGACTTTTTCAACCCTGTAACTTTTTCCAATATATCCTATATGTATTTGTTCGACTTTTTCAACTTTCTTCATTAGTTTCTTTATTTTTTCGACTTTTTCGTCCATTTTGAATTGTTTCAAGTTGTTTGAACTTTTTTAGAGCTTTTCAACCTCTCTCAACTTTTTTCAACATTTTGCATATATTTTCGACTTTTTCAACATTTTTCAACCTCTGTCAACCTTTCTAACATTTCACATTTTTTTCGACTCATTCAACCTCTTCAACGCCTTTTTAACATTTATTTAAAATGTACTTTCAACGCAGTGTAGGGTATGTGAGTTTCGGCATGACCGAAGATAACACCTTAACTTGTTTAAATTATTTTTGTCAATATGCCTCTTTTTTTCGTTTGTAAAGAAATCGTATCAATGTGCCCCATCTCCCCCTACTGTGCCCTCAGAAGCGAAAAGGGCGTATCTCAAAGAAATTCATACTCGAGATTCTTTTGGCATCGAATAGGTTAAGAAATTACACGTCTAATGAATTACTCCAAATGCCGGTATCTTAGTTCAAACATATAAAAAAAATCTACTGAGAAAATTTTCTGTATCTCAATTTACAGGAGTTTCAATAAATTGAACAAAACATCAATAATCTCGAAACGCATTTTTTTGAAATACGCCCTTTTCGCTTCTAAGCAAAAGAGTTATACGTGACATATCATCTGAATTTCCTAATTAATTCTCGATTTGTGTTAATTTTAGATCTGCGAGATCGCATATGTAACAAAATACAAAATATTAGGAGATAAAAACATAATAAAAATTACCTTATAGCAATTACGAACTCTTCTTTTTTTTTTTAATAAAATGGTCTGGAATAGTTACTGATTATAAAACTGGTTTCAAAATGTATCTGACAAGCGCAGAGGCTTATTATTTCTTATTTGTTTGACCAATTTACGTACTTTTTGTACTTTAATTTATATTCTTTCATTCCTTCAAGGCTCTCAGATAAAAGTTTTAATTTTTCATCATCAAAAAATGGTTGACATGCAAAACTTTTGAAAAAATAGCTTATGATTAGACAAGTTTTTATTTTAATTTTTAATATGTTCTGAATAATTCAAACATTGCATAATAAATACAAATTTGTTGCATATAATGTCTCAATTTTGACTTGCTTTTGAATATAGTGGTCATAATGACAATTAGATAGATTAGATATTGATACATGATTTTTACAATTGGTGATTTGGTAATAAATTAAAAAAAAAAAAAAAGATTTTGTTAAATGTAATGTAACTCACACATGGCAAAGGCAAAAAAAAGCGACTCTTAAAAGTTTTATTGCTGATTCCGGGACATATTCTCCATTCAGAACATTGCTCAAATTGAAGCCTTTAAGGACTGTCCCAGAAAAGTTTTTCCTTTTTTTATTTTGTTTGATTATACTCTTATAGATCTAAAAAGACACAATATTTGATCTATATAAAGTGACGTTTAATATGATGTGCAACACTTGGTGATAGCCCTTTTAACGACAAAGATGTCGAGTAAGCAACAAAAAGTTCGCGAACTCATTTTGTACACATACCTGAAAAATCCAGAAATAAAATATTCAGCTCTAGTAAAAATAGTTGATGCATCAGGAAGAACTGTTTTGATTGCTGCGTTATGAACGACGGAAGTAACGTCGAAGCAGATTTTAAGCCGCTACCTGGGCACAAATATTAAACGTCACCGAAGAAGAGGCATATGCCTTAAAAATTCAAAGAGAAAAAAAATTTCGAAATTTTCGAAGCAATTATGGTTTGGCAGGTCATATGTACCTGTGGCCTCAGAAGAAGCTTCTTTGTTACGCAAGGCACAATCAATTCAAAAGTTTATATAGACGAGTGCCTCGAAAAACGTGGTCTACCATTTATTCGTGCACATGAGGGTGCAGTGATGTTCTGGCCCGATTTAGCAACTTCTCATTACTCTAAAGCTACGATGGAATAGTATCAAAGTAAAAAGCTCAATTTTGTACCAAAAATATCAAATCTGCCCAACTGCCCAAAGCTTCGCCCAATTGGGCTTAAGACTTTAGACTTAAGTGGAAAACATCGTTCCCTACTGTCGATGAAACACATGTACAAAATTTAATTAAGGGTCTTAAGAAAAAAGTTAGAAATTTTAATGAAAAAAAAAAAATTGTTATTTAGTTTTTAGTTATTTATATTCTTAACACTAGCCATTATTAATAAAAAAAGAAAAAGGACCAAAAAGTTCATTGGGTATTTTTTTATAACTGAAAATAAAAAGGAAAAATTTTTCTGGGACGGTCCTTACTTTACTTAAATTACTTATTAACTTTAATTTACTTTTAACTTTTGGAAATATTTGGTATGAATAAAAAAAACGAACAAAAATTTTATGTTGTCAATGGCAGTCCTTGTCTGAATCGTTGAAAATGTTAGAAAATTCTACGGTGAGTCAGTTTTATCAAAAGCACAAGTTTAAAAATGGTAAAAATCACAACCAATGAAAACATCGACAAAGTGAAGGAAATGGTACTAAGGAATCGTCATTTGAGTTTGAGAGAGAAGACGCACGAACTCGCGTTACAGTTCGTACCATTTTAATTCACTCCAAAAAGTAGTTACAAGACATTGAACTCAACTGAGTCATCAGCCAAGCACCTTCATCACAAGATATGAAACTCAAACTATGTACGTAGAGGTTTCGGGTTCGTAGAAGCTTTAAAACAAAATTCGCAAGGAGCTGAATTATTAACAAAAAATGTTTTTCATGAAATCGTATCTATACCAATTGTAGCTCCAGAGCAGTTTTTGCATTATGAGGCACAATAAAATTGGATAATGAATGGAGTAGTAGTTTGGGCGTTGTAAGTAAGCACATTAAAAATAAAATTCATTCTCGGAATTAAAATTTAAAAGCAATAACAACTCCATATTTTAATTGTTTTACATTACGATTAATATCAACAATAGAATTAATAGCTGCAACGATTTATTTAAGCATGCAACTTTAGATCAATGAACTTCAAAGGTATGAAAACACAAATAGCTCAAAGGCGCGGCTAGGTATGATTTAACTCCCATAAACAGGTAAAAAAACCCTTAACCCTATTTTGTGTATATACATATTTACTGGACACTGAAACAGGGACTTTTGCCAGATATGCGTGAGTCAAAATAATTAAAATAGTGTCAAATAATTGCTCAGTATTGGTTAGATGTAACAGTGGCCAAATTTGGTGTTTGTAAAAAGAAGCGTGCGGCGCCAACATATTCATTCGGAGCAATTGACTTTTGATTTTATTTTTTTTTTGTGCAGCAGAAAACGCCCTTCAAATATGCTGCAATTTACCTGAGTGCCATGCCCTACCTTGGCAGTCAAGCTGTTGCAAGCGAAGTGCCTTTAAAACGGTGAAATAAAATGAAAGAAAGACCTCATACTTCGAACTTGTGTGCGACTTTTAAGCTAAAAAACTAAACGTCTACGAAAAGCTAAATAGAAAAATACTATGTACTAGAAGTACAACTTGTAATAAAACATTTTATATAAAAGTAACAAGAGAGGACAACGACTTTATGACATTCGGCGCCAACGTGTGTGGCGTGTCTCAAATTTCGATATTGCATTTCCATGGAGACAAAGGCATTACGGTACAGAAATATTTAAGAAAACTATTTTATAATTTAAGGAAAGAAAAAATAAGCCTTGTGCAATATACTAACTGTAAGATAGGTTTGTCTTTGGTAATTTGCTTCTTAAAGATTTCTGTCATAAAACTTTTTAATGCTTTTAAATGTTAATCTGCTATATGTATGTTATAACAATCCATCCATAAGGATTTAAGTAGCACTACCTCAAGGCTATTGGTAATTATGTTATTAAGATGGTACTTATTGGCAAGTCTGGTTACTTTCTAGCAAAAAATCTATAATTTTCAGACGAAACCAAATTCATTTGCTTTTCAAGTTGGTAATTGTAAGATGTAAGCAGCAGCGATACCACCGATAAACCGCAGTAATTTAAATAAAATAATGATCTTTAAATGAATTTAAGTGTTGTGTATGCAATATACATTTCGTTGTTTAATTTTACGTTAAACAAAACAGCATTGGTAGGTAGAGTACACAAAAAAAAAACTTTTCCTCAAACCCGAAATTCAGACTGGCAGATTTTTGTGCGCTAAGTTCGACCTGCTCCGGTCTCTATTTTGAGGCTTATTTCTCATGCTTGTAGAAAAATATTTAGCTGATTTCTATTTTTTGACATATGTTTTTTCTAATTTGACTTCTTGAACTTTTCAACCGCGTTTTCGATTCTAAAAAATCATGCTAACATGCTTACATTTTTCAATTTCTGTAAATTTAGTCAGAAAATACACATCAACTCAAAAAGCGAAAAAAAGGTAGGGTTTTTCAGAAAATTAGCTTTGTTTTTTCTCATAAAAATCGCTATAACTCTGCTAATTTTTAATCATTTTGAAATTTTTTTTAAAGATTCTGACAGAAAATAAGAAGTTATATAAGAATCAAAAGACAAAAGTTAATTATTTTGATTTGGATGGAAATGCCGCTTTTTTGAAACAATTTTCAGCCTAAAATGGGTATAGTTTAAAATGGCCATATCTTCATAAATTTTTTTTTAATCAAATCGGGGAAATATGGGTCCCCTTATATCCCTTGAAAAACAACATATATAATCGGCAACCAATTTCGAAACATGAAATAATCCGCGTGCATGATTTGAGATGGATTTGGTCTACAGGAGAGAAAAAAATCTCATTTTATTTCATCAGATTTCTTTTTGTATATAGCGATTGTAGGTTAAAAAAAAGAGTACAAAATTTTGTAAAAATTTATGGTAGAGTAGATAATGATGCATCAGAGGTGCTTCGGCATGTCAATTTTGCTCATATTCGCTTAAGAAGCTTGCAATTATTTCAAAATAATTATTTAAAAACGGGTAATTTAGTAAAAAATCAGTTTTTTCGAGATTGTGGGCTATGGTAAATTTTTTTTACATAACCTTAAATATATATACATTGGAAAAAACTTTGTCTTATAAGTAGAAAAAGTTTTAAATAAGTTATTGTACGGTGATAGGATACACCTATGTAAATAATTGACAAAGCTTTAGTATGCACTTACTTTTCATATTATTGAACCGCCATAATGCATCATCGAAGTCAAAAGAGCTAAGACGGTTATTCTCGAAAGATCTTTTCAAATTATTTCAGGTAAACTTCTTTTCACCACACAGAAACTTATCCAAATTTGAATTTCGCAGTCCGTACCTATATTACTTTGTAAGTTGCATAAAGCGTTCAAGACATTTAAATAAAACTCTTAAGATATAACCCGCTCATAGATTAGTTTAATTTATTTTTATTTAAAATATGTATTGTACAGCAATGGTAAGGTGCGCAACGCGAAAGATTGATCCAAAAGAGAAGTCAGATAGTCCAAGATCTTGACTTTTTTTTTGGTATTTCTTGATAAAACTCAAAACTTTTGATTACGTCTTTAAAAACCTGATATCTAGTAAGCTGTTATTTCGCGAGATGTAACCGCTTCAAGAGGCCGAAAAAGGGTTTGTCATAAAGTTCAGAAAGTAAGCCTTAAATTCATATATACATACATATAATAAGTACAAAGTTGTAGCGTATATGAAAACACTCGATTAAGTATTTAAAAAATGTTAATACAAAATCGGTGTTTTTCGAACACACATACATACTGCCCTCAGAACCGAAGAGGGCGTGTCTCAAAAAAATTTATATTTGTGACTTTAATAGCATCAGATATCTTAAGAAATTACGCGTATAATGAACCACTCCAAATGTCGGTATCTAAGTTCAAAATCTCCTAAGAGAATTTCCTCTATCTCAATTTTACAGGTTTGTATTTCAACAAATTGATGAAAAATGCGGCTTTTTGATTTGACCAGTTTCGTTGCTTTAAATTTTCAATAAAAAAATATTTCGCAAACGGTTTTTGTTCAAATTGGTTTTTTAAAGACACGTTTTTCTGAAATTGGTTCAAAATTATAAGACTTAGTGTAATGCATTACAACTATACATACTAACAAATAATAACCTATGATAATTTTTCTATTATCCACTAAAAACTAATTTGTTTACCAATCAACGTCTGGCGTGTGTTCTCATAACTAACTACCAACAGATATTGATCTTGATTTGTTCAAGATGGCAATGCGGTCTAGCCTGGTGAGGATCAAACAAACCAACGTAAATGAGTGTTCGATGCCAACATACGAGTATTGACAAAGTAAACATTACACTTAGGTGCAATGGATAAACAAAATTATGGAAGGTATGGAAAATCAACAGAGACAAAGGAAGGGTTCAAATTTTGTGCAAAGCGGCATTATACCGATGAATGCGAACGAAAACAACAACACCGACGAAAAATACGAGACAGAACTTTTATTGTTTACCTTATAGTACGAGTAAATGTTAAAAAGTAAAATAGAAAAGCAAAAAGATGAAAGAACGTAAGAAAATCACACAAACGAACTGGTTTACCATACCCTAGGGAGAAAGTCAGTCAGCACGTTTTCCCAAGGAAATAACGACAACTCGTAATGTACGTTATTTTTTGCCATTTTTTCGGTTACTGCTGCTTTTGCTTATCAATGATAAAAATCTGGAACGTGATTTTTCTAACGACTAACGGACGAGTAGAACAGATAACTTTTTATTGGATGGTGAAAAACTAAGGATGAACTGTACAGTTGCAGTTGGGAAAATCGATAAAAAAAGATGAAATGATAAAAAGTTGTTAAAAGGATATCAAGAAAGCCATATGCGAGCATACGTAGCAAAGTATGAGCAATAACAGTGTAATAATTTATTATGTCTAGTATATTTTATCAAATATCTATATCGAAATAGTTATTGAAGATCAAAGGAACTTTTTTGTAGAATTTTGTAAGATAAAAGTCGTATACCTAGGTCAGAAATTCTAAAAAAAGGAATACATTTTTACGTACAGACTTTTTTTTCAAATAAGACAAAGATATCTACATATGTATAGTACATATAAGGTAGTTTTACATACATTAGCTTTTGTCTCAAGTAAATTGATGTCGGACCAACAAATATTGATATTCTTTTTAGAATTTATTTTAGTCAGTTTGGACCAACTGCATGATATTTCTTAAGAATGTTCTAAAGAGACAAAATGTCCTACAGAGTTGTATAACTTTAGAAACATACGCATTTATTATATGATAAAACCATATTTTGAATACAATTAGCATAGTAACTAACAGTAGCATTCATACAAAGGATGCAAATTGGCTTTTCCAAAAAAAAACCTTTAAGTAGCTATAAAAATGATAAAGTCAATTTGTATAGAGTGCAACGAGCTAAAGAACAAAGTATGTATCCGTAGATAACAAATAAATAAAAAAAACGGCGGGTTGCACTCCGGGAGTGCCGACAGAAGTGAAAACAAATCGTTTAATGGCAAGTTAGTGTGTTAGTTGGCATGTGTGTGTTTTCTTTTTATATGGCAATGCAATGGAAGACAAAAACGGAATATGTATCCAAATTTTACTCTCGCTCTCATTCTCAATTTGTCAACGCAACAACGCGTAATTTGAAAGAAACAAACATGTAAGCATAACAATCGTTGAATGAGAATGGAATGTGTCAGTTAGTGTGTCTGCTTTGCTTTTTGTCTTCCACTTGGAATATTTATTTTAAAGAAACAATAGAACATTGAAATTTTACTATCGCATTCATGACGGAGAATCCCGATGACGGTCGGTGTCGCGAGCTTATACTTTTTTCCTCAGCCGCACAACGTGCCATAAGAAGTTTTCACTTCAATAAATCTTACATCAGACAAAACAACATGATAATATTTATATTGTCTCCGGGGGCTGCGTGTCATTTGTCAGTGTCATTCCCAAAAACAACATCATCCGCAACGCTAAGTAAACAGCGAAACCAAGAGGTTTAATTTCTTAAGTGCAACATCAAGAATTTACTTAAAAAACATCGAACTAAAAAGTTTGTAGCGGAAATCGAATGAAATGAAACATTTGACCCAGACCTTGTGTTGCTCGCACTAAAATGCTGATGCTGGCTGCTGCTAATTTATAATACTCGTAAATCTTGGCAGTACGATATAGTTGCACTAAATATTTCTCTTTATGTTGATTTTTACTCCTTTTTTAGCTCTGTAGATGCACAAAGTGTTGAAATATCGTTTGGTAAACAGAACTCAAGTGATTTCGAGATATTTCTATTCATTGTTGAAATGTAAAAATGGAGCGTGCGCATGTCTATTTGTTTGGGATGATATTTAAACTTTTTGAAAATGATTTTTTCTTCCCAATAACAACAAATGTTTTGTTTATTTTGCGTAAAATGGATGTATTGTATGCATTATTTGGAATAATGATGTGCGCCAAGTTTAGTTTTGGTTTGACTAGCTATGGTGTTAAGTTTGAATAAAATGAAAAAAAAACGCTGTACTCAACGTAACTATGTACATTCTGTTGGGTAACATCGACCCAGCGTTCACGTCGAACTTTCGATCATAACAAAGTAAATTTTTCTCACACATTTGTTTGGCTTTATGTGTAAACATAAGAAAAAGAAGAAAACTAGAGCTACAAATTATTAGATTTGAATGCAAATATAATTTTCTTTGGGTACCCTTTTCTTAATGTTTGTAGATATGTATGTAGATGTGGTAAACGAGCTGCGCAACTATGCTGCACAGGAAGCCAAAGAGCCGTCAGAAAAGAAGGCAGCTGCTTTTGCTGATCTGGCATAAATTATATGAATGTGTGTATTGCCTTGGGTCAGATTTTGACACGGCTATAAATTGTAAAAATGTTTTCTTTTTAAATCAGTAATAACATAACATATTTATCTGACCTATTTATTTTTAAGTAAAATAGAAGCATTGATTTTAAAATCACATAACATAATAAAATCTATATTTTGGTGTTTGGGGGAGTATTTTCGAAAATTGTATTTACTCTGAATTGTGTACAATAAATGTGTTCGGTGTTTTTCAACATTTTTCATAACTAACTTTATATAACCATAGTATCTTCTCTTCCTAAACAAACCATAATTGTACACTGTATAAACTTAAGTTTTGTTTCGAAAACGAAAGGAAACGAAGAGGTTATTTTGATGAAACTTGGGGTGGTGGCGCATACGAAGATAAAATTAAAATGGGACTGAGCTTCAATCTTGTAGAAACTCTTGAAGACGCATGGCACCGCTCTTAATTCAAACTTTATCTCGTTGTATCTCGCAAGTCCCTTGGGACATTGAACCAAAAAGGGCGTGGCACTTTGCAGCTATCGAAAATTTTAAATCAATATATGTAACTCGGAAACGGTTTAAATAAAGTTTTTGATAAAAAATAAATATTAACTTGAAAGACCGCCTTTTATATGTGTAGGATAATTTATTCTAAGACCGCCTTCAGACATTCTAATAATAGTTATTTGCATGAAATTTTTGGTGCGTCACCTGGTCATAAGCCAAAAAAAATAAAAAAAGAAGCGTCACACCGCTCAAACAAGCAACAAATTATGAGGGAAATATTTCGTGAACTTAATGAGCAATCATAATTAAATATGGTATGATTATCTCAATTTTTTATAAGATTTTACTGAACCGGGAGAAGATGGGGGTGAGGTTTTGCAGCTGTGAGCGTGGAGCCTCCCATATGCACAATAAATTGTAAACGGTTTTTAAGCTGTCGCTATCAAATTTGATATGGGAGGTCAACTTGCTATAAAGCATATTTTAGTAGCAAGTGGGCGAGACTGCATCAGTAGACGTACCACCTTTCAAAAAATTCAAAAACATCAAGTGTTATTTAGTGAACTACATTGTGTTTGGAGATTAAAATTAAATTAAATTTTGCTAAGATGAAACTGGCTGTTGTAACAAAATCTAAAACGAGTTGGATTGCAACAGTAGGCGTGGTACCACCCATACAACAATAAATCTGAATTGTTATGTGTAGTGAACTTAACGAACAATTTTTGTGACATTTGATACAAGGATGCTGGTTGCTGCAGGTTTTCATTTTATCAAAAAAGGACGCGATTTTATCAGCGGCATGGCATAAAAAAGGAATAATTACATAACATTTTCAGTGAAACAAAAAATTTCGACCAAATTCCATTAAAACAAAAAATTTTATTTTATAAAATTTCTGCAAAAAGACAAAAACGAAACATGTTAATTTTTAAAAGCTAATTTTAATACTAAAAAAACTATGAAATCCTGTTAAATGGGGAAATGTTCGGATTGATCGCTCACTTCTTTTTTTAATTTCGAAAACTGATATTTTAAAACGCAATACTGAAGCAGTCAAGTTAATATAAGTTGCACTAGACATAACGTTGGACAAAATAAATGTACATAAACTCAGTATACCAACATTTGGTGCCACAAACTAGCGCTGAATAAAAAGTGGGTGGCAAGAAAAAGTGGGTGTGGAAACTTCCAAATGCGTACACAGTTTAAAACGTTTTATCAAGTGAGCTAAAAAAGGGAAAATGTAACTAAATTCGGGTCGGGCAGTCTTAAAACGTTTCTTTTTAACCAGGCTGGTTAATGAGTTCCTAATTGATTTTAATGCAAAAATTTTTGAAGTGGTGTTAAATAAAAAAAAGCATCTTTGCATTTAAATGGAATCAAATTTGCATTTTGAAATTAAAAATGTTAAAAGTACCTAGAACAGTTCTACGCAACACTGACAAAGCTATGTGTTTTTAGCCTAGGGGATAAACAGATTTTTACTTGACACAAAAATATGCATGCCCTGAAATACATATATTAACAATACATTTTTTTTTTCAGTGTCGGGCCCAAGATCTAAAATAATAAAATCTATGGCTCTTTATTTATGGCCTTAACTATGAAATAATTATTTGGAATCGTACTGAATATTATTATCACTAAAAAGGATAACTAAAATTTCCTTACTTTTTTCTATGATGCAAATCACATATTTTTTGTATCCGAATGACTACGGCAGAGAAAATTAAAAAAAGAGTTATTAAAGTTCTTTTCTATTATGCTAAAAAAAATTGTATTTTTCTTCTATTTAACAGAAGTAATTTTTGCTTAATTTGCATCACTTTAACACCTATGTTATATGTATATATTTTAGCGCCACTGTACAGTACACAAAAAACTATAAATTCACTGCTTGAGTTTATTTTTTGTATTCGAATGGGAAAAAAATATTCGTTTCACACGTTATATCCGTTAATGTGCGTACCCGTATACAGCGCTTTTCCAACTATTCCCCGACTAAAATCCAACCGCACTGCAGTGCAATACCTAACAATAAAAACTTCAGTACTGCGTAGTGTTTGGTTTTACGCTCTTTCTCTCTTCTACTGCATGAATAAGGGTTGGTTGACTGATTCAAAGAGCATGATTCTGTCGAGGGTATCCCTTGTTAATTTTGTGTACGTGCAGAATGCATTCGCAATCGCATTCCCGGAGTTTTTGCTTCAGTTCATCTCAAAACGAATTCCAGGATGCGTTACCGTGCTGGGGAGATTTCAAACGGGAACAATGCAAAAAACATATAAATAAAATTACAAAAGCAAAAATGAGAGACCGTTGTACATAATGGCTCGGAATAAAATAAAAAAGGGCGAAGTCGCTATTGCATTCGCAACTACCCAGCTGAAAATCGAGCACTGATGACAAATTACAATCGTACGTGTACGAAAAATTCACCAAGATTTTTTAGAAAAACTGGCTTCGGACTGAGTCGGAAATTTGAAGCACTCTTTATTTCAAAGAAGAAAACCAATTAATTTATGTTAAGGAAAGCATGAGTTAAGTGCATACATTTTCTTTATACAGTAGAACCTCTGTAAGTCGAAGTTGAAGGGAGACGCCAAAAAATTCGAGTTATAGAGTTTTCGACTTATGGAGGACTTCGACTGAAGTGAATTTTGACAGGAAATGTTCGGCTTGTGGAGGATTTAAATTTATTCCCACTTATTTTGAGTTAGAGAGGTGAAATAAATCCTAGTTATAGAGGCATTGAACATTGGTGTGTATTGCAGTAGGACCAAACTATTTCTGATAATTTTTCAATATCGACAGCAATAAAGTAACTTCGCTTAAGTTCAAATGAAATCACGTGTTAACGTCAGCCATAAATTATTTTATCATTTCATAGAATTGGTTTATTGTATAAGTAGGCTTTTACATTGATTTCTAAAAAACAATGATGTACATTGTCGGCTTATTCTTAAAGTCGGTATCTTATTTTTCTTCGAGCAGAGGTAATTCGTTTCAAATAATCGAGTTATAAAGGTTGTAAGATCAAACATTGCTATGTTCGAGATGCAGAGGTCAAATTTATATTTTCGAATTATAGAGGGAAAATATGTACTGAATTTACTTGTAAGGACTCACTAATTATTTCGACTTATAGAGGGGTCAGTTTTCGAGCAATGGAGGTTTTAGGGCTTGAAGGGAAGGGAACACAATATTTTTTCGAGTTTGGGAGGTTTTCGACTTATAGAGTTTTTCTTAAAATTTATGTTTTTTTTGGTTTAGGGGGTTTAGTTTTAGTGTTTGTGCGGTACAAACATATCTGATGAATTGACATATGTATGTGAGGAGATGATATTTTAAACATGGCCAATTCACATCCAATTCCTACTGGGAAGTAGTTGCTTAAGACGCAAAGCTGGAATAAGCAAGAGAAGCAGAAAATGTACTCTATTGCAATGGTAAATCATCAAAAACCCAACCCGTAATCGCAAGATTTTTTTATTTCTGTATTTTATTTTTTCGTTCTCAATTGCACAAATGTTAATCGTATGTGTATAAATGACATAGTTTTTAAAAAAATAAATGATGTATCGAAAAATTCTTTGCGAGCACTTTACGTTTTTAGCGTTCATCCAGTACGGGAGCTTCCAGTAGCTCAGTGATGTATTCGCGTAGTTGCCGACATCTGTCGTCGGTGGTGTTTTAATCTGAATTTTTTCACTCTAACCAATTTGAAGCATCACGCGGCGTTTTCCGTTTCAATTTACTATTTTGTCGTTTGGTTTAAGTTTTGAGTTTCGTTTGTTGAACCTTTGGTGAACACCAAACTACAGGCGGCATCTCTAGTTAAGCACATAGATAGTGTCCATAATATGTACATGTGTTTGTGTATATGCGTCGTTTTCTCAAATTTGCGACGATTTTTCAACTTTTTACAGCGTCATTGAAACGCACCAAAATTTTCCTGTTGACAGGCAACCGTGAAAACTTGTTATTATGCGATTATCCTGCGCAATGGCTGATGTTTTTACTAGCACGCCAGAATTTTGTACGTTTTTAAATAAATAGTTTTGAATGCTACAATATCCTTTGTTCGAAATGAGAATAAGCATACGTACTAGGGGTGGCAATCTCGGAGCTTTTTTGTGTTTCGGGATCGAAGTTTCCAATCCCGGGACTTCGAGTGTTAATACATCTAAATCACATTTACTAAGTTTGACTAGCAGAAGATAGTCACTATTAAAAGGAGATGATAGAGGATAATCAAGCATTAATGAAAAAACTATCAATTTTATTATTAAATTTTATTTTTACATTTAAAAATTCGTGTACTACACTTTGTACTTGATTAATACTTTATCACCTTCTTCAAATGTGACAGTGATGGCATTTAGTGGCACCGAATGGCTCGCTCTCAGTAGACGCACCCATAAGTGTGCTTCAAAATCTTTAGAAGCTGATTTCAGAAAAAAAAACTTCAGACAAAAGTTTATTTATATCTTAGAACTTAAATTTTGGTAGGTCTAGGTATGGGTCAAAATTTCAATGTCAAATCAACGTCGGCTGTGGTGTTTTTTTTTTTTTAAAGACAAGCCTATATTTTGTGTTGCAGATTTGTATTTTATTACAAAAAATAGATATGTATGTATGTTTTGCTTATGTTGTTTTTCTATTGCATTTTTAGTA
The DNA here is from genome assembly GCA_949775025.1 of Tricholauxania praeusta. Lineage (NCBI taxonomy): Eukaryota > Metazoa > Arthropoda > Insecta > Diptera > Lauxaniidae > Tricholauxania > Tricholauxania praeusta. Next base: position 1,418,428 of record OX459028.1, on the reverse strand, counting down.
TTTCCGTTATTGATAAAAATAATTTTAGTTTAAATTTCACATTTTATCATTTTTCTTCTGAACTATCAATTTTCAATACAAATCGCACTTAGTAAAAAATTCTTAAAATTAGCCAAAGTATTAAAATAGATATTTTTTTTTGCTATGTGACATTTTTTTAAGAAAATCTTAAACAAAAAATTGCTGCAATAAAAAAAAATATTTTTGCTCAATTTAAGGTTCAGACACAATTGAAGTGCATTTTGCAGGTTGATGCAATAATGTTCCATGCACATCAATTGTATTGAAAACAGTTATTTTGCAGATTTTGTACTTAAATATGTCATATAAAAGAATATTTATTATATAATATAAAATTTTTTTCTAATCCCGAAAATCCCGGGATTGTCTCTTTGTAATCCCGGAATTACTTTAGCCTACATTTAGAGCAAATTCCGGGATCCCGGGATTGCCACCCCTAATACGTACGTAAGAATAAGCATGATTTTGAAATATATTATGCGGGTTAAACGTTTTCGCAATGAGGAGTAAAATCTTTTAATGTTAATTACACTTACTACTTTTTATATGATCCTAAGTAATTGAACTCAACGCGGTCTGCAACGGCTAATTGGCGGTTCCAGGGAGGTCTTTAACCTGCCGCGTTGGGCCAAGGGCATAACAAAAATTTTCGGGAGCAAAGTTATAATCCCTTTAATAATAATCCCTAACCTTAATATTTATGAATATGATTATGTTTTACTTTTATTTATCTTTCGATTTAACATTTAAAATCTTCCAAAAAAATATCTGTTTTAATAAGCACTCGAACCTTTGCAGATAGTATTTCAATAATTTAAGTAACGTAATAAAGAAAATATAAGGAATTAAATAAAACAATTGCCCTCAATTTCAATGTATACATAAGTATGTCTCAAGAAGGTGGTGCTATAGTCCCTTACCCATCGTAAAAATTCAAAATCAATCAATGTCAAAATATCGATTTTCTTTACAGATAATTTGTTTCAAACGCATCATACTTAAAAGTGATTTTTAGGTAATAGTAAGGCAATTAATTTTATATTTAGAAGTTTGTGTAAGTTTTCGTCACAACGGAATGGTCCCAATACAAATTTGTGCTTTCGTAAAAACGACTTAATATATAATACCGCATTAACGACAGCTAATATAGTTTGTTCCTTCATTGTTAGTTGAGACCTACTATAACTAATTCAGGAATTGTAAGAAATAAAATATATGTTGCCAGTATTACTTCTCCGAAGCAACTTTAAAAATATATAAATGTCATCCTATTTCGCGAAACATAAATTCACCTTATGTGTATTGCATAAAGTCTCTACATAAAGAAATAGTGTATGTTTTTTCATAGTCCTTTCTTTAAGATTTTCAGTGGCGTACTGAGCATTTCGATTTTGGGGAGACTTGTCGCAAAATAAATAATATAGGATGATTCAATTGTAAGTTAAGATTTATTTTTAGCAAAAAGAAGCAGCTCATATTATGATATTTTAAGAATTAACATTTTTAATTATTGCTCTCAAACCAAAAGGCTCTAACCTGCGTCAGGTAACACATTATCCTGATAAATTATTCCATGGAATTAAAAAGACATTTTTTTTCGCTACATGCGCAGTAGTAACATAACCTAAGTTTGACGCAAAATAGTTAATAATAAGAGTAGCACAGTTGGCTAAGATGCGCATCTCTGAACAGTGGCATAACGTAGGAGACCTAGGTTCAAATTCGGTCAGTGACATGCAAACAATTTTAGTTCCTTGAGAAAATTTTGTAGGTAACCTGATTCCCATGTTAGTTAAAATTAGCAACTTTTTTGATTGGGAGCGTTATTTGAGAGAAGTACATACTTTAATTGTTAAAAACTATCTACAAAATGGAGAAATTTTAGTTAACAAAATTCGAGCATTACAAAGTCATTTCGATCCATCCTTGATTTTTTAAGCATTCATTTCGTAAAATAGTTAAAAAATTTATCGAAAATTTTATAGAACCGGTTCAGTGTTGGTTTTGCAAAGCAAAAGGTGTATGCCAATGACATCAAAACGTTTCCATAATTAAATAACGTGATTGGACGCGTTATTCGTGGACTACCACAGGACTTATGCCGAAAACTAATGCAAGGACGTAAGTCTGTAATGTTGTTTGTGATGGCAATTTGGCTGATATTTTCCCTGAAACTTTAAAGTTTCAACATCATGTTTGAATGAAAATATCAAGTTTTATCTCACATTTAAATTATAGCCTCAATCGAATAACTTTTTATAATCAGATGAATGCACCGTCAAATAAAGGAGTGAAAAAAAGTATGAAATTTAGTTCCCGAGCAAACGTCACTGTATTCTGATTCACAACGATTGGGTCGATTGTCGTGACAAAAGTCGTGTCTTTCCATATTCAATAAACTATCACACATAGAGTGCGAGTCAACTGACATGCAACATTGTTATAAAATAGGGTTGCAATGATGTCGCCGTCTTTACTGCGCTTAATAATAACTATCCGGCTGACTAACTGACTGTCTTTCTTTATGTCCGTTTTATTGTTATTTTTGTGGTCTACAGTTTTCTATCGTCGTTTTTTAAGCACAGACGTGCAAACTCAACCATGTTTTTTATTTGCTGTTGTTTTACATTTCATGTTGTTTTTTCTTGTGTTTTGTCTAGCGGTCTCAACAATTTGTTGGCTCCTGTTTATTTTTTTTATCCTTCACTTTCATACATTTGCATTTATAATCACTGCACAGAAGTGTATGCGGATATGTGTGTCTGCTGCGAAATTATATATAATCAAAATGTTACAAAGTTTTCTAAAAACAGAATAATACGGAGTAATAGTACGGAAGCCAGCAACGGTTTTGGTTGTAGTCATAACTCAGTATTCTATCACAAGTGGGCAGAGCTCCATTTTCTTGTTAATAACATCCAATAAGTTGAGTACATGTCGGTGGTTCTTCTTGGTTGAGGTCAAAAGCCTTTAAATTTTCTATTCATTTAACAAAAATATTTTCTTTGACAGTACCTTGAGCGGAGTAATTTTTTTATTTCTGTAAGTTTTGATCAGCGAAAAATTTGCAAACGCTTTGAAAATTCTATAGGTCTAGTTGCGAAACCGGCCAAGTCCAAAAAAATCAAATTTTGAGAAATTCTCATATATCAAAATCTAGACCATGCTTTATCTCTTACTATGGTTTTAGATTAAAAAAAAAAATTTTGACAGAAATATTACATTTTTTAAATATATTTTGACGCATGGATTTCAAAACCAGCCAAGTCCATGAACTTGCTTTCAAAACCGGCCCAACGCATGGAATCAAAACCGGCCAAGACCAGTACATTGATATCAAAACCGGCCAAGTTCACATTTTTTCAAACCAAATTCGTTGATTACTATGTCAAAACCGGCCAAGTCCAGTACATTGGTATCATAACCGGCCAAGTTCAAAATTGTTTTCTCTAAAACACACGCAAATAAAACTCGAAAAGTGTGATCTGACGTGCTTTGAGTAAGAAATTTTAGAAGCTATTATGTGGGCAATACATTTTAGTTTTTCAATGAACATAGATGAAGGATAAACGTTTTTCATTGTTTTTCCAAAAGTCTGAAAAATGGACTTGGCCGGTTTTGCAACTGGGCGCCTCATATTTAGTTCTTATAAAAAGTTTATTACTATTATTATTTTAATGTGACTATTTTTTTAGCTATCATATGGCCTTCCAATCATCCTTCTACGTACCTCCTATCAGATACTGTACGACTTTGACAAAAATTAAAATTATACATAAAAAAGATATAGTATGAGATATTTCCAGGCCCGTTTTGCATCACTTCTTAATTTTTGGTCATGCGATGCAAAAAATAACTTATTTTCAAAAATTATCGCAAAACGGGCAAAAAGTACATGAGGACGTCCGTGGTGATGTCCGAAATTCATTTTCAAAATTATAATCAAAATTTTCAACATTTCCTCATCAATCAGAGAAAAAAATGTATAAAATGGTTTAATGAGCATAAAACAGGTCCTAAGGACGGGGATATACAATTTCCAAAGTTTATTTTCAACGATTTCCAATTAATTGCAGAGATTTGTTTTTTAAGTTGATCAAAATAAATTTTGATTAGAAAAGACCGATTAGTTAAATGTCTTTAATTATTCACACTCCAAAAAAATTTACATTTATTTATCATTCAACTATTTTTGCACGACTAAAAATTTTCCGATATATGTAGTTTTAATTAAGAATTATTAAAATCTAAAAATAATATATATTTTTTTTAACTTTGAAGTTGAACTATACCCTCAAATAAGTTGTAGAAAAGTAAATTGAACTCGAGAGTGCCCATAAATAACAGGCCGCGAGGAGGCTGTAGAAAAGTGGAGTTAATCAAATGAAATTTTCAGGAAATATGGTATTATACTATATGTATATTAGACTGACCCAAAAAAAATCGAAAGTGTTCGGATTCGTTTTTTTGAGTCCATTACCTCTTGTGATTATTTTTGATATTTAGAAGAAAAATATATTAACCCTTAGTACTCCCAGAACTGCCGTTTTTGAAAAAAGTTTCGTTTGAAAAAACGTAATTTTTTGAGGCATTGCCCAACCGACCGTATATATATAAAATTATCTCACTTCATAATATACAACTTTTGTCTGACTCAAATTAAAGTATGATGCTCTAAGTTTTCTCTATCTAATTCATTTCTAATTTTTGCCAGGTTCAAAGGAAGCGATATCAAAGCTAAAAACTGTTTTGTGAACTTACCTTAATCTGGACTTAATTTCTTGAATAGGAGGATCAGGTCTACGTAATGCAAAACCCGCTAGCTAATTTTGATCTACATAATAAAAAAAGTTGAAGGTTTCTTCCGTGCATCCAATACAACCGCCTCTTGGAACACAAATAAGCCTTTATGGTATATAATTTGTTTTATCACCATACTTACCTTTAAGTAAGTATGGGGTTATGTTTTTGTACTCCAAAATTTTAGCACCAAAATTCTCCAATGGCAGTCAAAAATTTGTCATTTTGGTTGCATTATTTTGTCACACATTGGCTTGGACCCTGTTGGTTATAGACAGCTGATATTTTCAGGGTTACTACAATAAATGAACCGCTATGTTGTTTGACGCTGACATTTTTATTGAAAATTAATTTCCATTTGCTTCTGTTGCGGTAACTATGATGTTGTTGCAACAAATACTTTTTAAATATCAAATTACACACGTGACTAGAAAATAAATCTCAAGTAGATATATGATGCCCCCCCCCGTTGGAAACTGTTGACCATTAACACTATTCTATATCTATTGGAACCAAAAGAAGAATCGAAAAATTATCTCCAGAAACAATGGTGGATTTTTTATTTAGAAATTTTCATGAGTATTTCACTGTTAACTCATTCGTTTTATGTAAGTTCTTCAAATGTTTTCAGAACATATTTTCGTCTAAAATATACTCCTGAAAGTACTCTAACATAATAATAGTTCTCGGCTATTTCTGTGCATTGTGGGAAATTTTTAAAAATATATTTAATTCATCAAAGTTTCAATTTTGGGAAACGACATCTTCGGAAAAAGAACTTTTATGACAAAGCTGTAATGCCGTAAGGTCAAATCTGTAAGTTTCTGTCTCGAAGTTTGAATTTTTTAATAAAAGTTTATGATAGTTTGAATGTTGACGTTCAACAATTCCTACCGGGTGAGTTGAATTATCGCTCTAAATAACATGACGGATTCATGTCATGTTTGAGAGTAGGGAGTATTTGATGATGTTTTGCTGGCGCAGGAATAAAGGAAGGAACAGCACAGTATAGCGTACAAAAAAGAAGTTACGGCTTTATTGAAAACCTACGCAAACACATGGTTTTTTTGTGTGTGGGATACATACGAGCAGTAGAGTTTCTATTGTTGTTGTTATGTTTAATTATCAACTTCTTGAATGTGAACAGAAAGAACCTCTTGCATAACAATAATCAAGTCCTTTTCTTTGCTGAAAAGATAGGTGTATCTATTTTTGGATTCATTGTGGGTTAACATGTGCTCTTTTTTCCTTTCTTTTGTAGCCGCATTCTTAATTATGCAGCGGAAGTTAATTTCTTGGTTTTTTTTGTTCTCAAAATATACTTGCGGAAGTTGAGAAGCTTACGAAGTTTATCTTCTTTTCAATTTTTGTGGTATTGAAATATGATCCTCAATTATTATTAATATTTAATATTTATCGATCAAAAGTTAAATATAGGTTAATTAGATTAACAACAGTAGAAGGCGGGCGAGCAACACACAAAAGGAAGAATTTAGATTTAACTCTGCGCCCATTTTACATCACAGAGAAATTCATGTCCGGCTTACCAGGTGTAATTTTCGCATTAAAATTTTGAGAAATTTCAAAAAAAAAAAAACCTTTGACAAACACTTGAAAACAAAAAAGTGAAAGTAAGTAATATTTGTTAAACTAAAGTTATTACGAATGTACATATGGTAATTTTCCAATCCTTACGACTTAAATTGATTATTGATTGATTAATACATTAAATTTGCATTTTATATATTTCACTTTGACTACGTTTTGTCACTCAAATGTGAAAAGGAACAAAAACACAATACACAGAATGAAGTGCTTTCAATTTAACACCTAAATAACAAGAAGTGCAGTAAAAAGTAGTGGCTCTATTGAACGATCCTCTTAAATCTCGAGAGCAGATTTACAATGCCATTGAAAGTTTTGAAGGCACCCACCACTTCAATTGAAATTAACCATAGAATATTGCACACAAAACGCCTGCTTAAAAATTGGAATGAGGGGAAAGTAAAAAAAAAGAAACTAAATGTTATGGACAGAAAACCAGCAAGAGTTTGACATTGACGCAGACGCGACATCTTACTAATGCCTTTTATTTCTTGCGCTTTAAATAAAACCTAAGCTAGTATAACACATTTATTACTGTTATTTAACTTAACTTGGAGAGAATTAATTTCTCGAATCATTCTGAGTATTTGACTGGAATTAGGTACTGTTATTTTAAATTTTTAACTCTCTCAGTAAAGCGTTTTAAAGTTTTTGCTTGTTGGTAAGTTCCACGACTTGTTGTTAAAATTTATTCACTTTTCCCGATATTTATCGAAACAACTTGTAAAAGTTTGATGGTATTTATCTAAACAGCATTCTCAATTTATAGATAATGCCGCATCTATGAATTGAGCTCGTTATAAAAATGAGATCGTCTATATGTGAGAATATTGACCTTATATTACCGGACAAAATTTCTCAGGAGAGCCAAACATATGAAATCGACATTTTCGGATTACTATCTATTAGTTAAGGTCATCCTGAATTTTAATGGTATGTGTTTAGCTACGTTACACAAATCTACAAAATAAAGATATGTCGGAAAACAAAAGAAATGACAACTGAGTTTGGGGTATGTTTCCAAAGATGAATCCGAAAATTTAATCATATTTAACTTTAATCTTTTCACAATATTAAAGAAATATGTAATTCAATTCAGGACATCTAATCCAATTATGAAAAACTCGAAAACAGGAGTGGAATCCGCTAAGGTGATAGTCGAAATTTGATTATCAACTATCGCACTTTTGCTCTCTGTAAGGTGATTGTCAATTTGATTATCGCTTTTTTGCGATTGTTTTATGTGATAGCTATTTCGGTGTCGTTTTTTTTATTCTATAATAATAACATAAATTTATTTGAAGTTTATAAAAACCATGTTTACTTCATTGGCAATATTTTATGGCAGAAATAACGAAAATGATTTTAGTAAAATTAGGAGTTAATAATCCTAAGATTATATTGCAGTTATAGGGTGCATTGATGGTAGTCATATTATGATTCTTAGGCCAACCGAAAATGAAAATACGTTCTTTAATCGAAAAGGACGACATAGTATAAATGCCATGGTTGTAATTTTATTATAAAATATCATTAGCAAAATAATTTATAAATTATTCTAGATTTGCAATGATAGCACAGAAATTTTGGCCATAAATGCAAGGTATGGTGGAAGTGCTCATGATAGCTCTGTGTGGCGCCAAAGTCATGAAAGAAATGTATTGGAAACAGATTTTATACCACGTATTATAGGATCTGGCCAGCCCCGGGTGCTGCTCCATAAATGAGTAGAGCATTTTGACCTGTTCTTTCCGTGCATAACTCCTACAAGAGAAGAAACAAACCGTTTTAAATTTAGCAACTTAATAAATTTCACATTTACTTACTTTTTGCACAAAATATTGAAAATATTATTCAAAAGCAACAGAGCTGATAACACAGGCCGACAAAAATTATACCCAGAAACCGGACTATATATTTCCGTAGGTTTTCGATGCGCTGATTCCGAATCTGGTCGCAGAATTGCTCAATCACGTCAGGTTTTCGAGATATCCTAACCTAAAAGTGCAAAAAACATTGTTTTTGCCCATTTTTGAGGTTATGTAGCACCGTGAATTTTCTTTTTTTCAAAAAACTATATGTGTGATCTTAAAGAGCTGTTCTTCTTCTTTCCAATGTCGTTGAGTTTTCTGAAATATCTTTCTTTTTTGCCGATCTATCGCATTTTGAAATTTTCATATTTGTGATTTTGCCTGTACCTGCAAGCTCATTAGGAACATTTGTGTGTCAAAAAATTTGAAAATTTCAAAATGCGATAACTGGACGATAAAGAAAGATATTTCAGAAAGCTCAAGGGCATTTCAAAGAAGAAGAACTGTAGTTTAAGATCCTATACATAGTTTTTTGAAAAATAGAAAACTCACGGTGCTATATAACCTCAAAAATGAGCAAAAACAGTGTTTTTTGCACTTTTAGGTTAGGATATCTCGAAAACCTGACGTGATGGAGCAATTCTGCGACCAGATTCGGAATCAGCGCATCGAAAACCTACGGAAATTTATAGTCTGGTTTCTGGGTCTGAATGTTGGTTAAATTTTGTCGGCCTGTGTAATTAAATGACATTTCAAAACTGTAAGTGCTGCCAATAAACGAACAATTTTTTTTGATCATCTTACAGAGAGCAAAGTAAAGTTGATTATCAAAAACGACAATCAAAAAAACGACAGTCAAATATCACCTTAACGGATACCACTCCTGAATTAGAAAAATTCTGAAAGCATCAGACATATTGAGTTAAATTGATGTGCATGGACTATGTATGTATTTTCGTCTTATGTTCTTTTTATGTGCGAGTTTTATTTGAGAAAAAATAAAGTAAATATCTAACGGGCTTAAGATTAAGTAGGCTCTCATTATGCACATATTATCTGCATGCTCTTCACCTTTATTGCATTGTGTAGGCGTCTGAAGCGAAGCTTAAATGGATGTGTTTTGAATGTAAAGACGTTGTGCTGTACTGCACTTTTGTAAATTGACGACACAGCATCATCATCATCCATACTGTCATGTCCACGTTATTCAATGCAATTGAGTGGAAGTTGCCAGACGAAGTCTTAAGACAACGAAAGGCGACATTGAATATACGACGGGCGTTATGTGCGATTGTAGTTCAATTTTTTAGCAGGCGTGTAAAGAAATTATAAATGTCATCTTCCGGCAATCAATGAATGCAACAGTAAAATATATAGAGAAAATTCTTACGTTGCGAGCATACGAGTAGTATGCATGTATGTAGTATGTGGGCACTGCCTATGAAAGAAGTCACATTTGCTTTGTCAGAAAGACGTACGCAATTGCTAAATAATAAAGTAATAGAGGGAGATTCAAGGAAACTTCAATCTTCAATTGTTCTCAATGTACTTAACTAAATCCTGTGCTCTAGGGGCCTATACAGCCCAAGCTAAACTTATCTATATGGGTGCCTAAGACTACGTAATGTAAACTTTTTTATCTTTTCAATTTATTAGCACTGGTTATAGGTTCAATATTTATAAATGTAAAGTTTTAAGCGTATTTTAAGAAAAACATATTAAGCTTATGAGATCTTTAATTCATAATATGATATTTGTAATAAAATCATAAAGAACCTTTCTCAAGCGTTAAATTGAAAATACATATTTTTAGGATTTGGCTTTGCATAAGGAAAAACTACAAACATTTTTAACTGTTCACTTTTAATTTATGGTAGATGCAATCTTCATTCTCTGACTTTATTTCCACACGTTATTCTTTCTGTCTGACCTCCTGAACGTTGACCTCCTGCTTGCTTACTGTAGCACAACAACAAAAGAAGCAACATTTCCGCTGCATTGTGTTTCAATTCTTTACATTTCTTGGCATTAACTATTGATTTTTATGTTGCAGTAAATAAAAAACGGGCAGCCAATTGTGAAAAAATGAAACTGAACAAAGAACCACATAAAGCCATTTCATGCTAATTTCAAGGAAACCCTTCAAATTTTTTCTTTATTTTTTTGCGAACTTTAAATAGCAGGTTTTTACTAATTTTTTTCTTATGCACTGCTCTCCCTCTTTCAGGAATTTTGTCTTTGTCATCGTCGTTTGACTTAGTTATCCGCTTAGGCCCGCCACTGGCAGCACTGACGCTGTTGACATCATTACTAGCAAATTCATCGCCAAAAGCGTAAGCGTGTCTGCGCGCCATATGCAGCTTAGCGCTTTTGTGTTGGAGGCGCGACTGAGTGACTCTGTTGACAAGAAAATGTATGCAACAAATTTGATTGTAATTTAATGGGCTTTTAAATAGTTTCTTTGTCATTTACTGCAATGACTTTGTATGTTGGTTTTCTGGGTGGTTTTCGTTGAAATTTAAAAAAATATTAAAATTTGTACGGCTCCTAAAAAAAACTTGCATTTTCTATCCATATACAATATATCGTCAATTGACATATCGCTCATTTACTTCAAGGCTGGCATAACTCAAAAAACGTAATTTTTGGTAATGTGTGAAAAAATCAAAAAAAGTATCTCATAAACTTGCCTTGTGAGAAGAGTTTATGTAGACATACGTTTCATCATTTTCATATAAAAAGTAACTTATTGAAAACTTTAAATGCGTTTTTCTCCCACTTTATGTTTTTTGAGTAATGCCAGTTTTGAAGTAAATGAGCGATATACTATGGTAAGCAACATATTTGTGAAATGGAGTTATTGAGAGTTAAAGGGTCTTTTAATCTTATAAAACGTTGAGTCTAGAAAGACTTCATTCATTTTGGCATTAATTAAGAACATGTACTTAGTGAGTTTTGAAAAGTAACAGCTAAAAATTGTAAGGATGATATTTTTGGTGAAAACCATAAAAATTGGCAACAAGAGATGTTTTTTCATCCGCGTATACTAAAACAAAGTTCAACTTTATATATTTCTTTATCTAAAGCCAACTAATTTTAGATAAAATCAATAACACCTGAAAAATGACGATTCAATGACCATCATTTGGTAAGAATTTAAAAACAACGAAATTTGTTCAAATAATATTTTACAGCGCTTTTTATGGCAAGAATGTTACGTGCTTGGTCTTTCCTCCTCCACCTTGCATATGAAATATTTTTCGATTTAAGGCATTGTTCTCTAGTAAGTGATCAGAAGTCATTTTTCAATCTCTTATGCGACTATCCGTCGGAACTACCGACAGAACAGAGATGGCCTGATCGAATTTCATTTTATGGCACTAAATAACATATTTCTAGAAAGTTGTATCATTAAACTAATTTTTTCACAAGATCACTTTATATTTTACGATATATAGATATTCTTGTTTTCAAACATGTCATTGGATCTTATGAATACAAAAATACACTTATAGCTGGGATTGAGTTTTAGACATCACAGAGATTCAGTATGATTTCCGTAAGTCAATTTCCGTCAATTTCGTAATGATGAAAACAATGCTCCACGGCGTAATGCACCGGCATATGAGATATATATATAGTAGCATTACACGCGCGAACATTAGCCGCTTTTTATTCGCTTTGGTTAAACCTAAAAGTGAATAAAACGCATAAGTTTATCTTTTTATAATTCTGCATCTGCCCAATAGGTGGCATGACAGTGTTTGACAGAAAATCAATCTTAAAATCAGATCCGGCTTTATTGTGGTGAGATTGAACGGGGCCTAGCACGGTAATGGGCCTCACGTATCTGTACATAATTTTTTTTTTCAAATTTTTGCTATCAAATGATTTCAAATTGTTCTTATGGTGTCGCAGACGCTAATACCAAAGTTTCCTTTGAGTTTTCTGTTGTTTCATCGCTGTTTTTATTTTTATTATGTGATTCTATTTTAATATTGGGTGCCCAAGAACTCGCGCGACCTAAGAACGCTTCTTCAAAATTCCAGGAAAGTTGCCATATATTTTTGATTATTTTAGGTTTGTGTCTATGATGCTTCAAACTTAAGCAAAGACAAAAAAAGTTGAATCAATTTAACTAGAAGTTGAGCTGGTTCTTACATTTGTATGAGATTTTAGTTTAACCAAAGCGAATAAAACACAGTTATTAGCCGTATTTTATTCGCTTTGGTTAAACCTAAAAGTAAATAAAACGCATAAGTTTAACCTTTTATAGTTCTGCATTTGACCAATAGGTGGCATGACAGTGTTTGGCAGAAATTCTATTTTAAAATCATAGCCGCTTTTATGGTCGTGTGGTTAAACGGGGCCTAGCACGGTTAGGGGTCTCACGTATCAGTAAATAATTTTTTTTTTCAAATTCTTGTTATCAACCCAGCAGGCAAATGAGCAAGGCCTTACTCGGAGAAGGCCTGCTAGCACTGATGTGATTATATAAGGACTTCTCAAAACTAGATTTTCATGCAAATAAAAATACAATCACAGAAGGCATAATATGCCTTGCCACAACAGACGTGCTATCAGGCCTGATATTAGAAGGCAAAGAAGAAGGACTCCATTTACTTTGCCGCTTTTCTGTTTCTTTTTTATTTCATGTATTGCAATGTTTTATGATTCGGCATTACTTTTTTGTCATATGCATTGTATATATACGACATGAAAAGTAGACACATGGTTAGAAATTAAGAGAGGTGTGCATATTGCCAGGCTAGTCTTCTGTTGTTTCATGTTATGTTAAGGAGGTAAAGTTTTGTGTATTCTTTGTCAAATTGTAAATTAAGAAACATCACAAAAAAAAAGTCATTAAAAAAATATCAACGCAAGTGAGATGGCGCGGATAAAAAAAAAAAACAATTAATATTTAGAGTCTTTACGATGTATTAAAATTAAATTTTTGTCAAGTACTTCTGAGAGTCCTTCTACGGTAAGCGGTCTTAGAAAGCCTGCTTAGCAAGGCCTGTTTTCTGCGGCCATTTCATATAAAAAAGAAAGTACGTTTGAAAGGAGGGTGGAAGGCCTTATACTTACCAAGGAAGGCCTTTTAGGAGCACTGTTAGCTCCTGCCCTTGCCTACTGGGAAATGATTTCAAACTGTTTTTGTAGTGTCGCGGACGCTAATACTAAAGTTTTCTTTTCGTTTTCTGTTGTTTCATCACTGTTTTTATTGTTATTATGTGTTTCTATTTTAATATTTGGGCCTGCCACTGAATGGGTGCCCAAGGCCTCGCGAGACCTAAGAACGCTTCTTCAAAATTCCAGCAAAGTTGCCATATATACACGGCTATTGTTTCCATAATAATTTCTACAATAATTGCGATTTGTAACATATCTGAATGGATTTGAACTCCTTCGGGCTTTGATGTAAGGCAACACTTTTTTTTTAAATTTTTAAAACACAATAAAAAATTAATTGCTTATAAACAATTAGTTAAAAATCAAAACAAAAAAGTTAACAAAAGTTTGTGTCAAATTGTCGAACTGTAAAGTAACAAGGTAACTAGGTGGCATGCCTGATAGTTTTCTGCTAGTTGATAACATGGCGATCAGCTGTTCAGATTTGGCATTCCGTTTAAGTTTTTTGTCATAAAAAAAAAGTGGGAGTACTTAAAAAAAAAAGACAGCTGTTACTGTCAGTACAGTCATTTGGCTATAAAAAAAGACGTTACCTGAAAAGTTTTCCGGTAGTTTTGAAAATGAGTAATTTTATAGATTTCGATATGCTTTTTCCGAATTTCAACTTTGCCACCAAACTATTGATTTTACGAAAAAAAAATGTTATAACATAAATTGTAGGCAATTTTCTCTAGTTTCATTTTGTATGTAAATATTTATTTTTATCGTAAAATGAGTCAGAAAGGAGATATTGTCAATATCTGCTTTAAGGCGCCATTTTTCCAATATGGCGGAACGAGCGGCAACCATACGAGGTGGCAAAGTTGAAAATCGAAAAGAGCACATCAAAATCTATAAAATAACTCATTTTCAAAACTACTGGAAAACTTTCTAGGCAAAACTACCAAATGATTGTACTATGTCAGGTTAACGAAATAAAAAAAAATCGGATCAGAGTTTTTCAGCTTTACTGAGCACCAACTAACGAATTATCAAACTAACGAGGCTGGTGTGAATATACCTTTTTAATTTAAGATAATTGCTGTTCCAAATTTTGTCAACGGATTTGGATTCCTTACAGTTTTGATGTATAACAAATTCTAGATTTTTAAAGAATCCAAACGCAAAAAAAAAATTAATTGACTACATAAATCCCTTTAAATATACTCGTACATTCAGATCGGTTCATTTGCTCAAGGGCAACAAGTTTAAGGATGTTGAAAATATTTTGATCACATAGAAAATTGGTAATTTCATAAAAATCATGATGGTCATTTTGTTTTTATAAATATACGTACATATATAGCAATTTAACACGGTTTCAATAAATCACAACGTAAGTGATATATGTTCGTAACTATCAAGAGTTTCAGTTAGAATATACACTGTTTAGCGCGATTTTATTTAATTTAATAAGTGTCTTATATTGTAAAATGACCACCCATGTAGAGTTTACGATTGTACATTTAATTTAGACCACCAACAATCACAAGGAGTGTGTGATGTTTTAGGTTACAATTCTTATCTCAATGCTGATATTTTATTTTATTTTTAAATGATGCTCTCACAAGAATAATACTTTCTTACCCAGCAGGCAAGTGAGCAAGGCCTGACTGCGATTATATAAGGACTTCTCAAAACTAGATTTTCATGCAAATAAAAATACAATCACAGAAGGCATAATATGCCTTGCCACAACAGACGTGCTATCAGGCCTGATATTAGAAGGCAAAGAAGAAGGACCCCATTTACTTTAAAGCATTTCTGTTTCTTTTTTTATTTCATGTATTGCACTGTTTTATGATTCGGCATTACTTTTTTGTGTTATGCATTGTACATATACGACATGAAAAGTAGACACATGGTTAGAAATTAAGAGAGGTGTACATATTGCCAGGCTAGTCTTCTGTTCTCTCATGTTATGTTAAGGAGGTAGAGTTTTGTGTATTCTTTGTCAAATTGTAAATTAAGAAACATCACAAAAAAAAAATCACTAAAAAAATATCAACGCAATTGAGATGACACGGGTAAAAAAAAAAAAACAATTAATATTTAGTCTTTACGATGTTAAAATTTAATTTTTGCCAAGTACTTCTAAGAGTCCTACTACGGTAAGCGGTTTTAGAAAGCCCGCTTAGGAAGGCCTGTTTTCTTGGGACATTTCATATAAACAAGAAAGTACATTTGAAAGGAGGGTGGAAGGCCTTATACTTACCAAGGAAGGCCTTCTAGAAGTACTGTTAGCTCCTGCCCTTGCCTACTGGGTAGCATATAGAAATATGGATGTATGTATATATAGTGATAACAATATTAACAAGAGACTTGAAAGATTTCTTATGGGGTAAACCACAACGCAAATTAGAAATGATAATTTTTTTGATATTTTTTTTTTACTATTCAAAGCAAAAGAAGTTCAAATTCATTAGCTAAAAAATTTATAGCTTCTTTGAGATCAGCGAAGATATTTTTTGCATCAACGTCTATTTTTAGCACGACGTCACCGCTGAGGGCATTTGAACACGAACGTCTGAGCATTTAAACAAAACTCCTACTGAACTTCGATCTATATTTTTTGCTGTCATAATTATTCCCCTCTAGGCATGCGCAAAATTGAAATCTTTCACAGTACCCTGCATTTTTTTAATACTCCCCCTTTCCATTTCTTCGTAATAGATTAGACGCGTGACTGGATAGATAAAATAACAGAAAATAACAATGCAGCTGCGCAATTTTTAATACTGCACTCAATTAGTTTTAATTCTCTAAAAATGTTGATATTAAAAATATAGTTGTAGACCGCAAACTTCTGTATGTATGTATGTATGACTGTCCGTTATTCCCAAGATCGAGGCGATCGGTAGATACATTTATTTAAGGTTACTAAAAAATTGGTTTAAGCTGTTTTGTTTATAATTTAATATAATTTTAAGAAAAGAATTATATAGATACACTGAAAAAATTTTTTTTTTTAAAAACCCATAAAATATTGAACATAAAGCTTGGGACCATTTTTTTGTGAGTTAACTAGTTTTTTATTAAAAAATATGTATAGAAAAAGTTCAAATTTTTTTAAAGCAAAGAAAATCTTTTGAAAATTGTGTGAAAGTTTATTTTTCCACTGCATTTATTTTTTATTCTTAACAGTCATAAGTAATAAACGAAACTGCATAAGCTTTTTTTTTTTTGTAAGTCTACTTCGGGTAAAAAATAAATGAACATTAAAGTTTTGCTCTTGGTGACACTCCATACTGTGCTTAACTTAAACATTTTTAATATCAGAAAATTTCTTCATTTTTAACAAACATATGAGCATTTTTGAGAAATAATGGACAGTCTAATGTACTTTCACCATGCGCGCAGTTGTCCTCACTTCGGACGCAGATCATGATTCGATGTGAGGAGATCATGCCACCATCACCACCACCGGTTTACCACACAACTCAAATAACTGCGTGTTTTTCGTCAACTCAGCAGCGTGCGCTTGTTGTGGTTTTTCTCATTACTGCGCAAGTGCAACGCTCGTATTAAATTTATTATATCGGCAACGTTTTGCCCTATGTAAATATATCTCATGACAGATCAACCACAAGCACTTTGCTGCGGTCGCTGCTGATTATTTTGAGTTTATTATGATGGGGGTGGATTGGAAGACCGAGAATTTGTCGTTTACAGACCATTTTTGCAACAATATTCATTCAGTGACCATTGGATTGAGCAGTGACCTTCTGCAAATTTATGCTGTCATCTTAAAATGTCCATCATTTGTGTTAATTTAATGAATGCGTTTATAATTTTCAGTTAATTGTTTAGATTTATGAGAATTAAGCTAAGCGTAGATAGTGTTGCTGGATAACTTACATACGCTAATGGAGATATAGTATGATTAATGTATTCCTAGTTCAATTATTTGAATAGAAGACAAGTTGAAAAAAATAATGACGTGATTTAGCACCGCTGAAGCAAAAGTTATTAAATTATGAAGTTTAAACTCGCAGTATTTTCGGTCGTCTTGTGGTAAAATACGATAGCAGTACCTTTTACGGTGCTATGGCCAAAGGAAATGTGGCTTTAAGAACTGCCATAATTTGACAACTTAGTGAAAATAATCTCGATTTTTTGAGAAGATACACAGCTTTCAGAACTTGATATTTTTTTAATTTAAAACGATGCGTTATTTTTGTTTGGTACGAATACATAGCTTTGTAGAACATGTGCAATTCTGGGATATTGATTAAATATCATAATATTTCACACACATTTTGCTAACAACACTTAGAGCAATATTTTTTCTATAATTCTTTTTATTTCGAATAATCAGTTTTTTGGCTCACTTTATTATGTTCTCGGTACTAGTAATCTATAATAATATGGTTAAGAATATATAAAATAATTACATAAAGTTGACGAAAAATTGGATTTTTAAGATGATTACAGTAGACTTTCCAATATAACGTATAACGATATAACGAATTTCCATTTTAATGGACGGTTTTTCAAATTGCACTTTTTTCCATTGGTGTCTCTTAATCCTGGGAATAACTATTTTTTCAACGCAAGCGCCTTACGTTAAGTGAAAAAGTTAAAATAATTGAAGATGGTAAGAAAGGAATACAATTAAAAGTGATCGCAAATATATGTATATGGCGCAAGTAAAAGCCAGTTTCTTTAGTAAAATACATTTCTATATAACGAATTTTTCGACTTTACGTCTGACCCGTGCATTAATTAGTTCGTAATATTGAATGTCTACTGTATTTCAAATAAACATTTAATTGTATTGAATACATAGCTGCCGGAATCACATGACATTTTAAACGAATATTAAAAGTCTAAAACTCAACGCTTAAACTCTCACTGGAAAACTGGCCTTAAGTGTCAAGTGACAATTGACTGCAAATAATGCGAATTAAAACTTTACAATTTTCTTAGTTCACTATTAAAATAACAATAACGTCGGTTTAGAAACAATCACACAAACCTCATCAACACCACCAGGAAGTGTCAATAAAACTGTTAAAGACTTTAACCCAAATATTTCAACAGAGATAGTGTGAAAGCAAATAAAAACTATGACACATGTATCGACCTCAGCTTAGAGCTAAAAACCAGAGACTCTTTAAGCATAAAATATGTTTTGCCAGCAGATACAGTTGCTAACAACAAAAAGTGAAGACGGCACGCTTCAGCACTACACGCATCGCGCTGCATGTTGTACTTACGACCAACAGCATAACACATGTGCACATTAATCAGCAATTAATGGGCTCAAATGCGATTTAATCAAACAATTGGATTAACATTAGTTAGCGAAAAGAAGAAAAAACAGCTGCACAATTCACTCATAAATTTGTTTCAATAGATACGCAGATACCTACTAAGGAAAATCAATAAAATTAAACTTACGATAGTGGCAGCATGAAAGAGAAAAATCGAAAATAATTATCTGGTCATTACTCGTACGTGCAACTTGTGGCCGAACAATGGAGCGCATTGAACTTTTCTTATGTTGGTTGTCCCTACAGTTGCAGTGAAACTTAATGTCCATAAGTTGAGAGATATAAAATCCCATTATTTTCACTAAAGAACACATATTTTTTCGCTATCTGAGACCCCACTTTATTAATCAAGCAATGGGTTTAGTTGCCTCACTTTATCTAGCAGCCGCAGCAGAAGATCCGACTATGGCATAGATTGCAATTGATAGAGCAAAGAAAAAAAGGCAACA
This sequence comes from Tricholauxania praeusta, assembly GCA_949775025.1. Classification (NCBI taxonomy): domain Eukaryota; kingdom Metazoa; phylum Arthropoda; class Insecta; order Diptera; family Lauxaniidae; genus Tricholauxania; species Tricholauxania praeusta. Next base: position 1,399,294 of record OX459028.1, on the reverse strand, counting down.
TTCTTCTTTTTTCAATTGTGTGTAATGAACAACTTTAGGGCACGATTTGTTCCTAAACTTTACAGGAAATTGTGCTGTCATTTCTGGCATGGCAGGTGGTGCTTGATTACAACAAAACATTCTACTATGATGTGAACGTATGCATGAAGTTGTGAAAAATACAATTGAATTTATTTCACCTACAATATGTTCTAAAGGAATATGATTCATTATGCTTGCTAACTTTTTTAATTTTTACGTTTAATTCTTCGTGTAAGGTTCACCAGCGAATTGTTTTCTTCAAATCAAAGTGAAGTAAGAATTGAGGTATTGGGATAATTACAATTTATGTATTGGGGAGATCGATTGGTAGAATAAATTTAAAAAATGATTTAAATGGAAAAAATTGTTTTGGGTATTCAAAATTATCTTTCGCATAAGGTACAAAATATTATGGGGATTGATTGATTTTGCAATGATCATTTTATAATCAAGAAATGGCTCGCGGCCAAACGATTAAGGAAACTCCATTACATTCCTTTCGAAATATCAAAAAAAAAAAATTGTCGAGAAAAATTATTTTTCAGCAGCTTCTAGCCAAAAGGAAAAAATAAATTTTTTTTCGATTTTTTTCCATGAAAAATGGTTAATATTACAAGGAAAAAAAATAGAATCATCAGCTAGGATTACGTCCTTATTATCAGAAAACGATTTCAATAAGCCAAATCTTTCGTTAACGTAAGCAAACTTTTTTCGCGTTCAAGAACACCGAGATAAATATCAATAACAAAACTTGAGGTGTTTTGTCGCCTTCAAAGTAGGTCTCATCGCTTGCAATACAACTACACCAGTTCTCCACACTTATTTCGTAGACAGAAACAATTTTTTTTATGGCTTTAACCGAATGTTTTTGAGGTGGAATTCTGAGGCTGTAAAAGCTTGAGAAGTTATGCCTTTGGAGACCCACTTTCGATAGTCTCTATGGACAAAATAGAGCTCTTTTGGCAAAAGTCGAACGGAGACGTGTATCATGCCACAAATATAAGTCAGAATATTTAATGCAGACTAAATGAAAAGCTAATCTCTTGTCCCAACTATTGAACACTCATGCAATGATTTTGGAGCATCAACTTTTTGATTTCATCAATGTTTTCGTCGCCAGATCGAGACAAATCAAATAACACGTGTCGTCCTTCCTTCAATGCTTTATACCAGTGGTGGGCATGGAAATCTAACAAATGGGCTAAACAACAACATCGAGCAACAACAAACAAAATTTTAAAGTGTTTTTCCTGTCATTTCCACTACAAACAAAACAATTGTTACATTCGTCAAGACACAATGCGGCGTCGTCGCTTATGCTTTTGTGTGTTATTTTTGTTTTCATTTGAAATCAAGTCAACGCTGTGCCTCGATATCGTTGAAATTCTGCGAATTTTTTTTCGCTTGCTTGTGCGTCGATTAACGATTCGGGCAATGAGGGCGGATAGGGACACTACGTGCCCACCACTGGAATAAAGTAGTAGCCCTTTTGTTAGATTTCCATGCCCACCACTGCTTTATACCATTAACATGTGCTTCTGCAACGTTTTAACTTAAGGTACACTCTTTGCTCAACCGCGTAACAAAAACAGCAGCAGTGACAGATCACGCCCAACACACAGAAACAGTTTTGGCGGTAGCTCAAATGAGCTCTTAGTTTTGAATAATAAATTTCGGATACTTTTTACACATAGCGTTATAGCAACAAAAAAAAAGCATTTTCGAAACCTTATATTTGATTTTGCCGTACTTAAGTAATTTAATTTAAGGAACATAAGTATCTGAAAAATTATTTACTAAGTGTTTATAATGCCGGATAAACTTACCTTAACAAATGATTAACTCAATAAAACTATTTTTGAATTTTCTTGTGGCGCAAACACACAATACATTATGCTCAAGATGATGACGAAAACATTAAAAATATTTGTCAAGTCACTGCATCAACTGACACAACATTAGCGTTAATGATAAGGACAAGAATAATAACTTACGATTTGACAGACACAGGATAAGGCGTACTTACCTAGAAACAATGCAGAAAAGAAATGATATTAGATAAAAATTTTAAATTTTGCCAAAGCACTTAAATATAATCTACTTATGACTAACATATTTTGTATTCCTTATTACGTAGCCTACGTAAATTCTAGCGCCTAATAAATGATGCAAGCCAAAAGCAATTTTCTAATGGAGTTTAAGAAATTGTGGCATAAATGCAAAGAGATATATGGCAGAGTTTCTTATTTAAGGAAAATCAAGGTTTCAGCTCAATATAAAGCTCAGCATGACAAAGTTTTTTTTTGCCCACAAAAAATACAATTTATTCCTAATGGAAAATATTTGCGAACCGCAATCAAAGTTTAGCTAAATTTAGAATTTAATATGAGTACACGTGGCGCTGTGAGTTGTAGGATGTTAAACAAGGGACCTCCTCATGGAACAACTCTTGTTTTTGTTGCTGTTGCGCAGATTTGTCTTAAAATTGCAATACACTCACACCAACTCAGTGCCAGATCGCTCAAAGCAAATTGTTCCGTTTCTTTTAAGTCCATTTGAATTAAGGACTGCAAAAACCAAAAAAAAAAGAAAAAACAAATACCGAAACAAAATTTGAAATCAGAAAATTTCCACAAATCACGTACATGTAAGCAGTTCATTTTGAAAATGGTATAAGTTTAAAATCCATACAAATTCATATGTGACAAAATCTTTTCCTTTCTACATTTACCGTATACAGGAAGTGCTTAAAAATCGCTGTTAATCAAATTTGAAATTCTGTTTATTTTGAAAAGGGTATAACTCCACTTTGCACATATTGTATTGTATGTGTTTTACTTACAGCGTAGAAATTATGCAATAAGAGTCATTAGTTTTTGACGCAATTTTTAAACTGACGATTGAAGTAGGTAGTAAAATTACATACATATTTTTGCTCCAGTTTGCAAATGAAATTTGGTACAGGGACGCATAGAACAAAATCAAACATTAATGAAGCTTGGTGAAGTAGGCGTGTTACCTTCCATATAAGAAAAACTTCCTGTAGTTAGTGCTTCACCGATACGAGAACGATTCGATAATTCAAAAATTATCGTGTCGTGCTCGTAGTAGCGCCAAGCTTATCGTCTCGTACTCGTTCTCGTACGAGACAGTTTTGATCTGTATCGTTATCGTCTCGTTCTCGTCTCGTTATCGCCGATATTCTCGGTTTTTCTCGTTTACTTGTTTTAGAACTATCTTGTCAAACTGAAATTAAATGCAACCGTGAAAAAGGCTCCATTGCTGTCAACAAATCAAAAATTCAAAATGCTTATTTTTATGGGAGACGAAGGAGCATTATTTTGAGTTGCTGCTGCCATGCTACAATGTGATGTAAATCACCACATATTGTTTTGATTTGGTTTTCATATTTTTGTGGTTTTTTTTGTTTGTTTTTAGTAAAAAAAAAAATACTTTCGTCGGTGTATGCGTGTATATACATATGTATTTGCAAGTGTTTTTGTAAAAACAAATGGTGCAAAATATACGCGTTCAATGTTCTAAATATTTATCGTACGACAAAAACTACATTATCGCCGAGAACGAGATATCGGCCAGACCTTTCTCGCTCTCGCCCTCGGTCATACGAGAAATAGGTTTTTTACTATCGTCTCATTATCGTCCTTGGTCCCGATAACGTGAACGATATTTATCGGTTCTCAGTGAAGCATTACCTATAGTTTGTGAAATAAAACTATGTAAAGATGCAAGGCGACACCAGAAGACATTTAACAAAAAGTCGGTGTAATTGATAAAATGGGTGTGGCGTGTCTTATAGTGATGTATATTATAATAAAACATTTCAGTGGCATAAAATTTCCAACCCGAAACTTAGCTCGTTTGCTTGCCACCTCTGATGGCTCAAATTCGTTTAATGTTTCATTAAGTAAAGTATAGTATTCATATTAGCTAAAACTATGTCACATTTCTTAAAGTTTTAGGTAATAAGAGTCTACTAAAGTTCAAATTACTATATGTCCCATGACAGAAAATAAAATGCTATAAAATAAACACTTTTTTAACTTTTTTTAACTTAATGTAGTTGCACCATTTTTAAAATGAAAATTTTATACAGAGGTATAAACATTTAAGAGGGATACATGTAGATTAGGTCCACTCATAGCATTGCAAACCACTATTTCCTTGAGATATTTTTCATAAAACCTACCATATAAGATAACTACATCTATGTCATACATATAATGACAATTACTAGACTACCATAGTTTCGGAAAGATTAAAACACATAACAAACACATATTTCAAAACAATAAGAAATTGAGTTACATCACTTTTAAAATGAGCGGCTCACATATTGTTAAAAACAAAAACTAAATTTGAGATGTTGCTTATGGCAACATTTAATTGGAAACAAATTAAAAGTTCGACAACATAGAACACACACGCAACCATTCTTGCACTGAAAGTATTAAAGACATTGGCACATATTCATAGTCGCAAAATAAAGTTTAAACTTGCATTAAATTATGAGAAAATTTTAAAAAATAGTTTACCCTGCGTTATTGACACAAAATATTGTAGACACAGCGAACAAAAGGAATAATAAAAAAATCGAATTTATGAGGCAGCGTGGCGTAATGGTTAGGACTGTGAACTCATAGCCCTCAGGACTTGGGTTTTGGCATTCTTTTAAGCAAATAACACTACATTAAAAATGATGTACCACGGGATTGGCGGTAAAATAATGTTTGAGGTGTTCCAACTAGAAAGTGAAAAATCGATATTTTTTATTTTTTTCCAGTCAATTTTCAATTTTTTATAAGAAAGGAAGAAGAAGAAAAACTTATCACGGATTTGAATTTCACGAACGATAGTTGCCCGAAAACCATACCCACTTTGTTGGAAAATTTGATAACCTCTATAACTTGCACCATTTTTAAAATCAAAATTTTTGAAAATGGGTTGTCTACTTAAAACAGTGGGCGCTAATTCAGTTTTCAATATTTATCTCAATCCTAACAATGGGCTTTGACTAGACATATAAGGATATTGTAATCCGGTAACATATCTTGAAAAAAACAAAAAGTTTTTTTTTTGAACCGCTCTCACGTACATATCGCTCACTTACTTCAAGACTGGCATAACTCAAAAAATGAGTTAATGATGCAGAAATATCCACCATTTTATGTTTTATTTTGTATCAAAAATCAGAAAAAATTATTATGTAGACATACTTTTCATTATTTTCATATAAAAAATAACTTATTGAAAACTTTAAATGCGTTTTTCTCCCACTTTATGTTTTTTGAGTTGTGCCAGTCTTGAAGTAAGTGAGCGATATGTAATGCTGCCTATTGGACTGCTTTGCAGCTGTCTGCACTGCTAAACAATTTGTACTGCTCTTTGTACTGCTTTTTGTTTTGAAATAATGTGGAAAGAACTCGGATGTAGGCGGACGTAATGCAAACTGCACATAGACATAGCACAAACCGCACTCAGGAAAACACTTGCATATGTCACATGAAATGCTAGATGCTCTGATTAATTTGTTTTGGGCTGATTTAAAATATCAATTATATCAAAGTCCTTCGAGGTAAAAATATGAAAAATATGCCTTATGCAGCACTTTTGCTAATGGCAAATGCAAATATCCAAATGCAAAAATGTAAGCTATTTAATTGATTCTTATAATATATACTTCATTGGAAATAGAGATAGCAATAGAGAATCATCAGACTTGCCTATGAAGCTCCAAACTCATGACAAAAAAAATTGAATGTAAGTATAAGAAGTTTTTTGAGCTCTGGAACCTCCAGGAAAGGATTATAACATTTTTATATTACTGAAAATGAATTACTTATAATAGGGTCGATTAAAAAGCCTTCAATATTTTCATTTTTTTTTTTTAAATTTTAATAATACCAAATAAGCTAAAATTCCCTTAAAATTCCAAATTCAAAAGAAAAAACAGTACATCGGTTTGGATCACTGATCCGGTTTCAATTTGATTCGGGCATATAAAATCGAACTCAAACGCTGATGCCGACTAGTATTAACTACGGAAAAGAATTCTCTTTGATTAGATCACTACCATTAAAATCATATTTTTTATCCGAAATACTTTTTGCTAAGCTAAATGAGATCCGGATTTTTCCTACTGAAAATACTTAACCAGTTTTCTATTCAATGCGTCCCCCTAATGTTTTTGAAAACAAACTTAACTCAAAATGTAATAAAAATTATTGTTTCCCTTTGTTTACCACCTTTGGATATAAAAAAATACGTCTGAAATTCCATCAGTGATAAGTTATCACTCGTATCTTGGATGTTTGATCGCAACATACGCAACCCCAACATTTTATTTTTTTCTCAATACCAACAACACCGACAACAAAATAAAACACCTCAAATAAACACGTTCGTTGTTTCATTGTTTTTGTGTACTGAAGCATAGACAGTGACGACAATTAATACGACAACAACAACAAATGCAACATCACAAACAATTCATAACAGACAATTTGGCTACAGCACTACAAAGAGAACAAACAAAAAATTCGACTTTTCACTATCGCTATCGCATCGCACCATGAAAGCCTTTCAGGTGTCTCTATCGCGCTGTCACTGGGTTCAGAATGCAATTGAAATTGTTGTATTGGGTTTTCATGTGCCAAGTGCGATTTCCGGCAATTAAGCAAGTCAAGTCTAGATTTTGTAAATAAATGAAGTTTTACGAGTGGGTACTGTCGTATATCAGTCGCTTGGACCCATTTATCTATAGGTTATTTGAGGTTCTTTTGAAATCAAGTTGCGCTGCAGCACCAACAGACAGCAGACATTTAAATGAACTTTTTCATTCGCGTGCCTTTTTCCGATTCGATTCAATTTGTTTATTTACTTAAAACGAAAATGAGTCGCACACAAATTGAATACAAAATAAATACGAGCTCAGCTGGTTAAATGAATCAAGGTGTTAGATAACGTGTTAATTGCGAGCCATGACAGGTCCCGCCCTCACTATTGACAGCATTATGAACGTGATCATTGATTTCAGGCGAGAAATCAAAACTTTTCGAACGCAATTAACAGTGATGCATTTAACCTCCTTCACGCCATAGCTGGCGAAAATGTTAATAGGGCAAGGCTCTTCGAAATGTGAGTGGTTCAAATTTTCACAATACAATAAACTTTTTCTTTAAGTGCAGGGCAAATTTCTCAAAAACAAAGTTTCAATTACAGAGATTTCAAATAACATTTCTGAAGAAAAAAATAAACACAGACACATATTACAGCAGTCTTAAAATGTCATCAATTATAAATGGAATTTATAAAAATTCCTTATTGGCAACTAAATTGTAACAGCAAATTCAAGCAACAGTCAGCAGTTATGCTTGCTAAGCACGCTGGCACAATTCCACCCAAATGCTTTGTTAAAGAGACAAACATAAATTTAGAGCAACGTCAATTATTATGGGACATGCAACTTCAACTAACTTCAGTTCCAAATAAGGAACAACTGACGACATAGAGTGGGGGTGTGCAATAGTATTCAGCTATTTAAAACCCATTAAGAAACTGCAGAAAATCGCTTTTATGCTGCACGGTTGTTGCTTTTGTCTTCTGTTACTGTTGGAGATATTTCTTGGAGAGAAGAAAGCAACAAAAGTGATTACAATAGAATTTTGTTAGCGTTTTGGGTCAACACTAATAAATTGTAAGATGTAGTGGAGAGGGTCAGGTCATCAAGAGTTTGATGCTGTTTGATTAACTGGAATGACACTTAGAGCACCTCATTGTTTTCGCTATCAACGATAATGAAGGTAGCAGTAAATACCGAAAGAAAATTTGTAGAATTATAATACAAAGAAATAAATTAAAAATTTAATGTAACATTTCAACGGCAAAAATGTAAAGTTTTAAATACAAAATTTCTAGAAATGTTTTTATGAAATTTCGCTTCCAGATCATTTATATACATATTTTGGGTATAACATTTTGTACAATTAACACCTTACCCCGTATGAAGCAGAACACATTTGATGCATCTCTTTTTCTAAACAACAAAAAGTAAGCGCTTACTTTTTGTTTAAAAGTTCCAGGAGCTCATTAAAAACGTCTTAACATTCAGATTATCCCCTTCGGGAATGTTTCGATTTGTGTTTATTTGTATTTCAATGAAATTCCAAAGAAAAATGGCATAAATTTATTTATATAACAAAAAAATGGTAGCAAAACAAAATTAAAAAAAAAAAATACAAAAAAGGTTGAATGATGAAAGTGCGGAACGCTTCACGTTTATTTATAGATCTGGAACAAAGTATCATATGAGAAGTTGTGCAGATAAAAATCGGTTGTGCTGTTTTTGCTTCAAATTAATCAGAACTCTTTTTTTTAAAACTACACTCAAAAAAGGAGTAACTTTTGAACATCAATGTACTTTAACTTAAATTAATATTTGGATATAGAGCAGGACCAGTTTTTGTTGTGTTGGTTTTCACTTTGGACTTTTTGGAACGCCGAAACGTCGGAGGATAGATAAAAAATTAAAAATTGTTTTTCTATTTCAACGTTTACACACAGAAACTCTTTCCGAAAACTCTTATTGTTTGTTTTATTTTTCTGAATGTTTTTGTTTTGTTTCATCGCCATCTGGTCACCCATCTCTACCGTGATTTAATTTCAGTCAGTAACCAATTCATAAAAAGAAATACAATTATATGATTGAGCTCAAAAGATTTTCGATCGTTTTTTTACTGCAATTTTTTACTTTCCTAATATGCCATGATGGAATTTAGGTATCTACTTTGAATCTTAAAGTGTTTCACCCGCAAATGTTCTAGACACTTCCTACTCACCAAGTTTCAGAATTCGTTGTTGCAAAAAAAAAAAAAATTTACTAAGGATGTTTTTTTTTAGCTTAACTGACTTGATTGTATTTATTTGCTTACATAAGTCCTACTGCTCAAATGTGTTTACCGATAAAAGAATACGAATGGAAAGTTTTTTTTTTCCAATTCAAGAATAAGATATAACAATCTTATGCCTAACACACACAATTCTTAACTGAATTAAAGCAACAAAAACTAAAAATAAAAGAAAACAATAAACACAATTTTGGACGCAAACTTTTGAAACAGACAATAAAATTTCGCATGGTTATGGTCGTCATGAGCGTCAAACTTACTGACGACACGCGTAAAGCAGAAGCATAGGCGTTAAAAGTCATGCTATGGCGTCATCACTAAAATCAACTTCGAGAAAAACTACCAGCTACTTGTCAAGGAAATGGCTCAACGTAGGTTGACATTTCTCCTGACGAGGAGAGCAAATGGAGAGTGTAAAGTCCATGATACACAATTTCGACAAATTTACTCCACTTTCTTACGATTTTATTCACCTCTCTTCCAAAAGCTTAAACTCAAACCAGATATTGGTGCAGACAATTAAATGATTCACATTTTTTTTAAGAACTGATTTAAGATTAGGTTTTTTGCTTTTTATTTAAATTGCGAAGTATTTATGAAGATGTTCATAACTACAATGTTAATTCGAACATGTGCAGCATGCTTCTCTTCTATACGAAAGTAAAGCACCAAATGCCACATATTTTAGAAAATATTCCGCTATTCTTGTGACACAAATGCCACATAAAAAATAATGGTGATCACTTTCAATGAAATAGTAACCATAAACATTAGAAACACAAATAAGGATGATATCATAGTTTTGATATAAAGCTGAAAAAATCATTGGCAAATCATACGAAGGATGAAAGCTTAAAATTATTTCTTTTCGTGACAGACAGTACGAAAAATATTTTATATATATTTTATTTATATTTATGAACAAATGGACTTGTCTTATTTATATGCCCATATGTCTTTTATTGAATGGAGAAAAGTTATTGGTTCGGGTGCTTAAGCCAAAACCGATTAGGCTACTCTTATAATAAAAAAATTTCGTATTGCTGCCCATGCTGTATTACTTCGTATAATTTCGAATATTTTTTTTTTTTCAGAAACTACATTCAAATGCAAAAAAAATGTTACCCTACTTTAAATTGATATCAATATTTATTACTAGTCTATCGTTAATTGAAAATGTTTTGCCTTAAAGTTTAAAAAAACCGATTACTCAATAATGGCTTTGAGTACAAGACTGGAAATTGGTGTGCTTGTTGCTTTTAATTCGCCCTAAAACATATCAAAAAATTAGCGAAATCAAAGAGGGTCGGGCCAAAACCTCGGTGATTTGGCATGGAATGCCCCACATACATACATATGTGCCAAGTCACATAGCTGAAAAATTATGTTTAAATTTTGAACCGTACCTACACAGTGAAGTACATATATCACTGAAAGGAAAGACCATACTCCATTAAGAATATTTTTGTACAGAGCTTCTTGTTTAGTACTTTTAGTGCAAAAAACAACAAAAAAATTACAAGCGCAAAATGCATTAAAATGGGCAACGAGCTGCTTATACTAGTTTCAATGACCGCTACGTCATATCATCAGTAAGCTTTGTTAGCCGAAGTATAGTAGTTCTACAAGCCTACTAAGTATGTAATGTTTCTTGCGTTGATCTGTTAAGAATCACAGCAGTAAACAAAACAAAAACTTCTACATCTTAATGCAATTGACCTTGTAATCTCTTTGATATCACACATTTCTTGACAAATAAAAATAAAAATACTCCATTAAGGTTTTTCTGTCTCCTCTGCTGGAAAAATCAATTTTTCTTAAAGCATTTGCTGCTTGGGTATATACAGTGTGCCCCATAATAACTGTCAGAAAATTTCACTGTTCCAAAAAAAATTGAAAACCTGATTTTTTATAATCTAAGGTGCACTGCTTTTCAAAATTTAATTGTACACAACGAAAGTACACGGCAAAAAAAATATTCAAACTCAAAAGCGCCATGGAAGGTGAACGTGACTTAGTTATAAATTTTTTTAAAAAAAAATTACAGAAACTGTGACATCATAAAAACACTAAAACCACTCGGAATAGCAGAAAAATTCATGCATAAGACAATAAAACGATATAAGGATACGGTAGGCTCGAAGATTAAAAAAAAATTGGACGCAGTCGGACTTTGGGAAAAAATGACGTCATAAAACAAGTGAGAGGACGATATCCTTCTCAATTAGCCAGTTCTGTAGAAAAGGATATGAAAATATAAAAAACTTCCAAGCAGGTTCTTATCAGGAATGATCTACGACTCAAGGCCTATAAAAGCTATCGCTTTCATGGGCTAACAAATACGCAAAAGCCATTACCTGTTTCAAAAAATAAGGAGCAACTGTTCTTCCAACCAGCAGAGTAACCGTTTGTACGCAAGAAGTTTTGCGAATGCTCCAAAAGATGAATTGACTGCTGAGCGATATCAAAACGTGACCAAAATCAAGGCGTAGGGAGCAGTACCTCATATAGCAAAAGGGCCGATAAATTCGACTGATTTCATCTCTGCGGAAGATTGGCCAGCATCATCACCGGATCTCAAGTAATTGGATTTTTGAGTATGAAGCCATATGCTAGGTAAAGTAAGGTCAACAAAACGCTTAACAATTGATGGGTTCAAGCAGCGTTTGACAAGGATTTGGGACGAAATGGAGCAGAAAATGGTGCGTGCCGCCTGTGAATCGTTTTTCAAACGTTTACGTCTTGTAAGCAAAGAAAAGGGTGGTAGTATCGAACTTCATCATTAATTTAATAAATTTTGGAAATTTTGTAGACGACTTTGACTTTTATAACACTTTGTTTTACTGACAGTTATTATGGCTCACACTGTACATACATATGTATGTACTTATAGTTGACCAACAATTTTTATTCTGCTTGATCACCAATGAAATGCCCATGTTGTTGCTGTATTCTCATTTCATTTCTACATCGACTTGAATGTTGCTGCTTTGTTTCGCTGCTTCTTTTTAGATTGACACTCTACGCTTTAGTGACTTTGATGATTATGTCTGAAACGCGAGAGGGATGCCTTCGGTTGAGTCCATATTCCACCAACATAGGTCTCATACATTTTTTTGCTACTGCTGTTTGCATGATGCGTTGGCATTCTATGATAAGCGACAACTGCACCCCCGCTCCTTAACGTTTTAAATACAAAACACGCTTCGGTGCGCCAAAAAGGCAGCATTGCGAATGAATACAAAACAAAATAATTTCGTACAAAAGTTGAGTGATCAATGTGCAATTGTTGCAGGATGCCACTGCAGCTCTTATTGACATTGAGTATTGCTAAGTGTCGTTGCTGCTGCTCCCATTTATGGCACAATGACAGCTAACTCATGCGCATCACGCACGCAGCGTTTTTCCTTTTTCGCAATATATGGCAGCAATAGCAACATTATTACTGCATTGCACCTTCCACAGCAACAACACTCTGTTGGGCTAGTTTTTTCCCGGTGAACAATCTAATCAACAGAATCACAAGTTTTTGTGTAATTTTCCTCTTGGCGGCAACAGAATTATAATTTATGTCTGTTGCTGTTGTTGCCGTCATTGCTGCTGACGACCACTTTTTATGTTGCGCTTGTTTTTGTTGTAATTGCTGTTGCACTCTATTTTTAAATGCATTTTTTGTTTGTGTCGCATTTTCTGTTCTGCTGTTGACTTCTGCTCGCGTATGCGAAAATGTTGCTTCGCATTGAACTTGAAATTTATTTTACTCACTTGACTGCATTTGAATCATCACATAGTTCGCCTTTTTGTTGTTGAGCGTTTTTACAGCAGGGGACCACTTTAAATGTGACTGATTTCTAAGGAGTGCCGCACACTGACAAATTACGAGCACATAGATGAAAGAAAGTCTGTTTGAATGGCAACTTGAATTTACATTACAATTGTTCATTTTTCTAAATAATTCGATGTTCAGTTTTCTTTATTAACGACCACATTTTTAACTCTTTACGAATTATTTCACTAGGTTGATACCTGCAGGGTTTTCCAGGAGATAGTAGAAAAAGGATTAAAAAACCTTTCCTAAACAGCCTTTAGATTTTAGCTATTTCTAATAGTTTAGGAGATACATCGCTCTGAAAAGTCTGACTTAGCTTTCATAATGATTGCTATCTTTGAGAGCACCGACCGGGTATGATATGAAAGACAGATTATTAAGATAATTGGCCAAGTAGTTTTAGAGATATTAAGCATTTTGAAAATTTAATTTAACTAGCCAAACATTCAAAACAAATAAGAAATAAAAAACTCGAAGATGGACTTGATCAAATTAGAAATGAAGACTAACAACGACAAGTTTACATTCTTTAGCAATAATTAGACATTCAAGTTCACCGAGTCCGAGCCAGTTCTGCAGCGATCATTAATTGATAATCTTTATAATTTAAACAGAATATATTTCGCGACAACTCATCAAACAACAAATCAAGCCTGATTGTCTCAATCTTTAGAACCAATCCTTATTGCGAAGTTGCGGATCTAACTTCCCTTACCTACATTTTTCTATCAACTAGAGGCTCTTCACCTTGAAGGCCAGCTGCGGCTTGTTGAGAAATTTGCGTAGCCCGACTTCAAGATGCGAAGAGAAAAAATCGACACAGAAGTATGTGTCCTGCTCCTCTATGTAGTCTATCTGCCATATCGTTCGTAATTTTTCAAAATCCTTGTTATTAACTAAATACATATTTATAAAAGATGACCTAATTGTATGGATCAAGATTTGGTAATAATCAACAAAGGGCAAATTTGATATCGGTAAAAGTACTTACTAATTCACATATTTTCTGCGGAGCTGAACAAAGGCAAAAAGTAGTTTTGTTAATTTCCATTTCGACGCATAGATAACCCCAATCATTCTTCCGAAATCCTTTATATCTAAAGTGTACTTGTTGAAGTACCATACAGTATAATAATTTTCAAATAAGTACTGTGATAGTTTTTCTTTTTTTTTGTTTCAGAATGTTTGAAGAGTTGTGCATTACAATTTTATAAGTTCCTTTGAAAATGACGTTGAACTTTGAACTCCGTGTCATGCTAAAAATAAAGCAAAATCTAATTTTAAGTATTTTTGAGGAAAGCTATTGCTTATAAGGTTGCAAAGTTCAATTTTGCCTCTGATATGAAATCTTCACGGTTATGAAAACAAACAGGAAGATTCCACAACGGAAAACTGCACAGACGACGATGACAAGTAAGAATGAACAGAATAATAAAGAACTCAAAAGTTAAAAAAAAACAACAGGTAAAAGCAAAAAGTTAAAGAAGAATTAAAAAACTTCACAAAATTGAAAGAGCAACGAACCAAAGCAAAGATACTAGGAGCAAATGCCAGTTATTCTGTCAGCTCTACATGAGCCTCTGGAGAAGAAAATTCAAAAATAAAAACATGAAATCAAAACAAAAACAAGCCCTAGTATTTGAAATAAAAATAAAACATAAAACGAGCAGAGGAAACTATGATGGAATTGAAGTAGCAACTGAGGATGATGATGCAGCAATGATGGAAATAATACTTTTGGTGCTACTGCTGCTATGATGATTATGTTGTTGTAAGTGACGCTGATGCTTTCAAGTTGGTTGCACCATCTTTCAAGTACTGAGACACATCAATTGCAGCAAAAGGAAAAGCGAAAAAAATAAATTGACAGCTGCTGCTGGACGTGCTATTCTAGAAATGAAGCAGCAGGAAAAATAAAAAAGTTTTTGTAATGTTGCTGACGGATATATTGCTGCCGTTGTACCCAAGACCAATGGGACTAATAGGAACAAGACCCGTTACACTCAAAAAATAAAAATAATTTTTCAGGCACTTGACTCAAGGTGTGTCTTAACTAGGCATGCGAAGATACGCGTTTTGACCGAAATGATATCGATATTCATAAAGATTTATCGGAATATCCCGATATGTTGGTAATCGTATCGATTGCATCCATAGTCTTAACACTCCTTAAAAAATCTTTCAAAATTTGAAGAATTATTTTGTCTTTTCTTTACAAAAATATAGCAAATACAGCTGGAAATAGATTTTTGGAAATCAGTGGACCTTTTAGAGCTAAATGTATTGAAATCATTTTTGATTTAAGAACAAAGTCTATGAGCGCCCAATAACCGAAAAAGTATGGAGCCGGATTGAGAATTTTATTCGATTGCTTGTCGCTAAATTTAAGTTGGCGATTTGCTGTATTTGTGTATTCAAGTCATATCCATTTTTGCAGCAATCCGAAAATTTCAGAATTCAGCGAAGGGACACTTGTAAAATGTATAGCGTACGGTTTACAGCCGTGCATAAGAATCAACTCTAAGATTTTCAGCTTCATTGTTGACAGGAGCGGATTCCGGACATTACGAAACTGAGCAAAGGTGTTTTTCGCTTTGTTGTTCAAGCATGGTTGCCTTTATGAGTTATTGCCGCCATCAGGTGTTATTGCGCTGCCAAACAAAATTAAGCTATCCATCTTTTCAACGTTGGATTCTTCTATCATAAAGCTATTAAGAAAACGGGTCTGAATACGGAATCTAATCGAAAGGATGTACAGAAAGTTTAATTTTGAGTCCTTCTCAATTTTCAGTTATTTGGAGATACCTTAGATTACAAAATTTCCATTTCCCAAATTTTCTTTAGGCAATTTTTTTCCGCATCACAGATACACTTTTTTAATTCAGAGGTAAATAGGAAGAGTTAAAATAAAACAAAGAAGAAAAAACGAAACCTAAAATAGACTACATTTCCGCTACTTTGGTTAAATTGATGATAAACACTTAGAACAGCAGCGACTGCTATAACCACCTCTTCGCTATGCACCTCTGTATCCCTTTTTTCTGTCTTATAAAGTAGCGTGTTAAATAGCCACAAGCTATTGCAATCCAGCTTTAACTGTTGTTGTTGTTGTATTGTTGTCTCTGTGGAGGTAGATGTTTGTTGGCCACTTTAAACTGCATCAGTCGTATTTTACATATATATGTATATAAAAGTAGTAAAATTGGAATTGCAATTTAATTAGTCGTCCACCTCATCCTTCAGAGTTGATACAATTTGCTGTGTTGATCATTGCGTTTGGCAATTCTCATTTGATGAGCTCATATTATGCTCGATGTTTATGTTGCTTTTTCTTCTAATTGTAACAATCTCATTGATTCATAAACCTCAACTCCACAGAAGTTGACAATTACAAAAGTTCACTTTCGGAAATTTTTTATATCACGGATCTTGAGATTTGACGATGACATAAGTAGTTAAATTAGAAAAGGAATGGAAAAAAAATTTAAGAACTTTATAGGCTCTTAACGTTACCGGCCTGAAATACATAGCTTAAACTCCACGAACCCGTAAGTTTCTTAACCCCATCATTGAGGCATTACATGGCGAATGGGTTCGGGTTGCTGTCACCATTGCTGTGCTGCTACGAGTTTCCTTACAAACGTTTTCTAAGAGTATTTTGGAAAAAGAGGTTTGTCATTCTTGTAAGATATAATCCCCTTGTGAACTGGATAGCAGTAATGTTTTGTACACACGAATTTTGAAACCTTATTGTTATACGAACAATTTAAGCCTAGAACGGGGTTTTTTACATTGCGTTTGTCTTTTGCGCTTAGAAATGTAACTGGATTGCTGGATTGAATGTGTTGCTGGGTTTTAAATTTCAACACACTTCAAATTTGTTGGACTGTGTAATCAGCAGACAAATTATTTATAAGTTATACATATACAAAATTTTGGTTTTTAATTTTATTTCTAATGCGGCTACTGCGTAGCTCCGTTGAC
This sequence comes from Tricholauxania praeusta, assembly GCA_949775025.1. NCBI lineage: Eukaryota > Metazoa > Arthropoda > Insecta > Diptera > Lauxaniidae > Tricholauxania > Tricholauxania praeusta. The sequence continues at coordinate 1,382,536 of OX459028.1, read as the reverse complement.
CGGAAGTTAGACATATTTGGTTGTTTTCAAAACATATGTAAGTACATGTAAAAGACGTATCTCCCAATTTCTTCGTTATGTGTAACCAATTATTTTTATTGATAATTTCCAGCATCTACCAATGTCACGGCACACTAATTCCTTCACGAGTGTAACCATTTTTTGCGTGTGAGTTTATCTCTCATTGCTGTCATTAATATCCGCAGCAAAAGGCAAATCTGACTAACGTAAGATACTCGCTCGTATTATATAATTAATGTTGCATTATAACAATATGGGCAATTCTCGTATTATTCATAATTTGTGCGCAAAGTTGTGCCGCAAGTTTTATTATCTGCTCTCTTTGAAGATGTATCTCGTTAGTCTTCTTTGCTTTTAACGCCTTTTCTACACAAAGCACAGCTGCTGGCAGGTAGATCTAAAAAATAATGGCCAACTTTAATGATGATACTTAGATGGTTACACTTCTTGATCTACATACTGGCTGCACGAAAAGTGTGGTTGTGCAAAGGAAATACGTACGTACTAAAGATAGTAGAAATTAATCTTATAATTAGTTGCATGATGTTTTCAAATGTTTTACAAGAGTTGCAATTTATTACTAAATGAATAATGCAGTATTAGTTAATATATTGAGTTAACTACAGACATTTTGACATTAAAATTACACTGTAGATCAATTTTTAAAAAAGTTTCACTGACGAAATATATATTTTCAGAAAGCTAATTTAATAATTAATTTAATGTACCCATTATGTTATTTTTTTGTTTTTTTGTAACGCAGTCAAAGATTCAGATTTTTCATACAAAATTCAAAGGAAATCAACATTTTCTATAGTTAATAAATGTAAATTTGATTGCGAAAAGCTTCAAAAACACAGTAGAGTGCATTTCTAAAGGATTTTGACGTGCTGAACTCGAGTCTGACTTCCAATATGTTTTTCTATGTCTAGACAAAACTTTGAATGCATTTAAACAAATTTTACGTCATAGAGGTACATACATATCGTTACCTTAATATAGAAAGGCCCTATCTTACATTTTTATTATTTTACAGGAGAACGAAAAAACTTAATAAAAATTAAAGTTTTTGTGAGTAATGGCTTTTTTTATTTGCTTGTATTTGATTTATTTTCAATCGTAGCTCACACATTTTTTTGTCAATGGTGTATTAGTGGGTGGGTGACCTACCGAAATCTATAAAAATCCCGATTTTGAAAAAAATGTTAGTTAGGGGCTTCTATATTAAGGTAACGATATACTTATATTGTTTGAGATAACTGTTCAGCACAGAATTACTTTTCCAAAAATATATACATACATATATCCATAGCTGGGCATTAACTCGTTAATCCGTTAATCGTTAATTAACGAAGTTAACATTTCGACTAACGGATTAACTTTTAAGTTAACTTTAAAAATGCTAACGGACTCGTAAACTTCCTTTAAATTTCCACAAGTTCGTTAATCGTTAATCCAGTACACACTATTTACCAAAAAGATACCGCACGCACCGTGTGGCGCCGCGCAAAACACGTTCTGACAACAAGTACATTCCAGTTGATATGTCTGGAAGCGTATGACAAAATGCAAGAAAAAAGAGGTAGAAGAGTTACGACAAAAAGCTGCCGAAAGTTCGAAGAACAGAAATAGTTTAAGTGGCGGAGGCAGCAACGCGAGTAACAACGACGATGATAAGGAAAACTCTTTCAATTCTTTCACTCAGTCTAAAGGAAAACCTAACACCCACAAATCTTTAAAGAGTAAAGGTCAAAATCTCGTCAAAAGTGGCTAGACATGAAATCAAAAGACTGTTCAACGATGCGGCATTCTTCAGGGAACTGATATTCATAAGTCTGTTTATTAAATATAATACTGCTATATCCTCAAGCGCTGCAGTTGAAAATCTTTTTTCCACGGGCAAATAACGCCGAAACGAGCCTCGCTTTTAGACCAGAACTTCAACATATTAAAGTTCATGAAGAGGAATATTCACATTACACAAGACTAAATTACACACTCCAATTATGTACATTTTTTTTGTTCCTGACTTTTTAACTTCCAGGACCCAAACCAACAGTTTTTTATAAGAAGATCACTAACGCAACGATATAAAAAATGCAATTTTTATCACGTGTTAACGGATTAACGTTAACTTGTGTTAAGTGTTCCGAAATGTAACGCTTTAACGTTTAACGAAGTTAACTTTTTTACTAACGAATTAGCGATTAACGAAGTTAATTATTTGATTAACAGTGCCCAGCTATGCATATATCTTATCCCTATTTTAGATCTAATGTGTTGCTTGTGGTCTTAAAAAAATTTTTGGTTGAAGTTCTTATTATATTTATTAAATAAGGTTTACGGTATGAGGTTTTCTTTATAAGGTTCATGATTCATTAAGTGTTTAAGCTTCAATAAAAAGAATGGGCGGTGACACACCTCCTATAAGCGCAAACCGTTTCCCTGTCACATATAAACTCACTACCTACTTAACGAATATCATAATTGTTTAATAAATGCTTCTTATGGTCTATGAAAGGCATTTGCAAAGTTTGGACAAAAAAAATTGGGCGATAACACGCCCTCCAAAATCAAATTTATCATATCTCATCAACCATTGGACTCAGATGAATGACACCTGGTACATATGTATATTAAAAGTACGAGCAAAAGAAAGTCACAATAAAAAAATGGGTGGTGCTACGCCTATAATATGAAAAAAAAAACAAGTTATAATACCTCAGCAACTATTTGACGCAGATGGATAAAATTTTGTGTATATAATTCTTATGGTTTATGCAAGTTTCTTAGTTTCTTTCTACATATGTATAGATGAATAGTACTTGGTACACATATTAAACAAACGGGCAAAAGAAAGTTTTGAATCAAAATAATGGGCGGTAGCACGCCTTCCATATCAATAAAACAAAAACTTTTAGGTACATACAAAAATACAGTGCCACGTCTTCCATATGAAAAGAAAGCAACATTTTGTATGTATCTCAGCAACTATTTGATGCAGATGAATGAGACTTGGTACATATACATATGTATATATAAAACACAAACACTATAACAAATAAAGCTCATCGCCTCACCTACCGATAAGGGCAGAACAACGTTTGCCGGGCCAACTAGTAGATTGAGATGGATAATTTAGCAGCAAAAGCATCTGACAGAATAGGATCAAAAAATGAAGCAAAAAAGTTCAAGCAACGAAAATTGGTTCCTAAAAGCACCCTTTCTAACAATGAATGATGCGACGCAATTTAATGTTACTATGAAATGTCGCTCAAGCTTTTCGTGTGGTGTTTCACTGTTGAACAATTTGAACTGATATTTTAACTCGACGAAAGAACGAACTGAAGGTAAAGGATAAAGACAGCATATGCGCAGGCTATGTGATGTAAAGGTACTCATTTGAAGACGTGAGTGGACGAATTTAAAATTTTACAGAAATGAATTTTTTCAAAATTTTCACCTTTCATAAATTTACTATGAAGCATGACAGATTTGTGCGCTTATTTCTAAAATTTCAAAAATATAATGTGGAGCCTTCATCCGTTCATGTCTTTAATTAAGAAATTATTTTAGTAAATTTTAACAAGTGCTAAAGAATAAGGTGGCTATAATTCACGCTGTCTTTGATTCTTCCATTGATGATGACTCATTTATAAATCCCCAGCACGCAAATTCATTTAACACTTCATGCAAAAGTTACAAAAACAAAAATTCATAGGGTATAACATTACACTGCTGTGCACGTATTTTTCAGCCTATTTAACTGATTATTGTTGTTGCTTTCATTGTGTAGCGAAGTCGTTATTTATTTCCGAATTTACGCTCGTTGATTTTATATAAAATTTTCATTCTTTGAAATTTGCATTTTAATGAAGTACAAGTACCGTCTCTTATAGGAGTATGCTGCCAACATGAATTCTCCCCTTGAATGTACAGACATGATAGATTTTAAATTTTGAACAGTAAGTCGACTGTGAGATTTAGTTGAAATGGTATTTTGATCAAAAATAGAATATTACAAATTTAGATACAGTGGATGGAAACGGGGTTAACTCAGAGCTCAGCAATATACAGATGTAGGAAAAACTGATACCGCAACTCAAACTCAAAGCAACTCCGCTAATACTCGTAGATAATGAAAATGTTGAAAAACTTGGGTTGTTCAGACGATTTTCACTTGGACAATGCGAAGCGCTGATAGTTGGGGTTTTTCTGCATGTATAACTACAGAGAAATGCGAACCAGCATAACAATTTATTTCTTTTGCATCTCATTTTACCTGGTATAGGAGCAGTTAACGAAATCAAATCTATTGAAATGAAATACTTATCATATTATATATGTACCTACATTAAGGTGGCCCTTATTTTCAAAAGTGTCGTTTTCTTAAATCGATCCCCCTAAAAATGTGCGAATAGATGAAAAACGATAAAATGTGAAGTTTTAGATAGTGACAAACCTATAGTATCGCAATTCAAGCTTTCCGGATATGACTGTTTTAATTTTGAATTTCTCAGTCGTTATTAAAGTTTTTGAAGGTGGCTGAGACAATTTTCACATTCTTACACGTTTAATAAATTTTTCACACTCAAGTTAATTTTTTTTTATTAAAAAAGAGTTAAAAATGCTTTAGGGTACAAATGTATCTAAGTGTAGATCAACGTAGTAAATTTATAAAATGCACGCCCACACCCCACTGGATGTAGGTACACACTTCTATGTTATTGCATTATATTTAGGATACTCCCGTGGAGGATAACCTAAAATATGAAAATGCTGGGAGCATGAGAAATATAGGAAATTTCTGTTAAAAGTTTGTATCCAAGTGTAGACACAAGGGTTAATAATATAAATGACCATAACTTCTTTATTTATCACCCGATTTTTATGATTTTTAGCTGGTAATTGGTAATCGATTACATAATATGTCTAAATATTTTCTTATTTATTCAATATTGGTTTAATATACTTCAAGGGTAGGTAAAAGGAAAAAAATTAAAAAAAAAAACATTTTTCGATATTTCAACTGGGTTGAGCGACCTCTAAATCACTTCGGATTGATCTGAAACTTTAAATTTTAACGTTTCTCATCTATTGGCACACTTTAAGGGGGATTGATCAAAAATCGCACTGAATCAAAATTTTCCCATACACTCGGGGACCACCTTAATGTACATATAGTATGTATGTTATATTTATTTTGTTCCTTCGTGAGTATTGAATGGGACGTGGCAGTTATAGAAAAATGTATGCATTAGGAATTATAATCCTGAAGTCTCAGACCTTGTTATATTATTAAAAGTCCCGGGGCTACTATATTAAAATCCTGGGATTTTATGGAAACACAAGCTGACGGCATTATGTGATCGAATGTATGTATAGGTATGTTTTGTTTAATATTGAAATTCAAAACATCATTTTAATAATTTTTCTTTTTTAAAGCTCATTATAAATTTTAAAGATTAAAATCTGGCACTTTTACGATAAATGTTTGTGATTTTTTATGCAGATATGTATGAACTAAATTGACGAAAATTAAATTGATTGATACACAAAATTTAATCGGATAAAATTATTGGCCTAAGATTTTCGGTTGCTGTACAAGGTGGTAAAGTGTCATTCTTTTTAAGTTTATGCTGACAAAATTCGCCAATTTCAAATCAATAAAATGATCAATGAGGTTTAAACTTCGAGGCCCGATAAGGATAGACTGATTTTGAAATTATTTTTTAAAAATGTTAATTATATAAAATTTTATGGAATGAGAAAAATAACACTGGAGGGAACCAAAACTTAACGTTCTCCGATTATTTTCGAGAACCGAAAATATTGTCTTAAGATACTTTACCAACTTTCTTTAATTTACGCGGAAAGAAGAAATGCAAATTTATTAAATTAAAAAAATGCAGGTTCTGAAAAGGATACTGGAACAAGAAATGCTTGGTTATCGAAACGGTCAGTTTCGAAATTGTGATTATGCATGGAAAATCAAATTTTGTTTATTAAACCAGAAATGTATTGCAAATTAAGTGCGAAATCGAATTTCCTTTTCCCCGTTCGGTTCTTTAGCCTGATTCCAAAAATTTCACATACATATTTTTAGCTTCATTGACTCTGCTATATACAAAGAAATGAATGAAACATAGGGACTTGTCAGTAATTAACTTTTATTAACATGGCTTTAATGGAAGCCCATTCATATCAGTTTCAATGATCAAATGTGCACTATGACAGGTGCATTAACGATTTTATGCCTAATGAGAAATTGCTTACAATTTTGAATTTTTTGCGCTTTCGATAATCTGAAATTTGATTTTCTCTAATTTATTATGCTTCATGCTGTTTAACCCTCCAATTTTTCGTTAGTCTTTTAATAACTTGCAGATTTCTTTTGCGCAAAAACTGCAGTAAGTTAATAGTCTGTTATTACCGTTATAGTTTTCCACCATTTATTAAATGAATTTGTTCCACATGAGAAAAGTTGTTTTGCTCTTGCAAGCTTCTACAACTACTTGCAATTATTTTTCTGACCCTATCCCATGAATTTTTTTAACTCAAAAAAAGTTAAATAAGTTCGCTTAGCTTTGGACCATATCGCATATCTTAATATTAGAATCGCAATGTTAACAGCTTCTGCTGTATTGGATACTGCAACATTAGCTACAATGCAGCAAACCGAACCTACTACTGGACGTCGAGTTTGACCTACAATTTGAACTTCAGTTGCTCGTTGTTGTAACTGATTTTGCAATCATCCAGGAAGCTTGTTAGGAAAAAAACGTGTTTTGCTTTTGTGTTATTGGCGATCACTTGTAAGACAAAAGACTAAGGAAAAAAAACTGCTTTAGGTAAAATGATATTAGATTATAATGTTAACATAGGCAAGAGCATAGGAACCAACAGCAGAAATACGAGATAATTGGAATGAAAAAAGAAGCCAAGAAAAGTTTGTGTCATAAGAGTCTACCTCTATAAATACTAGTAGGTTGCAGTCTTTTGTTTCGGTTAAAACAAATTCTATTAACTACACCAAGCGGATAACTTTTCTGAAAACACACATACAACCTAATTTTTATTTTTTAGATATTTAGTGCAAATAAAGTTAAAAAACCAGCTCTCCTCGTAGAGTCAAGAGGATTTGATAATGAAACTAAATAATTTAATAATAGACTGTACGAGAAGATGTTAAATGCTCCCCTCTTTCTCCTATCCCCACAACTTCTATTGGAATGAATTGCTAGTCTTTTCGAAACATTTACACCGATAAGCTACAAAAACTCGCTAACTCTGAGTCTATTGAGGAAAATAAGTACTGAAGAGCGCTTAATGTCTCATTGTGTTCAAGTCACATTTGTGGTATATTATCTCATCGAGCGTTAGTTATCCTCTGCCTGGAAATCGTTTTGTGGATAAACTTTGATTCTATGGAGTGCTAGAATTTCGAAAACGCAAATAAAATAAATAAATCGAGATCAACACAAAAAAAACGCACCAATAAAATCCACTCGAAGCTACCTTAATTCAATTTTACAGCAGTAAATTAAATTCGTGCCGTCAAAACAAATAAATACCTACACAACTGCAATTACCAGAAAGAAATAAAACAACCGTAGAGCGGTCAATTTTGGAGCGAAACAACTTTGCCTAGTTACTAATTTTTGATAGATTTAAGAATTACTTGAGAGTATTTGAGAGGTTTGTAGAAGCCAGCATCGGTTAATATAAAGCGTTGATTATACAATCAAGTGTGTATACTCAGTTAAAGTTTTATTCAGTGCTGATCAACGTAGTGTCTTGCCTATATTGTGTGAAATTTGAAATATTTTAGGTAAAGTGAATTATTTGTATTTTTGTAAAGACTTGAATTAAAACAATTTGTTTAAAAAACAGCACAACACAGAGGTCACACCCATAATATTAAATTACCTTAACCGTCATCCTAATCGAAACTTGCCTCACAATATTGGAAAATCATCTTCAGATTTTTATAAAGTTTTCTATGTTACATTAGACCGAAATACCAACCATTATCCTTCAACACAACTCTAGCGACAGTTACTGCAGGTAGCACAATATTGAGTAACTTGTGAAACCTAGTAAAACGTATCAGTTCAATTTTATTGGGATTCACGCAGCTTAGAATAAAATCTATCCGGTATGATCACCGCTACATCGTGCTCCTTCAGTAATATTAGCAACATTTTTATAGATAAACTTCACGTAGCCCTTGCAGTCCTGAGGAGATAGCTCTGGTTTTCAATAGTCTTCCAGCTATCCCACACACTGTTATAGATCAAATTACTTCTAGAAACATTTAGGTTTTTTGCTGCTGCGAACTTAAAACACCTTTGAGGTTTCCAATGTATTTAGACGACATTAGAATAGAATTATTGGCACAAAATCTTTAGAATATATATTCCAAGCTTTCGGACTAAAGTCAACTTTGATCAAGTTCGCAGCTTGATGAGTATAGAAAAGATTAGGGGAAAGCTAAATGTGCGGACTATTGCAATTCACCCGGTTTGTAGGGTTTTAAGCTATTCATCGCATTTTGGTTACTGAGATGATATTCTCGAAATTGTTCGACAATGTCTAAGCTTAGAAAACCGTATGAAGGATTCCACCAATGTTTAACTTACAAAATAATTTGATAACTCCAACTAAGTATTTAGAGATTTTCCTTAAGCGAATTCCATCCGTTTCATTTTCAAGCATAAACTATTAAATTTCTTGTTTCTTAAAGATGTTGCCTACTTTTGACTCGAAAACATCTGGTTTGAACCAGAGTTACAACGCTATAACAGCGACATCTGTTTTTTTGCTCAAGATAAACAATTTAATAATAACAAAGATTTCAAGTGAATTCGAAGTTCAGCAAGAGAACATAACAACATAGACATATCAGCAACATTTTTGTACAATTCAAGCCGTTACTTGCTGCCATTGCGATTTTTGTCTTCTTTTTCTGTTGCTGTGGTCTTAAAGCGCAATGATTTACTGATTAGTACTTTGCGCTTTCCCAGAGTAGTACTTTTCATTCTACTGCCACCGATAGTAAATTGTTACACTTTTTTACTGCTTTCTTGTTTTCAGGAAAACCCAACAGCAACACCACGCAAAAAAAAGAAGAAAGAAATATTACACTTAAGTGCTTTTACTTTAACACGAAGAAGAAAATTGCATCTTTTCGCTAGCCAAAAAAAAAAAAAAAAAAACCAAAGGAAAAAGAAAAGCAAGAGATTAAATCAAGACAGGCAGATGGATGGCAAGAATTGTTGCTATAAATTATTTTGTTGCATTGCAAGTAAACTTTGCACTAAAGTTGTTTAAATTATTGTTGCATAGTTGTTGGAGGTACTTTTGTTTAATTGTTGCAGGGCAGAGAAAGACACCTCATGTTTCCCAATAACAACCACATTTCAAATAAAGACCATAACCATAACCTTCGTGCTTTGTTTACCTGAGCAACTCATCAACCAGGCAACAATTGTTGCGCAGCAATTGAAATGGCGCTCATCTGCCGCGTCATCTAGTCAAATATGGAGGGGCAGCTGAGCTGAGCAGAATAGACAACTCGCTGGCTTCATATGAAAAACTAAATTAAGTTGATAAACAAATATTTGAAATACCAGCTGCCAAGTCAATTTGACTGGGCTGTGGGCTAAAAAGGAGTTGTTTATATCGCAATTGTTGATCGTATTGGCGGCGCGCGTATTGTACCTGCAATCAATTGATTGCTATGGAACAGATTGTTATGGCTTTAACGTAGCCGATTAACTAGAATTTCCATTAAAGGAGTGTGAAAAAAGTCTTTATAATCGTACTGCCCATGAACTCCATAAAGAACTTAATTGTTTCCTTGCAATTGCGTTGTTAATACGTAACATTATTGAGCCAGGAAATGGAAATTATCAAGGCGTAGAGTTAAAAATCCCATTAGTTAGAATCTAGTGACTGGTGCACATTCACGAAAGCAGTCAACAACTGTAGATGTTAGTTTTATTCGGCGAAAGATTGTTGAACACCCTTCCTTTACTTCGCACATATGGTTTCAGCAAAATGGAACTAAGCAATTACTTTTCCAACGAGTTGCTAAGTCGTCTTGGACACATCCAATAGTCTTAGCCATCACTTATATAGTGCGCTATACGAACTAGGTTTCAAAATGTGAAAAATGGGGAAAACCAACTCAGATTAAGATTAATGAAGCCCTTGCCTACACAAAAAACTATAAAAACTAATAAATTTTTCGGATTTTTTTCAATATTACACAATATTATAATTTCAATAATACATTAAAATTTTATTGATGTTTGAGTGAAGGAACGCTTTAATCAAGCCTTACTCTCGAACGTCAGCTGTTGGAATTAAGGTTATTCTAAAACTACATAAAACCCTCGCCAAAGAGGACATAATTAGTCCTAGTCATTCCGCAAATAAAAGCACTCTTTTTCAGTCGTTGCTTTGAATTTTTATATCTTGTAGAGACTATTGAAGCTAAGAAGCTTCAAATAACAGTTTAAAAGTTGAGGCAGTTTTTTTTTTGAAAACCAAAAATCTCGATACTTATTGGAGCTACGAAAAAAAAAATAGAGTGTATAAAAATTAAATCGCGAATTTTTAAGACTTTTTTTTAAAAAAAAAATATATGTTACAGCCAAAACTTTTCCAAAGAAATTTGGCGTGCAGGATAAGATAGGTACTTTAGAACTCTGAAAACTATAGAAAAACTATGTCAAATCCGCATAATAAATGGGCAGTAATTTATGTTTTAAAATAAGGAAATACTTCATGAGATAGCAAGAATATGTGAAAAGTGATATCCTATTTATAATTTGATATTTTCTGCTTTTAGTTGCATTATTTTTTCATACATAAAGTATGGATTATTTAGGTGAAGGTACTAACAGAATATGGTTGGAAATCACGTCGCGATCACAACAGCTTGAACTCTCCGACACTAAAAATAGGACACTTTTGCATATTGTAGCCTAATTTCCATTGCAACACGAAGAGAGACATAACTGTTTTTTGACACCAAAGTACAGCAACAAATGAACTAATCTCTTTTGTGCTTGATGTTGTATGATGAAAAGTTTTAACAAGTAAACTCGAAATATGCACATATCGCTCACTTACTTCAAGACTGGCATAACTCAAAAAACGTGATTTTTGAGTTAATGATGCAGAAATATCCGCCATTTCATGTTTTATTTTGTGTAAAAAAATCAGAAAAGTATCTCATAAACTTGCCTTGTGAGAAGAGTTTATGTGGACATACTTTTCATCATTTGCATATAAAAAGCAACTTATTGAAAACTTTAAATGCGTTTTTCTCCCACTTTATGTTTTTTGAGTTATGCCAGTCTTGAAGTAAGTGAGCGATATGTATAGTAGGTATCTCAAAGAGTATTCACTACAAAAGCAACAAATGAAGTCATTGTTTCAAATTGATTCTTTGAACTACTGATAATTTAATTTTATTTGTTTTGAATTTCTCTTAAAACTGAAACTCTCAATCAATAAAGGCATAATGATTACACCAAGCATTCGTTCTATTAAATGTGGTTTTCCGTGTTAGAAATTTATTGTTATTCAAAAGTAACCACAAAAGAAATCAATGCTCAATGAGTATCAAATGGAAATTATTGAAGTGATCATCAAGTGCAGTGAAGAAATATGTCGGTAAGCGAACATGTAAGACAATAAAATGAGAACAACTCAACTAATCAAAAGGAATCTGTTGCGCTTCATCAAAGTTTGCTATAGTAACGATATGTCAGAGTGAAACTTAGATTTAATACCTAAAAACAATATGTAAATAGAGTTTCTGTTAGTTGGGTATAGTAGACTTACCAGACGCACTCGAAAACCTTTAAGTGTTTACGTTAATTTAGACAAAAAAATGTTTTCCCACAACAGTTTGGGAACATTGGAACAAAACAGGTTCTCTAGAAGTTTTTTTTGTTCAGTCGAGAAGGTAATTAGCTTAAGTTCTTCTGCACATCTTCGATTTGGCTTTTGGTCATATGGTAACCCTACTTTAAGCTATCTTACGTACACTTTTCATGACGTTACTTTTGACTGACGGAGTAAATTTATTTAATACTAGCATTACCCTGTGCGCATCGCTTCACCTCAACCGTGGTGTATTTTCGATGTGCAGTCTGCGTGAAAATTCTATTTAAAAATACTTTTGTATTGGACCACCCTTAGTATGCACACAAAATAAAATTTTTACAACCTAAGCAGTGCCTCTTAATATAAAAACCACGTGGTGTAAATTCCATGAGAATCGATTAAGCGGTCTTCGAGAAAATGATATCTAAAAATATTTTTGAGTGAGGGCCACCCTAAGTAAAAGTTTTGTAGCCTAAGCTATGCCTATTAACATAAGAGCTATGTGGTGTGAATTCGGTGTGAAGCGACAAACCTGTCTTCGCGAAAATTATATTTAAAAATATATTTGTATGCACCCTAAATAAAATTTTTACCATCCAATCTGTGCCCCTTAACATAAAAGCTATACGGTGTAAATTTCATGAGAATCGCGTGAGAAATCGCTATTTTCAAAATATTTGTGTATGAGGGCCACCCTAAATAAAAATTTTATAGCCTATGACACCCGCCTGATCGATACTAACATACTGTAAAAATTTCATCAAAATCGGCTGGATAGTTTCCGCGTGCATAAGAGACAGACAGATAGACAAAAAATGAATTTTATATATGTATGTAATAGATTGTTTGTTGCAACAGTTGAATTTTTTAGCTGTCCCTTTTTATTTTATTTTTATGGCATGACATGCTTGAGTGCATTTAGCGAAAGCAATGCGCGGACTTAACCAAGTGGAGCCAAGCAACAGTGACAACTGCAGGTCAAAGTTGAACGACGTTTTTTTTATTTCGAAAAAAAACAAAGGCTCGATAAAGTTAGAAAAAACTATTCTTAACAGAAAAAAAATTATTTGAAACACAAAATAAGAGATAAACATAGAGACAAAAGCAATTATATGTAATTTGTTAAGAAATTCTTAAAACCATTTTAATCTGCGATGGAACTACATTCTTCTAACAAATATTTTTATGTCTACACGTTTTTTTATTTTTTATTTCTTAAATTCTACGAAAAAAGCAATGTTTGGTAGCGTGATCTTGGTAGCTAGATTACTTTTCCCAAACAATATTATGTATTTTAACCTTTTTTGCTTAAAAGAACTCTAGCAAATGAAATAACTCGCTTTAAGTCCACGAACTTTGCTAGGCAAAGAATATTTACTACATATGATTAGTTTTAAAAATAATTTGCTTAACATAAAATAAAAATAATTTATGCCCAGAAGAGCACTTCAAAAGATATTTTTTCTATGGGATATTCCACAACGTCCTGCTAAGCGACAGCAACATTTTGCCCAACGCTTACTTGAGTATCTAAGTATACCTGCATTAAGTTGCATTAATAGCTTTCTAAGCAAAACAGTTTTTAAAAATTCTGTAATCAAAACTAATTCTAAATATTTTTAATTTTTCTTTTTTAAAGCTTATCTTCAGCCCTAAACTTTGATCATCGGTAAGGATTTTAGTCGATAGGCTCAATAAAGATAAATGAAAAATCAAATAACCTTCTCAAAACAACGTTAAACATTTCAGTTCATACGGGAAATACCACGCCCACTTGTCCAAATCAGCTCACATTTTTGGTACTAACTAAAGTAACAGCCAGTACTTCCGTTAAGATCGCTAAAATCGACTAAGGGGCCGTTCATAAATTACGTAAGACAATTTCATGACTTTTTGACCCCCCCCTCCCCCGAGTAAGATTTAGTAAGATTCTCACTAACCCCCCCCCCCCCTTTCGAAATCTTACGTAAGATTCATAATTAAGGTGAAACTAGTCAAAAAATGTATTTTTCATGTGATGTACTATATTACTATATTTAATTTTAATATACATATGTTACATATTAAATAAATATTACGAAATTGCAAACTACACATTTGTTTTTCAAGATGAATAAAAAAAGTCATCGTAAGTCATCGTTAGTCCATGCGCTTTTCAACCAGTCTGATAGTGAACCTACAATTGGCACACCCGATTCGTCTGTTGAATTTTCTGATTCACATTCAAACCCTGTAACATCAATATCCTCGTCGTCATGCCACTCTGCAACTTGACAAATCTCCGATTGTTTTAAAATGCAAAGGCTTTTCCCCTGTCCACGTTTCAAAATTGAAACTGGTTGAATCATGTGAGTGCGACTACCGTCTTTTCCATGTAGTTTTTTGTGCATTACAGTAGCTTTTTTCGAGGCAAAGTACTGGTCACAAATATTACAAACTCGATCAGCTAAGACGTTTGCAAGCGAAGAACAAAAAAATCGTAAGGCATGATTTTGAACTGTGGATGTACTTTTGACCAATCGTAATTTAACGCTAAGCGAAGAAATAGAAGACAAAACTGATTGCTGTTTTGGTCTCCTGTTGAAGAAGGAATCGAAAGCGAATCTTCTTGTTGAAGAGGACAAGTGCAAGGGGGTGGTAAAGAACCGGGACAACATCAACAAAATTTCAAAGTCGACGTATCTGCGTGTAAATGCCTGAATAATAGCAAACTTGTGAGACGGTGTTACAAGTCGACCCTGCGTGTAAACAACATACATATATTTCATTACATAAACAGAAGAGAAGTTGTCACGTTCAGAGTCGATTACTTAAATCGATTGTAATCGATATTTCTGAATCTTTCGTGACTATCGAAAATTCAAATATATTTCATTACTGTCACAAATGACGATGCGTTAATACAACTTTAATGTATGAATACGCATTTTAAATCTTACGTAAGATGATCATTCATCTCCCCCCCCTCTCGTAAGATGTAGTAAGAATCCGCCGACCCCCCCCCCCCCTAAACGTCTTACGTAATTTATGACCGGCCCCTAAGGAAGCGCAGCTGATTTCTCAAACTGTCTCTCCCTCTCCTATGCGTTAGAAACGAAGGGACGAATTGATATACTCACTTTGTAACTAGGGTATATTTATTGTTTGTCTTTTTTTACACTCGACACCGAGGATATATTCATTTTGTCCTTCCGTTTGTAACACATAGAAGGAGGCGTTTCAGGTATGGAAAAGTGTATATATTCTTGATCAGAGTCACCACCTGAGTCGATTTAGCGATGTCTGTCTGTCTGTTGAAATCAGGTTTACGGGAAAACCAAGAAAGCCAATTGAATGAAACTTTCACACACAGGTCACACCTCCTTGCTTGCTATTAAAAATGAGCGAAATCGGTTCCCTGACACGCATACCGCCCATACTCTATGTATATTTACCCAGGCTCATTTTGAAAAAAGTTGCAGCGATTTTGATGAAACTTGGTGATTTGATGCACAAGTAAACAAAATTAGGATTAGGCTAGGTTTCAAGTTTTCAAAGCTTCCTACAGGGGCGTGGCATAGCCCTAAATTTTAACCTTTATATCACCATATCTCGCAAGCCGTGCCAGATATTGTGATGAAATTTGGTAAACGGGTACATTTCAAATATATCTTGAATTGTGATAAAAGTGGGCGGAATTGTAAAAATGGGCGTGGCTCTTTCAACAGTTAAAAATTTTGATTCCATATATTTCAAAAGTGGGTCAAACGATTTTTTAAAATAAAGGATTTTCATAAAAATTTTAGAGATGATGCCACTGAAAGCAGTCATCAACACAAGCTCTACTGAAAAAAATTGTTGAAATGCGTGGCACAGCCCACAATATTTATAAACGTTATATTAAGAGAACTAACAACGTAATCGTTATGAAATTTAATAAGGCATACACCCCTGATCATAATAATAGATACACCAAAAAGATTTTCACTCAAATCCCAATAAATTTCATATTTGGAAGAATTGGCATTAGAATTCTTTGTAAAACAAGAGAGTACAATTTGGCATTGCCGTTAACTGAGAAATGAAAAAAGGTATTTCACCTATTTTTTCGCCAGTGAATATAAATCGAAAACGGGCGCGAATTCGTTGATCAAAATAATAGATACACTTGTTTTGTTTTTCGATTTTATATCTAAAACTTAAATTTTTTTGTGATTTTTTTTAAACAACGGTAAGAAAACATTTATATATAAATTAATTGCAAGTAAATTATGAAAAATTTATTATAGATATAGGCCGAAGAAGTCGTTGCACAGCAGAAGAGTGACGATTGGTTCTGAGCCTACGAAAAAGAGGAAAATCTTTGCGGGGCATCGCTAGTTTGATGGATTAGTCTTTGCGTTTTGTGCAAAATGGTTTTATAAAAAAAATATGAAATGAAACTAGAGGTAGACCAACGAAAAGCTCTCCAGAAGTTGGTTGCCAAATAGTTATTCTTTCAAAAAAATACCCATTTAGGTCCTCCAAGGCAATTTCTGCGGAAATGAGAAATGCTGTAAGCGCTCCTACAATTCTTCGTCGTTTGCAGAAGGCCAACCTTCCGGGAAAAACCGCTAAAAAGGTTCCGCTGATGCGTACGAAAAATTTAATCATGAGGTCAAATTTCACACAGTCTCACACCAGCTGATCGGGCCTTGATGATGAGGAAAAATGGTGAAATATGCTTTTTGTGAATCGTACATGGAATTCCTTACCTTTGAGGCGTCTCACATTTCTTCCGTAGTCATTTCCAAATAAATTTATTTTGGTTTCGTCGCTCAATAAAATATTTCGCTCTTTTTTCTCACCATCAAGGCTCAATCAGCTGGTGTGAGACTGTGTGAAATTCGTTATATATATGGTATATTCGTTATTATATACTTGCAAGAAGCTATGTTTTTGAAAAAATTTGGTGCAATGGAGCATGTGGGCGTGGCACCTCCCATACAAACAAAAAACGTTTAATGTTATAGATAGTGTGCTATGAGAGTAATCTTCAAAAAATTTGGCTTGGAGGTATCGGCTGCTATGTGCTTTGAAATTAAATGAAAATTGACACTTCCTGTATTACCATAAAGTTGCAATCGCTATATTGATTGGACTATTGCAACAATTGGTATGAAATTTAATTTAGGTGGTTTACTTGCTAAAAGGTGTACCTGAATCAAAAGTAGGCGAAATAGCACGAGTGGGCATGGCACTCCCCATACAAGTAAAATACTTGAAGTGGCATATCTTTCGAATCATACTAAAATTTGGTGAAAGAGTGTTGCTTATAAAGAGCTATTTCTGGATAAAAATTGGACCACATTACACCAGTGGGTGTGTTACCGCCCTAAATTTTAAGACTAATTATGGTATACATCGCAAATTATACAACCTATTTGGCTAAGATTTTGTATGTGGATGTCAATGACGAATATAATTTAGTAATTCAAAAGTAGGCGGAACTGGAGAAGTGGGCGTGGCACATTTAAATTCCTTAGTTTTTATTCGATTTTTTTCAATATTATCCAAATTCTTTTGACTTAATCAACCTTGTAACTTTTGCCAATATATCCCATATGTATTCGTTTGACTTTTTCAACCTCTTTCATTTTTCTTCGTTATTTTCTTTATTTTTAAGACTTTTTCAGCAAATTTGAACTCTTTCGACTTTTTTGAACGTTTTTATATTATTTCAACATTTTTAAGCATTTTTCAACATTTTTCATATTTTTTCGACATTTTGAATTTCTTTCAACTTTCTTCAATGGTTTCCATATTTTCTCGACTTTTTCAGTTTTTTAGAATTGTTTCAAAATTTTTCAACTTCTTTCAACCTTTTTTAGATTTCAAATTTTTTTCGACTTATTCAACCTCTTCAACGTCTTTTAACATTTATTTAAAAGCGACTTTCAGTGCAGTGTAGGGTATGTGAGTTTCGGCCGGGCCGAAGATAACACCTTAACTAGTTTATATTCAAGTTTCTCGAAAATTAGTTTTGGTTTATTCGTATAGAAGAGAAAACTGCTGAGAACGATGGTATTTCAGAATTTTACCAGTTCTATTCATGGACGTTTTAGAGTTTTTGTGATTTTTTTGATAATATATTGAAACACAAGCTTTGTTTTTATAATTTTTCGAAAGTTGAAATCTAAAACCACACAACTGAACTCAAAATTTTTGCTTTTGGTTATGGCAGATATAAGGACCATCACCTACTGGGGCGATCTAACTATCTCCATCTATTTGCTTATAAAAATCACGTGAAAAGTAAAATAAAGTTCTAAATTTTTAAAAATGTATAAATCAAAAAACAAAATAAAAGGTAACTTTTAGAAATGATTCAAATTACCGAAAATTACTTAAAATACCCTAAAAGCACTGAAAACGTGTCCATTGTATCGAATTGTACCATTATACGCATAATTTCACAACGCAAATGAACTGAAAAAACTACAAATGTACTGAAAATGCCATTCTGATACGAATTCCTATGTAAATGTTTTATTTTTTTACTGTGCAACATAAGCAACGTAATATGTTTTTGAATGCAAAAAAAATCCTCAAATTAATCTATGGTGGCAATGTTGAAACTCTTTACTACATGCTTCATATTACATGTGTTACATGACCATATGTAAATAGGAAACAATTTTGCCTCCCCTTGTGATGTAACAATGATAGCTTTAACAATACCATTAAATAAAATGAAAAGAACAAAATATGTGTAAGTTCCCTGTTTTGTGATTTTCTTCTCAAAACTAGCTTTTTTCTTTGCTTTGTCCCACGAGGATACAAAAGCAACTACTCGGGCAAGAACAGGAGCGACAATACAAGCATTCCATGCACAATTGCAGTTCAAAAAGATACCTTTTACGAAAAAAAAAAAACAAATTAAATTAAATTGTCCATTCCAGAAAAACATTAAATCATACATTTGAAGCATTAAAAAGAGTGTGGTTTCAAAAGTTATACTAGTGGTAGGAGTCAAGTGAAAATTATGGTATTGAATGTTACTACTTAAATAATGACTATTTTATTACTTTATATTTTTCATTAAATCGGCATCGTACTCTTAATTTTATACAAAATTCATAGAGAAAATTGTTAGCAGAATATTCGCCAAGTTAATATGTATACCAGAATCAAGCTGAGAAGTCAGTAGGAAAGGCTGCAGTCAATTTATCGGGTCCACATTGACTATCGCTAGAGCTTACTTTCGTTTTTCTCAGGTATAACAAATTGTATAACAATAACAAATGTTAAGTATTTTGAAAAACTTTGGCCCATAATTATAGTCGCAAAATTAAGTTAAAACCTGGTTTTACTCAAAATCGAAAGAACAGCGTGGCGTAATGGTTAGGACTGTGAACTCATAGCCCAAAGTACGTGGGTTCGATTCTCGTCAGAAAGATGCTTTTTTTTCTATAAGCATGTTTTGAATTTAACAGCAGGATAACGTGCTTTTAAATATTTACAACCAGGTTTTAAAGTTACATTTATTTTCATTGATATCAATAAAAAAAAAATTACATTTACGAGAATCGAACCCACGTACTATGGCCTATGAGTTCACAGTCCTAACCATTACGCCACGTTGCCTCATATATTCGATTTTTTATTAATCCTTTTGTTCACTGTGTCTACAATATTTTGTGTCAATAACGCAGGGCAATCTATTTTTTAAAATTTTTTCATAATTTTATGAACTTTTTCTTTTATTTATGGGGTCAGTCTGTATTTTCGATTTTGGGTAAAAACCAGGTTTTAACTTAATTTTGCGACTATAATTATGGGCCTTTGTTTTTAGCATTCTTTTGAAGTTTGTTGAAGTTGAATTTTTAGCGTAAGTTTACTATAGGTACTACTGTTTTTTAACAAATGCCTTTAAGTCCTAGGAACAAATATGTAATCAGATAGATTCACTCGGACCTAGTTTCGGAAATATAGCACTTCAACTTAAAGGCTAGCTATATTTAACAGACTATTAAATTGGCCAGTACTGTACTTCAATGTATTTTTTATTATTGTGAAATGTACTAAGGCATGTTGGATGAACCACAAAACGGAACTACAACACCAAAATTTGCATATTGTGCAAAAAAATCTGACAAAACAACAGAAAAAAATTTGCAAGTTTCACACATGCGCATTGGGACGAAGTTTCAATAAAAGCAACAACAATGATCAAGTGGAAAATTTAACAGTTATTTTCCAGAGGAATAAATACCTACTCCTGCGTTCGAAGTGCAAATTTGAGAGACTGGAAGACTCATTAAAAAATGTCTTATTTGAAAATTGCAAGAATTAGGAATATTTTTAGCATTACATATAGTACATATGTAGTAATATGTATGTAGGTATGTTTATAAGTACATACATCCATATGCATGTATTTTCGTAAATAAAATGTTAAGTAAGGATCAGTTTTACAGAAACAAAAATATTAGAAAGGAATATCAAAAGTATGTATTCTAGAGTGATTCAAAATTTTTTTGTTATGATATGAAGAAAACGTAAGTAGCTCTATAGCTCAGATTCGCTTAAACCTGCAGTGTCGTACGTAGTTTTAACTCCCCAAAATTTGCGAAATATACTTCATAGATTTTGGGTATAACGGAAGAGTGATACGTAGAAAATCCTTTGTTATCAAGAGAAACGCTAAAAAGCGCCTAAAGTTCAAGTTTTATCGTTGATTTGGAAATAATATGTAACAAATAAAATCATGGCAGGGAAAAAAAATATTTTTTTAATATCAAAGTGCATTTTTTGTTAATTATTAAAAATAAGCCTTGATGTTTTTAAACTTGTTTGACTCACTGTAACTTTTACAGATTTCATTATAAATATTATTTTGAACATTTGTCCGGTTCAAAAGGCACAATTTGCTTGATAAAGTTTACATTTTACTTATGTACGTATGTATGCACAACAAAAACATGGTAAAGGTTGCAAAACTATTACCGGTTTTGAACCTAACAAATGTTTTAAGTTTTTTTTTATTTTTTGCCATTATAGTTGTTTGAAACTAGCCACAATCAAGAGTTTTGAGAAATTGGTGATTAAAAAGGGTTTAAGAAATTAAAAATTGTCTTTTGCCACGATTTTTGAAAATTAAATTCCTATTTGGCTCCACACAGACTCGTATACTGACATATCATTTAATTTTTTCATGAAGGAGGTAGATACACGCCTATATTTTTCGTCTCTTCTCACACAGTTGAGACAAGACCCCAGGTACAGAGATACATATCACCCAACTATGATAGTGACCCCTAGTTATAAAATGGAGAGCCCAAAACTGCTCCTATTGTCTTCGGATTTGATGCCGTCAGCCAAGCGTACTAAGTACAATATGTTTTGGATTTGGATTGACATCAATTTTCAAGTTTATGCGCAGTCTTAATTTTTGAAAACTTCAATGAATACGAAACCTGTGCCTATGTAAAATATGCACTTTCTATCCATATAAATAACATACATATCGTCGCTCTCGGGTAGAAAGGCCCTAACTCATTTTTTTTTTCGAAATTTACTTTTTTGTCGATCCTAAAAGATAACCCTCAAATACACGTCCACTCAAAATTTTTACGTGATATTTCAAAACAGCAGATTTACACCCAATTGAAAAAAGCCCCTTATATGAGATTTTGAAGCTTTTATGCAGTTTTTTCGTCCTCCTGTAAGATTACAAAAACATGAGTTAGGGCCTTTCTACCCGAGGGCGACGATTTACTGATTTTCTGAGTTCATTTCTGGGTTTGACCAAAGGCAATTTTATTTCTTCCTGTACGATTTTCCTTAAAAATGTAGTAAAAGTTTTTTCGACATCAGTCGACGACATTGAGTTTTTAATACTTGCATGAACGGGAGAGGAATGTATTCCTCGAGCCTTTGAAAGGCAACAAATATCAGAAAACTTCAATAAGTTAAGAACCTCGCATAACAGAGAATGGATTCAACAGTGAATAACATATTGAAAACAAAGTGAGATATCAAAAAAATTTTTTATATTCTAACGGCAGGCCAACTGGCATCATATTAAATTTTAGAATCGGAACTTACCTTTTAAAAAAAGTGTTATCCTTTTATGTTAGGTATTCTATTCGGAATTTATTATTGTTCATAAATTGTTTTTGCTTTCAGCTATGCTAGGCGTGAACTTTTGTTGTTGTTGTTTTTTTATGAATTTTTTTTCATATGTATAATAAAATCACTTGTTCAACTAAATTTGTGTACTCTGTGCTGTGATTTTTTTACCGTCACCATTCACGGCAACAAAAAGGATACTTTTCTTTTTACTCGATTTAACGAAAGCACTCCAATTTCTTAGTAAAAAATTGTTAACAAAGTCGCCTGTTTTGTATTTGTAACTTTTTCACCATTTAATTTAAGCTTCCATCAAACATTTTGCTTTGAAAATCTCTTTAATTGTTATCCTTTCGAATTTTCTTTTATTTTCCAACCTTTCAGAAAGTCTTACACATCGCGAAACAAACGAACTTCAACCACAGATTCTCACAGAACGAATGAGCAAACCATCGTGAAAAGCGACGCGAAAAAGCGGCAAGCACTTCCAGTGGCCACTCAACCAATCATATTCCAGTGGAGTTTGTAGGGGAATACACAACAAAAGCAAAATCAAAAGCACGCAGCACAAAAAGGGAATAGCAGCGCAGCTAGCAGTGCTGTTCGCAATGAAAATTAAAGGTTGCCACGCTACGAAGAAAGCTTGGTCAAAGCATTTATTTATTTATTTTTTCTTGTGTTGTTCTGCTTGATCTTGCCCGTAGCCGTAAGAGCACTCTGGATACAATGTACGTATGTATTATACATTACATTGTGATTTCGATTGTAACACATAGAAGGTTTCTTGGTAGATATAGAAAAGTATATATGTATATTATTGATCAGCGTCAACCTGGTACACAGGTTACTTGCTCAATATAACTCGTGGACTTGAAAATGCTCGAAACTTTTCACGTACACACCCGCTGGCCATGCGAATAAAACATTTAAACGGTGTACTGAGAGAGTCAATTACGGTTATGCAAATGAATATCGCAAAAATACTTAAGATAGCTCGGGCGCTAGCACCAAATATACTAAACTGAAAGTGAGCATTTGAATAAGAGGGCGTGGCACCTCTTTATCATCAAGGACTTAAAAAGCTTTACTGAAAAAGGTAATGCACCCAAATTTCAGACAAACACTTGAAATGTTTCGGACAAGCGGTAGAGAAAAAATTAGCAGATTTAGACCAGAGGTCGTTTCACCGTAAGGACTTAAGCCGGTGTATCAATATGGAAACGTTTGGTGAAATCGGCTTTCTGTTAATGCCATGTAGAGTATTTACTTTGCAAAAGTGAAAACCTTGAACTTCATCTACATGCACTAGTTCATCTCTTCTTTGCGCTAGTTCTGTAAAGAATAGATAGATCAAGAGCTTGTGAAATTTTTTTGGGAGGCTTTTGATAAAAGCTTTAAGTTTGTTACATGGAATTTCTACACTACCTGATTATGATTTCAAATGTCTTTCATATATATATAAAAATTTCACGAGAAATGAGCGCTTAGTATCTCAAAAATAAGCCTGAAATAACCAAATACTTAGAAATAAATAAAATACACTCAATTCTGTTTTCACACGGTCTTTCATTTAACACGGTCTAGATTCGTTGATTTAGCACGATTAAAAAAACCTATTTGATTGAAAATTTAAAGAAAAATATTTTTACTAACCGTAATCTTTTAGAAATTTAGTTAAGAATTGGGTTAGAAGGTTAATATGGTTAAAGGATATAGAATTAATCCCCTTTTTTTCTATGTATATACAAACATACTTCATGTCTTTTTTTACACGGTTTTGTCTGGAACGTATCTACCGTGTAAAAACAGAATTAGGTTTACAAATGTAATAACACAAAAAAAAAAATCCTCTGTAGAAGCCTGATATCACATACTATACTATTTTTGAATAGCAAAATAACATTACAAATCAAATCCTTTTACAGAAGATTTTCGCAAGTTCAGCTGCTCAACACAAGAGATGAATTCATAAGAAATATAATCGAGTTTGACTCAAAACAATGGGCGACTCCAAAATGGTTTGTGGTACTCACGAAATCTTAAGCGCACTGAATTCGGAGGACTTGTCCATCAAGTTGACTTCGATAGGTCTCGCATTGTTTATCAACTTGAGTTCGATGAATTTTTTTTTAAGAGTTTAATTTTTCAAAACCGATCTATAAAATTTTCAAAGATTTTCTTAAAGAATTTTATGTTGACGAATTGAATTCTGTATATTTGCAATAGTTTTTGTAAGGCACTAATATTTACTTGCTTCCTTCCAAATTTGAGATAGTGAAATCGCCCACGATAACAAACAAAACTCCTATGTCTAGGAAGTTAAGTGCTAGTAAGCGTTTAAAGGTCGAAAAATCTCGAAACGTATCGAACTACTCGAAACATCGATAACGCCGCTTAAAACAAAAATGTCGAATAAAAATCAGAGAGTAAAATCAGAGCAGTTGAAATCGGCGAATAGTGTCTAGTTGTATTCTTTCGTCACTGGAGTTGTATGCTTTGGCGCAACGGAGATGACGGATTCTATGGGTTGAGGTCTTAACTTCGGAAATAACTGCATGGTACCATCAAAGCGAAGCTGTGGCAAATGTCTAGTACGATTTAAAGCTGATTTTTAACACATAAATTTTATTTGTTATTAATAAATTTCGAAATAACCCTTTTTTAATTTTAAACGAATATCAAACTGCAATAGAAATGTGAAATACCTCAGCGCTTACACCTCTCACCCTCAGTTAAATTTGTAACAACGAGGGTTGAAAATCAAAAACAAGAAAAAAAGTTTTCATGCCAAACAGCACTGATTGACTGGCTCTTTGAGCTCCATTGAAAGGAACTCGAAAAAAAAATTAAAACTTGTTCTGATACTTAATACAGTACAGTGTCCAACGGCAACAACTGCTGCATCGCTGATTTTCTTCCCTATACACGATTAAACGTCGGTGAGTGCAGCAGCAATATATGGGGTTGTGGGTTGGCTTCTCGCTTGCAAATACATCTACGTCCGGCAGGGATTGAATTTTCCTATCATTTTCGTATCAGTGCACCTTGGGCTTGGCTCGGTTTCGTTGAAAAACGTCGTTCTAGAAGTAGGGTTGGTTTTCAAGTTTATATTGTTTTCAACTTCTTTCCACTTGACAAAAAAAAAGAAAAACAAAACAAAATTGAAGGCTAATAAAATTATGTAAAAAATCGAGAAAACATATACTGGCACTGATTTGTGCCAAAAATAGACTTTATCACCTCTTTCAAACACAAAGTTATTTGTGTTCGTGTAAAAATCGTATAAAGGTTTACCATAAGCCATTAAGGTTAAATTTTGTAACGCTTTTACCTTCGTAAAAAAAGAATCAATTCATGTTTGAAAGTTTGACATTGAAAATTACTGAACATTTTTTTTTAATTTCAGCTAAATTATTGGAATAGGTCAGATTCAAGGAACAGAAATTTTTTTTACAATTTTAAAACACTTGGAATTATTATTTTAGATATTTAAACAAAAAGTCTCAATAGCCAAACCATTATTGTTACAATAGTCTACAAAATTATTTTTAAGAAAAATTAGTATTCATTGATTTTTTTTTTCGGAAAGATTACCCTCATTTTAAATGTTGTCCCCGAGGAGTATGTAAGCCTAGTATAATGTTAGTAGTACTAAAAATGTCGAGAAATCATAATTTTTCAGATTTTACAGATTTTGTCGAATCGAAAACTATATACGAATATACGTATGACTTTCAAAGTTATAGGGAAATAAAAACACTTCGTTTTTGTCCCCAAAAGATTTTCATGAGACATTTCTTAACGCATTTATGGTGCTTCAAAGTTTCAACATCTTGACTCAATTTTACAAAAATTTTAAATTTGCATTTTGTTTTTCTAGCCGTTTGAAGTAATTCTTCCAGAGGCCGAATCCGGTGTCCATTTTCTTCGAGCACGTCAGGTTGCTTTGTATATAAAATTTTTATTTTACAGTAATTAAGCTAATGAACCAAAACATTCAAACTTTGAAGCACAATAACTTGCCCAAATTTTGTCTGGTAAAAGTCTTTTAGCTTCGTCCTCAATATATTTTTCGATTTTTCGGCATCTCTGTCGAAAGCACCTCCTGATTATAAGCCTCATACCATTATATCCGATTGTATATCAGGTAAGAAAATTATCAACCTTGTGTGAACGACACTGGTTCTGTTTCTATTAGTTTTGGTCAAAAAATGCAAAAAGTTTTATGTATTGGAAGAGAGTTACAATTCCTTACCTTCAATATAACTAATAATTATCTAGTTTCGATTATGACTCCTCTAATTGCCCTCGTCAATTTAGACTTTTATTTTTTAGACTCCTTTGCATTGAGGAAAAATTTTATTCCTTTTCATGTGCCTGATTTCATTCACTTCTGTAAGCTCTAATAAGCCTGGGAAAAAAGTTTTCTTTACTAGTCTTTTGGAAAAAGGTCATTGACTCTATTTTTCTATTCTTAGTTTTGAGTACTTAATCTTTTCCGAAAATCAAAAATTTCAAGTTTTTTTTTTAACAAATACATTTAAGTATCGCGAGAGTCTCGCAAAGAAATTTGTGAAATAACGGACAGCTTACTCTCAATGTCACTTTCAAAATTCTAAAAATCGCTTTGAGTTGGAATACCTTTATATATATTTCAATAAACCATATTCTCAAAAATTATTTCGAAAATAAAGCATGCTTTATGAAACTTTGAGATCAGTCTAGCAAGATTTGAGTCACGATTCATTTTTTTTGAAAATCTTGCTTTTTCAAAAAAAAGTTTTCTATAAGTACATATGCCGATTAATTTAATTTGTAAAGGGTTTCTTATTAGATTTGAGGAGCTTATCATGAAAATGCAGTTTTTGCTTTTTTTAAAACAACTGATTTCGATATTATTTTCTATATTAAAGCAATACTTTTTAAAAATGTTTTTTCAATATCTTCAAAGCTTGGAAGTAGCGTTTGTGTAGTTTTGGCTTAGATGGTTTTTAGGTGGGTAGATTTCAGATTTTGGTGTGTCTGAAAAGGGTTTCAAAAATAAACTATCCCACATGCATGTATCAAAGAACAATAATTTCGAAGTTTCCATTATTAGTGCAACTTCGATGATTGTTGTAATTGCGGAACACACTAAGCGACCTTTCGAAACGATAGTAATTGGACAACGTCCACTAAACACAAACTACCAAAAAAATGGCCACAACAAGCAAGGTACAATGCCATGAATTCCGAAATGTCATTAAAGGTGGGAGCGCATGCGGCTGTCAAAACTGAAACCGAAACTCAAATTACATGTCATGGTTCTGGGCTAACGCCTGCGAAATATTCTTTGTGCGTTTCTATGACAAGTCTGTTGATAATTTTAGCTGTATGTTTACATATATGTAGGTGTCATTAGGTTTTTTGGTACATTACTTCCAGGAAACAGAAATTAGTGCAGTTTCGTGTGCTTTTTATGGGATTGTTAATGGTTTTGAATGCAAAGAAAAAAACACAAAGAAAAAAAAATCAACTGGCAGCAGATTGCATGATATCGAATTTGGGTGTCGCTTAAAATCATTTCATTATTTAGATTATTCAAATAAAATGTAAAGGTGTGGATAGCTGAATTAATGAAACATCCATATTCCATATCCATTTCAACGATTTGCGTCGAGAGCTAAATCTAGTTCTAAGCTAAATATATATGGAGATGCATTCCAAAGGGTTACATTTACATCTGCGTCAATTCGACAGAATCGCCTATGTTTAACTATTTTACTTGTAACATAAGCTATTCGAGCATGTAACCGAAGATGTAAATGTAACCTTTTTGCAAGGACATCCGCATTTGCTGAACTGCAGCATTAGTTGTACAGATAAAAAGCAGGATTTTACAGAGATTGGCGTAAAGAAATCTACAATGGATTGCAAACAATGTTATTTGCTTGTCTCCGCTACTAAATAAAACTAGACAATGCATTTTATATGCAATAATGGCCATGATAAAGATGACACGCTTTATACAGTGACAATTTTTGTCCGTTTTCATTGCAACACGAGCGAATAACAATTTATACATGACGAGAATTGCATACGAAATCATTGAACTTGAATTTTCAGGGAAGAAATTGTGCAAGCAAAATGAAAAAAATAAATTGAGGGTTGATATCACAACAGTAAGGGGTTGTTTGTAGGCTTTCAACCACCATATGATATGAAAGTCTTTTGATATACAGCGATTTTATCGTGTTCCCAAACGATGTGATCAAATGATATACTGAGCATGATAAATGCAATGAATCCATGCAGCGATATTGTACACATGAATATATGTATGTGTGTAATACACATATGATATTGACAATCACAATGGTAACTACGAATACAAAAACACTAGAAATATCCCATGCTGTCATTAAATATCCTATACACTTGAAAAAGACCCAACTGGAAACTGCGTTATCTGAAATTACACAGTGCTATAATTTAGTCACTTTTTTTTCTGATCAAGATTTTTTAGTGTTTTTAAAGAAAATTTGGAGACGTTATTAGGAGTCTGAGAACTCAATTTATGGCACTCTGCGGATTTCACTAAAGCGTTGCTCGACAGGTTTCTCAAGCATCCTCCATGATCATAGATCGACTTATGGCTAGTGTCTTATCAGAGTATCAATTTAAATAAGCAAATGCTGATAGCCAACGAGAGATACTCATTATTCATATCAAGGTATACGAGTATAGAGTTTACAAAGATCTGTATTCAGTCGGTGAGGTCTTTATTTATCTTGCTATTGATTACCATGTTTTATGGGACTGTGCACTTTCAGGCTAAGCATCTCAAAAACTATCGGTCGTATAATATTAAATCATCCAAAGACTCTTACACTTTCTACTGTCTTAGATTCTCTAGAAGGAAGCTTTGTGCAAGATATATTAAAAATGATTATGGTAAAATATAGCTGTAGCTCCAAAAATGCTCACAGTCTCATACGGTATTTAACAAATTTCATATAATTGACTTAGTTTGCAGATGTTAGTTAGTGCAAAAGTGTACCAGAAAGATTGGGCGGGATTATGTAGGTACACTTGTTGCCTTACGTAAATGTAAAATAATTGGATGATTTATGATTTAATTCTGTGCAAAAAGCTTCCTAATAACTTTTTCGGTAATTTTTGTGTTTGAATTCTGGCAGTATATGTAGAGTGATTTCAAAATAAGTTGCTTTTATCGAGTAAAATATTCCGCAAATTCTTATTCAAATATGTACATATGTAAATCGTTATAATAATATAGATAGAATATAGGCAGGACTGTGGAAGTTTGAAGCTATCTCGCAAGGGACAAAATATGGATCGCATGAACGCATAATTTGGTCATTCAATATTATAGGACAAAAAATAATGAATATGTAATTTCTATATTTCAATCTATTTTCGAAATATTTACGTTGATTATAAAACTTTCCATTTTGTGTGTAGTTTACTTTCCAATATAAATACATATCTTGAAAACTAGGTGAGCTATGAAAATTTTACTCAATTTTTTTTGTTTCGTTAATAAACGAAATCTGCCGGATTCA
The DNA here is from genome assembly GCA_949775025.1 of Tricholauxania praeusta. NCBI lineage: Eukaryota > Metazoa > Arthropoda > Insecta > Diptera > Lauxaniidae > Tricholauxania > Tricholauxania praeusta. The sequence continues at coordinate 1,352,954 of OX459028.1, read as the reverse complement.
ATGGTCAATAGTTTCTGTTTTGTTAGGATTTGGTTTTTTGTTCCTTTCAATTAGCGTAAACTATTTGAGTTTGAATTTCTGATTCAATTTTCATTTTTCACAGTTTATTCGATGAGAGGAAATTTTATAGTAAAAATGTTTACAAATTTTAACATTAGCCGTGTTTTATTGGCTTTGGTTAAACCTAAAAGTGAATAAAACGCAACAGGTGGCATGACAGTGTTTGAAAGAAACTCTATTTTCAAATCAGAGCCGGCTTTATGGTCGTGTGGTTGAACGGGGCCTAGCGCGGTAAGGGGCCTCACGTATCGGTACATAATATTTTTTTTTCAAATTATTGCTATCAAATGATTTCAAATTGTTTTTATAGTGTCGCAAACGCTAATACAAAAGTTTTCTTTTCGTTTTCTGTTGTTTCATCACAGTTTTTATTTTTACTATGTGTTTCTATTTTAATATTTGAGCCTAGCACTGATTCGGTGCACAAGGCCTCGCATGACCTAAGAACGCTTCTTCAAAATTCCTGCAAAGTTGCCATATATTTTTGATTATTTTAGGTTTGTGTCTACATCTTCTTGCGATAAGCGCCATCTGTTGTTTACTAGCGTAAAATTTACCGCACAAAATCTGGACAAGCTATGGAAGGTCGCCAATGGACAATGGTCCGTGATTAGTAGTCAAATACTAGACAAATTGAAAGCGAGTATGCCTAAGAAAATACATTTCACCACTCAAGCCAAAAGCGGCCACATAAAATATTAAAAAAATAGCCGTGTCTTATTCGATTTGGTTAAACCTAAAAGTGAATAAAACGCATAAGTTTAACCTTTTATAATTCTGCATTTGACCAATAGGTGGCATGACAGTGTTCGACAGAAATTCTATTTCAAAATCAGAGCCGCCGTGTGGTTGAACGGGGCCTAGCACGGTAATGGGCCTCACGTATCAGTACATAATTTTTTTTTTCAAATTCTTGCTATTAAATGATTTCAAACTTTTTTTATAGTGTCGCAGACGCTAATACCAAAGTTTTCTTTTCGTTTTCTGTTGTTTCATCACTGTTTTTATTTTTATTATGTGTTTCTATTTTAATATTTGGGCCTTGCACTGACTGGGTGCACAAGGCCTTGCGTGACCTAAGAACGCTTCTTCAAAATTCCAGCAAAGCTGCCATATATTTTTGATAATTTTCGGTTTGTGTCTATGATGCTTCAAACTTTAGCAAAGACAAAAAAAGTTCAATCAATTGAACTAGAAATTGAGCTGGTTCACACATTTGTATGAGATTTTGGTTTAACCAAAGCGAATAAAACACGGCTATTGAAAACTTTTGAAAATTCAGAAATGATTAAATTTTATGATAAACTTTAACAGGTAAAGTGTGTAGGACACAATACATATCTATATAAATTTCGTTTGACAAATTTTGTGTTATTAAATGATGTCTGATTGCTCTGTCACCTATTACAATTTGCTTCTTTCTCACTTTCAACGCAAATTCTTGGAAATGGACCTTGTACTAAATTTTATTATAATTGGTTACTTGTTAAAAGCCACTTACATTTGAGTGAGTAATGCTATGTACCATGATTGGGAAAAACCTAAACAAACTCCATTTAGGACACTTTTTCTTTAATATCGCTTAACTATTTAACTTAAGTTTTCTTGGTGATATATTTCCTACACTACATACACTAATATTTGTTGAAACTGGTAATTTTTCTGAAGTCAAAAACAGATTAATTACTTCAAAGCTATGCGGATCCTATCGATCTATAATTTTGTTGTGGACTTTCCTTGACATCAGAATTCTAATTTCCTATTGGGTTAATGTACAATCTAACCCATATGTTCAAGAAATAAAAAAAAACAGCTGCGTATTATTCCTGTTGTTTTTGTTGTTCGTGACACAACTTTTGGCAGAAGCCAAATCAAGCCAAACAAATGTTTATGACACACATTTTTTACCTGGTGTAGCTGCTTAACAAGGACCTGGTTGGGTAGCAAAAAAACAAAACTGCACCAGTAGTTATGCTGGTACAGTAGTATTTTATACTATGTTGGTTCTACATAATTATCTGTCATGTAAATAGGGGGTTAAAGAACCAAATGTATACACCCAACTCTCTTTTTACACGGTACTTTCCTACACGATTTTGAAATAACACGGTTCAAAAATAAGAGCAAATAAACTTTTTTACACGATTTTTTTGTTCTTGCACGAATCTCAAAAAAGATTTTTTTAATTTCAATTCTGAGTTTTACAGCTAAGTTGTCTATACAGCCACAAAAATGCAATACCCGAATGTTATAATCAGCTTTTTTTTATCAGATTGCACTTCAACTTGAACACAGCATTAGGTTATTCAGTATTTATGTATTTTGTGTTAAAGCGTTCAGTTCGTAGTTTTAAAAGTTGATGTTCAAATTAAAGTTTTTTTTTAATTCGATGCACTATGGGCTCGCTGACCACTTTTGTTGGCCAAAACTCTGAAAGTCTCTATAAAAAGGTTTTTGGGGTCGCTGATGTCGAATTTGATGTCAAAAATTAAAAATTCAAAATGGAGGATCCAATATGGCGGCCGAAATTTCAAAATAACATTGCATCTGTATGAAACGTTGTGTAAGGGAGTTTTCGCGGTCGCTGATTTCGAATTTGATGTCAAAATTTAAAAATTCAAAATGGCGGATCCAATATGGCATCCGGAATTTTAAGTAGATACTCGATAACTTATTTCAAGATTTCGGAATTTGTACCAAGTTCTTTAGACTTCTAATTCATTTTGATTTGAAATGAAACTATATATGATGAAATTTTGATGGAAACCTTCACCCTTTCAACCCTTTTGATAAAAAATAATAAAATTTTTTAAAATGCGTTTATGTTAAATCATTTAAGGTTTGAAATTTATTATTGTGTAAAATCCAATTCATTATCCAAAATTAAATTTTCCTCTTCAAAGTCTTCTTCTTCTTCGTCGTCATCGGAACTTTCATTTCGGTCTTCGTGCTTTTCATGCAAACATTCTTCAGTTAGACCTGAATGGCACTTTTACCATTTTAAAGTAAATTTTTAGTGAAATTCGCGCACAATTTCTAATAAATATTTTGGAAAGGCGTCAGGAATGTTTTCATCTCCAATTTTTTCTAGTAGATAGTTGATAATACAGGCCATTTTTGATCTTTGCAATGCTCGTTTCTCCAAACTTGAAAAAAATCAGAAATTTTGAAGCAGAAGTTGTCTGGAAAAAAGTGTTTTTCTTAAAAACCGCAAAAAATCGCTACACAAAAAATGATGAAACAGACTTATCTCATCTCAAGTTATTATTTTTTTTTGGTCTTAGGCTGGGCAAACTTGGGCAATTTTTTGCAAGCCAACACAAACTTAAGAATTAAAAAATCACTATAATTTTATAGGTTGCATTAAACAATTGAATTTTTCACTGCACCAGCTCTTTTTTTTTTAAATGTAAGGATATACATTGCATTCATGTTAATATTTTACTACTAATAAAGGTAATGTGTTAAGTATTCGGCTTAGATAAGTCCTATAAATATGTTATATTATTTTACATCTTTGTTATGTTTAGTACACACCCGATTAATAAAATGCATAAACAACAACAAAATATACCAAAGAGAAGAGCAATTTCGTTAGAAACTAAAATAAAAATCTTAGAGTGTCTAAACTTTTTTTTGCACGGTTTTTGGGAAAGTTTTTTCATCTTACACGATATTTTAAGGTTGTGGAACATATCTCCAAATTTACCATATATCGCATGTATTTTTTACGCGATTTTTTTTTTTGCACGATTTTCTAAGGAACGTATCTACCGTGTAAAAAGAGAGTTGGGTGTATTTTGTAAGACGATAAGCCAGATACACCCATGCAGCAAATCAATTTGTTTCTTTAAAGTTGAAAACCTTCATATGCATTTTTATAATTTGAAATAGAAACGAGTAAATAAGTCAATTTTTTTATGTAGTTAGCTCCTGAAGTACATATGTATATGGATATACAATCTTACAGTTTTCCAAGACTTCATCTTCAGTTCGACTCGAATGAGAGGTTAATGAGTTCGGACATTGTCAAAGGCGAGAAATTATACTTGTCAACACAAATTGCATTTTCTCGAACATTATTTGGATGCCAAATGAATGCAATTTTCGCTATGCTCTAAATGCAAATATTTGTATACTGAAATATGTAAATATACACATAGCACCTAGGATGTTGCTCCTGTTGAAATGCTACAAAACATTTCACAAATATAAAACTCGTACGAAAATTTTGAGACTCTCCAAGAAGTCTATCTTTTTTACTCAAGTTCCATTCATATGAATACATTATTTAATTTTTGTCCACAAATTTAGTGCAGGAGAAGATTTTGTAAGCCTTGGTTCCAGTAGTAACTATTACCAAACGGAGCATGTGCAGGGAAACTTTCAAGCACTAGAAGTTTTCCCAACTGCATGCGATTCCAGGATGAGTGGCCAATGCACAAAGAGCACACACTGTTTGTTGCTATGGTGCATAAAAATAAAAACAAAATCACATTTTGCCTAGGAAGCCGGTCCGCTGTTTTTTTGGTCGTTTGTTAGGTAGTTGCACTGAAAAGTGGGTGGTTGTGCAAAACTCCCTGCCACGTTTTGCAGGGACGCATAAATTATCGATTTTGTGTGTTGTTCAACTGGAAAGTACAAAAAGGGAACACAACAATGCCAAACACAGGAATAGCAGTCCGATATGAGAGATTAATCATCAGGTATTAAGCAAAGTTGCAAGAAATATGAAGTTCCCATTTGGTGCAGTTTTTAAATCTCAAGTCGTCTATAGCACCATTATTTGCTCTTTATTGCAGACAGCTGCAGTTTCAGTATCCCAGCTTCTAATCCAATTGAGGCTATGCTCAACAAGGGCAATTTTTCTTGCGGCACGTGACTTTAATGAAGTTTAAAGGGTTTTTAATATATTGTGGGACGATTGGCAAGCATGTGATTTGAGGTAGGTAACAAAAAGGAATAAATATCATTATGAGGACTGATTTTGGTGGTAAAATGCATTCTACACATTTTTCAAGGCCGCAATATGTACATACTTATATACCTACTCGTATATATATGTACACATATTCACATCGGTCAAATGTAAAAGTATAATGAAACGGCACTGCCGCTAATGCCCTGGCGTACAATGGGAGATGAAAGGGGACAAAAAGTCTTAGAGGGAATTGATTTATTAGTTTGTCAATTGAATTTGTTTTTAACTGTCATCTAATCACTTACCTGTTATATAACATATTTTTCGTATGACTTTTGATAGGACAGGTTATCACATTGACTTTAGTTTTTTTTAATAGAGTCGTCATTCTCAAAAATAGGGGTCGTTTTGAAATACCTAAATAAATTGTTTGAGTGAAGTTATTTGTGCATTGGTTTTTATATAGACTACGTGTACGGAGTTGCCGCTTGTGAAAATGCGTTCCAGAAGCTCCGAGCCCCATAAGATTACCGACTTCCTTCACATCCTTTACACAGAGGTATGTAATTACTTTCGATCGAAAGAAATGATCGATAAAATCCATGGTATGATTAATAACGATCGACGAGTGAAGGTGCTCGAGATTGCTGAGACTTTGAGCAACTAACGTGAAATGCATGAAAATTTGGAAATGAGGAAGTTCGCTGCCAGATTGGTACCGCATTTCCTCTTAGTCGAAAACAAACACAAGCGTCGTGTTACCATTGGAAAGAGATTTTTGGTAATGTTCATTAGCGGTAAGAAAGATTTTTTGCGCAGTTTTGAAACCATAACGAAACATAGACCCATCACAACACTCCAGAGACCACAGAACAGTCGAAGCAGTGAACTTCTCATAAAGAATCGAAGTCGAAAAAGGCCAAGGCATTGGTGACTGTTTTTGAAATACGCATGGAATTAGTCATATCGATTACCTTTAAAAGTGCATAGCGATCACTGGTAACTACTATTAAAATTTGTTGGATCGAAAAAAATGTTCTTCCATCAAGATGACGCACCGGAACAATTGCGTATTCACTATAGCAAATTTATATCAATTGCGCTACTACGAATTGGTTCCTCATCCACCATATTCCCAAGACTTGGCGACTTTCACCTGTTTCCAAACTTGAAGATATGGATCAGTGGAAAAAGATTTGGGTCGAATGGGGAGGTCATCGCTGAAACGTAGTTCATACATATTATTAGTGAAACTGTTGTTGCGCTACATTTTTCAAAATGTATGAACTAATTTTTTAATCTCTATGAATATCTGCAGAAAAATTGTTAGAAGACGAAATGCTAGGAATTAGTTCGCCTTTTGGAAAAATTACTCTTTTATCGGGTTTTTATTTGAGTTAAACTTGGAAATTTGTCAAAACTTAAATTTCGGTATTTTTAATTTTTATTCTTGTTTGAATTTGCACAAAAAAAATGTGTCACAACAAAAATTTGATCTCAATTTTTGATAAATATTCATCAGAAATAGCATTTTTTAAAAACTCATAAAAAGAAGAAGGAAGAGGAGTACATTTTGATATGGATATATTCTTTGCATTACAATTCATTTTGTTTTGACAAACAATATCCCCAATAAAATCGTATTTGAGATTACTAACATAAGAAATTTTTTAAATGAAATGTTTTGAAATGGAAATTTCCAACGACAATTTCAAGAAAAATACTTGTGGTTATTGCAAACTCGTTAGTAAAAAATCTCAAATTCGGAAGGATAGAGAATGCTATCAGTAAGTCAGAATTCTTATTTTTTCACTCAAAATCCAAAAAGAAAAAGAAATCTTTTTCATATAATTCAATTTTTGTGTATTCAAAAATAAATCACATTATATAACTAATTATTGAACTATGATGGTGTAACCAATCGCAATACAAATCAATATTTATAACTCTCAAATGGCAATTAAAAATGCGGGTCTCTCTCATGGAAAAACGAATGTCAGAGGCCGATACAAATAACCTAGAGGAAAACAAAACAATATTGGTCCATAGATTGATAAGCAATTACTGATTATAAAGGCGGCGTATTATAGGAGACTCTATGTTCTTTTACGAGTACTTACGTATTAGTTATTTAATTGAATTATAACAACAATCGCACACATGTATGTATGTAATTTCAATGATTTTTTAAAGCTTCATTAACAATTGCATTCAATGACATACAATTGGCTACCATTACCCATCTATACAATTCAAAATTAAGGGAATTCGCTTAAGTCAGACAAAAGTAAACGAAATAAAATATTTGATACTTGAATTTGGAATTCTCTTTCTCATATACATAGATACATAGTTCGTCGCCACCTTTTACACCACTGAAGGCAATTTATCCCCAAGATCTTCGCAGTATTTTACACAAAAGATTCAGAGATTCGACCTTTTGTGTCTGCATTAAAATCAATATAAGTCACATAATTGAAATGAGCAGTAATACTTGTGGACAACACTGGTTGGTGGCAAAGTAGCTGACAATGCTGTTTACAATGATGACATGCTCGTATCATGAGAAAATACAAATGTGAGCTTTCTGTTAGTAGGGGCATTTTCAAAGATGCCATTGTATTGCATTTGAAAGCATTCCTAATCAATTTTGTTTGTATAATGTGAACGTAATCTAAGTCGTTTATGTGGCTAAACTCCTATCCCAAACTGTATCATGGCATACTTAATTACTCGTATAGCATAATCATAGCTTGGCCTATTGCTTCATGAGTATTCATTTTTGAACTTAAAATGAATTTTTTTCTAAACGACGTACAAAATGTAATAGGGAGATAAGAAATTCAAAAGTGTTATTTTGAGGTTAAATAAAGATTTTATTTAAATTTTATGTCGGTCAGGAAGTACAATTGGTGAACTTCTTTACATATGGGAGAGATTCACTATTTTCTTAACTATGGTTGCTAACAAGGTTTTTTTATTTATGTATGTGTACATTAAGGTAGACTTCAACCCTTATTTGTAAGTTTCAATGATTTAAATACATACGAGTAATTCTTAAATTTGGGCTTGTTCTGATTTCGTTTCGGATTTGTTTCGGAAACGGAGAACAAATTCGAAATTTATTTCAGGATTATACAAAAAAGGGAAATGCGTCCAATTATCGGAACTATAACAGCTCAAGTTAGAAGCTAAACAAAAGTCGAATTTTGGCCTGTTTCTTCAGAAAAATTCAATTTTCTTAGTTATCTTTAAAACAGTAGGCGGCTGAAAACTTATAGGAGAGACATTTTTTCTGACGTTTGTTTGAAGGAGTAAAACACAATAATTAATTGCTTATAAGGAATTAATTAAAGAGTTGTGAAGAAATATTTTTTTTTTTAAATTTCTAAGAATGTAACTAAAGTCCATTTTATTCTCTTCGATATGCCAAGGTTTTATTTAAATCGATTGCTGTGTTCAATAGCAATAAGATTTTGTTAATTTAGGGCCGGTTTCACAGTGTTTAGTTAACTGAAGTTTTGAGGTTAACTATCCAATTTCAGTTTCATAGCAATTAGTTAACCAACCAAATTTGGCAGGTTAACTAACAGCTAATTGCTGTCATAACGAAAAATAACATAAGAAATAAAAACTTAAAGTTTCAAAAAAGCAAATAAGTACATACCTATATAAATATGGATTCAGGTTGGGATTGCAAAGTTCATAGTGATTCAGATATTGAAGTAGTATGGAATATTGCAATTGCTCGTCGAAAAAATGTATTAAGATCCCGTCCATATTACTTTCGGTAGGTTCCTAGCAAGCCGTTAATTGTCCACAATGGTCCCCCACATTTTTTCCTTCTCGTCTAGACTAACTTTATCGGTTTTTTTGCATTCGATGATGTTTTCAAAACCGCCGACCAGCTCCAATTAGTAATTTATTCCGTCTGCCGAAAATATAGAAGTTCTTGTTGTTGATTTCGCATAGTATAAAATGTCAAATGCAACAGATGTTTTGTGCAGTGATGCCAAATTTTTTACAAAAAATTATCATTAGTTAACCAATGGACTGTGAAACTGAACAACTTAAATTTGGTAGTTAGCTTACTGACATTAGTTAAGTTAACTAATTGGTTAACTAAACACTTTGAAACCGTCCCTAAGTTACCTAAAGCTTAACTTTGCAATAACCGCTAAAATGAGACGCCATACGTTCAAATTAGTACAATATTTTCATTTCAAGTTCATTTGCGAAAATTATGCTTGTCATTTAATCCGTATGCCTGTTAGGGTTGCCAAGTGGCCGCTTTTGACGCGGTCAGGCCTTGAATTGAATTTCAGAGCCGCGGGCCTTGTATGAAACAAAAAACTTGAATTGAAAAATTTCGGAAAAGCTTTTAATTCGAGGATTTTTCGGAAGAAGCCGTTAATTGAAGGATTTTTTTTATATATGTATATACTTAAATTCATACAATGACTAAGAAAACAAAAAAAAACGTTAGCGAAACTAAAAAAAATTATGACTAAAAAAAAATAGTAGCTATAAATTTTTCCCAAAAACAAAATTTAGTTTTACTTTAAGGAAAAAAGAATTTTATTTTCATTGACTTCAACTTGATATCTAATATTCGTATCCTATTTCCTATTGTGCTGTATGATTGATGAACGTGTAAAAATTTCCAGCGATTTATAATAGTACCACATGTAATATGCATATAATGAAATAAGAAAACAGATATATGTATAAAACAATAATTCGTTTTTTAGGGAAAATTTGTTGAAATGTTTGTGAACATCACATTACCCACGTTAGCGGTTGAAAAATCTGTACCGTTTTATACGTAATCATATTGACTTCTCTAAATCTTTTGTAAATTTTCGATTAAAGCAAAAATCCTTTCTCTTGCATTAAAATATCTGCAAAAATCGCAATCACCAAATAAAACTTCAGCAAGTACAATGTTTTTCGATGTATCCTAAAAATATGCAACATTCATTCAAATTTGTAAGTAGCAGGGATGCCATGTGTTTTTAAATGCATTGTTTCACTTTATTTTAAAACATCGATGATTTTAACATAAATCTCCAAAAAGCAAACATTTTTTTTTGTAAAAGCTTTGATTCATTCATAACCATTTTTTTTTTATCAAAAAGTTTACATGTTATATTAGGATGGTTGCAGATGTAGCGATACAAATGTTTCTGTTGAAAGTTTTGCTGAGTATGTAGTGCATAAAAATTATAAAAACAATTCAATACTCATAATTTTGTTTCATTAAATTTTTCAAAGTATTTAATTTCTTTGTATCAGCTTCAAAACTTTATTTTTTCATTGTATGAACACATTTTTCTCGAAATAATGAGGACTTATGCAAACTTTGATTAAAATTGACCTCTTTCAGCCAATTCTTTTATAAAAAGTTTTTGCAAAAAATGTGAATAATTGTGCAAGTTACAATGTTTATGCAATTTCCAGGTATAAATTTATCTTAATTACAACCCAAAGGGAAATTTAATCTACCACTCCACTCAATGAATTTTTTGTTTTGGTGTAACAGTTTGAGTAATCCATTCATTCTGTGTTGAACGCTGAGATTTCGAATCAATGCAATTTGCCATAACAGAAATGGAATTAGTCTTGGAGGTAGCGTTGCATTTTTCATGGTCATTTCATCCAACATAATTTTTTTTTTTCTAATTGTTAGTTGAAATACGGCTAATAATCGACAAAAGCCTCAGTCGCCAGAATCATGTTGGGGCTGGTTGAAAGAGGGTGAACAAAAAACCATCGCGCAATAGCTCGGCAAGTAAGCCACATATAGAAAACTATATTCTGACCAATGTTGTAGAGGAGATAAAAACACATTGATTTCTTGCCCGAAATATATTCTTATAATAAGACTTCATCCATCTAAATTTTTAAGTAACATTACTTGTCCGAGTCTTAAAACCGCATTTTACGCCTAAAATAACTATTTATTAGAAATTTTAAGACGGTGAAAGGTGACTCAAATCTGGTCTTAAGGAGATTTTTCGGATATGAATTCGATATGCAAAAGCACATCTCCTCTACAACATTGGTCGAAATATATTTTTCTACTTGTGGCTTACTTTCCGAGTTATTGAACGAAATTATTTCTTTTTTCGACTTCTCACAACCAGCCCCAGCACTACTAAAGCTGGCGCTTAAATCATCGTATTTGCTCGAAAGGAATAATTAAAGATTATTTCATTTGCAATGCAGCCTCCTGAACTAGATTTTGGTTTTACAAAGAAAACTCATTGTGTTCATGCGCTAAGGTATGAAAGATTGTAGCATATAGCCTGGATAAAGGTATTAAAGCTCAGAGGTCTAGAACGATTTGTCGGAAAGGCCGATGCGAAGAGCGCTATATAAAAAATTATAAATGTATATTGGGGCACTTTTTGCCTTAGTGTTGTTCAACGGAAGTATAAATTATACAAGTAATCATTAAGATAAGTGTTGTGAAATCCAGGTAATATTTTTAAATGAAAATTGCACAAAATCGTTGGAACTTCGTAATTTAAATTTAATTTCTTGTTAAAATGAGTTTACCTAACGTAAAAAGTTAAAAAATTGCATCAGAAACTTTTATTAATACGCAAATATATTGCAAACAATCTATCAGATTTGTTGAAACAAGTTAACAACAAGAACATAAAAAAAAAGAATTTAAGTTTTAAAAAAAGCCTTTAACCGTCGCAATGATGCAACTGCATTTATGTACGTAGATTAGTCTGAGGGCACCCTCTGTCCGATGGCTTATTGATGCATCAACTCACTTGGGACACGACCTGACGCGACGTGCATACTGCACACAGGCAGACAGGCAGGCAGATAAGAAAACATACAAACTGGCGAATGCAAAACGTAAATTGAGATAGAAATCATTAAATCTTAAACAGAATACAACAGATACTATGTATAATGATAATGTGCATTTAAAAGATACTCAGTAAAGTTTTAGCATTTGAGTTTATTTCCAGATGTTCACTTCATTCGAAGTTTCGTGTAATACTTAAAGAAATGTTCGTTTACCGACATAAAAAGATCAATAATTATTAAGTTGCTAATTGTGATTTATTTGATATTTTTATTTTAATATCTCATAAGAATAAATTAAGTTTTGAATTGATTTTATCAAACCTCTAAAGTGAACATATGATCGCTAACGTAGCAAAAGAAACGGACCGCCAAAAGTTCGGTGTTGTTCATTTTTCTACAGAAATTTTCGCTATTTGAAATTAAATGAGAATGAGAATAACACATATAAGTTTAGTTTTAGTTTTAGAAGTTTTAGTTTGATTTTAGAAAAATATTTTATTTATTGAGGCCCAGTAAGGTGTTTCCGCCCCGGGGCCCCAAAGATGCTAGTACGTTGTTGTCTTTGATTAAGTGACGGCAAGCTGAAGTAATAATAAATATTCTTATAGAGTCCCAACAACCTATCGTTTGGGGGCTTGAGGCGATTTATACTACGCTACGACAGCGGCCAAAATACAAATTTTTTTATGTGAATAATTTTATTTTGATTTTAGAAAAATATATACATACATATGTATATACCGAGCTCTTAAATAAAAGAAATTCGTGAGGTAATGGCACTCTAATACATAGTTACTTGATATGCCACTTGGATCTTTTTATAACTGTCTAAGTTAAAATAATATCATCTGATTATTGGAAATGTCACACTGTCTTATTTTTCAACAATAACACTTTACTGCCTAAATGGCGTGAGATTCAAATCTTGTTTGAACTCTCCTTAAAATTGTACATCTGGTTTTAATTTCATTGATTTGTAACAAATCTATGTTAATAATAGCAATATATGTGTGCAAAAATCACAACGAACCTCGGCATAGCTTTTTGCAGTCCATTCTGATTTAACGAGTACAGAGATCTGCATATCGTCTATATAGAACAAAAAATCACTATCTGTACTTTCATGTCTCCGAGTGATGAAGTTTTTTGTATGTGTTTTATAACTCAACATTTAATTTGCCCAAAACAAATCTCTTGAACTAGGAGAGTTGCTCATTATTAACTTACAAATTCTGGATTTTTTATGATTTAATGTATGTATATAAAAAGCCCCTTAATTCAAAAAGATGCAAATTTATATATTGACTTTTTGTTCTATACCGACGATATATCTTAATTCCAGCTATGAAGAGTGAGAGTTAAGAACAGTAATAAAAAAGTTTAACTGCAGTTGAATATATGTAAACACAATATCTCCATGATTAATGGGTTAGGTTACAGATATAATATTCTTAATACAATTTATAGTGCCAATTAAAACAATATCGTTAAGTAGACTTACAAGTTTAAGCAGTAACTATGCTATAATTTATTTAATTCACTGAAACCTGTAACTTCAGAGCAAAGTCAATGATACAAGCATCAATATGTCAATGATTGAAATGAACATTAAATGGGATTATTACAATTCATTAGCATTTGAAATAATTTCATTATTTATTTTAGATTCATCTGAAAAATTAGCTCACCTTTTGTTAAAATTAGAAGACTTAAATTGTTGGAGCCTTAGAAGTTCTATTGGCATTGGTTTCCTTTGTGATCTTAAAAAATTTTGAAGCGGATGTAAAATGTGCGTTTGTTGTTAATTTATTTGTCTATAAATCCCCTAAAGTGCTCAGAACAATGCTTACGAGTGTGCCGAACAATATACCATCATGGTGTTGTATTAAAATCAGATCTGCTATAAAGCAACTAAACAAAGTTGTTTTTATTTCGAAAATTCTAACAAAACATTTCATAAATGCGATGTGGTATGTCATTATTTTGCTATGGATTGATTAGGTTCATCGTTAATTGAATACAGCTGTTTTTATTTTGTTTTAATTAACACACATACCTCGCAATATATAATAACATAAAATTGTATGCTACAGTTTTTTTGACGGATTCTATAAAACTTGATTTCATATTGTTGTTAATTGTTAAGTCGGCAATTTAAGCCATAAAAAACTACATGTACCGCAACATACACAGACGAAAATATTAGGGATATCCACAAAAAAAAGAATTATTAAAAAAGAACAATAAGCTATTTTGTAGTAAAAAGTTGAGTTAAACTTTTCGGAAAAAATTCGTCTTGAATTTACCGAAGCCAAAACAGCTTGGAAAAAATGAGGACAAATGTACGAGTATTGCCATAACAAATTGTCTCTATAGCGCAAAGTTGTATCGAAAATCGACACAACGCAAAAGTTATGGGCAAAATAAAAAGCCCTGATGCTTCTAGAAAATACCGAATTGATTGGATAAGGTCTTTCAGTTTTTAGAACAAGGTTGGGCAACAAAAATTGTGTCCGATGCTCAAGATAGTTAATGGATAACAACATGAGCAGCTTCATCGCACGATGTTAGCTAATCTTATAGCTAACAGAAATCAAATGGTCAACATTGCCAGAGATAAACTCACAGTAGTTAAGAACAGTATAATAATAAAGATGTTCTGGGCCCTCTTCCATTTTTTCAATATATGATTTTTTATAATATCTTAAGTAGAAATATCATATCAGGAACGAATTTAAAGTGTTCCAAAAATAGTATTTGCTTAATGAATTCGAAACTAAGTTTCAAATAGAAAACTGTATCAAGGCCAAAGTTGTAGAAAAGATAAGACCATATTGATTTCATACCCGAAAATCCTCCGTATGACACGATTTGACCTAGACTTTATCATTTCAAAATTTCAAACAAAATTCGTTATTTTCTGGAATCTTCATATTAATGAAAGGTTTGACTTTTTATTTTCTCAAACAATTATCAAAAGTTTTTGTTATCCTTGTGCGACTAACTGCATGCATATACTCACTCTGAATCGTGGCAACACAGCAAATAAGTTGTGCTTAACTTAAAATTTTACAAATCTATTAATGTAACTTCGAGTATATGTATATGTAAACAAAAACGAAGCTATCAAATTTGAGGTCATATGTTCATCGCCTATACTATTCAAAATTTACCTTTAGAACTATATATATATTTTTTTTTTCAAGTAACCCTAATGGACGCATATTGATGGCAAATGAATATATGCCATTTGTATTCAATTTTTCATACAAAAAATTGCTACTAATACTTTTATGAACGGAAGTGACAGTTTCATGCTGTTGAGCGTTTTTGTAGCTTTATTGATTTATGCTTAGTAGCAAAAATATTGGATCTAATGAGTTATTATTGATTGTTTCATTTTATGATGTATTGGATATATGCAAAAACATGCCAATTACTTTCAAATCAGAATATGAATAGAGCTTAGTTTTTGAAGGTTTATTTTAATTACGATTTAATTTCATTGAACTCGAATTGCAATTTGCTTAAGTTTCCCGAAAAAATTTTAGGAATTAATTTTTATAAAGAACTATCAAAGGAGCTAGTATTTGCTATAAAATAATTATAGATGACGACAAATTGGGCAGTAGTGCAACAACAACAACAGTGCCCTATTGCCTGGGAATTAAAAACCCATATAGCGAAAAATCGGCTGGTAATCGGTTCTGCTGTAATACCAAATCGATCCAGACAAGTAGAATGACATACTCCTCCTTCAAAACTAATTAATCAAAAACACTAAGTGTGCATACCTACCTTTAATATGGTCTATTAAAAATCGATCCGATATTTTCGATAAGCATCAGATATATATTGTTCTTACAATTTTTTAGTATCCATTTTTTACTTTCTTTACTCTTTGACGAGAAGTTTTTGTACAATTCATTACTTCCATAAAATGATCCGTTTTTGCCATTTACAGTAATGTTCGAAATGTTGTCGTTATCGCATACAAAGTTAGTTCTTCGAAACTATTGGCTTTTATTCAGTTAAAATAGTTAATAGATTGATAAAAAAAACTTTCTTTTTACTGCTGTGTCTTCTGCAAAGTTTAAAGCCAAATTAGTTACAAAAGCAAAGATGCTCAACTAAAAAAATTTTGGCTTTGCTTTATTTCAGTTGTTGCTTGGGTTCTTATCAAATGGGGAAACATACATACATACGAAATTTCACCATTAACCACTTTTTTTAAAGAATCAATTTTCAGTAAAAATCAATTTCAATCAATATCAATTTTTGGTCAAAATATTCAGAAAAAATATTTTGGTTTTCTGATTGTAACAAATAATTTTTCTCCAAGATGCTTCAAACGTTTTTTTTTTTTAAAAAAATGTCAATAAAATAAAAATAAATTTTTTTTTTTTTTGTGTTTTTTGGCCAATCTTAAAAGTTGTTTACTAATAGCAACTTTTTATGAAAATAAAAGTAATCGAAGAGAAAATTTATGATGTCATAGAAAAAAAATTGACACAATAAAAAATAAATGAATATATATGAATATTTTGACCAATTTTACTGAAAATTGATAATTTGGGAGAAAAAAGTGATAAAAGGTGAAGTTTTGACCAAAACTGTTTTTATCACTGACGCAATATCTGAAAATCTCCCGAAAATTTTTATAATCCAAAACTATTCTGAATCATCAAAACTGTGCATCCCAACCATAAAACATAATTTCTGACTTTTGTCTACATATCTTTTTACAAACATTTTACGTGACCTATTCCGTTGTGAACGCTATCTTGAGTATCCATTTTGAATTTATCAAAAGCGCCCAACGGGACTTGGAAGCTCAAACTCTGAAGAAGATTTTGGTGTATGACTTGGTACAAATAGGTTTCGCAAATTGAGGACATAGAGGTGATCCTGTGGACATGAAACGTTCCATAGCATGCTTATACACGACTTAATGTTGCTGGTACTGAAGCGTACCAGCTTTTGTAGACTTACATACAGCTTTAATACTACCCTCAAATACTTGTTGTTATAAGCTTAAGTAAAAAAAATTAAGTCTTGCTTAAAATAAATATCAACTCAATAGGAAACTTCCATAGAATATGCAGAAGCTGGTTGGATTTTTGTCTGATCGTTCGAAATGAGAGAGGAAACTGCACTCATCATAGTGAAAATTAAAAGTACATATGTAGATATTATTTTATCACAATTTTTATTTGTAAAAAAAAAATCATTAACAATAAATAAAACGTTTAAGAACAAAATTCGCAAAACAATTGCAGCTTAATACAATATACAGTACACGGTAGAACAAAAACAATGTGGACAGAGATAAAATATATACATTTGGAAGGGTAATTTCGTGTTGATGACTTATCCCAAATAATGTATATTATATGTGGTATATGTATACACATCCAAACCTTAGTATTTTACATACCTTTGGATGCGAATATGTAAAGACTAGGCAGAGCAAATCGAAGGCCAGACTCGAATCGATCATAAATATTTTAAGAACATACATCTCTAATTTCCTTGAAACGTTTTTTTTTTTTCATATTTAATTTTATTTTTTATTTAAAAAAAAAAAAAAGATTTTTTTTAATAATTTTGATTTTGCCTTAAATTAACAAAATATGGTGCGTTTTCATAAAATCAACGCCAATGTTAATTACAAATTTTTTATTATTGTTTCTAATATGAATTCAATATTTAAATATATGTTTACCATATACATAAGCTTCTGAGTTTAAGCGAAAAATATTCCAATGTCAAATGTAAATTAAACGTTAAGTTAATTTTCTCAATTCGATTAATTTGAATAGCCTCTTATAAAGCATACGTTAACAGAAACAAATTAAATTCCTAGCTTTACTTTTTATTATATGTAGCTGTACAAGTTTTTGATAAGATATATCTATGTAACTATGTAAATGATTATTGTATTTATATTTTTTTTTTACTTTTTTGAGAAGTTTTACTTTCAATAAAAATTGCCTCGAACGGAGACATCGTATTGGAACGATATATTATCGAGTTTATTTATGTCATTTAAGTAAAAGAAAAAATACATTTTAAATAGATTGCACGACATGAAACTGTTAAAACGAAATTCTTCTATTTTCCATAAGATTTTTCAAAAGTTTTTAATTTGGAGTGGACATCTAAAACTATGTAAAAAAATGTTTTAGATATTTATAATTTCATTCTCCATTCTGCTTAAATTGAATTCATCAACAAACAGTTGAATAAAACTTTATTTACCAGTTCGGAGCCTCCAATGTCTTAAATTTTCTTTTTGAAAGCCCTTTATAACCACGTCATGTCAACTGTGAAGAACAACAGTCTTCTTATTAACGTTAATAAGTTTGGAAAAATGTTGATAATTTTGGAGTGATCCGATACTTTCAGTGCAGTTTATGGAAAAAAATGTAACGCTATGTGTGTTTGGTAAAATTGTTCAGAAAGTATGTATTTTATCTCTGTCAATTAAATATTTTATTGTGTTATATAAACATTAAATTAGTAACTCTCTATGGCAAGTTCTGTATTTCTATTTTTTACATTCACTCTAACATCACGACTTTAACTCTCAAAAACAACGTCGTACAAATGTACCTAACATCAGTACGAGTACACAACTACGCCACAACCTCGAGGCAATACCAACTGTGCCACTATTCTCAGGTAAACGTGCATTTGCTATTATCTGCTTTTCATCCAGTGTGGGGCGATAACTCCAATCTAAGGCATTCGTTTTGCAGATGTGAGCATACACTTTGGCCGAAACCTTAGGAGTGCGTGTACGTGCGGGATCCGTAAAATCAACATGATACAAGCCAAATTTCTCACTAAAAAGAACAAAAAAAATTGTGTTAGCACAGCAACAACGAGATACCTACACCTACGATTTGCCAAACATATAAAAAATCACTTACCTAAAGCCAGCCTTCCATTCATAGCTATCCATAAGACTCCATGCAATGTATCCCTGCACATTCGCACCATCCTCAATAGCATCGAGCACAGCGCTCAAATACAAATTCAAATAGTCAACACGCGGGTAATCCTCCAGGCCACCTTTGTCGCTGACACCATTTTCCGTAATAATTATGGGCGGATTGTTGTAGTTCTTGTTAATCCACATTAACAAATTATACATGCCCTTTGGAACAACCTGCATGGAGAACGAAAAGATAAAGAATATAATCATGGATACAAGCGATGAGAAGAATATTTAGGTAAAAAATGGAATTAAATAAAAAGTTCATACAAATTGCTTAGCAAATGTCTGAGTTATGTCAATTCAATTTACATTGTATTACCAAAAACAAAAAAGAATCTATGAAAAAGAGAGCTTTGTTTCTGTTCAAAGGTTTTATAAACGCTAATGGAAAGGTACTCAGAAAAGCTCTAAAGCAATAGTCAAAATTGTTGTTAAATTTTTTGCATCTTCCCGGTAGGGCCTACACCAAATGTTCAGCCTAGGCGCCCGCACACACCTAGACATGGCCCTGGATGTTATAAAAAAATAAATTAAAATACATGTGTCAAATAAATTCGTACTTTTAAGAAAAAGGATTTAAAAAAACCAAATTTAAAATGTTTTATCTCTAACATCGACTGTATTCGTAACGTTTTCTAAGAAAAAAAGTATTTCGGTTTCTTTCATTTGTATTTGTCCTCCATTTGAACGCAGTGGTAAATGTGCCATGTGTTTACTGCATTCTCAAGCATAATTTACAACTCAGTAACTTTCGCACCCTCTTCAAGTGATTGGGTTTTTACCTTAGACTTTTAATGATGCCATGTATTAGAGTGGGTCGAAAAGTTACTTTTTTCGATATGAAATCAAAAATACTTATCATATATTATTTTTTATCATGCTAACAAAATTTGTAAAATATTAAGATGTTAAGTACAGGATGATTTTTAGTTTACTTAACAATAGAGAAAAATTCAATTGATTGTTGTACTTAAAAGAAAAACTTCTTATATACTAATATTATGAAAGGTAATTAAATCTGGCAATGATGGTGTCATTCTTACTCAATCAGGTTTGCCATTTCATCATGGAGATGTTGATACAGCAACAATACTTGAAAGTTGTAGAAGTCGATTAAATTCACAAAATATCAGCATTAAATTCTAAAATGTGATCAAAAATTAGACGGTGTAATATTCGGGCCATTCACGGCACTCATATGCCTGAAATCATACTCAGATGCTAAATTGTATAAGACTTTCTACCGAATTAAGCCTAATTCTGGTCATTTGGACAGTTGTTTTATGTTTTATTTCATTTCGAAATTAAGTTCGATAGTTCCATCGTAATTTTACTTCGAGATAACCAAATGTACTGTAACTTCAAGCACTATGCTTCGACAATGCACCGAGCGGTTCCTACAGAATATTCGTGTTATGTGGAGAGGTTCTAGAATGAATACTATCATTGAAGGTGGTGTGAATAATTTTTAAAGTTCCATTATTTTAGTATTTTTCTTTGTTGTTTAAAAATCAATCATTTCAAATATTTCAAAATCTTTTTGACCCCCTCTACCATGTACATATGTATTTTAATTTAGCATGGTCCTTGTTATCAGTCCTATCCTATTCAGCCGGGAATATCACTTCAATTGAATTAACTTTTGATGGGCACGAATGCTTTTTCAGTTTTACTGGTATGAACTTACCCTCAACTTGTATTTATCGGTTTTGTTTTTACCTTGGAAAATGCATAGACACCCTTTTTATGATGTTACCGACCTTATGTTGCACGAACTTAATTGCTTGTTCAGTATGTCATTTGTCGATGCCGTATAGTGACTGTGTTATGTTATCATATTATATGGAAATTGGATGCTGTGTTAGATTTATTATATCGGTCACATTGAGCCAAAATTAAGAAATGACTTAGAAATTTTTCATGAGTATATGCCATCTAATTTCTTTGTATGGCTTTAAGCAAATATTCGAGTAAGGATTTTTTTTCGGGTCTGTTCGAAATTCACCTGAGTTGTAGTCTGAGCTTTGTAGGGATTATTACCTTTAAATCAAATACCAATAGAATCATAATTCAATGAATTTATTACATATACATATGATAAGATCCGAGGAGGAAGAGCTGTAGAGCAGGATAAAATAAATTAATTTCATGCTCGAAAGTCTTATACACAACAAAGATTTGATAGAGCTACCGCGTTGTTAAATTTGCTTTTTGTCACAATATCAATTTTTGAATCAAACAAAAAATTTTTCTTTCAAAATTAAAAAAAAAGTGGATTTAATTTGATAAAAGTTTTGTTTAAAATAAATATTTAAGTTATTGGAATTGAAAAAAAAAAAAACTCATTCACTTAGTGTTTATTTACAATCTGGGGGCGGGAGGATCAAAACACAGTAAATACTTGTTGTTGAGAAAAAAATTAATTATTCAATTCAATAACATTAATATTTTTGATGAAGTATCAATATGAAATTCTTACAACGTGTTTTATAATCAGAATGATAAGCTCTGCTTAAATTGAATTCATCAACAAACAGTTGAACAAAACTTTATTTACCAGTTCGGAGCCTCCAATGTCTTAAATTTTCTTTTTGAAAGCCCTTTATAACCACGTCATGTCAACTGTGAAGAACAACAGTCTTCTATCCCAAAAACCCTTGCAAATATATCAATTTGCGCATAGATCAGTTTTATATACGTACAATACATAGCTTATGATGCTAAAATGGATGAGCAGAAGAAAATAGATACTCAGCTTTTATTTGACATTAAAAGGTAATTCTCTTTTTTTTTGGGAGGCCCCCTATGTTATTATGTCCCGTTGCCGCGATGATAGTTAAACGAGTGAACTGATCTTTGTCGTATTAATTGAATCCGTATTAATTTTGATCCGAGAAAAATTAAATGTTTCAACTGATTTCTTATTTCTGACATGGGAGAAAAAATATCGACGGCTAATAGTTTATTCTTTTGCAGTAATTTTTTTTATAATAAAATAGATCAATCTTACCACTTATTTGACATTTCATGAAATCCATGTCATTAAGAAATTGTACCTGAAACGCTTATCTACAGAATTGAAAAAGGTGTATGGGTATAATGTAAGTTGTGAATAAATTAGCATTTGCAATAAAAATCGTTTCGTTAAACCGTAACTCGTGACTTTTGTTCATGATATAAAAAAAATCTGAATTTAATAATAGAGATAATCACATTACATCATAGAACTTTGTGTAAATTAATCAATAGTTTCTATCTACTTCTTAAGTTGTAGGGAGTACCTCAAATTAAAACTTGCTTTATCTATTTTGCTTACCTTCAACCAAAAGGAGCCAGAACCAGTCCAATTTGGATCTTGCTTCTCTACTACACCCATATCGTGATTAAATGATGGGACAGGAAAGTTGGCCGAATTATTGTGATCATTTTTATGCACCAAATTTGTGGTATATGAATTAATGCCAAAGAAATCTGATGTGCCACGTATGCGCATAATTTCCGCCGAAGTGAAGACTGGTAAGCGTGACCTTGTGAAACCCTGCTCCTTACTTAGATTGTGAATGCGATCAATCATTATTTGTGGATAGTTTCCATGTTTCGTGAATATTGGATGACCAAACCAACCGACCTAAATATACATAAAAGCTTCAAAGACATGAACAAGTTGATGGAGTTATATCTTACATAAAACTGCATTGCGCGCTCTGAAGCTTCGAAGTCTGCCAACGTTTCAGCTCTTGGTTCTGGCCATGTAACATCCAATGTTATACCGATCTTACCCTTCTGTAATTTCTGGTAGTTATCACGATACATATGCACTACCTCTGCATGAGCTTTTAACAGATTGTGACCGCACAAGTAAGACGGTATGCCGGGATAGTTATAGGACGGTGCCATGAC
Organism: Tricholauxania praeusta; assembly: GCA_949775025.1. Classification (NCBI taxonomy): domain Eukaryota; kingdom Metazoa; phylum Arthropoda; class Insecta; order Diptera; family Lauxaniidae; genus Tricholauxania; species Tricholauxania praeusta. Next base: position 1,330,239 of record OX459028.1, on the reverse strand, counting down.
ATCAACACCGTAACCATGCTCACACACGTGCCATGGCTCGTTGATGGTTGTCCAGATCTTCACACGATCACCATACATTTCGAATAGAAGTCGTGCGTAATCCTTGAAGACTGGTATTATTTCTGGATTTGTCCAACCGCCGAGCTCTTGAAGGCGTTGCGGTAGATCCCAGTGATAAATGGTGACCATTGGAGTGATGTTGTAGTGGAGTAGCTCGTTTATTATATTACTATAATATTTGATGCCTGCTGTACTCACTTGGTTCATATAACCACCGGGCATAATACGCGGCCATGAGATAGAAAATCGATAGACGCCAACGTGCAATTCACGCACCATTTTAACATCTTGGCGCCACTGAGGAAATATAAAACAGAGGCATTGAATTAATGAATTTTTTCGAGAAAGTAGTTATAATCAAGTAAAATGTTTTCTTGTTGAATCGTATGCAAACACTCAGAAAATAAATTTGGTTAATGTAACTAAATTTTTACCAAATCTCAGGTTGGATCCTGTTAAGTTTAACTAACATGAGAATCATTCAGGCACATTGCCTTGCGTATGGTGCAATACAACAGTAAACGAGAACACAAGCTTTTCAATATGAAATATAAAATCTTGAAAAATTCGTATAAAATTCTCTGAATTTTCAAACAAATTTGTTGTTTTTTGGTAACTGGCAATATTCCAATAGAGCTGAGATCATAAGGACTGAGTAAAATCAAAAATGGGTGCAAAAGGATTAATTAAGTCGTTTAAGGCATGAAGGTATTTCAAATAACTTTCAAACGATATATGATTATTATTTACTTATTATATACTTTTTCTCTTTAACATACGCATGTTTCAAACCTTAGTCTTTTAGTCCAAAATAATAACTTATAATCTAAAACGTAAAAAAAACAATGTCCTTAAAATAAATATTAAAAATTGAGTCGTTTTTTTTGTTAAATCAGAGGTGAATTGGTGAATCAGCTTATGTACCGTCGTTGCAAGAACATGTCATATAAAAAATAGTTTACTATAATTTTAGAAATTGTATAAGATAAAGGTGAAACTCACTTACAAGTCGAATTGGGTTACAATGAAGTTATTTAATTGGATAGCAATGATACTTAATTAAAGCTATTGTGTCTAGTGCTTAACCCCCGTATTATGTAAGGCAAAACAAGTGAGTGAGTGACTGATAATGACACACTCACAACATTCGTAGGAATCTTTTAATTAAGAACTTGCTCCGACTTTTATGTTCAATTGAACTTAACATAATTTGGAAAAAATGTTTTAATTCAGGTTTACTTTTCAAAGATACAGGCAGACGAAAATCAGTCAGTCACTTACTTGTTTCACCTTATTTACGACACGGTGGGCCTTAACCAAGCTTAAATAAAAGTCAAAAACATCCGATTTTGCTCACGATAAGGTACCTCAAAAGATAACGCTATAGCCCAAATTTCAGCCCCCCCCCTCCCTAGTACTAAGTACTATAAATATTTAGTTTTCTCGTTTCATTCGTTTTTAAATGTAACAAGTTCTTTATAAATAAAATTCTAATTTATTCAAAAGGATTTTTTATTAAACATTTAATGATTTAAATATGGGATAAGCCATGGAATAAAATTTTCAGATATATAAATAATAAAGAATTGGACGCTGGAATCAGCAATTACATTAAAAATTTGTCATCATTCAGTTTCATTTTTATTTTAATAAAGAATTAAATATTTATAAAAAACTATTAAAATTCATGTTGTTTTTCGAATTATCACCGCAATAAATGTTAATTAAATATACAGCTTAATCAGATCATGTGTGATACTGTTGAAAGCATTATAAATTAACTCAGCGAGTTAATCGCTTAAGGCTAAAATTAAATTTAATTAACAACTTCCCAAATGTGATTGAGTGGACTAGCAGCCAAGTATTATGCTAATACCAGTAGTTATCTGTCATATGGTTGATTATTGGTGTGGAGATCAAAGCATAACAAATTGGCCACAACAATTCATTAATTCGTATGTCACTGCGCATGCCAAGACAGATCTTGAGAAACATACATACATACATATGTACGTCCATACTTGCGATCACCTAAGTATATTAACATTTTTCTGCACCTGACACTGAAAGCTCATTTTGTAACAACAACAACAAGCAAATACTTACAATTGTCTGATTGAATGACTTCAGTTATGCTATCAATCTTAATAGCCATATAAAAAAGTGGACAATCGTGTGTAATGAGTGTAAGTTTTCGTATATGGGCGTAATGTCCCTCAACCGTTCCAACTAAGGTTTTTCTTTTTTTCGAATTTTCTCGAAAATTCACTTGAGTCGATGTATTATCTGTAGCGATGTGTCTGTAAGTTTAATCTCGAAAAACGCGATAAAATTGGAGAGTAGAAAAATTATGAATGAAATCTATCGTTATGATAGAGAAGAGTTACAGCAATTTACTCAAAGATGAAATTACTTTAATCCGTTTCAGCAATATTTCTTGCTTGATTTTATGGACTTTGCGTCATTTTTATGTCACTCTCAGTTGATAGAATCTTCGACTACATTTCAATGTCATTTTAATATGAATTTACATTCTACACAAAAGTCAAATCGAACTGCAGATTTAGTCTGAAAAGTTATATTTTTTAAAGTATTAAAGGTTTTCGAATAAGTAAATTCTGTAAAGTTATACGAGAATGATGAGCTAATGATGCTGGAAAAATCAGTTATATTTGGTACCTCGTTACTTTAATATGTTACAAGTAACTACTAACTAATGTCCAGTGCCCACGGTGAAATCAATAAATGTAATATAAAAGATGATTGTACTTTTGTAGCAGCGCTGGGGAAAATACGGAAAATGAACCATTTGTGGCTCATAACAACAAACACATGCACTCACTACTGCTATGCAAAATTTTATCGTTGCGGTTTTTTTTTTTTTTTTTGTACGCGCTATGCACGGGACTTGAACTTGCTCGACCGTCGAATGTTTGCTATGAAAACCATTTGATGATTTCTTCAGAGACGATGAACTTACAAGATTTTGCAATAATGAAAATTCTTTCCGCGGAAACATCAAACTCCATTCTCATCCGTCAAATCGCATACATTTTTTAGTAAAATTTCGAGTTGGTTCTGATGTTATCGTGAGTGTTTAAATTTTAAATTTCCAAGGATATCGTAAGATTCATATAGTTATACTGCCGTACTCAGTGAAAAGGGCGTATCCCAAAAAAAAATTTCGAGATTCTAATGGCATCGGATAGCTTAAGAAATTACGCGTGTAATGAAATACTCCAAATGCTGGCATCTTAGTTCAATCATATAAAAAATCTACTAAGAAAATTTCCTCTATCTCACTATCTCAATTTTACAGGTATTTCATGATGATGATCATTGATCACGAGTATTCCATCTGGGTTTGTACAATTTTGGCAATGCAAGCATTTACTTCGGGCACATAAATACATAACTTTTGATATGGTCCGTTGAATTAGCAAGTTAACCCGACTGTTTTTTTTTTTTGTGCTACCAACTTTAACAACAACAACAATAAATGTTGCTTTTAACTATGCGTTAAATAATAAACTGAATTTTGTATATTCAATCGCTTATTTATTGATTGATCTTGTATGATTGTGTTGTTCCAAATGGTAATTTTAATTTTATTATTTCAAATAATGACGTACTTAATTGATTAATCTAAAACGTACACATGTATGCAAATTCTTTCAATTGATTTATTCTGCGCTTAATGCCGTAAAATTTTTTATGGGGAAAAAATTATTTATATTTTATTTTTTTTTCAGCCAAATCGGAGCCAAAAAATTTTTCGCTGGCGTTTTCGCGTGTTTTACCCCATATGCGAGTTTGAGACTTTCAGAGCAAAATTTTAAACTAAATCGAAAAATGTTAAAAAAAAATGCAAAAATCAGATTCACACCCCTAACTTTAAAATCGAATATCTCAGGAACGGTTTCAGATAGGAGATTTTTGGAAACCAGCTTTGAAATTTGCATGGGTGGTTCATTAAAAACCGTCCTTTTCTTGCGCAATTTAAAATAATTTTCAAGCGTTTTTGTTACGCCCCACTGAAATGTTCACCTATGTTTTTAATTTTTTGCAAGTGACTAGAGACCACTCTAATAGTCATCTCTTAATCAGTACATCTGTATGGTTTTTATATCACTTGCATGGACTTTAATTAAAAGTCTTGAACAGCTGCAACAATCGACAAATATTGAGACAGCCAGGCTCTCTTGCAAATGGATTAATTCTGTACAGTAAGTTACTGTATTAAATTGATTTATAGTTTGTTTACACAAAACATACTCGTAATATTTACATATGAAATGAGATCTCTTAAAAACGAAAAGGAACTGATAGATATTAGAACGCTACGCTGTGCTATTAACTTGAAAGAACTGTTTTGATTTTTTGCTAATTTTCAGGTTTTTTTCTCGTGACTTGCATATTAATTAACAGTGCAGATTTGCATTGTTTGTATGTGTACTTTCATCCTAAACTTAAACTTACTTGATGATAACTGTCCGCTGTTACATCCGCATTAGATTGATCCACTATTTTCACTGCATGATTGTGAGTGAGATGATCCCAAATGGACTCGCCCTTATCGTCATCATTCCAGCCGCCTTCGATCTGATATGAGGATGAACCAACACCCCATAAGAAATCGTTTGGAAAACGTCTATGATTATTTTGATTGTCATCTGCGATGCTGTCAATGTACGATCAAATTAATAAAATACATAGTATTTAGAATTATAGGTCTAAAAAAGAGGTTACATGAGTGTTTAAGATAGATTAAAGCCCAATTTCCATGTGATCTTATCTTATCTTATTTTATCCCATATCAGGGATATCAAATCAAATTTTTGTAAGAAAGAAAAAGCATGCGAACAGAACCTAATGCGCTTGGAGAATGCGAGAGTGAATAGCATACATTTGCTATCTTAATAGCATGTGATGTCCTCCCTGATATGTGATAAAATAAGATAAGATAAGATCACATGGAAATTGGGCTTAAGGATTAGCAACAGGCTTAAAGTTTGCTACATACGATTTGTATGTGTGACTAGGCGCGGATCCAGGAAAAAATTTTGGGGGGGGAAAATTGGTTATGTTAAATTTATGTCCAAAAAAAGTTTACTATAGATATATACATGTTACATACATGTAATAAATGTTGTTTTATTGTAATGTTCGTACACGCTAACATTCTAAGCCTTATAGCTTCTTCTTCTTCTTATAGCCGAATTATAGCTCTGTTCGCTGCGAACAGGGTTGCCAAGAGGCCAAGATGTTAATTGCATGTCAAAGCCGGGGGCCTTGCTGGATTTCAAAATTTTCGGAAAATTGGATGATTTTTGTTAGTTAAAAAAAGGTGATCAAGTTTTCTATGTTAACATTTTAACCCTGCATTACAGACGCCTTTCGTAAAGCCATTACTGACTTGGATGTAATCCACCCATACTTTAAAATGAGTATATTTCTAAAACTTGTTTCTTAAATTATAAAATTTTATTTTTAGAAGTAAAAACACGTATTTTACTATCTAACTCAAAAGTTAATATTTTTAATTTAGATAGTTTCAGTTGAAAAAAAAAAATTAAATTATATAACACTAGTTTACAAATTTTTAGTTCATCTCAAAATCTGGTTTCTCATATACTTTTTTCGATGTATTTTGGGGAGTAGATTCCAAAAATGGTAACCATTTTTTTTTCTTAAGAATCGTTTTCGAGACATCCCCAAAAAACCCCTTTTTTCGGCACTTTTTTCATTTATTTAACTATATCTCCATAAAATTTTTAAGACTCTTTCAGCATTCGAAAGATATTTGTATTCTCTTTCTAACGATATGATTTTTGCTTAAATCGGATAAGATTTGATGGAGTTACAAGCGCTCAAAGTCCAAAAAAATTACTTTTTTGGTATTTTTTAAAAATAACTAAATTTCAATTGCTCCATTTGAATGAAAAAATTTTTCTTTTTCTTTTTCATATTTATAAAATTTTAAATGAAAGACTATTCTTTTGCAAATATTTTAAGCATAATTTTGCGAAAATCGGACAAAAAAATTTGGAAGTTATTCGAAAAAACATTAAAAAAATTTTAAAAAATTAAACGAAAATAATACATACGATTGTGTATGTGTCTGGTTCTTTACTTTTATTCTCCGTTTCTTTTTAATAAGAAAACGTATGTATTTTCGTTTAATTTTATTGCAAGTTTTTTACTGTTTTTTTCGAATAACTTCTCCATTTTTTGTCCGATTTCCGCAAAATCATACTTAAAATATTTGCAAAAGAATAGTTTTTACCCATATTTTTTTATTTTGCTGAAGAGCCACATTTTTCGAAGTTATCGTCATTTGAACTTTGTATGTTAAAATACATGTACGAAAAAAGTTCTGACAGGACCTTTTTTCAAATTGTAGGCATTTCCTCGATACATAATGGGTTTTCATAATTGTACTTTGCACTAAACGTCACTTTTTCATAAAACCAATAAAATAATGAAGAATTTTAAAAAAAAAAATTATAAAAACCCATTATGTATTAAGGAAATACCGACAATTTCAAAAAAAGTCCTTTCAAAATTTGTAATCTTAACATACAATGTTTAAATGACGATAACTTCGAAAAATGTGGCTCTTCAGCAAAATAAAAAATAAGGGTCTCTTAAAGTTTTATATCATAACACTATTGACACAATTTATATCTTAAAATTGTTGTAGGACTCTTCTCTATACTAAAAAAAAAATTAAAATTCATTTGCTGACAATCAAAGTTTTTACAGGCATTTATGTGAAGTATGTGCTCTCAACAGTGCATTTTTTGAATTTTGCCATTTTTCACTACATTAAGTATCATCGCTATTCGATGTTGTGTAAGTTTTTGCAAATTTGTAGAGTAATGTGATTTGTTAATTTTAGCTTTGTATGAAAAAAGTTAACAAACTGAAAAACTACACATCTCCGGCGTTACTAGAATCTTCCAAAATTTTTAGTTTATTTCTTAGATGCTGCATGGTTTTTTAAAACTTTGAAATTCTCTAGTGTATTTTTGAAGCCGTTGGAGGGGGAAATTTCCCCCATTTCCCCCCCCCCCGTGAATCCGCCCTTGTGTGTGACGCGAAATAAAGACGCTAATGGATATTTTTATAATTTCTTAATTACTCGTAGACTAATATTCAAAAAAAAAAAAAAATCAATAATATAAAGCGCATTTAACACCATTAGTTTCTATCTTTTAGAAAAGGTACATTGACTAGCGTATTTCTAAATCCAATGTTTTTAATTTTGTATAAATTCAGTTGGAGAGCTAAAACCTTACAAGAAATTTATTCAAACATGATAAGGAATAAGTGGTAGGATTTTAATTTGTTTATACTCTAATTTACGATAATGCTCTAATTTTTAGGATACATAACTGCACTGCGTCTAGCAATAGTAATCCGCTTAATTCCACGACGAAGTATAAAGAAGAAGACGAAAAGTGTAGGCGTGATGCCCCCAAAAAAAAGTGAAACGATGAGTCTGTATATTTACGCTCCCGATTATAATATCAGTCGCAAAGAAAGATAAAAAGATTAACAAATTTTACTAACGAAAAAAATTTAGAGTTAAATAAAATTATTAAATTTAAGTATGTATGGATTTGCACAAAAGTGATAATATTTTTTTTATATTTGCAGATGAAATTTTTAACGTTTAGACTTAGAGTAAGCGACCGCTTTAACTTTGACAATTAATAACGCATAAAAATCGGCGTATGAAAACTTTATACCCGTTGAATTAGGCATAATTTATTCTGGCAATTCTGGCATGAACTTTAATATGAATCAGGGTAGAAATTTCTCTTATTTACCAATTGCTTCGAGAGGTAGAAAACATTTTTGTCTTTTCAGACAAGCGAAATCGTAGAGACCCAAATACATAAGCTTCGACTGCAACTCATAGCTTAAACTATATTTGGTCTATATATGTATAAGAGTCTAAGGCATTGGTTCCCAAAGTGGTCCAGGTGGACCCCAAGGGGTCCATGGGAGACTCGACGGGGGTCTACGCAGTCATGACAAAAAAAATGGGGGTTCACAATTCGTAAGCGGGGGTCCACGAAAAATGATCTGCTTTTGATAGTGAAGAACTAAAATGTTAGATTGACTTCAGATTTCAGATCAGATTCGAAGATATTCTGACGATGGAAATACCACCATGGATCATAAATCCATTTGATGAAACGGAAGTGGAGAATGTGATATTACAAGAGAAGCTACTCGAGCTTAGCACTAATGAGGAGCTGAAGCTGAAATTTAAAAGAGGGTATCAAACATTTTGGCTGCAGGCAGAAATACCTGAAAAATATCCTGGACTGAGGAGAATTGCGAGAAAGCTTTTGATAGCGTTTCCCTCATCATATCTTGTCGAAAAAAGTTTTAGTGGCGTTGCAAACCTTTTAACAAAAAAAAAATATGTAGATTGAATATTACGAAACGTGGATATTTGCAGTTATTCCTAACAAAACTGATGCCTCCCATTAAAATTATGACTATTTTGTGATAAAAATTTAATTATATTACGACTGCTATAACAATATAACAATAATAATTAATAGTGTAATAATTACATATTTGAATAAACACAACACAAAAAAATATAATTTTTTTTCTGTTTCTTTTTACCACTCCGAATGGGGAGTTTTCTAAATGAAATAAGTGAGGATTGATTGGTTCCTTGTGCTGTAAGTAGATGTCGAAAAAGTAAAGTTGGATGGAATCACTTTTTTGATTGGCCAACTTTACTTTTTTAACATCCACACTCACATCCACTCACAGCACAATCAATTAATTAGTAAACCAATCAATTCTCACTTTTTTTTCGAAAACTATTATTTCGTGGTTGCAACTCAGCCGAAACGCAAATTTCCATCTTCACATTTTTTTTCAAGTTTTGGGAATATGGTAGAAACGTAGCTTCAGATGGTCCACCGGAACCAGCTAAATTTTGAAAGTGGTCTATGAGAAAAAAAAGTTTGGGAACCTCTGGTCTAAAGCTTTAAATTAAAGCAGCTTTTTAGCCACGCTAGATCTTAAGTTTGAACCAAATTAACGATTTAGGTGAGTTTTGGATGAAAGGCAAAACCTGGTATAATCGTTATATTTTACTTTGGTAAGATTATGCTCATCAAACGTATGAAAAACCAATTATTTTTTAAAATGACTGACTAGAAGTGGTCTTGGTCTCTACGCCATGTTTCAACTCAAACAACATCGAAAGCAGAAACTTGTCAGATGAATATTATGCTCTCATGGTTGTGTACTGTCGAACAAGTCTTTTATCCAACAGCACTCAGAGCCTTTTAATCATGAAGAAATTGTGTACTATTTATAACGCAAGATGAATTGAAACTCAGACTGGAGGTACTGTCATACTTGTTTAACCTTACGCGTAAGCTTCCTATTGTTTCGTTCTCCTCAAAATTGATACAACAACAAGAAAAATAGACCTTCGATATGGCCTCACTCAAGTTTATCGCATTCTGTCCATCATTAGTTTGTGCAAAAAATTTAATACGACGAAAGTTAGAAAACTTTATTGGCAAATTATTCTCCCAAAGCATTTTCAACGACTTGTGAGAAAAAGAGCCGTAAATAAGGAATTTTCTTTGATTTAATCTCTCTACAGCTTTAAAAACCGAGCCAAACAACATTATAGCCGCCATAGAAAATATCTCATTTGCGCAACTTTCTATTGGCAGAGCCAACATGGGCGCACAGTGATATTTTTATGTGTTAACCCATTTCTTTCTATGTAGGTACCTTGGAGCAATTTTAAAAATAAAAATTATTAAATTGTTAAAGCAAACTTGATACTTTGAAAATATTCCGGCCCCTATGACCCCTATTAATATACATACACTTTTCTTCAAAATGTATAATTGCTTCGAATCAAATGTTAAAACCGTTTAGCAATCAAACATCCACCGTTGTGGATTTGAATTAATTTACACATAAATTTACTTTGAGAATCATGTTAAACATCTGTGACAAATGCTGCTGGGTAACCCGTTATCACACATTTTGTTAGCATAACATGGAATAACTTAAATAGTACACAACAAAAACCGCATTAATGTGTTGTTGCAAAAAAGAAATTGTATTTTATTATGATAAATTTTGCACAATAATAAATTAAGCTGAGCTAATTGTAAAATTTTGAAACCAAGTTCAAATGATATTTTATTTTTTTTGGTTTGCCTTGGCATGACAATGACAAAACTTTTATTGCATTACTGGCAAAGCAACCGGGGGCGTCTTAAGCGGGGGTGCAACCATTTCTCAACTTTGTGTAATTTGTGCAAGAACTTACCCTAACAAAAGAACAACAAATCGCATCTGAAGCAATTAAATAGCAAACAGTGATTAACCAGTGATTTTAATAAGTTATTTCCAAATTCATTAATTAAGTACATTACTCTAAAAATTACTTTTAAGATAAATTATGAATTAAAAAAGGCTTCTTCTAAAGATGGCTTTAATAATTATTGAAAAAGATACTTCCATCATTTTAAAAGACCTGCAACAAAAGAACCAGAATGGTAGATTTTGCTTTCTAAGGATAACTATTACTTAATAAATTAAATTAAAAATCCTCCATTGATATGACTCTAATAACATCCAACTTACACCTCAGAAACGGCGGCAACATACTAAAAGTTGTACCCCTGTATCAATAAAGTACAGACGCCTCTGCAAGTATGTGTTATAAGGGTGTTAATGTGATACGTATTACAATTCTATTCAGAACATTTATAAGTTTATGCTAAAACCACGTTAATTCAATTAAATCTTAAAATGACAAAACGACGCACAGTGCACTTTATTGGCTCTTTTCGTGCTATAAATAAAACCCTATTGTCCGATTTTCTATACAAATAGCTTACTTAATATGTACCAACCAAACTTGTATTTTATAGGATGAGCCAAACTGTTATTTTGTTCAACTTATGCGGGGTTCTCTTAATATTTTTAAATAATCTGATATGTATTCTGAAAATAATTACAAAATAAAAGCTTGTATGGTTTATACAATCACTCACAGTTTAATAAAAATTACTTTTTTCAGATTGCAAAACAGCACGAATGTATCATATTGGAACATTTTTTAGAATATAGTGGAAAGTATTTAGAAAATATTTTTTACCTACATTCTATGTATGTAAATGAAATTTGAAAAATTTTTTTAAGATGCAGATGCTATAGAAAACAAACAATATTTTTACAAAATCTGTTCAAAAAGTTTTCTTTAAAACTTTCATCAGTTCAGTTTAAGTGGCGATTTTGAGAACGCTTTTCTCTAAAAAGTATGTAATATAGATGGAAACTTAATGCCTGATTTGGAAAATATAGATTTTTTTTTTTTTGTAAAATCAATGTTTCAAAAGCAAAATTTTTGTCAGAATTTTCATGTTATACACTTTTTTGAACACTAAGTAAACGTTATTTGCGCACTTATGTGCGACATCTGCTTTGTTACCAAAAACTTAATCATGTCAAGCTTAAATGATATTTTAAGTAACGTAACTTTTTTATTGAGCTATTGGGCAATGTGAGACAATATTGTACAAGAAATTAGCTTATAATATACATGTCATCGCCAATTTCAAAAACGCCTATGTCCCACTGCGATTTCTAAGCAAAATAAAACTAAGTTTATTTAATTGCATTGGTTTGTTATATTTTCTGAGGGGAACTCAGGAATTTGTCGCATATGCAGGTACTTATGTCTTAACTTATTCATTCCGATTTGAGTAGCACATTTTTAGATGTTTTGAAAAAAGCATTTTCAAAAATTGTGGGCTCTAGAATCAAAACTCATATTTTCAATTTTCGTTCTCCCGAAAATAAAAATTTCACTGCTATTAACTACATAATTTGAAGCTATTAAACGAAATCTATTATATTAAATATTTGGAAAATAAAAGAAAATTTAGGGGCATTTTAATGCGAAATAGGATTGAGATTTGTGCAGTTAAAAAAATCTTTTTTCAAAGAAATTTTATAAAAAAAAATACTAAAATTGAATTGGTCACTTTTTTCTGTTTTGTTAAGTTTTTAAATAAAACCGTTTAGTATCTTCTCCAGTTTATTACGGCTTCAAGCTTTACTTATATGCAATAATATTTGGAAATTTGTCTTACACAGCACTGCAATATTTTAAACACAATATCACTAAAACCGTTAAATATTTTTTCCCATAAACACGCATTTCTTAACTGATTTTAATTTTAATTCTCAAACTTCAAGTCCAAGGTATTTGATGAACACAAATGCTACAGCACCAACGCCAAATTTTTAATTCTTTTAGTAAACGTTCTGCGCCGCGTTAGCTTTGTAATTTGCTAAGATTCTATGAATCGGTTTTTTGAACAGAACATTCCGAAATACTTGCAAGCGCTTTTATATCCCGTAACAAGATCATTAACGATTATTCTCTTTCTTCAAGTAACGATTATTCTCATTTTACTCTCACGCTTTCAGATTGGCAGCAGCAATAATATGGCCAAGACAGTGCTTTTCTAAAAATGACGTAGACATAACGTGAAATCTCAACAGAAGTTGCCGGTTTTAAATCTTGGTTGATAACTTCTAACAGAAACAGGTGGTTGCTTACATCTTGATATTGATATAAGATTCTCTTTTACTCTCTAGAAGAACTTATCTCTGAGAGATTAGAGAAAAAGTGCTTTAATAATAATGTGTTTAGATCAGGTTAATACTTACCTACAGATTTTGAGAAGCTTAAATTAACAGATAAAATTTATAAGAACTTAAAAAAAATATTCCGAGTTGAATATATGTAAGTAAAAATTATTATTTGTGTGCATTGGTAAAAAAAAACCAGATTACTGTTTGAATTGTTGCAATTGTGTCTCTTATAATTTATTTAATGAAGACTTTTTTCAATTTGCACCGCATATCTCTGATATCACTGATATAAATCGACTATCAGAAAATCAAGTTTTTGAAGGCATGTACTAAGGAAAAATGCAAAATAAGTATAATTAATGTATACTGGTGCTAATTGCGATGATGAATTACGAGACTGCAATTTCAAAAATGTATTTCCCGGAAACATCAAACTTCGTTGCCCTCCATCAAGTCACTCACATTTTTTGAGTAATATTTAGAGTTGGGTCTGATATTTCCGCGGAATGAACATTTTTATTGAGATTACAAAGTCTCGTAAGCTTATTGTCTTTGATAAGGACTTGAAACAAAAAACTAAGAAGTTTATTTGACACACTTTTAAACAACAAAACAAAAGTAAATTTTTTTATATGGGAAATCCAGGTGATAAAAAATATGGTCAAAAAAAGGGCGGTATAATACCGCCGTGGCATTATATATAGAAAACCTAAGTAAAGAATACAATGAAACTTAACACAGTACAGTTGTACTGATGACAATACAACAAAAAACTCTTTGTCCTGAGAGTTTAAAATGGGAATAAATAAAGCAATGAGATAAAGTTCGCGAGCTTTATCGAGTAGGCGTGGAACCTCCCATACAAGCAAAACATACTACTACTTTGGAACTTAAAACAGAAATTAAAGATAGAATATACTGCTATATAACTACCAAATTGCTTACGACCCCGACTGCAACGGTAGATGAAGAAATTCTCACAATGTCCGGTTAAACCTTAACCGGAACTTTAAATGGCAATTTAACATATGTAACATCTCATATAAAATATGCCTGTCATAGTTCCGATTAAGTTGATCCGGCTATAATTTAGCTGTAGATGAACGATAATTCTTCGTATCTCTCTCTCTCTCTCTCTATTGTTCTTGCACCATTTCTTTAAACAATTTAAGTTAAGAAATATGCTCTTAAGATGGCTGATAATTTACTTACATATGTATATATAAGATTCCTTCCACTTATAAGATTCAATTATGAAGATATCTTGAGAAAATTCTTAATAAAACTAAATTATGGACATAGTTGAACACTCCAAATAGGGGCTTTTTATGAAATTTAATTTAAAATGCGTTTGCATTTCGAAAAACCCCTTAAATGAGTTAATGAATCACGTTAATTCACCAGCTTTAATTAAATTAAATGCATTTTCATATACAAAAGAAGAAATCTAAGCTTGTGGGATTGTCCGATGTAAAGCACTTGAACTTCCAAGAAATTAACCACAAGTTGTAACTGCTGCCATACTGGAACTTAGCTACGCTTATTTAAGCTCAAGCGTGAACCAGTTAAAATGCTAACATCGATTACTAATCCGAATTTAAATTCAATCTTTAATAAAACATCAACCTGGGTATTTTTAGAAAGTTTACGGAATGCGTTGGATATTCCTACTTTGTTGTTGGTGCTGATGATTCCTTAACACCCCGATTGTTAATAATTAAGAATTGCTTGCTTTTTATAAATGTTCAACTGGTTTCATTTCATTGACTAAAATTAAGATACTTTGATAATCTTCCGATAACATTTTTTTATTATCTGTGGCAGAAATTACCATACCGTGAAAACTAAAACATTTGCAACTTACAATTAAATCATTAAGCTGTCATGTACATACATACATGTATAATGTATAAATACCTTGGGGTTTAATAAATACTATACATTACATACATGCAAATACGTAATAATTAACACATAATGTGTATAATTCGAATGCTGATAAACAAAAGATCGTTCACCTATAAGATCAATTTATTGTTATACACAAATAATTGGTGACTTCTGACTTCGACACCATCCCGGAATTAGTTGCGTTGTTTTTAATCTAATGTCTGCAAAGTACGCAAATGACTTCACATACATAAAAGCAAATTTGGTCAATTCATTCATACTCGCAGATGTGGCAGTAATAGCAGCTTTTAGCAACAAAATAAAACTAAGTTTATAATCTGTCAAGTCAGAAGGTGTATGCCATTGATCACATATAGTGAAAAGAGTCGCACTTATTTTTACTTTAGCTCCAACGATAGTCATATTACCCAAAAATTTGGAAAACATTTCATAACGCCCAAATAAGAGGGCATATAACCCAAATCAAAAAATATAGATAGAAGCGAAGCCGGTGTTAGGCATACTGGAGGTGTAAATCCTGTGGCGCGCCCAATCACTCTAAATTTTATATAGAGCGACTGTGGCTAGTGAAGCTATAATATATCCAACACCGGCTTCGCTAGCCACGGTAAAATTTATTTTTTATGACAAATGCGTCATTAATTTTTTCCATTATGATTCTCGATCTAGTACAAAGTGGGGGTGTATGTAAAGCTTTATCGCTCACTGTATATGTATGTGCGTTACCGTTGTAAAATTGGCTAATTTTTTTTCTGTACACCACAACTTAGTCAAAAACAAACAGCTGATCACTTCTCCCTCAAAACATAACCGTCTTTCTATACTTTTTAACATAATTCTAAGTTTTGGCTATATCATCAGTTATACATATAAGTAATTTGGAGAGTTAGAATGAAATTTACTCGCAATGCAAAAAAATAAATTATTTTGGTTATAGTGGTAAAGTGATCAGCTCTCAGTTTTGCGACTTAGTTTTTGGATACGGGAACAAGATTTAGTCAACTTTAGCAAATTAATACCAAATTGGAACAAATGAATTATAATTATTTATGTGGAAAATGTCGAAGAATATCTGACGAAAAAATCATAAAATTTATGAAAGTTATGCACAGATTAAAAATGGAAATTGCCATAATTTGAGAATTCCTAGATTAAATTGAAATTGTTATGTAGTTTAATATTCTATAAAGTCGGTATCCAAATTTAATGATCTTAAGGTAATTTACAAAAGAAATAAATCCCAAAATGTTACTTAAGGATTTGCAAACTCAGTTCACCAAACTTTTATCTAGTTCTTGTTTCCGTTTCTTATGTAGCTAAGTCTCTTGCTGAGGGAACGAACACACTAGCTGAAAGTTATGTACGGTGGCCGAAATTTTTATATGATTTAGTCATGCGGCAATGGTTGAAAATCATGAAGTTCTATGTAATGTTAATAATGCGAACAATCCCTTCCAATACATTATCTCTGCGTTAGGGGCCGTTCATAAATTACGTAAGACGTTTGGGGGGGGGGGGGGGGGGGGTGGTCAATGATCATCTTACGTAAGATTTAAAATGCGTATTCATACATAAAAGTTGTATTAACGCATCGTTATTTGTGATAGTTATGAAATATATTTGAATTTTCGACAGTCACGAAAGATTCAGAAATATCGATTACAATCGATTTAAGTAATCGACTCTGAACGGGACAACTTCTCTTCTGTTTATGTAATGAAATATATGTATGTTGTTTACACGCAGGGTCGACTTGTAACACCATCTCACAAGTTTGCTATTATTCAGGCATTTACACGCAGATACGTCGACGTTGAAATGTTGTTGTTGTTGTCCCGGTTTTTTGCCACCCCCTTGCCCTCTTCAACAAGAAGATTCGTTTTCGATTCCTTCTTCAACAGGAGACCAAAACAGCAATCAGTTTTGTTGTCCTCTATTTCTTCGCTTAGCGTTAAACTACGATTGGTCAAAAGTACATCTACAGTTCAAAATCATGCATTACGATTTTTTTTGTCCTTCACTTGCAAACGTCTTAGCTGATCGAGTTTGTAATCTTTGTGGCCAGTACTTTGCCTCGATAAAAGCTACTGTAATGCACAAAAAACTCCAAGGAAAAGACTGTAGTCGTACTCACATGATTCAACCAGTTTCAATTTTTAAACGCGGACAGGGGAAAAGCCTTTTGTATTTTAAAACAATCGGAGATTTGTCAAGTTGCAGAGTGGCATGACGACGAGGATATTGTTACAGAGTTTGAATGTGAATCAGAAAATTCAATAGACGAACCGGGTGTGCCAATTATAGGTTCACTATCAGACTGGTTGCAACAAAGCGCATGGACTAACGATAACTTTTTTTATTCATCTTGAAAAACAAATGTGTAGTTGGTAATTTCGTGATATTTATTTAATAATTTAAATTAAATATAGTAATATAGTACATAACATGGAAAATAAACGTTTTTGACTAGTTTCACCTTTATTATGAGTCTTACGTAAGATTTCGGAAGGGGGGGTTGTGCGAATCTTACGAAATCTTACTCGGGGGAGGGGTGGGTCAAAAATGTCATGAAATTGCCTTACGTAATTTATGAATGGCCCCTTATTAATTGAGAGCCCAATCATCACGCTTGCCTTTTTTCTAAACAGAAGAACTATTTATTTGTATGTATATATCGATATATGGTAATAATTTACCAATTATAAATTTAATATACTTATGATATAATTTAACATGCCGCAGATTACACCGAGTCGAATAATATTATTGAATTAATCATATATTTGGTAATAAATACCTAATTATATTTGGATAGTTTTGCTAAGTCAATCATAAATTTAGAAATATATACCAAATAATAATTTGGTTGAAAGAAATAATTCTTTGTTGCAAACATTCATATGTTAATAATCACCAAATCATGAATTTGACGGAAGAAATATTAGTGGTATTCACACCGGCTTTGTTAATTCGTTACTTTTTTATGTGAACTTTGTTTTTGTAAAAATATCGAACTATCGGTGTAACGAGTAACGAAGTAACTACGTGGCATGCTTCATAGTTTTCTGATAGTTTATTCTCAATGTACTCGTATATATACATAGGCGAAAACAAAATAGTTCCATTCCTTTTTAATTGCCACAACGCAACATAATTTCTTTTTTTTTTTCAAAGACAGCAGTGTTGATTTCTCCCTTGATATATTCGGTATCTATACTATGCCCTTAACACAATATATCAGAAGAAAATTTTTGTTTTTTGTTAATTTATTGCTTCACTTTAGTTTTTCTAATTCTAATTCTAAATGTAATTACATTACACATCAACAACTACGAAATCAAATACCTAAAATGATTGGCTCCCTAACTAATAGAGCGTAAAGTCGACGTTTAAACGAGGAAAGTTTGAGAGACAAATTCTTGTCTATTCTCTTTTGTGATTTTCGTTTTGCGTTTGCGACACATAACAAATTTTTTTACCTCGTCCTTTCGTTTTTCCCCTCTTGCGAACAAACAAGGAAACTTTTCGGAAAAAGTTTTACTCAGTTGCACAACTAATAATTTGCGTGTATGTGCAGGCCCTAGAAGCCTTTGCTGTCAAATTTAAATTTCATCAGGGTTGCAAATCACGATAGATAACCGCAGGGCTGTCGTTTTGGAATTTTTGACCGCAGTGAAAATTCCGAAAAGTTGAGGAAAAGTGAAGTGTTCGCAGTGTTTCTAAAACAAAAGAGCAGTGAATTTTGCAGTGTTATAAGAAAAAGATATATTCTACAATATTTTTAAAATCACATGAAAAAAAAAAAAACACTTTCGGTACATTTTTAATAAAATGTAATCAATAGTTAAAATTAAACAAATAACATTGTCATTTTGTGCCTTCATGGCATAAATCAGTACATTTTATAAAAAAAAGATAATAATAAAAGTTTATATATTCTATGTACTGTGTACATCAAAATAAACTAAGAAATATTAGCGACCAAGTATTCCATAGGGACAACATAAAAAGAATTGAGAAAATCTTAGAGAAAAACAGTTTTCCAAAATACACAACAAAAAGATTAAAAGACAATTTTTATGTGGATAAGGGACCAAGACAGGAAAGGGGTGCAGTCATATATAAATCGATGACATATATTCCAGGTTTGACAGAGAGATTCGGGAAATTAAGTGCGCTTAAGGACATAAAAATTGCTAATAAGACAGATAATAAAGTTGGACAATTTTACAGCAATATCAAAACTTGACAAATCCTGCCTTATTTACAAAATTCTTTGTGACGGAGACGGGTCCAATGTATGCCAGAAGGTATATGTTGGTACTACAAAAAACAGATTAAGGACAAGACTCTCAGGACACAGATCGGACCAAAAAAACAGAAATGGACAAGCTCCTAAGACAGCCCTTTGAGCCCACTGTGCTGAGCTTGGACATTTTCCTAATTTTGACGCTGTGGAGATCTTACAAGAAGAAAATAATCATGAGAAGAGATTCATATTAGTGATGCTCCACATTATTAACACCCCCACTGACAAGAGAATAAATTTCAAGAGCGGCACAGAAAATTGTGCTCATATATACAGACATTTAGTTGACAATTAGGTTAGTTTAAGTTTAGCTTTTCTACATATAATTTTAACGTAAGTTTTGTTTTGTTAATTTATTCAATTGTGTATTGTTTTAATTATTATTTCTTTGTCACCCCTGAAGATAAGGAAGGATCTTCCTCGAAATATTGGGAAAAATTATAAATAAAACACTGACCTAAAGCCAGAAAAAGTGTTTTTATTTTAAAAAAATATATAAAAATACGATTTATGTACGACTATTTTCTGTAATTTGCTTGTAATTGTTTTGATGGCACCCAATTTTTAAAATCTTCATTAGGAAACGTTCCTTTAATGAGCATGATCGAATTAACCGTCTCCACTTTTAAACCATTCCAAGTTGAATTTTTTATTTGATTTGTAAGTGAAAAAATGCGGTCTTTGGATGCGCTACTGTGAGGTAGGCATAATAGTGAGCCAACAAATTTCTATAAACCAGGATACATACAGTAGTTTCGCCTTAGGCTTTTTTTAATGAAATATAGCGAGCCAAAATTCTTCCAAATTTTTTTCTTCTGGCTTCGACATCATCTATGTCATCATGATTTATCAGATTAGGAAAAAGCAGAATCAGTGTCAACAAGCTTACGAAACCGGACTTTCAGATTGAAACGCTTTTAAAGCAGGATCTTTAAAATTAATTATTTTTAGCACTTGTTTGCATAAAATCATATAAAATTGTTGACATTTCTTTTTGATATCTGTAGCTTCTTTCTCACTTAACAAACCATCGTGAATGAATGAATTAGCTCTCGGGCCAAGGTATATATCCCTCAATGGCTTATAAATGGAAATGGCTTATGACTGAAAATTTATAATTTGAAAATTTTTGCTATATTACTTTTGCGACACTTTTTTCTGAAAGTGCAGTGTTTTCAAAAAAGATGCAGTGTCGCAGTGTCATACTTTAAATCGCAGTGAAAAACTGCGATTGAAGTGACAGCGACAGCCCTGGATAACCGTGAACACAAGTGTCAGTTGTAATGTCTTTTTTCACACGAATGAATGCATAAGAAACTTCAAAATAAGGTTTGTTTTTTTTATATCACACTTTTCTACACGTGCAGCAATCATTTTTAATTGATGAGATCAAATGGAGTTGTTTGTAGTTAATAGGTGACTACTAAGATTAGTGATATAATTTTGGGTACATTAATATTTTTTTTAAAGATATAACAATGATTCTAAACGAGAAAATCTAAAACCCAAAGACCTCGAAGATGAAGTTTTACATAAATTACTGAAGAAAGTAGAGAAACGTAAGCGAAAACTAAAGGAAAACAATGATAAACTTAAGACTCCAAGAAAGGACAGCGAAGAAGATGCAAAAGCGCCATTGGTTAACGATGATGCCATCGAAGTGGAGCAAGATATAATCAGTACTGCTGATGCACCTGTTGCAACTAGCGGCGAAGGTGGCTATGAAATCCTTGGAGAAGATGGGGATTTTGCAAAAAAAGCAAAAGTAGACATGGTTCTTCCATCGTGGTTGGCGCATCCTGCAATCATTTCCACAAGCATCGCCGCGACAGAAGAAGAAACATCTGCAGAGTTGCCTAATTATTTAGCAACTCACATAAGACAATCGCTAAAGGAGCTTAATGTAACACGACTGTTTCCCGTGCAAAAGTCTGTGGTACCTTGGATATTGACTGCTCATTTCAAACCTGAACCATTTCGTCCACGTGATATTTGCGTTTCAGCTCCAACGGGAAGCGGAAAAACGTTGGCATTTGCTATTCCCATTGTTCAGTTATTGGCTACTCGTGTAGAGCGCAAAATACGTGCTCTAGTTGTGTTGCCCGTTGCTGAGCTGGCACTGCAGGTTTTCAAAGTTTTCAAAAAATTATCTGAACGCACTGATTTAACAGTCTGTCTGCTCTCAAAGCAGTTTGCTTTTCCATTAGAGCAAGAGAAACTCGTCGAGTGTTACAAAGGACGCTACCACTCAAAGGTCGACATTGTGGTGACGACACCAGGTAAAAATATTTGTTCTAAGAATAGCCCTAGCCCTAAGGCTAAGTCGACAAAATTGACAAAAATTTATCAAATAATCCTACGAATAAGAAAGCTACATTTGTATACAGGGTGGTCCGGTTACGATGTGCGATCAAAAAAAAATTGGAATTAGATTAGAAATTAGGCTCATTTTGATTAAAAACTTGTGTGGGATGTTGAGCACCTTATGAGTTTCAGGGTGTTAAGCAAAATTCCTAAAGAGTAGTACTTACAAGCAAATATTTCTCATAAAAGTACTAGAGCTAGAACAATAAAATAAGTGAGTTTCATAATTTCACATACATATTTCAGCATTACCATTATTGCTAGTCGTTTTTTCAGTTCAGAATTATCGATTGGTCAAGTCAAAATAATTTTGTTTTATTTGACTCGCTAAGAAAGCTTGCAAGAAAAGATAAATATTTCAGTCTTAGAAATTCTTGCTAATCAGATAAAAGATCATTGATGGTTCTATTTAACAATGGATGAAACTAGTTTGACTAGATTTAGCCTATTTTTTGTTGAAATTATCTAAATTTTATATAATTTTTTTGGTGTTGACACACTGTATTGAACAGTAAACTCAGTAAAACATTTATATTTTAGTTTTAAAACTTACATTTTCATCGCCATTTAATAGTATTCAAAATATCCGATTCGGCATACAGAGTTAATTGTCCGACAGTAACTACATTGATTTTTCATAATCTCTGGGGAAAAAGTATTTTTTCAAGTGAGTTTCGGTTCTAAATTCTTTTGTTTAAATTAAATAAATAAATTAATCTACTATCAAATTTTTGTAAGAAAGAAAAAGCATGCGAGCAGTACCTAATGCGCTTGGAGAAAGCGAAAATGAATAGGCATATATTTGCTATTTTTATAGCATGTGATATCCTCTGTGATATGGGATAGTAGAAGATCAAGAAGGATAACATGAAAACGCAGCTTTATGAATTGCGAGAAGCAAAACTATTCAGCCAATAAAACGCCATAAAGAATGTATTTAAGTCTACAATTATAATAATATGCATACCTGTAACTGTTTTTTAAATCAAGGATAAGTGGGAAAATTTTATTAAAAAAAAACTTATGAAACGCTTGATTTACAGGTCGTTTGGTTGATCACCTTCATTCCACAAAAGGATTCTGCCTTAAATCACTACAGTTTCTTGTCATTGATGAGGCCGATCGTATTATGGATGCAGTCTTTCAAAATTGGCTTTATCATCTAGACTCTCACGTTAAAACGACATCCGATATGTTGCTTTCTGGACGCTCAGCTCCACTTTGTCTCAATGAATTGCAGCTCTCCGCTTCAACTGTACCGCACAAACTACTCTTTTCAGCAACACTCTCACAAGATCCAGAAAAATTACAAAATTTGCGACTATTTCAACCAAAGCTCTTTACCTCGGTGCTTTCTAATTTGACTGAGCTGCGTGAAAAATATACAGTCGGCAATAATTTTGAACTGTCGACTGAAACGCGAGGTGAATTCATTGGCAAATATACTACACCAGCTGAGCTGACCGAAAAGTATTGCATTACGGAAAGTCGTTTAAAGCCACTTACACTTTACTCTTTAGTAAATGAAAATTCCTGGAGAAAGTTTCTATGTTTCACTAACAGCGCTGACTCGTCTGGAAGGTATTAGAAGTTTTTTAAAAATAGCTTAATTTTTTATCTGTTTTCTGTTAAAACTTTAGGTTAGCATTTGTTTTACGGCACCTTTTTGAAAAATCGTTTATTATCGGCGAATTATCAGCATCCATTAATGCCAAGGAACGAGCTAATGTCTTAAACCAATTTTCCCGCGGAAAAATTAACGGGTTTGTAATTTGAAATTGAATGAAGCAGAACCTATCAATGAAACTGGACCATTTTTTAGCTTGGTTTGTTCGGATGCTCTGGCGCGTGGTATTGATATACCTGATGTTGATATAGTCATTTCTTATGATCCACCACGTCATATAATATCGTACATACATCGTATTGGGCGTACAGCACGCGCTGGCCGTGATGGTACTGCAATAACGTTACTTACACAAAAGGAATTGAACACATTCAATGTAAGTCTTACCATTTAAATTCTTCAAATAGCAAAAATATATGTTTTAATTGCTTTCTTGATTTGAAATAGCACACACTGGCGGAAGTAGGCAAAGTAATAACACAAGAAATAACTCTTTCTACTGCTACCGAAGAGGACAATGCTCAACGCTATGCCACGGCTCTAGAAGCACTCCGTTTCAAACTAGAAAAGGATAAACGCACAAAGATTTTGAAAAAAGAACGTTCACATCAGAAAGCAGTGCTGCATAAGAATCCTGAAAATATGACGTTAATGGAAAAGCTACAAGCTCAGGCTGAAGCATTTACAACAGAAGTCAATCGCCAAGATCAACCGTTGAGCTCGAAAAAAAGTCCCAGTAAAAAGTTTAGACCGAAAAAATTTAATATCAGTGCTGGAAAAAGGAAAATGATAACAAAATAAGTACCACCACATGAAAACTTAAATTTCTCAATGTAAACACAAGTGGTATCTTCAGAAGGGAATATCAAAATAAAATTGCTAAGTGTTAAGGAATTTCGCAAATCCCTACTGTTTAGACTGAGTTAATGAATTTGTTTATTTCTTTTTTTTTTCCAATATAAATATATATAACATAAATAAATATGTATTTGAAAACTAATTGGAAAACTGCTTTCGTTTTTAAATCCACCGTACACGGTCATTGGCTAACAAGTTCAACGCCACGAAATTATTCCAGTGATTGTTTCCTAGATGATTTAGGTTCGGGCGATTCGAAACGCTCCACCAATGCAAATCGAGCAACCAATATCTCCTGCAGTGCTTTACTCTGATTCGACACATACATTAATTTTAATAAGCGAAATACGGTTTTCCATAGAGGTCTTCACACATAGTCTTGTTTTTGTGTTAAATTGCACAATTAAACGCAGCATATAGCCAATTAAACACGTGACAGCCTGTTTAACACAAAAACAAAATTGCGTGTGAAAACTTCAATATCTTTTTCTTTAAAACTAAAAAAATTAAAGCACATACTTTTCGCACTTGTTAAACGGCACTGATGCTAGGGGCATTCTGCGAAATTTATGGGGATGACTTTCGTCAGTGGAATATATCGTTACCTTAATATAGAAAGGTCCTAACATTTTTTTTCAAAATCGAGTATTTTGTAGATTTCGGTAGGTCACCCAATAATACACAATGGATACAAGAATGTGTGCTACGATTGAAAATAAAGCAATTACAAGCAAATAAAAAAGAGCCATAACTCACTTTAATTCACAAAACTTTAATTCTTATTAAGTTTTTTCGTTCTCCAAAGTAACAAAACATTGTATATAAGACCTTTCTATATTAAGATAACGATATATGGGAATACTTCTTTTTCTATATACATACATATGTACAGTTGCGAGCAGTAAAATAGTAGTGCACACTTGCAATATGACTTCTGTTGTTTTTTGTATACCTAAAACGATTTTTGTTTAGATTATCGATTTCAATAATCATCTTTAGTTTATCATCTACATCTCTGCAAATTTTAAACATTATAACTGTAACGGTTTTTTTTGAAGCAGTAGTCATTGCTACATGTGCCATTTTTGAGCGAGCAGTGAAATAGTAGTGCAGGGCAAGTAACAATATAACTTTTTTTTTTCGGTCAAAAAAATTATAATTTTTTAATAGAAAGTAAGTTTTATTGCTTTATTTAATATTTATGCTGGCAAAATAAAAAAAAAAAATAATTTTACAACTTTAGTGGGGCGAAGTGTGCACTGCACTCTCGAAAAACCCAAAATCTTATAAAAAGTTGTAAAAGTTATAAGGAAGTGGACGAGCTTATTGGTTGTTCATCAACCATGATACGCAATGCCATGACACTTATAGAAAAAGCTGAAAAAATGGGTGGTAATCAGATACTTTCAGCGACCATCGTACGACAAATTATAAAATGCTCCAAAGCTCGGCCAACAATGTCAGCTGTTGAAATTTTGGACCACCTTAAATTACCCTGTGGTGTTCATACCGTAAGGAAGACGACTACGCGAACATAACCTGTATGCTCGAAGTCCACGTAAGGTACCTCTTCTGAAAAAAAATCATGAAGCAAGCAGACTTCATTTCGCCAAGCAACATCTGGAATGGCCAATTCGAAAGTGGAGGAACATATTGTGGACGGATGAGTCTAAAATTGTTTTGTATGGTTGTAAAGGTTCTCGGGAATATGTGAGACACCCCTCAAATACGGAGTACAATTCACGGTACACAACAAAGACGTTAAAGCATGGAGGATCAAGTATCATGGTATCGGGCTGTTTTTCATACAATGGTGCGGGGCCATTATATTGGATAAAAACTATAATGGAGCAGCATGCATACATGCAAATAATGCAGACTGTTTTTGCTACCATTCGATGAGGATGAAATGCCTCTCAAGTGGCTACTGCGACAAGATAACGACCCAAAACATACAAGTAAGCTTGCAAAATTTTGGTTTCGGGACACTGGAATTGAGGTTATGGAGTGAACAGCTCAATATCCTGACCTCAATCCCATAAAAAACCCTTGGACTGACCTCAAGAAAGCTGTGTGGGATGCCAAGCCCAAAAATAATAACGAACTGTGGGTTGTGGCTCAACGTGCGTGGCAGTCCATACCACAAGAAAGGTGCGAGCGCCTCATAGACTCTATGAGGAACCGTTGTGCTGCTGTAATAAAAAAAACGGTCATGCCACTAAATATTAAATTATTCTATTAAATACATTAAAAAAAATTTACGAAATACAGTTTTTAGATAACAAAATTATGTTTTTTTCATCCACTACTATTTTACTGTTCGCTTCAATTTTCATATAGAGCACATTTGAAGTGAATAAATGTATTTAATGCTTATGTGAAATAAAATTCTTCATCCATACTTTTAGCTGTTACATGTAAGACTAATTTTACATTAAAACTTATGCAGAATTTATTTTGATATTTTAGTAATTTTAGGAAACACAAAATGTAGATACCCACTACTATTTCACTGCTCGCAGCTGTATGTATGTACATCGATCATTTTATGAATAACTGTACACTTTGTTTTTTTTTTTTTTTTTTGGAATACATACATATACATATTTTGAAACGAAATATCTCAAAAGCTATAGGATAAAAAAATACATACTTGTTTATAAAAAAAAAATTAAATTTGTTTAACATCAATTCTTTTTATTTAAAAAAATCTTTCTTAAAATATCTTTTTTAGTAATTTTTTAAAGTAATTCTCCAATCGATCCTTAGAATGTATCTGCCTTCATATCGAAGAAGGTAAAAAAAAAAAAACAAGCGTGCAGTTATTTAATAAATTGAATGACCGACATATGTATATACTTGTCAAACAATGGTTATTTTCGTTAATAAAAATCGTGTACATGTAGTATCTTAAAAATTGTGGGGAGAAACAAAGAAATGTAGGTGGACACATAGCTCTATATAGGACGTTCAGGGGAGAATCACTTTAAAAATCTGGCAACGGTACCAAAACGGAGAAGTGACAACGTCGAAGCGAAGCTTGCAGCAAATCGATAGATTCTCGACAAAAAAATAAATGCTATTTGCGGAAAATCGGACCCCACTCGGAACTTCATTAAAAGAAAAAATGTATGTGTTTTCGCGGAATGAATTTTTGAGATTGCAGGCTCGTAAATTTATTGTATCTGGTAGAAACAGAGATAACTACATTTTAGATATTTACTAATCGAATACTTTTCAATCATTCCTTCCGATAAAACGGTAATTGTTGGAAAGATTAACCTCGTCAAATCACATTTTTTCTTAAGCTGAAAAAAATCAGTTTAATTGAAAGGAACTTATTTTTCCAGAACCAAGGATATACATAAATATAACCTAACTCTTTCAGGTCTTCACTTGTCAGAATCACCGTTTTGTTATTTTTTTCCGCGATTTGCTTTGCTTTTGTCTTATCGGCAGTTATGTTTTCATTACGGAAGAACCAGGATACATACCAAGGACATAAAAATTGATAGCAGTTAACCTTTGTGATCATATTAATAAGAGCATGAACTCAAATATTTTTTCCCCCATTTTAATTCGGTCCTGAAAGGGTAAATGTATTACCAATTCATTAATTTAAGAATCTAACAATTCTTAATATTTTCTACAAAATTCTTTAGTTTGAATGACCGTTTCGTATCTTCGACTCAAGCTCTCCATAAGCCTTTGACACCTCTCTTTAGGAATAAATACCAAGCTTCTTGGAATGCAGTCCACAACTCATCAAAGTTTTTGAAATCCGTATTTGGAATGCAGTCCACAACTCATGAAAGTTTTTGAAGTTCGTATTTGGAAGTTTTGCCTTTATATATTTTTTAAGGAGATTAAGGTCCGGACTTTGAACTGGGCAGTCCAAAACGCTTATTTTCACTCGCCGAATGCAGGTTCTTATGATCTTGGCCGCATGGTCATTATCATGCAAGAAAGTCCATTTTATTGGCATACAATGAATAATATGGGCTTAACGTGTCACGGCACCTAACAGGAAGACGGCTAAATTGATAATTTAATAAGTTAAATTTATGTATATCCTTAGTTCTGGAAAAATAAGTGCCTTTCAATAAAATTGATTTTTTTAAGCTTAAGAAAATACATATGTGCCATTTATTTCATCATGGCTGCACATTTATTAAGTAGCACGCACGGGACAATTCAATGTATGTACATATGTAGGTATCTCTGCCGAAAAATTAGACCCCGATCCCCTCCGTTAAATCATATATATTTTGAGTATATTTTTGGGCCAAAAATTTTCATTCCGTCAAAACATCAAACCCATGGTACAATTTTCATTGTAGCAACGATGCTAAATTATTCGTACTTCTTATTTCTAGGGTTACAAAATCAGCTTGCTCAGCTTATTCTTGGCAGCGATGGAGCCACTTTCACAAACCCAACACGAAATTTCAATCAACAAATTTACGTGTGGAATTTGACGAAGGGAAAGAGTTTGTTGTTTTCGGGAAATTAATTTTTGAGATTGCAAAGTCTCGTGAATTTATTGTCTCTTTCTATGCACAAGAATTTATAGTATTTTTCAAAACACTTAATTTCTGTGAAGCATATTTATTTCATACGCAAAAAATTATTATTTTTTTAAAATCATATAATTTCGTTTTTTTTTATAAATTTAAGATACATATATATTTTAATAAAATAGAAATATAAATGAATGTTTAAAATTATATTTCAATTACCAAACACAACTCCAATTTCGTTTTATTTTCCGATTTGTTTGTTTTGCCTTTTGAAATTTTAACACAATTTTATAATTTAAAAATTATATAACTGGAATATGTTTAATGCTTTCTTGTTGTGATGAAAAAAAAAAAAACAACATTGAAATTTGCATGCTTGCAATGGAAAAAATATAGATTTCGAATAATGAAAAATGCCAATAAAAAATAACAAAGAAAATAAATACAGATTGAGAAGTTCTAGCAAAACCTAAAATTGGTTTAAAACTTGCTTCACACCGCAAAGTTTTAAAATCTAATAAAACCAAAAAGGTGCTGAATGATTTCAACTGAGATTAAAAACCAGGTGTTAGAGAGCAATCGTTACAGATATAATTTCGCTTTTGTCAACGCTTCGAGATAACTTAGTGATGGTTTGGATACATATCAGAAAGCAATTTACAACTAGGCACAGCATCACAGCCATTGAAGAGGTGTATGTATATGTAACATTTTCTTTAGTTATGTCAATAACGATATTGTAGCATATTACTTACTTTTTAGTAGCAAGTGCGAATTGTGGAGATGAAATATAAAGCACAAATTTCTTCGTGTTCATGTTATATACAGAAATATTTAAGACTCAAATCTGAAAACGCATTATAATTACTTGAAAATCAATGTGTCTTGTTGGAAATGAAAACCTGTCATAAAATTTACTCTTGGTATACGATTGCTCAATTCGTTGAATGAGGATAAAGGAAGAAGTTAATTTCTATGTGCAGAGAAAATATCATTTCTGTAGCATTTAATGAGACTGATACCACTTGCCACAACTTCAACATGCACGTTGCTTATACAATATCATTTAAAATTGTTTAGTTTTGTTGACATTTTTATTTTTTCATTTAAAAATGCACGCAGTCTTTAAAAAGGAAAATTAAGAAATTTTAAAAAACCGTGGTACAAAAAATCTTAAGTTCAGTGCAAAAAGTTAGATGCCATATACTAATGTTAACTTGAACATATTACGATTTTTACAGTGTTTGCAAGAAAGCAACAATTTCTGGGTTCGAAGTAGCCACAGAATTGAATTTATCGGGATAATTTTCGCGAATTTCCTTAAGCAGACCAAGCGCATTATCGCAGGTGTCCTGATCAACAAATTCTTTTTTATAAAGCACATGAATGGCAATCGCAAGTATTTGTTCTAAGGAGCCAAAAATTGCATCACGCGCTTGAATATACAAAAGTTTAAAACATTTAAATATGGAGGAATTCTCATCGAAATCCTCACGTAATGGAAGATGTTGTAAAAACACTGGAAGCACTTGTACCAATGGCACTAATGTACAATTTGTAATGATAAGCCGCGCAATGGCTCCGCATATATTGTCCAGAGCACTAGGTTTTGCCTCCTTCGCAACGGCTTGAGACAAGGCATTTAGAATGTGTGGATAAGCTCTGTAAGTAAATCAGAAATATTCACATAAATTACATTTGTACATTAAAATCTAAAAAATAAGCTTACTGAAATGATTTTTCCTCTGCATATAACACTAGTTCGCCTAGACCAAAAACTGCATTCTGGCGTGCTTGATCAAAATCATCCGATAAGCCAGCAATCATAATGGGGCAGAAGGTATCAAAGTACGTGCCAGCATATTTTTGTAGAGGTGCAAAACATTCAGCAAGTGCGCCATAGGCAAATGCACGTTGCGATTCGAGTTCATCGTTTTTCTTAGCTTTTTGCTATTTTGAATTAAAAAAAGGAAAAATGAAAGCATTAGTAAGATAATAAAAAATTTAATTTTCAAAACGTAATTGCGTGTTTGATACTTACCAATTTTTGTAAAATTATCGGATAAAAACGTTCAAAGTACATAGCAAATTGTTCTGGTGTAATTGCGTGTCCAAACAATGGCAGTATGTTACCAGCATTTTCTACAATTGCTTCATCGTATTCGCTTTCTTCAGTTTCTTCATCACCACCGCCAGATGGTTCGTCAAATTGACATGCAACTTTACCTTGAAGAACATCATTGATGCACGTAAAGATGGTCTCACGCATCTCGTCTGTGGGCATAGCAACCTGTTTCAATTCTTTCAATAAATCGGAAAAACTTTCTAAGGCGGACAACACTACTGAAACTTCTTCATCGTCACGAATAATTTGCCCCAATTTTGGAATAAGTATGACAATTGCATTGGACACACCCTGAATGTCATTATGCTTGAATAGCGCAATAATGAATGTAGTGAGTGCATCAATAGACACTTTACGTATATCTTCTTGAGGATGATCAATCATTTTATAGACATTCTGATAAGATTGTTCCAAGTAAGGAATAAAAGCAGGTCCAGTATGTTCAGCAAATTGTTTTAATGCCAAAATAGCCTCCTCCTTTTCATCTAAATAGGAATTTTCCACACTGTAACCAGCGATGTTATCTAAATCGTCATCTTCACCTTCCGAATGTTCAATATCAATCTCACGATCATCATTCTCATCGTTTTCAGGCTCTGGAACATTGATGACATCGTCTTTGAATTCTGGTATTACTTCCTCAGTTGAAAGTATAGAATCAAATAGACGGTCCATTATTTTTGGATATACAGTTGCCATTTCTTCGTTGACAACCTCGGCGAGGGATGCAATCAAATTATAGAGTGCACGACGAACATCTGGATCATCAGCCTCTTCAAGCAACGATAACGCAAAGTTCATGGTGTCAGTGGCGAGCGGCATAAAGTTCTGCTTGCCAATTGTACGTGCAATGGCGGCCAAGGTATCAATGGCTTGAGGACGCAGGGTTATGATATCTTCGTTTTCGGTTTTTACTAAATATGTTTGCAGCATAGCAATCAATTGCGGGAAAAACGGCATCATATTTTCCTTGGCAGCGTTAGCAGCAGCTGAAATGGCACTAAGTGAAAGTTCACGCAAGCGCACAGAATTATTTGGATCAAGAGCTTGGAAGAGCCTATAGATGTCGAGAAAATTATTGGGTTTAAGTTAGTATTCTATGTTATCACAATGATATTTTCACATTTTGTCATTGTTATAACTTACCTTTCCATTAACAAGGGCAAATGTGGCACCAAAGCATCTTCCAAATTCTCACAGAAAGTCTCCAATGCGTAGAACATGCGATCAATGTGTTTTGGCTCAGTTCCACCGCTCTAGGGAAATGGAATAAAGAGAAAGAAAAATTACAAGTTAATTCTTAACACGACTGTCCACTAGGTATCTAAGTTGGGGTAATTTATGTTGTTATATTGTATTAACCCAATTGGAAAGAAGCGACTTTCGCTTGATTTGCAGATCGCTGAGATAAAAAATTGAGTCACCCTTATTTGGCGATATCTCCGCTACTAATCCGTTGGGCGAATAATACTTTGTAAGCGCAAAAATAAGAAAAATCATTTTTTTTTGTTTCAATTTTTAACAAAGAAGGCAGAATGCGTTAAAGCTTTTAAGCATAAAAGAAAGCTAAAGAATAAAAAATAAATAAAAATTAAATATATTTTTGACACTTACTCTTAGTTCATTGCAAAGCTGATGCAAAAATTCAAAAAGAATTGGTAAAATTTGTGGTGCAAACTTTGTAATATCAGGCTGCAGATGTTCAGAGAACTGTCCTAAAGCGAAGAAAGCAGCATTGCGCACCAATGGGGTTGGATCAGTAATACCGACTTTAACAATGTTCAACATTGTTTCCAAATATTTATTACATATTGCTTCAGAGCAGCCTTCAGCAATGACAGCCATACTTAAGTAAGCAGCACGACGTGGCAATGGTTCTTGCCCTTGCAATGCTGGCTCCAATAAGGTCAATAGTGGTGGAATTAATTTCTCTGGTGGCACATTTAAGGCAAGCAAATCCATAGTTTGCGTAGCAGTGGTCATTGGACTGGAACTATCTTCTCCAAGGAAATATTCTTCATCATCTAGAAATATATATTAAATAAATTTAATATCAAATACATATACACATACATATATAGATGAGGCGCCCGGTTTCAAAACCGGCCAAGTCCATTTTTCATACTTTTGGGAAAACAACGAAAAACGTTGGTTTTCATCTATGTTCATTGAAAAATTAAAAAGTATTTCCTACATGAAAGCTTATAAAATTTCTTACTCAAAGCACGTCAGATCAAATATTTAAAGTTTTATTTGCGAATGTTTTTGAGAAAACAATTTTGGACTTGGCCGGTTCTGATACCAATTAACTGGACTTGGCCGGTTTTGATTCCAAGGCGTTGGAAAAAGAGTGGACTTGGCCGGTTTTGATACCAATGTACTGGACTTGGCCGGTTTTGATTCCAAGGCGTTGGATTGCTTTCGAAAGGAAGTTTATGGACTTGGCCGGTTTTGAAATCCATGAATCAAAAATAAATTAAAAAGTGTAATATTTGTGTCAAAAAAAAATTTTTTTAATCTTAAACCACTGTAGAAAGATAAAGCATGGTCTAGATTTTTATATATGAGAATATTTCAAAATTTTATTTTTTTGGACTTGGCCGGTTTTGCAACTGGGCGCCTCAGATATTGGAACTTACCATCTTCACCCTCTGGTTCAGTAGCCATTAAATTGAAGACAACTTGTATAATAGGCTCAACCAATTTTTGCTTGATGATTA
The DNA here is from genome assembly GCA_949775025.1 of Tricholauxania praeusta. Taxonomy (NCBI): domain Eukaryota; kingdom Metazoa; phylum Arthropoda; class Insecta; order Diptera; family Lauxaniidae; genus Tricholauxania; species Tricholauxania praeusta. The sequence continues at coordinate 1,297,070 of OX459028.1, read as the reverse complement.
CCTTTTTCTTTAAGCGCACCAACCAACCAATATATGCAACAGTCTTCACACGCACAGCACTATCTAGCTGAGTATTGTTTGAAGCGCCCAAGCAAAAGTCCAAGAGCAATTTAATATTGTTGGTCAAAAGTTTTGGAGCATAATCAGCCATACTTTCTAAAATATCAAAAGCACGAACAAATTGATCTACATCCGGTTGAACAGCAAATGCTTGTAATGATTTAATAATCAATGGAATCGACTTCTGATAAGTTTGTTCGGCAGCATTGTGTCCCAATATAAATGGAACCAAATATGTCATACCTGACAAAATATTATAAATTACTGGTGTAGCCATATTTCCACTTGCTTCGGTAGCAATCAAAGCAGCGGTGAACATTTCACAAACTGATTCCATATGAGGCACAAACTGATCAGGTGCAACATCTGTTAATGTGGAAAAAATTGATGAGCCTAATTCACTTTGCTTCGGATCTGCTGAGCTGCAGTGGCTGTAAATGAATTTCAGAACCTCACTCATCCATGGATCTTTTTTCTCAGCTTCATGGCGCACGAGTACACCAACAAATTGTGCTATTGCATTACGTACAGACTTCTCTTGCTCTTGAACAAGGGCATTGAGCATTCCTTGTTTAATGCTAAAAAAAAATAACTTATCATGAAAACTGTCAAATCGTGTGCTTTCTATTGGGAAATCTATATGCTGATAGAATACAGCACAATGTTTTTAAGATTTGTTCAGTGCTTTTAAGTTTTACATAATGAAACCCTCCTCTTTTTACAACAAAAAGTTGAGGTAATTATTTAATTACTTATATGATATGAAAACTCATTAAATAAACTTCTGAACAAGCAAATGTGAATGGACTATAAAACTTACATTTGTTGTTGTTCTGGTGGCACCATCTGCCAGTGGCGCAATTTTCCTAAGCGTTTTTTTAACAAAACGGCAGAGTATTGACGCACTTGTGGCTCCTTTGCAGAAACAGCAATTTCACATAGCGCCGGAATTGTCTCAGGCTTTTTATAGGCTTCTTGAAGGTCAGCAGTGCCCTAAAAATAAATTCATAGAAGTGAAGTAAGTAACATGATTTCCAATGATGAATATTCTCCCAATATCAAAAAGTGGAAAATTCATACAAAAATTTTGCTATAAACTCAATTTCAATTTATTCAACATGTAATTAAAAAGTCATGTTGGCCTAGATAAAGTATTACAGATAAGGAAACTAACAATAAATAAGAAAAAACTTATGATTAAATATATAAATCCCTACCTAATAATGAACGGCTTTCCTACAAAAAGAATATATATAAAAAAAAGAAATATTAAAGCTAAACATCGATAATTATTTGGAAAGATTAGCTCACGTTGCCTCCCGTTGACTCAAATACATATTTGGAGTAAGACTTTGAGAAATGAGTTCACGAAAGGTATTTGGGATGTCTCTTAAATGTAGTCTCGAGTATCACACTCGCTAAGTTGCGGTTTCATTAAAATTTCCTCGTTTGTGCTGAAATTAATCAAATATCATTGTTATTTTTCTTTTAGCAATCGTAATATATTTTATTCGATCGAATCCATCAGTTCTTAGTTCAAAAGTAGGCTGCGTCGATTGGCCGAGTAGTGTCGTTGGTGTGAGGTCGGTGGGTCGCAGAGTTATGCGAAATAGTTTGGTGTGTCGCGAGGTCGCATTCTGGGCAGAGGAATTTAAAGGGGACAGCGAGTCGGTCAAATAGTTTGAATGATTTATAAATCGAATAACATTTATTGATGTTAAGAAATTTTTTATAATAAAAATGACTGTGCATTTTGATTTGCAGTAAAAATATTAAACGGAAATTTTGCCTTAGGATTTGACTTTAATGATCCATTCGCATCACTCTCGCCAGAGTTTTACATAAAATCAACCACTTTCTCTCATTGTGGTTAACTACAGCTGCGAGCAGTGAAATAGTAGTGGGTATCTACATTTTGTGTTTCCTAAAATTACTAAAATATCAAAATAAATTCTGCTTAAGTTTTAATGTAAAATTAGTCTTACATGTAACAGCTAAAAGTATGGATGAAGAATTTTATTTCACATAAGCATTAAATACATTTATTCACTTCAAATGTGCTCTATATGAAAATTGAAGCGAACAGTAAAATAGTAGTGGATGAAAAAAACATAATTTTGTTATCTAAAAACTGTATTTCGTAAATTTTTTTTGATGTATTTAATAGAATAATTTAATATTTAGTGGCATGACCGTTTTTTTTATTACAGCAGCACAACGGTTCCTCATAGAGTCTATGAGGCGCTCGCACCTTTCTTGTGGTATGGACTGCCACGCACGTTGAGCCACAACCCACAGTTCGTTATTATTTTTGGGCTTGGCATCCCACACAGCTTTCTTGAGGTCAGTCCAAGGGTTTTTTATGGGATTGAGGTCAGGATATTGAGCTGTTCACTCCATAACCTCAATTCTAGTGTCCCGAAACCACAATTTTGCAAGCTTACTTGTATGTTTTGGGTCGTTATCTTGTCGCAGTAGCCGCTTGAGAGGCATTTCATCCTCATCGAATGGTAGCAAAAACAGTCTGCATTATTTGCATGAATGCATGCTGTTCCATTATAGTTTTTATCCAATATAATGGCCCCGCACCATTATATGAAAAACAGCCCGATACCATGATACTTGATCCTCCATGCTTTAACGTCCTTGTTGTGTACCGTGAATTGTACTCCGTATTTGGGGGGCGTCTCACATATTCCCGAGAAACTTTACAACCATACAAAACAATTTTAGACTCATCCGTCCACAATATGTTCCTCCACTTTCGAATTGGTCATTCCAGATGTTGTTTGGCGAAATGAAGTCTGCTTGCTTCATGATTTTTTTTCAGAAGAGGTACCTTACGTAGACTTCGAGCATACAGGTTATGTTCGCGTAGTCGTCTCCTTACGGTATGAACACCACAGGGTAATTTAAGGTGGTCCAAAATTTCAATAGCTGACATTGTTGGCCGAGCTTTGGAGCATTTTATAATTTGTCGTACGATGGTCGCTGAAAGTATCTGATTACCACCCATTTTTTCAGCTTTTTCTATAAGTGTCATGGCATTGCGTATCATGGTTGATGAACAACCAATAAGCTCGTCCACTTCCTTATAACTTTTACCACTTTTTATAAGATTTTGAACAATTTTGGGTTTTTCGTGAGTGCAGTACACACTTCGCCCCACTAAAGTTGTAAAATTATTTTTGTTTTTTTATTTTGCCAGCATAAATATTAAATAAAGCAATAAAACTTACTTTCTATTAAAAAATTATAATTTTTTTTGACCGAAAAAAAAGTTATATTGTTACTTCCCCTGCACTACTATTTCACTGCTCGCTCAAAAATGGCACATGTAGCAATGACTACTGCTTCAAAAAAAACCGTTACAGTTAAAATGTTTAAAATTTGCAGAGATGTAGATGATAAACTAAAGATGATTATTGAAATCGATAATCTAAACAAAAATCGTTTTAGGTATACAAAAAACAACAGAAGTCATATTGCAAGTGTGCACTACTATTTTACTGCTCGCAACTGTATCTATTTTGAACTTAAGTACAATTTTTCTAATAATTGAAACAAATTATTGTTTGCGTTTTTGGAACAGATTATAATTTAATATATATTTTTGCTGAGTACTTTTTAGTGTAAAAAACACAAAAAATATACAATTGCAATATGCATAAGGAACAAAAATTGCCAACCATTTGTTTTACTAGTTTCAACCGCTGCTACACGCTATCATAAGTAAGCTTTGTTAGCCGACGTTCAAGAATTTGCAAGCATACTTCATCATTCGTTAAGAATCAGTGCGCGAAGATTCTACATTTCTTGTATGCATTTGTTTCTGTAAATCTTTAGATATTAGACATTTTTGCGAGCGCTGCAGAGAAGCTTTCAACGCAGATTATTAATCTCTTCAAGGCTCAATACAAAGGTTTCAAACGTAGAGAACTACATAACAGGGAACTTTCTGATCCTTTTGAGTCAGGTGTGTAATAAGATTGTGTTTACTGTCACCAATCTTGTTTCTCATGGTACATCAAAAAGCATAGCAAAAAGCATGGCCATTCGATCAATCGATGCTAGCAACAGCTTTATGATAGGCGAATCCAGCTTAGATGGGCTTACTTAGGCGGTGCAATAACACCTGATGGCGGTACATACCAATAGCGACATCCATGCTAGAACAAATAAACCGAAATGTACCTTCGCTCAAATTCGAGATGTCTGGCAATCTTCCTATCTCCTATCAACGACAACGAAGCTCAAATTCTTTGAGTGAAACGTCAAAGTCAGTTCTTTTGTACGACTGTGAAACTTTGCTTACCAACAGCGCTACATACACTGTTGACAAATGTTCCCCAACAATTGTCTACGCCGTATTCTGAAAATTTGGTGGTCTAGGACCATCTCTGACTCATCAGATACCGTCAAGATCCGATTTTCATTCAATTGAAACGCCAAAAATGGAAATGTACTGCACACACATTGCGAAATTGACCAATTGAAGTCAGCCGACAAACATTGCAAACTTTCAGGGTAGCAGAAAACGCGGAAGCCCTAAATCATTATAGAAAAATTATCGAAATGTTATAAAAAAAAATTTAAGGCATTCGCTGATGATCATGCACGTTGGAAGAGTTTTGCGGGGAACCTATGCTCCGTGATACATACCATACAGCATGTGCGCCATATCGCATTTTTTCGTTTTGCTATTCGTTTCTGTCCAGCACTCACCCATATTATCTGTCGATAGTCACATTTATTTGCAGAACAAAAAAAGCTATTATATATGTATGCACTTACTTACAAAGTGATAATGTTTGGAATACTCACAACTTTGGCATTTGGGTAAAAAACGTACTAAATTCCAAGAAACTGTGAATACCCCTTATGGCATTTTTTTCGCATGTGAAAAGCTGTTGCCAACTGTAGTTTTAAAAGAAAATAATACATTCTTTTCCCGTTTGCTTTAATTAAATTTTATTATTTATTATTTTATACTTATTCATAATTTTGAAAACAACAAAAAAAAATTGATTGTAAATTCTATTTAAAGCCAGAACGACGCCATCGCCAACAATTTAAAATGTATTTGTAATTGGAATTAGTGTAAAATATTATATAAAATATTAAAATCTTAAAAATCATAGCCTTGAGAGCGTTCATATTTTTTATGATATAAGAGTCTCAAAAAGATAAAATTGACCAGGGAATAACTGACTTAACTGACATTCAGTCAGAATACTAATTTAAAAAATAAATGATGTACGCAGCACACTTTCATTACTCATATTCTTAGTCTAGTCAAATTAGGTTTATACCTCGAAACCCAGCTATAGTGAATGGATTTGAAATATTTTTTTTGGTTTGGATTTCTGAAGCCATAAAATAAAAAGTTTACCATTTTTAAATGACCACCGTTTCGTAAATCCGAAAACACGCCTACCGCCCATTCAAATTATATATAAACCGCTATAATTCGTGAAGTATTTAAGGTAATGCAACCAAATTTCGTACAAATACTTGATATGGCTTACAGACGCTCTGAACAACAATAAGGCAAATTTCTACAAGAAGGCATGTCACCTTCTATACATTCAAAAACTTTGAAATGCTGTACTGATGGAGTTATTGAAGGTAGAGTAACCAAATTTCATACAAGTACTACGGTTAGTTTGGACACGCCCTAGACAAAAAGTAGATGCATTTCGACAAGTGGGCGTGTCACTTTTCATACAAGCTAAAATTTAAAGACACTTTACTGAAAGAGTTATTTAAGAACTTACAACCAAATTTCACACAAACACTAGAAATTGGTCTTACAAGGTCTGGAAAAAAATTTTGCGAGTTTCAAAAAGAGGGCGTGGAGCCACAAGTCTGTTCCAAGGTACCTCCATTACAAGCAAAATCTTTATGATGACATACTAAGGAAGTTATTGAAGGCGAAGAAGCTCATTTTTGGCTAAATGGGTACGTCAGCAAACACAATTGCCGAATTTGGTCTGAAGAGTAGCCAGAGGCAGTTCAAGAGCTGCCAATGCACCCTAAAAAAAGCAATGTTGAGTGCGGTTTGTGGACCGGCGGCATCATTGGGCCGTACTTTTTCAAAAATAATAAAAATCGCAACGTTACAGTCAATGATACAAGTAAAAATACCGGTGCCAATTCGGCTTCATTGATACCTACACTTGATGCTAGTTCAGAACATATAAAAAGAGTTTATTTGCAAGTACAGTTATGGATGGGACATGATAAGTTGCCGGAAGAATGGGGATGGAAAACCAAAGGTAGTTCACTAGTACCAGTTGCAATGAACCAACCACCAGCCTCTGAAAATTTATTGAGAATGATCTTTTGTTCATGTAAAACTGGGTGTGGCTCTGCTTGTGGATGTAGAAAAATTGGATTAAATTGTTCGATGGCATGTTTACTATGCAAAGGAGTTAGCTGCTTAAATGCTCAACCAATGGTAGTAATGAATGAAGTCGAAAACGAAAACGTCGGAGACAATTACTTAGTATACACAATTATTTAATTATTCTTGTAATGAAAACTTATAAAAGACTTAAAGTTGTTAATAAATAAGTTTCGCTAAAAGACTAACGTATTGACAATATTGGACGTTTTTTCATTTATTTCTGTGTAGAGCTTATCCAAACCATTCTTAGAATTTGTGTGAGACTTAGTATCTCTGCTTTCAATAGCTTCCTCAGTATAACATTTCAAAGTTGCTGTTTGCAATAAACGCCCTCTTTTGGAAACCCGCACAATTTTTATTCAGAGCTTGAACGGCCATTTCTAGTTTTTGTGTGAAATTTGGTAGTAAATTCTTAAATAACTCTTTCAGTAAAGCGTTTTAAAATTTTAGCTTGTATGAAAAGTGACACGCCCACTTGTCGAAATGCATCTATTTTTTGTCTAAGGCGTGTCCAAACTAACCGTAGTACTTGCATGAAATTTGGTTACTCTACCTTAAATAACTCCATCAGTACAGTATTTCAAAGTTTTTGAATGTATGGAAGGTGCCACGCCTTCTTGTAGAAATTTGCCTTATTGTTGTTCAGAGCGTCTGTAAGCCATATCAAGTATTTGTACGAAATTTGGTTGCATTACCTTAAATACTTCACGAATTATAGCGGTTTATATATAATTTGAATGGGCGGTAGGCGTGTTTTCGGATTTACTAAACGGTGGTCATTTAAAAATGGTAAACTTTTTATTTTATGGCTTCAGAAATCCAAGCCAAAAAAAATATTTCAAATCCATTCACTATAGCTGTGTTCCGTCATTTTTCATTTATAATGACTAATTTGACTAGACTATCTGTAGAGCGCAAAAGTTATTCAACTAATTTAGAGAAAAAATAAAGAAACAAAAATAGATAAAATTCAAATGAAACCCCACCCACCCTTTGGTTGAGCTTGGTAACAGACAAAGTATTGCAAAAAATTCTAAACATTAAGAAAAAAAAGCACGAAATCTAATTTCATAACTTAGAGAATGTGAAAAAGTAAATAATAAAACACGTGTTGTGGTAAACAATTTAGTAGCAGACATTCTCAGAATAATTAAAACAAATGAATCATACAATGAATTACAATAGATAATATACAATAAACAATAAAAGACAAAATTTTCTTAAAAAGGAAACTTAAAAATTTAAATGGATAAAATATAAGCAGGAGGTCTTTCTTCTTTTTTCTGTATTTGATTTGCAAAATAATAATGGATAATGGATATAAACAAAACACTGTTATAGTTATTGAATTGACGGGAATGTACAAAATTTTGATGTTTGGGAAAATAAATTGTTGATAAAGTTATTCGGCCGTTCTCTTAATGCCCAGTTATTTTAATTGATTTATTAGGTCATTTAGATAACATTTTTAGCAATTTATTTTTAAATTTTTTATTATATATAGGTATATACAGTAAAATCTCTGTTAGTTAGGGCTTATAGTACAACTAAAAGCCCCTTCAGACTATGTGAGAGGTCATATAAAGTCTTAGTACCAGGAGACCGACCAAAGTTCGGTTTTTCGTTTTCAGGTTGACAAAGTCGAAAAAATGTAATGCAATTGAATGAGATGTCGGAAATATTTAAAAACATTGAGAGAGGTTGAAGCAGGTGAAAAAGTTTGATAAACTCGATAGTATATTAAAATGTTGAAAACGTTGAAAGAGATTGAAAAGCTCGAAAAAAGTTGAAAGTCTCGGAAAAAGATGAATGAGGTTGAAAAGCCGAAAAAACTTGAATGTGGTTGAAAAATTCCAAAAAATAAGCAACGCGTTGAAAAAAGTTGAAAAGGTTGAAACATTTTGAAAAAGTTGGAAGAGTTTGAATAGTTCGGAAAAATTTGAATAAGGTTGAAAAATTCGAAAAAATATGGAAAATGTTGAGAAAACTTGAAAGTTGAAAAAGGTTGAATAACTCGAAAAAAGTTGAATAAAGTTGAAAAATTCGAAAAAATATGGAAAATGTTGAGAAAAGTTGAAAGAAGTTGAAAAATGTTGAAACAGTTGAAAGACGTTGAAAAACTCGAAAAAATATGGAAAATGTTGAGAAAAGTTGAAAGAGGTTGAAAAAGTCAGACAAATTTTAGAAATGTTGCGAAAAGTTGAAAGAGGTTGAAAAATGTTGAAACAGTTGAAAAACTCGAAAAAAGTTGAATGAGGTTGAAAAAGTCAATCAAATATTGAAAGCGTTGAAAATATTTGAAAAATGTAGAAAATCGTTGAGAAAAGTTGAAAGAGGTTGAAAAATAATGAAGCAGTTGAACGACGTTGAAAAACTCGTTGAATGAGGCTGAATATATTGAGACCAAATTTTATTAGGATCACTCCTTCAGTTTGCTAAGTATGGCATCAACGTTATAATTTTGTATAGGAGGTGCCACGCCCACTAATGAAATCCCATCAAAATTCATATAATTTCAAAGCTTATAGTAACCGACACCTCTACACCAAATTTAAAGAATATTACTCCGATAGCACACTAAATATAACATTTAAAGTGTTTTGCTTATATGGGAGGTGCCACACCCACTGGTGCAATCTCGTCGATTTTCATTTAATTTCAAAGCTTATGGTAAACGACACCTCCAAACCAAATTTAAAAAATTTGACTCCAAGAGCACACTAAATATATCACTTAACATTTTTTGCATGTAGGGGAGGTGCCACGCCCACTGATGCAATCCCATCGAAATCCATTTAGTTTCAAAGCTTATGGTAACCGACATCTCTACACCAAATTTTAAAAAAAATTACGGCCATAGCACACTAAATATAACACTTAACATTTTTTGTATGTAGGGGTGGTGCCACGCCCACTGATGCAATCCCATCGAAATCCATTTAGTTTCAAAGCTTATAGTAACCGACATCTCTATACCAAATTTAAAAAATATTACTCTCATTGAACAATAAATGTAGTTTAACTGTTTTCGCTTGTATGGAAGGTGCCACGCCCACAGGTGCCGTTTCGCCCACTTTTGGTTACAAGATACCCAATAGCCAGTATATTTGACATGTCAAATTTCATAACGATTGCGTTTTTAGTTCTCTTATTATAACGTTTATAAATATTGTGGACTGTGCCACGCCCTTCAACGAGTTTTGCCAGTATAGTGGCATAGCTTGTTATAATGACCTCATTTAGCGGTATTAACTCAAAAATTTTTATGAAAATCCTCGGTGCCGTTTTCGAGTAATATCGAATCAAAATTTTCAATTATTGAAATATTTCACGCCCACTGTTCCGATTCCGCCCACTTTTGACAGCATATAAGATATTTATGATATGCATCCGTCTACCAAATTTCGTTGCAATACCTTGAATGGTTTGCGAGTTATCACGAAGTAAAAATTAAAATTTAGGGCTGTGCCACGCCCCTGTTAGAAACTTGAAAAACTTTAAACCTAGTCCAATCTTAATTTTGTTCACATATGAACGAAATCCCGAAGTTTTATCAAAATCGCTGCAGCCGTTTTCGAAATAAAGTTCAGCCATATATATATAAATACAATAGTATATATAAATATACAATTTTAGCTCGTTTAATAATAGTAGATAAGTCGTCAAATATGACAACTCGCATAGTGTGAATATTTTTATATTATACAAATGAGTTGGCATATGAGAAAGCATATGACTATTTTGACATTCGATTCAAGTCTATTCCAAAAGAGAAGTCATATGAGTTTCCTGTTAAAAAAAAATTATTTACATATAAAAATTAACTTGGTTTTTATCTTATATCGACAACATAGGATAAGAAGAAATATTTATACAAATTTTTTGAATTTTAAACATACTTTGGCACTTCAAAGTCATTTCAGATAAAATCGCAATGTATTATATAGTAGCCAATTTTAAAGCTGAACATCTTTAAAAATAATGTTTTAGTGAATGTAAACAACTTAATGATAATGTCAAAATTTCTTTTCAGAAATATCAATTTCTCTTAACATCAATCATATCAGTATGAACACAATAAAATAAATCTTATGCGATTTGACACATCATATGTAAAGGCATACAAAAAACATATAACTTATCATATAGTCTGAAGGGGCTTTAAATAGATTGCCGACTGAGTGCTACTGGCAACTTTCAAACTTTTAAGCTATTAAAACTATTTATGCGGTCACTCAGTAAGCCAACTACTTAGTTGTACTATGCGATTGCCCTTACCATTGAAATGGGTTTAAGAAAAAACTTCCTATCGTCAAACTAAAAAAAAATATGTTTTCAGGGTTTTACAATTTGGTTCTACCAGAGGAAAGCAACCTGACTCACTAAACTTTGATATTAAATATTTATGTAACAAATTTGAAGTTTTATTAAAAAAAAAAATGATAGAAGGTTTCGGAGTTGCCAGCTCTGAAACTAATACTAGAAATAGCTACAATTTCAGAGACATACCAATTTAAAAAAATAATTTACCCAAGACATTAGCCCCCGCTCCCCACCGTCAAATCAGATACATTTTTTGACTAAAGTTTTGAGTGGGAGGCTGATGTTTTCATGATATGTTGTTGATCTGCTAATACAGGAATCCACCAACGATATGAAAAGGAAAGCATGGCTAAAGAAACGAAGATCTATTGGCATATTTACTAACCAAGCATAATACTTTGTTTTTATACCCTTCACACTAGACTGTTTATTTCACTCTTTTCAAGCTCTTTGTAATACATATTTTCCGGTTTTTATTATTTTTTACTTATAAGAATTTATTCCTTAGTCCAGTGTAGCTCTGAACAAAATTAGTCGAAGTTCAACAACAGCTTAGTACCATCTAATCAAATTCTTTAATGCAAACAAATTTCACACAAATACTAAAAATGACTTAACATCAGACGAAAGGTTGGCGCATTTTCACAAGAGGGTGTGACACCTCGCTTCCAAGAAAAGCCTATTTTCATCTCTTTCACCTTCCAGGCATACTTTTTTCGGTCATTTCATATAAAACCGAAGAGCATTTTAAAAATTATGTAGGCCTATCATATTTGAGGTTATGTTTACGTAAATACAGTTAGAAGAATAAAATTACCAAAAGGTAGCCATATCTTTGGGAGTGTGTTCTTTCACACTTTTGAGGGAAATTGCAGTAAATTTGTTATTTCCTCAATAAATTACAAATCTTTTATGTAGAAATGTGCTGGCATCTACGTCTGACTAACATGTTAATTAATTTAGAAAAAAAACTGAAAAGAGTAGGTTTTTTTTAAACGTTTTCGCTATTGCTTTTAATTGATTTACGAAAAACGTAAAAAAAATTAAAATAAATGCAAGGGGTTTTTTTGTTCGATTTTTGCACAACCATTTTTATAAAATACTGAATTTTTTAGCAATAAAAAGAGAAAAATTAGCATTTAATATTCTGAAGAACATAAAATAAATAAAAATAGCGAAGAAAGTAGAGGTGGGTAAAATCGTTAAGAAAAAATATCGATATGCATCGATAGTTTCTCCAAATTTATCGATTTCAATCGATAGTACATCGATAAGACCAAGAATATGTTTTATATTTCTATTTGAAAAAAGTATGCCAATTCTTGAATTCGATATCCTAGAGTTTTCACGACAATATTCGCGATTTTGTCGCGCTTTTGAGGTTGTAGATGGGACAATAAAATTTTGTATTCTATTTCTCTTGATAAGTTTTTTTTCGTTTTTAAACAAATATCGGACCACGAGTGCCCCTACGACGATCCCTAGAACTTCGCAGGCAATTGTCCATTTCAATACATATATGGAGGAACCACTGGTTGATGAAAATACGGACATCATCACATACTGGATGAATTATTCGTCATGCAAAGCTTTGCAAACAATTGCGTTAAAATATTTAATTGTGCCATAGTCTTCTGTCTCCTCCGAAAGAGTTAACTCTACTGCCGGCAACATAATTTCTGAACGAAGATCCCAATTGTCAGCTGATTTGGCAGGACGACTTGTATTTTTAAAACAAAATTATGAGCATGTCTTATTTTAATTTCACTAATTATACGTTTGATTCGAGCACCATTCAAGTACCATATCATATAGTGATTCGCACAAAGCGTTTATTGATCTCACATAACGTAGTTATTTATCCAATACGTTATTGTCCATTGTTTATGAAAAATTTATTATTTTAAAATATATTATGCATATATTATATTTCAAAATAAATCAGTTCTTATCGATGTCGATGTTTCGCAAAGAGACATCGATAGTTATCGATGCTTGACTCACATCGATGTCTATCGATAGTTAACGATTTTACCCACCTCTAGAAGAAAGTGAACAACCAAAAAAATTAGCAACTTAGTGCAAAGGTGAGGGTAACGAAGAGCGAAAATTTGATTTAAGAGCAGAATGAAGAAATCAAATCCACGTGTTTAGCGCTTGGCAGTAATTTTTTTTAGTGATACACTATGCAAACACACACAAAATTAAATATTTGTTAATATTTCTATTACCTTTTGAATTAAACTGTTATCGGCAGCTAACAAATTAGCAATAATTTGCTCCATTTTCACTTTTTCCCTTGAATTCTTTTTCTCAACAGCGCAACAGACGTTTTGTTAAATTTTCACTCACGACGATTTGTTCCTTTTATTTTTTGTTAATTGCAGGCATGCACTTTAGTCCGCGGTTTTGTTTTTAAGCAACTTTTGGAAAAAAATAATTATTTTTAAAGAATTTTCACCGTGAGCGACTTTTCACCAGAAACACTCCGCGCGGCAGCTGACTGAAAAGAAATTAATCTTTATTCGTTCTTTGCGCGCGACTTCGTTTATTGCATTCGTCAAATTCATGCAACGTACAGTACGCTCTTAAAGATTGCAGTGTTGGCAAATATACAGTACGCACAAACGGTCGGTTTTAAAATTTTTGCTTTGCAAATATCTGCGGGAAAATTATTATCAATATGTGTTTTTAATTGTTTTTAAAGCAAACCGTTGAAAATAAAATGTGTGAGAATTTTTTTGTCAAAAAACACGTCGCTATGGTATTTAAATATTTTTTAATAGTCTATTTGCGTAAAGTAGTTTGTATAACAGTCTTATGAAATTGGGATTTAGTCAATAGGGTGATTACGGTGAAATTACAAGAATTTTTTAAATTCCGCTAACGAAAAAATTCACATTTTAATTTTATTTATTCTTTTACACAAAACACGGTTACCAAGTGAACGGTATCCATATGTGCGAAAGAGTATAGTATAACACATTGTATTATGCTATAAAACCACCGCCATAAAACAGGGTGCACAGTAAGAAAAACTGTATTGTGCTATAAAAAAACCCAAGACCATAATTTTTGCTTACACAGGACCTTTTTTTTTATTTATGTTTACACGGGATGAAAAAATAAGATTTTTTAATTTATTCTGAAAAATTGTTGAAAACCTACGAAAAAATAGTAAATTCATATTTTAATTTTATTCTGGAAAATTAACTTTTATTTACACTAAAACGCGGCTACCAAGTGAACGGTATTGACCGGGCCACGCCCGAAATTTATGATATTTAACTAAATAAATGAACATTTTTCAAAATATGTTCTGATTTCTAAGTTATGTTGCTTCTTCTTAACACAAATTTATAAAAAAGGCTGAATAATATTTTGCAAGGACAGTATTGGATAAATACTATTAAGACAGAACATTTATTTTCCCTCGTTTGTAAAAACTGAGTTTCCAGCCTCGCTCTACGATTTTGACAGTCTTCAAGTTTTAGCCACCAGAAATTTGAACCGTTTGGAACCGGTTTGAGTTTTTCTTTTTTACTTTTGATGAGAGAGTACGATGTTAATAAATTTTTGAAAAAAGTGTACATTGCTTTTTTAAAATTAAACTGCAGTTTTTGCCTGTCCGTCTATCTGATTGTTTTTTATGAACGCGGAAACTATCCGGCCGATTTTGATGAAAATTTTACAGTATATTAGTATCGATCACGCAGGTGCCATAGAATATAAGACTTTTATTAAGGGTGCATATTTAGGATGGCCCACAAACAAAAATATTTTTAAAATAGAATTTTCACTAAGTCTGGTAAATCGACTCACATCGAATTTACACCACATGGAATTTACAGCACGTGTCTTTTATATTAAGAGGCATAAGAGACTATAAGACTTTAATTAAGGGTGAATATTTAGGTTGGCCCAAATACAAAAACATTTTTAAATATTATTTTCTCGAAGACCACTTATTCGATTCTCATGGAACTTACACCACATGGCTTTTATAATAAGAGGCACAACAAAAGGCTGTACACATTTTATTTAGGTTGCATACTTTGGGTGGCCTTTATACAAAATGACTTTTTAAATAGAATAGAAGAATTTACATGAAGATTTCATAATTGTGGCCTATGGAAGGTTTTTAAAAAGTTTGGTTTAAAAAATGGGCGGTGACACGCCCTTTAAAATCAAATTCATCATATATCAACAACTACTGGACGCAGTTTCAAAGGAAAAAATTAAAGCCCCACATAACAACGTCTGCCAGACCTGCTATATATTTGTAAAAGAGTAGGGACAAAAGTTAGTTTCACTGGGAAAATGGGCTGTTTGCATGCGTTCATACAACATCGCGCGACACATCGAAAAGGGCAGAACAACGTCTGCCGGGACAGCTAGTATGTACTATATAAATGTGATGTTGTATTAACAAAAACACAAAATCAAACCGAATTATTACTACAAGCATGCACTTTTTAGCAACAACACTGCTTTAAACACAAAATTAGCAAATTATAATTAAATCACCACTTCTTAAACAGAAACAATAATAAAAAAATCACAATAACACAACCGCGACACTGACTAAAAGACGAAGTCAACTGAAACAAAAATTTTTATGAGGTAGATTTACAAGCGTTAGTTCTCAGGCTGTTACGTGAAATACTACCTTTCACCCATGCACAGTCTCCATCGACCTCACTTTTCACAGGATCTCTTCGGATGCGATTGTAACGAGTCGAAAACATTAAAAAATATGACAAACGTGCCTTGATCAATTAATTTGCTTTTGAGGTTGAACTGTTTCCAAAATCAGGGTACAAATATTAGATTCGATACAATAAGTTAAACTGCAAACTTTCAATCGAATTACTCCAGAAACGAAATAAAATCAGCAAACTTCCTATTTCGAAAATTATTCCATTAACAATTGGACTAGACGACTTAAGTGTCGGCACTGCTTCTACGTAGTTAATCAAAGTAATTAAATATGACTCTTATAATGTTAAATTTAATATTTTTGCAATGTGTAAAGATAACTTATGTCTGAAATAACTTTTTTTGTGGATTTAGAAACTTATAGCTTAGTAAAAACAGCGACCAGTTCAATCTAATTCTTTTTGAATGGCTTTTTAACAAAATTACGTCAAGTTCCCAAGCCATTATCTATCTTACGTCATTCATTTGTTCTGGCAAATCGCAGCCCAAATAAGCATCGTTATCAACGCAATATTTAATGTAAGTCCACCAACAGTTATCTAAACTAAGCAAGTGTGGATTGCCAAATATATAAATTAAGTAGCGGGCACGAGATATAGCAACATTCATACGCTTAGGGCACCGAACAAATCCTAAAGAGTGACGTAGATCATTGGCGATTAGCCGTTCTGATGAACGTACAGTCGATATGAGAATTATATCACGTTCCTAAAAAACAAAAATATAAGAGGAAGCTCACAATTTAGTGATATTAAATAGTTAGCACACCTGTCCTTGGAATTCCTCAACGGAACCTATTTTTGGCATTGCAATATCCGCTTCTACAAAAAGTCTGCGTAAATGTTTGACTTGCTTCATGTATGGCGTAATAATGCCAATACTTTCTGGAGTGACATGTTGGCGATATAATTTGATTGTCAGAAGAAAAACCTGTAATAAAGAAGATGAAGCTTTAAAATATCACAGTAAATGCTAAAAACAAATTTCGATTACATTTTTTGCCTCTACAGGATTATACCAAGACGGTGAGTCATTTTCCTGCATATTTTCGCTTCGGACACCATCGAAGAATACACCATGTGCCTTAGATCGTGATTCCGATTTGGGAAGTATAACATCTAATCGACGTAGCAAAGTTGCTTCCCTTGAATCGCTTTCGTTTACTTTAGGAATAAGCTCTAAATCGTAAAATAACTCGTTGTAAACGTTAAGTATTGAAGGCAAGGCGCGATAATTATAAATAAGTTTTGTTACTAGTCTGGGATTATATCCATTAGAATCTGGAAAACGTATACTATCTTTTAAGTACGGTGTAAGCTGTAGTGTGCGTTCCAAAAACGATAGCGAGAAACCACGCTCACTTGAATACTTATTGATAACTATCGCTTGCAATTGATGTGGATCGCCAGTCAACACAACTTGACCTCGTGACTGTGATACCTGAGAAATGGCAACCATAACTTCTGGTTCAGTACATTGACCTGATTCATCAATTAACACATGTGTAAAGTGACCTGGAGGGAAACCCATTTGCAAAAAATTACCAAGAGATGAGCATGTGCTAATGGTGACGCGATGACGACCAAGATATTTCATTTGACATTTTAATTTAAGTCCTTTTTCGGTGGTTATCATCTGCAAAAATGCAAGTGGCTGATTTAAAGATTATGTATATACGAGATTGAATAACAGATATGCGGCGATATGTGGTATTTAAACTTTTTTTATACAATGAGCTAGTAAATGATTTTGAGTATATATGAAGCCACTGTGAGTGGCTCAATATTTTTTTGAGGTGAAACTTCTTTAGCAACTGAGTGATTTGAAATCAGGTATGTATACTGAAACACTTTTTTCTAGCCGTACTTTCACTTAATATAGTTTTTTCCTTACGGCTTAGTGGACGGGATCTAGAATAGCTACAATAATAAATATATATCAAATTAAAGTATTCATCGAGCAGAGTGCCTGAAAACTAACAGCTTTAAGATTGGTTAACCAAAAGCTGAGATATAAGCGTGGGAGGATTTTCTATTTTTTTAAGCGTTGCACTGATCAACTGCAAAAGCCTTACCGTAGTGAGGAAAAAAAATCTACACACTACTCTCTTTCTGTTTCCCAATTAAGCCTTGTTGTTATTAAAATATCAAAAGCAACAGTAAAACATATGTATGTATGTGCGTAATGTAAGTAATTCCCTTCAGTGAAGCTTGATATTTAATGAGAGCAAAGGAAAGACAACTTCGTGTTATGTTGTTGTAGTCTGGAAACTTTTATTTTGAGATGCATATTTTTCAAAAGATTCCCGATTTTTATTTTATTCTTATTATTTTGATAAAACATTTTCGCCTCATTCTATCGCAGTTTAGTTTTCTAATGGTTTCACTTCCACCACATGTGAACTGCATATGTACAGTGTGCTCCATCTTTTATGTCGGTATGTAAACGCTGAATAACTTTCACATTTACCAACCGATTGATTGCATCAGATATGTTTTGGAAACGTCAGTTCAGTACAATTTTTGCCATCGATCGCTTCACACCGAAACAACGCGCTGAAATAGTGACACTTTACTTCGAAAACAGTCGTTCCATTGTGTTAACTCAACGTGCATATCGGAAAAAATATCTCGGCAAAAAGGCACGATTTCAGAGATCACCTGATTTAACCCCCCCCCCGGACTTCTTTTTGTGGGGTTATCTGAAAAGCAAGGTTTACGCCAACCAGCCTCAAACTATTGACGAGCTCAAGGCAAACATTCGTGCTGAAATTGACGCTATAACACCCGAGATGCTCGGAAAGGTAATGGCAAACGTATAAAAAAGGAGTCATTTTGTAATTGCTAATAAAGGTGGCCACTTAATTGATATTGTTTTCAAAAACTAGTCCAAAAAAATTGTAAAGAACCAAACTGAATAAAAATACATCACTTATAGAAATCGGTTGTTTTTTCTCTAAGTTATTCAATGTTTACATACCGACATAAAAGATGGAGCACCCTGTACATGATTTTTTTTTGTATGTTAACAGTAATCTTAGAAAATACTGGACCTATTTCGAATTATTATATTTTTGAGTATTCGATATCGTTGCACTTTCATTACAAGCGAACATTTTAAAAAACTCTTCTGAGTTATCTTAAGGTGTTTGAAACCTTAGTATGGCAACAACGGGTGAGCGAGGCACCTCATAAGCAAATTTTACCAAACTCAGCCCATAAACGTTTAGTAACCCAGGCAAGCATTAGTGGCTTTGTTGCAATTACTCTGCTCTTACCGTATAAATTATTAGTTGAAAAATCACACATCTTTACTATTTTACTGCTATAACTTATTTTTCATTGTAAGTCTAACTTAGTTTTCATCAGTTTCTGTTCTACACATATTTTCGTTGTGTTTATTTTCTTTCAACAGCTAAATTCGAAATGTCAAATACCTTGAGTTCCATTCAGAATAAAATAAGGGGCCCAGCCACCTTGTATATAAGTAAAACCTACAAAACGCACAGTGGTCCGCATAAATATTTTGACAAATATGAGCGTTTTTGTTTTATTTCTGCAATTGCTAACCGTTAATGCTAATGGTACTATGTAATAAAATAACACTTGTTAGGCGTCAAAAAGAAAAAAAAAGCTGCTTTGTTGTTGATTTAAGTGCTGCAGTAAATTTAAGAGATAAAAATCCATTTTTGAGTGGCATAAATATTTTGACATTCCACGATTTAAAGTTTCGGCATAAACTAAAGTAAACTCTCTCGATTTTCTATTGAACTATTATTTTCTTACGAGGCTTTGAATATGGAATCAGAAATCGGGGGACGCATTTAGCTTCAGAGATGTAGTCATCGGAAGTCTGAGCTATAGCTTTTAATATTATAAGTTGGGAACCCCTGACTGGTTTTCCAAAATATGGATGTCATATGATGCAAAAAATAACGGTTTTTTAGAAAAAAGTTGGTCAAAAATTTATGAAAATTGTCATATCTTGAAAACTATAGCACAGATTTCAATTTTTTATTAACCAATGTTATATGTAGTTTGCTAAATTACCTTTCATATGACATCCATACTCTTTTTATTATTAGTAAGGTTAACTGGTCCACAAATGATATATAAATTAGTATTAGTAAAATTGTTTACATATTACGTCACCCTTAGCATATAATGTTTGTTCTTACCGCATCGTTACAAGTTCCTTCGATAGCTATATCTGCAGTAGCGCAATATGCCAGCAAATGTTCGGGAATCAAATCCTTTTCAATTTGATTTTGTGACACTAAGCGCACAAAATCGCCTGGTTGTAAAATTCCGCTTTCTATTAATCGAGTA
Organism: Tricholauxania praeusta; assembly: GCA_949775025.1. Lineage (NCBI taxonomy): Eukaryota > Metazoa > Arthropoda > Insecta > Diptera > Lauxaniidae > Tricholauxania > Tricholauxania praeusta. The sequence goes on along the minus strand of OX459028.1, from coordinate 1,277,231 downwards.
GTTATCAAATCAGCTGAGCTATTAGATGGCGTTCCAACCAGCAAACGTGCGCTTGGTAAATGCTTGACTAGCTGCAGTATAGTCTCCACCATTGTAATAGTTTTACCAGTACCAGGTGGACCAAATATCACATAAGGCATACTTTTTGTTTCACCACGTAAAATGTTACGTACGGCACGTTTTTGCACAACATTTAACAGCGGATTATACCATTGACATACAGTATCGTTTAAACATAAATTATTATCATTATCCAACTCGATTTGTAGTTGTAAATTTTCACGCAACTGTATTTTTGTTGGAAACAAAAACGATTCGCCTAAATGCCTAACAATTCGGTTGATTGCAAAATGTTGCTTACGGAAGCCATAACGTGAAAAATAAAATTCCAGACGATAATCCTCACCGTTATATTTTGACTGAAAACCAGCATTAAATTTTAATAGCACACGATTAAACAGTACTTTATGTATAAAACCATCGAAACTGCGTTTATCGTTTGAATTGGAACTACTCCATGGATTTACAGCACGAACTGTGTCGCCAAGTACAAGTGAAGGCCGACGTTCAGACAAATTTTCAATCGTTAACGACAGAAATTCACCATCGCGAGTAAAATGCGCACGTTCGCGATCATAATTACGAAAGTTTACAAAATATTCAATCTCTTCTAGATGTACAAGTGCTTGAAACCGCGGTACATAATTTTTAAAGCTCAACTCTTCCTTAAGGCAAGGAAACATATTTTCAATATTATCCAACATTTCAGTACGATTTTCAGAAGTTAAATATGCAGTACGAAGCCGTTCAGGCACCTCAAACATTCCGATGCGTTGGGCGACAAAACGACGCTTTTGTCCAAAACCAACGCCTGGTATAACTTCACCTCGATTAGACCATACCTGATTGGCATAAAAACGTGATCGTTGTGCTGTGTTTCGTCCACCGAATTGTGGTCCTGCAAACATATTTTCTTTATTCTGATCCAAACGAGCCGCCGCAGCAGCAGCTTCATCCTCAAAAACGTAAACTTTGACCATACGTTTTACACGAAACGTGCCAAAGTTAATAACAAAAGTTTCTCGTGTTTCTCCATATGATTTAGACTCCGCTTCAAGACGTACGATTTTTGTTTCACCAGACAATACATGAAGTGTTTCGCCAGGCTGTGGTTCAATAAGACGCAATACAGAGTCTCGTCGTCGACCAGGAAATTCTATACTTTGAACAATCAGTTTTTGCTGACGGTTGTTAGTTATGTTCACTTTGATTTCTTGATTTTCTAAAGTTGCTATAAAAATGCAGCGTATATCATCCGTAACGGTTACTGCATGGTTTTCACTGCGTTTCGGTGGTGAAACAACCGAAACAATCCGGTCTGTGTCATAAGCATGCTCGACTAAACTAAGTTTAATGCAACGCCAAACATAGTCGCCCTATATCAAAGATTTTTTATATTAAAATATAGAAATGCTATTGATTAAATATCTGCTATAATTAAACGAGCTAAAATTTTATATATAGTAATTTTATATATATATAAGACATTTCAAGCAAAATTTGAGCTTCGTAGCTCCAACCTGTAAACGGCGCGGAAAGTTTGTGTCCGATTGAATTCCGACTCACTATAACGCCGCACCGTTTTCAGGTTTGAGCTAGTAAGCTCAAATTTCGGAACAATTATTTTTAAGCCTCAAGTTAAAATATAGACAAAACAAAATAAAAACAATATCAATTTTCAAAATAAACACCATTATATACGTACAGATGTATGTACGTACAGTCGTGCGCACATTCGTATGCTTCTTAACATTTTTATTAAAATACTTTTTCCATATTTTTTCCAAATCAACTTTTTCTGCTTTGTTTCAACCTTTTTCAATTTATTCCAACATTTTGCATTTTTATCGAATCAACATTTTTCTTCTCTTTCAACTTTTCCATCTTTTTAATTTTTTACGACTTTTTTAACCTCTTTCGACTTTTTTCAACATTTTCCCCCTTTCCAACAGCTTTAAATTTTTTCCGACTTCCTCGATTTTTTCAACCTCTCTCAACTTTTTTAAATATTTTCCATATTTTTCCGACTCATTCAACTTTTTTCAACATTTTCCATATTTTTTCGACCTCTAAACGAAAAACCAAGATATGGTCGCTCTCCTGGTACTAGTCTTTTTAAGCTTTATAATTTTATATGTTTTTTTTAAATGAGAACTGATTTTAAGTGTTCATATTCCTTAGAATTTAATTAGTAATTAAGACAAGCCATATAAATTTAAATACAAGCTAATTTTTTGAATTTAAAGTTTTGTTTTATTTAATTCTAACACTCATCGAAATGGAAATATTTAATTAATTATTTATTTAAGTAACATACTTTATAGATAAATTTATAAAGTAGGTAGGTGCAGGGCAGGGGGGCCATTTACACCAAAAATTACGAGTTAAGTGTCCATTATTTATAAATTGACTTTGAACAGGGATTCTTTAATTATAAAGGGTGTTTTTTTTAGAGGTTTGTTTTTCGAATAGAGATAAAACTGGCATTTTATGGTCAAATCTGGCAACTCTAATGTCATTTATGTTCAGTTTGGTTTGCCATTTCATCATGAACAGGTTGACAAAAGAACAACGCTTGCAAATCGTGCAAATTTATTTCGAAAATAATGGTTCAGTTCGCGAAGTTTACCGCAAGCTCCGTCCATTTTATGGTCGACATAATCGTCCATCAGAGCAATTAATTCGGTTAACCATGGGTCGTTTTCGCACTACGTTTACTCTATGTGATAATACGCATCCGCAGAGACGTCGAAGAGTGCGCACCGAAGAAACAATTGCCGCTGTAGAGCAAAATGTTGAAGAGGACCCGAATGAATCGATTCGCCACCGTGCACAGCAATTGGAGCTTTGTCCATCAACTTTATGGAAGATTTTGCGCAAAGATCTTGGCTTGCGACCTTACAAGATCCAGCTTGTGCAAGAATTAAAGCCGCGAGACCATGCAATGCGTCGTGATTTTGGTGTATGGGCCGAAAATGAGATTGATCTCGATGCTGATTTTCATCGCAAAATTTTGTTCAGTGATGAGGCTCATTTTTGGTTGAATGGCTACGTCAACAAGCAAAATTGCCGCATTTGGAGTGAAGAGAATCCACATGAGACCCTTGAGACGCCATTACATCCACAAAAATTGACTTTTTGGTGTGCTCTATGGGCTGGTGGAGTCATTGGGCCATACTTCTTCCGAAATAATGCTGGAGAGTCAGTTACCGTTAATGGAGACCGGTATAGAGCCATGATAACCGACTATTTTGTTCCCGAATTGGATGGCATGAATGTGGATGAGTTGTGGTTCCAACAAGACGGCGCTACATGCCACACAGCGCACGTCACAATCAATTTATTGAAGGAAACATTCGATGAGCGCATAATTTCGCGGAATGGACCTGTCAATTGGCCACCAAGATCGTGTGATTTGACACCATTGGATTATTTTCTTTGGGGATATGTGAAGTCGCTCGTCTACGCCAACAAACCAGAAACGTTAGGGGACTTGGAAGCCAACATTCGTGGCGTTATTGCCGACATACGGTATGCTCGAAAAAGTGGTTCAAAATTGGACCTGTAGAATTGGCTTTATTCGAGCCAGCCGCGGCGGCCACATGTCCGAAATCATATTTAAACATTAATGGCATAAAATTATCCTTCCAATAAAGCCAAATTGAAGGACATTAAAACGATTTTCTTGTGTTTTATTTCAATTCGAAGCTCTATACCTCTAAAAAAAACACCCTGTATTTGTTTTTCGAAGTTATCGTGAATTGTTCAACAAAAGAAAATGTGTAAAGCATAAACTCAACATACCCTTTCGCATTCGATTAAGTCTGCATTAACAATATCGCCTGCATTTAGTTTGCAAGCGGTGGGCAGAACATCAAAGGTAAAGTAGCAGTCATCATTGAGGACACCCCAATCCACGTGTACTTTGCTAACAGTACGTTTTTCATTTTTTGAAAGGCGTGTCGGATGCACGCTTACTTCTTGAAGTATCTCACCTTGTTTGTCGACAAAATGTTCATCGCTTTGTACGTTACAACAGACAAATACGCGGTCACCTTCTTTTGGCACAAAATTAATTTCAACGTCATCCAAATTGACCTTCATTACTTTATAGTCAGTGTCTATGAGTATAGAGTTACGCATACGTTCAGTTATTAGTCCAAGTATGCTACGTTGATGAGTATTAAAATATGTTGGTTCCTCATCTTTTAGTTCAGCAATTTTTTCTTCAACCTGAAACGAAACATTTATACAATTAAGAATTATTCATGAGATAAAACTATCAGATCAGGCGCCATGAAACTTTCCGTTTGCGAAGTTCGAGGGAGTCATGCTGGTACTGGATCTGAAAGTTATTTTCATTGAGAGGTAAAATTTTCTACATTGTTTTCTGCCATTTTTAAAGGAAATTATTAATTTTTTTTACAAAACGGTTAAGGCAAAAATCAAAGCTTGAGTTTGATATAAATTTCTTTCTTATTAGAGTTAAGCGTACGTAAAAACTGAGAAAGCCTGACTCTATTTAGGAGGCTTCCCTTTAGCCTTGATTCGTTGGTTGATTTGGTTTCAAAATTACATTCTGAAGTTTTTATTTATGCTGTTGCTGTTGGTAGGCTTATTAAGAAAAGCCAGGCAGATCTAATTTGTTTTGATAGAAAAGGATTTTTATCATATTATTTTGTCTCACTAGACTATAGCCAGGCGAATTGATAAAATTAGAAAATCTATCGAAAGAGATTGACTTTTTTTTATAAGAAATAACGATAATAAATATATCTGAAGAAATAAATGGCTTCTTTAATTCCATTAAAAGACGCAATTAAAGCTAGACAATTATACGAAGCGGTGAATAGTACCTACGTGAAATCGACTTTAGGGATGACCTTGTAAACTTAATAGAAGACCTCTCAAAATTTATATTTTAGGGTATCACTGCACGAGAGAGAAGAACCCAGAATATCGTGGCGCCGAATGATAGAAAGTGAAATGTCAAATATCGAAACGAACTGGCTCACGTAAGACGTGTTGCTAGCTCTAAGTCCATAAAATGCATTCTAAATAAAAAAATTCTTTCGATTTTGTCACATATATGTGCATTTCCAACAAAAATATCCTATTAGCCGGCCACATTTTTAATTTTTTTTTTTTTTTTTGGAGCACACTCTTCAACTATGGTTTTTCTTGAAGCTAAGACTATCTTGAATTTATATTCAAGGTGGAACAATTAAAATTCAAGATACTTTTTTTTTATATGTAACTTTATATCAAACTTTTCATGTTTTTTTACCTTAAATGCAATTTTAACTATGTCTTCTTTTGAATTTCAATTGTTCCTCCTTGAATATTAATTCAAGAACTTTAAGAAAAATCATGTTTGAAGGGTGTGCTCAAAAAAAAAATCGAAACCATGGCTGGATTAAGGTGCCAATTTCGATATTTTTTTAAATCTTTAAAAATACATATTTACATGAATCATATACAGTACCTTTTTGTCAGTTGGAAGTGCGTCATCCCAATATTGATCAATGATTTGTTCAATTTTAATCACTTTTACATAATCGCTGTTATCATTTTTAAATGCTAAATACTCAACCCGACAACCAACTTCTAATTCATTGGCAATGGGCAAAGCAACATTAATATCAAAAAATATACTATGATCAATTGTGCCGTGGTTGCTTTTTAGCATAGTTATAAATCCTGAAAGATATTTATAATTAAATATATTTATATTAAATATTTATTATAAAATATATCTAAGGACAAAAATATTTTGTACAAACCAGTGCGTTTAAAACATGCAGTTTTCACCTTGACACCATCAATTTCGTCATCATTTTCGTGTGATTTTTTCGTCGTTGAGCCAGTTAAATTTCTCAAAGGAGAATGAAAACCCTCCGTTTTTTCTTCATTTTCAACAGCCGAGTCAAAGAAAAGTTGTTCTTTTTCGAATTTTTCCTGTCGTATCTGTCTTTGTCGCTCCGCATCAAAATAATCCCAAAGATTTTTAAATAGTGAAAGCATTTTTTTTTTGTCAGACACGTTATATCAAATATATAAAAATGTAGAAAAGTAAATTAATTTATTTGCATTCTCGATGCTACTGTGTCACTTTCCTATCGACTGAATCATACATCCAATCGGTTTCGTTTAGGTAATTCAATTCTTTGCGCAAGTTTTGCAGACGCTTTAGGTGGTTTTCTGTTGAGGTTATTTTAAAGCCACATTCACTGAGTATGAGTGACCTGTAGCGAGCAAATGTTTTTTCGGATTGTGTCTCGGGTTTTTTTGGCTGCAAAATTGAAATACATTTTCTATCAAATCAGAATGATTCTTTTTGGTTAGAAATTTATATATGTAGTTAGTTCAGTATGGTAAAGGAAATTCTTTCGTCGTGTATAAATTAAAAAAAAAAAACTTCTGGATAATACCCTTAGATTACTGAAATATTTAAGGATGAAACGTTTACCGAATTTTTTCTGCCTATTTTTATTTTTCCTATTTTTATCAGACTTAATGGGTCATTCTTTAAGGTTTCTCAATTCAGTTTTAAAACTTTTGAGAAATCATTTTTATACATAATTCTATAACAAAAAATATACGAAGGTTTATTTAGGGACTGTTCATACATTAGGTCCGTTCTTTAACTTTTTGGACCAAGTCCAGTAAAACCGTCAAACACGAGTGAGTATGAAAATAAGTACCGAAGCGTAAACTATTTTTTTAGTCCGAGAATAAATGTCAACAATTTTTCAATAATCTGGGGAAAAGTTTAATTTACTAAACACAGACATTGAATAAACGTCTAAAATTAGCATGTTGTTGACAAATAAATTCAATTCTCACAAAGGATAATATGGAAAATAAAAATAGTTAAACTAAACTTAATGTTTACAATTCTGCTTGCACAACACAGAACAGCTGTTCCGACGGCGCCGAAGCCTCTAAATATTCTCACAAAGGATAATATGGAAAATAAAAATAGTCAAACTAAACTTAATGTTTACAATTCTGCTTGCACAACACAGAACAGCTGTTCCGACGGCGCCGAAGCCTCTAAGTTTTACATGTAAATTGTATGGAAAAACTATATTTTATTAAAAAGATCTGTGAATAAAGGCGTCATGAATGTTGTTGGGCAGCTGAGGGTAATTTTCGAATCTTAAATTCAACCAATAACGTCAGGATTTTCAAATATTTGAGGGTTAGTACTTAAAACATGGTTTTCTACGTTTACTTTCGAGGTTATGTAGCGTTATGTAGTAACCTGATGGCGGTTTTAAAAGGATCCGAGGACTATAACTATAGATTAGAGAGAGTATTATAACTAATGTTTCATTTGATATTTAAACTTATCTAGGAAAAACGATCACAATACGAGACATACTCAAATTTCATGCAGACCGTTTTTTCGATTTTCAGATTTGAACTCACTTCGCCTATAATATTCGATATATTCGATGTTGTTGGTCCTTCAGATACATTAGCTGATTCATTTGACATCCTACTATAGATAAGTTATATGCCAACAATACGCGGCCTTGGAATAAACCTAAAAATAAAATAAATTATTAGTTTCATCATAACTAATTCTGACTTAAGTTTACTTTGCAAGCAATTTTTTTTCTTATGTATTTTTGGTGCCATATAAAGCTGCGATCAAAATAATAGCATCGCGGTGTCATTTATGAATTGAAAGAAAATATTTCGAACAAATTAGGTTTTTTTTCTTCTAATTTTTTAAAATATAGTTACTTGATAAGTGCACAAAATAAGCACATGACATTTTATTCCAAAAAAATACCGGAATTTTCTAGGTTATTGAGGTTCTATTATATTGAGTAATTTGTAATTTCGAGCGGTCAAAATAATAGCAGTGCCAACTCCTTTACTTCTCAAGATTAGGTATTTACTCTTATTAAAAAAAATTATTCGAAAAATATAAGTTCTATTATTTTTGTATAATACTGCAATGATTTTTTCAAGTTCTTGCATTTAAGTGGGCCGTGGAAAGCATTCTATGCCAGAACAAAGTAAAATTATTAAAAATTCCATTTCGCAAGGTAAGACTTTTAAGGAAATTTAAAATTTTATCGGATGTTATGTGAAAATGGTTTTGAACAGGGGTCGACAGCTCCTAACTCTTTCCACTCTTTTACAACAACTTCGTATTGTTGTAACTCGCCGAATCGTCGACAGGCGCAACTGCGCCAGAACAATTCAACCTTTGCGTGTTGTTGCTTTGCTTGTCATTGTTGGTAAATACGTAGCGCTTGCGACTGCGCACAGTTCTTGCTTTGTTTGTTGTTGGTAATTTTTGTTTGTTGTTGGTAATTTTGGGTTGTGTTTCGTCACCAACTATTTTTAAATATAAATTCACTTGAAAGGTGCGCTACCGGCATGCGTGTAGTTGCTTTTATATGTTTTTTTATGTTAATAAATCCTTATGGTACCGGATCAAACGATTTGTTGTTGTAGTTGGTTTTTTTGTTGTAATTGCTGTTGCACTCTTGAAATAAAATCCTTGCCGACACCTGGTTTAGAATATGATAAAATACACAAATAAACGAAAAACACGAGAATGAAAGCCTTCCATGTCCCCCGCGAAGTGAATTTTTCAATACGGCTTTCGAAACATAATCCATATTTGCCTGCTACGGAAATAAAGAAAGTGCTTAATATAGCAGCAAGTGTAGAAACCGTTAAAAGACGACTCAGGGAAACCAATTATGTAGAGCGATGAGAGTAATATCGTCTTTTTGGTGGGAAAGGCACTCGTCAAAATGTAAGCCGTAGCCCAAGCTCAAAATTTGATCCCTGGAATGATCTTACTCTCATCGTTCCACTCTACTTTGCAAGTGGCCATTTTAAGTATCCGTGCGCAAAATGCGGTCGCAGGTAAAAAAAGGTCCTCACTTCGACTTCTACGAAAACGCTAGGAAAATGAAATATATTTCACATATGCTTGCAGAACTTACATTTCAACAATTTACTGAAAAAAAAGGTCCTCACTTTTTCTGCACAAAAAATATTTAACGAGGCAAAAGTAATCAAAAGTATTACATTTCACCCAAAAGTAGTCCATTTTAAGTGAAAATTAGTACACTTGCAACAATTTCTTATAAAGCCATACCTGCGACTTCCGATAACTACATATGAATATATCTTCGACTTGGGGACCCCCTTATATATCAAAAATATGGAAGTCATCAGGATCAATAATGGTAAGATAAATTTTGAAATTTAACCCATGACGATTTTTCTGAAAATGCATCCAAATTTTTTTTTGAAAACCTGTATTTTTTCAAAACAATGTGTTAACCTAAAATTTTTTTAGAATGATAAGAAAGCTTAATTTATCCCCTTTAAAATGCTTGCGCGTGCGATTCATTCATGAAAAATTTGTCCAACATCAGTATGTTAGCGAAGCTGATGTTGGACCAAGTATAGTGGACCACGGCCGAAGGACGCCATGAAGCCAATGTTCGGCATATTGGAGGTTGTAAGTCCTGAGACACAGCCGAAGGCCGCCCTCTTACCTTAACCGTCATGCGAAATTACTGTGGCTAGCAAAGCCGGTTTTGGATATTATAGGATGTAAGCGATATTCAAGCTCAAACAAATATGAATACTGAACTGTACAACATACTAAAAATTCAAGAAAATTTGGAGTGAGGCCGTTAAAGTAAATAATTGCCATATATTTTAATATCAAAATTTACCAAAGTCATTTTACTTTTTTCGATCAAAAATAGTTAAAATGAAAAAACTATGGTACATCATTTTAAAGCATAAGAATCAAGCTTACTTGACATGCTAAAAAAATATAGGTTATTTTTGGAATTAAATTTCAAAACTTTGCTTACCATTATTGTAGGCCATTGAATTATCTTTCTTATGACATTTTTCATTTCGATATAGGGGTTCCCAACTTATAATCATTTTTGCAAAAGCTTTATCTGCAACTTCCGATGGCTATATCTCCGAAACTAGATCCGAGCGAGTGTTTTTCATATTTTGTTTTTTACTTTTAACCCCCTATTACCACTAAAAAAAAAATTGGAGAACATCAGCTCAAGTAAGCCTGTTCCTCGGTCAGTCATGAATTGAATCTCTTTCTTGGCGTAAACATATCATTCATCGCATGTGTTTTCCTCGGTTTGTTCTTTGCTTGAAAATACTTACTAGATTGATAAAAAGAAGATCGAGTGGTTAATGAAACATCTTTTTCATTAACTTTAACATTGTTTTAAGACTTTCTCTGAGTTGATTTTTTCTTCTAAAACACAAACGTTAAAACTTTCTCAGGGCTCCCAAATGAAAACAGTGAAAATTCCCAAACTAAAATTGTATTCCCCCACATATTTTGAAAAATTTTCTCCAACAACTTTTCATACAAACACCCACTTTTTCAGACAACAAGTTCTAAGTCCCACCTAGACAGATATTTTTGTAAGATTTCTTGGCAGTTTTGGCCCACAATTTTCTAATCAAAACTATGTAGCTAAAATCTAAAATTTTTCCTGGTATGTGGACGGCGTTGCATCAAAACGCCCAAAACCATAACGCCCAAATCCCGTTTTGTCATAACGCCCAAAATATGGCACAAAGCCCAAATCTTGGGAAATTTATAACAAAAAGCCCAAATAAAACCAACAACAAAATTGATCGAAAAATGACATAACGCCCAAATTTCTTGTGAAGAAATTTGTTGTTGATGAGTTTGAGCGTTATGACTTTCAATTTGGGCCCTATGACTTCCAGTTTGGGCGTTATGACCAAAAATTTGGTCACTTACCTTAGGTTTAATGTAGAAATAGTGGGGCTAGCCAAGCCGGTGTTGGATATGATATAAACTGATCAACGGCCAAAGGCCACCGCGAAGCCGGTGTTCGACATATTGGAGGATGTAAATCCTGAGCCGCGGCCGAAGGCCGCCTACTTAACCCAACTTTAATGTAGAAATACTGAGGCCAGCCAAGCCGATGTTGGATATGATATAAACTGATCAATGGCCGAAGGCCGCCGCGAAGCCGGTGTTGGACATATTGGAAGATGAAAATCCACTTTCCCTAAATATTATGTAGAAATACTGTGGCCAGTGAAGCTAGAATGTATCCAACACCGGCTTGGCTGGCCCCAGTATTTCTACATTATAGTAATAGTAAGTGGGCGGCCTTCGGCTGCTGCTCAGGATTTACATCCTCCAATATGTCCAACACCGGCTTCGCGGCGGCCTTCGGTCGCGCATCAGTCTACATTATATCCAACACCGGCTTTGCTGGCCACACTAATTCTACATAAAAGTTACGATACGTGGGAGGCCTTCGGCCAGGGGTCAGCATATAATTTTTGATTTGGGTAATATGCCCTCTTATTTGGGTGTTATGACATTTTTTTCTAAAATTTTGGACAGTATGACTATCGTTGGGCGTTATGACATAGCTCCATTTAGGTATTGTGACAATTTCATGTTTGCATAACGCCCAAATATGTCACAGCGCCCAAAATTTAAATCGAAAATGTCACAATGCCCAAATAATTTCGCAACAACAATTTATATGGAAAATATTTGGGCGTTATGGTCTTGGGCGTTTTGATCGCCGTAAATTGCGATTTATGTTTTTTAAGCTTTCCATTTTCATATATTTGTATTGGAATAACTTATCTAAGACTGTTCTCAATAATGGTTTAGACCTGGCTTTTCACTAATAAATCCTAATTTCATTAAATTGAACAAAACTAAAAAGCTGAAATACACAATCAGTGGTGAAATGACAGAATAATTACCATCAGGGTTTCCAGATGAAAAATTGTAAAAATCCCCAAAAAAATGTGTTATTTCTTCTAGCGAGAACACAATTGGGGCAGCAGCAGCAAAGCAGCAGGGCAGCAAAATCTGTCAACATAAAAATTATAGAGAATTATGGAGGTGAGAAAGAGACAAATAGAAAATCCTGCAGTTTGCTGCCGTGCTGCCCTGCTGCCGATATAGAAATTTTTCTATTTTTTATCCGGCAGCAAAGCAGCAAAATATCAGTGTTGTATTCAAGCTGGCATGAATAAAAATTTTGTTTTTGTTTATTTTTTTCAATTTATCCAGCACTAAGAATGAAGTTCATATAAAAAGTTTTCTTTTTGAATATAGCGAAAATTTGTTTATTTACAATATTTTTGGAGTTCTGACAGATTTTGCTGCTGCTGCCCCAATTGTGTTCCACAGAGCGTTTTGCTGCTGCTGCTTTGCTGCTGCTGCCCCAATTGTGTTCTCGCTATTCTCGCATCAACAAAATAAACTCTCTATAGCATATGTAGCAAATGCAACACTGCTTGACGCTAAGTCAGCTGTCATTTTCACAATAATTTTTGGAACGTGAAACATGAGAAAAAAGCAACGATTCGCTGTAAAGACTTGCAATCATAGACAAACTAGACGAGAAAGTCTTTTCGGCGGGAAAACCACTTTTTGCTAGTGTGAGTGAAAATTGATTTTCACCCTTGCGCGGTGAGTTCCTCAGTGTGCGTGTGCCACTTTGTGGATATTTTCCCATGAATTAGGAAATTTATAAGTCTTGATAGAATTAAAATGAAAAGAAATAATATTTTTTGTAAAGGAAATCATCAAAAAATGTTTAAAAAAATGAATACATTTACATTATGTATTAATTTTTAATGAATTAATAGAAAATTCAAACGAATTGTTTTCATGTGAAAAAAATTGTAAGTCTGGCTGCTTACCAGCTGTCAAATGTCTTAAACATTTTTGCCGTCTTGAACAGCGATATTACAATTTTTGGTTTGTATCTTAATTTTTCGAATTTTTATATAAATAATTGATTTGTCTTTTCATTACAACTTTTCAATAGACTTTTTAACTACAGCAGTAGCACTGGAGCAGTCGGCGCTGCCAAAAGGTACAACGGGTACAACAACTAAGGAAGAATTGGCTATAGAAGAACGAAAATTGCATGGTTTCCGACCATTTGGCTTTCGATGAGAATTCTGATGACGGCAATCAAACTATTGTCGAAATCAAAGTCATGGCAATCTTTGAGCTTTTAGATTACATTGCCAACGAACCTCCACCGAAATTGGAACATAAAACCTATTGAGTATTGTCACAAGAGTTGGAATTCAGATAAATTGCAAATTAGGTTAAACACCGTGAATGGTCGAATTGCCACTTAGTGGCCTCATGACTGTTGGCTATGTTTTGGCGAAAAGTTCACGTGATCGCTCCTAAAGTTTTGGTGTACTTGTGGCTACAATGGACGTGGAAGTCAATAGCACCGTTGCTGAATGTAGCGCACATGACGTTTTAGCCAACAGCTTATGGCCAATGCTAACAAAAGCCCTGCGACAATGTCGTAAAAAGCAGGGTAAACTGCCTGCACGCATTATATTTTACCGTGACGGTGTTTCAGATGACAAATCTTCCTATTTTTTTTTCTTATACATATAAAATGTAATGCAATATTTATTGCAAACCTAAAACATGAACGTATCATAAGCATTTCTTCGATATTTTACATGAAAATGAAAAAAAAAAAAAATAAATTCAATTCCTCAAAAATAGCTACGTGAAAATAATTTAAAATATTTGGAGTACGTATTTAAGTACATAGTTTATTAAATCCTTCATTTAAAAAAAAAAACGATCGAGAACAGCAAGTCGTTGTTCAACAGCAAGTCTCGTGAAAGTACAGCTACTGATTGACCATCCGAAGACATTGTTCCAGCCAGCTATCCATCTGTTTTGCGTGTCTGTGAAAAAATATACATCATGGTTTTTAGATAATAAAATTTGTTAAAATATTTTAAATTTTTTGCAATATTTACAATTTTTTTAATTTAAATATCAAAAGCCGCATTAGCACCAGTGGTTAATTGTAATTAATTTGCAGTCTGACTACCATCGTATACAGCCACCCGCTTTTTACAACGCAGCATTGCCTCGTTCAACTCAGTGGTCGAAGGTGGTTTTGTTGGATCAGTGCAATTAAGAAGCAATACTGCTTGATCAGGTTCCATACTTGAAATTGTTGAGTTCTTGTAATAGCTGCAGTAGCCGGTAATACGGTAGCGATGTCCCAAAGACAATTAATCATCGCACTTGTGGGTTGATGCAAAGGTGTTGATGTGAAGTGATCGAACCAGTAAAATTTTGCTGTTGTTGCTAAAGCTGAAATTCAATTATTATTAAAAGAAAAAACTTGATAAGTAATATTTTTTACCTTTTTATTGCGTTCCTCCAAAAAATGTTTTTGCAATCAATTGCAAATATTAAATGAGAATTGTCAAAAACAGCTGTTGTGAAATTCAACATTATTTTCGACTGCGCAGTCTCGGGGGCGCGTTGTATTCACCATAATGGACTGCGCAGTCTCGGGGGCGCGTCATACTCACCTCACTACAGTATGAATGCCACTGTTTTTATTTTAGCAAAGCGAGATTGTGGTGGAAAATGTTTTGTGAAACCAATATTAACTTTTACCGGATTTTTCCCGCATAAGTTTTAAACTTTTTCTTTTTTACAGCTTGGAGTTATACAAAAGTAAAGTTCTTGAGTTAATGTTATCTTTTATAGCTACCTTCAAATTACTGATATAAATTTATCTAAAATATAATATTAATTCGGAAAGTTTTATCGGAGATGAAGTCTCCATCGGTTATAACTGAGTCTAATATTATTTTTTTTTGCTGGTGAAGTCATTATTGCGCGTTATTTTTATGTGATAGACGTAAAAGCGGATATATTATTTATTTATATGAGCATCGAAATGTTAACTTGCAAATTACTTAGTTTTAAATAACTTTCAGTCAAAATCGCTCATTAAATTTCTTCGCTTAAAAAATGCCCTACCTTCTTATTAATGGTTAAAGCGTTCGATAACTTAACTACTAAACTAACTAATTGGAAAAGTGTTGTAAAACCCTGGGTATCGTACCCAACGCGGTCCGCACCGGCTAGCTTGCGGTTTCAGGGAAGGTTTTCAACCCGCCGCGTTGGGTCGAGGGCACAGCAATAAAATTTCACTTCCGCCGGAAGTGAAATTTTACAATCAAAAGAAAAAAAACTCAATCCACAACTCATGCAAAGCAAATTAAATCAAAAGAAAATAAATCAAAATTCCCACAAATTTCTCTAGCTACACAGGCCTACCCACACTGAAGATGGGAGCAAGATGGTAGCTCCCCACGCTCCCGCCCATCCTGTGATGCACTGTCCATGTCTGTGCATCACCCACTGTCATCACTGGAAATCACCCTCTAAATTGGCATTGGTCAGGATCGTACCCCTCCCTTTACAGAATGAATTACTGCCTCATTTTCGTTTTAAACAGTTCATAACATTTTTTTTTTATTTATTTTACAGATATCGAAGTATGCAAAACAAGGATAACAAGATCGTATGCAGACAAAAGCAATGGAAGAGGATATTTTAAGAAATTTTGATAATATATAAATGTTTATGAAATAAATTATAAATATAAATGTATAAATAATGTTACAAAAAAAATTTTGTTAAACTATCACAAATCAATACTTTGCTGTAAAGTTTAAAAAAAAAAAATACTATATTTTTTTTTTTTTTTATACAAATCAAAATTTAAATGAGTTAAACAAAAGAAAAATACGCTATTTAAAGCAATTAAATATCAAAAAAAATGAGATTCTAGTATCATGAAAACTACTATAAAATACGAAAAGGTAAATTTTAAACGTAAATTTGACAAAAATTAAAACATTAAAATTATTTGAACTTTAACCAAAATTGATTTGTGAATAAGGATTATAAAAAAATGTATATATGTATGTAAGAAAATGACAGAAATACGAATATTTGAATATAACATCTATAATTAAGACTAAAAAAAAATTTAAAAAAAAAATGGCGTTTTTTTAAAATGGATTTAAAATTTAATATCTCGAAAGCCTAAACACAAAAGTTTTCTCTTTTGTATTCCCGGAGAAATTTTTCGCATCAAATTTTCGTTTTCTAAAGACTTTATTCTTTTTCCTATTTTTGCAAGGAATTATTCCCAGCCGACCTACAAGAGCTCTTAATAAATGGGCCTAAGAAAAAAATATCAAAAAGAAAAATCTTTTAAAAATCTCCGCAAACACTTACAACGAAAAAGAAATGATAAAGAAATTTAAGATTTAACATAAAATTACGAAAAATTTGACTTTAAATAAAAATTAAAAAAAACTATGTATAGAAAAATCAAAAGAAAAATGTATTTTAAATATGCACTTTTTGTGCCACTGTACTAGTTTGGGTTCTAGTTGTGTTGTTCCAACAAAATCTTGTTAGACTCAAAAAAAAAGGTTGCGCCTTGCCCGAGCCGCTTACAGGGCTTCCACCATTTTGTTTTGTTTTTTTTTTATTCCTTACGGTCTTAATAAAAAAATGGACTCTTATGGACGCGTCCGCCTGCGCGCGAAAGTAAAATGCCTTTTTTTTTCCACTTTTAAGTAATGAAAATTTGATGGAAATGGATTCGATTGAAAATACGATATATATATAAAAAAAAGGAATTGTGGCTGACTTATCTTGTTTTTTTCTGCAGATTTCCGTGAACTAGCGATGTCGTCTTTTTTTTCGTGCGGAGTCAGCCACACTGGAAAAAACCATAATTTCTTCAAAATAAAATCTATTTCCTTTCTTTTTCACTCAACTTACATTTTCCTTAATTTATTCAAACTTTACACAAGTTTGCAAGGCACAACTGCTTGGTAGGTGAAATCCTTTGATCCAGAAATGATCCTTATAAATTTAACTTGAATATGCGTTACGGGAAGCAGACAATTAATTTTTAAACTTTTAACACTTATTTAATTTATTGTATGATGTAAAACTTTACATATTTTTTCCAAATTTTAAATTTTCAAAAAAAAGACTTGTTTCCGGCACGGAAATTTTTTGCTTCCGAACGCAATGAGCTGTACTTTGCTATTAAAATTTTAGCGCTTGGAGATAGTCGAAGTTAACTCAAATTTCGCCAGCCAAACAGTTGCTTTTGTGTTACTTATTTCCCTAATCCATATAACATAAATCATGTAACCTACACATTAAAATCCATCCTAGAACAAATCAGCCTTAATCCCCCGCATACTATCATGTTTATATTGCTTTGCCTTAATCCGTCTCTCTCGTCTTTCTGAGAATTGTTACGAAAGGTAAACGACCTTTGAGCTTTCCAAAACCCAGTGTTAGCCCTAGTTAGAAAAGTAGCGCATAACTACCTTATCGACTAGGTATCATTGTGAATTTTCGTCTTTTGACAGTTGTCAAATCTGCCATGCCAATTTCTTTGTTTACTTTTCAATAATTCGGACGGACACACACGCGCTTAATAACCATCCGCGAATTAATTAAAATTTAAATAAATAAATATTATTATCGCCCGTTTTGTATGTGTCCCATCAAAATTCACCCCGCAGACTATCACCCACTCGCCGCAATACTCGGGGAATCAGCTGCAATCCCAAACGCTGCAACGTGCAAGACGCAGTCCTAGAGTGACATAGGACGAAGATTTTGGCCACAATCGTTTGAAACAGGTAAATGAGGTAATTGAAATTTATATTTTTATTTCATATAAATTGTATTTATTTAAAAAAAAACGAAAACATATTCATGATTTCCATTTTCAGATCTATGCAGAACAGAAACCAGTCACCACGTATTACAAGATGGTGAGAGGGGCATGCAACAAAACTCTGCGTTGGCCTAAATGTCCCATCGGGGCATATTCAGTCGACGCAGTGTGCCGTGGTTTTTTAGGTACGACAACGAAATGAGGAATTTATGATTCGTGAGTGTTTTATGGAATTTGTTAAAGAGAAAAAAAAATCAGTAACAATAATTTATCGAAAAATAAAATTTTTCCAGGTGCCCAACGTAGGCCTACGCCCACGCCCTGATCTTAAGAGGCTCATGCTTTCCGCCTGAATTAGCCGGGCATCTCTATTTTCATTTTCAGGTGTTTTTTGTAATTTTGGGTGCAATATTAACTGCTCTTTTTCTTTTAGGTTTGAACGCAGAGGACATTTGTAGTGAATTAGCACGAGCGTGTTGATGAGACTTATATGCCGGGAAGTGTATAAATTTATTCAATTTTAAAAACTGGTACTTTGTTGAAATTTTTACATTTTTTCTTAGATACTTCAGCAACGTGAGTTGATGCATCAGGACGAATAACGCGAACATGAAATTGAAGCAAAAACAAGAGACATTTACTACACAGAGGAACATGAAATGCTTAGCCTAGAAGTCTGTAAGTATTGCACTGTATTTCGCTTAAACTAGATTTATTGCACCATGGTATTAGTATTGCACTGTGTAGATTTTTTTAATTTTTTAAGGACATTATCCTAATATTCTATATTGCCGCTGGTCCCTCATTTCATTTCTGATTTATTTACTGCTTCAAATCCTTCGCGTGAAACACTCCGATGGGTTTGCTATTGAGTGTTTCCAACTCATACATGTTGTTGCCAATTGGCCTCACTACTCGACATTTTATAAATTTTTTATTGAACTTGGCATTAACGTTGTTTTTAAAATTGCTGAGCGTGAAATTACGCTTAAAAATTTCCTGGCCTGGCATGAATTTTATTTCTCGTGCGCGCTTGTTGTATCTTTTCGCGCTTTTCTCGTAGGCTTCGTGCAATTTGATCTTAACCTTTTCACGTATGATTGAAAGTTTGTCTTCTCGGCTCAAAATTCTAAAATCGTGCTCTTTTAATGAACTTAGTTTTCTGGCAAGTTTATAATCTGTTCCACTAGTGAACATTTCTTGCCCGAATAATGCCAAAAACGGAGTAATACCGGTCGCAGCGTGCACTGAGGTTCTAAGCGCGCATTCGATTTCCGACAGATACATGTCCCAGTCCCGATGGTCGTTTTGCATGTAAGCCCTTATTGCATTTAGCACCGACTGGTTTACACGTTCAGCCGCATTTGACTGGGGCGCATAGAATGCCGTCTTGATGTGCATTATTTTATAAGCTTCGACCATTTGTATGAAATCTTTCGCCACAAACTGTTTCCCGTTGTCCGAGTGGATGATTTCCGGTACTCCGAATTTGTGGAAGATTTCTGTTATTAAAAATTTCACGATATTTTTGGTAGTAGCTTCTCGTAGCGCCTTCAGAAAAACGAACTTGGTGAAATGGTCGACCACTATGAATATATACGCGTTTCCATTCTTGGATCTCGGGTATTTTCCTAAAAAATCAATATAGATTTTTTGGAACGGTCTTTCTGTGACTACTTCTTGGCCTATCTCTGGTCTCATTTCTATATTTGCCGATTTAGACTCTTTACATGTATCACAATTCCTTATAAAATTTCTCACTTGAATGGTCATGTTTGGCCAGTAATAAAACTGCCGTAGTCTGTGTAACGTTTTTGCTACTCCACCGTGGGCTGCAGTTTCCGGCTCATGTGCTTTTGCAATTAGCGTTTGTGTTAAGGACTCAGGTACCCATAGCTTCCATTTTATATCCATTATCTCAGAATCTTCTCTTTCGAATTTAAGTTTTTTGAATAATAAGTTGTCTTTTACGCGTACATCAGGCAATTTATCTTGATTCTCCTCAATCGTTTTCATCAAGTCCAAATATTCAGGTGACTCGAACTCGGTCGTCTCAAAATCGAGCCAGTTTTCCTCTGCTGTCAGCTCATCGACAGACCGCGATAATGTATCCGCGACTACATTTTCCGAACCTTTTCTATGTTCTATTTGGAAGTCGAATGCTTGCAGCTGTAGAGACCACCGCGCAAGTCTGCCGCTCAAATCTTTCAATGACATGAGCCACTTTAAACTTGCGTGATCGGTAATCACAGTGAATGGCATCATTTCCACATAGGGCCTAAATCTTTTGATGGCCAAAACAGCTGCCAAGCATTCCTTTTCCGTCACACTATAGTTACGTTGACAACTATTGAGTTTCTGTGAAAAGAATGCGATCGGGTTTTCATTATCGTCTTGGTCCTTTTGAAAAAGTACTGCACCTATGCCGACGTCCGAGGCATCGCATTGCACAAAGAATCGCTTGCTAAAATCTGGATGTTTAAGGACTGGAGCTGTAGTCAAGGCGTTTTTCAGACTGCTGAACGCTTGGATTGCCTCTGGAGTCATACTGAATCTGCTGGATTTTTTTAGCGTATCGCTGAGTGGCGCTGACAACGATGCGAAGTTTTGAATAAAACGGCGGTACCAACCTGCTGTACCCAAAAAGCTGCGTACCTCCCTCACGGTCTTTGGAATGGAAATTCGCTGGATGGCCGATACCTTCTCGGGGTCTGTTTTGAGCATACCACCTCCCACCAGGAATCCCAAGTATTTCAATTGCTTGAAGCAAAATTTGGATTTTTGCAGACCAATTGTCAAATTCGCTTTCTGCAAACATTCAGCAACTTCTTTAAGGACTTGAAGATGTGTCTCGAAATCCGGCGCGATGATCAACAAGTCATCTAGGTACGTGAACACGTGTGATTTAAGGCGCTGTGGTATCACCCGGTCCATTAGACGACAAAGACGCTGTGCAGCATTACAAAGCCCAAAGGGCATTACCGCAAATTGATACAGCGGTCTCCCGGGTACCGTGAATGCTGTGTAGGCCTTGCTATTTTCCTCCAACTCTATTTACCAAAAGGCGAACTTTAAGTCTACACTGCTTATAAAATACGTGTAGTCAATGCGACTTAAAATTCCCTCTATGTTTTGAAGCGGATAGGCGTCTTTTATCGTCCTCTCGTTCAGCTTCCGTGCATCTAGGCAGAACCGATTTTTCTCTGGCTTTCTGACTAAAGTAACTCTGTTGCTCCAAGGACTTTCACTTTCTTCGATAATTCCGAGCTCAAGCATTTTGTCTACCTCGGCATAAACCAATTCCTGTACCGCAGGTGACATCGGATAATGTCGATCTTTTACTGGTGTAGCGCCCTCTGTCAGTTGGATGGTATGAACTTCTAAATCAGCTCTGCCTAGGCCGTGTTTTTCGTAGCAACGAAACTGCCTAATCACTTCTTTTAACCGCTGTTGTTGGTCCTCTGATAACTCGTGCTGCTCCTGTTCTTCGACAACTTTATTTTCATCGCCCATAAAATGCTCTTTAATTTTTTCCAAATTTATTTCGGCTACACCGATCACTTCTGGTGCCAGCTCAAAGTCGCGCCAAAAATCTACTCCTAAGTAGGCGGACTGTTCCAGTTCAGGACACAAATAAAATTTGACAGTTCTAATCATTTCTTTATATTTTACTGGTACTACCACTTTTCCTACTATAGTGTGTTGTCGACCACCTGCCGTTTTAACAATCGAATAGTGCTTCAAAATTTCAACTCCTAACTCTTCAGCAAGCTCTCTGCAGCCTCTTCCAAGCAAACTCACAGAAGCTCCAGTATCCAACAAACCTTTAATTTTTATCTCATTAATTTCAATATCAGCGTATGCCCTAGGATCCTTTCTCTGAATTCCATGCACTGCCTCTGCGATCTGTCTTCGAACATTTTTCCTTTTAATAAAATTCTGCCGGGCTTTCTTTACCCTTTTCGATACTTCTCGCATACCCAAAAGTGGACCTTCTCTAAAAATTCTCTCTCGGGCTTCACAGTAGTTTTTCAGCCTCTCTTCGTATGATTTGGTTTCGAAATTTTTCTTACAATTTTTATTAAATTCCATTATTCTTTTTAATATTTTTTTGTTTTTATTGTTATTGCAGGTACCATACTTATCTTCATCAACTTCACTGCTTCTAGCTTCATCATTTATTTTCCTGCAGGAGTCGGATTGGACCGTGACGTTCCCGCTTCCATCACGCTCCTGTTTAGGTTTCCCGTCGAACAATTTGGGCACTTCGGCGTAATAGTCTCAGGTTTACCGCACTTGTAACAAAATATGCTGCGTTGCGTTGAAGTACATTCCATGTACACATGGCCTTGCTGGCGACAATTCCAGCATATGAGCACTCGTTTTTCCTGTTGTTGTACATTTGAAATTCGTTGTTGTGTTTGACCAAAAGAGCGTCCTTTTTGTACTTCTTCGACGTCCATAAATTCTTCTTCGCTCCAATTTTGATCACTTGTGTCATCGCTCACTTTTATCTCGCTTATGTCATGCCCTCGACGCTGATGATTCAAACGCTGTGGTGGTGGAAAGTTCCGTTGTACATCTCGGCTCGAAAAGTACAATTCCGCCTCAATACACTCGTCACGCAGGTGATCAACTGAATACACCGTCATCGGGTAGACTACACGGGCTAAGTTGTCTTTTAAGTTTCTTTTAATAATTTTAATAATGTCATGATCGTTCACAGGATTTCTCAATTTAGCGCGCATTTTGGACATGTTGTGGAAGAAGGACTCTATGGACTCTCCCGGCCTCTGCTTTCGTTCAACCAAGTCTCTCATAATCTCGAAGTCCGACTTGCTGCTCTGGTATTGACGTAGCAACGCTTCGCTAAGTGTTGGCCAGTCTGGTGCATCGTTTCGTTTTAGATACAACCAGTACCATTCTCGAGCCACGTCTCTCAACAGAAGGTGAAAATCGCGTAAAACTTCAGACCATGGACAACCATAATGCCTTTGCAAATGTTGTACTCTAAAGATAAAATCGTCTACTGAAACATCTTCTGAGTTTCCGCCAAACGCTATGCCCCACTTATCTACGTTAATTGCCTGATGAGAACGACCTGCATTTGTCTGCTGTGGTAACACTTGTTGTTGTTGTGGATGCTGGAAAACTGGCTGCTGTTGTTGCTGCTGTGGAATTGATTGCTGCTGCTGTGGTACAGATTGCTGCTGTTGACAAAATTGTTGCTGTTGTTGCGGTAATATTAAATTTTGTGGCTGCTGTGATTGCTGAGGTAGTTGCCACTGAGACCTGTGGTTATGTATAATACGCTGTTGCTCTTCGGTATATTCCATTAATTTTCTATTATTATGACCGATATCATGTGCACTATCTCTTTTTTTAGATCGCCCTGAAGCATGTAATAAATGAGATCCCTGACTAGACAAGTTTTCAACATGAGCCCCACGATCTCTTGCCGCGCCTGCCATTGGAGCCTGTGGACTATCCAAAGCCTGAGTGAGTTTAAGGCTTCTAAACATTTCTTGCACACTATTTTTTATGCATTCGTTGATTTTTTGCTCTAATCCCCTCTCCAGAGTCGCTTTATAACCTTCAGTGGCCTTGGCAACCATTTCGCTTATAAGAGCTGCATTGGCATCACTTTTCGAATTGTCTGGTGGAGGCATACTTAGATTGGGTGGGAACGATTGTTTCTCTTGTGGTTGTTTTGCCACCGCGCCCTTATTTACGTCGGAACCCGGTACCTTTCCGACTGTATTAGTATTTATTGTTTTCGACATGTCTATATAAAATTGATTATCTGGGCCTGAGCTTGCCCCTTCTGTTTCTACGTTTGACATTTTGGCTAGTGGGCTAGCTGTACTTAACGTACGATTAAAATCGTGTTGATAGAATCTTTTTGAAACGCGTTTTTCTCGCAGTTTCTCTGCGCTACTCATCTACCAGGACTCGATAAGATTTTGGGTAAAAACTCGACAAAATTTTAAGTATAAACTCAAACTTTAACTTCTCTTATTGTCTTGATGGGAGGGGTTTCCCTGACCATATAGTTCCAATCTGAGGTAAAATTTCCTAAACTTCTTCCAGTGATGATCACATACTGTGCGTTCCTTACGGAATCCCCAGTGTGGATAGCCTCCTATCTGCTGATTATGAGCCTATGAGACATCGGGTTATACTACGTTCTATGCTATAGAACCCATCGGCTAGCATTTGCATTGTCCAATTTGATACGCTAGTGCTACTAAGCGTTTACTTTTCCAGTTGCCAGGACACTAGTCATGTGCATTTGTACAACTTGAAACTCTATTCTGACTTTCAAGAACACAAATTCAAATTATGATATATGCAGTGCCAATAGTTGACCAAAAAAAAACAAAACCCGATGTTCAGAGCCTCCTAATTTTTATGGCATCCGATGCAATTAGTTTGTCATTAATACAACAACTAAGTCATCGGCTGCCTTTTTGCTAAAACTGTAAAAAAAAAATCGTTCTAAGATTGTCTTGTCCTCAGACGCTCCCAGACTAGGTGCAATTGTCTTAAGCGTGCCAGCAAAAGCCAAGTCATCCTAATCCAAGAAAGCCTAAAAGATTTCAACTGCCCTATCTTTCCTATGGGATTTGCCTTTTTAGTCTCGTCGCTCGCAAGATGCAAATCGTTGCTTATCCTATTGTGAAAGTACATGTCACCTATGCTAAGCAAACAAAGACAAAAAAAAATCAAAATTTGAACTCTAATTTTAAAATATCTAATCCGATTGCCACATCGTCGGCCCTTCCATGATTTGATGCAATTAAGTCGTTAGGCTGCGCCCGACTAAGCCACCGAAGTGATAGAAATCCCGACAAGGCACAATCTGAGTTAATTTCATTCAATCGTTTATGGAGGTATTTTGTTGTTGTTATCCTCTCAAATTTATTATTTCGTGGGCGCCATATTGTGGCGCCAACCTGGGTATTAGATGGAGTTAAGCTGAAATCTCGGTATTTTAAATTGGGCGCCATATTGTGGCGCCAACCTGGGTATTAGATGGAGTTACCCTGAAATCTCGGTATTTTATTTGGGCGCCATATTGTTGTAAAACCCTGGGTATCGTACCCAACGCGGTCCGCACCGGCTAGCTTGCGGTTTCAGGGAAGGTTTTCAACCCGCCGCGTTGGGTCGAGGGCACAGCAATAAAATTTCACTTCCGCCGGAAGTGAAATTTTACAATCAAAAGAAAAAAAACTCAATCCACAACTCATGCAAAGCAAATTAAATCAAAAGAAAATAAATCAAAATTCCCACAAATTTCTCTAGCTACACAGGCCTACCCACACTGAAGATGGGAGCAAGATGGTAGCTCCCCACGCTCCCGCCCATCCTGTGATGCACTGTCCATGTCTGTGCATCACCCACTGTCATCACTGGAAATCACCCTCTAAATTGGCATTGGTCAGGATCGTACCCCTCCCTTTACAGAATGAATTACTGCCTCATTTTCGTTTTAAACAGTTCATAACATTTTTTTTTTATTTATTTTACAGATATCGAAGTATGCAAAACAAGGATAACAAGATCGTATGCAGACAAAAGCAATGGAAGAGGATATTTTAAGAAATTTTGATAATATATAAATGTTTATGAAATAAATTATAAATATAAATGTATAAATAATGTTACAAAAAAAATTTTGTTAAACTATCACAAATCAATACTTTGCTGTAAAGTTTAAAAAAAAAAAATACTATATTTTTTTTTTTTTTTATACAAATCAAAATTTAAATGAGTTAAACAAAAGAAAAATACGCTATTTAAAGCAATTAAATATCAAAAAAAATGAGATTCTAGTATCATGAAAACTACTATAAAATACGAAAAGGTAAATTTTAAACGTAAATTTGACAAAAATTAAAACATTAAAATTATTTGAACTTTAACCAAAATTGATTTGTGAATAAGGATTATAAAAAAATGTATATATGTATGTAAGAAAATGACAGAAATACGAATATTTGAATATAACATCTATAATTAAGACTAAAAAAAAATTTAAAAAAAAAATGGCGTTTTTTTAAAATGGATTTAAAATTTAATATCTCGAAAGCCTAAACACAAAAGTTTTCTCTTTTGTATTCCCGGAGAAATTTTTCGCATCAAATTTTCGTTTTCTAAAGACTTTATTCTTTTTCCTATTTTTGCAAGGAATTATTCCCAGCCGACCTACAAGAGCTCTTAATAAATGGGCCTAAGAAAAAAATATCAAAAAGAAAAATCTTTAAATAAAAATTAAAAAAAACTATGTATAGAAAAATCAAAAGAAAAATGTATTTTAAATATGCACTTTTTGTGCCACTGTACTAGTTTGGGTTCTAGTTGTGTTGTTCCAACAAAATCTTGTTAGACTCAAAAAAAAAGGTTGCGCCTTGCCCGAGCCGCTTACAGGGCTTCCACCATTTTGTTTTGTTTTTTTTTTATTCCTTACGGTCTTAATAAAAAAATGGACTCTTATGGACGCGTCCGCCTGCGCGCGAAAGTAAAATGCCTTTTTTTTTCCACTTTTAAGTAATGAAAATTTGATGGAAATGGATTCGATTGAAAATACGATATATATATAAAAAAAAGGAATTGTGGCTGACTTATCTTGTTTTTTTCTGCAGATTTCCGTGAACTAGCGATGTCGTCTTTTTTTTCGTGCGGAGTCAGCCACACTGGAAAAAACCATAATTTCTTCAAAATAAAATCTATTTCCTTTCTTTTTCACTCAACTTACATTTTCCTTAATTTATTCAAACTTTACACAAGTTTGCAAGGCACAACTGCTTGGTAGGTGAAATCCTTTGATCCAGAAATGATCCTTATAAATTTAACTTGAATATGCGTTACGGGAAGCAGACAATTAATTTTTAAACTTTTAACACTTATTTAATTTATTGTATGATGTAAAACTTTACATATTTTTTCCAAATTTTAAATTTTCAAAAAAAAGACTTGTTTCCGGCACGGAAATTTTTTGCTTCCGAACGCAATGAGCTGTACTTTGCTATTAAAATTTTAGCGCTTGGAGATAGTCGAAGTTAACTCAAATTTCGCCAGCCAAACAGTTGCTTTTGTGTTACTTATTTCCCTAATCCATATAACATAAATCATGTAACCTACACATTAAAATCCATCCTAGAACAAATCAGCCTTAATCCCCCGCATACTATCATGTTTATATTGCTTTGCCTTAATCCGTCTCTCTCGTCTTTCTGAGAATTGTTACGAAAGGTAAACGACCTTTGAGCTTTCCAAAACCCAGTGTTAGCCCTAGTTAGAAAAGTAGCGCATAACTACCTTATCGACTAGGTATCATTGTGAATTTTCGTCTTTTGACAGTTGTCAAATCTGCCATGCCAATTTCTTTGTTTACTTTTCAATAATTCGGACGGACACACACGCGCTTAATAACCATCCGCGAATTAATTAAAATTTAAATAAATAAATATTATTATCGCCCGTTTTGTATGTGTCCCATCAAAATTCACCCCGCAGACTATCACCCACTCGCCGCAATACTCGGGGAATCAGCTGCAATCCC